>OZ014519.1:403601811-406001811 GCA_963966055.1 Lathyrus aphaca | reverse complement strand
AATGTCATGGAACCAAGGCTTATCATCTTTGACAACATCTGCTGCGAACACATATGCTGGTCTGTCAAGTCTGGACACTGAAATTTGAGGTACAAAGTTGGCAGCTTTCACTTTGATCATGGATGAAATGGTAGCCAAAGCATCTGCAAACTGATTCTCGTCCCGAGGGATGTACTCAAGCTTGACTGTTGTAAAGAAAGTCAATAACCTCCTTGTATAATCCCTGTAAGGTATCAGATGATCTTGGTGTGTGTACCATTTGCCGTTGGTTTGATTAACTACCAGAGCTGAATCTCCGAATACAGTCAATGTCTTGATCCTGAGGTCAATGGCTTCCTCAAGACCCATAATGCAAGCTTCGTATTCAGCTTCGTTGTTAGTGCAGTTGAAAGTGAGTTTTGCCGAGAAAGGCAGGTGAACTCCTTTAGGTGTAATGAGTACTTCACCAACGCCACGACCATTCATTTTAACAGCCCCGTCAAACATCATAGTCCATTCTTCTTCCGGGTCAGGCCCTTCAGTGTGAACAGGCTCTTCATGTTCTTTCGCTTTTATGAACATGATGTCTTCATCAGGGAAGTCAAACCTTATAGGCTGGTAATCATCAATAGGTTGCTCAGCAAGATATTCAGACAATACACTGCCCTTGATGGCTTTCTGAGATGTGTACTGGATGTCATATTCTGTGAGGATCATTTGCCATCTTGCAACCCGTCCGGTAAGTGCTGGCTTCTCAAAAATATACTTGACTGGGTCCATTTTTGAGATCAATAAGGTAGTGTGGGTCAATATATACTGTCTCAGTCGGCGAGCAGCCCATGCTAAAGCACAACAAGTTTTATCGAGCAGTGAATAACGTTGTTCACAGTCGGTAAACTTTTTGCTTAGGTAGTATATTGCGTACTCTTTTCGACCAGACTCGTCATGCTGGCCCAATACACACCCCATTGACTCTTCTAATATTGTCAAGTACATTATTAGAGGTCTTCCTTCGACTGGAGGCATAAGGATTGGTGGCTCTTGTAAGTATTCCTTGATCTTGTCAAAAGCCCTCTGGCAGTCTTCATTCCACCTGACCGTCTGCTCTTTTCTTAGAAGTTTGAACAAGGGTTCGCAGGTTGCTGTAAGGTGAGATATGAACCGTGAAATGTAGTTCAATCGGCCTAAGAATCCTCGAACTTCTTTTTCTGACTTTGGTGCAGGCATTTTTTGAATGGCTTTGACTTTATCGGGGTCAACCTCAATCCCTTTCTCACTCACAATAAATCCCAGCAGCTTACCGGATCGCACCCCGAATGTGCATTTGTTGGGGTTTAACTTCAGTTGGTACTTCCTCAGACGCTTGAATAGTTTCAAAAGGTTTACCAGGTGGTCTTCTTCTGTGAGGGACTTGGCAATCATGTCATCCACATAACATTCGATTTCTTTATGGATCATATCGTGGAATAATGTCACCATAGCCCATTGATATGTTGCACCGGCATTCTTCAGTCTGAATGGCATCACCTTGTAACAGAACGTGCCCCAGGGTGTGATAAAGGTTGTCTTCTCCATGTCTTCAGGTGACATCTTGATCTGATTGTATCCTGAAAATCCGTCCATGAAGGAGAATACCGAGAACTGAGCTGTATTATCCACCAATACATCAATGTGAGGTAGTGGGAAGTCATCTTTTGGGCTAGCTCTGTTCAGATCCCGGTAGTCAACACACATTCTTACTTTGCCGTCTTTCTTAGGCACAGGTACTATATTAGCAACCCACGACGGATAGCTAGTTACAGCAAGGAACCCGACGTCCCACTGCTTTTGTACCTCTTCTTTGATTTTCATTGCCATGTCTGGGCGAGTGCGGCGCAATTTCTGTTTAACCGGCGGGCAATCTTCTCTTAAAGGCAACTTGTGCATAACAATGTCGGTGTCCAACCCTGGCATATCCTGATAAGACCAAGCAAACACATCCACATATTCCTGAAGCAGGTCCATCAGTTGTCTCTTCACTGAGTCTTGTAAGCAGGCCCCGATTTTAACTTCTTTCACATCTTCATCTGTACCAAGATTGATCGTTTCGACCTCCTCCTGATGAGGAGTGATAACCTTTTCCCCTTGCCTTAACAACCTATCTAGCTCTTCAGGAAGCTCATAATCTTCTTCAACCCCTTCATCAGCTTGATTGATTGGATTGTCAGAGTCATACGAAGTCATAGCCGTGCTATTGTCGGTGCGGTCTGGAAGGCACTCTCTGCAAGGGTTCAGTTTGTTCATTTTAGTGATTGATTTTAATCTTGTTTTAGAAAAAAATGAAATGAAGTTGTCATTTTGAAAACATTGCCATTTATTTTTGTACAAAAAGAAAAATGGAAAAAACAGTGAGCGGAAAAGAAAAAAGACTCATTTGCAAAAGATGTCTGATTATCATTGATTGATCTATTTGCACAAAATTACAGATGGCCCGATTACAAAATGAGTCTTGTCATCTTGGGCAAGATGCAAGATTTGATGCATGCTTAAAAATACATGAAATAATAATTACTCTGCAGGAGTAACTCTTATAATTTCCTGGGAAGACCAGTTTGAGATACTGCTCCCCGGGATCCTCGGACGTATCCAGCTCTCCAGGTTGCGGTCGCTTTCATCCTCATCTTTCAAGTTGTTCACGGCATCTGGGGTGAGCATCCCCCCACTGACAAAATTGGGCTTCTCAGCAGCCTCTGCTTGATCTTGTTGAGTTGGTTTGTAACCCAACCCAAATCTGTCCTCCTTCTTCTCTACGGGCAGCAACTTGCCCCAGCCTTGGGCAGTCCCTTCTTCAACAACCTTCCGGGCTTTCTGATAAGATGTCATTGAGGTTCCAGGTACAGCTGATGCTTCATTTATGTTCAAGGCCTCAAACCCTTGACTCATAGTCTCGTGGATCTCCCCATCCATCTCAATGTATTTTTTATGTAGCCAGATGGCTGACAAAGATATCTTCCTCTCCACAAATAGTAATGACTTGGCCCTCCCACTCGAATTTTAACTTCTGGTGAAGGGTTGACGTCACAGCGCCAGTGGCATGTATCCATGGTCTACCCAATAGACAGCTGTAGGCAGGCTGTATATCCATCACAAAGAAGGTCGTTTTGAAAGTCTGTGGGCCAATCATTATAGGCAACTCAATCTCTCCCAGAACTGATCTCTTAGAACCGTCAAAGGATCTCACTACCAAGTTACTTGGGCGTAATGCCAATCCTTCATACTCCAGCTTCACAAGGCTTTCTTAGGTAGGACATTGAGGGATGACCCTGTGTCCACCAATACATGAGAAAGAACTGCACCTTTACACTCCAAGGTAATGTGCAAAGCCTTGTTGTGATTGCGGCCTTCTGTTGTCAAATCAGTGTTGGTAAACCCTAGTCCATGACTAGCGTTGACATTTCCAACTACAGCTTCCAACTGATTGACGGTAATCTCCTCTGGCACATAAGCTGCGTGCAAGACTTTTAATAGTGCGTTCCGATGAGCCTTGGAGCACATTAACAATGATAAAATGGAGATTTTGGAAGGTGTCTGGTGAAGCTGGTCCACTATCTTGTAATAACTTTTCTTGATGATTCTCATGAATTCGTCAACCTCTTGATCAAAAGGGGTCTTTAAAGCTTCTTTAGCAACTTGTTCTTCTTGCACCATGCTCTTCCCTTTTGCTTTGGCAGCAGCTTCTGCTTCAGCAATGGGTCTTGGAATTTGCGGGGCAAAGAGACGGCCGCTTCGGGTGAAGCCTCCGCCTCCCCCCACATTGTCTATTTGTGGTGAAGAAGTTGATGATTCTAAAGTGATTTTTTGTCCTTCGCAGTATAGATCGGAGCCGTAATGCCAAGGGATGGCATTATTGCTTTCGTAAGGAACTGGCCCAGGCACTGTGATAGTGACTGGACTGATAGCAGCTGCCGAAGGGACCATGATAGTGTGTAGATCATAGTATATTGTAACTGGTGCTCTAATAGGAGTGGCATTTTGTGAGTTGTAGGTAGAATCATTTGCAGGATCATAATATATTGTAACTGTTGAGACACTCTCATTAATTGCTGTTGGTGTTGTAGGAGACAATGTTGACTGGATGGATGTTGAAGTTGTAGAAGAGATGGTTGTTGATATTTGGTCCGTTGAAGTAACAAATGAAGCATTTGTTGATGAGATCGAAGATTTGTTTGGAACAATCGTTGTTGCAGTTGTAGAAGACTCGGGAATTGTTGTTAAGGAGATTGCTGGATTTGGAGGTATTGATGTTGTGATTTGAAGTAGGCCACTCTGGATGAGACCATCTATGCCGTTTCTTAAGTTATCACACCCATTTACCGAAATGTTGCAATAACCGCACCCGAGCTCACACCCGGGGAATATCTGGCATTCAAGGAGTTGAGCCTTAATCTCTACCAGGGGTGTTCGAATCTGCCCCACACTGGTTATCAAGAAAGACGGCTTGTCTTCCTCAATAGCATTAATTCTGGGTCCTCCATGGTTGGGCATAGGGTTTTTACTGACATTTGGCGGGGGTGCAAAGTTTAGAGCTTTGGAATCCACTAGATCCTGTACTTTCATGTGCAAAGCTCTGCACTTCTCTGTACTGTGGCCAGGTGCATTTGAGTGAAAAGCACATCTGGCGTTGGCGTCGTAATTTCTGGGTAGACTGGCAGGATCTGAAGGTGCCAATGTCCTTAGCTCAACTAGGTTGAGTTTCAGGAGTTGTGGCAATAAAGCGGCATAAGGCATAGGGATTGGATCAATCACCCTATTTGCCTGTGATGATCTCTGTTGAAACGGTCTTTGCTGATTGTTGTTGCTGGTGTTGTTGTTGTTATAATTTCTCTGAGGTGGATACTGAGCTTGTTGCTGGTAGTGGGGTTGTTGCTGTGGTTGGTATGCTGGTTGTGGATGAATTGAAGCGGGAATGGTGACAGCTGCCACTGACCTATGAACATACTGGGGTCTGCCCCTGCTGGTATGGATATCATTAGTCTCACCAGTTCTTCTTGGGCCTACAAAAGGCTTTCTTGGGTTGCTGGACGAACTCGCACCATTGTCGGAAATCTTACCCATCTTTAGAAGGCTCTCAATTCTTTCTCCAGCTATGACTACATCCGCGAAGCTGGTGGAAGAAAAGGCAGCTAGCCTATCAATGTATGTCCCTTGGAGGGTGTTCATAAACATGTCGGCCATCTCCCTTTCCGACATGGGTGGCTGGACAGCAGCAGCAAGCTGTCTCCACCTCTGGGCGTATTCCCGGAAGCTTTCTCTGGATGATTGAGACATTCCCATCAGGAGGGTCCTGTTGGGAGCCATATCCAGGTTGTACTGGTATTGTCTAATGAAGGCCTCAGCCAGGTCCTTCCAGCATCTGATGGTTGCTCTGGTCAAATGAAAGTACCATTCCCTTGAAGCTCCTGTTAAACTGTCTTCGAAATAAAACATCCACAGTTTTTCATCCATGGTGTATGCCTTCAGCCTCCCCAGAAAGGATTGCAAGTGGGTTCGTGGACAGGAAGTCCCGTTGTACTTCTCAAAGCACAGAGGTTTAAACTTGTGAGGTATTCTTACCCCGTCCACTAAGCCCATGTCCATGACATCAAAACCCAAGGAGTTTTGAGACTCCAAGGATCTTAATTTTTCAGCAATTTCATCTAGCCTTCTGTCATAGGCTTCATCCCCAGCTCCCATCACAGTGAATTGATCTTCTTGGGGGTCTTCTTGTAGTACTCTTCCTGTAGTAGCATTCCCTTGCACATTAGCAGGGATGTTGATCTCTGGGTGAAGGTGAGGGCCATACACAGGTGGGTTGACATGAGGCTGAACCCTCTCATTGTTGCTTGTTCCACCAGTCCCTAGATGGGGGTCTTCCTGAGTCTGCCTCTCTACCAATGCTCTTAATCTTTCTTGGCTCTATGCCAGTCCATTCATCACCTCCATAAACTGGGTCATATGATTTCTCATTTCCAGTCTCTCATTGGCCATTTGAGCCATGACCTCTGTAAGATCCTGTTGTACCTGGTCCATCTGTATACCCGGAAGGTTGTTGCGGGTAGGATATCTGTGCGGACGGTTGAGTGGGAACACCCGACGGCGAGCAATAGTTCCTGAATCACAACAGAGTTAGTAACAAACAAAACAAAAGCCTACAAAACAAAACAAAAGGTTAGTATGCAATGCAGTATGCTTATTTGTTTCCAAGGTATCCGGCTTGGCACTTGGTTTTGACCTTTCCATACCCCGAGGAAGATGCTCTTTGATGTTGCTTAGGAGAGAGAGATTCAAATGAAACAAACTAATGAATATATTACAGAAAAGTGAATGATACATAGTTTGTTTTTTACAATACATGCCCCTAAGGGATCAAAATACAACATAAGAAAGAAAGGTACAATGAAATGAAAGCAACAACAAGCAAAAGTCAGACACCAAGACCAAACTCATCCTCCTGAACTTCCTTCAGAAGTGCTTCAGTTACCGGATCAGCTGGACGCTCTGTGAGGTTCCTGATGAGAAGATTCCTGGTGGCAATAGCTGCAGTTAGCTTCTTGTGTCTGCCCTGGTCCTTTGACCTCTTCACACCAGCCCTAATCTTCAACTCTGAGATCTCTTTCTGGGCTGCTAGCAGGGCTTCCTGTTGCTCTTTTGCACTGGCCTCCAACTGCTCAATCTTGTCCTGAGTCCTCTTATCTTCCTGAGTACGAGCTTCAGTGATCCTGACCCACCTAGCTTGACTCTCTTTCAGATATAAATCAGTCCTGGCCTTCTGAAACTGAGCCTCCTTACAGGCATTCTTCAGAATCTGCTCTCCAGCCCTTGACTTCTTGATGTAATCCTCTGACTTCTCAATCCTGGCTAGATGTTCCACCTTTAGCTTTTCCAACCTTTCAATGTCCAGACGACCATCACTCCTCTCCCAGAGGGTCTTCTGTAGAGCCTGAGTCAGATTCTCATTTCTCTCCTTCAGTTTCTCAAACTCCTCTAAGCTGACAGTGACAGGAGGTGGTGTTGTGGATGGTCCAGGTGCATCCTCAATGGTGAAGGGCATCCCAGAAATTTGAGCCCTGGCATGAGACCACTCATAGTACTGAGCTGAGGCCACATTGTTGCATCTCCCAAGAATGGTTACCCCTTTGGTTTGAACATTGTCCCAAGCCCAGGATTCTTGCCTGACTACAGCCAGATTAGACTTAATCTCACAATAAAGGGTTTCAGCCAAGTCTTGTGCTCTAGGAGGGTGGACCAATGCATAGCCCAATTGTCTTTTGAATAACAGAGGGTTGTAATTGATGCAACCCTTCACTCCTATCAGAGGTACATTGGAGAACTGCCCACAACTAGTAATGATGTCCCTGCCCTTGGTGCTCTGAGTGCACCATCTGATGTCATCTGAGGTCAAAGCAATGAGTCTCCTAGCCCAGTTCTTCTGTTGGTGAGGATTCAAGAATGCATCAGTCTTGGGCAAATGTTTGAGCAACCAGGTATGGAACAGGGGAGCACAGCATCTCACCAATTTTCCTCTTTGCTTTTCATTCCTTTGGTGAACAGAGTAGTAGAAATCTCCCAGTAAGGTGGGCACTGGGTTCCTCAGAATGAAAAGGTGAATGGCATTCTTGCTAATAAACTTAGGCTCATCTGCAAAAAGTATGACCCCATATATGCTGAGGGCTAACAAAGCACAGACTGCCTTCCATTCTCCCAGGGAGGCCTTCAGGATAGCCTGAGATGTCAAGAAATCCAAGTGTAGACCAGAGATTCCTGCCTTGGTTGTCCTGTTCTGCTCAATCAGAAAAGGTTCCAGATATAGTGCCTTTGCCACTTCTTCATTACTGGGAAAAGCCATTTCAGGGTTGAAGGGAACACCACCCCTGACAGGTACACCAATCAGTGATGAATACTCTTCCAACAAGGGTCCCAGCTGAAAATTCTGGAAGGTGAAACACCTCAGAGGAGGATCATAGAACTGTAGACAAGTGTGAATCAAGCTCCTCTGGGAAGGGTGTAAACACCCCAAATTTGCCCTCACCCATTCACACCATGGCTTGTGATCACTTCATATGCATAAACACAATCATATCATCTCATATCTCAATTTTGAGTCATTGCATTGTTTCTAAGTCATCTGCACCTATGGTTTGTGATCTGAGCAATCCAAGAGCTTCTTGAGCCACTCCAAAGGTCATCAATCACTTCAAAGGGGTCTATGTGTGTTCAAGTATCATATTACATCCTCTCAAAGTCAAGAATGCCAAAGAATCACAAGAACTGGGATTGTTGTGGAAGCAGAGCCAGGCTTGACTGCATAGATGACCTAAAATTAGGGTTTTGGTTTCAGAGGCCATAACTCCAAATTTTTTGGTCATTCTTGTTTCTATTTGTCTCTATATGGTATAGGGAGTATTCATACCAGTTTTCATGAAGAAATTCCATGGGGAAGTCATCTGATTAAGAGTTGACTTTTCAAGCAAGTCAGTGTAAGATCAGGGCATCTGAGGCCCCCAATGACCCCTCCAAAGGGCATTCTTCATCATTTTGATTGTATATGATATTTATTTGATCATGGAAGATGTTGGAAGTTCACAAATTCAAGAATTTCAAGTCTTTTGCAAAGTTGACTTTTTGGGCAAGTTTGACTTTTAAAGAATTTGTCATTTTAGGCAACTTTTCAACCCTTACTTTTTGATCCAAAAATGCTTCAAATGGAAAAACTTTGGTCATGAAAGTTGTAGATTAGATCTTTCCCTTTTCAAAAAGTACAAGAACATGACCTAATTCATTTTGGATCAAAAGTTATGGCTTGTCAAAGTTGGCTAAAATCACAAAATTTCAAAGTTCCTACCAAAAAGGTATTTTGCAAAATGACTTGATCAAGTGTTCTAAAGCTATCAAATGGACTTCTAATTCACACAACATGATCACACATGACCTAAAAATCAGGATGGGCCAAGAGTTTCTCATATTGTTTGGCCTTTGGAGCAAGATATTTTCATGAAGATCAAAAGCAAGCAAGTTGCAAAAGTCATGATAGTTTCTCATCCACTTGCTAGCTACATTGCTGAACCATCCTAGCCTTTCCCTCACACCATGCTGCGCAGCCCACACCCCTTGTACTTGGCTAGAACATGACCATGCTTTCTCTTACACAAAGTTGACAAAATGGCAAAAGTAGCCATACCTATCACAAAAGGGCATGTCACATCCTCTGACCAATAGGATTAGTTTATACAAACAAATGGCAAGCCAAACAACATAACACACAAGCCTGAAACAAGCAAGAACTCAGCACTCTCATTTTTCACCCTTGAAGCAAAAGCTTTCGAAACACAGCATACAAGCCACAAACACTTAAACAAACCTCATAAACCTTCTCACTGTGGAGTGATTTGGCATTTGAGCTCGCCGGAGAAGATGACCGGAACCACTGTTCCGGTCATCTGAATGTCATTAAGGCTGGATTAGGGCTAATTAATTAGGGTTAGCAAGTTTAAATTTGAGCCATCCAAACCCGCGCGCAGTCAACTCCCGCCCTTGCCAGTTTGAATTTCGTCCATTGGATCTGATTACTTTCTTATTTTTCATTTAATTCATTTTATTTTTTCCATTTAATTGCATTGTTTTGTACATTTATTTTAAAATAGTAAAACTAATTTAAAAATTCTGAAATTTTTCATACAAGTTATTATTTAATTTCAGAAAACAAAAATATTTTTATTTTTATTTTTTGCATTTTAAAAGTATTTTTAAATATTTAAAAGTTTATTTTTAATTAATTAATGAGAATTAATTAATTAAAAATGCTTTTAGGTATTTAAAAATCACCAAAAAATTCATGAAACATTTAAAAACATTTAGAAACATTGTCCAACCCTCAAACCAAATTTATTTTTTGATCTTGATGCATTTTGAGAATTTTTCATAGAATTAAAATCATTTTGATGCATTATTTCGATCCAAACTTCCAAAAATCACTTCTGCCTAACCATGATGAGTTGGACTTTTATTATTTTTGCATTGTGTTTAGAATATCATGTAGTTTATGATATTAAATGGCCATGATTTGATCTTTCATTTTTCATTTGTTTGGCATTTTTCTTGTTGAGGAACCCTAAAACCTTAGAAAACTTAGAAAAATCATAACTTGAGCTAGGTTAAGAGTTGGGACTTCTCCTTTGGGCTTTGGGTTAGTATAGTTTTAGGGATCCTTTGAGGGCATTTTCAATTTTTTGTAATGTTGTTTGCTTCTGATTTTGGTTTTTGTTTGATGTATTGTTCATAAACCCTAATTTGGGCTTCCATATGCATCCATCTTGTATTTGCATTCATATCTTGACTTGCCATGACATTTTATGCATTCTTGTGATTCATTTGACATCATAAGACATATTGAAAGCATGTTTGATCATTGCATCTTGCATTTGCCATGTTGTATGCCATTTGCATTTCATAACTTTTCATGTATGTTTATGCTCCTTAACTTGCCTCATCTGCATCCATTGGTTCATATGATCATCCTCATGTCTTGTCTCATGTTTGTAGCATCACATAACATCATTAACACCATGTATGTGCTTCTGGTCTTGTTCCTTATCATGCCATTTCATTTCATTTTGCATTGCGTTGCATTTCTTTTCTAACCTTTCAGGTGGTAAGTAACTTTGAGAAGTGAATTTGCTTTCACTTCTCATAACTTCTTTTCATCTCTTTCATGCATCCTTGCTGCATTTTACTTTGTGTTTGAGATTGAGCTTGCTCATTCTTCTTCTTCTCACTTTCTTTCTCCAAGTGACTTGACTTCTTAAATGAAGCAAGTTGCTTTGCTTCTCTTGATCCTTTCATCTGCTACCTGGTGGTTCCATTGAAGACTTTCTTCTTGTTAAAACCTCACAAACCTTAGGAACAACCATGTATGACAATGATCAGGGTTTTGTTTAGTCTCCCCTCTTAGTTTTTACCTTTATGTCTCATTGAGTCTTCTCTTCTCACCTAACAATCAGGGACTAAACCCTAAAGGCTTTAAGGCTTTGTGATTAAGCTTATGCCTGCATCCTTCTATTAGGATGAAGTGTATAACTTTAATCCTAAGTGTTAAACCCTTAATGTGTTTAAATCCTCTAATTAATTCACATAATAATCATCAAGACTTCACACTTGTAACTTGGGCCTTGCATTAGGGTTCTAATTCTTCCTTAACTGGTTAAGAAGGACTAACCCTAGTGTTAATGGACAAGTCCCTCTCAAGTTGTCTTATAAACCCTAAAACTCACTTCATCATCATATCATTAAATAAAATCCACTTAACCAAAGGTTTGTTTTGTCATGAGTTTAATCCCTAATCATGGATTGAGTTGAGGAGTTTTCCTCAGCTTAAACATTCTCATCTATTATCCTTCTATTAGGATGGTGTAATGAATCTGTTTAATCCCTGATTATGGCTTAATCTCATTACTTAACACTAAACAAAAACACCAAAAACATCTAAATAATCACAAGTAGGTTAATGATCTTAACCCTACACCAAAGGTGATTAAGTGTGAGAATCTGACTTCACACTTAAGGTATTCTCATTACCCCTAATCAGAGGGAAGATGTGATGAGTTTACTAAATCCATTGGTTTAGGCTTAAGCTCATTAACTTATGACAAACTTCAAAAGAAATAAAAGACTGAAAACACAAAAACAAACAATAATCGTCTCCTTCGGGATTCTTTTCTCATCTCATTCATTCACAAACGAGAATTTGCTTCTTCCGTCTAATGCAAGACAGTTTGCATCTGTGCCAGACAGATCATACACTTGAGCATAGGCTAGTAAGCAGTTCACAAGTCAATTCATCTTTCAGTCTCTTTGGGTCGAACTACGGTGTTCTGACTTCCTCATTGCACGAGAGGATACGTAGGCATAACTTAACAGTTATCGAACAAAAGTCTCTGTATATTCCCCCTCTTTCTAGCCTCATTCTTTTAGCCTCATGATCTTGAGCATTTCACTCCTGTTCTTACAATGACACTTCACTTATATACTTCACTTTTCTCTTACACTGACACCTGTACATTTTGTTTTCCAGCTCTTTTACACACAAATTGCACTGACACTACCCCTTTAAAACACAAATCTTTCAAGCGTGGATCCCGTCGAGTACGGCGGACAATCTGGGTGCTAATACCTTCCCAGGTTGTAACCAACCCCCTTTCTCAGTCTCTCTGGTTCGCAACCGTCTTATCCATCTCTTTCTAGGTCTATGCAGCATTGCCTTTCCTCCGGGATAAAAATGCCTAGCTGGCGACTCTTTTCATCTCCAGTGAGTTCACTCCTGTGTGTTCTCATTGTTCCCCTTCGCCGACCGTTCGCGTCTGTACCTTTATTTGGGCCATTCCCATTTATCGGGAGCGACAGCTTGGCGACTCTGCTGGGGATATCTTATGCTGCAACCAGGGCTTCTGGTTCTTTTTGTGGGTTCCTCCTAGCGCTTGATTGATTTATGTTTACTGGGGTGTTATGTGCTATCTGTGCTTGTATATTTGTTTTGTTTATTGCTTTATGTACAGTTGTTTTACTGCTTTCTTTACAGCTTTACATATATCATATTGTCATACTGTGCTGGCTGGATCTGTTTGTTTGCTTTGGTGGGTGGGTGTTCTATTGAGAGTTGAGGTCCTATACCTGGGACCTGAGTGACACCTAGGCTAGAGTGGTTCATATTCTTTCCCATTCCATCTCGGTCTGGTGCGGGAATATGAAACACGGTTCAGATATGGGTTTCTTCTTGAGAACTCTGTGTTGCAGATTTCCTGCAATACTAGGGCTATCTGGGAAGCCTGCTAAGTCTGGATGACCTTTAGTATTGACCTTCAGAAACTGAGGTGAATTAGAGGAGGATCTTTTATGGTTATTGTAAACACTGTACCTCCGGGTTAGAAGTGTTTACACTTCTCATAACTGATCCAAGTCTGAGGATCCTTGTTTTAGAACACCACCATTGAGGGGGTTGGGCTGTTTACAGGTTTGCAGGTACCATTGGCCTCAGCATACCCCGTTACTTTGATTTGATTAAGAATACTCCATGTTGGAACAGTTCTTGTGATTCTAAACCCTGGACATGTGACTCTTTATTTGAGTCCCCCACCTTGGTTACTGGACCTATAGACCTCCATCTGGATTTCTTGAACATACCTGGACTTATATCATAGCATTTGATCAGATCCAGCTCAGTCACAAACCCTTGCATATCATTTGCATACATTATCATTGCATCATTTTGACATTTGTTTATTTGTTTTTCAGGGTATCCATCTTCATTTTTGGCTTGGTTTTGACCCCATCATCAGTATAGACCTATCTTCATCAGCATCTGCTTCAGCTATCAGCTACCTGCTTCAGTCACCTGCACCAGCCAGTCAGTGGCCCATTTTTCAGTGTTATCATCAGCACCTGTCTCAACTCATCCTCAACAACATGGCACCTAAAAAGAGTAACATCTCCTACCACTTCTTCCAGCCTGAGCTAGCTGACATCAGGAGGATTCAGACCCTGATTACTCCAGACTATATACCACTGTTCAGGGAACACTATGGAGACATACTTGATGTGGTTATGGATTTGGACCCTTCACAGAGGAGCCTGATTCATACTTGCCTTCAGTTTTATGATCCCCCACTGAGGTGTTTTACTTTTCAGGATTTTCAGTTGGGCCCTTTATTGGAGGAATACTCATCATTGGTTGGTATACCTATCAGGGGTGGAGTCCTTTTCAACCCTGAGATGGTCTTTCCTGGCAATGAAGAAGTAGCAAAGGCATTGCATTTGGAACCAGTTCTGATTGGGCAGCATATGACTACCAAGGCTGGAATCTCTGGCCTGCATCTGGATTTCTTGATCTCTCAAGCTACCCTGAAGGCTTCTTTGGGAGAGTGGAAAGCAGTCTGCGCTTTATTGGCCCTGAGCATATATGGGATTATATTATTTGCAGATGAGCCTAGATTCATTAGCAAGAGTGCAATCCATCTTTTCATTCTGAAGAACCCAGTGCCCACTTTATTGGGGGATTTCTACTACTCAGTGCACCAGAGGAATGAAAAGCAGAGGGGGAGATTAGTGAGGTGTTGTGCTCCTTTGTTCCATACTTGGCTTCTCAAGCATTTGCCCAAGACAGATGCATTTTTGAACCCTCATCAGCAGAGAAACTGGGCTAAAAGACTCACTGCTCTGACTTCAGTTGATATCAGATGGTGCACTCAAAGCACCAAAGGCAGGGATATCATTACCAGCTGTGGGCAGTTTCCCAATGTACCCTTGATAGGAGTTAAGGGTTGTATCAATTACAACCCCTTGCTATTCAAAAGACAACTGGGCTATGCATTGGTCCATACTCCTAAGGCACAAGACTTGGCTGAGACTCTTTATTGTGAGAACAAGCCTAATCTGGAAATTGTCAGGCAGGCAGCCTGGGCCTGGGACAATGTTCAGACTAAAGGAGTAACCATTCTGGGGAAGTGCAACAATGTGGCATCAGCACAGTACTATGAGTGGTCCCATGCCAGGGCTCAATTTTCTGGGATGCCCTTCACCATGGAAGATGTACCGGGACCATCCTCAGCACCACCTCCTGCCACTGTCAGCTTAGAGGAGTTTGAGAGTTTGAAAGAAAGAAATGAGAAATTGACTCAGGCTTTGTAGAAGACCCTCTGGGAGAGGAGTAATGGTAGGTTGGATATCGAGAGGTTGGAAAAATTGAAGGTGGAGCATCTGGCTAAAATTGAGAAGTCTGAGGATTACATCAAGAAGTCTAGGGCTGGAGAGCAAATTCTGAAGAATGCTTGCAAGGAAGCCCAGTTCCAGAAAGCCAGGACAGACTTATATCTGAAGGAGAGTCAAGCTAGGTGGGTCAGGATCACCGAAGCTCGTACTCTGGAAGATAAGAGGACTCAGGACAAAATTGAGCAGCTGGAAGCTAGTGCAAAAGAGCAGCAGGAAGCCCTGGCAGCAGCCCAGAGGGAGATATCAGAGCTGAAGGTCAGAGCTGGAGTGAAGAGGTCAAAGGACCGGAGTCAACACAAGAAGCTAGCTGCAGCTGTCACTACCCGAAATCTCCTTATCAGGAATCTCACGGAGCGTCCAGCTGATCCTGTGACTGAAGCACTTCTCAAGGAAGTTCAGGAGGATGAGTTTGGTCTTGGTGTTTGATTTTTGCTTATTGTCGTTTTCATTTCGTGTACTTTTATTTTCTTATGGTGTATTTTGACCCCTCTAAGGGCATGTTTTGTAAAAGAACAAACTATGTACCATTTGCCTTTTGTAATATATGTATCAGTTTGTTCCATCCGAGTTTCCTTCAAAAGCAACATCAACAGCATCTTCAAGGGTCTGGAAGGGTCAAAACCAAGTACCAAGCCGGATACCTTGGAAACAAATAAGCATACTGCATTGCATGCTAACCCTTTGTTTGTTTTGTAGGTTTTATTTTGTCATTTTCACTAACTCTGTTGCGATGTTCAGGAACTATTGCTCGACGTAGGGTATTTCCACTCAACCATCCGCATCGATATCCAACCCGTAACAACCTTCCGGGCATACAAATGGATCAGGTACAACAGGACCTTGCAGAGGTCAGAAACCAAATGGCCAACGAAAGATTGGAAATGAGAACTCAAATGACGCAGTTTATGGAAGTGATGAACAGCATGGCTCAGAGCCAAGAAAGATTGAGAGCAATGGTGGAAAGGCAGAATCAGGAAGATCCCCATATAGGGACTGCTGGCACAAGAAACAATGAGAGGGTCCAACCTCATGTCAACCCCCCTGTATTTGGACCCCACCTTCATCCAGAGATCAACGTTCCTGCTAATGTTCAAGGGACTGCCACTGCAGGCAGAGTACTGCAAGAAGACCCCCAGGAGGATCAGTTCACAGTAATGGGTGCTGGGGAAGAAACCTATGACAGAAGGCTGGAGGAAATTGCTGAAAAGTTAAGATCCTTGGAGTCTCAAAATTCTTTGGGTTTTGATGTTATGGACATGGGCTTGGTGGACGGGGCCAGGATTCCCCATAAGTTTAAGCCTCCTTGTTTTGAAAAATACAACGGGACTTCCTGCCCACGGACCCACTTACAGTCCTTTTTGGGAAGGTTGAAAGCATATACCATGGACGAGAAGCTATTGATGTTTTATTTTGAGGATAGCTTAACAGGAGCTTCAAGGGAATGGTACTCACATCTGACTAGAGCAACCATCAGGTGTTGGAAGGACTTGGCAGAGGCCTTCATCAGACAATACCAGTATAACTTGGATATGGCACCCAACAGGACCCTCCTGATGGGGATGTCACAGTCATCTAGGGAAAGCTTCCGTGAGTACGCCCAAAGGTGGAGGCAGCTGGCTGCTGCTGTCCAGCCACCTATGTCAGAGAGGGAGATGGCAGATATGTTTATGAACACCCTCCAAGGAACATACATTGACAGATTGGCTGCTTTCTCTTCTACCAGCTTTGCAGATGTCGTTATAGCTGGAGAGAGAATTGAGAGCCTGTTGAAAATGGGGAAAATTTCTGACAACGGTGCCAGCTCATCCAGCAACACAAGGAAGCCTTTTGTGGGCCCAAGGAGAACTGGTGAGACCAATGCTATCCACACCAACAGGGGCAGACCCCAATATGTTCATAGATCCGTGGCAGCAGTCACCATTCCCGCTCCAATTCATCCACAACCAGTTTATCAACCAAAACAACAAAGTTATCAGCAACAAAATCAGTATCCTCCTCAGAGAAACTACAACAACACTAACAACACCAATCAGCAAAGACCGTTCCAACAGAGACCTTCTCAGGCCAATAGGGTGATCGATCCGATCCCTATGCCGTATGCCACATTACTGCCACAACTCCTGAAACTCAACCTGGTTGAGCTAAGGACGTTGGCACCTCCGGATCCCACCAGTCTACCCAGAAATTACGACTCCAACGCCAGATGTGCTTTTCACTCAAATGCACCTGGCCATAGTACAGAAAAGTGCAGAGCTTTGCACATGAAGGTACAAGACTTGGTAGACTCTAAGGCTCTGAATTTCGCACCACCACCAAATGTTAATAAGAACCCTATGCCAAACCACGGAGGTCCCAGAATCAATGCTATTGAAGAAGACAAGCCGTCTTACTTAATAACCAGTGTGGGTCAGATTCGGACACTGTTGGTAGAGATTAAAGCCCAACTCCTTGAATGTCAAATGTTCCCGGGATGTGAGCTAGGGTGCGCTTATTGCAACATTTCAGTGAATGGTTGTGATAACTTGAGAGATGGCATAGATGGTCTCATCCAGAGTGGCCTGCTTCAAATCACAACATCAATTCCTACCAATCCAGCAATCTCATCAGCAACAATTCCTGTGTCTTCTACAAATACAACAACCATTGTTCCAAGCAACTCTTCAATCTCATCGACAAATGCTTCATCTGTTACTTCAACGGACCAGATATCAGCAAACATCCCTTCTACAACTTCAACACCACTTCATTCAGAAACTCCTACAACAACAACACCCATCCTTCCAACAATGTCTCCTACAACTTCAGCAGCAAATGTTTCAACAGTTACAATTTACTATGATCCTGAAAATGATTCTGCTTACAACTCACAAAGTGCTACTCCCATCAGAGCACCAGTCACAATATACTATGATCCACAGACTATCACAGTCCCTTCTGCAGCTGCCATCAGTCCAGTCACCATCACGGTGCCTGGACCAGTACCTTATGAAAGCAGTAATGCCATCCCCTGGCATTACGGCTCTGATCTATACTGCGGAGGACAGAAAATCACTCTTGAATCATCAACCCCTGCACCACAAATAGATAATGTGGGAGGAGGCGGAGGCTTCACTCGAAGCGGACGTCTCTTTGCTCCACAAATTCAAAGACCCACTGCCGAAGCAGAAGCTGCTGTCAAGGCAAAAGGGAAGAGCTCGGTGCAGGAAGAACAGATTGTTAAAGAAGCTTTGAAAACACCCTTTGATCAAGAAGTTGATGATTTCATGAGAATCATCAAGAAAAGTGATTACAAAATAGTGGATCAGCTTCACCAGACGCCTTCCAAGATCTCTATTCTATCATTGCTTATGTGCTCCGAAGCTCATCGGAACGCACTACTAAAAGTCTTGCACGCAGCTTATGTGCCTGAAGAGATCACCGTCAATCAGTTGGAAGCTGTGGTTGGAAATGTTAATGCTAGTCATGGACTAGGGTTCACCAACACTGATTTGACTACGGAAGGCCGCAATCATAACAAGGCTTTGCACATTACCATGGAATGCAAAGGTGCAGTTCTCTCCCATGTGCTGGTAGACACAGGATCATCCCTCAATGTCTTACCTAAAAAAGCCCTTGTGAAGCTGGAGTATAACGGATTGGCATTACGTCCCAGCAACCTGGTAGTGAGAGCCTTTGATGGTTCGAAGAGATCGGTTCTGGGAGAAATTGAGTTGCCTATAACGATTGGCCCACAAACTTTCAAAACGACCTTCTACGTGATGGATATACAGCCTGCCTACAGCTGTCTATTGGGTAGGCCATGGATTCACGCCGCCGGCGCCGTGACCTCAACCCTTCACCAGAAGTTAAAATTCGAGTGGGAGGGTCAAGTCGTTACTATCTGTGGAGAGGAGGATATTTTTGTTAGCCACCTGGCTACCTACAAATACATTGAGATGGATGGGGAGATCCACGAGACGATGAGTCAAGGGTTTGAGGCCTTAAACATAAATGAAACATCTGCTGTACCTGGAACCTCAATGACATCGTACCAGCAAGCTCGGAAGGTTGTTGAGGAAGGAACTGTCCAGGGCTGGGGCAAACTGTTACCGATAGAGAAGAAAGAGGATAGATTTGGGTTGGGTTACAAACCAACTCAACAAGATCAAGCAGAGGCTGCTAAGGAGCCCAATTTTGTCAGTGGGGGATGCTTACCCCTGATGCTGTCAACAATTTGGAAGACGAGGATGAAGGCGACCGCGACCTGGAAAGTTGGATCCGTCCAAAGATCCCGGGGAGCAGTATCTCAAACTGGTCTTCCCAGGAAATTATAAGAGTTACTCATGCAGAGTAATTATTATTTCCTGTATTTTTATAGCATGCATCAAAGTCCTGCATCTTGCCCAAGATGACAAGACTCATTTTGTAATCGGGCCATCTGTAATTTTTGTGCAACAAGATTAATCAATGAAATATCAGACATCTTTTGCAAATGAGTCTTTTTTCTTTCCCGCTCACTGTTTTTCCATTTTTCTTTTTGTACAAAAATAAATGGCAGTATTTTCAAAATGACAACTTTATTTCACTTTTTTAAACAAGATTAAAATCAAATCACTAAAATGAACAAACTGAACCCTTGCAGAGTGTGCCTTCCAGACAGCACCGACAACAGCACGGCTATGACTTCGTATGACTTTGACAATCCGATCAATCAAGCTGATGAAGGGGTTGAAGAAGAATATGAGCTTCCTGAAGAGCTAGACAGGTTGTTAAGACAAGAGGAAAAGGTTATTACTCCTCACCCGGAGGAGGTTGAAACGATCAATCTTGGTACAAATGAAGATGTGAAAGAAGTTAAAATCGGGGCCTGCCTACAAGACTCAGTGAAGAGACAACTGATCGACCTGCTTCGGGAATATGT
This sequence comes from Lathyrus aphaca, assembly GCA_963966055.1. Taxonomy (NCBI): domain Eukaryota; kingdom Viridiplantae; phylum Streptophyta; class Magnoliopsida; order Fabales; family Fabaceae; genus Lathyrus; species Lathyrus aphaca. Next base: position 405,982,157 of record OZ014519.1, on the reverse strand, counting down.
GGATGTGTTTGCTTGGTCTTATCAAGATATGCCAGGGTTGGACACCGACATTGTTGTGCACAAGCTGCCTTTGAGAGAGGAATGCCCACCAGTTAAACAGAAACTACGTCGTACTCGCCCAGACATGGCAATGAAAATCAAAGAAGAGGTACAAAAGCAATGGGACGCCGGGTTCCTTGCTGTAACTAGCTATCCACCGTGGGTTGCTAATATTGTGCCCGTGCCTAAGAAAGACGGAAAAGTTAGGATGTGTGTTGACTACCGGGACCTGAACAGAGCCAGCCCGAAAGATGATTTCCCACTACCCCACATTGATGTACTGGTTGATAACACAGCTCAGTTCTCGGTATTCTCCTTCATGGATGGATTTTCAGGATACAATCAGATTAAAATGTCACCTGAAGACATGGAGAAGACGACCTTCATCACACCCTGGGGCACGTTCTGCTACAAGGTAATTCCATTTGGGCTCAAGAATGCCGGTGCGACATATCAACGGGCTATGGTGACATTATTCCACGATATGATCCATAAAGAAATCGAGTGTTATGTGGATGACATGATTGCCAAGTCCCTTACTGAAGAAGACCACCTGGTAAATCTGCTAAAGCTATTCAAGCGTCTGAGGAAGTACCAACTGAAGTTGAACCCCAACAAATGCACATTCGGGGTGCGATCTGGTAAGCTGCTGGGATTTATTGTAAGCGAGAAAGGGATTGAAGTTGATCCTGATAAAGTCAAAGCCATTCAAGAGATGCCTGCACCGAAAACTGAAAAAGAAGTTCGAGGGTTCTAGGTAGATTGAACTACATCTCAAGGTTCATATCTCACCTTACAGCAACCTGTGAGCCCTTGTTCAAGCTGTTGAGAAAAGAACAAACGGTCAGGTGGAACGAAGACTGTCAGAAGGCTTTTGACAAGATCAAAGAGTACTTGCAAGAACCTCCAATACTTATGCCTCCAGTTGAAGGAAAACCTCTGATCATGTACTTGACAGTATTAGAAGAGTCAATGGGGTGTGTGCTGGGCCAACATGACGAGTCTGGTCGAAAAGAGTATGCAATATACTACCTAAGCAAAAAGTTTACCGACTGTGAACAACGTTATTCACTGCTCGAGAAAACTTGTTGTGCTTTAGCGTGGGCTGCTCGCCGACTGAGGCAGTATATGTTGACCCACACTACTTTGTTGATCTCTAAAATGGACCCAGTTAAGTATATTTTTGAGAAACCAGCACTTACCGGACGGGTTGCAAGATGGCAAATGATCCTTACAGAGTATGACATTCAGTACACTTCTCAGAAAGCCATCAAAGGCAGTGTATTGTCTGAATATCTTGCTGAGCAACCTATTGATGATTACCAGCCTATGAGATTTGACTTCCCTGATGAAGACATCATGTTCATAAAAGCAAAAAACCATGAAGAGCCTATTCACACTGAAGGGCCTGACCCGGAAGAAGAATGGACTATGATGTTTGATGGGGCTGTTAACACGAATGGTCGTGGTGTTGGTGCAGTACTCATTACACCTAAGGGAGTCCACATGCCTTTCTCGGCAAAACTCACCTTTAACTGCACTAACAACGAAGCTGAATACGAAGCTTGCATTATGGGTCTTGAGGAAGCCATTGACCTCAGGATCAAGACATTGACCGTGTTCGGAGATTCAGCTCTGGTAGTTAATCAAACCAACGACAAATCGTACACCCACCAGGATCATCTGATACCTTACAGGGATTATACAAGGAGGTTATTGACTTTCTTTACAACAGTCAAGCTTGAGTATATCCCTCGGGACGAAAATCAGTTTGCAGATGCTCTGGCTACTATTTCATCCATGATCAAAGTTCAAGCTGCCAACTTTGTACCTCAAATTTCAGTGTCCAGACTTGACAGACCAGCATATGTGTTCGCGGAAGATGTTGTCAAGGATGATAAGCCTTGGTTCCATGACATTAAGTGTTTCTTGAAGGATCAAACATACCCACCTGGGGCATCTTCCAATGATAAGAAGACTTTGAGAAGGCTTGTTGGTAGTTTCTTTCTGAACACTGATGGTTCCCTGTACAAGAGGAATTTTGATATGGTGCTCCTCAGATGCGTCGATAGAACCGAGGCAGACTTGTTAATGCATGAAGTGCACAAAGGATCCTTTGGTACCCATGCAGGAGGGCATGCCATGGCTAAAAAGTTGCTAAGATCAGGCTATTACTGGATCACAATGGATGCTGACTGTTGTGCTTACGCCAGAAAATGCCATAAATGCCAGATTTATGCGGATAAAGTACATGTGCCTCCCAATCCTTTGAATGTGATGTCTTCACCTTGGCCCTTTGCTATGTGGGGCATTTACATGATTGGCAAGATTGAACCGACTGCTTCGAATGGCCACAGATTCATCCTGGTTGCCATTGACTATTTCACCAAGTGGGTCGAAGCAGCTTCCTATGCCAATGTTACAAGACAAGTAGTAGCCAGATTTCTGAAAAGAGATATCATCTGTCAATATGGAGTTCCCGAGCAAATCATTACTGATAATGGTTCCAATTTAAACAACAAAATGATGGCTGAACTGTGCCGGGACTTCAAAATTCAACATCACAATTCTTCTCCTTACAGGCCAAAGATGAATGGCGCTGTTGAGGCAGCAAATAAAAATATCAAGAAGATTGTGCAGAAGATGGTAGTTACATACAAAGACTGGCATGAAATGATACCATTTGCCTTGCATGGGTACCGCACGTCAATCAGAACATCCACTGGGGCAACACCGTATCAACTTGTATACGGTATGGAAGCAGTCCTACCTGTCGAAGTCGAATTACCCTCCCTACGGGTATTGATGGATGTTAAGCTGAACGAAGCAGAATGGGTCAGGTCCCGATACGAACAACTGAGTCTGATTGAAGAGAAAAGATTGGCTGCAATCTGTCATGGGCAGTTATATCAGAAAAGAATGAAGAGAGCCTTCGATCAGAAAGTCAGGCACCGAGAGTACCAAGTAGGAGATCTTGTGCTAAAAAGAATCCTCCCTCCTCACACAGACCGCAGGGGCAAATGGACTCCGAACTATGAAGGACCATTTGTAGTAAAGAAAGTTTTCTCTGGTGGAGCACTGATGCTCAGCACCATGGATGGTGAAGATTTCCTGTCCCCTGTGAATTTAGATGCAGTTAAAAAATACTTCGCATAAAAATGACCCGCTGGACACAAAAACAGAATGTAAGTCCAGGCAAAAATAGGGCATCCCGGCGAGTCAAAAACAGAATAAAAGACTCGGACAAAAATAAGGGAAAATAAACAAAAATGTACACCCGCTGAGTTGAAAAGCCGCATTGGACAACTCAGGCAAAAATGGGTAACCCGATGGATTGAAAACCCGAAAGGGCGATCCATGCAAAATAAGGGAATAAGCGAACAACTGCATTTTGAATTCGTCTGTATCGTTTACAACTTGGTAAGCTTCGAAAAGTATCAAGCTTCAATTAGAATCAGCCTTCTTCAGAGAGCAAGATAAGAAGAACGTCAAAAGTCGTACGAGTCATAGTAAAGAGTAAGCTCCTTAAAGCGTCATCAACATTGCCAGCATTTTGTTTCTCAATTTGTAACAATCTCCTCATTTCAGGGGATATGTTTCTTTGACTGTATCTCGCCAATCCAGGGCATATGAATTAATAAAATCAGATTTTCAGTCATGTTTCGTCTTGTACATTTTTATTTGCAAAAATGTCTGATGTCTTAAGGAAAAAAACTGATTGCATAAAATACAGATGTTTATCTTCAAAAATAAAAAACACGTGCTTGCAGGAAATATATTTACTCCCAAAAGTGTCTAACTCCTATGACGGAATCCGGTAAAGGATACCTCGGGATTACTTGTGCGTTTCCCTATCTTTGCAGGATTGCAGGTATCCAGAACGCAACTTGGGGCATGTAAGCTTCATCCCAGCAAGCTGGCAGATCAATGCTCGCTCAGTCTTAACACTTGAAGTGTCTTCTCCCCAGCCGAGTTGCCATTTCATTCTCAGCCAAATACAGGAGTCAGGGAGCCCTCTCCCCACAGAGTTTCAGCCTCTATCCAGAAGAGCAGCGCATGAAGGATCACAACAGAGTGAAGAAAGCTTCTTCAAACCCCAGCTGGGTCCCTCAGTACAAGGATAGGTCTATCAATGACCTATATCCCCAAGCAAATGCTTCCCATCAGATCTACCAACAATTTCAACCCCAGCTGGGATGTCCATTTCAAGCAGATCGACCAAGATCTTCGCAGCAACGGGATCCGAGTCCCGGATTGGTATCCTCGCATAATCATAGCATTCACATCATATTCACCCACAAAGCGTAGCATTCCGTCTAGTACGGAGCATTACGGCAAAAATCAGACATATAGCATAATCATAAGCCATGTTTTGAAACAAACACTTGTGATTAATGACAGTCCATCAACATAAAACTCCCCCCAAAATCCCTAGCGAAGATTCCCCAGCAAAGCAGTTGCCTTACATTCACAAACACCAGTGTATATACCCTTTGACACCCGTCCATGTCATCATTCCCCAGTAAAGTCACCTGAACACCCTGTGCAAACAGTACCACTCATATTACAGATACTTTTTGACACCCGTCTGTGTCATAACCCCAGTAGAAAGCCAAAGACACCCTCTTTGCACTCACAGGTACTCATATATAAATTTCCTTGACACCCGTCCATAAACCCTTTGTACAACAAATACTTGTTTATGCTATACTTTTCTCCTTTTGACACTCGTCCGTGTCATTCTCCCCAACAGTTGGATACTCATCTATACATCACTCATACTCACTACTCATGTTACTCTTATACAGATACTCGTCCGTATCTTGTATACACCATTTATATCCCCTCAGATTCAACACTCGTCCGTGTTCTTTGTTAACCAGATGGTACTCGTCCGTATCATCATCTCAGAGCATGCGTCAAGCGTTTGTTTCTACCTGATACTCGTCCGTATCATAGTCTTAAGGATGCTCGTCCGCATATTTAATCCATACACTGTGTCCAACACTCATGTCTTTTTAAATATAGACACTCGTCCGTGTCTACCATTCCCCAGAAGAGTCCCTTCAGATTCAACACTCGTCAGTGTTCTCTGTTAACAAGTTAATACTCGTCCGTATCATCCTCTCTGAACACATGTCAGTATTTGTTTCTACCCGATACTCGTCCGTATCGTAGTCTTAAGGATGCTCGTCCGCATCTTTAATCTATACACAAACATCTAAACACTTACCCTTTTATTTCTTGGATGTAAACACTCGTCCGTGTTTACTACTCCCCAGGAGATCGCCAACAAAGCAATTTCCTTTTATCTGGCATTCGTCCTATGTCGTGGTAAACCTTGAGGGCAGCCGTACCCTGCTAGGTGGTCGCCCTCCATTTTCTTTTGATGATCGTCCTTCGTCATGCTCATCCGATGGCCGTCCCCATCGTTGATTTTCTATCCGACATTCGTCCTATGTCGTGATATTTAGCAGCCGTCCCCTGCTAGGTGGTCTCCCTCCACCTTCTTTTGATGATCGTCCTTCATCATTTTATCCAATGGCCGTCCCCATTGTTGATTTTGGTTGTCTGGCGTTCGTCCTACGTCATGATAAAACCTTGAGAGCAGCCGTCCCCTGATAGGTGGTCATCCTCCACCCCTTGATGGTCGTCCTCCATCATGCTCATCCGATGGCCGTCCCCATCGTTGACCTTTTATCCGACATTCGTCCTATGTCGCGATATTTTCGGCAGCCGTACCCTGCCAGGTGGTCGTCCTCCACCTTAGATGACCGTCCCTCATCTTATCCCCAACAGAGCAGCCGTCCCCTGCTAGGTGATCGTCCTTCACCTTTGATGACCGTACCTCATCATCTGTTTATTTCATTTATTCTTTAACCCGATGGCCGTCCCCGTCGTGGTCCCTTTTTCTTTTTCCTGATGATCGTCCTTCATCAGTTTAGCCCGATGGCCGTCCCCATCGTTGGTTACTTTACTTTATGAACTTGATGGCCATCCCCGTCATGTTTCATTAATCCCCAGAGAATTTTACAGCTTTATCTTGATGGCCGTCCCCATCATAATTCTTTTATCCCCAGCATGTCGGCCGTCCCCGTCATTGCTTTATTTTCCGCACTTTTCCCAGCATGTCGGCCGTCCCCGTCATTGCTCTTTACCCAGCAGTCGTCCTCTGCTCGACGGTCGTCCTCCGTCGCCCACACTTTACAATATACTTTATTTTCCTTTACAATCTATATCCCTTTTCTTCTTCATTCTGTGAGTGCAAATTTTGGACTGTCTTTGGTATTCAACCACAAGTTATCTCGCTTGCCTGTTAAGCCGTTGCTTACATCCTGCACAGCTAACTCATGTTTGAATAGGGGAAGCTGTAAACACCCCAAATTTTCCCTCACCCATTCACACCATGGCTTGTGATCACTTCATATGCATAAACACAATCATATCATCTCATATCTCAATTTTGAGTCATTGCATTGTTTCTAAGTCATCTGCACCTAGGGTTTGTGATCTGAGCAATCCAAGAGCTTCTTGAGCCACTCCAAAGGTCATCAATCACTTCAAAGGGGTCTATGTGTGTTCAAGTATCATATTACATCCTCTCAAAGTCAAGAATGCCAAAGAATCACAAGAACTGGGATTGTTGTGGAAGCAGAGCCAGGCTTGACTGCACAGATGACCTAAAATTAGGGTTTTGGTTTCAGAGGCCATAACTCCAAATTTTTTGGTCATTCTTGTTTTTATTTGTCTCTATATGGTATAGGGAGTATGCATACCAATTTTCATGAAGAAATTCCATATGGAAGTCATCTGATCAAGAGTTGACTTTTCAAGCAAGTCAGTGTAAGATCAGGGCATCTGAGGCCCCCAATGACCCCTCCAAAGGGCATTCTTCATCATTTTGATTGTATATGATCTTTATTTGATCATGGAAGATGTTGGAAGTTCACAAATTCAAGAATTTCAAGTCTTTTGCAAAGTTGACTTTTTGGGCAAGTTTGACTTTTAAAGAATTTGTCATTTTAGGCAACTTTTCAACCCTTACTTTTTGATCCAAAAATGCTTCAAATGGAAAAACTTTGGTCATGAAAGTTGTAGATTAGATCTTTCCCTTTTCAAAAAGTACAAGAACATGACCTAATTCATTTTGGATCAAAAGTTATGGCTTGTCAAAGTTGGCTAAAATCACAAAATTTCAAAGTTCCTACCAAAAAGGTATTTTGCAAAATGACTTGATCAAGTGTTCTAAAGCTATCAAATGGACTTCTAATTCACACAACATGATCACACATGACCTAAAAATCAGGATGGGCCAAGAGTTTCTCATATTGTTTGGCCTTTGGAGCAAGATATTTTCATGAAGATCAAAAGCAAGCAAGTTGCAAAAGTCATGATAGTTTCTCATCCACTTGCTAGCTACATTGCTGAACCATCCTAGCCTTTCCCTCACACCATGCTGCGCAGCCCACACCCCTTGTACTTGGCTAGAACATGACCATGCTTTCTCTTACACAAAGTTGACAAAATGGCAAAAGTAGCCATACCTATCACAAAAGGGCATGTCACATCCTCTGACCAATAGGATTAGTTTATACAAACAAATGGCAAGCCAAACAACATAACACACAAGCCTGAAACAAGCAAGAACTCAGCACTCTCATTTTTCACCCTTGAAGCAAAAGCTTTCGAAACACAGCATACAAGCCACAAACACTTAAACAAACCTCATAAACCTTCTCAACACATCACTCTGGTCACAAAGCACCCCTCATCTTTGCCTTAAACTGCCTGAATCATAAACACGATTCTCACCTGAGCTTGAACAGAACTTGTTCAATCTCCCAAACCAGCCAGCACAAACTCCTTCTAAGCATCCAGACATCATCAAGGGACCAAAAGGAGTGGATTTCATAAAGAGGGGAGGTCAGAAAGCTGCAAAGTTGAAAGCTTCAAAACTCAGGTAGCTCAAGAACTTTTTTTCCAGAAACGATTTTTAAAGTTCCTAAGTTGTACTTTGTAGTTCACTGATCACTCTGATGTCTTTGTTTTTGAAAATGGTGGATAGATGAGAGTTTAATCTGTTTCTGAAACTTTTTGCCCTAGGTTTTGTTTGCTTCGATTCTCTCTGATTATGAGTGATAAATGATGTTTAAGTGAGGGGTTTGATTCGTTTTAGGGTGGGGAAGATTCCTGGATAGTTGGTGTAAACACCCCAAATTTGCCCTCACCCATTCACACCATGGCTTGTGATCATTTCATATGCATAAACACAATCATATCATCTCATATCTCATTTTTGATTCACTGCATAGATTCAAAGTCATCTGCACCTAGGGTTTGTGATCTGAGCAATCCAAGAGCCTCTTGAGCCACTCCAAAGGCCACTAATCACTTCAAAGGGATCCATGTGTGTTCTTATATCATATTACATCCTTTCAAAGTCAATAATGCCAAAGAATCACAAGAACTGGGATTGGTGTGAATGCAGAGCCAAGTTTGACTGCACAGTTGACCTAAAATTAGGGTTTTGGTTTCAGAGGCCACAACTCCAAATTTTTTGGTCATTCTTATTTCCATTGGTCTCTATATGGTATAGGGAGTATGCATATCAATTTTCATGAAGAAATTCCATGGGGAAGTCATCTGATCAAGAGTTGACTTTTCAGACAAGTCAGTGCAAAATCAGGGCATCTGAGGCCCCCAATGACCCAACCAAGGGGTGATCTTCATCATTTTGAGTGTATATGATCTTTATTTGATCATGGAAGAAGGTTGAAGTTCACAAAATTCAAGAATTTGAAGTTTTTGCAAAGTTGACTTTTTTGGGCATAGTTGACTTTTAAAGAATATGTCATTTTAGGTCACTTTTCAAACCTTACTTTTTGATCCAAAAATGCTTCAAATGGAAAAACTTTGGTCATGAAAGTTGTAGATCACATTTTTCCCTTTTCAAAAAGTACAAGAACATGACCTAATTCATTTTGTATCAAAAGTTATGGTGTGACAAAGTTGGCAAAAATCACTAATTTTCAAGATATGCACCAATTGGAAAATTTGCAAAATCATGAACCAAGGCAAATTGTAACTTCTAGTTCATATCAAACCAAGGCACAAACATCACATGTGACCTAAAAATCAGATTTGAACCAAAAGATCACATGTTCATGGTTGGCAAGGCAAGGGATTTTCATGAAGTTTCAAAAGGAACCAACTTGCAAAACCACTCATCACACTTCACCAACTAGTTGTCTTGGCTGCTGAACCTTCCTAGCATCACTCACACACCATGCTGCGCCAGCCCACACTCTTGTACCAAGCTAGAACTTAGCCCATGCCTCTCTTACCAAAAGGTTGACAATTTGCAAAAGTGGACTTACCTATCACAGCAGGCCAGGTCACATCATCTGACCAATGGGATTATTTTATACTATCCATTTGCTAGCCATTTGACATAAGGAGCAAGGCTGAAACACACAAGAACATCACATTCACAAAATCACCCCCTCAAGCAAAAGCCTTCGAATCTCTCTGCACAGTTCACAAACATTCAAACCAATTCCACACATCAACTCACCTTGCTTCATTGAGCCAAAACCAACAAGACTTAGGCCTGAATCAAGCAAGAACACCATTCCTCCATTTTCACTCTCAGAAGCAAAACCATTCGAATCTCTCTCCACAAGTCACAAACACATAAATAAACTTCATAAACCTTTTCAACATCCCTTCCTGATCAAAAAGCACCCTTCAAAGCAACCCAAAGCTCAAAGAATCAGAAACACGATTCTTACACCATCCTGAACAGAACTTGCTCCAATCTTCAAACCAGCCCCCACAAACTCTTTCCAAGCATTGAAAGCTTTTCAGGAGGTCAAGAGGAGTTGATTGCAAGCAAGAAACTAGCCAGAAAGTGCCAGGAGTCAAAGCTTCGATTCAGGTAGCCTTGGAATTTCATTTTTCCAGAACTCTCTCTTCTTGTTTCTAAAATGATCCTTATGTTCCCCTGAGTGCATTGAACCTTTTACTTTTGAAAATGATTGAGTTTTGAGGTTGTATGCTTGATCTGAAAGTTTGCCCGAAAATTTGTTCTTGCTTGTTTCTCTTGATTCAGTGGAAATAAATGGGGTTTAAGTTAGGGTTTGGGTTTAATGATGTTCAGGGATGAAATCTGGAGAGTTTGGTGATGATTTGATGCGTATTCAGTGAGATAGTGGTTTTGACTCGCCGGAGAAGACGACCAGAACAGTGTTCCGGTCGCCTGAAAGTCATTAGGGTTTGTTTAATTAGGGTTAAGTGTAATTAAGCCAGTTTGAATGTAGGCCGTCCAGATGCGCGCCTAGTCAACTCCCGCGCGTGTAACTTTGAATTCAGGCCCTTGGATCAGCTGACTTCTCCCATAATTCATTTATTTTCATTTTATTTTCATATTTTTCTCATTTGTTTTACATAATTTGTTAAAAATAGCAAAATTGTTTTAAAAATTATGAAACTTTTTCTCAAGAGTTTCACTAATTTTTAAAACACAAAAATATTTTTATTTTCATTTTTAGCATAAAAAAAGTATTTTTAAATATTTAAAAGTTTATTTTTAATTGATTAATGAAAATTAATTTATTAAAAATACTTCTAGGTATTTAAAAATCACAAAAAAATTCATGAAATGTTCTAAGACATTTAGAAACATTTTCCAACCTTCAAACCAAATTTCTTTTTTGATCTTGATGCATTTTGAGAATTTTCCATTGAATTAAAATCATTTTTATGCATTAATTTGATCCAAAGTTCCAAAAATCATTTCTGCCTATCCATGAAGAGTTGGACATTGATTCTTTTTGCATTGCATTGTGTTTAGCATGTAGTTTGTGAGATTAAATGGCCATGATTTGATCTTTCATTTTCATTTTGTTTGACATTTCTTTTGTTTAGGAACCCTAAAACCCTAGAAAACTTAGAAAAACCATAACTTGAAATTGGTTAGGAGTTGAAACCTCTCCTTTGGGCAGTGAGTTAGTATAGGATTAGGGGTCCTTTGTGTGGCATTTTCAATTTTTTATAATGTTGTTTGCTTCTGATTTTGATTTTTGTTTGATGCATTGTTCATAAACCCTAATCTGGGCTTCCATATGCATCCATCTTGCATTCTCTTGCATAGCATGACTTGCCATGACATTTCAAGCATCCATGTGATTCATTTGACATCATAAGACATATTGAAAGCATGTTTGATCATTGCATCATGTATTTGCCATGTTGTATGTCATGTGCACTTCATAACTTTTCATGTATGTCCTTGGTTCCTAACTTGCTTCATTTGCATTCATGAACTTGTATGATCATTTCCATGTGCTGCCTCATGTTTGTAGCATCTCATAGCATCATTAGCATCATGTATATGCTTCTGGTTTTGTTTCTCCTCATGTCATCTCATCCTATTTTGCATTGCATTGCATTCCTTTTCTAACCTTTCAGGTGGTAAGTGACTTTGAGAAGTGAATTTGCCTTCACTTCTCATAACTTTTCTTCTCATCTCTCTCTTGCATCCATGCTGTATTTTTATATGTGTTTGAGTTTGAGCTTGCTCATTCTTCTTCTTCCCACTTTCTTTCTTCAAGTGACTTGACTTCTTGAATGAAGCAAGTTGCTTTGCTTCTCTTGATCCTTTCATCTGCTTCCTGGTGGTTCCATTGAAGGCTTCTTTTGAAAACCTCACAAACCTTAGGAACAACCAAGCATGACAATGATTAGGGTTTTGATTAGTCTCCCCTCTTAGTTTTACCTTTGTGTCTCTTTTGAGTCTTCTCTTCTCATCTCATAATCAGGGACTAAACCCTAAAGGCTTTAAGGCTTTGTGATTAAGCTTATGCCTGCATCCTTCTCTTAGGATGGAGTGTATAACTTTAATCCTAAGTGTTAAACCCTTAATGTGTTTAACTCCTCTAATCAATTCATTTAATAATCATCAAGACATCAAGCTTGTAACTTGGGCCTTGCATTAGGGTTCTAATTCTTCCTTAATTGGTTAAGAAGGACTAACCCTAGTGTTAATGGACAAGTCCCCCTCAAGTTGTCTTACAAACCCTAAAACTCACTTCTTCATCATATCACCATATAAAGTCCACTTAATCAAAGGCTTGTTTTGTCATGAGTTTAATCCCTAATCATGGATTAAGTTGAGGAGCTTTCCTCAGCTTAATCATTCCCATCTATTATCCTTCTATTAGGATGGTGTAATGAGTCTGTTTAATCCCTGATTATGGCTTAACCTCATTACCTAACACTAAACAAAAACAACAAAAACATCTAAATAATCACAAGTAGGTTAATGATCTTAATCCTGCATCAAAGGTGATTAAGTGTGAGAATCTGACTTCACACTTAAGGTATTCTCATTACCCCTAATCAGAGGGAAGATGTGATGAGTTTACTAAATCCACTGGTTTAGGCTAAAGCTCATTAACTTATGACAAACTTTCAAAAGCAATAAAAGACTGAAAACACAAAAACAAACAATAATCGTCTCCTTCGGGATTCTTTTCTCATCATCCTCACTCATAAACGAGAACTTGCTTCTTCCGTCTAATGCAAGACAGTTTGCACCTGAGCCAGACAGGTCATACACTTGAGCATAGACAAGCAAGCAGTTCACAAGTCAATTCACCTTTCAGTCTCTTTGGGTCGAACTACGGCGTTCTGACTTCCTCATTGCACGAGAGGATACGTAGGCATAACTTAACGGTTATCGAACAAAAGTCTCTGTATATTCCCCCTCTTTCCAGCTTTATTTTCTTAAGCCTCATGATCTTGAGCACCTCATTCTTTGTTCTTACACTGACACATCATTTATACACTTCACACTTCCTTTACACTGACACCTGTACATTCTTTTCCAGCTTTTTATACACAAATTGCACTGACACTACCCCTTTAAAACACAAATCTTTTAAGCGTGGATCCCGTCGAGTACGGCGGACAATCTGGGTGCTAATACCTTCCCAGGTTGTAACCAACCCCCTTTCTCAGTCTCTCTGGTTCGCAACCGTCTTATCCATATCTTTCTAGGTCTATGCAGCATTGCCTTTCCTCCGGGATAAAAATGCCTAGCTGGCGACTCTATTCATCTCCAGTGAGTTCACGGCTGTGTGTTCTCACTGTCCCTCTCGCCGACCGTTCGCGTCTGTACCCTATCTGACTTAGCCTCATTTAGTGGGAGCGACAGCTTGGCGACTCTGCTGGGGACCCTTATACTGCAACCAGGGCTTCTGGTTCTTTTTGTGGGTTCCTCCTAGCGCTTGTTTGATTTGTGTTTACTGGGGTGTTATGTGCTATCTGTGCTTGTGTATTTATCTTATTTATTGCTTTATGCACAGTTTGTTTTATTACTTTCTTTACTGCTTTACATATATCATATTGTCATGTTGTCTGGCTGGATCTGGTTTTGCTTTGGTGGGTGGGTGTTCCATTGAGAGTTAAGGTCCTATACCTGGGACCTGAGTGACACCTAGGCTAGAGTGAATCATATTCTTTCCCATTCCATCTCGGTCTGGTGCGGGAATATGAAACACGGTTCAGATATGGGTTTCTTCTTGAGAACTCTGTGTTGCAGATTTCCTGCAATGCTAGGGCTATCTGGGAAGCCTGCTAAGTCTGGATGACCTTTAGTTTTGACCTTCAGAAACTGAGGTGAATTAGAGGAGGAACTTTTATGGTTATTGTAAACACTGTACCTCCGGGTTAGAAGTGTTTACACTTCTCATAACTGATCCAAGTCTGAGGATCCTTGTTTTAGAACACCACCTGTGAGGGGGTTGGGCTGTTTACAGGTTCGCAGGTACCTTGACCTCAGAATACCCTGTTACTTTGACTTGATTAAGAATACTCCACGTTGGAACAGTTCTTGTGATTCTAAACCCTGGACATGTGGCTCTTTATTTGAGTCCCCCACCTTGGTTACTGGATTTATAGACCTCCATCTGGAATTCTTGAACATACTTGGACCTATATCAAGGCATTTGATCAGATCCGGCTCAGTCACAAACCCTTGCATATCATTTGCATACATAAACATTGCATCATATTGAAATTTGCTTATTTGTGTTTCAGGGTATCCATTTTCATTTGGTTTTGGTTTTGACCCCATCTTCAGTATTGACTTATCTTCATCAGCACCTGCTTCAGCTATCAGCTATCTACCTCAGTCACTTGCACCAGCCAATCAGTGGCCCATTCTTCAGTGTTATCATCAGCACCTGTCTCCACTCATCTTCAGCATCATGGCTCCTAAAAAGAGCAACATCACCTACCACTTCTTCCAGCCGGAGCTATCTGACATCAAGAGGATTCAAACCCTAATCACTCCAGATCACATACCATTGTTCAGGGAACACTATGGAGATATACTTGATATGGTTATGGATCTGGACCCTTCACAGAGAAGCCTGATTCACACCTGCATTCAGTTTTATGATCCCCCATTGAGGTGTTTTACTTTCCAAGACTTTCAGTTGGGCCCTCTATTGGAAGGATACTCATCATTAATTGGTATACCTATCAGAGGTGGAGTCCCTTTCAACCCTGAGATGGTCTTTCCTGGTAATGGAGAAGTAGCAAAGGCTTTGCATCTGGAACCTGTCCTGATTGAGCAGCATATGACTTCTAAAGCTGGAATTCCTGGCTTCCATCTGGATTTCTTGGTCTCTCAAGCTAGTCTGAAGGCCTCCCTAGGGGAGTGGAAAGCAGTCTGTGCTTTATTGGCCTTGAGCATATATGGGATTGTATTATTTGCAGATGAGCCTCGATTCATTAGTAAGAATGCAATCCATCTGTTCATCCTAAAGAACCCAGTGCCCACTTTGTTGGGGGATCTCTATTACTCAGTGCATCAGAGGAATGAAAAGCAGAGGGGAAGATTAGTGAGGTGTTGTGATCCATTGTTCCATACCTGGCTTCTCAGGCATCTACCCAGGACAGATGCATTTTTGAACCCTCATCAGCAGAGAAACTGGGCTAAGAGACTCACTGCACTAACTTCAGCTGATATCAGGTGGTGCACCCAGAGCACCAAGGGCAGGGATATCATCATCAGCTGTGGGCATTTTCCCAATGTGCCCCTAATAGGAGTTAAGGGTAGTATTAATTACAACCCTCTGCTGTTCAAAAGACAACTGGGCTATGCGCTGGTCCACACTCCTAAGGCACAGGACTTGGTTGAGACTCTTTATTGTGAGAACAAGCCTAATCTGGCTGTTGTTAGGCAGGCAGCCTGGGCCTGGGATAATGTTCAGACCAAGGGAGTAACCATTCTGGGGAAGTGCAGCAATGTGGCATCAGCACAATATTATGAATGGTCCCGTGCCAGGGCTCAATTCTCTGGGATGCCCTTTACCATAGAAGATATGCCTGAATCATCTTCAGCACCACCCCCTGCCACTATCAGTTTGGAGGAGTTTGAGAGCTTGAAGGAAAGAAATGAGAAGTTAACCCAGGCTTTGCAGAAGACCCTCCGGGAAAGGAGTGATGGAAGGATGGAGATTGAGAGGTTGGAGAAGTTGAGAGTGGAGCATCTGACTAAGATTGAGAAGTCTGGGGATTATATCAAAAAGTCTAAGGCTGGAGAACAAATTCTGAAGAATGCTTGCAAAGAAGCCCAGTTCCAGAAGGCCAGGACAGACTTGTATCTGAAGGAGAGTCAAGCTCGGTGGGTCAGGATCACCGAGGCCTGTACTCTGGAGGACAAGAGAGTTCAAGATAAGATAGAGCAACTGGAAGCTAGTGCAAAAGAACAGCAGGAAGCCCTGGCAGCAGCCCAGAGGGAGATATCAGAGCTGAAGATCAAAGCTGGAGTGAAGAGGTCAAAGGACCAAAGTCAGCACAAGAAACTAACAGCAGCTGTTACGACCCGGAATCTCCTCATCAGGAATCTCACGGAGCGTCCGGCTGATCCTGTGACCGAAGCACTTCTCAAGGAAGTTCGTGAGGATGAGTTTGGTCTTGGTGTTTGACCATTTGTTTGTTGTTGCTTTCATTCCATGTACTTTCATTTCCCTGTAATGTATTTTGACCCCTCCGAGGGCTTGTATTTGTAAACAGACTATGTACCATTTTGCTTTCTGTAATATATGTATTAGTTTGTTCCATCCAAGTTTCACTTCAAAAGCAACATCAACAGCATCTTCAAGGGTCTGGAAGGGTCAAAACTGAATGCCAAGCCGGATACCTTGAAAACAAATAAGCATACTGCATTGCATGCTAACCCTTTTGTTTGTTTTGTAGGTTTTTGTTTTGTTGCCACTAACTCTGTTGTGATGTTCAGGAACTATTGCTCGACGCCGAGTATTTCCCCTCAACCGTCCGCACCGTTATCCGACCCGTAACAATCTTCCGGGCATCCAAATGGATCAGATGCAGCAGGACCTTACTGAGGTCAGAAACCAAATGGCCAATGAAAGGCTAGAAATGAGGAATCAAATGACGCAGTTTATGGAAGTAATGAACAACATGGCTCAGAGCCAAGAAAGATTGAGGGCCATGGTGGAAAGGCAAAATCAAGAAGATCCGCATATAGGGACTGCCGGCACCAGCAACAATGAAAGGGTCCAACCTCATGTCAATCCCCCTGTATTTGGACCCCACCTCCATCCTGAGGTCAACATCCCTGCAAATGTTCAAGGGACTGCCACTGCAGCCAGGGTACTGCAAGAAGACCCCCAAGAGGATCAATTCACAATAATGGGTGCTGGGGAAGAAGCCTATGATAGAAGGCTGGATGAGATAGCTGAGAAATTGAGGTCCTTAGAGTCTCAAAACTCTCTGGGTTTCGACGTCATGGACATGGGCTTGGTAGACGGGGTCAGGATCCCCCATAAGTTTAAGCCTCCTTGTTTTGAAAAATACAACGGGACTTCATGCCCCCGCACTCATTTGCAATCATTTCTGGGGAGGCTGAAAGCCTATACTATGGATGAGAAGCTCTGGATGTTCTATTTCGAGGATAGCTTAACTGGAGCGTCAAGAGAATGGTACTCTCACCTGACAAGGGCAACTATCAGGTGTTGGAAGGACCTGGCAGAGGCCTTCATAAGACAGTATTAGTACAACTTAGATATGGCACCCAACAGGACCCTCCTAATGGGTATGTCACAGTCTTCGAGGGAAAGTTTCCGAGAATATGCCCAGAGATGGAGGCAATTGGCTGCTGCTGTTCAGCCACCTATGTCTGAGAGGGAAATGGCAGATATGTTTATGAACACCCTCCAGGGAACATATATTGACAGGCTGGCTGCTTTCTCTTCCACTAGCTTTGCAGATGTTGTTATAGCCGGGGAGAGAATTGAAAGCCTATTGAAGATGGGAAAGATCTCAGACAACGGTGCAAGCTCGTCCAGTAGTACAAGAAAGCCTTTTGCAGGCCCGAGAAGAACCGGCGAGACCAATGCCATCCACACCAACAGGGGCAGGCCCCAATATGTTCACAGATCAGTGGCAGCAGTCACCATTCCCGCTCCAGCTCATCCTCAACCAGTTTATCAACCTCCACAACAAAACTATCAACAACAACCTCAGTACCATCAACAAAATCAGTATCCTCCGAGAAATTACAACAACAGCAACACCAACAACAACAACCAGCAAAGGCCATTCCAACAGAGGCCTTCTCAAGCCAACAGGGTAATCGATCCGATCCCTATGCCGTATGCTACATTGCTGCCACAACTCCTGAAACTCAACCTAGTTGAGCTAAGGACGTTGGCACCTCCAGATCCCAACAGTCTACCCAGGAATTATGATTCCAACGCCAGATGTGCCTTCCATTCAAATGCACCTGGCCACAGTACGGAAAAGTGCAGAGCTTTGCACATGAAGGTACAAGACCTGGTAGACTTAAAAGCTCTGAATTTCGCACCACCACCTAATGTCAATAAGAACCCCATGCCGAACCACGGTGGTCCCAGGATTAACGCTATTGAAGAAGACAAGCCGTCTTATTTAATAACCAGTGTGGGTCAGATCCGGACACCGTTGGTAGAAATTAAGGCTCAGCTCCTCGAATATCAAATGTTCCCGGGATGTGAGTTAGGGTGTGCTTACTACAATATTTCAGTCAATGGGTGCGATAACCTGAGGAATGGCATAAACGGTCTCATTCAGAATGGCCAGCTTCAGATCACTACATCATTTCCTACAAATCCAGCAATCTCATCAGTAATAACTCCAGAACCTCCTACAACTGCAACAACCATTGTTCCTGACAATTCTTCGGTTTCATCAACAAGTGCTTCATCTGTCATTTCAATTGACCAGGCATCAACAAATGTTCCTTCTACAACTTCAGCATCACTCCACCTTGAAACTCCTACAACAACAACATCCATCCTTCCACCAATGTCTCCTACAACATCAGCAACAAATCATGAAGATGTCTCAACTGTCACAATATTTTATGATCCTGAAAATAACTCTGTCTACAACTCAGAAGGTGCTGCTCCCATCAGAGCACCAGTCACAATTTATTACGATCCACAGACTATCACAAGTCCTTCCGCAACTGCAACCAGTCCAGTCACTATCACGGCGCCTGGACCAGTACCTTATGAAAGCAGCAATGCCATCCCGTGGCATTACGGCTCTGACCTGTACTGTGAAGGACAAAGAATCACTTTTGAATCATCAACCCCTGCACCACAAATTGACAATGTGGGAGGAGGCGGAGGCTTCACTCGAAGCGGACGTCTTTTCGCTCCACAAATTCAGAGACCCACTGCCGAAGCAGAAGCTGCTGCTAAAGCAAAAGGAAAAAGCTTGGTGCAGGAAGAGCAGACTGTTAAAGAAGATTTGAAAACACCCTTAGATCAAGAGGTTGATGAGTTCATGCGAATCATCAAGAAGAGTGATTATAAAATAGTGGATCAGCTTCATCAGACGCCTTCCAAGATCTCAATCCTATCATTGCTTATGTGCTCCGAAGCCCATCGGAATGCACTACTCAAAGTCTTGCACGCAGCTTACGTGCCTGAAGAGATCACTGTCAATCAGCTAGAAGCTGTAGTTGGAAATGTTAATGCTAGTCACGGACTAGGGTTCACCAATACTGATTTGACAACGGAAGGCCGCAACCATAACAAAGCCTTGCACATAACCATGGAATGTAAAGGTGCTGTCCTTTCCCATGTGCTGATGGACACGGGGTCATCCCTCAATGTCTTACCTAAGAAGGCCCTGGTGAAGTTAGAATATGACGGATTGGCTTTGAGACCCAGCAACCTGGTGGTGAGAGCCTTTGATGGTTCAAAGAGATCGGTTCTGGGAGAAATTGAATTGCCCATAACGATTGGCCCGCAGACCTTCAAAACGACCTTTTACGTGATGGATATACAGCCTGCCTACAGCTGTCTATTGGGTAGGCCATGGATTCACGCCGCTGGCGCCGTGACCTCTACCCTTCACCAGAAGTTAAAATATGAGTGGGAGGGTCAAATCGTTACTATCTGTGGAGAGGAGGATATTTTTGTCAGCCACCTGGCTACCTATAAGTATATTGAGATGGACGGGGAGATCCATGAAACAATGAGCCAGGGTTTTGAAGCTTTGAATGTCAATGAAACATCTGCTGTGCCTGGTACTTCAATATCATCATACCAACAAGCCCGGAAGGTTGTTGAGGGAGGAAATGCCCAAGGCTGGGGCAAACTGTTATCGGTGGAGAAGAAAGAGGACAGATTTGGGTTGGGTTACAAACCAACTCAACAAGATCAAGCAGAGGCTGCAAGAGAGCCCAACTTTGTGAGTGGGGGGATGCTCACCCCTGATGCTGTCAACTGTTTGGAAGACGAGCTGGAAGAAGAACGCAACCTGGAAAGCTGGATTCGTCCAAAGATCCCGGGGAGCAGTATCTCAAACTGGTCTTCCCAGGAAATTATAAGAGTTACTCATGCAGAGTAATTATTATTTCCTGTATTTTTATAGCATGCATCAAAGTCTTGCATCTTGCCCAAGATGACAAGACTCATTTTGTAATCGGGCCATCTGTACTTTTTGTGCAAACAAGATTAATCAATGAAATATCAGACATCTTTTTGCAAATGAGTCTTTTTCTTTTCCGCTCACTGTTTTTCCATTTTTCTTTTTGTACAAAAAATAAATGACAGTGTTTTCAAAATGACAACTTTATTTCACTTTTCTAAAACAAGATTAAAATCAAATCACTAAAATGAACAAACTGAACCCTTGCAGAGAGTGCCTTCCTGACAGCACCGACAACAGCACGGCTATGACTTCGTATGACTTTGACAATCCGATCAATCAAGCCGATGAAGGGGTTGAAGAAGAGTATGAGCTTCCTGAAGAGCTAGCCAGGTTGTTAAGACAAGAGGAAAAGGTTATTACTCCTCACCAGGAGGAAGTTGAAGTGATCAATCTTGGTACAGATGAAGACGTGAAAGAGGTTAAAATCGGGGCCTACCTGCAAGACTCGGTGAAGAGACAACTGATTGACCTGCTTCAAGAGTATGTGGACGTGTTTGCTTGGTCTTATCAAGATATGCCAGGGTTGGACACCGACATTGTTGTGCACAAGTTGCCTTTGAGGGAAGAATGCCCATCGGTCAAACAAAAGCTGCGCCGTACTCGCCCAGACATGGCAATGAAAATCAAAGAAGAGGTACAAAAGCAATGGGACGCCGGGTTCCTTGCCGTAACTAGCTATCCACCGTGGGTTTCTAACATAGTACCTGTGCCTAAGAAGGACGGCAAAGTAAGAATGTGTGTTGACTACCGGGATCTGAACAGAGCCAGCCCAAAAGATGACTTCCCATTACCTCACATTGATGTATTGGTGGATAATACGGCTCAGTTCTCGGTATTCTCCTTCATGGATGGATTTTCAGGATACAATCAGATTAAAATGTCGCCTGAAGACATGGAGAAGACAACCTTCATCACACCCTGGGGCACGTTCTTTTACAAGGTGATGCCATTCGGACTGAAGAATGCTGGTGCCACATATCAACGGGCTATGGTAACATTATTCCACGATATGATCCATAAAGAAATAGAATGTTATGTGGATGACATGATTGCCAAGTCCCTTACTGAAGAAGACCACCTGGTGAATCTGCTGAAGTTATTCAAGCGTCTGAGGAAATACCAATTGAAGTTGAACCCCAACAAATGCACATTCGGGGTGCGATCTGGTAAGCTGCTGGGTTTTATTGTAAGCGAGAAAGGGATTGAAGTTGACCCTGATAAAGTCAAAGCCATCCAAGAGATGCCTGCACCGAGGACAGAGAAAGAAGTTCGAGGGTTCTTAGGTCGATTGAACTACATCTCAAGGTTCATATCCCACCTTACGGCAACCTGTGAACCCTTGTTCAAATTGTTGAGAAAAGAACAGACGGTCAGGTGGAACGAAGACTGCCAAAGGGCTTTTGACAAGATCAAAGAATACTTACAAGAACCTCCAATCCTTATGCCTCCAGTTGAAGGAAGACCTCTAATCATGTACTTGACAGTATTAGAAGAGTCAATGGGGTGTGTGTTGGGCCAGCATGACGAGTCTGGTCGAAAAGAGTATGCAATATACTACCTAAGCAAAAAGTTTACCGACTGTGAACAACGTTATTCACTGCTCGAGAAAACTTGCTGTGCTTTAGCGTGGGCTGCTCGCCGACTGAGACAGTATATGTTGACCCACACTACTTTATTGATCTCAAAAATGGACCCAGTTAAGTACATATTTGAGAAGCCAGCTCTTACCGGACGGGTTGCAAGATGGCAAATGATCCTTATTGAATATGACATCCAGTACACATCTCAGAAAGCCATCAAGGGCAGTGTATTGTCTGAATATCTTGCTGAGCAACCTATCGATGATTACCAGCCTATGAGATTTGACTTCCCTGATGAAGACATCATGTTCATAAAAGCAAAAGATCATGAAGAGCCTGTTCACACTGAAGGGCCTGACCCAGAAGAAGAATGGACTATGATGTTTGATGGGGCTGTTAATATGAATGGTCGTGGTGTTGGTGCAGTACTCATTACACCTAGAGGAGTTCACATGCCTTTCTCGGCAAAACTCACTTTCAACTGCACTAACAACGAAGCTGAATACGAAGCTTGCATTATGGGTCTTGAGGAGGCTATTGACCTCAGGATCAAGACGTTGACCGTATTCGGAGATTCAGCTCTGGTAATCAATCAAACCAACGGCAAATGGTACACCCACCAGGATCATCTGATACCTTACAGGGACTATACAAGGAGGTTGTTGACTTTCTTTACAACAGTCAAGCTTGAGTATATCCCTCGGGACGAGAATCAGTTTGCAGATGCTCTGGCTACCATTTCATCCATGATCAAAGTTCAGGCTGCCAACTTTGTACCTCAGATTTCAGTATCCAGACTCGACAGACCAGCATATGTGTTCGCAGCAGATGTTGTTAAAGATGATAAGCCTTGGTTCCATGACATTAAATGCTTCTTGGAGGATCAAACATACCCAACTGGGGCATCTTCCAATGATAAGAAGACTTTGAGAAGGCTTGCTGGTAGTTTCTTTCTGAACGCTGATGGGTCTTTATACAAAAGGAACTTTGATATGGTACTCCTCAGATGTGTTGATAAGACAGAAGCGGACTTGTTGATGCATGAAGTGCACGAAGGATCTTTTGGTACCCATGCCGGAGGGCATGCCATGGCTAAGAAATTGTTAAGATCAGGATATTACTGGATCACAATGGATGCAGACTGTTGTGCTTATGCCAGGAAATGCCACAAATGCCAGATCTATGCAGATAAGGTGCATGTGCCTCCCAACCCTTTGAACGTGATGTCTTCACCCTGGCCCTTTGCTATGTGGGGCATTGACATGATTGGCAAGATTGAGCCAACTGCTTCAAATGGCCACAGATTCATCCTGGTCGCCATTGATTATTTTACCAAGTGGGTCGAAGCAGCCTCATATGCAAATGTTACAAGGCAAGTGGTAGCCAGATTTCTGAAAAGAGATATCATCTGTCGATACGGAGTGCCCGAGCGAATCATTACTGATAATGGTTCCAACTTAAACAACAAAATGATGGCAGAGCTGTGCCGGGACTTCAAGATCCAACATCACAATTCTTTTCCTTACAGGCCAAAGATGAACGGCGCTGTTGAGGCAGCAAATAAGAATATCAAGAAGATTGTGTAGAAGATGGTAGTCACTTACAAAGACTGGCATGAAATGCTACCGTTTGCCTTGCATGGGTACCGCACGTCAATCAGAACATCCACTGGGGAAACACCGTATCAACTTGTGTATGGTATGGAAGCAGTCCTACCTGTTGAAGTGGAATTACCCTCCTTGCGAGTACTGATGGATGTTAAACTGAGTGAAGCAGAATGGGTTAGGGCCCGATACGAGCAACTGAGTCTGATTGAGGAAAAGAGATTGGCTGCAATCTGTCATGGGCAGTTGTATCAGAAAAGAATGAAGAAAGCCTTCGATCAGAAAGTCAGGCACCGAGAGTACCAAGTAGGAGATCTTGTGCTGAAGAGAATCCTCCCTCCTCATACAGACCACAGGGGCAAGTGGACTCCGAACTATGAGGGACCATTTGTAGTAAAGAAAGTTTTCTCCGGTGGAGCACTGATGCTCAGCACCATGGATGGTGAGGACTTCCCGTCCCCTGTGAATTCAGACGCAGTTAAAAAATACTTCGCATAAAAATGACCCGCTGGACACAAAAACAGAATGTAAGTCCAGGCAAAAATAGGGCATCCCGGCGAGTCAAAAACAGAATAAAAGACTCGGGCAAAAATAAGGGAAGATGAACAAAAAATGTACACCCGCTGAGTTGAAAAGCCGCATTGGACAGCTCAGGCAAAAATGGGTATCCCGATGGATTGAAAACCCGGAAGGGCGATCCATGCAAAATAAGGGAATAAGCGAACAACTGCATTCTGAATTCGTCTGTATCATCTACAACCTGGTAAGCTTCGAAAAGATCAAGCTTCAATCAGAATCAACATTCTTCAAAAAGCAAGATGAGAAGAACGTCAAAAGTCATACGGGTCATAGTGAGGAGGAAGCTCCTTAAAGCGTCATCAACACTGCCAACATTTTGTTTCTCAATTTGTAACAATCTCCTCATTTCAGGGGATATGTTCCTTTGACTGTATCTCGCCGATTCAGGGCATATGAATTAATAAAATCAGATTTTCAGTCATGTCTCGTTTTGTACATTTTATTTGCAAAAATGTCTGATGTCTTAAAAGAAAAAAAAACTGATTGCATAAGAATACAGATGCTTATCTTCAAATAAAAACATGCTTGCAGGAAATATGCTTACTCTCAGAAGTATCCTAACTCCTATGACGGGATCCAGTAAGGGATGCCTCGGGATTATCTTGTGCGTTTCTCTGTTTTTTCAGGATTGCAGGAATCCAGAGCGTAACATGGGGCATGTAAGCTTCATCCCAGCAAACTGGCAAATCCACACTCAATTTTAGCACCCGAAGTGCTCTCTCCCCAGCTGAGTTGCCTCCCATGACTTCCCCCAGCTGAGTTGCCACTTGTTGCTTATCCCCATCAGAGTTGCCAGGCATCACAGAAGGCACATATATCCCCGGCTGAGTCAAGAAGCTACTGTAACAGAACTTCTAGGGAGGTCTTTCAGTGATTCCTCTCCTTCTCCCCAGCCGAGTTGTCATCTCGCCCTCAGCCGAGCTCAAAAGTCAGAGAGCTATCTCCCCACAGAGTTCCAGCCTCTATCCAGAAGAGCAGCGCATAGAAGATCACAACAGAGTGGAGAAAGCTTCTACAAACCCCAATTGGGTCCTATGTTTATTAGGATAGGTCTATCAATGGCCCGAATCCCCAAGCAGATATCATATCATCAGATCTACCCGTGATCTCATCCCCAGCTGGGATGTCTACTTCAAACGGATCGATCGAAGATCTTTGCAGCAACGGGACCCGGATCCCGGTTTGGTATCTTTGCACAATCATAGCGTTCGCATCATGTTCACCCACAAAGCGTAGCATTCCGTCTAACACGGAGCATTACGGCAAAAATCCAACACATAGCATAATCATAAGCCATGTTTTGAATCAGCACTTGTGAATAATGACAGCTCATCAATGTACAGAAAAATCCCCACCAGAGTCCCCAGCAAAAGCAGCTGCCTCACAAATCACAAACACCAGTATATATTCATTTTAACACCCGTCCGTGCCATTTTTCCCCAGTAAAGTCACCTGAGCACTCTTTACGAACAAGATCACCCGTATTACAGATACTCCTTGACACCCAGCAGTCGTCCTCTGCTCGACGGTCGTCCTCCGTCTCCCACACCTTACAATATACTTTATTTTCCTTTGCAATCTATATCCCTTTTCTTCTTCATTCTGTGAGCGCAAATTTTGGACTGTCTTTGGTATTCAACCACAAGTTATCTTATTTGCTTGTTAAGCCGTCGCTTACATCCTGCACAGCTAACTCTTGTTTGAATAGGGGCAGCTGTAAACACCCCAAATTTGCCCTCACCCATTCACACCATGGCTTGTGATCATTTCATATGCATAAACACAATCATATCATCTCATATCTCATTTTTGATTCACTGCATAGATTCAAAGTCATCTGCACCTAGGGTTTGTGATCTGAGCAATCCAAGAGCCTCTTGAGCCACTCCAAAGGCCACTAATCACTTCAAAGGGATCCATGTGTGTTCTTATATCATATTACATCCTTTCAAAGTCAATAATGCCAAAGAATCACAAGAACTGGGATTGGTGTGAATGCAGAGCCAAGTTTGACTGCACAGTTGACCTAAAATTAGGGTTTTGGTTTCAGAGGCCACAACTCCAAATTTTTTGGTCATTCTTATTTCCATTGGTCTCTATATGGTATAGGGAGTATGCATATCAATTTTCATGAAGAAATTCCATGGGGAAGTCATCTGATCAAGAGTTGACTTTTCAGACAAGTCAGTGCAAAATCAGGGCATCTGAGGCCCCCAATGACCCAACCAAGGGGTGATCTTCATCATTTTGAGTGTATATGATCTTTATTTGATCATAGAAGAAGTTTGAAGTTCACAAAATTCAAGAATTTGAAGTTTTTGCAAAGTTGACTTTTTTGGGCATAGTTGACTTTTAAAGAATATGTCATTTTAGGTCACTTTTCAAACCTTACTTTTTGATCCAAAAATGCTTCAAATGGAAAAACTTTGGTCATGAAAGTTGTAGATCACATTTTTCCCTTTTCAAAAAGTACAAGAACATGACCTAATTCATTTTGTATCAAAAGTTATGGTGTGACAAAGTTGGCAAAAATCACTAATTTTCAAGATATGCACCAATTGGAAAATTTGCAAAATCATGAACCAAGGCAAATTGTAACTTCTAGTTCATATCAAACCAAGGCACAAACATCACATGTGACCTAAAAATCAGATTTGAACCAAAAGATCACATGTTCATGGTTGGCAAGGCAAGGGATTTTCATGAAGTTTCAAAAGGAACCAACTTGCAAAACCACTCATCACACTTCACCAACTAGTTGTCTTGGCTGCTGAACCTTCCTAGCATCACTCACACACCATGCTGCGCCAGCCCACACTCTTGTACCAAGCTAGAACTTAGCCCATGCCTCTCTTACCAAAAGGTTGACAATTTGCAAAAGTGGACTTACCTATCACAGCAGGCCAGGTCACATCATCTGACCAATGGGATTATTTTATACTATCCATTTGCTAGCCATTTGACATAAGGAGCAAGGCTGAAACACACAAGAACATCACATTCACAAAATCACCCCCTCAAGCAAAAGCCTTCGAATCTCTCTGCACAGTTCACAAACATTCAAACCAATTCCACACATCAACTCACCTTGCTTCATTGAGCCAAAACCAACAAGACTTAGGCCTGAATCAAGCAAGAACACCATTCCTCCATTTTCACTCTCAGAAGCAAAACCATTCGAATCTCTCTCCACAAGTCACAAACACATAAATAAACTTCATAAACCTTTTCAACATCCCTTCCTGATCAAAAAGCACCCTTCAAAGCAACCCAAAGCTCAAAGAATCAGAAACACGATTCTTACACCATCCTGAACAGAACTTGCTCCAATCTTCAAACCAGCCCCCACAAACTCTTTCCAAGCATTGAAAGCTTCTCAGGAGGTCAAGAGGAGTTGATTGCAAGCAAGAAACTAGCCAGAAAGTGCCAGGAGTCAAAGCTTCGATTCAGGTAGCCTTGGAATTTCATTTTTCCAGAACTCTCTCTTCTTGTTTCTAAAATGATCCTTATGTTCCCCTGAGTGCATTGAACCTTTTACTTTTGAAAATGATTGAGTTTTGAGGTTGTGTGCTTGATCTGAAAGTTTGCCCGAAAATTTGTTCTTGCTTGTTTCTCTTGATTCAGTGGAAATAAATGGGGTTTAAGTTAGGGTTTGGGTTTAATGATGTTCAGGGATGAAATCTGGAGAGTTTGGTGATGATTTGATGCGTATTCAGTGAGATAGTGGTTTTGACTCGCCGGAGAAGACGACCAGAACAGTGTTCCGGTCGCCTGAAAGTCATTAGGGTTTGTTTAATTAGGGTTAAGTGTAATTAAGCCAGTTTGAATGTAGGCCGTCCAGATGCGCGCCTAGTCAACTCCCGCGCGTGTAACTTTGAATTCAGGCCCTTGGATCAGCTGACTTCTCCCATAATTCATTTATTTTCATTTTATTTTCATATTTTTCTCATTTGTTTTACATAATTTGTTAAAAATAGCAAAATTGTTTTAAAAATTATGAAACTTTTTCTCAAGAGTTTCACTAATTTTTAAAACACAAAAATATTTTTATTTTCATTTTTAGCATAAAAAAAGTATTTTTAAATATTTAAAAGTTTATTTTTAATTGATTAATGAAAATTAATTTATTAAAAATACTTCTAGGTATTTAAAAATCACAAAAAAATTCATGAAATGTTCTAAGACATTTAGAAACATTGTCCAACCTTCAAACCAAATTTCTTTTTTGATCTTGATGCATTTTGAGAATTTTCCATTGAATTAAAATCATTTTTATGCATTAATTTGATCCAAAGTTCCAAAAATCATTTCTGCCTATCCATGAAGAGTTGGACATTGATTCTTTTTGCATTGCATTGTGTTTAGCATGTAGTTTGTGAGATTAAATGGCCATGATTTGATCTTTCATTTTCATTTTGTTTGACATTTCTTTTGTTTAGGAACCCTAAAACCCTAGAAAACTTAGAAAAACCATAACTTGAAATTGGTTAGGAGTTGAAACCTCTCCTTTGGGAAGTGAGGTAGTATAGGATTAGGGGTCCTTTGTGTGGAATTTTCAATTTTTTATAATGTTGTTTGCTTCTGATTTTGATTTTTGTTTGATGCATTGTTCATAAACCCTAATCTGGGCTTCCATATGCATCCATCTTGCATTCTCTTGCATAGCATGACTTGCCATGACATTTCAAGCATCCATGTGATTCATTTGACATCATAAGACATATTGAAAGCATGTTTGATCATTGCATCATGTATTTGCCATGTTGTATGTCATGTGCACTTCATAACTTTTCATGTATGTCCTTGGTTCCTAACTTGCTTCATTTGCATTCATGAACTTGTATGATCATTTCCATGTGCTGCCTCATGTTTGTAGCATCTCATAGCATCATTAGCATCATGTATATGCTTCTGGTTTTGTTTCTCCTCATGTCATCTCATCCTATTTTGCACTGCATTGCATTCCTTTTCTAACCTTTCAGGTGGTAAGTGACTTTGAGAAGTGAATTTGCCTTCACTTCTCATAACTTTTCTTCTCATCTCTCTCTTGCATCCATGCTGTATTTTTATATGTGTTTGAGTTTGAGCTTGCTCATTCTTCTTCTTCCCACTTTCTTTCTTCAAGTGACTTGACTTCTTGAATGAAGCAAGTTGCTTTGCTTCTCTTGATCCTTTCATCTGCTTCCTGGTGGTTCCATTGAAGGCTTCTTTTGAAAACCTCACAAACCTTAGGAACAACCAAGCATGACAATGATTAAGGTTTTGATTAGTCTCCCCTCTTAGTTTTACCTTTGTGTCTCTTTTGAGTCTTCTCTTCTCATCTCATAATCAGGGACTAAACCCTAAAGGCTTTAAGGCTTTGTGATTAAGCTTATGCCTGCATCCTTCTCTTAGGATGGAGTGTATAACTTTAATCCTAAGTGTTAAACCCTTAATGTGTTTAACTCCTCTAATCAATTCATTTAATAATCATCAAGACATCAAGCTTGTAACTTGGGCCTTGCATTAGGGTTCTAATTCTTCCTTAATTGGTTAAGAAGGACTAACCCTAGTGTTAATGGACAAGTCCCCCTAAAGTTGTCTTACAAACCCTAAAACTCACTTCTTCATCATATCACCAAATAAAGTCCACTTAATCAAAGGCTTGTTTTGTCATGAGTTTAATCCCTAATCATGGATTAAGTTGAGGAGCTTTCCTCAGCTTAAACATTCCCATCTATTATCCTTCTATTAGGATGGTGTAATGAGTCTGTTTAATCCCTGATTATGGCTTAACCTCATTACCTAACACTAAACAAAAACAACAAAAACATCTAAATAATCACAAGTAGGTTAATGATCTTAATCCTGCATCATAGGTGATTAAGTGTGAGAATCTGACTTCACACTTAAGGTATTCTCATTACCCCTAATCAGAGGGAAGATGTGATGAGTTTACTAAATCCACTGGTTTAGGCTAAAGCTCATTAACTTATGACAAACTTTCAAAAGCAATAAAAGACTGAAAACACAAAAACAAACAATAATCGTCTCCTTCGGGATTCTTTTCTCATCATCCTCACTCATAAACGAGAACTTGCTTCTTCCGTCTAATGCAAGACAGTTTGCACCTGAGCCAGACAGGTCATACACTTGAGCATAGACAAGCAAGCAGTTCACAAGTCAATTCACCTTTCAGTCTCTTTGGGTCGAACTACGGCGTTCTGACTTCCTCATTGCACGAGAGGATACGTAGGCATAACTTAACGGTTATCGAACAAAAGTCTCTGTATATTCCCCCTCTTTCCAGCTTTATTTTCTTAAGCCTCATGATCTTGAGCACCTCATTCTTTGTTCTTACACTGACACATCATTTATACACTTCACACTTCCTTTACACTGACACCTGTACATTCTTTTCCAGCTTTTTATACACAAATTGCACTGACACTACCCCTTTAAAACACAAATCTTTTAAGCGTGGATCCCGTCGAGTACGGCGGACAATCTGGGTGCTAATACCTTCCCAGGTTGTAACCAACCCCCTTTCTCAGTCTCTCTGGTTCGCAACCGTCTTATCCATATCTTTCTAGGTCTATGCAACATTGCCTTTCCTCCGGGATAAAAATGCCTAGCTGGCGACTCTATTCATCTCCAGTGAGTTCACGGCTGTGTGTTCTTACTGTCCCTCTCGCCGACCGTTCGCGTCTGTACCCTATCTGACTTAGCCTCATTTAGTGGGAGCGACAGTTGGTTTTCATTTTCATTGCGTGTGGAGTGATTTGGCATTTGAGCTCGCCGGAGAAGATGACCGGAACCACTGTTCCGGTCATCTGAATGTCATTAAGGTTGGATTAGGGCTAATTAATTAGGGTTAGCAAGTTTAAATTTGAGCCGTCCAAACCCGCGCGCAGTCAACTCCCGCCCTTGCCAGTTTGAATTTCGTCCATTGGATCTGATTACTTTCTTATTTTTCATTTAATTCATTTTATTTTTTCCATTTAATTGCATTGTTTTGTACATTTATTTTAAAATAGTAAAACTAATTTAAAAATTCTGAAATTTTTTATACAAGTTATTATTTAATTTCAGAACACAAAAATATTTTTATTTTTATTTTTTGCATTTTAAAAGTATTTTTAAATATTTAAAAGTTTATTTTTAATTAATTAATGAGAATTAATTAATTAAAAATGCTTTTAGGTATTTAAAAATCACCAAAAAATTCAAGAAACATTTAAAAATATTTAGAAACATTGTCCAACCCTCAAACCAAATTTATTTTTTGATCTTGATGCATTTTGAGAATTTTTCATAGAATTAAAATCATTTTGATGCATTATTTTGATCCAAACTTCCAAAAATCACTTCTGCCTAACCATGATGAGTTGGATTTTGATTCTTTTTGCATTGTGTTTAGCATATCATGTAGTTTATGAGATTAAATATCCATGATTTGATCTTTCATTTTTCATTTGTTTGACATTTTTCTTGTTGAGGAACCCTAAAACCTTAGAAAACTTAGAAAAATCATAACTTGAGCTAGGTTAAGAGTTGGGACTTATCCTTTGGGCTTTGGGTTAGTATAGGTTTAGGGATCCTTTGAGGGCATTTTCAATTTTTTGTAATGTTGTTTGCTTCTGATTTTGGTTTTTGTTTGATGTATTGTTCATAAACCCTAATTTGGGCTTCCATATGCATCCATCTTGTATTTGCATTCATATCTTGACTTGCCATGACATTTTATGCATTCTTGTGATTCATTTGACATCATAAGACATATTGAAAGCATGTTTGATCATTGCATCTTGCATTTGCCATGTTGTATGCCATTTGCATTTCATAACTTTTCATGTATGTTTATGCTCCTTAACTTGCCTCATCTGCATCCATTGGTTCATATGATCATCCTCATGTCTTGTATCATGTTTGTAGCATCACATAACATCATTAAAACCATGTATGTGCTTCTGGTCTTGTTCCTTATCATGCCATTTCATTTCATTTTGCATTGCGTTGCATTTCTTTTCTAACCTTTCAGGTGGTAAGTAACTTTGAGAAGTGAATTTGCTTTCACTTCTCATAACTTCTTTTCATCTCTTTCATGCATCCTTGCTGCATTTTAATTTGTGTTTGAGATTGAGCTTGCTCATTCTTCTTCTTCTCACTTTCTTTCTCCAAGTGACTTGACTTCTTAAATGAAGCAAGTTGCTTTGCTTCTCTTGATCCTTTCATCTGCTACCTGGTGGTTCCATTGAAGACCTTCTTCTTGTTAAAACCTCACAAACCTTAGGAACAACCATGTATGACAATGATCAGGGTTTTGTTTAGTCTCCCCTCTTAGTTTTTACCTTTATGTCTCATTGAGTCTTCTCTTCTCACCTAACAATCAGGGACTAAACCCTAAAGGCTTTAAGGCTTTGTGATTAAGCTTATGCCTGCATCCTTCTATTAGGATGGAGTGTATAACTTTAATCCTAAGTGTTAAACCCTTAATGTGTTTAAATCCTCTAATTAATTCACATAATAATCATCAAGACTTCACACTTGTAACTTGGGCCTTGCATTAGGGTTCTAATTCTTCCTTAACTGGTTAAGAAGGACTAACCCTAGTGTTAATGGACAAGTCCCTCTCAAGTTGTCTTATAAACCCTAAAACTCACTTCATCATCATATCATTAAATAAAATCCACTTAACCAAAGGTTTGTTTTGTCATGAGTTTAATCCCTAATCATGGATTGAGTTGAGGAGTTTTCCTCAGCTTAAACATTCTCATCTATTATCCTTCTATTAGGATGGTGTAATGAGTCTGTTTAATCCCTGATTATGGCTTAATCTCATTACTTAACACTAAACAAAAACACCAAAAACATCTAAATAATCACAAGTAGGTTAATGATCTTAACCCTACACCAAAGGTGATTAAGTGTGAGAATCTGACTTCACACTAAAGGTATTCTCATTACCCCTAATCAGAGGGAAGATGTGATGAGTTTACTAAATCCATTGGTTTAGGCTTAAGCTCATTACCTTATGACAAACTTCAAAAGCAATAAAAGACTGAAAACACAAAAACAAACAATAATCGTCTCCTTCGGGATTCTTTTCTCATCTCATTCATTCACAAACGAGAATTTGCTTCTTCCGTCTAATGCAAGACAGTTTGCATCTGTGCCAGACAAATCATACACTTGAGCATAGGCTAGTAAGCAGTTCACAATTCAATTCATCTTTCAGTCTCTTTGGGTCGAACTACGGTGTTCTGACTTCCTCATTGCACGAGAGGATACGTAGGCATAACTTAACAGTTATCGAACAAAAGTCTCTGTATATTCCCCCTCTTTCTAGCCTCATTCTTTTAGCCTCATGATCTTGAGCATTTCACTCCTGTTCTTACACTGACACTTCACTTATATACACTAAAGGTATTCTCATCTTCCCTAATCAGAGGGAAGATGTGATGAGTTTACTAAATCCATTGGTTTAGGCTTAAGCTCATTAACTTATGACAAACTTCAAATGCAATAAAAGACTGAAAACACAAAAACAAACAATAATCGTCTCCTTCGGGATTCTTTTCTCATCTCATTCATTCACAAACGAGAATTTGCTTCTTCCGTCTAATGCAAGACAGTTTGCATCTGTGCCAGACAAATCATACACTTGAGCATAGGCTAGTAAGCAGTTCACAATTCAATTCATCTTTCAGTCTCTTTGGGTCGAACTACGGTGTTCTGACTTCCTCATTGCACGAGAGGATACGTAGGCATAACTTAACAGTTATCGAACAAAAGTCTCTGTATATTCCCCCTCTTTCTAGCCTCATTCTTTTAGCCTCATGATCTTGGGCATTTCACTCCTGTTCTTACACTGACACTTCACTTATATACTTCACTTTTCTCTTACACTGACACCTGTACATTTTATTTTCCAGCTCTTTTACACACAAATTGCACTGACACTACCCCTTTAAAACACAAATCTTTCAAGCGTGGATCCCGTCGAGTACGGCGGACAATCTGGGTGCTAATACCTTCCCAGGTTGTAACCAACCCCCTTTCTCAGTCTCTCTGGTTCGCAACCGTCTTATCCATCTCTTTCTAGGTCTATGCAGCATTGCCTTACCTCCGGGATAAAAATGCCTAGCTGGCGACTCTTTTCATCTCCAGTGAGTTCACTGCTGTGTGTTCTCATTGTTCCCCTTCGCCGACCGTTCGCGTCTGTACCTTTATTTGGGCCATTCCCATTTATCGGGAGCGACAAAGGGTCCAAATCCATAACCACATCAAGGATGCCTCCAAAATGTTCTCTGAATAGTGGTATATGGTCTGGAGTAATAAGGGCCTGGATCTTCCTGATGCCAGTCAGCTCAGGCTCAAAGAAATGGTAAGAGATATTGCTCTTCTTGGGTGCCATGTTAATGAAGAAGAGCTGAAACAGATGCTGATGATGATGACTGATACTAGAAGATGGGCCACTGACAGGCTAATGCTGCATAGACCTAGAAAGATATGGATAAGACGGTTGCGAACCAGAGAGACTGAGAAAGGGGGTCGGTTACAACCTGGGAAGGTATTAGCACCCAGATTGTCCGTCGTACTCGACGGGATCCACGCTTAAAAGATTTGTGTTTTAAAGGGGTAGTGTCAGTGCAATCTGTGTATAAGATGGCTGGAAAAGGATGTACAGGTGTCAGTGTAAAAGAAGTGTAAAGTGTAATATATACAGTGTCAGTGTAAGGATAAGAGTGAGATGCTCAAGACTATGAGGCTTTAAAAGAATGAAGCTGGAATGAGGGGGAATATACAGAGACTTTTGTTCGATAACTGTTAAGTTATACCTACGTATCCTCTCGTGCAATGAGGAAGTCAGAAAACCGTAGTTCGACCCAAAGAGACTGAAAAGCAAATTGACTTGTGAACTGCTTACTTGTCTATGCTCAAGTGTATGACTCGTCTGGCTCGAGTGCTAACTGTCTTGCATTAGACGGAAGAAGCGAGTTCTCGTTTGTGAGTGAAGATGATGAGAAAAGAATCCCGGAGGAAACGATTATTGTTTGTTTTTGAGTTTTCAGTCTTTTATTGCTTTTTTTGAAAGTTTGTCATAAGTTAATGAACTTAAGCCTAAACCAATGGATTTAGTAAACTCATCACATCTTCCCTCTGATTAGGGGTAATGAGAATACCTTAAGTGTGAAGTCAGCTTCTCACACTCAATCACCCTTGATGTAGGATTAAGATCATTAACCTACTTGTGATTATTTAGATGTTTTTGGAGTTTTTGTTTAGTGTTAAGTAATGAGATTAAGCCATAATCAGGGATTAAACAGACTCATTACACCATCCTAATAGAAGGATAATAGATGAGAGTGTTTAAGCTGAGGAAAACTCCTTAACTTAATCCATGATTAGGGATTAGACTCATGACAAAACAAACCTTTTGTTAAGTGGATTTTATTCAATGATATGGTGATGAAGTGATTTTTATGGTTTGTAAGACAATTTGAGGGGGACTTGTCCATTAACACTAGGTTTAGTCCTTCTTAACCAATTAAGGAAGAATTAGAACCCTAATACAAGGCCCAAGTTACAAGCTTGATGTCTTGATGATTATTAGATGAAATGATTAAAGGATTTAAACACATTAAGGGTTTAACACTTAGGATTAAAGTTATACACTCCATCCTAATAGAAGGATGCAGGCATAAGCTTAATCACAAAGCCTTAAAGCCTTTAGGGTTTAATCCCTGATTATGAGGTGAGGAGAGAAGACTCAAGGAGACACAAAGGTAGGGGACTCAAATAAAGAGTCACATATCCAGGGTTAAAATCACAAGAACTGTCCAAAGTGAAGCATTCTTAAACACAATAGGTAACAGGGTATGATGTGGCCAAGGGTTCCTGCAAACCTGTAAACAGCCCAACCCCCTCACAGGTGATGTTCTAAAACAAAGATCCTCAGACTTGGATCAGTTATGAGAAGTGTAAACACTTCTAACCCGGAGGTACAGTGTTTACAATAACCATAAAAGATCCTCCTCTAATTCACCTCAGTTTCTGAAGGTCATAGTAAAGGTCATCCAGACTTAGCAGGCTTCCCAGATAGCCCTAGCACTACAGGAGATCTGTAGCACAGAGTTCTCAAGAAGAAACCCATATCTGAACCGTATTTCATATTCCCGCACCAGACCGAAATGGAATGGGAAAGAACATGAACCACTCTAGCCTAGGTGTCACTCAGGTCCCAGGTATAGGACCTTAAACTCTCAATAGAACCCCACCCACCAAAGCAAAAACCAGATCCAGCCAAACACAGTATGACAGTATGATGTATATAAAGCTATAAAGAAAGCAATAAAACAACTGTACATAAGGCAATAAACAAAATAAATATACAAACACAAATAGCACATAACACCCCAGTAAACACAAATCAAACAAGCGCTAGGAGGAACCCACAAAAAGAACCAGAAGCCCTGGTTACAGTATAAGGGTCCCCAGTAGAGTCGCCAAGCTGTCGCTCCCAAAAGATGAGAATGGGCTCAAATGAGGTACAGACGCGAACGGTCGGCGAAAGGATGAAATGAAAAGGTAATGCTGCATAGACCTAAAAAGATATGGACATGACGGTTGTGAACCAGAGAGACTGAGAAAGGGGGTTGGTTACAACCTGGGAAGGTATTAGCACCCAGATTGTCCGTCGTACTCGACGGGATCCACGCTTAAAAGATTTGTGTTTTGAAGGGTAGTGTCAGTGCAATTTGTGTATAAAAAGAGCTGGAAAAAGATGTACAGGTGTCTGTGTAAAAGAAGTGTAAAGTGTAATGTATACAGTGTCAGTGTAAGGACAAGAGTGAAATGCTCATGATAAT
The DNA here is from genome assembly GCA_963966055.1 of Lathyrus aphaca. Lineage (NCBI taxonomy): Eukaryota > Viridiplantae > Streptophyta > Magnoliopsida > Fabales > Fabaceae > Lathyrus > Lathyrus aphaca. The sequence continues at coordinate 405,945,485 of OZ014519.1, read as the reverse complement.
GAGGCTAAGAATAATGCTGGAAGGAGGGGGGATAAACAGAGACTTTTGTTCGATAACCGTTAAGTTATGCCTACGTATCCTCTCGTGCAATGAGGAAGTCAGAACACCGTAGTTCGACCCAAAGAGACTGAAGGATGAATTGACTTGTGAACTGCTTGTTTGCCTATGCTCAAGTGTATGACCTGTCTGGCTCAGGTGCAAACTGTCTTGCATTAGACGGAAGAAGCAAGTTCTCGTTTATGAGTGAGTGAGATGAGAAAATAATCCCGGAGGAGACGATTATTGTTTGTTTTTTGTGTTTTCAGTCTTTTATTGATTTTGGAAGTTTGTCATAAGAAAATGAGCTTAAGCCTAAACCAATGGGTTAGTAAACTCATCACATCTTCCCTCTGATTAGGGGTAATGAGAATACCTTAAGTGTGAAGTCAACTTCTCACACTTAAACACCTTTGGGGTAGGATTAAGATCATTAACCTACTTGTAATTGATTAGATGTTTTTGTGGTTTTTGTTTAGTGTTGAGTAATGAGATTAAGCCATAATCAGGGATTAAACAGACTCATTACACCATCCTAATAGAAGGATAATAGATGAGAATGTTTAAGCTGAGGAAGACTCCTCAACTTAATCCATGATTAGGGATTAAACCCATGACAAAACAAAGCCTTTATTAAGTGGATTTTAGTTAATGATATGATGATGAAATGATTTTTAGGGTTTGTAAGACAACTTGAGGGGGACTTGTCCATTAACACTAGGGTTAGTCCTTCTTAACCTATTAAGGAAGAATTGGAACTCTAATGCAAGGCCCAAGTTACAAGTTTGATGTCTTGATGGTTATTATGATGAATTGATTAAAGGATTTAAACACATTAAGGGTTTAACACTTAGGATTAAAGTTATACATTCCATCCTAATAGAAGGATGCAGGCATAAGCTTAATCACAAAGCCTTAAAGCCTTTAGGGTTTAGTCCTTGATTATAAGGTGAGAAGAGAAGACTCAATGAGACACAAAGGTAAAATCTAAAGGGGGGGACTAATCAAAACCCTAATTATTGTCATGCTTGGTTGTTCCTAAGGTTTGTGAGGTTAATAAGAGAAATCTTCAGAGGAACCACCAGGAAGCAGATGAAAGGAGCAAAGAGAAGCAAAGTAACTTGCTTCATTTAAGAAGACAAGTCACTTGAGGAAAGAAAGTAAGAAGAAGAAGAAAGAGCAAGCTCAATCTCAAACACAAGACAAAATGCAGCAATGATGCATAAGAGGGGTGAAAAGAAATTGTGAGAAGTGAAGGCAAATTCACTTCTCAAAGTGACTTACCACCTGAAAAGTTAGTGAAAGAAATGCAATGCAATGCAAAATGAGATGAAATGGCATGATGCAAACCAAAACCAGAAGCATGTGTGTGATGGTAATGATTCTATGAGATGACACAAACATGAAACAAGGCATGAGGATGATCATACAAACATATGGATGCAAGAGAAGCATGCTTAGAACCAAGAACATACATGAGAAGTTATGAAATATAAATGACATACAAAAGGGCAAATGAAAGATGCAATGATCAAACATGCTTCTAATATGTCTTAAGATGTGTCATGGATCAAATGGATGCATAAAATGTCATGGCAAGTCATGGTATGCAAACAAATGCAAGGTGAATGCAAAAGGAAGCCCAAATTAGGGTTTATGATCAATGCACAAAACAAAAACCAAAACCAGAAGCAAACATCAAGATAAAAAATTGAAAATGCACTCAAGGGAACCCTAAACCTATACAAACTCACTGCCCAAAGGAGGGGTTCTAACTCTTAACCTAATGAGGGTTATGAATTTCTTAAGATTCCTAGGGTTTCAAGGTACCTTGTCAAGAAAAATGTCAAACAAATTGAAAATGCAAGATCAAATCATGCCAATTTAATCCTATGAACTTCATGATATGCAAGATGCAATGCAAAAAGAATCAAAGTCCAACTCTTAAAGACTAGGCAGAAATGAATTTTCAAAGATTGGATCAAAATAATGCTTTGAAATAGAATTAATTCCATGGAAAATTGTCAAAAGACATCAAGATCAAAAAAGAAATTTGGTTTGAAGGTTGGACAATGTTTCTAAATGATTTTAAAGGTTTCATGAATTTTTTGGTGATTTTTAAATACCTAAAAGTATTTTTAATTAATTAATTCTCTTTAATTAATTAAAAATAAACTTTTAAATGATTTAAAAATAATTTTTAATGCAAAAAATAAAAATAATAATGTTTTTGGTTTCTGAAAATTAATAAAAGGTTACATAAAAATTTTCAGAATTTTTGAATGATTTTTACTATTTTAAATAAAAATGCACAAATTAAATGAATTAAAATGAAAATAAAATGAAAATAAACTGAAAATGAGAAAGTCAGCAAGATCAATGGCCAGTATTCAAACTCACACGCGCGGGAGTGGACTTGGCGCGCATCTGGACGGCCAAGATTCAAATTCACGCAATTAAGACTAAACCCTAATTAATTAACCCTAATGACTTTCAGACGACCGGAACACTGTTCCGGTCGTCTTCTCCGGCAAGCTCCTCTTTCAAACTCTCTCAAATCCTCACTAAATCATGTCAAACTCTCCAGATCAACTCAACTAACCCTCCTAAACAACAATCCAACAACAAATTCCATTTATTTCTACTCAAGATCAAGATACGAATCAAACATCAAAAACTGCCAAAATTTCAGAAACACGATACAAGCTCATTTCTCAATCTTTTTCAAAAGTAAAAGGCTCAGTGAACTCAGGGAAGCATGCTTTATCATTTAGAAACAAGAAATAAAGGTTCTGGAAAAATGAAATGCCATGGCTACCTGAATCGAAGCTTTGATTTCTGGCACTTTCTGGCTGGTTTCTTGCTTCCAATCACCTCCAATGGACCTCCTGAGAAGCTTTCAATGCTTGTTTGAAGTTTAAAATGGTTGGTTTGAAAGATAGATGAAGTTCTTCTCAAAGGGGGAGAGAAATCGTATCTTGATTTCTGGGAGTTTCAAGCTATGGTGATGGGTGGTTTATGACCAGTGAAGTATGCTGAGTTGATTTGTGAAGTTGGTTTGTGTGTTTTCAGCTTGTGGAGAGTGTTTCGAAAGCTTTTGCAAAATGGGGTGAAAATGAGAGAGAGCTGTTCTTGGTGCTTTCAGGCTTGTGTGTTATGTGTTTTGGCTTGCTTTTGGTTTGTATAAACAAATGGGATTGGTCAGATGAGTTGATGTGTGCTTTTGTGATTGGTATGGCTCAAGTTGCCAAAATGTCAAGTTTGTGTAAGAGAGGCATGGGCTACTAGCTAGCCAAGGACAGATGGGGTGTCCTGCGCAGCAAGATGTGTGGAGAGCCATAGGATTGTTTGTGAAGTCAGCAAGCAAGTGGATTCACACTTGAGTGAGTTTTTGCAACTTGCTTCACTTTTGCTTCCTTTGAGAATTCTTGCTCCATAAGTCATGAAGATGAGTGATCCCTTGGTCCATTCTGAATTTTAGATGTCACATGATCATGTTGTGAAGAAATGGTACACATTTGAGGCCTTTAGAACACTTGAACAAACCATTTTGCAAAATGTCTTTTTGGTAGAAAACTTCAAATTTTGTGATTTTAGCCAACTTTGACAAGCCATAACTTTTGATCCAAAATGAATTAGGTCATGTTCTTGTACTTTTTGAAAAGGGAATGATCCATTCTACAACTTTCATGACCAAAGTTTTTTCATTTGAAGCATTTTTGAATCAAAAAGCAAGGGTTGAAAAAGTTTCCCAAAATGGCAATTTCATTAAAAGTCAAACTTTCCCAAAAAGTCAACTTTGCAAATGACTTGAAATTCTTCAATTTTGTTAACTTCCAATATCTTCCATGATCAAATAAAGATCATACACAATCAAAATGATGAAGAACACCCTTTGGTTGTGTAAACATCCCAAATTTGCCCTCACCCATGCACACCATGGTTTGTGATCATTTCATATGCATAAACACAATCATAGTATCTCATATCACATTTTTGATTCATTGCATAGATTCTAAGTCATCTGCATCTAGGGTTTGTGATCTGAGCAATCCAAGAGCTTCTTGAGCCACTCCAAAGGTCATCAATCACTTCAAAGGGGTCCATGTGTGTTTAAGCATCATATTATATCCTCTCAAAGTCAAGAATGTCAAAGAATCACAAGAACTGAGAATGGTATGGAAGCAGAGCCAGGCTGGACTACACAGGTGACCTAAAATTAGGGTTTTGGTTTCAAAGGCCATAACTCCAAATTTTTTGGTCATTCTTGTTTCTATTGGTCTCTATATGGTATAGGGAGTATGCATATCAATTTTCATGAAGAAATTCCATAAGGAAGTCATCTGATCAAGAGTTGACTTTTCAAGCAAGTCAGTGCAAAATCAGGGCATCTGAGGCCCCCAATGACCCAACCAAAGGGCATTCTTCATCATTTTGATTGTATATGATCTTTATTTGATCATGGAAGATGTTAGAAGCTTACAAAATTCAAGAATTTCAAGTTTTTGCAAAGTTGACTTTTTGGGCAAGTTTGACTTTTAATGAAATTGCCATTTTAGGCAACTTTTTCAACCTTTACTTTTTGATTCAAAAAAGCTTCAAATGGAAAAACTTTGGTCATGAAAGTTGTATAATGGATCATTACCTTTACAAAAAGTACAAGAACATGACCTAATTCATTTTGGATCAAAAGTTATGGCTTGTCAAAGTTGGCAAAAATCACTAATTTTCAAGTCATGCACCAAAGAGGCAAAGTTGCAAATTCATATGTCAAGGCAAATTGGGCTGTCAAATGCACTTCAAAACTTCACCACATGATCATACAAGTCCTAAAAGTCAGATTGCACCCAAAGAATCACATGTTTTATGGCCCATGGATCAAGTTTTTTTCATGAGGATCAAAGGCAAGGCAAGTTGCAAAACTCATCATAGCTTCTCATCCACTTGCTGGCTAGCTTGCTGATCAATCCTAGGCCTTTCCCCACATCATGCTGCGCAGGACATGCCTTTTGTACCCAGCTAGCAAGTAGCCCATGCCCTTCTTACACAACTTTGACATTTTGGCAAAAGCACCCATACCAATCAATAAAGCACATGTCACTTCATCTGACCAATGGCATTTGTTTATACAAAGAAAATGCAAGCCAAACATAACAAGAAGCAAGCCTGAAACCATCCATAGCACAGCATTCTCATTTTCACCTCATCTTGCAAAAGCATTCGAAACCCCTCATACAAGCTACAAACTCACAAACAAACTTCATAGAACACATCACCACATCCTTCTGATCATTTCCCTGCCTTCATTCACCCTTGAAACCTCACATAAGCCAGATACGATTCTCACCTGCCCTTGAACAGAACTCAAGCAAACTCTCAAACCAGCCCAAATAAACTTCAAACAAGCCTGGCAAACACTTGAGGGAGGTCATTGGAGTTGTTTGGAAGCAAGAAACTGGCCCAGAAGCTCTTGGTTTGAAAGCTTCGATTCAGGTAGCTATGGCATTTCATTTTTCCAGGACCTCTATTTCTTGTTTCTAAATGATAAAGCATGCTTCCCTGAGTTCACTAAGCCTTTTACTTTTGAAAAAGATTGAGAAATGAGCTTGTATGGTGTTTCTGAAATTTCTGCAATTTTTGATGTTTGATTCATATCTTGTTCTTGAGTAGAAATAAATGAGATTTGATGCTGGATTCTTGTTCTAGGGGACTTGGGGATCATTTCTGGAGATTTGGGGGGTTTGATTTGACCTAGGGATTGTTTTTGAGATTCTCAGGGAGGGAGGTCACCGGAGAAGACGACCGGAGCTCGTCTCCGGTGACCTGAGAGTGATTAATTGATAATTAGGGTTAGGGCACCAAGTTTAAATTTTGGCCATCAGATGTTGTTTCCCGCGCGCGTATAGAGGGCCTGGATAACTTCATTAACACTTAATTATGGATTAATAATTAATTAATTAAAATTAGGCTGGTTTGAACTTGGGCCGTCCAGATGCGCGCCCAGTCAAACATTTTAAACCAAGTTTCAATCTGAGCCTTCCATCCTGCATACTTCCATTTATTTCATTTTTATTTTTCATTTTATCTCATTTAATTTCTCCATTTATTTAAAATAGCAAAACAATTTCAAAAATTCTGAAAATTTTTATACACACTTTTATTAATTTTCAGAAACCAAAAACATTTTTATTTTTATTTTTTGCATTAAAAAATATTTTTAAATCATTTAAAAGTTTATTTTTAATTAATTAATGAGAATTAATTAATTAAAAATACTTTTAGGTATTTAAAAATCACCAAAAAATTCATGAAACCTTCATAATCATTTAGAAACATTGTCCAACCCTCAAACCAAATTTCTTTTTTGATCTTGATGTCTTTTGAGAATTTTTCATGGAATTAAAATCATTTCAAAGCATTATTTTGATCCAAACTTCAAAAAACCATTTCTGCCTAACCATTGAGGGTGGGACCTTGATTCTTTTTGTATTGCATTGTGTTTAGCATGTATTTTGTGAGATTAAATTGGCATGATTTGATATTTCATTTTCATTTTGTTTGGCTTTTTTTTGTTAAGGTACCCTAAAACCCTAGAAAACTTAGGAAATTCACAACCCTAATTAGGTTAAGAGTTGGAACCTCTCCTTTGGGCAGTGAGTTAGTATAGGATTAGGGTCCCTTTGAGTGAATTTTCAATTTTTTATCTTGATGTTTGCTTCTGATTTTGGTTTTTGTTTGGTGCATTGATCATAAACCCTAATTTGGGCTTCCTTTTGCATTCATCTTGCATTTGTTTGCATAACATGACTTGCCATGACATTTTATGCATTCATTTGATTCATGGGACATCTTAAGACATATTAGAAGCATGTTTGATCATTGCATCATGTATTTGCCATGTTGTATGTCATTTGCATCTCATAACTTTTCATGTGTGTTCATGGTTCTAAACTTGCTCCATTTGCATCCATTTTGTTCATGTGATCATCCCCATGTCTTGATTCATGTTTGCATCATTGCATAGCATCATTATCATCTCACATGTGCTTCTGGTTTTGATTTGCATCATGCCATTTCATTTCATCTTGCATTGCATTACATTCCTTTCACTAACTTTTCAAGTGGTAAGCAACTTTGAGAAGTGAATTTGCCTTCACTTCTCACAATTTCTTCTCATCTCTTTCATGCATCCTTGCTGCATTTTGTTATGAGTTTGAGATTGAGCTTGCTCTTTCTTCTTCTTCTTACTTTCTTTCCTCAAGTGACTTGTCTTATTAAATGAAGCAAGTTACTTTGCTTCTCTTTGCTCCTTTCATCTGCTTCCTGGTGGTTCCTCTGAAGATTTCTCTTATTAACCTCACAAACCTTAGGAACAACCAAGCATGACAATAATTAGGGTTTTGATTAGTCCCCCCCTTTATATTTTACCTTTGTTTCTCATTAAGTCTTCTCTTCTCACCTTATAATCAAGGACTAAACCCTAAAGGCTTTAAGGCTTTGTGATTAAGCTTATGCCTGCATCCTTCTATTAGGATGGAATGTATAACTTTAATCCTAAGTGTTAAACCCTTAATGTGTTTAAATCCTTTAATCAATTCATCATAATAACCATCAAGACATCAAACTTGTAACTTGGGCCTTGCATTAGGGTTCCAATTCTTCCTTAATTGGTTAAGAAGGACTAACCCTAGTGTTAATGGACAAGTCCCCCTCAAGTTGTCTTACAAACCCTAAAAATCATTTCATCATCATATCATTAACTAAAATCCACTTAATAAAGGATTTGTTTTGTCATGGGTTTAATCCCTAATCATGGATTAAGTTGAGGAGTCTTCCTCAGCTTAAACATTCTCATCTATTATCCTTCTATTAGGATGGTGTAATGAGTCTGTTTAATCCCTGATTATGGCTTAATCTCATTACTCAACACTAAACAAAAACCACAAAAACATCTAATCAATTACAAGTAGGTTAATGATCTTAATCCTACACCAAAGGTGTTTAAGTGTGAGAAGCTGACTTCACACTTAAGGTATTCTCATTACCCCTAATCAGAGGGAAGATGTGATGAGTTTACTAACCCATTGGTTTAGGCTTAAGCTCATTTTCTTATGACAAACTTCCAAAATCAATAAAAGACTGAAAACACAAAAAACAAACAATAATCGTCTCCTCCGGGATTCTTTTCTCATCTCACTCACTCATAAACGAGAACTTGCTTCTTCCGTCTAATGCAAGACAGTTTGCACCTGAGCCAGACAGGTCATACACTTGAGCATAGGCAAACAAGCAGTTCACAAGTCAATTCATCCTTCAGTCTCTTTGGGTCGAACTACGGTGTTCTGACTTCCTCATTGCACGAGAGGATACGTAGGCATAACTTAACGGTTATCGAACAAAAGTCTCTGTTTATCCCCCCTCCTTCCAGCATTATTCTTAGCCTCATTATCATGAGCATTTCACTCTTGTCCTTACACTGACACTGTATACATTACACTTTACACTTCTTTTACACAGACACCTGTACATCTTTTTCCAGCTCTTTTTATACACAAATTGCACTGACACTACCCTTCAAAACACAAATCTTTTAAGCGTGGATCCCGTCGAGTACGACGGACAATCTGGGTGCTAATACCTTCCCAGGTTGTAACCAACCCCCTTTCTCAGTCTCTCTGGTTCGCAACCGTCTTGTCCATATCTTTTTAGGTCTATGCAGCATTACCTTTCCTCCGGGATAAAAATGCCTAGCTGGCGACTCTTTTCATTTCATCCTTTCGCCGACCGTTCGCGTCTGTACCTCATTTGAGCCCAGTCTCATCTTTTGGGAGCGACAGCTTGGCGACTCTGCTGGGGACCCTTATACTGTAACCAGGGCTTCTGGTTCTTTTTGTGGGTTCCTCCTAGCGCTTGTTTGATTTGTGTTTACTGGGGTGTTATGTGCTATTTGTGTTTGTATATTTATTTTGTTTATTGCCTTATGTACAGTTGTTTTATTGCTTTCTTTATAACTTTATATACATCATACTGTCATACTGTGTTTGGCTGGATCTGGTTTTTGCTTTGGTGGGTGGGGTTCTATTGAGAGTTTAAGGTCCTATACCTGGGACCTGAGTGACACCTAGGCTAGAGTGGTTCATGTTCTTTCCCATTCCATTTCGGTCTGGTGCGGGAATATGAAACACGGTTCAAATATGGGTTTCTTCTTGAGAACTCTGTGCTACAGATCTCCTGTAGTGCTAGGGCTATCTGGGAAGCCTGCTAAGTCTGGATGACCTTTACTATGACCTTCAGAAACTGAGGTGAATTAGAGGAGGATCTTTTATGGTTATTGTAAACATTGTACCTCCGGGTTAGAAGTGTTTACACTTCTCATAACTGATCCAAGTCTGAGGATCTTTGTTTTAGAACATCACCTGTGAGGGGGTTGGGCTGTTTACATGTTTGCAGGAACCCTTGGCCACATCATACCCTGTTACCTATTGTGTTTAAGAATGCTTCACTTTGGACAGTTCTTGTGATTTTAACCCTGGATATGTGACTCTTTATTTGAGTCCCCTACCTTTGTGTCTCCTTGAGTCTTCTCTCCTCACCTCATAATCAGGGATTAAACCCTAAAGGCTTTAAGGCTTTGTGATTAAGCTTATGCCTGCATCCTTCTATTAGGATGGAGTTTATAACTTTAATCCTAAGTGTTAAACCCTTAATGTGTTTAAATCCTTTAATCAATTCATCTAATAATCATCAAGACATCAAGCTTGTAACTTGGGCCTTGCATTAGGGTTCTAATTTTTCCTTAATTGGTTAAGAAGGACTAACCCTAGTGTTAATGGACAAGTCCCCCTCAAGTTGTCTTACAAACCATAAAAATCACTTCATCACCATATCATTGAATAAAATCCACTTAACAAAAGGTTTGTTTTGTCATGAGTCTAATCCCTAATCATGGATTAAGTTGAGGAGTTTTCCTCAGCTTAAACACTCTCATCTATTATCCTTCTATTAGGATGGTGTAATGAGTCTGTTTAATCCCTGATTATGGCTTAATCTCATTACTTAACACTAAACAAAAACTCCAAAAACATCTAAATAATCACAAGTAGGTTAATGATCTTAATCCTACATCAAGGGTGATTGAGTGTGAGAATCTGACTTCACACTTAAGGTATTCTCATTACCCCTAATCAGACTGAAAACTCAAAAACAAACAATAATCGTTTCCTCCGGGATTCTTTTCTCATCATCTTCACTCACAAACGAGAACTCGCTTCTTCCGTCTAATGCAAGACAGTTAGCACTCGAGCCAGACGAGTCATACACTTGAGCATAGACAAGTAAGCAGTTCACAAGTCAATTTGCTTTTCAGTCTCTTTGGGTCGAACTACGGTTTTCTGACTTCCTCATTGCACGAGAGGATACGTAGGCATAACTTAACAGTTATCGAACAAAAGTCTCTGTATATTCCCCCTCATTCCAGCTTCATTCTTTTAAAGCCTCATAGTCTTGAGCATCTCACTCTTATCCTTACACTGACACTGTATATATTACACTTTACACTTCTTTTACACTGACACCTGTACATCCTTTTCCAGCCATCTTATACACAGATTGCACTGACACTACCCCTTTAAAACACAAATCTTTTAAGCGTGGATCCCGTCGAGTACGACGGACAATCTGGGTGCTAATACCTTCCCAAGTTGTAACCGACCCCCTTTCTCAGTCTCTCTGGTTCGCAACCGTCTTATCCATATCTTTCTAGGTCTATGCAGCATTGCCTTTCCTCCGGGATAAAAATGCCTAGCTGGCGACTCTTTTCATTCCCTGTGAGTTCACTCCTGTGTGTTCTCACACCCTTCTTTCGCCGACCGTTCGCGTCTGTACCTTATTTGAGCCAGTCTCATCTTTTGGGAGCGACAGCTTGGCGACTCTGCTGGGGACCCTTATACTGTAACCAGGGCTTCTGGTTCTTTTTGTGGGTTCCTCCTAGCGCTTGTTTGATTTGTGTTTACTGGGGTGTTATGTGCTATTTGTGTTTGTATATTTTATTTTTTGCTTTATGTACAGTTGTTTTACTGCTTTCTTTATAGCTTTACATATATCATACTGTCATACTGTGCTGGCTGGATCTGTTTTGTTGCTTTGGTGGGTGGGTGTTCTATTGAGAGTTGAGGTCTTATACCTGGGACCTGAGTGACACCTAGGCTAGAGTGGTTCATGTTCTTTCCCATTCCATTTCGGTCTGGTGCGGGAATATGAAACACGGTTCAGATATGGGTTTCTTCTTGAGAACTCTGTGCTGCAGATTTCCTGTAGTACTAGGGCTATCTGGGAAGCCTGCTAAGTCTGGATGACCTTTAGTATTGACCTTCATAAACTGAGGTGAATTAGAGGAGGATCTTTTATGGTTATTGTAAACACTGTACCTCCGGGTTAGAAGTGTTTACACTTCTCATAACTGATCCAAGTCTGAGGATCTTTGTTTTAGAACACCACCTGTGAGGGGGTTGGGCTGTTTACAGGTTTGCATGTACCCTTGACCTCAACATACCCTGTTACTTTGTTTTGACTAAGAGTACTCCATCTTGGAACAGTTCTTGTGATTTTTAACCCTGGACATGTGACTCTTTATTTGAGTCCCCCACCTTGGTTACTGGAATTATGGACCTCCATCTGGATTCCTTGAACATACCTGGACTTATATCAGAGCACTTGATCAGATCCAGCTCAGTCACAAACCCTTGCATATCATTTGCATACATCATCATTGCATCATTTTAACATTTGCTTATTTGTTTTTCAGGGTATCCATACTTTATTTTGGCTTGGTTTTGACCCCATCATCAACATAGACCTATCTTCATCAGCATCTACTTCAGCTATCAGCTACCTGCTTCAGTCACCAGTCTCAGCCTGTCAGTGGCCCATCATCAGTATCATTCTCCATCATCAGCACCTGTCTCAACTCTTCTTCAACAACATGGCACCTAAGAAGAGTAATATCTCCTACCATTTCTTTCAGCCTGAGCTAGCTGACATCAGGAAGATTCAGACCCTGATTACTCCAGACCATATACCACCATTCAGAGAACACTATGGAGGCATACTTGATGTGGTTATGGATTTGGACCCTTCACAGAGGAGCCTGATTCATACTTTCCTGCAGTTCTATGATCCCCCTCTGAGGTGTTTCACTTTTCAGGATTTTCAGTTGGGCCCTTTATTAGAGGAGTATTCATCACTGGTTGGTGTACCTATCAGGGGTGGAGTCCCCTTCAACCCTGAGATGGCTTTTCCCAGTAATGAGGAAGTGGAAAAGGCATTATATCTGGAACCAGTTCTGATTGGGCAGAACATGACTACCAAGGCTGGAATCTCTAGCCTACATTTGGATTTCTTGACTTCTCAGGCTACTCTGAAGGCCTCCTCAGGGGAATGGAAGGCAGTCTGTGCTTTATTGGCCCTTAGCATATATGGGGTCATATTATTTGCAGATGAGCCTAAGTTCATTAGCAAGAATGCAATCCACCTTTTCATCCTAAGGAACCCAGTACCCACCTTACTGGGAGATTTTTACTACTCTGTTCACCAAAGGAATGAAAAACAAAGAGGAAGATTAGTGAGGTGTTGTGCTCCTTTGCTCCATACTTGGCTGCTCAAACATTTGCCAAAGACTGATGCATTTCTGAATCCTCATCAGCAGAGGAACTGGGCTAGAAGACTCACTGCTTTAACTTCAGCTGATATCAGGTGGTGCACTCAAAGCACAAAGGGTAGGGACATCATTACCAGTTGTGGGCAGTTTCCCAATGTACCCCTGATAGGAGTGAAGGGTTGCATCAACTACAACCCTCTGCTATTTAAAAGACAACTGGGCTATGCATTGGTCCACACTCCTAAGGCACAAGACTTGGTTGAGACTCTTTACTGTGAGAATAAGCCTAATCTGGCTATTGTCAGGAAAGCAGCCTGGGCCTGGGACAATGTCCAAACCAAGGGAATGGCCATTCTGGGAAGATGCAACAATGTGGCCTCAGCACAGTACTATGAGTGGTCCCATGCCAGGGCTCAATTTTCTGGGATGCCCTTCACCATGGAAGATATACCTGGACCATCCTCAGCACCACCTCCTGTCACTGTCAGCTTAGAGGAGTTTGAGAATTTGAAGGAGAGAAATGAGAAGTTGACTCAGGCTCTACAGAAGACCCTCTGGGAGAGGAGTGATGGTCGGCTGGACATTGAGAGGTTGGAAAAGCTAAAGGTGGAACATCTATCTAGGATTGAGAAGTCAGAGGATTACATCAAGAAGTCTAGGGCTGGAGAACAGATCTTGAAGAATGCCTGCAAGGAGGCTCAGTTCCAGAAGGCCAGGACTGATTTGTATTTGAAAGAGAGTCAAGCTAGGTGGGTCAGGATCACCGAAGCTCGTACTCTGGAAGATAAGAGGACTCAGGACAAAATTGAGCAGTTGGAGGCCAATGCAAAGGAGCAACAGGAAGCCCTGCTAGCAGCCCAAAGAGAAATCTCAGAGTTGAAGATTAGAGCTGGAGTGAAGAGGTCAAAGGACCAGAGTCAACACAAGAAGCTAACTGCAGCTGTTACTACCAGAAATCTCCTTATCAGGAATCTCACAGAGCGTCCAGCTGATCCTGTGACTGAAGCACTTCTCAAGGAAGTTCAGGAGGATGAGTTTGGTCTTGGTATCTGACTTTTGCTTGTTGTTGCTTTCATTTCATGTACTTTTATTTTCTTATGATGTATTTTGACCCCTCAGAGGGCATGATTTGTAAGAAACAAACTATGTATCAGTACTTCTTTGTAATATATGTATCAGTTTGTTCCATCTGATTTCTTCAAGCAACATCAACAGCATCTTCAAGGGTCTGGAAAGGTCAAAACCAAGTGCCAAGCCGGATACCTTGGAAACAAATAAGCATACTGCATTGCATGCTAACCTTTGTTTGTTTTGTAGGTTTGTTTTGTTTTTGTTACTAACTCTGTTGTGATTTCAGGAACTATTGCTCGCCGACGGGTGTTCCCACTCAACCGTCCACACAGATATCCAACCCGTAACAACCTTCCGGGTATACAGATGGACCAGGTACAACAGGACCTTACAGAGGTCAGGAACCAAATGGCCAATGAGAGATTGGAAATGAGGGCTCAGATGACACAATTTATGGAGGTGATGAATAATATGGCTCAAAGCCAAGAGAGATTAAGAGCAATGGTAGAGAGGCAGAATCAGGAAGACCCACATCTAGGGACTGCAGGGACAAGCAACAATGAGAGGGTTCAGCCTCATATCAATCCTCCTGTATTTGGACCCCACCTTCATCTAGAGATCAACATCCCTGCTAATGTACAAGGGAATGCTACTACAGGCAGAGTGCTGCAAGAAGACCCCCAGGAAGATCAGTTCACAGTAATGGGAGCTGGGGAAGAGGCCTATGACAGAAGGCTAGATGAAATTGCTGAAAAATTAAGGTCCTTGGAGTCTCAGAACTCTTTGGGTTTTGATGTAATGGACATGGGCTTAGTGGACGGGGTCAGGATTCCCCATAAGTTTAAACCACCGTGCTTTGAGAAGTACAACGGGACTTCCTGCCCACGGACCCACTTGCAATCCTTTCTGGGGAGGCTGAAGGCATATACCATGGACGAGAAGCTATGGATGTTTTATTTTGAGGATAGCTTGACGGGAGCTTCAAGGGAATGGTACTCCCATCTGACTAGAGCAACCATCAGGTGTTGGAAGGACTTGGCAGAGGCCTTCATTAGACAATACCAGTATAATTTGGATATGGCACCCAACAGGACCCTCCTGATGGGAATGTCACAGTCATCCAGGGAAAGCTTCCGGGAGTACGCCCAGCGGTGGAGACAGCTTGCTGCTGCTGTCCAGCCACCCATGTCAGAGAGGGAGATGGATGATATGTTTATGAACACCCTCCAAGGAACATACATTGATAGGCTAGCTGCCTTTTCTTCTACCAGCTTTGTAGATGTCGTTATAGCTGGAGAAAGAATTGAGAGCCTATTAAAGGTGGGCAAAATTTCTGAAAACGGTGCCAGCTCGTCCAACAACACAAGGAAGCCTTTTGTGGGCCCAAGAAGAACTGGTGAGACCAATGCTATCCATACCAGCAGGGGCAGACCCCAATATGTTCATAGGTCTGTGGCAGCAGTCACCATTCCCGCTCCAATTCATCCGCAACCAGCTTATCAACCACAACAACAGAATTATCAGCAACAAACCCAGTATCCTCCTCAGAGAAACTACAGTAACACCAGCAACAACAATCAGCAAAGACCATTTCAACAGAGACCTTCTCAGGCCAATAGGGTGATCGATCCGATCCCTATGCCCTATGCCACATTATTGCCACAACTCCTAAAACTCAACCTAGTTGAGCTAAGGACATTGGCACCTCCAGATCCTGCCAGTCTACCCAGAAATTATGACGCCAATGCCAGATGTGCTTTTCATTCAAATGCACCTGGCCACAGTACAGAGAAGTGCAGAGCCTTGCACATGAAGGTACAAGACCTGGTGGACTCTAAAGCTCTAAACTTTGCACCACCACCAAATGTTAACAAGAACCCTATGCCAAACCATGGAGGTCCCATAATCAATGCTATTGAAGAAGACAAGCCGTCTTACTTGATAACCAGTGTGGGTGAGATTCGGACACCCTTGGTAGAGATCAAAGCTCAACTCCTTGAATGTCAAATATTCCCGGGATGTGAGCTAGGGTGTGCTTATTGCAACATTTCAGTGAATGGTTGTGATAACTTGAGAGATGGCATAGATGGTCTCATCCGGAGTGGCCTGCTTCAAATCACAACATCAATACCTACAAATCCGACAATCTCCTTAACAACAGTTCCCGAGTCTTCTACAACTGCAACAACCATTGTTCCAAACAACTCTTCAATCTCATCAACAAATGCTTCATCTGTTACTTCAACAGACCAAATATCAGCAAACATCCCTTCTACAACTTCAGCACCCCTTCATTCGGAATCTCCTACAACAGCAACACCCATCCATTCAACAATGTCTCCTACAGCTTCAACAGCAGATGTCTCAACTGTTACAATTTATTATGATCCTGAAAATGATTCTGCCTACAACTCACAAAGTACCACTCCTATCAGAGCACCAGTCACAATATACTACGATCCACATACTATCATGGTCCCTTCTGCAGCTGCCATCAGTCCAGTCACTATCACAGTGCCTGGACCAGTACCTTATGAAAGCAGTAATGCCATCCCTTGGCATTACGGCTCTGATCTATACTGCGAAGGACAGAAAATCACTCTTGAATCATCAACTTCTTCACCACAAATAGACAATGTGGGAGGAGGCGGAGGCTTCACTCGAAGCGGACGCCTCTTTGCCCCGCAAATTCAGAGACCCACTGCTGAGGCAGAAGCTGCCGCCAAGGCAAAAGGGAAGAATATGGTGCAAGAAGAGCAAATTGTTATAGAAGCTTTGAAAACACCTTTTGATCAAGAAGTTGATGAATTCATGAGAATCATCAAGAAAAGTGATTACAAGATAGTGGACCAGCTTCACCAGACGCCTTCCAAGATCTCTATTCTCTCATTGCTCATGTGCTCCGAGGCTCATCGGAACGCACTACTAAAAGTCTTGCACACAGCTTATGTGCCAGAAGAGATCACCGTCAATCAGTTAGAAGCTGTGGTTGGAAATGTTAATGCTAGTCATGGACTAGGGTTCACCAACACTGATTTGACTACGGAAGGCCGCAATCATAACAAGGCTTTGCACATTACCATGGAATGTAAAGGTGCAGTTCTTTCCCATGTGCTGGTAGACACAGGATCATCCCTCAATGTCTTACCTAAAAAAGCCCTTGTGAAGCTAGAGTATGACGGATTGGCATTACGTCCCAGTAACTTGGTAGTAAGAGCCTTCGACGGTTCTAAGAGATCAGTTTTGGGGGAAATTGAGTTGCCTATAACGATTGGCCCACAAACTTTCAAAACGACCTTCTACGTGATGGACATTCAGCCTGCCTACAGCTGTTTGTTGGGTAGACCATGGATTCATGCCGCCGGCGCAGTTACGTCTACCCTTCACCAGAAGTTAAAATTCGAGTGGGAGGGCCAAGTCGTTACTATTTGTGGAGAGGAAGATATTTTTGTTAGCCATCTGGCTACCTACAAATACATTGAGATGGATGGGGAGTTCCACGAAACGATGAGTCAAGGGTTTGAGGCCTTGAACATAAATGAAACATCTGCTGTACCTGGAACCTCAATGACATCTTATCAACAAGCCCGGAAGGTTGTTGAAGAAGGGACTGCCCAAGGCTGGGGCAAATTGTTACCTGTGGAGAAGAAAGAGGATAGATTTGGGTTGGGTTACAAACCAACTCAATAAGATCAAGCAGAGGCTACTAAGGAGCCCAACTTTGTTAGTGGGGGAATGCTCACCCCTTATGCTGTCAACAATTTGGAAGACGAGGATGAAAGCGACCGCAACCTGGAGAGTTGGATCCGTCCAAAGATCCCGGGGAGCAGTATCTCAAACTGGTCTTCCCAGGAAATTATAAGAGTTACTCCTGCAGAGTAATTATTATTTCCTGTATTTTTTAAGCATGCATCAAGTCTTGCATCTTGCCCAAGATGACAAGACTCATTTTGTAATCGGGCCATCTGTAATTTTTGTGCAACAAGATTAATCAATGAAATATCAGACATCTTTTGCAAATGAGTCTTTTTCTTTTCCGCTCACTGTTTTTCCATTTTTCTTTTTGTACAAAAAATAAATGGCAATGTTTTCAAAATGACGACTTTGTTTCACTTTTTCTAAACAAGATTAAAATCAAATCACTAAAATGAACAAACTGAACCCTTGTAGAGTGTGCCTTCCAGACTGCACCGACAACAACACGGCTATGACTTCGTATGACTTTGACAATCCAATCAATCAAGCTAATGAAGGGGTTGAAGAAGATTACGAGCTTCCTGAAGAGCTAGCCAGATTGTTGAGACAAGAGGAGAAGGTTATCACTCCTCATCAGGAGGAGGTAGAGACGATCAATCTTGGTACAGATGGAGACGTGAGAGAAGTTAAAATCGGGGCCTGCTTACAAGACTCAGTGAAAAGACAACTGATTGACCTGCTTCAAGAGTATGTGGATGTGTTTGCTTGGTCTTATCAAGATATGCCAGGTTTGGACACCGACATTGTTGTGCACAAGCTGCCTTTAAGAGAAGAATGCCCGCCGGTTAAACAGAAACTGCGCCGTACTCGCCCAGATATGGCAATGAAAATCAAAGAAGAGGTACAAAAGCAGTGGGACGCCGGGTTCCTTGCTGTAACTAGCTATCCACCGTGGGTTTCTAATATTGTGCCCGTGCCTAAGAAAGACGGCAAAGTAAGAATGTGTGTTGATTACCGGGATCTGAATAGAGCCAGCCCGAAGGATGATTTCCCATTACCTCACATTGATGTATTGGTGGATAACACATCTCAGTTCTCGGTATTCTCCTTCATGGACGGATTTTCAGGATACAATCAGATTAAAATGTCACCTGAAGACATGGAGAAGACAACCTTCATCACACCCTGGGGCACGTTCTGTTACAAGGTGATGCCATTCAGATTGAAGAATGCTGGTGCGACATATCAACGGGCTATGGTGACATTATTCCACGATATGATCCATAAAGAAATCGAGTGTTATGTGGATGACATGATTGCCAAGTCCCTCACTGAAGAAGACCACCTGGTAAATCTGCTAAAGCTATTCAAGCGTCTGAGGAAGTACCAACTGAAGCTGAATCCCAACAAGTGCACATTCGGGGTGCGATCTGGTAAGCTGTTGGGTTTCATTGTAAGCGAAAAAGGGATTGAGGTGGACCCTGATAAAGTCAAAGCCATTCAAGAAATGCCTGCACCAAAGTCTGAAAAAGAAGTTCGAGGGTTTCTAGGTAGATTGAACTACATCTCAAGGTTCATATCTCACCTTACATCAACCTGTGAACCTTTGTTCAAATTGTTGAGAAAAGAACAGACGGTCAGGTGGAACGAAGACTGCCAGAAGGCTTTTGACAAGATCAAAGAGTACTTGCAAGAACCTCCAATACTTATGCCTCCAGTTGAAGGAAGACCTCTGATCATGTACTTGACAGTATTAGAAGAGTCAATGGGGTGTGTGCTGGGCCAGCATGACGAGTCTGGTCGAAAAGAGTATGCAATATACTACCTAAGCAAAAAGTTTACCGACTGTGAACAACGTTATTCACTTCTCGAGAAAACTTGCTGTGCTTTAGCGTGGGTTGCTCGCCGACTGAGACAGTATATGTTGACCCACACTACCTTGCTGATTTCAAAGATGGACCCAGTCAAGTACATTTTTGAGAAGCCAGCACTTACCGGACGGGTTGCAAGATGGCAAATGATCCTCACAGAATATGACATCCAGTACACTTCTCAGAAAGCCATCAAGGACAGTGTATTGTCTGAATATCTTGCTGAGCAACCTATTGATGATTACCAGCCTATGAGATTTGACTTCCCTGATGAAGACATCATGTTCATAAAAGCAAAAGATCATGAAGAGCCTGTTCACACTGAAGGGCCTGACCCGGAAGAAGAATGTACTATGATGTTTGATGGGGCTGTTCATATGAATAGTCGTGGTGTTGGTGCAGTACTCATTACACCTAAGGGAGTTCACATGCCTTTCTCGGCAAAACTCACTTTCAACTGCACTAACAACGAAGCTGAATACGAAGCTTGTATTATGGGTCTTGAGGAAGCCATTGACCTCAGGATCAAGACATTGACTGTATTCGGAGATTCAGCTCTGGTAGTTAATCAAACCAACGGCAAATGGTACACCCACCAGGATCATCTGATACCTTACAGGGATTATACAAGGAGGTTATTGACTTTCTTTACAACGGTCAAGCTTGAGTATATCCCTCGGGACGAGAATCAGTTTGCAGATGCTCTGGCTACCATTTCATCAATGATCAAAGTTCAAGCTGCCAACTTTGTACCACAGATTTCAGTATCCAGACTTGACAAACCAGCGTATGTGTTTGCAGCAGATGTTGTCAAGGATGAATAAGCCTTTGTTCCATGACATTAAGTGCTTCTTGGAGGATCAAACATACCCACCTGGGGCATCTTCCAATGATAAGAAGGCTTTGAGAAGGCTTGCTGGTAGTTTCTTTCTGAACACTGATGGTACCCTGTACAAAAGAAACTTTGATATGGTACTCCTCAGATGCGTTGATAAGACAGAAGCGGACTTGTTAATGCACGAGGTGCACGAAGGATCCTTTGGTACCCATGCAGGAGGGCATGCCATGGCTAAAAAGTTGCTAAGATCAGGTTATTACTGGATCACAATGGATGCCGACTGTTGTGCCTACGCCAGAAAATGCCATAAATGCCAGGTTTATGCGGATAAGGTGCATGTGCCTCCCAATCCTTTGAATGTGATGTCTTCACCTTGGCCCTTTGCTATGTGGGACATTGACATGATTGGCAAGATTGAACCGACTGCTTCGAATGGCCACAGATTCATCCTGGTTGCTATTGACTATTTCACCAAGTGGGTCGAAGCAGCTTCCTACGCAAATGTTACAAGGCAAGTGGTAGCCAGATTTCTGAAGAGAGATATCATCTGTCGATATGGAGTTCCCGAGCGAATCATTACTGATAATGGTTCTAACTTAAACAACAAAATGATGGCAAAGCTATGTCGGGACTTCAAAATTCAACATCACAATTCTTCTCCTTACAGGCCAAAGATGAACGGCGTTGTTGAGGCAGCTAATAAGAATATTAAGAAGATTGTGCAGAAGATGGTAGTCACATACAAAGACTGGCATGAGATGCTACCGTTTGCTTTGCATGGGTACCGCACGTCAATCAGAACATCCACTGGGGCAACACCGTATCAGCTGGTGTATGGTATGGAAGCAGTCCTACCTGTTGAAGTTGAATTACCCTCCCTACGGGTACTAATGGATGTTAAGCTGAACGAAGCAGAATGGGTCCGGTCCCGATACGAACAACTGAGTCTGATTGAAGAAAAGAGATTGGCTGCAATCTGTCATGGGCAGTTATATCAGAAAAGAATGAAGAAAGCCTTCGATCAGAAAGTCAGGCACCGAGAGTACCAAGTAGGAGATCTTGTGCTGAAAAGAATCCTCCCTCCTCATACAGACCACAGGGGCAAATGGACTCCGAACTACGAAGGACCGTTTGTAGTAAAAAAAGTGTTCTCTGGTGGAGCACTGATGCTCAGCACTATGGATGGTGAAGATTTCCCGTCCCCTGTGAATTCGGATGCAGTTAAAAAATACTTCGCATAAAATGACCCGCTGGACATAAAAACAGAATGTAAGTCCAGGAAAAAATAGGGCATCCCGGCGAGTCAAAAACAGAATAAAAGACTCGGGCAAAAATAAGGGAAAATAAACAAAAAATGTACACCCGCTGAGTTGAAAAGCCGCATTGGACAACTCAGGCAAAAATGGGTATCCCGATGGATTGAAAACCCGAAAGGGCGATCCATGCAAAATAAGGGAATAAGCGAACAACTGCATTCTGAATTCGTCTGTATCGTTTACGACTTGGTGAGCTTCAAAAAGGATCAAGCTTCTTTCGGAATCAGCCTTCTTCAGAAAGCAGGACGAGAAGAATGTCAAATGTCATACAAGTCATAGTGTCATACCCCAAATTTGTCCTACCCGCACTATTTTATTTTCTGTCTGATATTCGAAAATCCAAAAACATGTCATTTATTTTAAAAATTGGGAAATTAATTTTCATTTTTTTTAGTTCAAACCCACTAGTTCCTTTAATGTTTTTATATAAATAAATTACAAAAATTATTAATTACCAAAAGCTTTAAAAATGCATCTATTGTTTTCAATTTAAAATAAACTCAATTTCTCTTTATTTTAACTTTTTTATTTTATTTTATCCATCACATCAAAAAAAATATGTGTGATCTCATTTTTTATTTATTTTATTTTTATCATTCATTATTATTAATTATTTTTCTTTTATTACTATCACCTTTTTTTTAATTTTATTTATTCTTATCATCACTATTATTGTCTTATCATCACTATTATTGTCTTATTGTAATTGTCATTTATTTCTTATCACTATATTATTTCTTTATTATTATTTTTTATTGCTATTTAATTTATTATTAGTTTTATTATTTATTGTCATTCAAAACAATTTTTAGCCAGCACCCTCACGTGATAAGATCCATCCCTCATCCATAATATTTCAAATACCAGCTGCCAGCTGTTATCATGAATCACCAGGATGCTCTTCACCCCACTACTGCACTAAACACGGATATGCAAATTCCACTACAAGAGGCACTACAATAGCTACAGCCAAAAAGCAATTCTTTCACAAAGATTCTCTCGTTTCTCCGTAACAAAAAACCTTTGCATTTTTTTTTAAACAGAAAAACTTTCCTCATCTTCTATAACTCAAACCTTCTGAGATTACCCGCTGCAAACCCAGCTGACGCAACAAAACCATAAGCCTACACTGTTTTTTTTCTCCATCACTGCAGAACAACAACTCTCAAAACCATAAACAACCCTTGCTCAAATTGCAAACATCACTGTAAAAAACCAGCATCACCTCCATCGCCATTCACCACATAAAACCCAAATCTTCTAAACCAAAAAAATGAATCCAAAAAAATTGAAAAAAAGATGAGTTGATCAGAGACAAACCACTGCATCCATAAAATAACCTTCGTTACTTCCGTCAACATCACACAAACAGCCTCTTACCACCATTTCAAACCATCACCGTATAAACCTCACAACCGCATAAATCCGAAACTCAGAAATCAATTGATTTGAAACCAAAATCTTCACCTTTGTTTGCCGAAAATAGATTCTGAGTCGAAACCAAAACACCGAACCGTGTCACAAATCATCAAAACCGAACAAAAATCAGTCGGCCCAAAACCTTTCACCATATGCAAACCACTTCATCTCCACAGAACAAAATCGAACAAATCCAGAAATAGCCAAAAACACACCGAAACCATCAACTCAGAAAACAGAAAATCACAACAAACCTCAAACCGTGAAACTCTTCACAAAACTCACCAAATCCAAATCGTGTGCCATAACCGAACTCACCGCCTCCGCCTTTCTCCTTCAAAACTGTCGGCCACAACCATCTTCGAAAACGTATCTGAACCACGAATCCCAAATCCTTGAGCAGATCGTGCGAATCAAATCCGCCTCCATAAACCGCTCAGACGCGAAAATCATTCAACCTTCTTCGAACAACCCAACCACACCAGTCCCAGCCGCAAACCGAGAGTGGTATACCGGCCATCACCGCGAGAGAGCACGACCCATAGCCGTCGCCGTTAACCTTTTGGGGTAGGTTTTGTTTCTGTTTTTTTTCCATCGCGTTACTATGAAGAAGGAGGATGAGTTTTTTTCTTTTTTGCTTTTATGTTGTTTATTCTCCTTTTCTGAACCTAACTTTTGTTTTAATTATTTGTTTTTTTATATATTATAAAACCTGTTTATTTTGTTAACTTAACTCACGTTTTCAAAGTCTCCTCATCCCACACATTAAACTTTTTTTTCTCTCTTTTAATTGAATTCAACTATTTATTTATTTATTTTATATTTTATTGTTTCTTTATATATATATATATATATATATATATATATATATATATATATATCTAAACTCTTGCTGAATTATTTTTATTGTTGGATTTGGACCATCTAGGCCCATACTTTTTTTACTGCTACATACTACTAATCCACACTAATCACCCCTTTGTTTTTAAATTATTTATTTATTTATTATTATTTGTTACCTTTTAGATTTTGTTTATATATTTAATTTTTGGTTTAATTTTCACTTTATTTTACTCGGGCCGATGATATTATAAAAGGCCATTTTTCGCCCGATCTAAATCGGTGATCTTCGGTCAATATGAGGCCCCCTTTGTATTTAATTTTTTCATTTTTATTATTCCGATAAACAAATTGTAATTTAATTTAATTTATTTATTCTTGATTTTATTTAATTTGTTCGTTATTCATATTCATTATTTTATTTTTTTTAATTCTAGCAATTCAATTCATTCAATTTATTTATTCATTTTCGCATTTAAAAAAAAATTACGATTCGACTCCTCATAGAACGATTTCATTAAATCGGCTCTAAGGCAGTAAACGAACCAAATTTCGCCGCGTCCCGGAAAAGGTTCAACGCCTCCGAATAGTTGCGCTCGAAAAAGGTCCAACGCCTTCAAATAGTTGCGTCCCGATTAAACAGGCCGAACGCCTTCGAATAGTTCAAACACACTGCACACACGCTTTCTCTTGGGCTAATTACAACGAGACCATTTATTTTTCGCAACCCCCTGTATTTATTTTGTACCCCTCTCCCATTATTTTGTACGCATTTTATTTTCCGCATCTTATTTAATTCCGAATCCTTGGTCCAACGTCAAGCGATTGCAATTTGCACACTTACACTTTATTTTCCAGTTATCTTTATCGTTTATTAGGATCCATTCCTCTTTGCGAGCCGAGCGATTCCTGCCTCGCTGGCAAACCACAAAATAAACCTCCATTTGCATGCACCCTCTAAACCTCAAAAAACCAAAATGTTTCGATTAGATCCAAACCCTTGATCCAACGTCAAGCGGCTTTAGGAAATAAAAACACTTTAATAAATACGAGAAGATTTGTACGCCACGAGCCTTAAGCGGTAGAAAGGGGGATAACGAGCTTTCGTTACTCGCTCCGATTATTTCGACGCAGGACACTCGTCTTGTTGGGCGAGATAAACTATCCATAGTCTTTAGTACATTCGACTCCTAAACCCTTTCATCGACGAAAGGTAATAAAATCAAACAACCATTACCCTTAGTAGGCCGAACTACGAGGCTCTGACTTTCCCATTGCACACGGGAGTACGTAGGCACGAGGATCTCAATCCTTGCCGAGCACCTAGGTTCAATCTAACTTATAATTCAACTCATTTCCCTCTAGCAAGCAATTCGTTTAAGCATAGACATCCTTTCTCGCGCGCTAACTTAGATGGTTCCCATCGAGTACGATGGATGTAGGGGGTGCTAATACCTTCCCCCTGCATAACCGACTCCCGAACCCAGGCAATGGTTCTGTTGACCTTTGTCCTCATCCTTTTCCTCCCGGGTTGTATCTATATCTTCCCTTTCCTTCTTCGGGAATAAATATAATTAGGTGGCGACTCTTCAGTCCGTCCAGCGCGCGGCTCCGTCCATTTCGGATCGCGTAAGGTCGTATTTTTCGGGGTACGACAGCTGGCGACTCTGCTGGGGATTGGTTCACCCCTATGCGAGTCAAGCCTAGTCTAGGTTCCCGCGTTTGTTTGAATGTTTGCTTTTATGCCTTGCTTGTCTATTTTTATCGCTTTCTTTATCGCATTCCATCTTATATATCTTGTGGCTCCTTGGTACTATAATTTGGATCGATACTTTGCAAAAGAACTTGAGGGAAAAGCTCTATACCCGGGCTTACAAGTACAAACATAAGTTAGCGAGGTTGTGTAGTATGGGCTCCCGAGAGAACCTCTCTCGTGGGTTGTCGATACGAAAACCTTACTCGGAGTAGATTTTAATGGAAATACTGACAACCGTCAAGCTCTTGGCGTGTGTGCTCAGTTGTTTTCATTAAAGTCGTCGACTCTGAGGACCTTTAGAACCTTTTGGTTAAAACATCGGTTGATGGTTGCGTAGTATTGGGCACCAGGGTTCGCCCTCGCGTGGCTCGATATGAAAACCTCACTTGGAATAGACTTACTCAATGGAGTTGATTGACTGTCAAGAATGTATGAAATTGATACGTGCATCAAACAGTTGAGAAAGTTCCATAACTCCAGGACTTTGTTTTAAACCTTGTGTCGATGATCACGTAGTATGGACTCCCGAGAAAATCTGCTCTTGTGGGTTGTCGATACGAATATCTCACCCAAAATAGATTCATATGGCGGAGTCAATCAACCGTCATGCTTATGGCGCGTGTGATGAACAGCCATATGAGTTGATAACTTTGGGATCCCTAAAACCATAGAGTCTACCCAGCGAATTCTTGATCTGAGTATCCTCCATCTGTACCTTGGACTCATGAGACCCTGATCTTGTGATCCTGGATTCTGACATTGCATATCATCTCATTTGCATTATTTATTCATCTTGCATTTCATTTCAAAACTGAGAACTCATTTCATGTTCCTCCATCTTCAGTAAATCAAACTGGTTTCCCGACGCCCGTATCGAGCTAGACGACCGTATCTAACTAGAGCCAACACTAGAAGACTGATGGACGTGATTCAAGAAGAGCAAGCTGCTATGAGGGAAGAGATTGACTCGGTCAAGAGCAAGATTGACCAGATTTATGAGACTTTGCAATCTTTGGCAAGAATGGAAGAACGTCGCGAA
Source organism: Lathyrus aphaca (assembly GCA_963966055.1). Classification (NCBI taxonomy): domain Eukaryota; kingdom Viridiplantae; phylum Streptophyta; class Magnoliopsida; order Fabales; family Fabaceae; genus Lathyrus; species Lathyrus aphaca. The sequence goes on along the minus strand of OZ014519.1, from coordinate 405,918,948 downwards.
GCTGCTGCCGCAATGAACAATGCTCAAGTGCAAGGATCTACCTCACGAGCAATGCCTTCAGTTCCCGTTCCAAATCCTTTGGTCTACGGTTTGCCTCCAGGCTTCACTCCTGTTGTTGAAGAGGTCACTTCCCAGCCAATACCTGCTTCTGGTGTCACTATTGGTGTCATTCCTCAAACTCAACCTATTCCAACTCAAGTCCAGTTTCCTCTAACTGAAGAGAATCATCAAGTTGACTATGAGATGCATACTGCCGTTCCAATCACCAATCCTCAGGCTGCTCAAGAGTCTGAAGCCATGAAGATGTGTCGCGAGTTAGCTGAAAAACTCCGAATCATGGAAGGACACAATTCAACTTCTCTGAGTGCCTCAGACATGTGCTTAGTTCCAGATGTTGTGATCCCTACTAAGTTCAAACTGCCAGAATTCGAAAAATACAAAGGCCTCAGCTGTCCTGAGCTTCATTTGAGGATGTACTGCAGAAAAATGGCCGCTCATGCCAAAGACAATAAACTCATGATCCATTGCTTCCAAGACAGCCTGTCTGGAGCGTCTCTAGAATGGTACATGCAGCTTGAGCGCAACAATGTTCGTACTTGGCTTGATTTATCTGATGCATTCAAAAAGCAGTACAAGTACAACACTGACCTTGCTCCTAACCGTACTCAACTTCAGAGTATGTCTCAAAAGGAGAGCGAATCCTTTAAGGAGTACGCCCAACGCTGGAGAGAGCTAGCCGCCAGAGTGCATCCGCCGTTGGTTGACCGTGAATTGATCGATATCTTCATGGGTACCCTACAAGGGCAATACTACGAGAAGCTGATCAGCAGTGTATCTTCTGGATTTTCAGACATGGTGATGGTCGGAGAAAGAATCGAAGAAGGTTTGAAAAGTGGAAAGATTCAAGGAGGTTCTAGCAACCAAACTAATGCCAAGAAACCTTTCAACGGATACAAAAAGGGCGAAACAAACGCCGTCTCCGCTACAAGTGGGAATTTTCAACAGAGTGCACCTGCACCAGTTCCCTACTACCAGTATCCTTATGTTGCTTCTGCATAATATGCTCCTATGCCATATCAGCCAGCTCCTCCAATGCCTTATCAGCAGGCCTTTCAAGCTTTATTTCCGCCTCAGATGGATCATCAACCACGTCCACCTCCAATGGTTGCAGCTGCGCAGTATGCGCCCAATCCATACCAGCAACATGCTTATCAACCACGACCTGGTCAACAACAACAACGCGCTCCTCAACAACGTCCCCCATATCAGCAAAGAGGATATGATAGGCACATTGATCCCTTGCCTATGACGTATACCGAAATCTTTAAAGGGCTAATGGCAAAAGGAACTCTTGTGTTGAAAGATATGCCACCTAAGACTGTTAATTCCCGGAACTATGATGCCAATGCTCGCTGTGAGTATCACAAAGGCGCTTCAGGTCACACCATCGAGAACTGCCATGCCTTCAAGCACTTGATTCAGGATATGATCAACTCTAAGGACCTCACTCTCACTCCAAGAAATCCAAATGTCCAGAACGATCCAATGCCGTCACACGGTACCAACAAGTAAAGACATTCGAAGAAGTTGCCGAAGACCAAAGCTGAGTAGTCTCCAACTTTGAAGCATTCAATTAAGAGAAGCTCATTCCTCAAATCAAGGCAGCCATCGCCATTTATAATTTATGCGTTCCTGTTGTTTTGTACTGTTTGTTTAAATACTATTTGCTCTGAACATTGTTATCTGTTCTTGGTTATGTTAATGTTACATTTATGCATGTTTTGAATTAATCTATTCGCATTCGCTCATTATTTATCATTTATCACAAAAATCACAAAAATATTTCCCTCACTTCACTTTAGCAAATATTTGAGGGAGGATGATGAAAACGAAATACCCATAACTGTTGCGGTATGCTTTCGGATAAAACCTCGTCAATGATGTACAGGCATTCTTTCAAATCCCCAAACACTGGAGATATAAGGAGTTAATCCCTAGTCAACCACTTCGAGCCTAGAAGTAGGAGTTTCTTTCGGATACAACCCTTACATTTAACCCGGGGCAGGGTAGTTGTTCAGTTAACCTGACTACACCTTCGAATTGCAAGATGAGACATCCCGTCAGAGGACCATCAACAAATGACTTGGCAGTCATAGTATTCAAACAAAAAAAAAAGAAAAGAAAAGAAAAAACACTAAGTTGAGCACCCAAAGGGAGACTTAGTCGAAAAAATCAAAAGAGGAGCTCGAATCCTCAGCAAAAGCAAAACAAATATCAGTGACCAACAAATAAAAAATCAAAGGGTCACCAACAGCAAAATAAGATGACTGCCATTCTCAAGCGAACTTTGAAGCTTCACCTTCACTCTTGCAAAGTCAAAACAATTGCATGTGTAGGGTTAATTGAACATAGGACAGGAGAACATCACGAAGAAGGGGTGGGGACAAATCAAACTTTGAGCTTTATATCCTTCGTTTCTCAAAACCATTAACCAGACCACGTTACAACCCTCAAAAGACCTAATTGAGGCGCGATTTATTCTGAAAGCATGCTACCAGCAAGGTTGCGTAAATTGACTCCCATATATTTGTTAATCTTCAAACTCGATTGCACATTATTATTGTTGCATCTTTTCATACACTTTCTAAATCAGCATTTCGTTTGGACTAACAGTCCATTCGTTACACTATCACAATCATTCAAATAAATTGACTTTTTCAAAACTTACATGAACTTTACATTAACACTACCATTTGTGTATGAATAATTTAATTGCAATTTAGCGCTTGACATCAGTACAATCCCAACAAGGGGCAATCAAAAGAGAAATTTGAACTTCATTGATGCCAACATGAATCAAGACTACCTCAGCAGTCCAATCAGGGACAAATCATCTTCAACAGCCCAATCAGGGGCAATTTATTTCAAAATCAGCCCAATCAGGGGCAAATTATCTACATACAGCTCAGTCAGGGGCAAAATCATCTTCATACGGCTCAATCAGGGGCAGATCATGTCATGGTCATTGTCAAAGCTTCCCCACCAGATTTATTTCAAATACCCTACAGGCAGGGGCAAGCAGACAAGGAGCAAATCTTCCTCTCTCTTCTCCCCAGCTTGACAACTTGACCTTGCTAAACGTCGGCAATCATTCAAAGCAAATCAGTCTTTATATGTCAATTAAGTCGCTTCTCTCATCAGCAAGAAACCAAACTTGGAGCTCTCAGATTCATCTTCTGATCATACATCGTCGAAGATCGAGTGTCGGGAAATCAGTCCCTCCACCCACCCAAAGTCCAATCATTATTGGCAACTACCAGACCAAAAGTCCACCAAGCTGGCACTTTTCTTTTTTCAATCGCTCATATGCACCATTATGCATCATTAACGTCATAAAGCATCATTACATCAATCATTTGCAACATATGCTTCATATGCATGCCTAAATAAACCAGCTTTCCATATCCCCAACATTATCGAATTTATATCTCAGTGTATAAACATTTGCATCGTATCTCCATCATTATGGAATACCATTTCAAATTAGTCAAGCATAGTTGCATAATTCAAGATCCAGGATCAATCCAAGATTCCAGGATTTCCCCCAGCGGAAGTCAGGATCCAGGGCCAACCGAAGATTCCAAAGATTCGCCTAGGTGTTATTCAGTGGACGTCCCTGGTGGATATTTCTCTTCCAGATTGTTTAATTTTCTGTTTCTCAGCATCCTTTGGGTGTTGGGGTCGCCTTATCACCCTTTTGTTGATAGCGATTGTTTAATTTTCTGTTTCTCAGCATCCTTTGGGTGTTGGGGTCGCCTTATCATCCTTTTGTTGATAGCGATTGTTTAATTTTCTGTTTCTCAGCATTCTTTTAGTGTTGGGGTCGCCTTATCATCCTTTTGGTGATAGCGATTATTTAATTTTCTGTTACTCGTCATCCTTTTGATGTCGGGGTCGCCTTATCATCCTTTTGTTGATAGCGATTATTTACTTTTCCATTACTCGTCATCCTTTTGGTGTCGGGGTCGCCTTATCACCCTTTTGTTGATAGAGATTGTTTAATTTTCTGTTTCTCAGCATCCTTTGGGTGTTGGGGTCGCCTTATCATCCTTTTGTTGATAGCGATTGTTTAATTTTCTGTTTCTCAGCATTCTTTTAGTGTTGGGGTCGCCTTATCATCCTTTTGGTGATAGCGATTATTTAATTTTCTGTTACTCGTCATCCTTTTGATGTCGGGGTCGCCTTATCATCCTTTTGTTGATAGCGATTATTTACTTTTCCATTACTCGTCATCCTTTTGGTGTCGAGGTCGCCTTATCATCCTTTTGGTGATAGCGATTGTTTAATTTTCTGTTTCTCAGCATCCTTTTGATGTTGGGGTCGCCTTATCATCCTTTTGGTGATAACGATTGTTTAATTTTCTGTTACTCAGCATTCTTTTAGTGTTGGGGTCGCATTATCATCCTTACGGTGATAAACGATTATTCAACTTTCTGTCAACCTGTTTCTATTTCATATCGCCTTCATTTTCCAATTTTAATCATCCATTTACTGCACATTTTCTTTTGGCGGACAAATTTGGAGTCTGTTAATATCTAATTATCTTATACCTTGAAATATTGAACGCGAGCCAGTTCATCTTACTCGGTCTAAGCCAATTCGATAGGGGCATCTGTCATACCCCAAATTTGTCCTACCCGCACTATTTTATTTTCTGTCTGATATTCGAAAATCCAAAAACATGTCATTTATTTTAAAAATTGGGAAATTAATTTTCATTTTTTTTAGTTCAAACCCACTAGTTCCTTTAATGTTTTTATATAAATAAATTACAAAAATTATTAATTACCAAAAGCTTTAAAAATGCATCTATTGTTTTCAATTTAAAATAAACTCAATTTCTCTTTATTTTAACTTTTTTATTTTATTTTATCCATCACATCAAAAAAAATATGTGTGATCTCATTTTTTATTTATTTTATTTTTATCATTCATTATTATTAATTATTTTTCTTTTATTACTATCACCTTTTTTTTTAATTTTATTTATTCTTATCATCACTATTATTGTCTTATCATCACTATTATTGTCTTATTGTAATTGTCATTTATTTCTTATCACTATATTATTTCTTTATTATTATTTTTTATTGCTATTTAATTTATTATTTATTGTCATTCAAAACAATTTTTAGCCAGCACCCTCACGTGATAAGATCCATCCCTCAACCATAATATTTCAAATATCAGCTGCCAGCTGTTATCATGAATCACCAGGATGCTCTTCACCCCACTACTGGACATAAAAACAGAATGTAAGTCCAGGCAAAAATAGGGCATCCCGGCGAGTCAAAAACAGAATAAAAGACTCGGGCAAAAATAAGGGAAAATAAACAAAAAAATGTACACCCGCTGAGTTGAAAAGCCGCATTGGACAACTCAGGCAAAAATGGGTATCCCGATGGATTGAAAACCCGAAAGGGCGATCCATGCAAAATAAGGGAATAAGCGAACAGCTGCATTCTGAATTCGTCTGTATCGTTTACGACTTGGTGAGCTTCAAAAAGGATCAAGCTTCTTTCGGAATCAGCCTTCTTCAGAAAGCAGGACGAGAAGAATGTCAAATGTCATACAAGTCATAGCAAGAGGGAAGCTTCTTGGAACGTCGACAACATTGCCAGCTTTTTGTTTCTCAATTTGTAACAATCCCCTCATTTCAGGGGATATGTTTCTTTGACTGTATCTTGCCAATTCAGGGCACATGAATTAATAAAATCAGATTTTCAGTCATGTTTCGTCTTGTACATTTTTATTTGCAAAAATGTCTGATGTCTTTAAAATACTATTTGCATAAATACAGATGCTTTTCTTCTAAAACTACGTGCTTGCGGGAAATATACTTACTCTCAGAAGTGTCTAAACTCCTATGATGGAATCCAGTAAAGGATACCTCGGGATTACTTGTGCGTTTCTCTGTCTTTGCAGGATCGCAGGTATCCAAAAACGTTACTTGGGGCATGAAAGCTTCACTCCAACAAGCTGACAAATCAACACTCATTCTTAGCACCCCAAGTGTTTTTCCCCCCCAGCTGAGTTGCCACTTGTTATTTCTCCCTGCCGAGCTGCCAATCATTCGTTCTCCTCAGTTAAGTACAAAAGCCAGGGAATCATCTCCCCACAGAGCTTCAGCCTCTATCCAGAAGAGCAACGCATGAAGGAATCACAATAGAGTGAAGAAAGCTTCTACAAACCCCAGCTGGGTCTCTCATTATCAGGATGGGTCTATCAGTGACCTATTCCCCCAAGCAGATATCATCTCACCAGATCTACCAATGATCTCATCCCCGGCTGGGATGTCCCTTTCAAGCAGATCGGCCAGAGATCTTCGGAGCAACGGGATCCAAATCCCGGTTTGGTATTTTTGCATAATCATGGCATTCGCATCATACTTACCCCACAAAGCGTAGCATTCCGTTCAACATGGAGCATTACGGCAAAAATCCAACATATTGCATAATCATAAGCCGTGTCCTGAATCAAGCACTTGTGAATAATAACAATCCATCAACAATATACAGAATACCCCCCAGATTCCCCAGCAAACACAGTTGCCTTACATGCCCGGACACCAGTATATACTCCTTGTGGCACCCGTCCATGTCATATCCCCAGCAGAAAACCAAAGACATCCTTTTTGCACTCACATATACTTATATAATTTCCTTGACATCCATCCGTGTCATTTTCCCCAGTGCAGTAACATAAACACTTTGTACATCAGATACTTGTTTATACTATACTCTTCTCCTTTTGACACTCGTCCGTGTCACCCTCCCCAGCAGAATGAATACTCATACTTACTTATACAGATACTCGTCCGTATCTTGTATACACTATCCCCGCAGATTCAACACTAGTCTTTGTTCTTTGTTAACCAGTTGGCACTCGTCCGTACCATCATCTCAGAACATGCGTATAGCGTTTGTTTCTACATGATACTCGTCCGTATCATAGTCTTAAGGATGCTCATCCGCACCTTTAATCCATACACTGTGTCAAACACTCTTGTCTTCTTGAATATAGACACTCGTCTGTGTTTACTATTCCCCAGAAGAGTCCCTTCAGATTCTACACTCGTCCGTGTTCTCTGTTAACCAGTTGATACTCGTCCATATCATCATCTCTGAACACGTGTCAGTATTTGTTTCTACCCGATACTTGTCCGTATCGTAGTCTTAAGGATGCTCGTCCGCATCTTTAATCTATACACAAACATCTAAACACTTATACCTTTTGTTTTTTTGGATGTAAACACTCGTCCGTGTTTACTATCCCCCAGTAGATCACCAACAAAGCAAATTTTCTTTTTATCTGACATTCGTCCTGTGTCATGATAAACCCTGAGAGCAGCCGTACCCTGCTAGGTGGTCGTCCTCCACCTCTTGATGGTCGTCCTCCATCATGCTCATCCGATGGCCGTCCCCATCGTTGATTTTCTATCCGACATTCGTCCTATGTCGTGATATTTAGCAGCCATCCCCTGCTAGGTGGTCGTCCTCCACCTTTTGATGATCGTCCTTCATCATTTTATCCAATGGTCGTCCCCATTGTTGATTTTGGTTATCTGGCATTCGTCCTATGTCATGATAAACCTTGAGAGCAGCCGTCCCCTGCTAGGTGGTCGTCCTCCACCTCTTGATGGTCGTCCTCCATCATGCTCATCCGATGGCCGTCCCCATCGTTGACCTTTTATCCGGCATTCGTCCTATGTCGCGATATTTTCGGCAGCCGTACCCTGCCAGGTGGTCGTCCTCCACCTTAGATGATAGTCCCTCATCTTATACCCAACAGAGCAGCCGTCCCCTGCTAGGTGATCGTCCTTCACCTTTGATGACCGTACCTCATCATCTGTTTATTTCATTTATTCTTTAACCCGATGGCCGTCCCCGTCGTGGTCCCTTTTACTTTCCCTGATGATCGTCCTTCATCAGTTTAGCCCGATGGCCGTCCCCATCGTTGATTACTTTACTTTATGAACTTGATGGCCGTCCCCGTCATGTTTCATTAATCCCCAGAGAATTTTACAGCTTTACTTGATGGCCGTCCCCATCATAATTCTTTTTATCCCCAGCATGTCGGCCGTCCCCGGCATTGCTTCATTTCCCGTACTTTTTCCTGCATGTCGGCCGTCCCCGTCATTGCTCTTTACCCAGCAGTCGTCCTCTGCTCGACGGTCTTCCTCCGTCGCCCACACTTTACAATGTACTTTATTTTCTTTTACAATCTATATCCCCTTTCTTCTTCATTCTGTGAGTGCAAATTTTGGACTGTCTTTGGTATTCAACCACAAGTTATCTTGTTTGCCTGATAAGTCGTCGCTTACATCCTGCACAGCTAACTCATGTTTGAATAGGGGAAGCTGTAAACACCCCAAATTTGCCCTCACCCATTCACACCATGGTTTGTGATCATTTCATATGCATAAACACAATCATAGTATCTCATATCACATTTTTGATTCATTGCATAGATTCTAAGTCATCTGCATCTAGGGTTTGTGATCTGAGCAATCCAAGAGCTTCTTGAGCCACTCCAAAGGTCATCAATCACTTCAAAGGGGTCCATGTGTGTTCAAGCATCATATTATATCCTCTCAAAGTCAAGAATGTCAAAGAATCACAAGAACTGAGAATGGTATGGAAGCAGAGCCAGGCTGGACTACACAGGTGACCTAAAATTAGGGTTTTGGTTTCAAAGGCCATAACTCCAAATTTTTTGGTCATTCTTGTTTCTATTGGTCTCTATATGGTATAGGGAGTATGCATATCAATTTTCATGAAGAAATTCCATAGGGAAGTCATCTGATCAAGAGTTGACTTTTCAAGCAAGTCAGTGCAAAATCAGGGCATCTGAGGCCCCCAATGACCCAACCAAAGGGCATTCTTCATCATTTTGATTGTATATGATCTTTATTTGATCATGGAAGATGTTAGAAGCTTACAAAATTCAAGAATTTCAAGTTTTTGCAAAGTTGACTTTTTGGGCAAGTTTGACTTTTAATGAAATTGCCATTTTAGGCAACTTTTTCAACCTTTACTTTTTGATTCAAAAAAGCTTCAAATGGAAAAACTTTGGTCATGAAAGTTGTAGAATGGATCATTCCCTTTTCAAAAAGTACAAGAACATGACCTAATTCATTTTGGATCAAAAGTTATGGCTTGTCAAAGTTGGCAAAAATCACTAATTTTCAAGTCATGCACCAAAGAGGCAAAGTTGCAAATTCATATGTCAAGGCAAATTGGGCTGTCAAATGCACTTCAAAACTTCACCACATGATCATACAAGTCCAAAAAGTCATATTGCACCCAAAGAATCACATGTTTTATGGCCCATGGATCAAGTTTTTTTCATGAGGATCAAAGGCAAGGCAAGTTGCAAAACTCATCATAGCTTCTCATCCACTTGCTGGCTAGCTTGCTGATCAATCCTAGGCCTTTCCCCACATCATGCTGCGCAGGACATGCCTTTTGTACCCAGCTAGCAAGTAGCCCATGCCCTTCTTACACAACTTTGACATTTTGGCAAAAGCACCCATACCAATCAATAAAGCACATGTCACTTCATCTGACCAATGGCATTTGTTTATACAAAGAAAATGCAAGCCAAACATAACAAGAAGAAAGCCTGAAACCATCCATAGCACAACATTCTCATTTTCACCTCATCTTGCAAAAGCATTCGAAACCCCTCATACAAGCTACAAACTCGCAAACAAACTTCATAGAAACATCACCACATCCTTTTGATCATTTCCCTGCCTTCATTCACCCTTGAAACCTCACATAAGCCAGATACGATTCTCACCTGCCCTTGAACAGAACTCAAGCAAACTCTCAAACCAACCCAAATAAACTTCAAACAAGCCTGACAAACACTTGAGGGAGGTCATTGGAGTTGTTTGGAAGCAAGAAACTGGCCCAAAAGCTCTTGGTTTGAAAGCTTCGATTCAGGTAGCTATGGCATTTCATTTTTCCAGGACCTCTATTTCTTGTTTCTAAATGATAAAGCATGCTTCCTTGAGTTCACTAAGCCTTTTACTTTTGAAAAAGATTGAGAAATGAGCTTGTATGGTGTTTCTGAAATTTCTGCAATTTTTGATGTTTGATTCGTATCTTGTTCTTGAGTAGAAATAAATGAGATTTGATGTTGGATTCTTGTTCTAGGGGACTTGGGGATCATTTCTGGAGATTTGGGGGGTTTGATTTGACCTAGGGATTGTTTTTGAGATTCTCAGGGAGGGAGGTCACCGGAGAAGACGACCGGAGCTCGTCTCCGGTGACCTGAGAGTGATTAATTGATAATTAGGGTTAGGGCACCAAGTTTAAATTTTGGCCATCAGATGTTGTTTCCCGCGCGCGTATAGAGGGCCTGGATCACTTCATTAACACTTAATTATGGATTAATAATTAATTAATTAAAATTAGGCTGGTTTGAACTTGGGCCGTCCAGATGCGCGCCCAGTCAAACGTTTTAAACCCAGTTTCAATCTGAGCCTTCCATCCTGCATACTTCCATTTATTTCATTTTTATTTTTCATTTTATCTCATTTAATTTCTCCATTTATTTAAAATAGCAAAACAATTTCAAAAATTCTGAAAATTTTTATACACACTTTTATTAATTTTCAGAAACCAAAAACATTTTTATTTTTATTTTTTGCATTAAAAAATATTTTTAAATCATTTAAAAGTTTATTTTTAATGAATTAATGAGAATTAATTAATTAAAAATACTTTTAGGTATTTAAAAATCACCAAAAAATTCATGAAACCTTCATAATCATTTAGAAACATTGTCCAACCCTCAAACCAAATTTCTTTTTTGATCTTGATGTCTTTTGAGAATTTTTCATGGAATTAAAATCATTTCAAAGCATTATTTTGATCCAAACTTCAAAAAACCATTTCTGCCTAACCATTGAGGGTGGGACCTTGATTCTTTTTGTATTGCATTGTGTTTAGCATGTAGTTTGTGAGATTAAATTGGCATGACTTGATCTTTCATTTTCATTTTGTTTGGCATTTTTTTTTGTTAAGGTACCCTAAAACCCTAGAAAACTTAGGAAATTCACAACCCTAATTAGGTTAAGAGTTGGAACCTCTCCTTTGGGCAGTGAGTTAGTATAGGATTAGGGTCCCTTTGAGTGCATTTTCAATTTTTTATCTTGATGTTTGCTTCTGATTTTGGTTTTTGTTTGGTGCAATGATCATAAACCCTAATTTGGGCTTCCTTTTGCATTCATCTTGCATTTGTTTGCATAACATGACTTGCCATGACATTTTATGCATTCATTTGATTCATGGGACATCTTAAGACATATTAGAAGCATGTTTGATCATTGCATCATGTATTTTCCATGTTGTATGTCATTTGCATCTCATAACTTTTCATGTGTGTTCATGGTTTTAAACTTGCTCCATTTGCATCCATTTTGTTCATGTGATCATCCCCATGTCTTGATTCATGTTTGCATCATTGCATAGCATCATTATCATCTCACATGTGCTTCTGGTTTTGATTTGCATCATGCCATTTCATTTCATCTTGCATTGCATTGCATTCCTTTCACTAACTTTTCAGGTGGTAAGCAACTTTGAGAAGTGAATTTGCCTTCACTTCTCACAATTTCTTCTCATCTCTTTCATGCATCCTTGCTGCATTTTGTTATGAGTTTGAGATTGAGCTTGCTCTTTATTCTTCTTCTTACTTTCTTTCTTCAAGTGACTTGACTTCTTAAATGAGGCAAGTTACTTTGCTTCTCCTGATCCTTTCATCTGCTTCCTGGTGGTTCCATTGAAGATTTCTCTTGTTAACCTCACAAACCTTAGGAACAACCAAGCATGACAATGATTAGGGTTTTGATTATTCTCCCCACTTAGTTTTACCTTTGTGTCTCCTTGAGTCTTCTCTCCTCACCTCATAATCAGGGATTAAACCCTAAAGGCTTTAAGGCTTTGTGATTAAGCTTATGCCTGCATCCTTCTATTAGGATGGAGTGTATAACTTTAATCCTAAGTGTTAAACCCTTAATGTGTTTAAATCCTTTAATCAATTCATCTAATAATCATCAAGACATCAAGCTTGTAACTTGGGCCTTGCATTAGGGTTCTAATTCTTCCTTAATTGGTTAAGAAGGACTAACCCTAGTGTTAATGGACAAGTCCCCCTCAAGTTGTCTTACAAACCATAAAAATCACTTCATCACCATATCATTGAATAAAATCCACTTAACAAAAGGTTTGTTTTGTCATGAGTCTAATCCCTAATCATGGATTAAGTTGAGGAGTTTTCCTCAGCTTAAACACTCTCATCTATTATCCTTCTATTAGGATGGTGTAATGAGTCTGTTTAATCCCTGATTATGGCTTAATCTCATTACTTAACACTAAACAAAAACTCCAAAAACATCTAAATAATCACAAGTAGGTTAATGATCTTAATCCTACATCAAGGGTGATTGAGTGTGAGAAGCTGACTTCACACTTAAGGTATTCTCATTACCCCTAATCAGAGGGAAGATGTGATGAGTTTACTAAATCCATTGGTTTAGGCTTAAGTTCATTAACTTATGACAAACTTTCAAAAAAAGCAATAAAAGACTGAAAACTCAAAAACAAACAATAATCGTTTCCTCCGGGATTCTTTTCTCATCATCTTCACTCACAAACGAGAACTCGCTTCTTCCGTCTAATGCAAGACAATTAGCACTCGAGCCAGACGAGTCATACACTTGAGCATAGACAAGTAAGCAGTTCACAAGTCAATTTGCTTTTCAGTCTCTTTGGGTCGAACTACGGTGTTCTGACTTCCTCATTGTACGAGAGGATACGTAGGCATAACTTAACAGTTATCGAACAAAAGTCTCTGTATATTCCCCCTCTTTCCAGCTTCATTCTTTTAAAGCCTCATAGTCTTGAGCATCTCACTCTTATCCTTACATTGACACTGTATATATTATACTTTACACTTCTTTTACACCGACACCTGTACATCCTTTTCCAGCCATCTTATACACAGATTGCACTGACACTACCCCTTTAAAACACAAATCTTTTAAGCGTGGATCCCGTCGAGTACGACGGACAATCTGGGTGCTAATACCTTCCCAGGTTGTAACCGACCCCTTTCTCAGTCTCTCTGGTTCGCAACCGTCTTATCCATATCTTTCTAGGTCTATGCAGCATTGCCTTTCCTCCGGGATAAAAATGCCTAGCTGGCGACTCTTTTCATTCCCTGTGAGTTCACTCCTGTGTGTTCTCACACCCTCCTTTCGCTGACTGTTCGCTTCTGTACCTTATTTGAGCCAGTCTCATCTTTTGGGAGCGACAGGTTGGGTCATTGGGGGCCTCAGATGCCCTGATTTTACACTAACTTGCTTAGAAAGTCAACCGTTGATCAGATGACTTCTCCATTGAATTTCCTCATGAAAATTGATATGCATGATCCCTATACCATATAGAGACCAATAGAAACAAGAATGACCAAAAAATTTGGAGTTATGGCCTTTGAAACCAAAACCCTAATTCTAGGTCATCTGTGCAGTTAAGCCTGGCTCTGCTTCCATGCCATTTTCAGTTCTTGTGATTCTTTGACATTCTTGACTTTGAGAGAATATAATATGATTCTTGAACATACATGGACCCTTTTTAAGTGATTGGTGACCTTTGGAGTGGCTCAAGAAGCTCTTGATTTGCTCAGATCACAAACCCTAGATGCAGATGACTTAGAAGCAATGCAGTGAATCAAAAATGTGGTATGAGATGATATGATTGAGCTTATGCATATGAGGAGATCATAAGCCATGGTGTGAATGGGTGAGGGCAAATTTGGGGTGTTTACAGCTTCCCCTATTCAAACATGAGTTAGCTGTGCAGGATGTAAGCAACGGCTTAACAGGCAAACAAGATAACTTGTGGTTGAATACCAAAGACAGTCCAAAATTTGCACTCACAGAATGAAGAAGAAAAGGGATATAGATTGTAAGAGAAAATAAAGTATATTGTAAAGTGTGGGCGATGGAGGACGACCGTCGAGCAGAGGACGACTGCTGGGGAATGAGCAATGACGGGGACGGCCGGCATGCTGGGAAAAGTGAGGGAAATAAAGCAATGACGGGGACGGCCGACATGCTGGGGATAAAGGGATTATGATGGGGACGGCCATCAAGTAAAGTTGTAGGATTCTCTGAGGATTAATGAAACATGATGGGTACGGCCATCAGATTCACAAAGTAATGCAAACAACGATGGGGACGGCCATCGGGCTAAACTGATGAAGGACGATCATCAGGAAAAGGAAAAGGGACCACGAAGGGGATGGCCATCGGGTTAAAGAATAAATGAAATAATGATGAGGGACGGTCATCAAAGGTGAAGGACGATCACCTGGCAGGGTACGGCTGCCGAAAATATCGCGACATAGGACGAATGCCGGATAAAAAGGTCAACGATGGGGACGGCCATCGGACGAGCATGATGAAGGACGATCATCAAGAGGTGAAGGACGATCACCTAGCAGGGGACGGCTGCTCTCAAGGTTTATCATGACGTAGGACGAACGTCAGATAACAAGATCAACGATGGGGACGGCCATCGGATAAAATGATGAAGGACGATCACCTAGCAGGGGACGGCTGCTGAATATCACGACACAGGACGAGTGTCGGATAGAAAAGATCAACGATGGGGACGGCCATCAGATGAGCATGATGAAGGACGATCATCAAGAGGTGAAGGACGATCACCTAGCAGGGTACGGCTGCTCTCAGGGTTTATCGTGACATAGGACGAATGTCAGATAACAAAAGGAATTTTGCTTTGCTGGCGATCTACTGGGGAATAGTAAACACGGATGAGTGTTTATATCCAAGAAACAAAGGTATAAGTGTTTCGACGCTGTGTATAGATTTAAGATGCAGACGAGCATCCTTTAAGACTACGATACGGACGAGTATCGGGTAGAAACAAGTACTGACACGTGTTCAGAGATGATGGTACGGACGAGTACCAACTGGTTAACAAAGAACACGGACGAGTGCCGAATCTGAGGGGACTCTTCTGGGGAATAGTAGACACAGACGAATGTCTGAATTCAAGAAGACATGAGTGTTTGACATGGTGTATGGATTAAATATGCGGACGAGCATCCTTAAGACCATGATACGGACGAGTATCAGGTAGAAACAAACGCTTGACGCATGTTCTGAGATGATGGTACGGACGAGTACCAACTGGTTAACAAATAACACGGACGAGTGTCGAATCTGAGATGATATAAGTGGTGTATACAAGATACGGACGAGTATCTGTATAAGCGAGATAAGAGTAATAAGTATGGGTAGTGTATAGACGGGTGTTTAACCTGCTGGGGAGAGTGACACAGTCGAGTGTCGAAAGGAGAAAAGTATAGTATAAACAAATATCTGATGTACAAAGTGTTTAAGTTACTGTGCTAGGGAAGGTGACACGGACGAGTGTCAAGGATTTGTATATATAGGTATCTGTGAATGCAAAGGGGACGCTTTGGCTTTTTACTGGGGATATGACTCGGACGGGTGCCACAAGGAGTATATACTGATGTTTGGTATGTAAGGAAACTGCTTTTAGCTTTATCTCTTTGCTGAGGAATCTGGGGGAGTTTTCTGTATATTGTTGATGGATTGTCATTATTCACAAGTGTTTGATTTAGTACATGGCCTATGATTATGCAATATGTTTGATTCTTGCCATAATGCTCCGTATTAGACGGAATGCTACGCTTTGTGGGGTGAATATGATGCGAATGCTATGATTATGCAGGGATACCAATCTGGGATTCGGATCCCGTTTCCACGAAGATCTCCGGTCAATCTGCTTGAAATGGACATCCCAGCTGGGGATGAGATCATTGGTAGATTTGACAAAATGTATCTGCTTGGGGGAATAGGTCACTGATAGACCCATCCTGGTAATAAGGGACCCAACTGGGGTTTGTAGAAGCTTTCGTCACTCTGTTGTGATTCCTTCATGTGTTGCTCTTCTGGATAGAGGCTGAAACTTTGTGGGGAGATAATTCCCTGACCTTTGTGCTTAGCTGAGGAGGAAAAATGATTGGTACCTCGGCTGGGAGAAGTAACAAGTGGCAATTCAGCTGGGGAGAAAACACTTTGAGCGAGTGTTGATTTGCCAGCTTGCTGGGATGAAGCTTACATGCCCCATGTTGCACTTTTGAATACCTGCAATCCTGCAAAGACAGAGGGATGCACAAGTAATCCCGAGGTATCCTTTACTGGATCCCATTATGAGAGTTCAGACACTCCCGGGAATAAGTATATTTCCTGCAAGCACGTAGTTTTAGAAAGACGCATCTGTATTTATGCAATTGATATATTAGTGACATCAGAAATTTTTGCAAACAAAAGAGTACGAGACAAGGTGTGTCTCAAAATCTAATTTTATTAATTCACATGCCCTGAATTGGCAAGATACAGTCAAAGAAACATATCCCCTAAAATGAGGAGATCGTTACAAATTGAGAAACAAAATGCTGGCAATGTTGACGACGCTTCGAGGAGCTTCCCTTTTTGCTATAACTCGTATGACATTTGGCGTTCCTCTCGTCTTGCTTTCTGAAGAAGGCTGATTCTGAGAGAAGCTTGATCCCTTCGAGGTTTGCCAAGTTGTAGGTGATACAGCCGAATTCAGAATGCAGTTGTTTGCTTATTCCCTTATTTTGCATGGATCGCCCTTTCGGGTTTTCAATCCATCGGGATACCCATTTTTGCCTGAGTTGTCCAATGCGGCTTTTCAACTCAGCGGGTGTACATTCTTTTGTTTATTTTCCCTTATTTTTGCCCGAGTCTTTTATTCTGTTTTTGACTCGCCGGGATGCCCTATTTTTGCCTGGACTTACATTCTGTTTTTATGTCCAGAGGGTCATTTTATGCGAAGTATTTTTTAACTGCATCTGAATTCACAGGGGACGGGAAGTCTTCACCATCCATGGTGCTGAGCATGAGAGCTCCACCCGAGAAAACTTTCTTTACTACAAATGGTCCTTCATAGTTTGGAGTCCACTTTCCCCTGTGGTCTGTATGAGGAGGGAGGATTCTTTTTAGCACAAGATCTCCTACTTGGTATTCTCGGAGCCTGACTTTCTGATCGAAGGCTTTCTTCATTCTTTTCTGGTACAGCTGCCCATGACAGATTGAAGCCAATCTTTTCTCCTCAATCAGACTCAGTTGTTCGTATCGGGATCGGACCCACTCTGCTTCGTTCAGCTTAACATCCATCAATACTCGTAAGGAAGGTAATTCAACTTCAACGGGTAGGACTTCCTCCATACCATACACAAGCTGATACGGTGTTGCCCCGGTGGATGTTCTGATTGACGTGCGGTACCCATGCAAGGAAAATGGTAGCATCTCATGCCAGTCTTTATAGGTGACTACCATCTTCTGCACAATCTTCTTGATATTCTTATTAGCCACCTCAACAGCGCCGTTCATCTTTGGCCTGTAAGGAGAAGAATTGTGGTGTTGAATCTTGAAGTCCCAGCATAGCTCTGCCATCATTTTGTTGTTTAAGTTGGAACCATTATCAGTAATGATTCGCTCGGGAACTCCGTACCGACAGATGATATCTCTCTTCAGAAATCTGGCCACCACTTGTCTTGTAACGTTTGCATAGGAAGCTGCTTCGACCCACTTGGTGAAATAGTCAATGGCAACCAGGATGAATCTGTGGCCATTCGAAGCAGTTGGCTCAATCTTGCCAATCATGTCAATGCCCCACATAGAAAAAGGCCAAGGTGAAGACATCACATTCAAAGGATTGGGAGGCACATGCACCTTATCCGCATAAATCTGGCATTTATGGCATTTTCTGGCGTAGGCACAACAGTCGGCATCCATTGTGATCCAGTAATAACCTGATCTTAGCAATTTCTTGGCCATTGCATGTCCTCCTGCATGGGTACCAAAGGATCCTTCGTGCACCTCGTGCATCAACAAGTCCGCTTCTGTTTTGTCAACGCATCTGAGGAGTACCATATCAAAGTTTCTTTTGTACAGGGAACCATCAGTGTTCAGAAAGAAACTACCAGCAAGCCTTCTCAAAGTCTTCTTATCATTGGAAGATGCCCCAGGGGGGTATGTTTGATCCTCCAAGAAGCACTTAATGTCATGGAACCAAGGCTTATCATCTTTGACAACATCTGCTACGAACACATATGCTGGTCTGTCAAGTCTGGACACTGAAATTTGAGGTACAAAGTTGGCAGCTTGCACTTTGATCATGGATGAAATGGTAGCCAAAGCATCTGCAAACTGATTCTCGTCCCGAGGGATGTACTCAAGCTTGACTGTTGTAAAGAAAGTCAATAACCTCCTTGTATAATCCCTGTAAGGTATCAGATGATCTTGGTGTGTGTACCATTTGCCGTTGGTTTGATTAACTACCAGAGCTGAATCTCCGAATACAGTCAATGTCTTGATCCTGAGGTCAATGGTTTCCTCAAGACCCATAATGCAAGCTTCGTATTCAACTTCGTTGTTAGTGCAGTTGAAAGTGAGTTTTGCCGAGAAAGGTAGGTGAACTCCTTTAGGTGTAATGAGTACTGCACCAACACCACGACCATTCATTTTAACATCCCCGTCAAACATCATAGTCCATTCTTCTTCCGGGTCAGGCCCTTCAGTGTGAACAGGCTCTTCATGTTCTTTCGCTTTTATGAACATGATGTCTTCATCAGGGAAGTCAAACCTTATAGGCTGGTAATCATCAATAGGTTGCTCAGCAAGATATTCAGACAATACACTGCCCTTGATGGCTTTCTAAGATGTGTACTGGATGTCATATTCTGTGAGGATCATTTGCCATCTTGCAACCCGTCCGGTAAGTGATGGCTTCTCAAAAATATACTTGACTGTGTCCATTTTTGAGATCAATAAGGTAGTGTGGGTCAACATATACTGTCTCAGTCGGCGAGCAGCCCATGCTAAAGCACAACAAGTTTTCTCGAGCAGTGAATAACGTTGTTCACAGTCGGTAAACTTTTTGCTTAGGTAGTATATTGCGTACTCTTTTCGACCAGACTTGTCATGATGGCCCAATACACACCCCATTGACTCTTCAAATACTGTCAAGTACATTATTAGAGGTCTTCCTTCGACTGGAGGCATAAGGATTGGTGGCTCTTGTAAGTATTCCTTGATCTTGTCAAAAGCCCTCTGGCAGTCTTCATTCCACCTGACCGTCTGCTCTTTTCTTAGCAGTTTGAACAAGGGTTCGCAGGTTGCTGTAAGGTGAGATATGAACCGTGAAATGTAGTTCAATCGGCCTAAGAACCCTCTAACTTCTTTTTCTGACTTTGGTGCAGGAATTTCTTGAATGGCTTTGACTTTATCGGGGTCAACCTCAATCCCTTTCTCACTCACAATAAATCCCAGCAGCTTACCGGATCGCACCCCGAATGTGCATTTGTTGGGGTTTAACTTCAGTTGGTACTTCCTCAGACGCTTGAATAGTTTCAAAAGGTTTACCAGGTGGTCTTCTTCTGTGAGGGACTTGGCAATCATGCCATCCACATAACATTCGATTTCTTTATGGATCATATCGTGGAATAATGTCACCATAGCCCGTTGATATGTTGCACCGGCATTCTTCAGTCCGAATGGCATCATCTTGTAACAGAACGTGCCCCAGGGTGTGATAAAGGTTGTCTTCTCCATGTCTTCAGGTGACATCTTGATCTGATTGTATCCTGAAAATCCGTCCATGAAGGAGAATATCGAGAACTGAGCTGTATTATCCACCAATACATCAATGTGAGGTAGTGGGAAGTCATCTTTCGGGCTAGCTCTGTTCAGATCCCGGTAGTCAACACACATTCTTACTTTGCCGTCTTTCTTAGGCACAGGTACTATATTAGCAACCCACGGCGGATAGCTAGTTACAGCAAGGAACCCGACGTCCCACTGCTTTTGTACCTCTTCTTTGATTTTCATTGCCATGTCTGGGCGAGTGCGGCGCAGTTTCTGTTTAACCGGCGGGCAATCTTCTCTTAAAGGCAACTTGTGCATAACAATGTCGGTGTCCAACCCTGGCATATCCTGATAAGACCAAGCAAACACATCCACATATTCCTGAAGCAGGTCCATCAGTTGTCTCTTCACCGAGTCTTGTAAGCAGGCCCCGATTTTAACTTCTTTCACATCTTCATCTGTACCAAGATTGATCGTTTCGACCTCCTCCTGATGAGGAGTGATAACCTTTTCCTCTTGCCTTAACAACCTAGCTATTTCTTCAGGAAGCTCATAATCTTCTTCAACCCCTTCATCAGCTTGATTGATTGGATTGTCAGAGTCATACGAAGTCATAGCCGTGCTATTGTCGGTGCGGTCTGGAAGGCACTCTCTGCAAGGGTTCAGTTTGTTCATTTTAGTGATTGATTTTAATCTTGTTTTAGAAAAAAGTGAAATGAAGTTGTCATTTTGAAAACATTGCCATTTATTTTTGTACAAAAAGAAAAATGGAAAAAACAGTGAGCGGAAAAGAAAAAAGACTCATTTGCAAAAGATGTCTGATTATCATTGATTGATCTATTTGCACAAAATTACAAATGGCCCGATTACAAAATAAGTCTTGTCATCTTGGGCAAGATGCAAGACTTGATGCATGCTTAAAAATACAGGAAATAATAATTACTCTGCAGGAGTAACTCTTATAATTTCCTGGGAAGACCAGTTTGAGATACTGCTCCCCGGGATCCTCGGACGTATCCAGCTCTCCAGGTTGCGGTCGTTTTCATCCTCGTCTTCCAAGTTGTTCACGGCATCTGGGGTGAGCATCCCCCACTGACAAAATTGGGCTTCTCAGCAGCCTCTGCTTGATCTTGTTGAGTTGGTTTGTAACCCAACCCAAATCTGTCCTCCTTCTTCTCTACGGGCAGCAACTTGCCCCAGCCTTGGGCAGTCCCTTCTTCAACAACCTTCCGGGCTTGCTGATAAGATGTCATTGAGGTTCCAGGTACAGCCGATGCTTCATTTATGTTCAAGGCCTCAAACCCTTGACTCATAGTCTCGTGGATCTCCCCATCCATCTCAATGTATTTGTATGTAGCCAGATGGCTGACAAAGATATCATCCTCTCCACAAATAGTAACGACTTGGCCCTCCCACTCGAATTTTAACTTCTGGTGAAGGGTTGACGTCATGGCGCCAGCGGCGTGTATCCATGGTCTACCCAATAGACAGCTGTAGGAAGGCTGTATATCCATCACAAAGAAGGTCGTTTTGAAAGTCTGTGGGCCAATCATTATAGGCAACTCAATCTCTCCCAGAACTGATCTCTTAGAACCGTCAAAGGCTCTCACTACCAAGTTACTTGGGCGTAATGCCAATCCTTCATACTCCAGCTTCACAAGGGCTTTCTTAGGTAGGACATTGAGGGATGACCCTGTGTCCACCAATACATCAGAAAGAACTGCACCTTTACACTCCAAAGTAATGTGCAAAGCCTTGTTGTGATTGCGGCCTTCCGTTGTCAAATCAGGGTTGGTAAACCCTAGTCCATGACTAGCGTTGACATTTCCAACTACAGCTTCCAACTGATTGACGGTAATCTCCTCTGGCACATAAGCTGCGTGCAAGACTTTTAATAGTGCGTTCCGATGAGCCTCGGAGCACATTAACAATGATAAAATGGAGATTTTGGAAGGTGTCTAGTGAAGCTGGTCCACTATCTTGTAATCACTTTTCTTGATGATTCTCATGAATTCGTCAACCTCTTGATCAAAAGGGGTCTTTAAAGCTTCTTTAGCAACTTGTTCTTCTTGCACCATGCTCTTCCCTTTTGCTTTGGCAGCAGCTTCTGCTTCAGCAATGGGTCTTGGAATTTGCGGGGCAAAGAGACGTCCGCTTCGGGTGAAGCCTCCGCCTCCCCCCACATTGTCTATCTGTGGTGAAGAAGTTGATGATTCTAAAGTGATTTTTTGTCCTTCGCAGTATAGATCGGAGCCGTAATGCCAAGGGATGGCATTATTGCTTTCGTAAGGAACTGGCCCAGGCACTGTGATAGTGACTGGACTGATAGCAGCTGCCGAAGGGACCATGATAGTGTGTGGATCATAGTATATTGTAACTGGTGCTCTGATAGGAGTGGCATTTTGTGAGTTGTAGGTAGAATCATTTGCAGGATCATAATATATTGTAACTGTTGAGACACTCTCATTAATTGCTGTTGGTGTTGTAGGAGACAATGTTGACTGGATGGATGTTGAAGTTGTAGAAGAGATGGTTATTGATATTTGGTCCGTTGAAGTAACAGATGAAGCATTTGTTGATGAGATCGAAGATTTGTTTGGAACAATCGTTGTTGCAGTTGTAGAAGACTCGGGAATTGTTGTTAAGGAGATTGCTGGATTTGGAGGTATTGATGTTGTGATTTGAAGTAGGCCACTCTGGATGAGACCATCTATGCCGTTTCTTAAGTTATCACACCCATTTACCGAAATGTTGCAATAACCGCACCCGAGCTCACACCCGGGGAATATCTGGCATTCAAGGAGTTGAGCCTTAATCTCTACCAGGGGTGTTCGAATCTGCCCCACACTGGTTATCAAGAAATACGGCTTGTCTTCCTCAATAACATTAATTCTGGGTCCTCCGTGGTTGGGCATAGGGTTTTTACTGACATTTGGCGGGGGTGCAAAGTTTAGAGCTTTGGAATCCACTAGATCCTGTACTTTCATGTGCAAAGCTCTGCACTTCTCTGTACTGTGGCCAGGTGCATTTGAGTGAAAAGCACATCTGGCGTTGGCGTCGTAATTTTTGGGTAGACTGGCAGGATCTGGAGGTGCCAATGTCCTTAGCTCAACTAGGTTGAGTTTCAGGAGTTGTGGCAATAAAGCGGCATAAGGCATAGGGATTGGATCAATCACCCTATTTGCCTGTGATGGTCTCTGTTGAAACGGTCTTTGCTGATTGTTGTTGCTGGTGTTGTTGTTGTTATAATTTCTCTGAGGTGGATACTGAGCTTGTTGCTGGTAGTGGGGTTGTTGTTGTGGTTGGTATGCTGGTTGTGGATGAATTGAAGCGGGAATGGTGACAGCTGCCACTGACCTATGAACATACTGGGGTCTGCCCCTGCTGGTATGAATATCATTAGTCTCACCAGTTCTTCTTGGGCCTACAAAAGGCTTTCTTGGGTTGCTGGACGAACTCGCACCATTGTCGGGAATCTTACCCATCTTTAGAAGGCTCTCAATTCTTTCTCCAGCTATGACTACATCCGCGAAGCTGGTGGAAGAAAAGGCAGCTAGCCTATCAATGTATGTCCCTTGGAGGGTGTTCATAAACATGTCGGCCATCTCCCTTTCCGACATGGGTGGCTGGACATCAGCAGCAAGCTGTCTCCACCTCTGGGCGTATTCCCGGAAGCTTTCTCTGGATGATTGAGACATTCCCATCAGGAGGGTCCTGTTGGGAGCCATATCCAGGTTGTACTGGTATTGTCTAATGAAGGCCTCAGCCAGGTCCTTCCAGCATCTGATGGTTGCTCTGGTCAAATGAGAGTACCATTCCCTTGAAGCTCCTGTTAAACTGTCTTCGAAATAAAACATCCACAGTTTTTCATCCATGGTGTATGCCTTCAGCCTCCCCAGAAAGGATTGCAAGTGGGTTCGTGGACAGGAAATCCCGTTGTACTTCTCAAAGCACGGAGGTTTAAACTTGTGAGGTATTCTTACCCCGTCCACTAAGCCCATGTCCATGACATCAAAACCCAAGGAGTTTTGAGACTCCAAGGATCTTAATTTTTCAGCAATTTCATCTAGCCTTCTGTCATAGGCTTCATCCCCAGCTCCCATCACAGTGAATTGATCTTCTTGGGGGTCTTCTTGTAGTACTCTGCCTGTAGTAGCATTCCCTTGCACATTAGCAGGGATGTTGATCTCTGGGTGAAGGTGAGGACCATACACAGGTGGGTTGACATGAGGCTGAACCCTCTCATTGTTGCTTGTTCCACCAGTCCCTAGATGGGGGTCTTCCTGAGTCTGCCTCTCTACCAATGCTCTTAATCTTTCTTGGCTCTGTGCCAGTCCATTCATCACCTCCATAAACTGGGTCATCTGATTTCTCATTTCCAGTCTCTCATTGGCCATTTGAGCCCTGACCTCTGTAAGATCCTGTTGTACCTGGTCCATCTGTATACCCGGAAGGTTGTTGCGGGTAGGATATCTGTGCGGACGGTTGAGTGGGAACACCCGACGGCGAGCAATAGTTCCTGAATCACAACAGAGTTAGTAACAAACAAAACAAAAGCCTACAAAACAAAACAAAAGGTTAGTATGCAATGCAGTATGCTTATTTGTTTCCAAGGTATCCGTCTTGGCACTTGGTTTTGACCTTTCCAGACCCCGAGGAAGATGCTCTTTGATGTTGCTTAGGAGAGAGAGATTCAAATGAAACAAACTAATGAATATATTACAGAAAAGTGAATGATACATAGTTTGTTTTTTACAATACATGCCCCTAAGGGATCAAAATACAACATAGGAAAGAAAGGTACAATGAAATGAAAGCAACAACAAGCAAAAGTCAGACACCAAGACCAAACTCATCCTCCTGAACTTCCTTCAGAAGTGCTTCAGTTACCGGATCAGCTGGACGCTCTGTGAGGTTCCTGATGAGAAGATTCCTGGTGGCAATAGCTGCAGTTAGCTTCTTGTGTCTGCCCTGGTCCTTTGACCTCTTCACACCAGCCCTAATATTCAACTCTGAGATCTCTTTCTGGGCTGCTAGCAGGGCTTCCTGTTGCTCTTTTGCACTGGCCTCCAACTGCTCAATCTTGTCCTGAGTCCTCTGTCGCTCCCACCAAATGACACCGGGTCAAATAGGGTACAGACGCGAACGGTCGGCGAAGGGAGGATGTGAGAACACACAGGAGTGAACTCACAGGGAATGAATAGAGTCGCCAGCTAGGCATTTTTATCCCGGAGGAAAGGCAATGCTGCATGGGCCTAGAAAGATGTGGATAAGACGGCTGCGAACCAGAGAGACTGAGAAAGGGGGTTGGTTACAACCTGGGAAGGTATTAGCACCCAGATTGTCCGCCGTACTCGATGGGATCCACGCTTAAAAGATTTGTGTTTTAAAGGGGTAGTGTCAGTGTAATTTGTGTATAAAGAGAGCTGGAAAAGGATGTACAGGTGTCAGTGTAAAAGAAATGTGAAGTGTATAAGAGAAGTGTCAGTGTGAGATTAGGAATGAAATACTCATGATAATGAGGCTAAAAGAATAAAGCTGGAAGAGGGGGAATATACAGAGACTTTTGTTCGATAACTACTAAGTTATGCCTACATATCCTCTCGTGCAATGAGGAAGTCAGAACACCGTAGTTCGACCCAAAGAGACTGAAAGATGAATTTACTTGTGAACTACTTGCTTGTCTATGCTCAAGTGTATGACCTGTCTGGCTCAGGTGCAAACTGTCTTGCATTAGACGGAAGAAGCGAGTTCTCGTTTATGAGTGAAGGTGATGAGAAAAGAATCCCGAAGGAGACGATTATTGTTTGTTTTTGTGTTTTTAATCTTTTACTGCTTTTGAAAGTTTGTCATAAGTTAATGAGCTTAAGCCTAAACCAATGGATTTAGCAAACTCATCACAACTTCCCTCTGATTAGGGGTAATGAGAATACCTCAAGTGTGAAGTCAGCTTTTCGCACTTAATCACCATGATGTAGGATTAAGATCATTAACCTACTTGTGAATATTTAGATGTTTTTGGTGTTTTTTGTTTAGTGTTAAGTAAGGATATTAAGCCATAATTAGGGATTAAACAGACTCATTACACCATCCTAATAGAAGGATAATAGATGAGAATGTTTAAGCTGAGGAAAACTCCTCAACTTAATCCATGATTAGGAATTAAACTCATGACAAAACAAGCCTTTGATTAAGTGGATTTTATTTAATGATATGATGATGAAGTGTTTTTTAGGGTTTGTAAGACAACTTGAGGAGGACTTGTCCATTAACACTAGGGTTAGTCCTTCTTAACCAATTAAGGAAGAATTAGAACCCTAATGCAAGGCCCAAGTTACAAGCTTGATGTCTTGATGATTATTGAGTGGATTGATTAAGAGATTTAAACACATTAAGGGTTTAACACTTAGGATTAAAGTTATACACTCCATCCTAATAGAAGGATGCAAGCATAAGCTGAATCACAAAGCCTTAAAGCCTTTAGGGTTTAGTCCCTGATTATGAGGTGAGAAGAGAAGACTCAATGAGACACAAAGGTAAAATCTAAATGGGGGGACTAATCAAAACCCTAATCATTGTCATGCTTGGTTGTTCCTAAGGTTTGTGAGGTTCAAGAAAGAGGTCTTCAATGGAACCACCAGGAAGCAGATGAAAGGATCAGGAGAAGCAAAGTAACTTGCTTCATTCAAGAAGGCAAGTCACTTGAGGAAAGAAAGTAATAAGAAGAAGAATGAGCAAGCCCAAACTCAATTACATAACAAAATGCAGCATGGATGTAAGAGAGATGAAAAGAAAATGTGAGAAGTGAAGGCAAATCCACTTCTCAAAGTTACTTACCACCTGAAAAGTTAATAAAGGAATGCAATGCAATGCAAAAAGGAATGAAATGGCATGATGCAAAACAAAACCAGAAGCATATATGAGATGATGATGATGCTATGAGATGCTGCAAACATGAACAACACAAGGGGATGATCATACAATCTTATGGATGCAAATGAAACAAGTTAAGAACCATGAACATACATGAAAAGTTATGAGATGCAAATGGCATACAACATGGCAAATGCAAGATACAATGATCAAACATGCTTTCAATATGTCTTAAGATGTCAAATGAACCAAATGGGTGCACAAAATGCTATGGCAAGTTATGTTATGCAAGCAAGTGCAAGATGGTGCATATGGAAGCCCAAATTAGGGTTTATGATCAAAGCATCAAACATAACCCAAAATCAGAAGCAAACATCAATATAAAAAATTGAAAATGCACTCAAAGGATCCCTAAACCTATACTAACTCACTGCCCAAAGGAAAAGTTCCAACTCTTAACTTAATTCAAGTTATGATTTTCCTAAGTTTTCTAGGGTTTTAGGGTTCCTAAACAAGAAAAATGTCAAACAAATGGAAAATGAAAGATCAAATCATGCCCATTTAATCTTACAAACTACATGATATGCTAAACACAATTCAAAAAGAATCAAAGTCCAACTCTTTATGGTTAGGCAGAAGTGATTTTTGGAAGTTTGGATCAAAATAATGCTTTGAAAATGAATTAATTCCATGGAAAATTATCAAAATGCATCAAGATCAAAAAAGAAATTTGGTTTGAGGGTTGGACAATGTTTCTAAATGGTTTTAAATGTTTCATGAATTTTTTGGTGATTTTTAAATACCTAAAAGTATTTTTAATTAATTAATTCTCATTAATTAATTAAAAATAAGCTTTTAAATGATTTAAAAATATTTTTTAATGCAAAAAATAAAAATAAAAATATTTTTGGTTTCTGAAAATTAATAAAAGTTTGGATAAAAATTTTCAGAATTTTTAAAATGGTTTTACTATTTTTAAATAAATGTACAAAATAAATATAAAACAAATGAATTAAAATTAAAGAAAAAGAAAAGTAAACACAATGGAAGGCCAGGATGGATTCTGGGAAAGGAATTGTTGACTGCGCGCGCAATCCTAAGGTCCACATTCAAACTAGCCTAATTTCTGATTTAAATTAATTAAAATGAATTAATTAAGTTAACTAAAGATTAGGGTTTCTAATGACCAATCTCAGCCATCTAAACACGCGCCAGTCTTCCCCAGTCAACGCATCCAACGCACAGCATTCAAACCTCAATTAATTACAGGGATTAGGGTTAATTATTTTCAGGTGACCGGAGAAGACCTCCGGTCGTCTTCTCCGGTGGGAACCCCACCTGAAAATCTCCAAACTCTTCAAAACTCCACTAAAATGAAAACTAAAAGAACAGAAATCATCCCCACATCCCCCTAAATCAAAACCCTAACTCAAAATTCATTTATCTTTCATCAATCAACTGAATCGAAACAAAACAATTTTTAGGGCAAAAGTTTCAGACATTGCATACATCCTGGTTTCTCAACCATTTTCAAAAATAATCACATATTCATGATCAGGGGAATGCATAGAAGCTATTAAGAACTTAAAATCATGCTTCTAGAAAAAAAAGTTCATGAAGCTACCTGAGTTTGAAGCTTTTCAGTTTGCAACTTTCTGGCCTCTTCTCTTTGTGCAATCTACTCCTTTCAGGCCCCTGATGAAGTCTTGATGCTTAGAAAGAGTTTGTGATGGCTGGTTTGAGAGTTTGCAGCAGTTCTGTTCAAGGTCAGGTGAGGATCGTGTTTGTGATTCTATGGCTTTCTGGCTGTCTTGAGAGTTGGTTTGTGTTCAGTGAAGCATGGTGAGATGGTTCATGAAGTTTGTTTGTATGTTTGTGACCTGTGGGATGTGTTTCGAATGCTTTTGCTCAAGAGGGTGAAAATGATAATGTTGTGGTGTGGCTAGTTTCAGGCTTGCTTGTGCTTATGTTTGGCTTGCATTTGATTTGTATAAAGAAATGTGATTGGTCAGAAGAAGTGACATGTGCTTTATTGATTGGTATGGGTGCTTTTGCTAAAAGGTCAAGTTTGTGTAAGAGAAGCATGGGCAACTTGCTAGCCTAGTACAAGGAGGGTGTGCTGCGCAGCATGATGAGGGAAAAGGCCTAGGAGGGTTCAGCACACTAGCCAGCAAGTGGATGAGAAGCTATCATGAGTTTTGCAACTTGGCTTGCCTTTGATTCTTATGAAAAAGTCTTGTTCCACAAGCCATGAAACATGTGATTCCTTGGCCCATTCTGATTTTTAGATGTTGTGTGATCATGTTGTGTGGATTAGGAGTCCATTTGATAGTTCTAGAACACTTGATCAAGTCATTTTGCAAAATACCTCTTTGGTAGAAACTTTGAAATTTTGTGATTTTAGCCAACTTTGACAAGCCATAACTTTTGATCAAAAATGAATTAGGTCATGTTCTTGTACTTTTTGAAAAGGGAAAGATCTATTCCACAACTTTCATGACCAAAGTTTTTCCATTTGAAGCATTTTTGGATCAAAAAGTAAGGGTTGAAAAAGTTGCCTAAAATGGCATTTTCATTAAAAGTCAAACTTGCCCAAAAAGTCAACTTTGCAAAAGACTTGGAATTCTTGAATTTGGTGAACTTCCAACTTCTTCCATGATCAAATAAAGATCATATACAATCAAAATGATGAAGAACACCCCTTGGTTGGGTCATTGGGAGCCTCAGATGCCCTGATTTTGCACTGACTTGCTTGAAAAGTCAACTCTTGATCAGATGACTTCCCCATGGAATTTCTTCATGAAAATTGATATGCATACTCCCTATACCATATAGAGACCAATAGAAACAAGAATGACCAAAAAAATTGAAGTTATGGCCTTTGAAACCAAAACCCTAATTTTAGGTCATCTGTGCAGTCAAGCCTGGCTCTGCTTCCATACCAATCCCAGTTCTTGTGATTTTTTGGCATTCTTGACTTTGAGAGGATATAATATGATACTTGAACACACATGGACCTCTTTTAAGTGATTGATGACCTTTGGAGTGGCTCAAGAAGCTCTTAGATTGCTCAGATCACAAACCCTAGATGCAAATGACTTAGAACCAATGCAGTGGATCAAAAATGTGATATGAGATGGTATGATTGAGTTTATGCATATGAAATGATAACAAGCCATGATGTGAATGGGTGAGGGCAAATTTGGGGTGTTTACAGCTGCCCCTATTCAAACATGAGTTAGCTGCGCAGGCTGTAAGCAACGGCTTATCAGGCGAACAAGATAACTTGTGGTTGAATACCAAAGACAGTCCAAAATTTGCACTCACAGAATGAAGAAGAAAAGGGATATAGATTGTAAAAGAAAATAAAGTGTACTGTAAAGTGCGAGCGACGGAGGACGACCGACGAACAGAGGACGACTGCTGGGTAAAGAGCAATGACGGGGACGGCCGACATGTTGGAAAGGTGCGGGAAATAAAGCGATGACGGGGACGGCCGACATGCTGGGGATAAAAGGTATTATGATGGGGACGGCCATCAAGTAAAGCTGCAAGATTCTCTAGGGATTAATGAAACATGACGGGGACGGCCATCAAGTTCATAAAGTAAAGTAACCAATGATGGGGACGGCCATCGGGCTAAACTGAAAGGAAAAGGGACCACGACGTGGACGGCCATCGGGTTAAAGAATAAATGAAATAAACAGATGATGAGGTACGGTCATCAAAGGTGAAGGACGATCACCTAGCAGGGGACGGCTGCTCTGTTGGGTTAAGATGAGGGACGGTCATCTAAGGTGGAGGACGACCACCTGGCAGGGTACGGCTGCCGAAAATATCGCGACATAGGACGAATGCCGGAAAAAAAACAACGATGGGGACGGCCATCAGACAAGCATGATGGAGGACGACCATCAAGAGGTGTAGGACGACCACCTAGCAGGGGACGGCTGCTCTCGAAGTTTATCATGACACAGGACGAATGTCAGATAACCAAAATCAACAATGGGGACGACCATTG
Organism: Lathyrus aphaca; assembly: GCA_963966055.1. Classification (NCBI taxonomy): domain Eukaryota; kingdom Viridiplantae; phylum Streptophyta; class Magnoliopsida; order Fabales; family Fabaceae; genus Lathyrus; species Lathyrus aphaca. The sequence goes on along the minus strand of OZ014519.1, from coordinate 405,888,253 downwards.
GATAAAATGATGAAGGACGATCATCAAGAGGTGGGGGTCGACCACCTAGCAGGGGACGGATGCTAAATATCACGACATAGGACGAATGTCGGATAGAAAATCAACGATGGGGACGGCCATCGGATGAGCATGATGGAGGACGACCATCAAGAGGTGGAGGACGACCACCTAGCAGGGTACGGCTGCTCTCAGGGTTTATCATGACACAGGACGAATGTCAGATAAAAAAGAAAATTTGCTTTGGTAGCGATCTACTGGGGAATAGTAAACACGGACGAGTGTTTATATCCAAGAAATAAAGGTATAAGTGTTTAGATGTTTGTGTATAGATTAAAGATGCGGACGAGCATCCTTAAGACTACGATACGGACGAGTATCGGGTAGAAACAAATACTGACACGTGTTCAGAGATGATGATACGGACGAGTATCAACGGGTTAACAGAGAACACGGACGAGTGTTGAATCTGAAGGGATTCTTCTGGGGAATGATAGACACAGACGAGTGTCTAAATTCAAGAAGACAGAAGTGTTTGACACGGTGTATGGATTAAAGATGCGGACGAGCATCCTTAAGACTATGATACAGACGAGTATCAGGTAGAAACAAACGCTTGACGCGTGTTCTGAGATGATGGTACGGACGAGTACCAACTGGTTAATAAAGAACATGGACGAGTGTCGAATCTGTGGGGATATACATGGTATATACAAGATACGGACGAGTACCTGTATAAGTGTGAGTGGTGTATAGATGAGTGTTTAATCTGCTGGGGAGAGTGACACGGGCGAGGGTCAAAAGGAGAAGAGTATAGTATAAACGAGTATTTGATATACAAAGTGTTTATGTTACTGTACTGGGGAAAATGACACGGACGGATGTCAAGGAAATTATAAGAGTACATGTGAGTGCAAAGAGGATGTCTTTGGCTTTCTGCTGGGGGTATGACACAGACGGGTGTCAAAAAAGTATCTGTAATACGAGTGGTACTGTTTGCACAGAGTGTTCAGGCGACTTTACTGGGGAGTATTGACACGGACGGGTGCCAAAGAGAGTATACTGGTGTTTGTGAATGTGAGGCAACTGCTTTTGCTGGGGAATCTGGGGAGTATTCTGTATACTGTTGATGAGTTGACATTACTCACAAGTGTTTGATTCAAAACATGGCTTATGATTATGCTATATGTTTGATTTTTGCCGTAATGCTCCGTACTAGACGGAATGCTACGCTTTGTGGGTGAATATGATGCGAATGCTATGATTATGCGAGGATACCAATCCGGGACTCGGATCCCGTTGCGGTGAAGATCTTTGGTCGATTTGTTTGAAGTGGACATCCCAACTGGGGATGAGGTCATTTGATAGATCTGATGAGATGCTATTGCTTGGGGATATAGGTCACTGATAGATCTATCCTTATAAATGAGAGACCCAGCTGGGGTTTGTAGAAGCTTTCGTCACTCTGTTGTGATTCCTTCATGCGTTGCTCTTCTGGATAGAGGCTGAAGCTCTGTGGGGAGATGGCTCCCTAGCTTTTGTACTCGGCTGAGGAGGAAGAACGATTGGCACCTCGGCTGGGGAATAGTAACAAGTGGCAACTCAGCTGGGGAGAAAACACTTCGGGTGCTGAGATTGAGTGTTGATTTGCCAGCTTGCTGGGATAAAGCTTACATGCCCCCTGTTGTGCTTTGGATACCTGCAATCCTGAAAAGATAGAGAAACGCACAAGTAATCCCGAGGTATCCTTTACTGGATTCCGTCATAGGAGTTAGACACTTCTGAGAGTAAGTATATTTCCTGCAAGCACGTGTTTTTATTTTTGAAAATAAGCATCTGTATTCATGCAATCAAACCTTTGGAGACATCAGACATTTTGCAAATGAAAATAAAATGGACGAGACGAAACGTGACTGAAAATCTGATTTTATTAATTCATGTGCCCTGAATTGGCAAGGTACAGTCAAAGAAACATATCCCCTGAAATGAGGAGATTGTTACAAAATGAGAAACAAAAGGCTGGCAATGTTGTCGACGCTCCAAGAAGCTTCCCATTTGCTATGACTCGTATGACATTTGACGTTCTTCTCTTCTTGCTTTCTGAAGAAGGCTGATTCTGAAAGAAGCTTGATCCTTTCGAAGCTTACCAAGTTGTAGGTGATACAGACAAATTCAGAATGCAGTTGTTCGCTTATTCCCTTATTTTGCATGGATCGCCCTTTCGGGTTTTCAATCCATCGGGATACCCATTTTTGCCTGAGTTATCCAATGCGGCTTTTCAACTCAGCGGGTGTACATTTTTTTGTTTATTTTCCCTTATTTTTGCCCGAGTCTTTTATTCTGTTTTTGACTCGTCGGGATGCCCTATTTTTGCCTGGACTTACATTCTGTTTTTATGTCCAGCGGGTCTTTTACGCGAAGTATTTTTTAACTGCATCTGAATTCACAGGGGACGGGAAATCTTCACCATCCATAGTGCTGAGCATCAGTGCTCCACCAGAAAAAACTTTCTTTACTACAAATGGTCCTTCATAATTCGGAGTCCACTTGCCCCTGTGGTCTGTATGAGGAGGGAGGATTCTTTTCAGCACAAGATCCCCTACTTGATACTCTCGGTGCCTGACTTTCTGATCGAAGGCTCTCTTCATTCTCTTCTGATACAACTGCCCATGACAGATTGCAGCCAATCTTTTCTCTTCAATCAGACTCAGTTGTTCGTATCGGGACCGGACCCATTCTGCTTCGTTTAGCTTAACATCCATTAGTACCCGCAAGGAGGGTAATTCAACTTCAACAGGTAGGACTGCTTCCATACCATATACAAGCTGATACGGTGTTGCCCCAGTGGATGTTCTAATTGACGTGCGGTACCCATGCAAGGCAAACGGTAGCATTTCATGCCAGTCTTTATAGGTGACTACCATCTTCTGCACAATCTTCTTGATATTCTTATTAGCTGCCTCAACAGCGCCGTTCATCTTTGGCCTGTAAGGAGAAGAATTGTGGTGTTGGATCTTGAAGTCCCGGCATAGCTCTGCCATCATTTTGTTGTTCAAGTTGGAACCATTATCAGTAATGATTCGCTCAGGCACTCCATACCGACAGATGATATCTCTCTTCAGGAATCGGGCTACCACTTGTCTTGTAACATTTGCATATGAAGCTGCTTCGACCCATTTGGTGAAATAGTCATTGGCAACCAGGATGAATCTGTGGCCATTTGAAGCAGTCGGTTCAATTTTGCCAATCATATCAATGCCCCACATGGCGAAGGGCCAGGGTGAAGACATTATATTCAAAGGATTGGGAGGCACATGCACCTTATCCGCATAAATCTGGCATTTATGGCATTTTCTGGCATAGGCACAACAGTCGGCATCCATTGTGATCCAATAATACCCTGATCTTAGCAACTTCTTGGCCATTGCATGCCCTCCAGCATGGGTACCAAAAGATCCTTCATGCACTTCATGCATTAACGAATCTGCTTCTGCCTTGTCAACGCATCTGAGGAGTACCATATCAAAGTTTCTCTTGTATAGGGAACCATCAGTGTTCAGGAAGAAACTACCAGCAAGCCTTCTTAATGTCTTCTTATCATTGGAAGATGCCCCAGGTGGGTATGTCTGATCCTCCAAGAAGCATTTAATGTCATGGAACCAAGGTTTATCATCTTTGACAACATCTGCTGCGAACACATATACTGGTCTGTCAAGTCTGGATACTGAAATCTGAGGTACAAAGTTGGCAGCTTGAACTTTGATCATGGACGAAATGGTAGCAAGAGCATCTGCAAACTGATTCTCGTCCCGAGGGATATACTCAAGCTTGACTGTTGTAAAGAAAGTCAATAACCTCCTTGTATAATCCCTGTAAGGTATCAGATGATCCTGGTGGGTGTACCATTTGCCGTTGGTCTGATTGATTACCAAAGCTGAATCTCCGAACACGGTCAATGTCTTGATCCTGAGGTCAATGGCTTCCTCAAGACCCATAATGCAAGCTTCGTATTCAGCTTCGTTGTTAGTGCATTTGAAAGTGAGTTTTGCCGAGAAAGGCATGTGAACTCCTTTAGGTGTAATGAGTACTGCACCAACACCACGACCATTCATATTAACAGCCCCATCAAACATCATAGTCCATTCTTCTTCCGGGTCGGGCCCTTCAGTGTGAATAGGCTCCTCATGATCTCTTGCTTTTACGAACATGATGTCTTCATCGGGGAAGTAAAATCTCATAGGCTGGTAATCATCAATAGGTTGCTCAGCAAGATATTCAGACAATACACTGCCCTTGATGGCCTTCTGAGAGGTGTACTGAATGTCATATTCTGTAAGAATCATTTGCCATCTTGCAACCCGTCCGGTAAGCGCTGGCTTCTCAAATATGTACTTGACTGGGTCCATCTTTGAGATCAACAAAGTAGTGTGGGTCAACATATACTGTCTCAGTCGGCGAGCAGCCCACGCTAAAGCACAGCAAGTTTTCTCGAGCAGTGAATAACGTTGTTCACAGTCGGTAAACTTTTTGCTTAGGTAGTATATTGCGTACTCTTTTCGACCAGACTCGTCATGCTGGCCCAGCACACACCCCATCGACTCTTCTAATACTGTCAAGTACATTATTAAAGGTCTTCCCTCAACTGGAGGCATAAGGATTGGAGGTTCTTGCAAGTATTCCTTGATTTTGTCAAAAGCTTTCTGGCAGTCTTCGTTCCACCTGACCGTCTGTTCTTTTCTCAACAATTTGAACAAGGGCTCACAGGTTGCTGTAAGGTGAGATATGAACCTTGAGATGTAGTTCAATCGACCTAAGAACCCTCGAACTTCTTTTTCTGTCTTCGGTGCAGGCATCTCTTGAATAGCTTTGACTTTATCAGGGTCAACTTCAATCCCTTTCTCACTTACAATAAATCCCAGCAGCTTACCGGATCGCACCCCAAATGTGCACTTGTTGGGGTTTAACTTCAGTTGGTACTTCCTCAGACGCTTGAACAGCTTTAGCAGATTTACCAGGTGATCTTCTTCAGTAAGGGACTTGGCAATCATGTCATCCACATAACATTCTATTTCTTTATGGATCATGTCGTGGAATAACGTCACCATAGCCCGTTGATATGTTGCACCAGCATTCTTCAGTCCAAATGGCATCACCTTGTAACAGAATGTGCCCCAGGGTGTGATGAAGGTTGTCTTCTCCATGTCTTCAGGTGACATCTTGATCTGATTGTATCCTGAAAATCCGTCCATGAAGGAGAATACCGAGAACTGAGCTGTATTATCCACCAATACATCAATGTGAGGTAATGGGAAGTCATCTTTTGGGCTAGCTCTGTTCAGATCCCGGTAGTCAACACACATTCTTACTTTGCCGTCTTTCTTAGGCACAGGTACTATATTAGCAACCCACGGTGGATAGCTAGTCACGGCAAGGAACCCGACGTCCCATTGCTTTTGTACCTCTTCTTTGATTTTCATTGCCATGTCTGGGCGAGTACGGCGTAGCTTCTGTTTAACCGGTGGGTATTCTTCCCTTAAAGGCAGCTTGTGCACAACAATGTCGGTATCCAACCCTGGCATATCCTGGTAAGACCAAGAAAACACGTCTACATATTCTTGAAGCAGATCAATCAGTTGTCTCTTCACTGAGTCTTGCAAGCAGGCCCCGATTTTAACTTCTTTCACGTCTTCATCTGTACCAAGATTAATCGTTTCAACCTCCTCCTGGTGAGGGGTGATAACCTTTTCCTCCTGTCTCAACAACCTGGCTAGCTCTTCAGGAAGCTCGTATTCTTCTTCAACCCCTTCATCAGCTTGATTGATTGGATTGTCAAAGTCATACGAAGTTATAGCCGTGCTGTTGTCGGTGCTGTCTGGAAGGCATTCTCTGCAAGGGTTCAGTTTGTTCATTTTAGTGATTTGATTTTAATCTTGTTTTAAAAAAGTGAGATAAAGTTGTCATTTTGAAAACATTGCCATTTATTTTTGTACAAAAAGAAAAATGGAAAAACAGTGAGCGGAAAAGAAAAGGACTCATTTGCAAAAGATGTCTGATATTTCATTGATTAATCTTGTTGCACAAAAATTACAGATGGCCCGATTACAAAATGAGGCTTGTCATCTTGGGCAAGATGCAAGACTTTGATGCATGCTATAAAAACACAGGAAATAATAATTACTCTGCATGAGTAACTCTTATAATTTCCTGGGAAGACCAGTTTGAGATACTGCTCCCCGGGATCTTTGGACGGATCCAACTCTCCAGGTTGCGGTCGTTTTCATCCTCGTCTTCCAAGTTGTTGACAGCATCAGGGGTGAGCATCCCCCCACTAACAAAGTTGGGCTCCTTAGCAGCCTCTGCTTGATCTTGTTGAGTTGGTTTGTAACCCAACCCAAATCTATCCTCTTTCTTCTCCACAGGTAGCAATTTGCCCCAGCCTTGGGCAGTTCCTTCTTCAATAACCTTCCGGGCTTGTTGGTATGATGTCATTGAGGTTCCAGGTACAGCAGATGTTTCATTTATGTTCAAGGCCTCAAACCCTTGACTCATCGTTTCATGGATCTCCCCATCCATCTCAATATATTTGTAGGTAGCCAGGTGGCTAACAAAAATATCCTCCTCTCCACAGATAGTAACGACTTGGCCCTCCCACTCGAATTTTAACTTCTGGTGAAGGGTTGAGGTCACGGCGCCAGCGGCGTGAATCCATGGCCTACCCAATAGACAGCTGTAGGCAGGCTGTATATCCATCACGTAGAAGGTCGTTTTGAAAGTTTGTGGGCCAATCGTTATAGGCAACTCAATCTCTCCCAGAACTGATCTCTTAGAACCGTCAAAGGCTCTTACTACTAAGTTACTGGGACGTAATGCCAATCCTTCATACTCTAGCTTCACAAGGGATTTTTTAGGTAAGACATTGAAGGATGACCCCGTGTCTACCAGCACATGGGAAAGAACTGCACCCTTACACTCCATGGTAATGTGCAAAGCCTTGTTATGATTGCGGCCTTCCGTAGTCAAATCAGTGTTGGTGAACCCTAGTCCATTACTAGCATTAACATTCCCAACCACAGCTTCCAACTGATTGACTGTGATCTCTTATGGCACATAAGCTGCGTGCAAGACTTTTAGTAGTGCGTTCCGATGAGCCTCGGAGCACATAAGCAATGATAGAATAGAGATCTTGGAAGGCGTCTGGTGAAGCTGGTCCACTATCTTGTAATCACTTTTCTTGATGATTCTCATGAATTCATCAACTTCTTGATCAAAAGGTGTTTTCAAAGCTTCTTTAACAACTTGCTCTTCTTGCACCATGCTCTTCCCTTTTGCCTTGGCAGCAGCTTCTGCTTCAGCAGTGGGTCTTTGAATTTGTGGGGCAAAGAGACGTCCGCTTCGAGTGAAGCCTCCGCCTCCTCCCACATTGTCTATTTGTGGTGCAGGGGTTGATGATTCAAGAGTGATTTTCCGTCCTTCGCAGTATAGATCAGAGCCGTAATGCCAAGGGATGGCGTTACTGCTTTCATAAGGTACTGGCCCAGGTACTGTGATAGTGACTGGAATGATGGCAGCTGCAGAAGGGACCATGATAGTCTGTGGATCATAGTATATTGTGACTGGTGCTCTGATGGGAGTGGCACTTTGTGAGTTGTAGGCAGAATCATTTTCAGGATCATAATAAATTGTGACTGTTGAGACATTTGCTGTTGAAGTTGTAGGAGACATTGTTGGATGGATGGGTGTTGTTGTTGTAGGAGATTCTGAATGAAGGGGTGCTGAAGTTGTAGAAGGGAGGTTTGTTGATATCTGGTCAGCTGAAGTGACAGATGATGCATTTGTTGATGAGATTGAAGAGTTGTTTGGAACAATGGTTGTTGCAGTTGTAGAAGACTCCGGAATTGTTGTTAAGGGGATTGCTGGATTGGTAGGAATTGATGTTGTGATTTGAAGCAGGCCACTCTGGATGAGATCATCTATGCCATCTCTCAAGTTATCACAACCATTCACTGAAATGTTGCAATAAGCACACCCTAGCTCACATCCCGGGAACATTTGACATTCAAGGAGTTGAGCTTTAATCTCCACCAAAGGTGTCCGAATCTGACCCACACTGGTTATCAAGTAAGACGGCTTGTCTTCTTCAATAGCATTGATTCTGGAACCTCCATGGTTTGGCATAGGGTTCTTGTTAACATTTGGTGGTGGTGCAAAGTTTAGAGCTTTAGAGTCCACCAGGTCTTGTACCTTCATGTGCAAGGCTCTGCACTTCTCTGTACTGTAGCCAGGTGCATTTGAATGAAAAGCACATCTGGCGCTGGCGTCATAATTTCTGGGTAGACTGGCAGGATCTGGAGGTGCCAATGTCCTTAGCTCAACCAGGTTGAGTTTTAGGAGTTGTGGCAGTAATGTGGCATAGGGCATAGGGATCGGATCAATCACCTTATTGGCCTGAGAAGGTCTCTGTTGGAACGGTCTTTGCTGATTGTTGTTGCTGGTGTTGTTGTAGTTTCTCTGAGGAGGATATTGAGTTTGTTGCTGATAATTTTGCTGCGGTGGTTGATAAGCTGGTTGTGGATGAACTGGAGCAGGAATGGTGACTGCTGCCACAGACCTATGAACATATTGGGGTCTGCCCCTGCTGGCGTGGATAGCATTGGTCTCACCAGTTCTTCTTGGGCCCACAAAAGGCTTCCTTGTGTTGCTGGATGAGCTGGCACCGTTGTCAGAATTTTTGCCCATTTTTAACAGGCTTTCAATTCTCTCTCCAGCTATAACGACATCTGCAAAGCTGGTAGAAGAGAAAGCAGCTAGCCTGTCAATGTATGTCCCTTGGAGGGTGTTCATAAACATGTCTGCCATCTCCCTCTCTGACATGGGTGGCTGGACAGCAGCAGCCAATTGTCTCCATCTCTGGGCGTATTCCCGGAAGCTTTCTCTAGATGCTTGTGACATTCCCATTAGGAGGGTCCGGTTGGGTGCCATATCCAAATTATACTGGTATTGTCTAATGAAGGCTTCTGCCAAATCCTTCCAACACCTGATGGTTGCTCTAGTCAGATGTGAGTACCATTCCCTTGAAGCTCCCGTTAAGCTATCCTCAAAATAAAACATCCATAGCTTTTCGTCCATGGTGTATGCCTTCAACCTCCCTAGAAAGGATTGCAAGTGGGTCCGCGGGCAGGAAGTCCCGTTGTACTTTTCAAAACAAGGAGGCTTAAACTTATGGGGAATCTTGACCCCGTCCACTAAGCCCATGTCCATAACATCAAAACCCAAAGAGTTTTGAGACTCCAAGGATCTTAATTTTTCAGCAATTTCATCCAGCCTTCTGTCATAAGCCTCATCCCCAGCTCCCATCACTGTGAACTGATCTTCCTGGGGGTCTTCTTGCAGCATTATGCCTGTAGTAGCATTCCCTTGCACATTAGCAGGGATGTTGATCTCTGGATGAAGGTGGGGTCCAAATACAGGGGGGTTGACATGAGGCTGAACCCTCTCGTTGTTGCTTGTCCCTGCAGTCCCTAGATGGGGGTCTTCCTGATTCTGCCTCTCTACCATTGCTCTTAACCTCTCTTGGCTCTGAGCCATGTTGTTCATCACCTCCATAAATTGTGTCATCTGAGCCCTCATTTCCAATCTTTCATTGGCCATTTGGTTCCTGACCTCTGTAAGGTCCTGTTGGACCTGGTCCATCTGTATACCCGGAAGGTTGTTACGGGTTGGATATCTGTGTGGACGGTTGAGTGGGAACACCCGACGTCGAGCAATAGTTCCTGGGATCACAACAGAGTTAGTAACAAAAACAAAACAAACCTACAAAACAAAAAAGGGTTAGCATGCAATGCAGTATGCTTATTTGTTTCCAAGGTATCCGGCTTGGCACTTGGTTTTGACCTTTCCAGACCCTTGAAGATGCTGTTGATGTTGCTTTGAAGGAAACTCAGATGGAACAAACTGATACATATATTACAAAAGGTAAACGATACATAATTTGTTTCTTTTTACAATACATGCCCTCTGAGGGGTCAAAAATACAACATAAGAAAAATAAAAGTACAATGAAATGAAAGCAACAACAAGCAAAAGTCAGACACCAAGACCAAACTCATCCTCCTGAACCTCCTTGAGAAGTGCTTCAGTCACAGGATCAGCCGGACGTTCTGTAAGGTTCCTGATAAGGAGATTCCTGGTAGTAACAGCTGCAGCTAGCTTCTTGTGCTGACTCTGGTCCTTTGACCTCTTCACTCCAGCTCTAATCTTTAACTCTGAGATCTCTCTTTGGGCTGCTTCCAGGGCTTCCTGTTGCTCTTTTGCACTAGCTTCCAGCTGCTCAATCTTGTCCTGAGTCCTCTTATCTTCTATGGTACGAGCTTCGGTGATCCTGGCCCACCTAGCTTGACTCTCCTTCAGATACAAATCAGTCCTGGCTTTTTGGAACTGAGCCTCCTTGCAGGCATTCTTCAAGATCTGCTCTCCAGCCCTAGACTTCTTGATGTAATCCTCAGACTTCTCAATTCTGGCTAGATGCTCCACTTTCAACTTTTCCAACCTTTCAATATCCAACCTACCATCACTCCTCTCCCAGAGGGTCTTGTAACACGGTGGGAGAACTGACTTTAGTTAAATGTTGCGGATAGCAAGAGTCGCCACCGACTTTTATTTTATCCAAAGGAAAGGCATAAAAGAACAGGAAAGACCTTTTTAAAAGATTTTTGGGTCCGGGGGGTAGGTTATGTAAAGGGAAGGTGTTAGCACCCTTTACATCCATGGTTATCCATGGGCTCTTAGTTACTTAGCTCACTTTAAATTGTTTTTAAAATGTGAAGTGTGTGAATAGAAATTTTCATAAAAAGTTTAATAATGATCCATGTACGGATGCGTAAAAAACTTGTACTTTGAAAATTGTTTGAAATTGGTGAAGTATTTGAAATTTGAAATAGTGAGCAAGTAACTATGAGGAACCTACCCTAAAGTTTAAGTCTTTCTGTTCTTTATCCTTTAAATGGTAAGACTATCCCTATTATTAAGGAATAGGTAGTCATTACCTTGGATGTGAGGGACATATGAGGGACATCTGTTTAATGAAGGCAACTGTGGGGTGTATTAAGCATTTGGAGGGACTGTCATCATTATTCGAAAGGGACAAGATCTTTTATGAAGGCAACCATTTAAGGGACTTGATGACTTTTCTTTTAAGGGACTTTGCTTTATACACCTCACTTGACCTTTTTGAATAGGCAACAATGAGAGGTAACCCTAGAAAGTGAGATGGCGATTAAAAATCGACTTACGTGTGTGAGTGTTTAATTTAATTTATCTTTTAATTAAAATGATCTAAATTCAATTTTAAATATAATACATGTTTACACTCCCTATTTTACTAACCATAGCATAAAAATTAAATAATTTAAATATTTACAAAAATTTACACCAAGGAGCAATTACAATAATAATTAATAAGCAATTAAAAATAAATAGCAAGAATAAATAAGCAAAATATAAATAATAAATAAATAAGCAATAATAATTATAATAGGGGTTAGTAATAATAATAATAATAAAAAATAAATAAGGTTAGTGAAATATTAATAATAATAAGCATAATTAAAAAATAAATGGATTAGTAATAAGCATGTTTAGTAATAATAATAAACAAAATAAAATAATAAATAAGAATTAGAAATTATTTAGGAAATATGAGCAATTTAATTATAAAATTTAAGATTATAAATTATAAACATATAAAAAATTATAATTACAATATTAGCATAAATTTAATTATTTTTAAACATATATATATTTAAAAAAATAAAATTTAGATTATGAACAAATTATAGAAATAATTACATATTAAAAAAAAAAATTGGTTATAGTTATATTTACAAAATTTAATTATATTAAATATTATATTTACAAAAATTAGAAAATAAAATTAGGTTTTTAATAATTGTGGAGAGAAAAATAAATTAAGGTTTGTAAAATATTAGGTTTTATTTAGAAAAATATTTTAGAGTTTATAATCTAATATACAAAATTATTTTAATAAATATATATATATTATAATTTAAATACATAATAAAAAAATAATTTTTTTTTAATTAAGAAAAAGAATTTTAGAATTTGAAGAACATACAACATTATTTAATTATATTTATATATACATGATTTTTAATAATTAAACAAAATTGATTAAACAAATAGAAAATAGAAAAAAAAACACAAAAAGAGAGAAACTTACCTGGCTGGGATTTGAACCCAGGAAGCTTTGTTTACCAGCAGCAAAACCCATCACCAAGCCATCACACGCGCAGGCAATAAGCAAGGGGATAGAATTGGTTTTATTCCTTATCATGAAAAATCCAGAAAAATAAAAGAAAGCAAAAGGCCTGGGGGAGGATTGAACCCAGGACCTCTTAAGCAAACATATACACGCATGACCATCCCAGCTAGGTGAGCTAATCTGTTAACAAACCATCAACAAATAATAATATATTATATTCAATGCATAAATGAGAAAACTCAAAAATATTTGTCACAGCCAGGATTCGGTCCCCTGCCCTCTCATCAAACGCACGCCTGACTTTCCACTGGGCCACACAACCTGTTGTGATAATGAACCAACAATATAACATAAAATATTTTAAATAAAATTTGAATTTTTCTGAACGCGCGCAGGGTCATCTTCAACCTTGGCTCCTGCGAAATTTCCTGTGTTTTCCTTTGCGAATTTACTTGCGAATATCAAATTGCAGCAATACCTACGAAACTCAAACATTGACAAAACAGCAAAATTTTGTGAAATTGATTAGTGCATTACATTCTACAAGGTCCATACAACTCAACCATGTCTTTAAAATTCATTTATAATTGATGAATCGAGGAACCCTAAAACGGCCATAAAACCCTAACTATGGTGGTTTCTTCATCCTGCACTTAAAACCGAATTGATTGATCCAGAAACACTTCAAACTTCATCATAAACACAAATATGTAATCAAATTCAGACAATGATAGCAATATTATGGGAATCGAAAAAAATATTTTCAAGAACAATGAGGATTCGGTTTGAGTGATATGGCATAGTTTTGATGCATATGAGTATTGGTTTTGCTTCAAGAAGGTCCAAGGAACATTGTTATGTTCTTATTTTACCTTCAAACACCTTGTATCAATGAATCCGAATGTGAGTTTTGAGAGGGATTTTTTGATTTGTAAACTTACTCTTGGGGCAGTCCAAATTCGTGAATTGCATTAGGATTATGTTAAGTACTTATAGGAAAGTGAATTAGGTCAATAAAATTGAATGGTTGTGTGGAAAATTTGATATGAAAAGATTCAAGATGATCATGTCTTAAAAATCAAATATTCATGCATAAACCCTTGCTATTTTTGGCCAATCCTCATGATTTCTTTCCTCTTCAATTCAAATCAAATTTATGATTTTCTAGAAGCTTGATCCAAATCAAATCTTACATTTTCATATTTTATTTTTATTTAAAATGATTTTTAATGAATTAAATCAAAATAAATAAAAATAAAATAATAAAAAATCTGATTTTTAATGGTTTGGGTCGTGCATGAAGTCATTGTATGGATTGGGTCATCATTTGGCAAGCCCATTTGGAAGAAATTGGTTTTAGACCTCCATTTTCATCATAAACCAACCAAAAATTTCCCAAATTTGCGAGGGCACATATCCTTCAATTTTAATGCTATGAGGGTGTTCTTGGACATTTTGGAAAGCTTGAAGATTCCTCTAAACAACCCCACTGGTTTCATGTCCATATCATTTACCAATCTCAAGTTATGCCCTTTTGAAGTTGTTGACTTTTTGTTGACTTTTAAAAGGACTTATAATGTCTTAGCTCATACCTTCCAAGTGAAGCATTTTTGGGCTTGGCTTGTGAGACACAAAGTTGTAGAGAATTAAATTTCCTTCAAAATGAGCTTTGAGTGGAGACTTGGTGATGAAGTATGTGAAAGTTATGGCTGGTCAAAGTTCAGTTGACTTTTACTAAGGAAACCCTAATTTAGAAACTCCTGATTCTTGAGGATCTGGAATCTCCCTGATGAATCATGATCAACCCTTGATCAAATGATGATTTTTACTTCACATACTTGATGTTGGCAAAAAATCATGAAGTTTGACTTTGGTTTGACCACAGTTGACCTCAGTTTGACTTTTTAACTGCATTGACTGATTTTGACTTATCTGATCATCTGACTGAGCAAACTTTTGAGAAAAGTCTTGAAACTTGTCATGGGGGTTCTTACACACATATAGGATGTTATGAAGCTCACTTGAAGTCTTGGAAGTCCATTTAGCCTGATTAAAGTCAAAACCCTAGTTTTGGATGCACTGCTTAGGAGGTGCATTGTCTGAGGGAATTGTCAACTCTTTTGACCAATTGTGAACTTTGTGAACCTTGTGAACCATCATAAAATGTCTTGTGAACCTCATGGGAAACATTGTGAACATTTTGAACCTTGTGAACCTCATGAAGTGACTTGTAGACTTCATGAACTTCAAGCAAGGTCTTGTAAACATTGTGAATCTTGTGAACCTTGTGAACGTTCATGAAGTGACTTGTAGACTTCATGAACCTCATGAAAGGTCTTGAAAGTATTGTGAATCTTGTGAACCTTGTGAACCTTCATGAAGTGACTTGTAGACTTCATGAACCTCATGAAAGGTCTTGAAAGCATTGTGAAACTTGTGAACCTTGTGAACCTTCTTAGCACACAAAGTCTTGTATTGTGAGGGCAAATTTTGGGGTGCAACAGCTGCCCCTGTTCAATTTTCTGAAACCTGAGGGGTTAGATTGGTATATTTGCCAGTCGTGACCTGGAAGGTTGAAGGGGATTGAACACAAAAGCCCAAAAATTTGCACTCACCAGTGCATAGAGTGATACAGATGGCTAGTTGAATATGATTGAGTGGGCTTAAAGATGCCACTTGGAAAAATTTCTTCAGATACATTTCTTGGAGGATAAAGCAGTCCAAAATGTGAAGATATAATGATAGCTTTCAGGAGGATAAAGCAATCATGGAATAATGATGATAGCTGTCAGGAAGATGGAGCAGTCCTGAGGTATTGATGTGCTTTCAGGAGGATAAAGTAGTCCTGATGAGATAATAAGTTTTCAGGAGAATGAAGCAGTCCTGATATAGTGATATGCTTTCAGGAGGATAAAGCATTCCTGATGTAATAGGAGTTTTCAGGAGGATGAAGCAGTCCCGATGTAATAATAAGCTGTCAGGAGGATAAAGCAATCCTGAAGTAATAATAAGCTGTCAGGAGGATGAAGCAGTCCTGATGTATAATGCTTTCAGGAGGATAAAGCAGTCCTGATGTACTAGAAGTTTTCAGGAGGATGAAGCAGTCCTGATATAGTGATATGCTTTCAGGAGGATAAAGCATTCCTGATGTATAATGCTTTCAGGAGGATAAAGCAGTCCTGATGTACTAGAAGTTTTCAGGAGGATGAAGCAGTCCTGATATAGTGATATGCTTTCAGGAGGATAAAGCATTCCTGATGTAATAGGAGTTTTCAGGAGGATGAAGCAGTCCTGATGTAATAATAAGCTGTCAGGAGGATAAAGCAGTCCTGATATAGTGATATGTTTTTCAAGAGGATGAAGCAGTCTTGAAGTAATGATGATAGCTGTCAGGAGGATAAAGCACTCCTGAGGTAATAATATGATTTCAGGAGGATAAAGCAATCCTGAGGTATAAGAAGCTTTCAGGAGGATAAAGCAGTCCTGATGGAATGATAACTTTCAGGAGGATAAAGCAATCCTGATAATCATAAGTCTGTTTGCTGGATAATTAACCTGAAAACAAGGTAGCATTCTGTATAATAGCATTAGCTTATGCATTATGCATGCGTGTATGATATGATGCACTGTGCTATGTATCTATGGATATGTATGTTACGGTATGATGTAAATGATGTATGTATGATATGATGCCGCCTGAAGCGTCTGGATATCTTCGTATAACAACTGCTGGCCAGGGAAAATAAATCCCGATTCGTTGTTGAAGAATATGAGGAACTCATTCCCGTTTCGTTTGATAGTATATAACCTTCCGTATGCTGGGGATAACAAGGTATATATAACCTCCCGTATGCTGGGGATAACAAGGTATACATAACCTTCGTCTTCGTTTGATAGTAGGGCAGATATAACCTCCTGTCTTCGTTCGTCGTACCCTTATTGGAAAGTAAATTCCCGAATATCCGTATGAGGATAAAAGAGATGGATATAAATTCCAGGGGAGATAAGACTTTATGAAGATGGATTTGTCCTACTGAGGGTTTGTAGCTGTTTTGTAGAGATGAACCGGCGAAGCTTCGTTGAAATCCTTCCCTCGTTCGTCCTTAGTAAATACTATTACTGCATTTTCATGCATTTCTGGTAAACATCAATCATATTCAAAAGCATACATACATTCAAACACAACCAACAGACGTTTCGCTTATGTAAATAGGGTAAAAGTAAATCTGGATTCAAAAGATGGAATTTATTCATATCAAAAGTGACCCATACATGGGTAAGTTTGTACAAGGAGACATAAGCCCTAGTAAGAGGATTTTGTCATAAACTTTTACAAAACAAAGAAAATCAGCTATGTGGGAAATAATCCTATTGAGTTTCAATTCTACTATTGCCATTATCTTCAAGTATCTCATCTTCTGCTGTCGAGACGAAAACGATTGGATTGAGCTTTATCTGTTCGAGCTTGAGTAAGTAGTACAACTGATTGTAGTTTCATGGGTGATCCAAACGAGACATAGTCATACGCTTTAATCCCTAACTTTTGCCTGGATTGCCCTTTCAGGTTTTCAATCCACCGGGATACCCTTTTTTGCCCAAGCCGCCTTTTCAGTTTTTCGACTTGCCGGGTGTACATCTTTTTATATATATCCCTAATTTTTGCCCAAACCCTTTTGGTTTGCCGGGATGCCCTTATTTTTGCCTAGGCCTGTCAACCTAGCGGGTCTCTTTTCATGCGTAGTATTTTTTAACTATGTCTGTGTTTACAGGCTGTGGGAAGTCTTCACCATCCATAGTGGTAAGTATCATGGCACCTCCTGAGAACACTGTCTTGACTACAAATGGTCCTTTATATGTTGGAGTCCACTTTCCCCTAGGATCACCCTGTGGTAATATGATACGCTTGATTACCAAGTCAGCAGCCTGATATACCTTTGGCTTAACATTCTTGTTAAAAGCTTTGATCATTCGTTTCTGGTACATCTGGCCATGACAAACTGCTGCTAACCTCTTCTCATCAATCAAATTTATCTGGTCCAGTCGAGTCTGAATCCACTCATCTTCATCCAAGCCTGCATCCTTCATAATTCTTAAGGAGGGAATCTGAACTTCAATGGGCAGAACTGCTTCCATACCATAGACCAAGGAGAATGGGGTTGCCCCTGTTGAAGTACGTACTGTGGTACGATAACCATGAAGAGCAAACGGCAACATCTCATGCCAATCTTTGTATGTAACAGTCATCTTCTGTACAATCTTCTTAATGTTCTTATTAGCAGCTTCAACTGCCCCATTCATCTTTGGACGATATGGAGAAGAGTTGTGATGCTTAATCTTGAACTGTGTGCAGAGATCAGTAATCATAGTGTTGTTCAGATTAGATCCATTGTCAGTGATAATCCTTTCAGGGATGCCATACCTACATATGAGATTATTCTTAATGAATCGAGCCACAACATTCTTGGTAACAGATGCAAATGAAGCTGCCTCTACCCACTTAGTAAAGTAATCAATAGCAACCAGGATGAAACGATGCCCATTAGAAGCAGTAGGCTTGATCTCACCAATCATATCAATGCCCTACATGGCAAAGAGCCAAGGAGCAGTCAACACATTCAATGGTGATGGAGGTACATGGACTTTATCAGCATAGATTTGACATTTGTGACATGTTCTGGAGTGTTGATAACAATCAGCTTCCATGGTAGACCAATAGTAACCTGCTCTCAATATCTTCTTTGCCATGGTATGACCACTAGAATGAGTGCCAAAGATCCCCTCATGCATATCTTCCATAATCTCAATTGCTTCCTTTTTATCCACACAACGAAGCAAAGTTGAATCATGATTGCGCTTGTACAAAATCCCATTACTCAAAAAGAACTTAGCAGAAAACCTTCCCAGAAACTTCCTATCTTTGGCAGATGCCCCTTCAGGGAACTCCTGAGCTTCAAGATATCTTTTTACTTCATAGAACCAAGGCTTCTCCTCTGCCCCTTCTGTGTCAATCTCATTGCAATATGCAGGCTTTTCAAATCTATCAATAGTAATCTTGGGAGCTTCATCATCCCAGCTGATCTCAAACATGGATGCCATGGTGGCTAATGCATCTGCCAACTGATTCTTTCTTCGTGGAATATGTCCAAAAGTAATCTCTTTGAAATGTGGGATCAAAGACAACACATACTCTCTGTAAGGAATGAGATTATCATGTTTGGTATCCCAATCTCCTTTAATCTGACTTACTACCAGGGCTGAATCTCCATACACATCAAGGAATTGAATCTTCATGTCAATAGCAGCTTTAATACCCAGGATACATGCCTCATACTCAGCCATGTTATTGGTACAATAGAAACAAAGTCTGGCAGTAATCGGGGTATGACAACCTTCAGGGGAACTAATCACAACACCAATACCATTACCAAGTGCATTGGAAGCACCATCAAAAACCATGGTCCATCGGGATCCTTGTTCAGGTCTGTCATATTGTCCAGGTTCTTTGGTAATAATCATAATGTCTTCATCAGGGAACTCAAAACTCATTGACTGGTAATCGTCCACCGCTTGATGAGCCAAATGATCAGCAACAACACTTCCCTTAATGGCCTTATGAGTAGTGTACTGTATGTCATATTCTGTCAAGATCATTTGCCATCTTGCAATTCTTCCGGAGAGAGCAGGTTTCTCAAATATGTACTTGATAGGATCCATCTTCGAAATCAATAAGGTAGTATGGGTCAACATATACTGTCTTAGTCGGCGAGCAGCCCATGCCAAAGCGCAGCAAGTTTTCTCGAGCAGTGAGTATCTTGTTTCACAGTCGGTAAACTTTTTGCTAAGGTAGTATATTGCCTGCTCTTTTCGACCAGACTCGTCATGTTGCCCCAACACACACCCCATTGAGTTATCTAACACTGTTAAGTACATAATCAAGGGTCTTCCATCAACTGGTGGCATCAAAATTGGAGGTTCTAGCAGGTATCTCTTGATTTCATCAAAGGCAGTCTGGCATTCATTATTCCATTCCATCACCTGGTCTTTCTTCAGCAACTTAAAGATTGGCTCACAGATGGCAGTCAATTGGGAAATAAATCTTGCAATGTAATTCAATCATCCCAAGAAACCTCTAACTTCCTTCTCCGTACGGGGAGCTGGCATCTCTCGTATAGCTTTTACTTTTGCAGGATCCACTTCAATACCTTTTCCACTGACTATGAAACCCAGGAGTTTACCAGACCTAACTCCAAAAGTAAACTTGTTTGGGTTCAATCTCAACTTGTATTTCTTCAACCTCTCAAACAATTTATGCAAATGATCAAGATGTTGTTCTTCATTCTGAGACCTGGCTATCATATCATCCACATACACCTCTATCTCATGATGAATCATATCATGAAACAAAGCCACCATAGCACGCTGATATGTTGCCCCTGCATTCTTCAAACCAAATGGCATCACCTTATAGCAAAAGGTGCCCCACTGTGTAACAAATGTTGTCTTCTCCATATCTTCAGGAGCCATCTTGATTTGATTGTAACCAGAGAAACCATCCATAAAAGAGAATACCTTATGCTGAGCAGTGTTGTCTACCAGAACATCAATATGAGGAAGTGGAAAGTCATCTTTGGGGCTAGCCTTGTTCAAATCTCTGTAGTCCACACACATACGTACCTTACCATCTTTCTTAGGAACCGGTACCACATTTGCAACCCACTGAGGATAAGAAGTTACTGCTAAGAACCCTGCATCAAACTGTTTCATTACCTCTGCTTTGATCTTTTCTGACATCTCAGGACGCATACGACGAACCTTCTGCTTCTTTGGACGACAATCTTCTTTTACTGGTAAACGGTGAACCACAATGTTCGTATCCAACCCTGGCATATCTTCATAAGACCAAGCAAAGATCTCCACATAGTCACGTAACATCTGAATCAACCTGCTCTTGACACTATCCTCTAAATCAGCCCCTATCTTGACCTCTTTCCTGTTTTCTTCAGTTCCCAGATTCACAACTTCGACTGGCTCTTCATGTGGCTGTATAGCTTTCTCTTCTTGTTGTAACAACCTAGCAAGCTCAGGTACTTCACAATCGTCCTCATTTCCGTCTTCAGTTTGATAGATCGGATTCTCGAAATTATAATTGGCAATAGTAGAACTGTTATCAACAGGATCCAGAGTGGATGAGGATCTGCATTTTAGTGATGTGGGTGTGTGTAAGAACACATAGCTGATAAAACAAAAATAAAAGAAAAGAAAGATAAGGAACACAATATTTAAGAAAACGAAACGTCCACTGATTTTATTGAATGAAGTATACAAATGAAATGACAGCCCGTAACAAGCACACCATTGTGCCCTGGGTAAGGCACAAGGCTTAAGAGTTCAATTGTTTAAGAAATTACAAACTTAAGAAAAACAACACAGTAATAGTATTTACTCCTGACTAAAGGAGATAGGGATAACATCTTCAGCTTTCCAATTGTTGAGTCCAGCACCCACAGTAGGAAAAATCCAAGCATCCAAATTGTAGTCTTCATCATGATCTCCCACAACATTGATCGGGTCTTTCACAACCCCTTGATTGGTGATACGAACAGCACGAGCACGACGAACAGCCTTCTGGGACTCTGCAGTGAAACCCAAACCAAACTTGTCAGACTTGTATGGAATATCAGGAAGCTGATCCCAAATAGTACAACCACCTTCATCCATCACAGCTCTAGCATCATTGAGGGAGGCCATTGCCATTGTTGGAGGTTTTCTGGTGACCACAGGAACTTTCTTTGCAACAGGAGGAGCTACATAATCATTAACAACCCAAGGGACCACTTCAAACGTCTGACACGGAGTTTCAATGTATTCACCTTCCATTTCCAGATACTTGAAGGTATTCACATGGCTGACAAAGTATTCTTCTTCTCCGTAGACAGTAACAACCTTTCCTTCCACCGGATATCTCAACTTTTGGTGTAATGTAGAGGTTACAGCACCTGCCCCATGGATCCAGGGACGACCAAGCAGACAAGAGTATGAAGGACGAATATCCATCACAAAAAATGTAGCAGTAAACACCTGGGAGCCAACTTTGATTGGAAGATCAATTTCCCCATGCACTACTCTTCTAGAACCATCAAAAGCCTTCACCACAATATTGTCGGGCTTCACCGCAGCATCTTCAGGACTCAGCTTGTTCAGGACTTCCTTGGGCAACACATTCAAAGAGGAACCATTGTCTATCAGTACATGTGACAGGGTAGTGCCCCTGCATTCAATTGAGATATGCAAGGCCCTGTTATGATCCCTCTTGGCAGGGGTCAAATCAGCATCAGAAAATCCTAACCCATTATCATAGGTCAGGTGGGAAACACAATTCTCAAACTGGTCAACAGAAATTGCATTGGGTACATGAGCAGTCTTCAGAAACTTGATCAAAGCTTTTGCATGAGCTTCAGAACATAACAACAAGGACAGCATAGAAATCTTTGAGGGAGTATGCCCCAACTAATCAACAATGTCATAGTCACTCTTGCGAATGATTTTCAATACTTCTTCCATCTGCTTAGAGAGATCATCAGCAGCTGGCACATCAGTAGGTATAGGCTCAATAACAGGACCCTTGCCCCGAGCATCAGTGGTGGAAGTAGCAGCAGGAGTAACTGCATTCTTGGAAGCAACTGGAGGAGAGAAGACTCTTCCACTACGTGTGATCTTACTGGATCCAACAATATTGTCAACATCAACAGGCACATCAGCTAAGGGCTCTTGCTTAACACCATGGATGTAGACATCAGATCCATAATGCCAAGGCACAACTTTATCAGACGTATACGGGATAGGACCATGAGTAGTAATAACCACAGGAGCCACTCTGGCTTCAGCAACAACTTTCACAGGACCTTCAGCAGTAATTTTGATTGGACCCTGATGAGTGATTTTAATAGGACCTTTGGAAGTGATTCTTACTGGTACTCTGTCAACCATGTCAACCTCTTCAATCTTCTTACCTTGCGTAATATGATCCACCATACTCTCCACAGAAGGTGGTCTTCTTTCAAACACTATGGTGTAATTATTCATGAGACGTTGAATTCCATCCTTCAACCTCCAGCACTTATCTGGATTATACTCACAATAGACATAATCTTCACGACAACCTGGAAAGAACCCAGCTTGTACTAAATTCTCTCTGATGACAGACAATGGTGTGGTCAACTCCGCAACTGAATGGATATGCAGATCTTCCTCAATGGAATTGACAGTCTTCTCGTGGTTTGGCATTGGAGCAGTAATCACATTTGGAGTACCCGGAGGATCAAACTCAATTTCTCCAGCATCAATCATATCTTGAATTTTGTTCTTCAAGACCCAGCAGTTATTAGTATCATGTCCCTGACAGTTTGAATGGTATGCACACCGTGCGTTGGGGTTGTACCTGGGAGAGGTAACATTAGGATTCTGAGGAGCCTCTTTCAAAGTGATAAGTTCAGCCTTCAACAAATGCTGCAATGCCTGAGCCATTGACATGTTGATCTTCGTGAACTGCCTTCTAGCCCTCTGTTGGTTGCCCTGTGGCTGCTCTGTTGTTGCAGGAGTTGGATTTGAAATATGAACTGCACTAACAGACTGATGCCTTCTGTTACGATCAGGTTGACCATAAACAGCATTGGATTCTTTCTTCCCAGTGGGAGGCTTCTTTGCAGCACCTGATGAGGAAGTACCCACTTGGATCTTACCATTCTTTATACCATTTTCTACTCGCTCTCCTGTCATTATCAACTCAGTGAAGCCAGATGATGAGCTCCCAATGAGATGACTGTAAAACGGACCATTCAGCGTGCACATGAACATATCAACCAATTCCCTATCAGTTAAAGGGGGTTGAACTCTTCCAGCTAAATCTCTCCACTTCTGAGCATACTCTTTAAAACTTTCTTTGTCACCCATAGACATGCTCTGAAGCTGCATGCGAGTGGGGGCTAAGTCAGCATTGTATTGATACTGCTTATAGAAAGCTTCAGCAAGATCATTCCAGTCACGGATGTTGACACTCTCCAATTGATAATACCACTCCAACTGAGCTCCAGATAAGCTCTCTTGAAAGAAATGGATCCACAACTTTTTATCAGCAGTGTGAGGTTGAATTCTTCTGACATAAGACCTCAGATGCAGCTTGGGACAAGATACCCCATCATAAACAACAAATGTAGGAACCTTGAAACCAATGGGTATGACTACCCCAGATATCAGACTCAAATCTTCAAAATCCAGCCCAGATGACTTCTGCAACTCCATGGCATCCATTCTATCCACCAGCATCTTGAATTTGTCTTCATTAGGGTCATGGTAGTAATTAGCCTCAGAATCAGAGTCCCCCATAGTGTTGTGGAGACTGCCTCCCTCTTTTTCAGATTCCTCAGATTCATAGTCTTCAACTGGTTCTTGGGTCTTGGCAAGACCTTTGAACCTTCTTCCCATGTTGATCAAACCAGCTGACCTTCTAGTCTTCTTAGTCTTCTTGGCCAGCAGTGCCTTCAATTCATCCTGCCCCTTGGACAGGTTCAAGATCAGCTCTTGGAACTGTGCATTTTGTGCCTGGAGATCCTTAACTGATTGTTCAAGAGCCATTGCTGAAATAAACAGCGAGAAGATGAGAAACCTGTGCACAATTATAAACCTGTGATGCAATGAAATGATATGTGCATGCATATGCAATGTTTTCAAGGACCGCAGGATTTAAATTTTCTTAGACAAACAAGAAGGTAAACTTTTATTAGTAATAAATTTGTTTTGCCTTTTAGGCTTACAAAAAATAAAATGAAATAAGTACAAAAGATGGGGTTTTAAGTCTCCCATGGACGTTTCCTCTTTGTGTTGAGGTATGAGTTGAGGTTCCGTTCCTCGTGAAGTTGCTTTGTTAGCTCCAGGATTCTTTCTTGGCTTGCTTTGTAATGAGCCTCGAAAGTATCCCTTTGCTCCTTCAGTTGGATCCATGATCTCTGCAAGTCTTCCATATCAGTAGGCATGTCTGGGTGAAGGATGGTATAAGTTGTGTCTCCTTCAGCAACAGGTTCCATGGTAACTGGTAGGACGGCAGGATATGGCATCATGAGAGTCTGAGCACGAGATCGTACCCATCTGAGATAAGCTTCCATAGGAATAGTGTACTTAGGCTCCAGTGTCTTGCTATCAACCCTGTTTACCTTTCCCCAGGCACGTATGAATCTCTGACGGTAACCCTGAAGATCGTTGTCGTAATCAAACACAATGCCCTGAATCAACATGTCATGTGGACCATCACTCCGAGCGTAACCAAACTGTCGTAAAGCTAGAGAGGGGTTGTAGGTGATGCCTCCTCTTATGCCTAGAAGTGGCACATTAGGAAACTCCCCACAACGGTCAATGATGGTGACATTCTCCATAGATCTGGAGCACCAATGGATATCTGAGTGAGAAAGTGACATGATCCTCTTGGACCATCTGAACCCTTGCTCATTCTTCATTACTGAGCGAGGAAGGTGAGAAATAAACCACCTAGAAAGAAAAGGTATGCAGCACATCAAAGTTCCTCTTGCCCTTGTAGTACGGGTGTGAAGAGAATGTAGAATGTCTCCAAGCAATGTAGGCACTGGATTGTGACTCAGGAAAATGTTGATGGCATGAACATCTATGAACTGATCTGGATTGGGGAACAATACTAAGCCATAAATCAGCAAGGCTAAGATCTCCTCAAAAGCATCATAGCTCATGGCCTTCAAGAACATTTGAGCCTTCTCTATCAACACTTTAGCAAGAATACCCTTGACTCCGCTTCTTGTTTCTAGAACAATGTCAGACTTCTTCAGATGTAGAGCTGCAGCAATAACCTCTGGTTTGAGCTCCTTCTCCAAGCCTGTGAAGGGTCTTTGATCAATAACAGGTATGCCCAGAAGTTTAGAGAACTCCTCCATGGTTGGAACCAGCTGATAGTCAGGGAATGTAAAGCAATGGTGCTTAGGGTCAAAGAACTGAAACAGGACACTCATCATGTCTTCATTGAACCCTGAAGTGACTAGATCCAATAGGTGACCATGTCTCTTGATGAACTGGGAATGATCAGGCACTTGAGAAACCAACTCTTTAAGCTTGGCAGGTATGCCCACAAAGTTGATCCTGATGGTGTTTCTACGAGCAGAAGCCATGACCTGCAACAAAGAACAAAGATAAATCCTTTGGTCCTTGAAATGGTTAGTGAAAATGCTATGCTTATGATGCATGATGATGTCATGATGTTATGTTCAATCACAAACATGTGGCACACACAAACAAGTCACACAATAGCCCTAGGTTTAAAGGCTTGCATGAGGTTCAAAGGTAAGTACCCTCCCCTGAAGTTAGTTGGTTCATCCTGTCCTACAAAAGTAACCAGGTTCTAAGGGATCTCAATATCACTGATCCTTCACAAGGGTGGTTGATCAGAAGGCAACTTACTTGCCAACCAAAACCCTCCAAGTTTAGAATCTCAATGAGTGTAGTATCGAGTGTCAACCAACTTCAGTCTGCACCGAAGCCGGTTACCTCACTACTTTTCTAAAGGCCAAGATGGGATAACTAGGGTTCTAAAAGTTAGTTAGTGCATTGACAACATATGGCAGCCTCATATTATCCTCAACTTGACTTAAGGAACATAAGCACCAACCAAGAAGTCGCACTAACTATGGCCACCAGATCAACCATATCGATATACGTCGTACAGTTTCCTTGGTCTATTTCCATTTACCTAAGGTACACTAGATCCGGGTTAGGACCTTTCACACATAAGAGCACCCCAACAAGATAATATAAAGCAAACAAGGCAAACAATTTAAAGTGATCTAATTCCTAAGGGTACCCCTCTTAAATTTAAATCCCCAGCAGAGTCGCCAGTTCTGTAACACGGTGGGAGAACTGACTTTAGTTAAATGTTGCGGATAGCAAGAGTCGCCACCGACTTTTATTTTATCCAAAGGAAAGGCATAAAAGAACAGGAAAGACCTTTTTAAAAGATTTTTGGGTCCGGGGGGTAGGTTATGTAAAGGGAAGGTGTTAGCACCCTTTACATCCATGGTTATCCATGGGCCCTTAGTTACTTAGCTCACTTTAAATTGTTTTTAAAATGTGAAGTGTGTGAATAGAAATTTTCATAAAAAGTTTAATAATGATCCATGTACGGATGCGTAAAAAACTTGTACTTTGAAAATTGTTTGAAATTGGTGAAGTATTTGAAATTTGAAATAGTGAGCAAGTAACTATGAGGAACCTACCCTAAAGTTTAAGTCTTTCTGTTCTTTATCCTTTAAATGGTAAGACTATCCCTATTATTAAGGAATAGGTAGTCATTACCTTGGATGTGAGGGACATATGAGGGACATCTGTTTAATGAAGGCAACTGTGGGGTGTATTAAGCATTTGGAGGGACTGTCATCATTATTCAAAAGGGACAAGATCTTTTATGAAGGCAACCATTTAAGGGACTTGATGACTTTTCTTTTAAGGGACTTTGCTTTATACACCTCACTTGACCTTTTTGAATAGGCAACAATGAGAGGTAACCCTAGAAAGTGAGATGGCGATTAAAAATCGACTTACGTGTGTGAGTGTTTAATTTAATTTATCTTTTAATTAAAATGATCTAAATTCAATTTTAAATATAATACATGTTTACACTCCCTATTTTACTAACCATAGCATAAAAATTAAATAATTTAAATATTTACAAAAATTTACACCAAGGAGCAATTACAATAATAATTAATAAGCAATTAAAAATAAATAGCAAGAATAAATAAGCAAAATATAAATAATAAATAAATAAGCAATAATAATTATAATAGGGGTTAGTAATAATAATAATAATAAAAAATAAATAAGGTTAGTGAAATATTAATAATAATAAGCATAATTAAAAAATAAATGGATTAGTAATAAGCATGTTTAGTAATAATAATAAACAAAATAAAATAATAAATAAGAATTAGAAATTATTTAGGAAATATGAGCAATTTAATTATAAAATTTAAGATTATAAATTATAAACATATAAAAAATTATAATTACAATATTAGCATAAATTTAATTATTTTTAAACATATATATATTTAAAAAAATAAAATTTAGATTATGAACAAATTATAGAAATAATTACATATTAAAAAAAAAAATTGGTTATAGTTATATTTACAAAATTTAATTATATTAAATATTATATTTACAAAAATTAGAAAATAAAATTAGGTTTTTAATAATTGTGGAGAGAAAAATAAATTAAGGTTTGTAAAATATTAGGTTTTATTTAGAAAAATATTTTAGAGTTTATAATCTAATATACAAAATTATTTTAATAAATATATATATATTATAATTTAAATACATAATAAAAAAATAATTTTTTTTTAATTAAGAAAAAGAGTTTTAGAATTTGAAGAACATACAACATTATTTAATTATATTTATATATACATGATTTTTAATAATTAAACAAAATTGATTAAACAAATAGAAAATAGAAAAAAAAACACAAAAAGAGAGAAACTTACCTGGCTGGGATTTGAACCCAGGAAGCTTTGTTTACCAGCAGCAAAACCCATCACCAAGCCATCACACGCGCAGGCAATAAGCAAGGGGATAGAATTGGTTTTATTCCTTATCATGAAAAATCCAGAAAAATAAAAGAAAGCAAAAGGCCTGGGGGAGGATTGAACCCAGGACCTCTTAAGCAAACATATACACGCATGACCATCCCAGCTAGGTGAGCTAATCTGTTAACAAACCATCAACAAATAATAATATATTATATTCAATGCATAAATGAGAAAACTCAAAAATATTTGTCACAGCCAGGATTCGGTCCCCTGCCCTCTCATCAAACGCACGCCTGACTTTCCACTGGGCCACACAACCTGTTGTGATAATGAACCAACAATATAACATAAAATATTTTAAATAAAATTTGAATTTTTCTGAACGCGCGCAGGGTCATCTTCAACCTTGGCTCCTGCGAAATTTCCTGTGTTTTCCTTTGCGAATTTACTTGCGAATATCAAATTGCAGCAATACCTACGAAACTCAAACATTGACAAAACAGCAAAATTTTGTGAAATTGATTAGTGCATTACATTCTACAAGGTCCATACAACTCAACCATGTCTTTAAAATTCATTTATAATTGATGAATC
Source organism: Lathyrus aphaca (assembly GCA_963966055.1). NCBI lineage: Eukaryota > Viridiplantae > Streptophyta > Magnoliopsida > Fabales > Fabaceae > Lathyrus > Lathyrus aphaca. Next base: position 405,859,783 of record OZ014519.1, on the reverse strand, counting down.
GAGGAACCCTAAAACGGCCATAAAACCCTAACTATGGTGGTTTCTTCATCCTGCACTTAAAACCGAATTGATTGATCCAGAAACACTTCAAACTTCATCATAAACACAAATATGTAATCAAATTCAGACAATGATAGCAATATTATGGGAATCGAAAAAAATATTTTCAAGAACAATGAGGATTCGGTTTGAGTGATATGGCATAGTTTTGATGCATATGAGTATTGGTTTTGCTTCAAGAAGGTCCAAGGAACATTGTTATGTTCTTATTTTACCTTCAAACACCTTGTATCAATGAATCCGAATGTGAGTTTTGAGAGGGATTTTTTGATTTGTAAACTTACTCTTGGGGCAGTCCAAATTCGTGAATTGCATTAGGATTATGTTAAGTACTTATAGGAAAGTGAATTAGGTCAATAAAATTGAATGGTTGTGTGGAAAATTTGATATGAAAAGATTCAAGATGATCATGTCTTAAAAATCAAATATTCATGCATAAACCCTTGCTATTTTTGGCCAATCCTCATGATTTCTTTCCTCTTCAATTCAAATCAAATTTATGATTTTCTAGAAGCTTGATCCAAATCAAATCTTACATTTTCATATTTTATTTTTATTTAAAATGATTTTTAATGAATTAAATCAAAATAAATAAAAATAAAATAATAAAAAATCTGATTTTTAATGGTTTGGGTCGTGCATGAAGTCATTGTATGGATTGGGTCATCATTTGGCAAGCCCATTTGGAAGAAATTGGTTTTAGACCTCCATTTTCATCATAAACCAACCAAAAATTTCCCAACTTTGCAAGGGAACATATCCTTCAATTTTAATGCTATGAGGGTTTTCTTGGACATTTTGGAAAGCTTGAAGATTCCTCTAAACAACCCCACTGGTTTCATGTCCATATCATTTACCAATCTCAAGTTATGCCCTTTTGAAGTTGTTGACTTTTTGTTGACTTTTAAAAGGACTTATAATGTCTTAGCTCATACCTTCCAAGTGAAGCATTTTTGGGCTTGGCTTGTGAGACACAAAGTTGTAGAGAATTAAATTTCCTTCAAAATGAGATTTGAGTGGAGACTTGGTGATGAAGTATGTGAAAGTTATGGCTGGTCAAAGTTCAGTTGACTTTTACTGAGGAAACCCTAATTTAGAAACTCCTGATTCTTGAGGATCTGGAATCTCCTTGATGAATCATGATCAACCCTTGATCAAATGATGATTTTTACTTCACATACTTGATGTTGGCAAAAAATCATGAAGTTTGACTTTGGTTTGACCACAGTTGACCTCAGTTTGACTTTTTAACTGCATTGACTAATTTTGACTTATCTGATCATCTGACTGAGCAAACTTTTGAGAAAAGTCTTGAAACTTGTCATGGGGGTTCTTACACACATATAGGATGTTATGAAGCTCACTTGAAGTCTTGGAAGTCCATTTATCCTGATTAAAGTCAAAACCCTAGTTTTGGATGCACTGCTTAGGAGGTGCATTGTCTGAGGGAATTGTCAACTCTTTTGACCAATTGTGAACTTTGTGAACCTTGTGAACCATCATAAAATGTCTTGTGAACCTCATGGGAAACATTGTGAACCTTGTGAACCTTGTGAACCTCATGAAGTGACTTGTAGACTTCATGAACTTCAAGCAAGGTCTTGTAAACATTGTGAATCTTGTGAACCTTGTGAACCTTCATGAAGTGACTTGTAGACTTCATGAACCTCATGAAAGGTCTTGAAAGCATTGTGAATCTTGTGAACCTTGTGAACCTTCATGAAGTGACTTGTAGACTTCATGAACCTCATGAAAGGTCTTGAAAGCATTGTGAAACTTGTGAACCTTGTGAACCTTCTTAGCACACAAAGTCTTGTATTGTGAGGGCAAATTTTGGGGTGCAACAGGTCTTCTGTAGAGCCTGAGTCAACTTCTCATTTCTTTCTTTAAATTTCTCAAACTCCTCCAAATTGACAGTGACAGGAGGTGGTGCTGAGGATGGCCCAGGCATATCCTCCATGGTGAAGGGCATCCCAGAAAATTGAGCCCTGGCATGGGACCACTCATAGTATTGTGCTGATGCCACATTGTTGCACTTCCCCAGAATGGTTACTCCTTTAATATGAACATTGTCCCAGGCCCAGGCTGCTTGCCTGACAATAGCCAGATTAGGCTTGTTCTCACAGTAAAGAGTCTCAGCCAAGTCTTGTGCCTTAGGAGTGTGGACCAATGCATAGCCCAGTTGTCTTTTGAATAGCAGAGGGTTGTAGTTGATGCAACCCTTAACTCCTATCAGGGGTACATTGGGAAACTGCCCGCAACTGGTAATGATGTCCCTGCCTTTTGTGCTTTGAGTGCACCACCTGATATCAGCTGAAGTTAAAGCAGTGAGTCTTCTAGCCCAGTTCCTCTGTTGGTGAGGATTTAGAAATGCATCAGTTTTAGGCAAATGTATGAGCAGCCAGGTATGGAAAAGGGGAGCACAACACCTCACCAATCTTCCTCTTTGCTTTTCATTCCTTTGGTGGACAGAGTAGTAGAAATCCCCCAATAAAGTGGGCACTGGGTTCCTCAGGATGAAAAGATGGATTGCATTCTTGCTAACAAACTTAGGCTCATCTGCAAACAAAATGACCCCATATATGCTAAGGGCCAACAAAGCACAGACTGCTTTCCATTCTCCTGAAGAAGCCTTCAAAGTAGCCTGATATATCAAGAAATCCAGATGTAAACCAGAGACTCCAGCTTTGGTGGTCATATTTTGCTCAATCAGAACTGGTTCCAAATGCAATGCCCTTGCCACTTCTTCATTACTTGGAAAAGCCATCTCAGGGTTGAAGGGGACTCCACCCCTGATAGGTACACCAACCAATGATGAATACTCCTCTAATAAAGGTCCCAACTGAAAGTCTTGAAAAGTGAAACACCTCAGAGGGGGATCATAGAACTGCAGGCAAGTATGAATCAGGCTCCTCTGTGAAGGGTCCAAGTCCATAACCACATCAAGTATGCCTCCATAGTGTTCTCTGAATAGTGGTATCTGGTCTGGAGTAATCAGGGTCTGGATCTTCCTGATGTCAGCTAGCTCAGGCTGAAAGAAGTGGTAGGAGATATTACTCTTCTTAGGTGCCATGTTGTTGAAGAAGAGTTGAGACAGGTGCTGATGATAACACTGAAAATGGGCCACTGACTGGCTGGTGCAGGTGACTGAAGCAGGTAACTGATAGCTGAAGTAGATGTTGATGAAGATAGGTCTGTGCTGATGATGGGGTCAAAACCAAGCCAAAAATAAAGGATGGATACCCTGAAAAACAAATAAGCAAATGTTAAAATGATGCAATGATGATGTATGCAAATGATATGCAAGGGTTTGTGACTGAGCTGGATCTGATCAAGTGCTCTGATATAAGTCCAGGTATGTTCAAGAAATCCAGACGGAGGTCTATAAGTCCAGTAACCAAGGTGGGGGGACTCAAATAAAGAGTCACATGTCCAGGGTTTAGAATCACAAGAACTGTTCCAAAATGGAGTACTCTTAATCAAAACAAAGTAACAAGGTATGCTGAGGTCAAGGGTTCCTGCAAACCTGTAAACAACCCAACCCCCTCACAGGTAGTGTTCTAAAACAAGGATCCTCAGACTTGGATCAGTTATGAGAAGTGTAAACACTTCTAACCCGGAGGTACAGTGTTTACAATAACCATAAAGAATCCTCATCTAATTCACCTCAGTTTCTGAAGGTCAATACTAAAGGTCATCCAGACTTAGCAGGCTTCCCAGATAGCCCTAGCACTACAGGAAATCTGTAGCACAGAGTTCTCAAGAAGAAACCCATATCTGAACCGTGTTTCATATTCCCGCACCAGACCGAAATGGAATGGGAAAGAACATGAACCACTCTAGCCTAGGTGTCACTCAGGTCCCAGGTATAGGACCTCAACTCTCAATAGAACACCCACCCACCAAAACAGATCCAGCCAGCACAGTATGACAGTATGATATATGTAAAGCTATAAAGAAAGCAGTAAACAAACTGTACATAAAGCAAAAAATAAATACAAATAAGCACAAATAGCACATAACACCCCATTAAACACAAATCAATCAAGCGCTAGGAGGAACCCACAAAAAGAACCAGAAGCCCTGGTTGCAGTATAAGGGTCCCCAGCAGAGTCGCCAAGCTGTCGCTCCCACCAAATGACACCGGGTCAAATAGGGTACAGACGCGAACGGTCGGCGAAGGGAGGATGTGAGAACACACAGGAGTGAACTCACAGGGAATGAATAGAGTCGCCAGCTAGGCATTTTTATCCCGGAGGAAAGGCAATGCTGCATGGGCCTAGAAAGATGTGGATAAGACGGCTGCGAACCAGAGAGACTGAGAAAGGGGGTTGGTTACAACCTGGGAAGGTATTAGCACCCAGATTGTCCGCCGTACTCGACGGGATCCACGCTTAAAAGATTTGTGTTTTAAAGGGGTAGTGTCAGTGCAATTTGTGTATAAAGAGAGCTGGAAAAGGATGTACAGGTGTCAGTGTAAAAGAAATGTGAAGTGTATAAGAGAAGTGTCAGTGTGAGATCAGGAATGAAATACTCATGATAATGAGGCTAAAAGAATAAAGCTGGAAGAGGGGGAATATACAGAGACTTTTGTTCGATAACTATTAAGTTATGCCTACGTATCCTCTCGTGCAATGAGGAAGTCAGAACACCGTAGTTCGACCCAAAGAGACTGAAAGATGAATTGACTTATGAACTACTTGCTTGTCTATGCTCAAGTGTATGACCTGTCTGGCTCAGGTGCAAACTGTCTTGCATTAGACGGAAGAAGCGAGTTCTCGTTTATGAGTGAAGGTGATGAGAAAAGAATCCCGAAGGAGAAGATTATTGTTTATTTTTGTGTTTTTAATCTTTTACTGCTTTTGAAAGTTTGTCATAAGTTAATGAGCTTAAGCCTAAACCAATGGATTTAGCAAACTCATCACATCTTCCCTCTGATTAGGGGTAATGAGAATACCTCAAGTGTGAAGTCAGCTTTTCACACTTAATCACCATGATGTAGGATTAAGATCATTAACCTACTTGTGAATATTTAGATGTTTTTGGTGTTTTTTGTTTAGTGTTAAGTAATGAGATTAAGCCATAATCAGGGATTAAACAGACTCATTGCACCATCCTAATAGAAGGATAATAGATGAGAATGTTTAAGCTGAGGAAAACTCCTCAACTTAATCCATGATTAGGAATTAAACTCATGACAAAACAAGCCTTTGATTAAGTGGATTTTATTTAATGATATGATGATGAAGTGTTTTTTAGGGTTTGTAAGACAACTTGAGGAGGACTTGTCCATTAACACTGGGGTTAGTCCTTCTTAACCAATTAAGGAAGAATTAGAACCCTAATGCACGACCCAAGTTACAAGCTTGATGTCTTGATGATTATTGAGTGGATTGATTAAGAGATTTAAACACATTAAGGGTTTAACACTTAGGATTAAAGTTATACACTCCATCCTAATAGAAGGATGCAGGCATAAGCTTAATCACAAAGCCTTAAAGCCTTTAGGGTTTAGTCCCTGATTATGAGGTGAGAAGAGAAGACTCAATGAGACACAAAGGTAAAATCTAAATGGGGGGACTAATCAAAACCCTAATCATTGTCATGCTTGGTTGTTCCTAAGGTTTGTGAGGTTCAAGAAAGAGGTCTTCAATGGAACCACCAGGAAGCAGATGAAAGGATCAGGAGAAGCAAAGTAACTTGCTTCATTCAAGAAGGCAAGTCACTTGAGGAAAGAAAGTAAGAAGAAGAAGAATGAGCAATCCCAAACTCAATCACATAACAAAATGCAGCATGGATGTAAGAGAGATGAAAAGAAAATGTGAGAAGTGAAGGCAAATCCACTTCTCAAAGTTACTTACCACCTGAAAAGTTAATAAAGGAATGCAATGCAATGCAAAAAGGAATGAAATGGCATGATGCAAAACAAAACCAGAAGCATATATGAGATGATGATGATGCTATGAGATGCTGCAAACATGAACAACACAAGGGGATGATCATACAATCTTATGGATGCAAATGAAACAAGTTAAGAACCATGAACATACATGAAAAGTTATGAGATGCAAATGGCATACAACATGGCAAATGCAAGATACAATGATCAAACATGCTTTCAATATGTCTTAAGATGTCAAATGAACCAAATGGGTGCACAAAATGCTATGGCAAGTTATGTTATGCAAGCAAGTGCAAGATGGATGCATATGGAAGCCCAAATTAGGGTTTATGATCAAAGCATCAAACATAACCCAAAATCAGAAGCAAACATAAATATAAAAAATTGAAAATTCACTCAAAGGATCCCTAAACCTATACTAACTCACTGCCCAAAGGAAAAGTTCCAACTCTTAACCTAATTCAAGTTATGATTTTCCTAAGTTTTCTAGGGTTTTAGGGTTCCTAAACAAGAAAAATGTCAAACAAATGGAAAATGAAAGATAAAATCATGCCCATTTAATCTTACAAACTACATGATATGCTAAACACAATGCAAAAAGAATCAAAGTCCAACTCTTTATGGTTAGGCAGAAGTGATTTTTGGATGTTTGGATCAAAATAATGCTTTGAAAATGAATTAATTCCATGGAAAATTATCAAAATGCATCAAGATCAAAAAAGAAATTTGGTTTGAGGGTTGGACAATGTTTCTAAATGGTTTTAAATGTTTCATGAATTTTTTGGTGATTTTTAAATACCTAAAAGTATTTTTAATTAATTAATTCTCATTAATTAATTAAAAATAAGCTTTTAAATGATTTAAAAATATTTTTTAATGCAAAAAATAAAAATAAAAATATTTTTGGTTTCTGAAAAATAATAAAAGTTTGGATAAAAATTTTCAGAATTTTTAAAATGGTTTTACTATTTTTAAATAAATGTACAAAATAAATATAAAACAAATGAATTAAAATTAAAGAAAAAGAAAAGTAAACACAATGGAAGGCCAGGATGGATTCTGGGAAAGGGATTGTTGACTGCGCGCGCAATCCTAAGGTCCACATTCAAACTAGCCTAATTTCTGATTTAAATTAATTAAAATGAATTAATTAAGTTAACTAAAGATTAGGGTTTCTAATGACCAATCTCAGCCATCTAAACACGCGCCAGTCTTCCCCAGTCAACGCATCCAACGCACAGCATTCAAACCTCAATTAATTACAGGGATTAGGGTTAATTATTTTCAGGTGACCGGAGAAGACCTCCGGTCGTCTTCTCCGGTGGGAACCCCACCTGAAAATCTCCAAACTCTTCAAAACTCCACTAAAATGAAAACTAAAAGAACAGAAATCATCCCCACATCCCCCTAAATCAAAACCCTAACTCAAAATTCATTTATCTTTCACCAATCAACTGAATCGAAACAAAACAATTTTTAGGGCAAAAGTTTCAGACATTGCATACATCCTGGTTTCTCAACCATTTTCAAAAATAATCACATATTCATGATCAGGGGAATGCATAGAAGCTATTAAGAACTTAAAATCATGCTTCTAGAAAAAAAGTTCATGAAGCTACCTGAGTTTGAAGCTTTTCAGTTTGCAACTTTCTGGCCTCTTCTCTTTGTGCAATCTACTCCTTTCAGGCCCCTGATGAAGTCTTGATGCTTAGAAAGAGTTTGTGATGGTTGGTTTGAGAGTTTGCAGCAGTTCTGTTCAAGGTCAGGTGAGGATCGTGTTTGTGATTCTATGGCTTTCTGGCTGTCTTGAGAGTTGGTTTGTGTTCAGTGAAGCATGGTGAGATGGTTCATGAAGTTTGTTTGTGTGTTTGTGACCTGTGGGATGTGTTTCGAATGCTTTTGCTCAAGAGGGTGAAAATGAGAATGTTGTGGTGTGGCTGGTTTCAGGCTTGCTTGTGCTTATGTTTGGCTTGCATTTGATTTGTATAAAGAAATGTGATTGGTCAGAAGAAGTGACATGTGCTTTATTGATTGGTATGGGTGCTTTTGCTAAAAGGTCAAGTTTGTGTAAGAGAAGCATGGGCAACTTGCTAGCCTAGTACAAGGAGGGTGTGCTGCGCAGCATGATGAGGGAAAAGGCCTAGGACGGTTCAGCACACTAGCCAACAAGTGGATGAGAAGCTATCATGAGTTTTGCAACTTGGCTTGCCTTTGATCCTTATGAAAAAGTCTTGTTCCACAAGCCATGAAACATGTGATTCCTTGGCCCATTATGATTTTTAGATGTTGTGTGATCATGTTGTGTGGATTAGGAGTCCATTTGATAGCTCTAGAACACTTGATCAAGTCATTTTGCAAAATACCTCTTTGGTAGAAACTTTGAAATTTTGTGATTTTAGCCAACTTTGACAAGCCATAACTTTTGATCAAAAATGAATTAGGTCATGTTCTTGTACTTTTTGAAAAGGGAAAGATCTATTACACAACTTTCATGACCAAAGTTTTTCCATTTGAAGCATTTTTGGATCAAAAAGTAAGGGTTGAAAAAGTTGCCTAAAATGGCATTTTTATTAAAAGTCAAACTTGCCCAAAAAGTCAACTTTGCAAAAGACTTGGAATTCTTGAATTTGGTGAACTTCCAACTTCTTCCATGATCAAATAAAGATCATATACAATCAAAATGATGAAGAACACCCCTTGGTTGGGTCATTGGGAGCCTCAGATGCCCTGATTTTGCACTGACTTGCTTGAAAAGTCAACTCTTGATCAGATGACTTCCCCATGGAATTTCTTCATGAAAATTGATATGCATACTCCCTATACCATATAGAGACCAATAGAAACAAGAATGACCAAAAAAATTGAAGTTATGGCCTCTGAAACCAAAACCCTAATTTTAGGTCATCTGTGCAGTCAAGCCTGGCTCTGCTTCCATACCAATCCCAGTTCTTGTGATTTTTTGGCATTCTTAACTTTGAGAGGATATAATATGATACTTGAACACACATGGACCTCTTTGAAGTGATTGATGACCTTTGGAGTGGCTCAAGAAGCTCTTAGATTGCTCAGATCACAAACCCTAGATGCAGATGACTTAGAACCAATGCAGTGGATCAAAAATGTGATATGAGATGGTATGATTGAGTTTATGCATATGAAATGATCACAAGCCATGATGTGAATGGGTGAGGGCAAATTTGGGGTGTTTACGTCCTCTTATCTTCCTGAGTACGAGCTTCAGTGATCCTGACCCACCTAGCTTGACTCTCTTTCAGAATCTGCTCTCCAGCTCTTGACTTCTTGATGTAATCCTCTGACTTCTCAATCCTGGCTAGATGTTCCACCTTTAGCTTTTCCAACCTTTCAATGTCCAGAAGACCATCACTCCTCTCCCAGAGGGTCTTCTGTAGAGCCTGAGTCAGATTCTCATTTCTCTCCTTCAGTTTCTCAAACTCCTCTAAGCTGACAGTGACAGGAGGTGGTGTTGTGGATGGTCTAGGTGCATCCTCAATGGTGAAGGGCATCCCAGAAATTTGAGCCCTGGCATGAGACCACTCATAGTACTGAGCTGAGGCCACATTGTTGCATCTCCCAAGAATGGTTACCCCTTTGGTTTGAACATTGTCCCAAGCCCAGGATGCATGCCTGACAACAGCCAGATTAGACTTAATCTCACAATAAAGGGTTTCAGCCAAGTCTTGTGCTCTAGGAGGGTGGACCAATGCATAGCCCAATTGTCTTTTGAATAACAGAGGGTTGTAATTGATGCAACCTTTCACTCCTATCAGAGGTACATTGGAGAACTGCCCACAACTAGTAATGATGTCCCTGCCCTTGGTGCTCTGAGTGCACCATCTGATGTCATCTGAGGTCAAAGCAATGAGTCTCCTAGCCCAGTTCTTCTGTTGGTGAGGATTCAAGAATGCATCAGTCTTGGGCAAATGTTTGAGCAACCAGGTATGGAACAGGGGAGCACAACATCTCACCAATTTTCCTCTTTGCTTTTCATTCCTTTGGTGAACAGAGTAGTAGAAATCTCCCAGTAAGGTGGGCACTGGGTTCCTCAGAATGAAAAGGTGAATGGCATTCTTGCTAATAAACTTAGGCTCATCTGCAAAACGTATGACCCCATATATGCTGAGGGCTAACAAAGCACAGACTGCCTTCCATTCTCCCAGGGAGGCCTTCAGGATAGCCTGAGATGTCAAGAAATCCAAGTGTAGACCAGAGATTCCTGCCTTGGTTGTCATGTTCTGCTCAATCAGAAAAGGTTCCAGATATAGTGCCTTTGCCACTTCTTCATTACTGGGAAAAGCCATTTCAGGGTTGAAGGGAACACCACCCCTGACAGGTACACCAATCAGTGATGAATACTCTTCCAACAAGGGTCCCAGCTGAAAATTCTGGAAGGTGAAACACCTCAGAGGAGGATCATAGAACTGTAGACAAGTGTGAATCAAGCTCCTCTGGGAAGGGTACAAATCCATAACCACATCAAGGATGCCTCCAAAATGTTCTCTGAATAGTGGTATATGGTCTGGAGTAATAAGGGCCTGGATCTTCCTGATGCCAGTCAGCTCAGGCTCAAAGAAATGGTAAGAGATATTGCTCTTCTTGGGTGCCATGTTGTTGAAGAAGAGCTGAAACAGATGCTGATGATGATGACTGATACTAGAAGATGGGCCACTGACAGGCTAATACTGATGATGCAGGTGACTGAAGCAGGTAGCTGATGAACAGGGGTCTAATCAGATAAAGGGGTCAAAACCAAGCCAAAATATAATGTGGATACCCTGAAAAACAAATAAGCAAATGTTAAATGATGCAATGATGATGTATGCAAATGATATGCAAGGGTTTGTGATCAAGATGGATCTGATTACTGTCTTGATATAAAGATCCATGTATGTTCAAGAAGTCCAGATGGAGGTTCAGAAATCCAGTAACCAAGGTAGGGGACTCAAATAAAGAGTCACATATCCAGGGTTAAAATCACAAGAACTGTCCAAAGTGAAGCATTCTTAAACACAATAGGTAACAGGGTATGATGTGGCCAAGGGTTCCTGCAAACCTGTAAACAGTCCAACCCCCTCACAGGTGATGTTCTAAAACAAAGATCCTCAGACTTGGATCAGTTATGAGAAGTGTAAACACTTCTAACCCGGAGGTACAGTGTTTACAATAACCATAAAAGATCCTCCTCGAATTCACCTCAGTTTCTGAAGGTCATAGTAAAGGTCATCCAGACTTAGCAGGCTTCCCAGATAGCCCTAGCACTACAGGAGATCTGTAGCACAGAGTTCTCAAGAAGAAACCCATATCTGAACCGTGTTTCATATTCCCGCACCAGACCGAAATGGAATGGGAAAGAACATGAACCACTCTAGCCTAGGTGTCACTCAGGTCCCAGGTATAGGACCTTAAACTCTCAATAGAACCCCACCCACCAAAGCAAAAACCAGATCAAGCCAAACACAATATGACAATATGATGTATATAAAGCTATAAAGAAAGCAATAAAACAACTGTACATAAGGCAATAAACAAAATAAATATACAAATACAAATAGCACATAACACCCCAGTAAACACAAATCAAACAAGCGCTAGGAGGAACCCACAAAAAGAACCAGAAGCCCTGGTTACAGTATAAGGGTCCCCAGCAGAGTCGCCAAGTTGTCGCTCCCAAAAGATGAGACTGGGCTCAAATGAGGTACAAACGCGAACGGTCGGCTAAAGGATGAAATGAAAAGAGTCGCCAGCTAGGCATTTTTATCCCGGAGGAAAGGTAATGCTGCATAGACCTAGAAAGATATGGACAAGACGGTTGCGAACCAGAGAGACTGAGAAAGGGGGTTGGTTTCAACCTGGGAAGGTATTAGCACCCAGATTGTCCGTCGTACTCGACGGGATCCACGCTTAAAAGATTTGTGTTTTGAAGGGGTAGTGTCAGTGCAATTTGTGTATAAAAAGAGATGGAAAAAGATGTACAGGTGTCTGTGTAAAAGAAGTGTAAAGTGTAATGTATACAGTGTCAGTGTAAGGACAAGAGTGAAATGCTCATGATAATGAGGCTAAGAATAATGCTGGAAGGAGGGGGGATAAACAAATACTTTTGTTCGATAACCGTTAAGTTATGCCTACGTATCCTCTCGTGCAATGAGGAAGTCAGAACACCGTAGTTCGACCCAAAGAGACTGAAGGATGAATTGACTTGTGAACTGCTTGTTTGCCTATGCTCAAGTGTATGACCTGTCTGGCTCAGGTGCAAACTGTCTTGCATTAGACGGAAGAAGCAAGTTCTCGTTTATGAGTGAGTGAGATGAGAAAAGAATCCCAGAGGAGACGATTATTGTTTGTTTTTTGTGTTTTCAGTCTTTTATTGCTTTTGGAAGTTTGTCATAAGAAAATGAGCTTAAGCCTAAACCAATGGGTTAGTAAACTCATCACATCTTCCCTCTGATTAGGGGTAATGAGAATACCTTAAGTGTGAAGTCAGCTTCTCACACTTAAACACCTTTGGTGTAGGATTAAGATCATTAACCTACTTGTAATTGATTAGATGTTTTTGTGGTTTTTGTTTAGTGTTGAGTAATGAGATTAATCCATAATCAGGGATTAAATAGACTCATTACACCATCCTAATAGAAGGATAATAGATAAGAATGTTTAAGCTGAGGAAGACTCCTCAACTTAATCCATGATTAGGGATTAAACCCATGACAAAACAAAGCCTTTATTAAGTGGATTTTAGTTAATGATATGATGATGAAATGATTTTTAGGGTTTGTAAGACAACTTGAGGGGGACTTGTCCATTAACACTAGGGTTAGTCCTTCTTAACCAATTAAGGAAGAATTGGAACCCTAATGCAAGGCCCAAGTTACAAGTTTGATGTCTTGATGGTTATTATGATGAATTGATTAAAGGATTTAAACACATTAAGGGTTTAACACTTAGGATTAAAGTTATACATTCCATCCTAATAGAAGGATGCAGGCATAAGCTTAATCACAAAGCCTTAAAGCCTTTAGGGTTTAGTCCTTGATTATAAGGTGAGAAGAGAAGACTCAATGAGACACAAAGGTAAAATCTAAAGGGGGGGACTAATCAAAACCCTAATTATTGTCATGCTTGGTTGTTCCTAAGGTTTGTGAGGTTAACAAGAGAAATCTTCAGAGGAACCACCAGGAAGCAGATGAAAGGAGCAAAGAGAAGCAAAGTAACTTGCTTCATTTAAGAAGACAAGTCACTTGAGGAAAGAAAGTAAGAAGAAGAAGAAATAGCAAGCTCAATATCAAACACAAGACAAAATGCAGCAATGATGCATAAGAGGGGTGAAAAGAAATTGTGAGAAGTGAAGGCAAATTCACTTCTCAAAGTGACTTACCACCTGAAAAGTTAGTGAAAGAAATGCAATGCAATGCAAAATGAGATGAAATGGCATGATGCAAACCAAAACCAGAAGCATGTGTGTGATGGTAATGATGCTATGAGATGACACAAACATGAAACAAGGCATGAGGATGATCATACAAACATATGGATGCAAGAGAAACATGCTTAGAACCATGAACATACATGAGAAGTTATGAAATATAAATGACATACAAAAGGGCAAATGAAAGATGCAATGATCAAACATGCTTCTAATATGTCTTAACATGTGTCATGGATCAAATGGATGCATAAAATGTCATGGAAAGTCATGGTATGCAAACAAATGCAAGGTGAATGCAAAAGGAAGCCCAAATTAGGGTTTATGATCAATTCACAAAACAAAAACAAAAACCAGAAGCAAACATCAAGATAAAAAATTGAAAATGCACTCAAGGGAACCCTAAACCTATACAAACTCACTGCCCAAAGGAGGGGTTCTAACTCTTAACCTAATGAGGGTTATGAATTTCTTAAGATTCCTAGGGTTTCAAGGTACCTTGTCAAGAAAAATGTCAAACAAATTGAAAATGCAAGATCAAATCATGCCAATTTAATCCTATAAATTTCATGATATGCAAGATGCAATGCAAAAAGAATCAAAGTCCAACTCTTAAAGACTAGGCAGAAATGAATTTTCAAAGATTGGATCAAAATAATGCTTTGAAATAGAATTAATTCCATGGAAAATTGTCAAAAGACATCAAGATCAAAAAAGAAATTTGGTTTGAAGGTTGGACAATGTTTCTAAATGATTTTAAAGGTTTCATGAAATTTTTGGTGATTTTTAAATACCTAAAAGTATTTTTAATTAATTAATTCTCATTAATTAATTAAAAATAAACTTTTAAATGATTTAAAAATAATTTTTAATGCAAAAAATAAAAATAAAAATGTTGTTGGTTTCTGAAAATTAATAAAAGGTTACATAAAAATTTTCAGAATTTTTGAATGATTTTTACTATTTTAAATAAAAATGCACAAATTAAATGAATTAAAATGAAAATAAAATGAAATTAAACTAAAAATGAGAAAGCCAGCAAGATCAATGGCCAGTATTCAAACTCACACGCGCGGGAGTGGACTTAGCGCGCATCTGGACGACCAAGATTCAAATTCACGCAATTAAGACTAAACCCTAATTAATTAACCCTAATGACTTTCAGACGACCGGAACACTGTTCCGGTCGTCTTCTCCGGCAAGCTCCTCTTTCAAACTCTCTCAAATCCTCACTAAATCATGTCAAACTCTCCAGATCAACTCAACTAACCCTCCTAAACAACAATCCAGCAACAAATTCCATTTATTTCTACTCAAGATCAAGATACGAATCAAACATCAAAAACTGCCAAAATTTCAGAAACACGATACAAGCTCATTTCTCAATCTTTTTCAAAAGTAAAAGGCTCAGTGAACTCAGGGAAGCATGCTTTATCATTTAGAAACAAGAAATAAAGGTTCTGGAAAAATGAAATGCCATGGCTACCTGAATCGAAGCTTTGATTTCTGGCACTTTCTGGCTGGTTTCTTGCTTCCAATCACCTCCAATGGACCTCCTGAGAAGCTTTCAATGCTTGTTTGAAGTTTACAATGGTTGGTTTGAAAGATAGATGAAGTTCTGCTCAAAGGGGGAGAGAAATCGTATCTTGGTTTTTGGGAGTTTCAAGCTATGGTGATGGGTGGTTTATGACCAGTGAAGTATGCTAAGTTGATTTGTGAAGTTGGTTTGTGTGTTTTCAGCTTGTGAAGAGTGTTTCGAAAGCTTTTGCAAAATGGGGTGAAAATGAGAGAGAGCTGTTCTTGGTGCTTTCAGGCTTGTGTGTTATGTGCTTTGGCTTGCTTTTCGTTTGTATAAACAAATGGGATTGGTCAGATGAGTTGATGTGTGCTTTTGTGATTGGTATGGCTCAAGTTGCCAAAATGTCAAGTTTGTGTAAGAGAGGCATGGGCTACTAGCTAGCCAAGGACAGATGGGGTGTCCTGCGCAGCAAGATGTGTGGAGAGCCATAGGATTGTTTGTGAAGTCAGCAAGCAAGTGGATTCACACTTGAGTGAGTTTTTGCAACTTGCTTCACTTTTGCTTCCTTTGAGAATTCTTGCTCCATAAGTCATGAAGATGAGTGATCCCTTGGCCCATTCTGAATTTTAGATGTCACATGATCATGTTGTGAAGAAATGGTACACATTTGAGGCCTTTAGAACACTTGAACAGACCATTTTGCAAAATGTCTTTTTGGTAGAAAACTTCAAATTTTGTGATTTTAGCCAACTTTGACAAGCCATAACTTTTGATCCAAAATGAATTAGGTCATGTTCTTGTACTTTTTGAAAAGTGAATGATCCATTCTACAACTTTCATGACCAAAGTTTTTTCATTTGAAGCATTTTTGAATCAAAAAGCAAGGGTTGAAAAAGTTTCCCAAAATGGCAATTTCATTAAAAGTCAAACTTTCCCAAAAAGTCAACTTTGCAAATGACTTGAAATTCTTCAATTTTGTTAACTTCCAATATCTTCCATGATCAAATAAAGATCATACACAATCAAAATGATGAAGAACACCCTTTGTTTGGGTTATTGGGGGCCTCAGATGCCCTGATTTTACACTGACTTGCTTAGAAAGTCAACCCTTGATCAGATGACTTCTCCATTGAATTTCCTCATGAAAATTGATATTCATGATCCCTATACCATATAGAGACCAATAGAAACAATAATGACCAAAATATTTGGAGTTATGGCCTTTGAAACCAAAACCCTAATTCTAGGTCATCTGTGCAGTTAAGCCTGGCTCTGCTTCCATGCCATTTTCAGTTCTTGTGATTCTTTGACATTCTTGACTTTGAGAGAATATAATATGATGCTTGAACATACATGGAACCTTTTGAAGTGATTGGTGACCTTTGGAGTGGCTCAAGAAGCTCTTGATTTGCTCAGATCACAAACCCTAGATGCAGATGACTTAGAAGCAATGCAGTGAATAAAAAATGTGGTATGAGATGATATGATTGAGCTTATTCATATGAGGAGATCATAAGCCATGGTGTGAATGGGTGAGGGCAAATTTGGGGTGTTTACACTCCTCACCAACTGTCCTTCAGCAACGCTAGACGCCAGCCATATCGGATCCTGATCTCCAGGTATGATCAGATTTCGTTAATTCTCTTCACTTAATTGAGAAATAGTTCTTTTATCACTCAGTTAATTTCCAACTCAAGTAGCCACATGTCTTAATGTTATCTTATAATATACCATCATCACCTCTTCTCTACTATGTGTCTGTGACATTTTCAAGAAAATGTTTCCAAGTGGATATAGTTACTTTATTTGATTAAATGGGAATCAACTACAGGAAAATGAACTGTGACATTATTAATTGTTTCTCACCAACTACCTAATATATTATATAAATTATCCATCATCCACACAAAACTTGCGCCACTCATCACATCATCTCCATTATAAAACTCTATTCACCAAACTCTTCTTCTCACACTCACTTCCCATAGGACAAACAATTGGCCTCAGACCTTAATATCTATTTTTGTTCCCTACGGGGCAATAAATAAATGACCTCCTAAATAATATCCATGATTATATCTCCTTATTAATCAATGTCATAGTTCAATATCTGTCTATTACAGAACTTTAAAATCAAGTATAACATATAATAGGATTATGCTACTGTTTTGGTTTGAAGAGAAATCATTATGAATTAGTTTTCCCAAATTACAAGTGGGTCTTTATAATATACCATTACAAAAATTCTAAACATAGTCACATAACTCAAATCAAATCAAAGATTTTTAGTAAAACTTAGAAATTCTAAACTAATAAAAATTGAGATTTTACCCTAACCACATTTCTACCCATTATATATTATCCAACAATCTCAAATAATTTAATGAAAACTCACCCTTACCTTGGTTTTTCTTGGATTCTAGAGCTTCCTCCTCTTTGAGTTTTCTCCTCTTCTTCTTCACTTCTCTCTTTGCCTCTTTTTCCCTTTCTATCTTCTAACCCTATTCTATCACTTTTCTCATTTTATTAACTCTCACAATTAATCAATATTCTATTGGGCTTATTCAACATACCTTCTCACTCACCCATCACATCCTATAATTATGTCTAATTAGTTAATTATATCAATTCTATTTTATTTCACCAAATAAAATAAATTCAATAATTCAAATAAACCAAATAAATCAATTAACTCAATTATTTTAAATAATTCAATCATATCAAATAATTCAATTAAATCAAGTAATTCAAATAAATCAATTAAATCGAATAAATCAATTAATTCAAATAATTAAATTGAATCAATTATGCACAAAATCACACAATTAATTAATTAATATAATAAATAAATAATAACGAAAATTGGGATGTTACAATCATCACAGGTCTTATTTCAGAATCCTAAATTACGCGCCTAAGTCAATAACAGAAAGCCGTTATTACGATATTCTCTCGTTCAACTCAGATATCTTCTCACTCGTTCCAGTCTCAGTTCAACATACAGAGTCAAGGCCCAGCTAAATGAGTTCCTACAAATTCTCAACATCAGTACCATATGAAAGCTATAAATAGAAGTTGCTTTCAGTTCAAAAAGGGAGCTTCGACCATTCTACCAAATTTCTGCAATTTTACCATTCGAAGCCATTTTATTTCATTTGTTCAGAGATGTTTCCTTTTTCATTTATTTTCCCGCATTTAATTTAGTTTCCATTACCGGACCTTAGTGATAGCTTCCTACACCGGGAAGCTATTACCATTTCTTTATTTCCAGCCATTGCTTTTGTTTAAGTTTGATTTTCTGCAAGAATTCTTAATTCAACTGTACTTCAGCCATGTTCTTTATTAAATTATATGCTTTATCTTCAAATTATTATGTCTTATATTTTTATGCATTCCTTCTACTTATTTTTTTCTGAGTTAATTAATATGTCCAGGTAAACCCTTTATTCGATATGTGATTGAATGAACGGATCGAATTTATAACGCCCTAATTTTATTTCATTAATTTATTTGGAATGTTGTGTTTTAGTGTGTGGAAGAATAATATATTATTGAATATAATTTTAATTTGAGAATTATATTATGGTGGATAATATTATTATTATTGGATGAGTTAAATAAAGGGCATAATAAGTGGTAAGGGGTAAGGTGGTCTTTAGGTGAATTTAGTGAGGGTAATAGTGGAAGTCCCTAAGTTGGTCTAAGAGGTTATGTGATAGGAAGGGAAAAGAAATCGTATTATGAGTAAGAGAAGACGACCGTGAAATTGAGAGAGAGAAGAGAAAGAGCTAGAGTTGAAGAGAAGAATCCGTGAGGAAGAGGAATTTTTCGTCAAAACCAAGGTAAAGGCGAGATTCTTCCATCTCTAAAGAGATTTATAATGGGAATTGGGTAGGTTGATGATTAGGGTTGGGGTTTTGGTGGTTGAGTGGGTTTTTGGTTGAGTTGTTGATAATTTGTTGTTGGTAGTTGATGATGTTATGAATTAGGTAGTAAAATAAGTAATTACTGTGAATTCTGGCTGGATATTGGTGTTTTGGGATGAAAATCCGTGCAGGTTTGAGTGTAGGTCGCATAAGGAGAACCGCGTGAATCGCAGAGCTCGCTTAGCGAGCAAGGAGAACTTTGGAAAGTCAGAATACAGAGAGTTGTTCTCTTAGCGAGCAATCCCCCTCGCTCCGCAAGACCTGGAGCAAAAAATGTCGAATTTTATGTTAGAAAAATTCCTTAAAATTATCTAATTAATCTAATAATGATTATGAATCAATGCGGTGTAGTTGAATGCAGTTAGAGAAGATTTATACACATAATTGTAGGGATAATTAGTATGACTTGAACATGAACATAGTTGATATGTTGTTGGACTTGGTGGTTATGGTGTTAGGAGTTGTTGTCGTCGTGATAAGTTACATATGTTTGTTGTTTATATGCTAAATATGCATGCTATTGATGATAGCTAGTTGTTGTGATAAATCGTGTATTGTGATGTTGTTGAGTTGTATTTTTAGTTGTTGTATTAATTACATATATGTCATTGGTGTTTCATGACATGTTGTATAGTTGGGACAATATACCAAGGTGGGATATGTTCGTTGTTGTGATGATGGTGCGATCATGAAATAGGGGTCGAGGGTGCGATCATGAAATAGGGATCGTACGTGACTATAAAATAGGGGTCGAGGGTGTGATCATGAAATAGGGATCATAATGGACCATGAAATAGGGGTCGATGGGTGTGATCATTAAATAGGAATCATACTAGACCATGAAAGAGGGGTCGAGAGTTCCGACGGGAACTGGATCTTGAAATAGAGATCGGAGTATGGTACCGCATGTATATAGTCAAGTAGAGTCTCACTGCATAATTTGTTGTTGTTGTTGTATTTTGTGTTAGTGTGTATGTTGTTGTTGTTGTACATGAGGTTGGTGTATATGATGTTGTTGTGTATTTATTGTGATTTTACGGTAGTCGGTGAGAAGTGGTGTCTAATTATGATACTTGGTAGTTATTATTATATTACTCTTTTGTGATGTAAGTATCTCACCCATTCTGTTTGAATGTTACTCTTATGTTGGTAACGTGCATGTGAGCAGGATAAGTTGACTGGTGGTTAGTGAAGTAGGTGTACTTCACGTCGTTATATTGTCGGCTCTGATATGTTGCTTTGGGTGTCAGGATGATGTTACTCTTGTTTATTTCTTTCAGAAAGACATTTTTGTAATCGAATTATGAATGATGTTGCTTTAAAAACATTTTCCACTGCATGTTGAACAATTTATTTTGAAAACGTATCATTGAGCCAAGTGTGGTATTTTCGTTGAATTGTGACACTCAAATATTTTGGTAAAATTTTTACTCTGATTTTACAAATAATTCTGTGGGGTAATTTGGGTGTTTCAAAGTGGTATTAGAGTAGGTCGGTCCGTCTGACCAAGTAGTTGAGTCATTGAGTTGCGAGTCGTTGAGTTGTTATGTCAATGTGTTATTGTTGATTGTTGAGCGTTGTTGTTGCGTTGTTTTTGTTGTTGTTGTTGATTTTAAATCATTGTTGAATTATGTTGTGTGACAGATTTAGATTGGCTGGAAGGAAATATGCTGCACTTGCCGCTGCTATGAAAGCTATGGCATATGCCGTGCAAAACCCGATGAATGCTGGGGATCATGAAAGTGATGAGTTCAAGAAGAATAATCCGCCTACATTCAAAGGGAAGTATGACCCTGATGGAGCACATGATTGGCTCAAGGAGATCGAGAGGTTCTTCAGAGTGATGGAGTTCTCGGAAGGAAGTAAGGTGCGGTTGGGTACGCATAGATTGGTGGTTGAAGTCGGTGATTGGTGGGCTGGCACTCGTCAACGGTTGGATGCGTCTAGTGAGGAAGTCACCTGAGCCGTGTTCAAGAGAGAATTTCTGAGGAAGTATTTCCCGGAGGATGTTCGGGGAAAGAAGGAAATTGAGTTTCTGGAGTTGAAACAAGGCAGCATGTCTATGACTGAGTATGTTGCGAAGTTCACTGGTTTGGCGACGTTCTATCCTCATTATAGCGAGGCAACTGCTGAGTTCTCGAAGTGTGTCAAATTCGAGAATGGTTTGAAGCCAGAGATTAAACAGGAGATTGGCTATCAGAGGATCCATAGATTTTCGGATTTGGTGGATTGCTGTAGTATATTTGAGGAAGAAAATAAGGCTTTATCTAAGCATTTTAAAGGCTTAGCTGAGAGAAGAGGGAAACAACAAATGAATCATGGAAAACCTTATGCAGCTCCTATTGATAAAGGTAAGTAGAAACAAAATGAAAGTAAAAGGCCAAGTGGGGGAGGTGCTCTTGTTTCGTAGAAGTGTTATATATGTGGTGAGGTGGATCATCGTGTCAGTGAGTGCATGAGTGACGTGAAGAAATGTTTTAAGTGTGGTCAACCTGGTGTCGCTCCCGAAGATTTGCATCCCGGTACAGGCGCGAACGATCAGCGAAAAGAGAAAATGAAAATGAATTGAATAGAGTCGCCAGCTAGGCATTTTTATCCCAAAGGAAAGGTAATGCTGCATAAACCTAGAAAGAGATGGATAAGACAGTTGCGAACCAGAGAAACTGAGAAAGGGGGTTGGTTACAACATGGGAAGGTATTAGCACCCAGATTGTCCGTCGTACTCGACGGGATCCACGCTTAAAAGATTGTGCTTAAAAGGGGTAGGTGTATGTGCTATCTTTGTGCAAACGCTAAGAAAAGAATATACAAGTGTTAGTGCAAAAGGGTGAATGCTCAGGAACTGAGGCTTAGAAAAGAATGCTGAAAGAGGGGGAAGACACATAGACTTTTGTTCGATAACTGTTAAGTTATGCCTACGTATCCTCGCGTGCAATGAGGAAGTCAGAACACCGTAGTTAGACTCAAAGAGACTGAAGAAATTGACTGTGAACTGCTTACTTGTCTATGCTCAAGTGTATGACTCGCCTGGCTCGAGTGCTAACTGTCTTGCATCAGACGGAAGAAGCAAGTTCTCGTTTGTGAATGAGTGTGGTGAGAAAATAATCCCGAAGGAGACGATTATTGTTTGTTTTGTGTTTTCAATTTTGTTATTGTTTTTGGTGTTTTTTTATAAGTTAATGAGCTTAAGCCTAAATCAAGGGTTTGTAAACTCATTATATCCTCCCTGATTAGGGATAATGAGCCTACTTAAGTATGAGATAAGCATCTCAACTTAATTACCATGATGATGTAGGATTAAGATCATTAACCTACTTGTGATTAATTAGATGTTTTTGGTTTTTTTAGTGTTAAGTAATGAGTTTAATCTCTAATCATAGATTACTGAGATCATTACACCATCCTAATAGAAGGATAATAAATGAGAACACTTAAGCTGAGGAAGATACCTCAACTTAATCCATGGTTAGGGATTAAATTCATTATATAACAAGCCTTTATTAAGTGGATTTTAATTAAGGGATGAGATTAAGAAATGGATTTTAAGTTTGAAAGACAACTTGAGGGGGACTTGTCCATTAAACACTAGGGTTAGTCCTTCTTAACCATAAGGAAGAACTAGAACCCTAATGTAAGGCCCAAGTTACAAGATAAAAAATAAGTTACTTACTTATTTCAAGGAAGCCACCAATGGAAGAAGCAGATGAAAGGAGGAGGAAGCAAAATAATAAGTTACTTACTTCCTAAGAAGACAAGTAACTTAAAGAAAGAAAGTGAGAGAGATAGAAAATAAGTGAATTAGATTCAGTTCAAGGACAAACAAGATGCATATGAATGAGATAAGAAGAAGTGAGAGGTGAAGGCAAATCCACCTTCCAAAAACTTACCAAACCTGAAAGTGTTAGCATGAATGCATAAGATATAAAGCATAAAGAAATGAAGTGAAATGAGATGAAATGACCAAAGTCATAAGTGTTTATGCAATGTAAATGTCATGTAAGATGATGGAAAGGCATACAAAATGCATATGTATGATCATACAAAGATGAGATGCAATGGAAGCATGCTTAGGAGTTTGAAAACACATGAAAGTTTATGAAATGAAATGAATGTTAATCATGGCAAATGAATGAATAAATGATCAAACAAGGTTCTAACATGTTCTAAGATGTCTAAGATGACATATGAATGCATGAAATGTCATGGCAAGTTCATGTAAGGATGCATATGCAAGGTGAATGCAAATGAACATGAGAAATTAGGGTTACATGGACATGTGCGATGCAAATGGATAAAACATAAGAAAATGACATGATAAAAATTTTCAATTAAGCTCAAATAAACCCTAATCCCATATTAGGTCACACCCCAAAGGAGAAGGTCAGAAGCCTAACTTATCAAAAGTTATGATTTTCCTAAGTTTGCTAGGGTTTTTGGGTGATTCAAAAGGAAAAATGCAAATCAATTTGAAAATTCAAGATAAATTCATGAGAAAAATAACCTAGAAACTACATGCAATATGTAACACAATGCAAAAATAATCAACTTCAAACTCTTCTTGGTTAGGCAGAAATGATTTTTTAAAGTTAGGGTTTAAAAATATGATTTTAAGGACCCTTAATTCAAAGAAAATTGGCAAACTATGATCAAACCTAAAAAGAAATTTGTGTGAAGAGTTTGAAAATGTTTATAAATGCATTGGGATGATTCAGGATTTTTTTGGTGATTTTTAGAAACCTGAATGTATTTTTAATTAACTAAAATACTTTAATTAATTAAAAATAACACTTAAATGCTTTAAAAATACTTTTTTAATGCAAAAAATAAAATAAAAATTATTTTTGGATGGAGAAAAATATTTAAAGTCAGAATGCAAAAGAAAATATTTTTGGATGCTTTTTGATATTTTAAATAAATTGTGCAAAGAAATGCAAATAAAAATGAAATAAAAATGATTTAAATGAGAAGTATGCAGATCTGATGGTCCAGATTCAAACTAAAAGGGGGGGAATTGACTGGCGCGCAATCCTATGATCAGAATTCAAACTGGCTAATTAATTTGATTTTATATTAATTAAATGGACTAATGAACTAATGGTGCATCTGGACCACTCATTGCCTAACCCTAATCAAGATCTAAAGGCTACGAATCAATCTGGGGATTTAATCAGGGTTTAGCCCTAATTACATTCAGGTGACCGGAGCTAAGCTCCGGTCATCTTCTCTGGCCATCCAAATTCTGAAATCACTCCCTAGGCCACCCCAAGCTCCCAAATGCTCCATAATCACTCATCAAACATTAACAAACAAGAATCCAGGCACTAAAAACATTTATCATGCATCAAAAGAGAGAATCGAAGCAAGAACATTTCACGGGAAAAATTTCAGAACATCATGAAATGCTTAAAACTCAACCATTTTCAAAAGTAAAAACATCAGCATGATCAGGGAAGCATAAGGAATCATTTAGAAACATAAAAAAGAAGTTCTGGAAAAATTGTTCATCATAGCTACCTGAGATGGAGCTTTGTGTTCTTGAGCTTTATGGGTCTTTCTTTTGTGCAAACCACCTCCTTTGATCCCTCTGAGTGTATTGTGATGCTTGGAGTGAGTTTATTTTGGCTGAATCAAGAGTTCCAGTTCTGAGTATGCAAAAACCGTGTTTTGGCTTGAGGGTATTTTAGGCTATGGTGATGGGTGGGAAATGATCCTGAGGTGTTTTTGAGTTGATTGGTGGAAGAAGTTTAGAGTTTGAGTGGTTGGTTTTTGAGATTCAAAGAGAGGAAGGTTTTGATGGATTTTGTGAATTCTGAGTTGGGGGATGATTTAGGCTCTTGTGTGTTATGAAATGGCTTACATAATGTTTGTTTAAGCCAATGAGATTGATCAGAAAGTTGTTGAGGCACATGCTGATTAGTATGGGGTGTTTTTGCAAAAAAAGTCAATTTAGGTGTGTTGTACCCCAAAATTTGCCCTCCCACAATCAATACAACCTCTCTCAAGACTTCTAAATGATCATAAGGTCCTCAAGACTCCCAATTGGTCAAGAAGTATGAAAGTTTCCCCAGACAAGGCCTCCTCCTAAGCAAAGTGTCAAAAACTAAAGTTTTGTGTTTCTTCAGGTTAAAATGAGTTTCAAGACATCAAGTATTCTTCATAACATCCCACATGTATTCAAGAATCCCCATGTCAAGTTTCAAGGCTTTCCCAATAAGTTTGCCTAGTCAGATGATAAGATATGCAAAAATCAGTCAAAGTAGTTAAAAAGTCAAACTGAGGTCAACTGTGGTCAAACTAAAGTCAAACTTCAAGATTTTTTGCCAACATCAAGTTTATGAAGTAAAATTCATCATTTGATCAAGGGTTGATCATGATTCATCAAGGAAGTTTCAGATCATCAAGAATCAGGAGTTTCTAAATTAGGGTTTTCTTAGGAAAAGTCAACTGAACTTTGACCAGCCATAACTTTCACATGCTTCATCAAATTTTTTCCATCCAAAGCTTATTTTGAAGAAAATTGAATTCTCTAAAACTTTGTGTCTCACAAGCCAAGCCTAAAAAAGCTTCATTTAGAAGGTATGAGCTAAAACATTATAGGTCATTTCAAAAGTGAACAAAAAGTCAACATCTTCGAAAGGGCATAATTTGAAAATGGTAAAAGATATGGACATGAGACTAAAGAGTTTTATTAGAGGACTCCTTAAGCTTTCCAAAATGTCCAAGAACACCTTCATAGCCTTAAAATTGAAGGATTTGTGCCTTTGCAAAGTTGGGAAATATTTGAGGGGTATATTGAACAAATGAGGTCTTAAAACCAAATTCTTCCAAATGGGCTTGCAATTTTGTAATCTAATTCTTACAATGACATCATGCACGACCCAATGATTATTTTTTTCATATTTTTATAGTTTATTTTATATTTATTTGGATTTTATTTATTAAAATTCAATTTAAATATATATAAAATATGAAAAGTCAAATGAAAAATGAAATCTTTGATAAAAAAATTAGTTGGATTATATTTAGAATGATTGGAAATCAACTAAAGTTAGATTGGATCAAAAATAGAAAGGTTAGATGAGATTTTTTGAATATTTAAAAGTGAAGAAACTTCATGATCAAGCAACCTTCACAAGCCCACAAATCCACAAATTTTTGACCTAAATTCAATCACTATATACACATAAACAAAAGCATACACAAGGGGACGATTTTTCTGCCTCCAAAGCACAAGAACAAAAGTAAAAAATTCCAAGGAAAAGTGAGATTCAGATTTCATCATTTAGGCTGCTTATCAAAGGTTTTAAGGTGTAAAATCATTCCTGGATGCCTCCTAAACCTTTCCCAATCATCAAAAGCATCACATTGACTCATACAAGCATAAACCAAATTCATGTTCTTGAGCTTTTATTTTTATTTTTCGATTACATTGATTTATGCATAAATATTTGATTTGAACTATATAATATTGTTTGTTTGAGTGTGTTGATGGATTCTGGATAATTGGTTTTAAGCTTTGATGCAGGAATCGTACGATGCCATTGTTAGGGTTTTATGAACTTGAAATTGGGAACCTCTGTTAAAAGAAATTTCACATGAAATTGATGGATCAATTGGACTTAGGGACCTCATATTAACTGACTTGAATCGTTGAACGCAATTTATTCTTGTTATTTGTGATGTTTGAATGTGCAGGACTTTTAGTGATGGAGAAAATTCGTCACTAAAACGTTTAGTGACGAACGTCTGTAGGTATAGCCTAATACGACAGCTAGAGGAAGGAGATGAAGTCTGGCGCGAAATTGGATGTTCTAAACTTTGTTTATTTTATTAGAATATATTTACGTTTATATTTCAGATGCGTTGCTTAGCTCAGTTGGTTGATGATACGCGCATGGAGGCAGGAGGGCTGGGTTCGAATCCTTGGTTCCAACATTTTTTCACATATTTATTTTTGGATGCAGGTTTAAAATATAATGGATGCGTTGCATAGAGATAACACTAGCGTGTGCTGGCTCAGTTGGTTTTGTGTGATGTTGTTGAGGTAAGGGACATGGGTTCAAATCCCAGGTCCTATCTTTTTAGTGATTTTCTCATATTTCTTATTTTTCCTATTTTCTTTGTTTTTGTTTAAATTAATATAATTAAAATGTTTTCTAAATCAATAACCAATAATATTTTTATAAATCCTATATTTTCTAAAAAACTCATAATTATTTTCTTAATGTTTATTAATTGTATTAATTTTATAATATATTTGTATATAATAATAATAATAATAATTATTATATATATATATATATATATATATATATATATATATATATATATATATATATATATATATATATATATATATATTGTAAATAAAAAATAAGGTATTTTAATTATGATTGAAAACCCTAATTTCTTTAATTAAACCTAATATTTTCCATTACCCTAAAAACCAAATTTATTTTTCTAAACTCTAATTAGAATATTTTTATAATAACTTTTTTATTTTGTAAATATTTTATTTTCTTATTATTATTATTATTATTTAAACTTATTATTTTTCTTATAAATTCTAAATAATTTCTAACTTATTTAATTTCTTTAAAAAATACTAACTTTTCTTTATTATTTCATTATTTTTTCTTTTAATTCTAATATCCTAATATTTATTGCTTTATTATTATTATTGCTTTATTTATTTGCTTTATTATTATAATCCTAATATTTATTTGCTTTATTATTATTATTATTTATTATTTTTATGATTATATTGTAATTATCCCAAAGCCATGTAATAATTTTAGATTTATGTTTCCGCATTATTTTTATTGCTATGGATAGTAAATAGGGTGTGGAAAGTATTTGTAATTAATTTAACTTAGAAAATTAATTTAAAAAAGATAAATACTTGAAAATAAACACTCACACACGTAAGTCGATCTTTGATCGCCATCTTGCACTTCCTAGGATATTCCTCTTGGTTGCCTTTAATATGGTCAAGTCCCTCGAATATAGGGGTGTCTTAAGCAAAGTCCCTTCACTTATAAAATCATCAAGTCCCTTCAGATTAAAAGATCAAGTCCCTTCGAGGTTGCCTACGGAATAATGATCTTGTCCCTTCGAATAAATGATGATAGTCCCTACGAATTGCTAAAGACACCCCTTAAGTTGCTTTCTATGACCATACGATGACCCTACGCTTGTCCCTTAAACACATCCAAGGTAATGACTACCTATTCCTTAATAATAGGGATAGTCTTACCATTGAAAGAACATACAAGAACATGAAAGACTTAATCTAGGGTAGGTACCTCTTAGTTGCTTGCTCACATTTCAAAATACTTTTTACACCTCACTTTCAAAACATTTTCAAAACAAGGCTTTGTATACATCCATACGAGGATCATTACAAAGTACTTAGAAAATTTCCAATCACACACTACACTCTTCAAAAACAATTTTAAGTGAGCTAAGTAACTAAGAGCCCATGGATAACCATGGATATAAAGGGTGCTAACACCTTCCCTTTGTATAACCTACCCCCCGAACTCCAGTCTTTTAAAATAGGTCTTTCCTGTTCTTTTATGTCCTTTCCACTTGGATAAAATAAAAGTCGGTGGAGACTCTTGCTATCCGCAACATGACCAAAAGTCAGTTCTCCCACCGTGTTACAGAACTGGCGACTCTACTGGGGAGTTATTAAGTAAAAGAGGGGTACCCTTAGGAATTAGATCACTTAAATTGTTTGTCTTGTTTGCTTTACTTTTCTGTTGGGCTTTTTGTGTGAAAGATCCTAACCCGGATCTAGTGTACCCTAGGTAAATGGCAATAGACCAAGGAAACTGTACGGCGTATACCGATATGGTTGATCTGGTGGCCATAGTTAGTGTGACTTCTTGGTTGGTGCTTATGTTCCTTAAGTAAGTTAAGGATAATATGGGGCTGCCATATGTTGTCAATACACTAACTAACATTTAGAACCCTAGTTATCCCATCTTGGCCTTTAGAAAGTAGTGAGATATCCGGCTTTGGAGAAGTCTAAAGTTGGTTGATACTCGATACTACGCTCATTGAGATCCTAAACTTGGAGGGTTTTGGTTGGCAAGTAAGTTTCCTACTGAACAACCACCCTTGGGAAGGATCAGTGATATTGAGATCCCTTAGAACCTGGTTACTTTTATAGGACATGATGAACCATCTAAACTTCAGAGGAGGGTACTTACCTTTAAACCTCATGCAAGCCTTCAAACCTAGGGCCATTGTGTGACTTGTTTGTGTGTGCCACATGTTTGTGATTGAGCATAGCATCATGACATCATGCATCATAAGCATAGCATTTTCACTAACCATTTCAAGGACCAAATGATTTATCTTTGTTCTTTGTTGCAGGTCATGGCTTCTGCTCGTAGGAATACTATCCGAATCAACTTTGTAGGAATACCTCCTAAGATTAAGGATTTGGTCTCTCAAGTTTCTGAAAACTCCCAATTCATCAAGAGGCATGGTTACCTACTGGATCTAGTCACTTCAGGGTTCAATGAAGACATGATGAGTGTCCTATTTCAGTTCTTTGATCCTAAACATCATTGCTTCACATTCCCCGACTATCAGCTGGTTCCTACAATGGAAGAGTTCTCTAAACTACTGGGTATACCTATCCTTGATCAGAAACTCTTCACAGGCTTAGAGAAGGAGCCTAAACCTGAAGTTATTGTTGCAACCCTACATCTGAAGAAATCAGACACTGTCCTAGAAACAAGAAGCGGAGTTAAGGGTATTCTTGCTAAGGTATTGATGGAGAAAGCTCAAGTGTTCTTGAAGGCTATGAGTTATGATGCTTTTGAGGAAATCCTAGCCCTATTGATCTATGGCTTAGTGTTGTTCCCTAATCTAGACCAGTTCATAGATGTACACGCCATCAACATATTTATGACTCGTAATCCAGTACCTACATTACTTGGAGACATCCTACATTCTCTTCACACTCGTACTATGAAGGTGAGGGGAACTCTGATGTGTTCCATACCTTTATTGTCTAGGTGGTTTATTTCTCACCTTCCTCGATCAGTGATGAAGAATGAACAAGGGTTCAGGTGGTCTAAGAGGATCATGTCACTTTCTCATTCAGACATTCATTGGTGCTCTCGATCTATGGAGAATGTTACTATCATTGACCGTTGTGGGGAATTCCCTAATGTGCCACTTCTAGGCATAAGAGGGGGCATTACCTACAATCCTTCTTTAGCACTACGTCGGTTTGGTTATGCTCGGAGTAATGGTCCTCATGACATGCTTATTCAGGGTATTGTGTTCGACTACAACAACGATCTTCAGGGTTACCGTCAGAGGTTTATACGAGCTTGGAACAAGGTGAACAGGGTTGATAGCAACAATTTGGAGTCGAAGTATTCTATTCCTATGGAGCCTTATCTCAGATGGGTTCGATCTCGTGCTCAGACTCTTATGATGCCATATCCTGTTGTTCTACCAATCACTATGGAGCCTGTTGTTGAAGGAGATGTTCCTTATACTATCCTTCATCTAGACATGCCCACTGATTTGGAAGATCTGCAGAAGTCCTGGATTCAGTTGAAGGAACAAAGGGATACTTTTGAGACTCATTTCAAAGCTGGTCAAGAAAGAATTCTAGAGTTAACAAGACAACTTCATGAAGAGCAAAACATCAACAAGTACCTCCACGCAAAGAGGAAGCGTCCATGGGAGACTTAAAACCCCATATATCTATCTTTTGTATTTTATTGTTATTTATTTGTAAGCCCAAAGGGCAAAACTTATACTAAGTATATACTAATAATTTTTTTTCTTTTTTTCGTTTAAACAAATTTAAATCATGTGGTCCTTGAAAACATTGCATATGCATCCACATACCATATCATTGCATCACAGGTTTCTTATGAACAGGTATCTTATCTTCTCGCTATTTATTTCAGCAGAAATGGCTCTCGAACAAACTGTTAAGGATCTCCAGACTCAGAATGCACAATTTCAAGAAATGATCCTGAACTTGTCCAAGGGACAAGATGAGCTGAAGACACTTCTGACCAAGAAAAAGAAGAAGACTAGAAAGTCAGTGGGCCTCATCAACTTGGGTAGAAGATTCAGAGGTCCTGTCAAAACAAAAGAAGAGGTTGAGAATCTTGACTCTGAAAATTCTGAGGGAGAAGGAGGCAGCCTTCATGACACTGTGGAAGATTCTGATTTTGAGGAGAACTATTATCATGATCCTGCTAGTGAGGAGAAGTATAAGATGCTGGTAGACAAAATGAATGCCATGGAACTACAGAAGAATTCTGGGTTTGACTTTGAAGATTTGAGTTTGATTTTTGGAGTCTCCATCCCTATGGGTTTCAAGGTTCCTACTTTTGTGGTGTACGATGGTGTGTCTTGCCCAAAACTGCATTTAAGGTCTTATGTCAGAAGAATTCAACCCCATACTCCTGATAAGAAGTCATGGATACATTTCTTTCAAGAGAGTTTGTCTGGATCCCAACTAGAATGCTATTATCAACTGGAGAGTACCAATATTCGTAACTGGAATGATCTTGCTGAAGCTTTCTATAAGCAGTACCAATACAATTCTGATTTAGCACCAACCCGCATGCAACTCCAAAGCATGTCCATGGATGCCAAAGAAAGTTTCAAGGAGTATGCTCAGAAATGGAGAGATCTGGCAAGTAGAGTTCAACCCCCTTTGACTGACAAGGAATTAGTTGATATGTTCATGAGTACGTTGACTGGTCCCTTTCTATAGTCATCTCATTGGAAGCTCATCATCTGGCTTCACTGAGCTGATAATGACTGGAGAACATGTTGAAAGTGGGATACGAAGTGGAAAGATTCAAATAGTTGCTTCTTCAGGTGTTACAAAGAAGCCCCCTCCCGGAAAGAAAGAATCCAATGCTGTGTATAGCCAGCGTGGTCGTAATGATCGTAACCAATCTGTAGGAGCTATTTTGATTTCTAATCCTACACCTCCACCACAAGAGCAACAACAGAATAATCATCACAAGCCTAGGAGGCAGTTTACCAAGCTCAATATGTCATTAGCTCAGGCTTTGCAACATATGTTGAAAGGAGAATTGATTACTTTGAAGGATCCACCATATAACATCAATACCTCCTCTTCTCGTTACAATCCCAATGCAAGGTGTGCATATCATTCTAATAGTCCTGGCCATGATACTAACAGTTGCTGGTCGTTGAAGAACAAGATCCAGGATATGATTGAGAATGGAGAAATTGAGTATGACCCTCCGGAGACTCCTAATGTGATACTGCTCCCATGCCTAAACATGAGAAGATTGTTAATTCTGTTGATGAGGTTGTTTATGATCGTATTGTGGCTGAAATAACTACTCCTCTAGCTATTGTCAAGAAGAAACTTGTGCAAGCCGGTTTATTTCCGGGTTGCAGGGAAGATTGTTTTTACGGTGCCTATAAACCTGATAGTTGTTGGAGGTTGAGGTCAGGTATTCAATGCCTGATAGATAACTATACTATACTATTTGAGAGGATCCCTTCTATAGAGAGTCTGTGTGGAGGTTTGGCTCAAGATGTGAAATTTGAAGATGTGGATATGGTTAACAAGATCCCTGTGAAGATTACTTCCAGTGGTCCAGTAAGGATCACTTCTAAAGGTCCTGTGAAGATTACTGTTGAGCAAAAGGTGGCTCCAATGATTATTACTACTCTTGGTATTACCCCATACACTTCTGACAAAGCTATACCCTGGAATTATGGTTCTGATGTTTATATCCATGGTGTCAAACAAGGGCCTTTGACTGATGCACCTGTTAATGATGTTAATCATGATGTGGATAAAATTGCTGGATCCAGTAAGGTTACCAGGAGTGGAAGAATTTTCTCTCCAGAAGACACCTCAAAAGCTGTTGCTACTCCAGTTCATATCTCTAACTCTGGGCCAAATACTGAGGTTCGGGGAAAAGGACCATTGATTGAACCTATTCAAGCTGAGGCACTAGTTAGTGAAGATCTCTCTAAACAGATGGAAGAATTATTGAAGATCATCCGCAAGAGTAATTATGATGTTGTTGACCAGTTGGGGCATACTCCCTCCAAAATCTCCATGCTATCTCTGCTACTATGTTCTGAAGCCCATGCCAAGGCTTTAATTAAATTCCTGAAGACTGCTCATGTGCCACATGAAATCTCTATGGGCCAATTTGAAAATTGTGTTGCTCATCTAACTAGTGATAATGGCTTGGGTTTTAATGATGTTGATTTGACTCCTGCCGACAGAAACCATAATAGAGCTCTACACGTCTCCGTTGAGTGTAGGGGCACTACTTTGTCTCATGTATTGGTGGATAATGGTTCTTCATTAAATGTATTACCTAAGGAGGTTCTAGACAAACTCAATTTGAATGATGTAGTGTTAAGGCTAAGTAATGTGGTGGTGAAGGCCTTTGATGGTTCAAGAAGAATGGTGCATGGAGAGGTGGATCTTCTAGTTAAAGTAGGCTCTCAAGTTTTTGATTCCACTTTCTATGTGATGGATATTCATCCTGCGTACTCCTGTTTGCTTGGGCGCCCCTGGATCCATGGGGCAGGTGCTGTGACTTCCACTTTACATCAGAAGTTGAAATATCCAGTGAAAGGAAAGATTGTCATTGTTTACGGTGAAGAAGAATACATGGTCAGTCATGTGAACACTTTTAAATATGTTGAGATGGAGGGTGAATTTGTTGAGACTCCTTGCCAGATATTTGAAATTTTTCCTTGGGTCGTTCCTGCTACTGAAGATCCCCCTGTTGTCAAAAAAGTTCCTGTGATTACTAGAGTGCCTCCTACAATGGCCTCCCTCAAAGATGCTAGAGCTGTGGTTGAAGAAGGTGGTTGTACTATTTGGGGTCAGCTTCTTGACATTCCTTACAAGTCTGACAAGTTTGGTTTGGGTTTTACTGCAGAATCTCAGAAGGATGTTTGTTGTGCTCGTGTTGCTCGTATCACTCATGGAGGAATCATAAGAGACCCAGTCAATGTTGTGGAAGATTATGATGAAGATTACAACCTGGACAATTGGATTTTTCCTACCATGGGGGATGGACTCAACAATTGGAAGGCTGAAGACATTACTCCTATCTCCTTTAGTCAGGAGTAAATTCTATTTCACTTTTTCTAAATTTATTTTGTAACTTTAAGTAATTAAAAACTTTTGAGCCTTGTGCCTTGCCCGTGGCACAATGGTATGCTTATTTATTAGGGTTGTCATTTCATTTTCATATTTTCATTCAATAAAATCAATGGACGTTTCTCGCTTTCGTAAATATTGTGCTCTTTGTCTTTCTTTTATTTTATTTTTTCCTTTTATAAAAAAGTAAAGCTATGTGTTCTTACACACACTCACATCACTAAATGCAGATATTCATCCACTCTGGATCCTATTGATAACAATTCTGCTATTGCCAATTATGACTTCGAAAATCTGATCTATCAAGCCGAGGATAGAAAGGAGGAAGATTGTGAAGTACCTATAGAGTTGGCTAGATTACTACAACAAGAAGGGAAAACTATACAACCACATGAGGAACCAATTGAAGTCGTGAACTTAGGAACCGAGGAAAACAAGAAAGAAATCAAGATAGGTGTTGAACTAGAGGATGATATCAAGGACAGGTTGATTTAGATGTTACATGAATATGTGGAAGTTTTTGCTTGGTCTTATGAAGATATGCCAGGGTTGGATACAGATATTGTGGTTCACCGTCTACCAGTGAAAGAGGATTGTCGTCCAATAAAATAGAAAGTTCGTCGTATGCGTCCTGATATGTCAGAAAAGATTAAGGCAGAGGTGATGAAACAATTCAATGCAGGGTTTCTAGCTGTTACTTCTTATCCACAATGGGTTGCAAATGTGGTGCTAGTACCTAAGAAAGATAGTAAAGTACACATGTGTGTAGATTACAGGGATCTAAATAGAGCCAACCCAAAAGATGATTTTCCACTTCCACATATTGATGTTCTGGTAGACAACACTGCTCAGCATAAAGTATTCTCTTTTATGGATGGTTTCTCTGGGTATAATTAGATTAAGATAGAACCTGAAGATATGGAGAAGACTACATTTGTTACACAATGGGGCACTTTCTGCTATAAGGTAATGCCATTTGGTTTGAAGAATGCTAGGGCAACATATCAGCGTGCTATGGTAGCTTTGTTCCATGATATGATTCACCATGAGATAGAGGTATATGTGGATGATATGATAGCCATATCTCAGAATGAAGAAGAGCACCTTGATCACCTGCACAAGTTGTTTGAAAGGTTGAGGAAATACAGGTTGAGGTTAAATCCAAACAAATGTACCTTCGAAGTTAGATCTAGTAAACTTTTGGGTTTTATTGTCAGTGGTAAAGGTATTGAGGTAGATCATGCAAAGGTAAAAGCTATACAAGAGATGCCTGCTCCTCGTACTGAGAAAGAAGTTAGAGGTTTCCTGGGACGATTGAATTACATTGCAAGATTTATTTTCCAGTTGACTGCTACTTGTGAACCAATTTTCAAGTTATTAAAGAAAAATCTAGTATTGGAATAGAATGATGAATGTCAGGAAGCTTTTGATGAAATCAAAAGGTACTTACAGGAACCTCCTATATTGATGCCACCATTTGAAGGAAGACCTTTGATTATGTACTTGATAGTATTGGATAACTCAATGGGGGTGTGTATTGGGACAACATGACGAGTCTGGTCGAAAAGAGCAGGCAATATACTACCTTAGCAAAAAGTTTACCGACTATGAAACAAGATACTCACTGCTCGAGAAAACTTGTTGCGCTTTGGCATGGGCTACTCGCCGACTAAGACAATATATGTTGACTCATACCACTTTATTGATTTCAAAAATGGATCCAATCAAGTACATATTTGAGAAACCTGCTCTCTCCAGACGAATAACAAGATGGCAAATGATCTTGACAAAATATGACATACAATATACTACTCAAAAAGCAATCAAAGGAAGTGTAGTAGCTGACCATTTGGCTCATCAAGCAGTGGATGACTACCAATCTATGAATTTTGAGTTTCCAGATGAGGACATTATGATTGTTACTAAAGAACCTAGACAATATGAAGGACCTGGATAAGGATCCCGATGGACTATGGTTTTTGATGGAGCTTCTAACGCGCTTGGTAATGGTGTTGGTGTTGTGATTATCTCTCCTAAAGGTTGTTATACACCAGTTACTGCAAAGCTTTGTTTCAAATGTACCAATAATATGGCTGAGTATGAAGCATGCATCATGGGTATTAAGGTTGCTATTGAAATGAAGATTCAATTTTTGGATGTGTATGGGGAATCAGCCCTAGTAGTCAGTCAAGTTAAAGGAGATTGGGACACCAGGCATCCTAATCTTATCTCGTACAAAGAATATGTGTTATCTTTGATCCCGTACTTTGAAGATATTACCTTTGGACATATTCCACGAGAAGAGAATCAGTTGGCAGATGCATTAGCTACCATGACATCTATGTTTGAAATCAGTTGGGATGATGAAGCTCCAAGAATTACTATTGATCGATTTGATAAACCTGCATACTGCAATGAAGTGGATACTGAAGGAGTAGAATAAAAGCCTTGGTTCCATGAAGTGAAGAGGTATCTTGAAGCTCAGGAGTTCCCCGAAGGGGCATCTGTCAATGATAAGAAGTTTCTAAGGAGGTTTTTTGCTAAATTCTTCCCGAGTAATGGAATTTTGTACAAACGCAACCATGATTCAACTTTGCTTCACTGTGTGGATAAGAAAGAAGCAGTAGAGATTATGGAATACATGCATGATGGGATCTTTGGTACTCACTCTAGTGGGCATACAATGGCTAAGAAGATTCTGAGAGCAGGTTATTATTGGTCTACCATGGAAGCTGACTGCTATCAACACTCCAAAACTTGTCACAAATGCCAGATTTATGCTGATAAGGTTCACGTGCCTCCAGTTCCGTTGAATGTTCTAACTGCTCCATGGCCTTTTTCCATGTGGGGCATTAATATGATTGGTGAAATCAAACCTACTGCTTCTAATGGACATCGTTTCATCCTTGTATTTATTGATTACTTCACAAAATGGGTAGAGGCAGCTTTATTTGCTTCTGTTACTAAGAATGTTGTGGCTCAATTCATCAAATTTAATCGTATATGCAGATATGGCATCCCTGAAAGGATTATCACAGACAATGGTGCTAATTTAAACAACACTATGATTACTGATCACTGCACGCAGTTCAAGATTAAACATCACAATTCTTCTCCATATCGTCCAAAGATGAATGGTGCAGTGGAAGCCGCAAACAAGAATATTAAGAAGATCTTGCAAAAGATGACAGTTACATATAAGGATTGGCATGAGATGTTACCATTTGCTCTTCACGGTTATCGTACCACCATGCGTACTTCAACAGGGGCAACCCAATTTTCCCTTGTCTATGGTATGGAAGCAGTTTTGCCCATTGAAGTTCATATTCCCTCTTTGAGGATTATGAAGGATGCAGGCTTAGATGAAGATGAATGGATTCAGACTCGACTTGACCAAATAAACTTAATTGATGAGAAAAGACTAGCAGCCGTTTGTCATGGTCAGATGTATCAGAAGCGGATGATCAAAGCCTTCAATAAGAAAGTTAGGCAGCAGGTGTATCATACTGGTGATTTGGTAATCAAGCGTATTATATTACCACATGGTGATCCCAGGGGCAAATGGACTCCCACCTATGAAGGGCCATTTATTGTCAAGAGAATATTTTCGGGAGGTACCATGATGCTTACCACTATGGATGGTGAAGATTTCCCACAACCTGTGAACGCAAACATAGTTAAAAAATACTATGCATGAAAAGAGACCCGCTAGGTTGACTGGCCTAGGCAAAAATAAGGGCATCCCGGTGAACCAAAAGGGTTCGGGCAAAAATTAGGGATATATATAAAACAAATGTACACCCGACAAGTTGAAAACCTGAAAAGGCGGCTTGGGCAAAAAAGGGTATCCCGGTGGATTGAAAACCTGAAAGGGAAATCCAAGCAAAAGTTAGGGATTAAAGCGTTTGACTATGTCTCTTTAGATCACCCATGCAACCTCTACTAGTTGTGTTATCTATCTCAAGTTCAACAGATACCGATCAGTCCAATCGTTTCCTCTCCAATAGCTGAAGATGATATAATTGAAGATAATGACAATAGCAAAGTTGGAACTCAATAGGATTATTTAAACATAGCTATTTTTCCTTGTAAAAATTTCTTTGACGAATTCCTCTTACTAGGATTTCCGTCTCTGTATTAAAACATGCCTAGAATAAGAAAAATTCCATTTCTATATTCAAATTTACTTTTCCCTCTTTATTCAGCTTTACTTTTCCCTCTTTCAACTTTACTTTTCCCCTTTTTACTAAAGCGAAAAACGTCCATTGATTATGTTTGAATGAATATATGTCTTTGAATATGATTGATGTTTACCAGAAATGCATAAAATACAATAATGGCATTTACTAAGAACGAACGGAGGTAGGAATTCAACGAAGCTTCGCCGGTTCATCCCCACAGATTAATCTTTATGGATGTCCTTACGGAATACTTCAAGTAATATCTTATACTTCCAACTCTACGAAGTCTCCAAACAGTTTCATATCTTCCAAAAAGTTGATACTTAACCGAATAAGTCTCCCGGATCTATGTCCATCTCTTTTATCCTCAGTCAGGATATTCAGGAACTTAATCCTTCAATAAGAAGTACGACGAACGAAAATGTGGGGTTCTAAGTACAATATTCTTAAAAAAGACAAGAACAAAGTCTTCATACTCCGCAACAACAAATCAAGATTTATTTTCCCCAGCCAGCAGTTGTTATATGAAGCTATTGTTCAACTTTCCAACATATTTCATTCGTACATACATCATATCATATCATATCATACGCATTCTCATAAAATATTATGTCGTAGGTTGTTATATATCATTATATTTTGCACCCAGCTAACCTTGTTTTTCAGGTAAATTCTCCAGCAGAAAAACATCATCAACAATTTACCTCGGGTCGTCGTTTATTCTTCCCGCATGTTATCTCATTTTTGGGCCGTCATTTATTCTTCCCAAAAGACAACTTACCTTGGGCCGTCGTTCATTCTTCCCAATAGTTATCCTGTTACCTCGGGTCGTCGTTTATTCTTCCCGCAGGTTATCTCATTTTTGGGCCGTCGTTTATTCTTCCCAGAAATCAACTTACCTTGGGTCGTCGTTTATTCTTCCCAATGGTTATATTTTTACCTCGGGCCGTCGTATATTCTTCCCGCAGGTTATCTCATTTTATGGCCGTCGTTTATTCTTCCCAAAAGTCAACTTACCTTGGGCCGTCGTTTATTCTTCCCAATGGTTATCTTGTTACCTCAGGTCGTCGTTTATTCTTCCCGCAGGTTATCTCAATTTTTGGGCCGTCGTTTATTCTTCCCAGAAATCAACTTACTTTGGGCCGTCGTTTATTCTTCCTAATGGTTATATTGTTACCTCGGGCCGTCGTTTATTCTTCCCGCAGGTCACCTCATTTTTGGGCCGTCGTTTATTCTTCCCAAAAATGTCATCTCCATATTTAAGAAGTATATCAGAAGACTCTTTATTCAGATGGCATCTTTAAGCCCATTCAAGCATTATAGTCAACCAACAATATCATTCTACACACTAGCAAGTGCAAAATTTTGGGTTTTTTGTGTTCAATCCTCTTCAATCTTCAAGTCACGAATGACGTACATGCCAATCTAACTCCTCAGATTCTAGAAAATTGAACAAGGGGAAGCTGTTGTACCCCAAAATTTTCCCTCCCACAATCAAGATAACCTCTCTCAAGACTTATAAATGATCATAAGGTCCTCAAGACTCCCAATTGGTCAAGAAGTATGAAAGTTTCCCCAGACAAGGTCTCCTCCTAAGCAAAGTGTCCAAAACTAGGGTTTTGTGTTTCTTCAGTTTAAAATGATTTTCAAGACCTCAAGTGAGCTTCATAACATCCCACATGTATTCAAGAATCCCCATGTCAAGTTTCAAGGCTTTCCCAATAAGTTTGCCTAGTCAGATGATAAGATATGCAAAAATCAGTCAAAGCATTTAAAAAGTCAAACTGAGGTCAACTGTGGTCAAACTAAAGTCAAACTTCAAGATTTTTTCCCAACATCAAGTTTATGAAGTAAATTTCATCATTTGATCAAGGGTTGATCATGATTCATCAAGGAAGTTTCAGATCATCAAGAATAAGGAGTTTCTAAATTAGGGTTTTCTTAGGAAAAGTCAACTGAACTTTGACCAGCCATAACTTTCACATGCTTCATCAATAATTTTCCATCCAAAGCTCATTTTTAAGGAAATTGAATTCTCTACAACTTTGTGTCTCACAAGCCAAGCCTAAAAATGCTTCATTTAGAAGGTATGAGCTAAAACATTATAGGTCACTTTAAAAGTCAACAAAAAGTCAACATCTTCCAAAGGGCATAATTTGAAAATGGTAAATGATATGTACATGAGACCAAAGAGGTTGGTTATAGGACTCCTTAAGCATTCCAAAATGTCCAATAACACCTTCATAGCCTTAAAATTGAAGGATTTGTGCCTTTGCAAAGTTGGGAAATTTTTGAGGGGTATATTGAACAAATGAGGTCTTAAAACCAAATTCTTCCAAATGGGCTTGCAATTTTGTAATCTAATCCTTACAATGACATCATGCACGACCCAATGATTATTTTTTCAGATTTTTATAGTTTATTTTATATTTATTTGGATTTTATTCATTAAAATTCAATTTAAATATATATATATATATATATATATATATATATATATATATATATATATATATATAAAATATGAAAATTCAAATGAAGAATGAAATCTTTGATCAAAAATTAGTTGGATTATATTTAGAATGATTGGAAATCAACTAAAGTCAGATTGGATCAAAAATAGAAAGGTTAGATGAGATTTTTTGAATATTTGAAAGTGAAGAAACTTTATGATCAAGCAACCTTCACAAGCCCACAAATTCACAAATTTTTGACCTAAATTCAATCACTATATACACATAAACAAAAGCATACACAAGGGGACGATTTTTCTGCCTCTAAAGCACAAGAACAAAAGTAAAAAATTACAAGGAAAAGTGAGATTCAGATTTCATCATTTAGGCTGCTTATCAAAGGTTTTAAGATGTAAAATCATTCCTGGATGCCTCCTAAACCTTTCCCAATCATCAAAAGCATCACATTGACTCATACAAGCATAAACCGAATTCATGTTCTTGAGTTTTTTTTTCCGATTACATTGATTTATGCATAAATAATTGATTTGAACTATATAATATTGTTTGTTTGAGTGTGTAGATGGATTCTGGATAATTGGTTTAAAGCTTTGATGCAGGAATCGTACGATGCCATTGTTAAAGTTTTATGAACTTGAAATTGGGAACCTCTGTTAAAAGCAATTTCACATGAAATTGATGGATCAATTGAACTTAGGGACCTCATATTAACTGACTTGAATCGTTGAACGCAATTTATTCTTGTTATTTGTGATGTTTGAATGTGCAGGACTTTTAGTGATGGAGAAAATCCGTCACTAAAACGTTTAGTGACAAACGTCTGTAGGTATAACCTAATACGGCAGCTAGAGGAAGGAGATGAAGTCTGGCGCGAAATTGGATTTTCAAAACTTTATTTTTTTTATTTGATTATGTTTACGTTTATATTTCAGATGTGTTGCTTAGCTCAGTTGGTTGATGATACGCGTATGGAGGCAGGAGGGCTGGGTTCGAATCCTTGGTTCCAACATTTTTTCACATATTTATTTTCGGCTGCAGGTTTATAATATAATGGATGCGTTGCATAGAGATAACACCAGCGCGTGCTGGCTCAGTTGGTTTTGTGTGATGTTGTTGAGGTAAGGGACCTGGGTTCAAATCCCAGGTCCTATCTTTTTAGTGATTTTCTCATATTTCTTATTTTTCCTATTTTCTCTTTGTTTTTGTCTAAATTAATATAATTAAAATGTTTTCTAAATCAATAACCAATAATATTTTTATAAATCCTATATTTTCAAAAAAACTCATAATTATTTTCTTAATGTTTATTAATTGTATTAATTTTATAATATATTTATATATAATTATTAAATATATATTTTGTAAATAAAAAATAAGGTATTTTAATTATGATTGAAAACCCTAATTTCTTTAATTAAACCTAATTTTTTCCATTAACCCTAAAAACCAAATTTATTTTTCTAAACCCTAATTAAATATTTTTATAATAACTTTTTTATTTTGTAAATATTTTATTTTCTTGTTATTATTATTTAAACTTATTATTTTTCTTATAAATTCTAAATAATTTCTAACTTATTTAATTTCTTTAAAAAATACTAACTTTTCTTTATTATCTCATTATTATTTTCTTTTAATTCTAATATCCTAATATTTATTGCTTTATTATTATTATTGCTTTATTTATTTGCTTTATTATTATAATCTTAATATTTATTTGCTTTATTATTATTATTATTATTTATTATTTTTATGATTATATTGTAACTATCCCAAAGCCATGTAATAATTTTAGATTTATGTTTCCGCATTATGTTTATTGTTATGGATAGTAAATAGGGTGTGGAAAGTATTTGTAATTAATTTAACTTAGAAAATTAATTTAAAAAAGATAAATACTTGAAAATAAACACTCACACACGTAAGTCGATCTTTGATCGCCATCTTGCACTTCCTAGGATATTCCTCTTGGTTGCCTTTAATATGGTCAAGTCCCTCGAATATAGGGGTGTCTTAAGCAAAGTCCCTTCACTTATAAAATCATCAAGTCCCTTCAGATTAAAAGATCAAGTCCTTTCGAGGTTGCCTACAGAATAATGATCTTGTCCCTTCGAATAAATGATGATAGTCCCTACAAATTGCTAAAGACACCCCTTAAGTTGCTTTCTATGACCATACGATGACCCTACGCTTGTCCCTTAAACACATCCAAGGTAATGACTACATATTCCTTAATAATAGGGATAGTCTTACCATTGAAAGAATATACGAGAACATGAAAGACTTAATCTAGGGTAGGTACCTCTTAGTTGCTTGCTCAAATTTCAAAATACTTTTTACACCTCACTTTCAAAACATTTTCAAAACAAGGCTTTGTATACATCCATACAAGGATCATTACAAAGTACTTAGAAAATTTCCAATCACACACTACACTCTTCAAAAATAATTTAAGTGAGCTAAGTAACTAAGAGCCCATGGATAACCATGGATATAAAGGGTGCTAACACCTTCCCTTT
Source organism: Lathyrus aphaca (assembly GCA_963966055.1). Lineage (NCBI taxonomy): Eukaryota > Viridiplantae > Streptophyta > Magnoliopsida > Fabales > Fabaceae > Lathyrus > Lathyrus aphaca. Next base: position 405,816,598 of record OZ014519.1, on the reverse strand, counting down.
GTATAACCTACCCCCCGAAATCAAGTCTTTTAAAATAGGTATTTCCTGTTCTTTTATGTCCTTTCCACTTGGATAAAATAAAAGTCGGTGGCGACTCTTGCTATCCGCAACATGACCAAATGTCAGTTCTCCCACCGTGTTACAAGGTGTACTTGAGGTATGGGCCATGGCAGGTCTAGCTTTTTGGGGTATCTGGCCTCAGCAAGATTCATGGAGAGCCATAGAATCAGTTTGATGCAGTTGGCACAAGTGGATGGAAGGATCCAATGCATTTTGCAAATTTTGAGAGTTTTGGCCCTTTTGAGATTTCTTGAAGTTCAAGTCATAGAAACCCTAGGTTCAATGCACAATTCTGATTGTTTGAAGTTCATTTGACATATTGTGAAGTGTTTGTGCACATTAGAAGTCATTAGAATGCTTGAACATGCCAAAATGCAAAATCCCTCTTTGACATGAAACTTGAAATTATAGGATTTTTGCCAACTTTGAAAGGCCATATCTTGAGTTCTATGATGAATCAAGACATGTTCTTTTATTTTTTGAAAAGAGAAAGACCTAATCTACAACTTTCATGACCAAGAATTTTTCATTTGAAGCCTTTTTGGTTATGAAAGAGGAGGTTGAAAAACTTTCCCAAAATGGAAAGTTTGCATTTCAAGTCATTTCCAAAAATGGCAAGTTTGCAATTGGCTCAAAATTCTTCAATATTGTGAACTTCCAACCACTTCTAAGATCAAATAAAGATCATAGAACTTCAATTTGATGAAAATACCCCTTTGGTTCCATTGTTGGGGGCCTCAGATGCCCTGATTTTGACTTAACTTGCTCAGGATGTTACCTAGTGAACATATGACTTCCACAATGAGTTTCTTCATCAAACTTGGTACACATGATCCTTATAACATTTTAAGACCATTAGAAACAAGAATGACCCAAAAATTTGGAGTTAAGGCCTCTGAAACCAAAACCCTAATTTTGGCCATCTGTGTAGTGAAAACCCTAGCTCTGCTTCCATGCCTTTGCCAGTTCTTGTGATCTCTTGACTTTCATGAACTTTGGGGAGTATAATATGATGGTAGAATACACATGGACCCTCTTGGAAAGCTTTAGGACCTTTTAGATGGCTCATATGGATTCTTGGATTGCTCAGATCACAAACCCTGGATGCAGATGAACTTGAACTTATGCAGTGAAGAAAATATGCTAAATGAGGTGTAATGCTTATGTTAATGCAAAAATGAAAGATCACAAGCCATGGTGTGATATGAGTAAGGGAAAATTTGGGGTGTTACACCTGGACACTTGATTGCTGAATGCAAGACAAATCTGGTTACTTGCTACAACTATGGGGAGCAAGGTCACATCAGTACACGTTGTCAGAAGCCTAAGAAATCTGCAACTAAAGGAAAGGTGTTCACTTTGACAGGGACACAGACTTCCAGCGAGGATCATTTAATCAGAGGTATTTGTCATATTAATAGTATTTTGTTGATTACTATGATTGACACAGGTGCTATGCACTGTTTTATTTCTCTTGATTGTGTGAGAAAATTAAGACTTGATGTTTCTCCAATGGAAGGAGAGATGGTTATCGAGACTCCTACTGATGGGTCATTAACTACTTCACTTGTATGTCTGAACTGTCCGTTATTGATTTATGGTAAGGACTTTGGTGTGGATTTGATCTATTTTCCGTTGAGAGGTTTGGATGTAATTCTAGGTATGAATTGGTTGGAGTACAACCATGTTCATATTAATTGTTGTAGTAATTCGGTTCGGTTTCTTAATTATGGTGAAGAGGAAGAAGAAGCTGGTTATTTGTCTGCTCGAGAGTTGAAAGAGCTTATGAAGAAGCACAAGTTTTGAAGTTGTTTGCATTGTTGTCGGTGGAGAATGAGATGACAATTAATAGATTGCAAGTGGTGAGAGATTTCCCAGAAGTGTTTCCAGATGATGTTGTAGATGTGCCACCAGAGAGAGAGGTGGACTTCAGTATTGATCTTGTGCCAGGAACAAAACCTATTTCGATGGCACCGTATCGTATGTCGGCTTCCGAGTTATCTGAGTTGAAGAAATAATTAGAAGAACTGTTAGAAAAGAAATTTGTGAGACCGAGTGTATCGCCGTGGGGAGCACCAATATTGTTGGTAAAGAAGAAAGATGGAAGCATGAGGTTGTGTATTGATTAAATGCAACTGAACAAGGTGACGATTAAGTATAAGTATCTGCTTCCAAGGATAGATGATCTGATGGATCAGTTGGTTGGTGCTCGTGTGTTCAGTAAGACCGACTTATGATCGGGTTATCATCAGATAAAAGTGAAAGGCAAAGATATTCAGAAGACTGCTTTTAGGACTCGGTATGGACACTATGAATATGTAGTGATTCCATTTGGAGTTACTAATGCACCTGTTGTATTCATGGAATATATGTATCGGATTTTCCATGAGTATTTGGACCAATTTGTTGTTGTGTTTATAGATGACATTTTGATTTATTCTAAGTCAGAAGAAGAGCATGTTGAACATTTGCGAATTGTGTTGCAAGTGTTGAAAGAGAAGAAGCTGTATACGAAATTGTCAAAGTGCGAATTATGGTTGAAAGAGGTGAGTTTTCTTGGTCATGTGATTTCAGAAAGAGGGATTGTTGTGGATCCATCCAAAGTAGATGCAGTGCTACAATGAGAGACTCCGAAGTCATTGACGGAGATTGGAAGTTTCTTGGGATTGGCTGGTTATTATCGAAGGTTTATTGAAGGGTTTTCGAAGTTTAGCACTTTCGTTGACCCAATTGACTTGTAAGAACAAAGCGTTTATGTGGGATTCTCAGTGTGAGAAGAGTTTTATTGAGCTGAAGATGAAGTTGACTACTGCACCAGTTTTGATTTTGCCAAAAGCAGATGAACCGTTTATGGTTTATTGTGATGCTTCTTTGATGAGTTTAAGTGGAGTATTGATGCAAGATGGACAGGTTGTGGCATATGCTTCGCGTCAGTTGAGAATTCATGAGAGAAATTATCCTACTCACGATTTAGAGTTAGCAACTTTTGTTTTTTGTATTAAAGATTTGGAGGCAATATTTGTATGGTTCGAGGTGTTTAGTGATCATAATAGTTTGAAATATCTATTTGATCAGAAAGAGATGAATATGAGATAGAGACGTTGGTTAAAATTTCTAAAGGATTATGACTTTAGTTTGAATTACCATCCTGGTAAGTCTAATTTTGTAGCTAATGCCTTGAGTAGGAAGACATTGAATATGGCGACTATGATGGTTAGAGAGTTGGAGTTGATTTAACAATTTGGAGATATGAGTTTAGTTTGTGAACAAACACCTCATAGTGTGATGTTGGGAATGCTGAAGGTTAATAATGATTTTCTTGATCGTGTTCGAGAGAGTCAGAAATCATATGTGAAACTGGTAGACTTGATGGTTAATGACGAACAAGTTTGGAATAACGAGTTTCGAGTTGATGAACAGGGGGTACTCAGATTTCGGGATCGTGTTTATATTTTTGATGATCTTGAATTGAAAAGAATTAATCTTGAAGAAGGGCATAGAAGTGGGTTGAGTATTCATCCAGGAGCGACGAAAATGTATCAGGATTTGAAAAATATATTTTGGTGGCCTGGTATGAAGCGAGATGTGGCTCAGTTTGTGTATGCGTGCTTGACTTGTCAGAAGTCAAAAGTGGAACATCAGAAACTTGCTGGTTTGATGCATCTGTTGGATATTCCAGAATGGAAATGGGATAATATATCGATGGACTTTGTTACAGGGTTACCTACTACTCTTAGAGGGCATGATGCCATTTGGGTGATCGTTGATATGTTGACAAAGTCAACGCATTTTATTCTGTTTGGTATTACTTATTCTTTGCAGAGATTGGAGGAGTTATATGTTGGTGTAATTGTGAAGTTGCATGGAATACCTTTGAATATCGTATCAGATAGAGATCCACGGTTTACTTTGATATTCTAGGAGAGTTTGCAAGAGGCATTGGGTTCGAAGTTGAAGTTGAGTTTAGCTTATCATCCTCAGACTGATGGACAAATAGATTGGACAATACAATCTTTAGATGATCTGCTGAGGGCTAGTGTGCTGGAACAAGGAGGTGCTTGAGACAGTCACTTGCCATTGATTGAGTTTACTTATAACAATAGTTATCATTCCAGTATCGTAATGGCGCCGTTTTAAGCTTTGTATGGTTGAAGATGTCGGACACCTTTGTGTTGGCATGAGTCAGGTGAGAGTGTTGTACTTGGACCTGATATTGTGCAACAGACTACTGAGATGGTGAAGTTGATTCGAGATAAGATGAAAAATTCACAGAGTAGGCAGAAGAGTTACCATGACAAGAGAAGGAAAGATCTTGAGTTTCAAGAAGGAGATCATTTATTTTTTAGGGTTACTCCGGTGACCGGTGTTGGACGAGCTTTGAATTCGAGAAAGCTTACTCCTAAGTTTATTGGACCGTATCAGATTTCGGCGAGAGCTCGACCAGTTGCTTATAGAGTGGCGTTGCCACCGAGATTGTCCAATTCACATGATGTGTTTCTTGTTTCGCAGCTTCAGAAGTATGTTCCGGATCCGTCACATGTGATATCGATGGATGAAGTTGAGGTAAGAGATAATCTTACGGTTGAAGCATTACCCAGAACAAATTGATGATTGGGAGGTGAAGTAGTTGAGAGACAAGGAGATTGTCCTTGTGAAGGTGGTTTGGGGAGGAGCTACCGGTAGGCACATGACTTGGGAATTAGAGAGAAGGATGTGAGAGTCGTATCCAAATATTTTTGCTTGAGGTTAGTTTTCTAGGACGAAAACCTTTTAAGTGGGGTAGAGTTGTAACGCCCTAAATTTTATTTAATTTATTTATTTGGAATTTTGTGTTTTGGTGTGTGGAAGAATAATATATTATTGAATTTAATTTCAATTTGAGAATTATATTATGGTGGATAATATTATTATTATTGGATAAATTAAATAAAGGGAATAATAAGTGGTAAGGGGTAAGGTGGTCTTTTGGTGAATTTAGTGAGGGTAATGGTGGATGTCCCTAAGTTGGTCTAAGAGGTTATGTGATAGGAAGGAAAAATAAATCGTATTCTGAGAAAGAGAAGAACGATCGTGAAATTGAGAGAGACGAGAAAGGGCTAGAGTTGAAGAGAAAAATCCACGAGGAAGAGGAATTTCTCGTCAAAACCAAGGTAAGGGTGGGATTCTTCCATCTCTAAAGGGATTTATAATGGGAATTGGGTAGGTTGATGATTAGGGTTGGAGTTTTGGTGATTGAGTGGGTTTTTGGTTGAGTTGTTGATAATTTGTTGTTGTAAGTTGATGATGTTATGAATTAGGTAGTAAAATAAGTAATTACTATGAATTCTGGCTGGATATTGATGTTTTGAGATGAAAATCCGTGCAGGTCGCAGAAGGAGAACTATGTGAATCGTAGAGCTCGCTTAGCAAGCTAGAGCTCGCTTAACGAGCAAGGTGAACTTTGGAAAATCAGAATAAAGAGAGTTGCTCGCTTAGCGAGCAACCTCCCTCTCTCAGCGAGACCTGGAGCGAAAAATATCGATTTTTAATTCAGAAAAATTCCTTAAAATTATTTAATTAATCTTGTAATGCTTAGGAATCAATGTGGTGTAGTTGAATGCAGTTAGAAAAGAGTTATACACATAATTGTAGGGATGATTAGTATGACTTGAACATGAACATAGTTGATATGTTGTTGGACTTGGTGGTTGTGGTGTTAGGAGTTGTTTTCGTCATGATAAGTTACATATGTTTGTAGTTATATGCTAAATATGCATGCTATTGTTGATAGCTAATTGTTGTGATAAATCGTGTATTGTGATGTTGTTGAGTTGTATTTGTAGTTGTTGTATTAATTACATATATGTCGTTGGTGTTGCATGAAATGTTGCATAGTTGAGACAATATACCAAGGAGGGTATGTCTGTTGTTATGATGATGGTTCGATCATGAAATAGGGATCATACGTGACCATTAAATAGGGGTCGAGGGTGCGATCATGAAATAGGGATCGTACGTGACCATGAAAAAGGGATCGAGGGTGCGATCATGAAATAGGGATCGTACGTGACCATGAAATAAGGGTCGAGGGTGTAATCATGAAATATGGATCATACTGGACCATGAAAGAGGGGTTGAGTGTTTCGACAGGAACTAGATCTTGAAATAGAGATCGGAGTATGGTACCGCATGCATAGAGTTAAGTAGAGTCTCAATGCATGATTTGTTGTTGTTGTATTTTGTGTTGGTGTGTATGATGTTATTGTTGTACATGAGGTTGGTGTATAAGATGTTGTTGTGTATTTGTTGTGATTGTATGGTAGTCGGTTAGAAGTGGTGTCTAATTATGATACTTGTTAGTTCTTGTGATGTAAGTATCTCACCCCTTCTGTTTGAATGGTACCCTTATGTTGGTAACTAGCAGGTGAGCAGAATATGTCGAGTGGTGGTCAGTGAAGTAGGTGTACTTCACGTCGTTAGATTGTCGGCTCTGATACGTCGCTTTGGGTGTCGGGACGACGTTACTCTTGTTTATTTCTTTCAGAAAGACATTTTTGTAATTGAATTATGAATGATATTGCTTTGAAAACATTTTCCGCTGCATGTTGAGCAATTTATTTTGAAAACGTATCATTGAGCCAAGTGTGGTATTTTCGTTGAATTGCGACACTCAAATATTCTGGTGAAAATTTTACTTTGATTTTACAAATAATTCCGTGGGTTAATTTGGGCGTTACAGAATTCAATAGATCTTGGCTAAAACTTTAAACTCAATTTACTTTTTGGTTTCGATTTCTTAATTTAAAAGTAACTTTTGTTACGAACGTAAAAAGGTAAAAAATGTTAGAATTAAGACCACGAGAGTGTAAGATTGTAACCGGATAGCTGAAATCGAGCATTGATTTTAAATACAGCGGAAGCGCTTTAAAAACCAATTAGAATCTCTAGGTTTTAAAAAGTAATTTTAACTTGAATTGATACAACGAGAGCACTCAATCTAACTTAAGTGTATAGTAATAGGGAAGATCACAGGAGTGTGAATTGACGACTTTTAAACCAACATTTTCTACAGAAAGATAATTGAACAAACATTTATAAGCCAACCTTTACTGAATTCGTGAAGGCATACCAATTACCAATATTTTTATCATAACTTAATTTTAATTTAAAATTCTCACTTTCCCGTCCCTTAAAACTAAAACATCACTCGTCTTAGCTAAACATAGTAACACCCCGATAGTGATAGGTTTATCGAGTCTCTGTGGGATCAATATCTTTTATTACTATGCGATTAGACTGTATACTTATAATTAGAATCTTTAGATTCAGAAAGTCGTGATCACTTACCAAAATATTTCACCATTTAAAAGAATTAAAAGAAGACGTTAATAGTGACAAAGTATTTTCTATGTATTAAATCATGTCATTTTAACAATTTTACAAAAAAAAAATTAAAAAAAGTAATTAATGTTGGATGGAAAAAATAAATTATAATAATTTTTATTATAAAATATCATTTACCATTGGTATGAGAAAAATAAATTTAAAAAGTTATAAAAAACAATAAATAGTAAATAATACTACATAAATATTTGAATTTGAAAGTTTCGTAACTGAGTTAGAATAGAAAAATAAAAATTATAATTAAGTCTTACTATTATAAAATAAAATTATATATATATATATATATATATATATATATATATATATATGTATATATATATATATATATATATATATATATATATTTTATTACTAAAATGACTTAAATTATATGATGAAGTAAAATGCCAGCATAATTAGCTTTTTGTTCATGTTTTATGTATTATTATTTTTATTTAAGGGATGTTTATTTGAATTAAATTTTCAGATATTGATCTTACCTGATCAAGAGGGCCTTCCAGCAATTGGGTGCAACAACAAGTGGATGGAGAGGAGGGGGTGTACCTGCAAGGCGCTCCGATGCCAAAGTCAATAGAGGTACATCAAATAGGTAAGTTAGCAGAGTGAATCAGAATACCTGACCCTTTAGTGATAAAGGGTATATATAGAGAGCCCCCAGCGCTGGGCCAATGTCCTTCCTTGGGCTGGATCAGCTAGGCCCAAGGAAGAACTGCCAAGGAACGCGTGAGAAGTGTGAAGACCTGGCTAATGGGTCTGGTCCTTGGTTCAACTGCCCCTATCTTTCAGGAGATAATGGGGGACAGTTGGGTGACGTGGCAAGTGAACGGGTGGATGTGTTCTTTGCCCTTTCTAAATGCGTGTCTGACATCTAGGATATGCACCTGAACGTTAAGTGCCCCTGTCCGTCTATTAGACGTGTCTGCCCGAGCATATGGGCCTCTGCTCAACATATTGGGTCGTAGCCCAATACAGCCTGGAGGCCCAGTCCAGAATAGTATCCCCCCAAGTCGAGTTTCCGAGTCAGAGCAATGAATTAGAGCATAGGCGGACGTAGGTGCGTTGAAGAAGGTTTCGGGCACAAACCTGCGCGTGCTGTTAAGTCTGTCGGGCATGTGGCGTTTCACAGAGTCGAGGATGCTCCTTATAGTTGGGGACATTTGCACTTGCTCGACGTCGTTCAGGATTCTTGTGGACTGACGTGTCTCAGCATTAATGGTGCGTTGCTTCGTTTCCTATGCAAACGACAACATATGTACTAGGTAATGATTACCTGGCGCGTCTGTCCATGCGCTTATGGATATATAAAGGGGGCGGTCCACTTCATTTGGACTTTTTCGCTCTGACGTTTGACCGGAAGCTCTGAAAAGAATTCTCTTTCCGCCCATCTCCGTCGTCTGCACCGCCATTTCTGCCCGCGCGCCACCTGTCGCTCCCGATAAGTGGGGAATGGCCCAAATAAAGGTACAGACGCGAACGGTCGGCGAAAGAGGACAATGAGAACACACATCCGTGAACTCACTGGAAAAGAAAAGAGTCGCCAGCTAGGCATTTTTATCCCGGAGGAAAGGTAATGCTGCATAGACCTAGAAAAAGATGGATAAGACGGTTGCGAACCAAAGAGACTGAGAAAGGGGGTTGGTTACAACCTGGGAAGGTATTAGCACCCAGATTGTCCGCCGTACTCGAAGGGATCCACGCTTAAAAGATTTGTGTTTTAAAGGGGTAGTGTCAGTGCAATTTGTGTATAAAGAGCTGGAAAAGGATGTACAAGTGTCAGTGTAAAAGAAGTGTGAAGTGTGTAATATACAGTGTCAGTGTAAGAACAGGGATGAGATGCTCAAGATCATGAGGCAAAGGAAAGATAATGCTAGAAAGAGGGGTATATACAGAGACTTTTTTTCGATAACTGTTAAGTTATGCCTACGTATCCTCTCGTGCAATGAGGAAGTCAGAACACCGTAGTTCGACCCAAAGAGACTGAAAGATGATTTGACTTGTGAACTGCTTACTTGTCTATGCTCAAGTGTATGACCTGTTTGGCTCAGGTGCAAACTGTCTTGCATTAGACGGAAGAAGCAAGTTCTCGTTTGTGAGTGAAGGTGATGAGAAAAAGAATCCCGAAGGAGACGATTATTATTTGTTTTTGTGTTTTCAGTCTTTTATTGTTTTTGGATTTTGTCATAAGTTAATGAGCTTAAGTCTAAACCAATGGATTTAGTAAACTCATCACATCTTCCCTCTGGTCAGGGGTAATGAGAATACCTTAAGTGTGAAGTCCGATTCTCACACTTAATCACCTTTGATGTAGGATTAAGATCATTAACCTACTTGTGATTATTTAGATGTTTTTGGTGTTTTTGTTTAGTGTTGAGTAATGAGGTTAAGCCATAATCAAGGATTAAACAGACTCATTACACCATCCTAATAGAAGGATAATAGATGAGAATGTTTAAGCTGAGGAAAGCTCCTCAACTTAATCCATGATTAAGGATTAAACTCATGACAAAACAAGCCTTTGATTAAGTGTATTTTATTTAATGATATGATGATGAAGTGATTTTTATGGTTTGTAAGACAACTTGAGGGGGACTTGTCCATTAACACTAGGGTTAGTCCTTCTTAACCAGTTAAGGAAGAATTAGAACCCTAATGCAAGGCCCAAGTTACAAGTGTGATGTCTTAGTGGTTATTATGTGAATTTATTAAAGGAGTTAAACATATTAAGGGTTTAACACTTAGGATTAAAGTTATACACTCCATCCTAATAGAAGGATGCAGGCATAAACTTAATCACAAAGCCTTAAAGCCTTTAGGGTTTAGTCCCTGATTATGAGATGAGAAGAGAAGACTCAATGAGACACAAAGGTAAAAATTAAGTGGGGAGACTAATCAAAACCCTAATCATTGTCATGCATGGTTGTTCCTAAGGTTTGTGAGGTTTACAAGAGAAGTCTTCAATGGAACCACCAGGAAGCAGATGAAAGGATCAGGAGAAGCAAAGTAACTGGCTTCAATCAAGAAGTCCAGTCACTTGAAGAAAGAAAGTAAGAAGAAGAAGAAAGAACAAGCTCAATCTCAAACACATAACAAAATGCAGCAAGAATGCATGAAAGAGATGAAAATAAATTGTGGGAAGTGAAGGCAAATTCACTTCTCAAAGTTGCTTACCACCTGAAAAGTTAGTGAGAAAGATGCAATGCAATGTCAAATGGAATGCAATGACATGATGAGAAACAAAACCAGAAGCACATACATGATGCTAATGATGCTATGAGATGCTACAAACATGAAACAACACAAGGGGATGATCATACAAGTTCATGGATGCAAATGAAACAAGTTAAGAAACATGAACATACATGAAAAGTCATGAAGTGCAGATGGCATACAACATGGAAAATGCAAGATGCCATGATCAAACATGCTTTCAATATGTCTTAATATGTTCAATGAATCAAAATAATGCATAAAATGCTATGGCAAGTCATGTTATGCAAGCAAATGCAAGATGGATGCATATGGAAGCCCAAATTAGGGTTTATGATCAAAGCATCAAACACAAACCAAAATCAGAAGCAAACATCAATATAAAAAATTGAAAATGCCCTCAAAGGATCCCTAAACCTATACTAAACCAAAGCCCAAAGGAGAAGTCCCAACTCTTAACCTAGTTCAAGTTATGATTTTTCTAAGTTTTCTAGGGTTTTAGGGTTCCTCAACAAGAAAAATGCCAAACAAATGGAAAATGAAAGATCAAATCATGGCCATTTAATCTCACAAACTACATGATATGCTAAACACAATGCAAAAAGAATCAAAGTCCAACTCATCATGGTTAGGCAGAAGTGATTTTTGGAAGTTTGGATCAAAATAATGCATCAAAATGATTTTAATTCTATGAACAATTCTCAAAATGCATCAAGATCAAAAAATAAATTTGGTTTGAGGGTTGGGCAATGTTTCTAAATGTTTTTAAATGTTTCATGAATTTTTTGGTGATTTTTAAATACCTAAAAGTATTTTTAATAAATTAATTCTCATTAATTAATTAAAAAGAAACTTTTAAATATTTAAAAATACTTTTTTAATGCAAAAAATAAAAATAAAAATATTTTTGTGTTCTGAAATTAAATAATAACTTTCATAAAAAATTTCAGAATTTTTGAATGGATTTTACTATTTTAAAATAAATGTACAAAACAATGCAATTAAATGAAAATAAAAATGAATTTAAACTGAAATAAAGAAAAGTCAACAGATCCAAGGGCCCTCATTTAAACTCACACGCGCGCGCATTGACTTGGTGCCATATCCCACGGCTGGAATTCAAACTTGGCTAGTTAAGTGATTAAGCCCTAATTTTGCCCTAATGACTTTCAGATGACCGGAACAGTGGTTCCGGTCATCTTCTCCGGCGAGCTCAAATGCTAAATCATTCTACACGCTATGAAAATGAAAACCAACTATCCAGGAATCTTCCCCACCCTAAAACGAATCAAACCCTTCACTTAAACATCATTTATCTCTCATAATCAGAGAGAATCGAAGCAAACAAATCCTAGGGCAAAGAGTTTCAGAAACAGATTAAACTCTCATCTCTCCACCATTTTCAAAACCAAAGACATCAGAGTGATCAGTGAACTACAAAGAACAACTTAGGAACTTTAAAAATCATTTCTGGAAAAAAAGTTCTTGAGCTACCTGAGTTTTGAAGCTTTCAACTTTGTAGCTTTCTGACCTCCCCTCTTTATGAAATCCACTCCTTTTGGTCCCTTGATGATGTCTGGATGCTTAGAAGGAGTTTGTGCTGGCTGGTTTGGGAGATTGAACAAGTTCTGTTCAAGCTCAGGTGAGAATCGTGTTTATGATTCAGGCAGTTTAAGGCAAAGATGAGGGGTGCTTTGTGACCAGAGTGATGTGTTGAGAAGGTTTATGAGGTTTGTTTTAGTGTTTGTGGCTTGTATGCTGTGTTTCGAAAGCTTTTGCTTCAAGGGTGAAAAATGAGAGTGCTGAGTTCTTGCTTGTTTTAGGTTTGTGTGTTATGTTGTTTGGCTTGCCATTTGTTTGTATAAACTAATCTTATTGGTCAGAGGATGTGACATGCCATTTTGTGATAGGTATGGCTACTTTTGCCATTTTGTCAACTTTGTGTAAGAGAAAGCATGGTCATGTTCTAGCCAAGTACAAGGGGTGTGGGATGCGCAGCATGGTGTGAGGGAAAGGCTAGGATGGTTCAGCAATGTAGCTAGCAAGTGGATGAGAAACTATCATGACTTTTGCAACTTGCTTGCTTTTGATCTTCATGAAAATATCTTGCTCCAAAGGCCAAACAATATGAGAAACTCTTGGCCCATTCTGATTTTTAGGTCATGTGTGATCATGTTGTGTGAATTAGAAGTCCATTTGATAGCTTTAGAACACTTGATCAAGTCATTTTGCAAAATACCTCTTTGGTGGAAACTTTGAAATTTTGTGATTTTTGTCAACTTTGACAAGCCATAACTTTTGATCCAAAATGAATTAGGTCATGTTCTTGTACTTTTTGAAAAGGGAAAGATCTAATCTACAACTTTCATGACCAAAGTTTTTCCATTTGAAGCATTTTTGGATCAAAAAGTAAGGGTTGAAAAGTTGCCTAAAATGACAAATTCCTTAAAAGTCAAACTTGCCCAAAAAGTCAACTTTGCAAAAGACTTGAAATTATTGAATTTTGTGAACTTCCAACATCTTCCATGATCAAATAAAGATCATATACAATCAAAATGATGAAGAATGCCCTTTGGTTGGGTCATTGGGGGCCTCAGATGCCCTGATTTTACACTGACTTGCTTGAAATGTCAACTCTTGATCAGATGACTTCCCCATGGAATTTCTTCATGAAAATTGATATGCATACTCCTTATACCATATAGAGACCAATGGAAACAAGAATGACCAAAAAATTTGGAGTTATGGCCTTTGAAACCAAAACCCTAATTTTAGGTCATCTGTGCAGTCAAACCTGGCTCTGCTTCCATACCAATCCCAGTTCTTGTGATTCTTTGACTTCCTTGACTTTGAGAGGATATAATATGATACTTGAACATACATGGACCCTTTTGAAGTGATTTATGACCTTTGGAGTGGCTCAAGAAGCTCTTGGATTGCTCAGATCACAAATCCTAGATGCAGATGGCTTTGAACCAATGAAATGAATCAAAAATGTGATATGAGATGCTATGATTGAGATTATGCATATGAGGAGATCACAAGCCATGGTGTGAACTGAGTGAGGGAAAATTTGGGGTGTCTACACCACCGTCTTCTCCTCGCCTCCAATATGTCAGGTAACACTTCAAACTCTTTGTTTTGCATGCTTTTTCACTTGGTAGCTAGAAAATTGCATGATATGTTTGTGTATAGTAGATAAATCTAGGTCTGGGGATAGTTTTTTAGGTTTTGGGTATGAATATCCCGGGCAGGATTAGAATGTCCCGGGCAAAAACTTCATATGCGCTTGAATAAGCTGGGCACGTTTAGCATGCCACGGGCGTAAAATTCATATGCGTATGAATATCCCGGGAAAGTTCAGCATGCCACGAGCGTAGAGTTCACGTCTGTATGAACTTGTAGGTCGGAACTTTACGTGCCCAAATGCGTGCGGGGGTTGCCCCTTCGTCGGTCTAGGCTAGTTTAGTCAGATTTTGGGGCGTCGCATTTTAGCTTTTCTCCCTTTCACTTGACTTGCGGTGGAAGGGTGGATTTGATGCGATGTCGAATTCACTTTTTCTGTATGCGTTTCAGGTACGACCGAGCATCGGCAGGTCGAGGAAGGGAACTGATCACACTAAATTTCACCGTGTTTCTGACTCCGATTTCGCATGCATTCTTAGCTTTTATTGTTATTTTGTTATGTTATTACTTTGTTTTCTTATGTTTTCAGGTTTTTATAGTAATCGGGGTTTGAATCGAGAAAAGAAGCGAAAAAGGAGTGGAAACGGACGAAAACCTAGAAATTTAGCGTTTTGCACTTACGGCACCCACCGTGGCGGGCGCCATGGGGTTAGCCATGACGTGGCCACGTCTCAAGACCACTCCACAACTGCCAAGACCCACGATCCCCACTCTCCAATCCCCTGTCAGCACCATGGCGGGCGCCATGACCTTGTGGCGGGCGCCACAAGGCAAATTTCAGTAACCTCCACTTTTTAGTGGAGGGGCATCCCAGTCTTTTCATGCTTTCAGTTTTCCTATAAATAGGACCTTAGATTTTCGTTTTTCTTGATCCAAAATTAGATTTCTCTAGGCATATATCAGTTTCAAAGCAGTTACCATTCCACATCGGGGTGTTTCTGCAATCGAGTGATCGAGTCTGTAATCTGTCTGTGTGATCGAGTTTTGGATCACTCTGGAGGAAGTTAATCCTGCCGCCATTTTAATTCCAGTTCGTATTTTATCTTTCCGCATTGCTTTACTTTTATTTATTTCTCGCACTTTATTTTGTTTATTTCCCGCACTCGCTTTACTTTCGTTTATTACCTGCACTCGCTTTAAATTCCTTTATTTCCCGCACTCGCTTTAAATTCCTTTATTTCCCGCACTCGCTTTAAATTCATTTACTTTCCGCACTCGCACTAAATTACTTTTATGAAAATTATAAAAAGAATCTTCACTTTATCATGTCTAACTAATTCCATAAAGGTTAGAATGTAAGGATCGTAATTGAACCAGTAATCCGTATAATTGTTCGTGGAAACACCTAAGGGCTATTTTATCTTTCAATTCAAGTAATTGTTTTTAACTATTTCAAAAACAGCCAAAAGCGCTTTGTCTAGTTTATTAGGAGTTTTTAGATTAAAAAGAAAAGGGATTTTAAAATGATTTTCGGACGCGTTATGAAGTTTAGAGTCTGGTTCGTAAGAACCTCTTTTTACTAAGAAGTCCAGGTTAAAATACTTTTCAACTTGGTCAAGATACTACATTTCTTAAAAATAGGTTTACTACTCTAACGCAGTACGCACCTTTTTATCCGTGACAAAATAGGAGGGGTTGATTAGAGAGTACAACTCGGTTCTGAATACGTGAAAGCGACAGTTCCTGTTAAATTAGTTCTTTTCAAAGAAGAAAACATTGCCCATAAGTAGTTCCATTAACAAGTACTGGATTATCATTGATTACGTGAATTACATTTGAGCCTGTCTTTTATTTATTATTTAAAATTATCATTTTATTTACCATTGCACCCTTATTGAAACCCTTATATTTAGTTGCCTTAGATACACACCATAACAACAGGTACGATAGATTGACACTTGGTCTCTGTGGATTCGACAATCTTTTATATTACTCTGACGTGATTCGTACACTTGCGAAAAACACGCATCAAGTTTTTGGCGCCGTTGCCAGGGACCAATATCGTCAAATTTCATTACCCTGTAGTTATACCGTTTAGACTAAGGTTGTTACCCACCGGTCAATGCGAAAGACTCGCAGTGCCGGAAGTTTAGTAGACCCTCTAGCTGAACCTGAACGTTACGCTCGCGCACGTTTATTTTTCCATAGGAATAGGAAAGCTATGGCCGAAGATCAAAACCGAAGACCTCTTAAGGACTTCGCCCAACCATCAAACGAGGAACCTAGTTCCAGTATAGTAAACCCCGCTATCCCAGCTAATAATTTTGAACTTAAACCATCCCTGCTGCAATTAGTGCAACAGAGACAATTCGCAGGTCTCGCTACTGATAACCCGAACCAACATTTAAAAAACTTTCTTCGGTTAGCAGACACCTTTAAAACCAATGGAGCTTCTCCTGAGGCGATACGCTTAAGATTATTTCCCTTTTCCCTCAGAGATAAAGCTCTATCATGGTTAGATTCCCTTCCACCCAATTCAATAACAACTTGGGATGACCTTAGAAAAGTTTTCCTTGCTAGATATTTCCCCCCAAGTAAGACCGCTCTTCTTAGAAACCTAATAACTAAATTTACCCAACACCAAGGAGAGTCGTTGTTCGAAGCCTGGGAGAGATATAAAGAACTATTAAGAGCATGCCCACATCATGGCTTAGAGAATTGGCTAATCATTCAAACCTTCTATAATGGACTTCATTATAACACTAAGATGACCATCGACGCTGCCGCTGGTGGCGCACTGATGAACAAACCTTACCCTGAAGCTAGTGCCCTTATCGAGGATATGGCCCAAAACCATCAATCATGGGGAGTAGAACGACGACAGTGGAAAAGAAGGAAGCCCAAGGAGGGATACACGAGCTAAGCTCTATAGACATGATGCAGGCTAAAATGGACGCGCTGGCCCTTAAAATCGAACATATGTGTACAACTCCGAATACTGTAGCCGCAGTTTCACCGAATTGTGAGATATGTGGAACGCAAGGACACCAATCCGCCGAATGCAATCTGTTAAATGAGACCAACACTGAGCAAGTGAACTATACCCAAGGGAACCCATTTTCAAACACATATAACCCTGGATGGAGGAATCACCCAAACTTCTCCTACAAAAATAATAACCCTATTCAAAATACCGCACCTCCGAGACAACAAGGTTACCAAGCCCCAAGAACAAATCAACCTATGCAACCTGTACCACCAAGCCCGAGCTTTGATGAAGTTGTAAAAGATTTTATCGTTGCTCAAAAACAACAAAACAAAGAGTTCATGAACCAAAACGTCCATGTTAACAAACTAATTACCCAGTTAGGAACCAAGGTTGATCAAATTATTACTCATAATAAGATGCTTGAAACCCAGATCTCTCAGGTAGCGTTAAACCAAGCCCCACAGACTACACCTGGAGGACAGTTCCCTGGACAACCTCAACAAAACCCGAAAGGGCAAGCAAATGCCATTACTCTACGAAGTGGAACCGCTTATAAAGAACCTTTAAACCCTAGATTAAGTGAGCCCGAAACTTCTGAGAGGAATGAAGAGAAGGAACCAGAGGAGCCTGAAACCCCGGAAAGTCAAGAAAAAGGAGAAGAACCTAAAAATAAAACCTATGTACCACCACCGCCATACAAACCACCAATACCATACCCTCAAAGATTAAAGAAAACCCAAATCGATAATCAATATCAAAAATTCGTTAAGGTTATAGAAAAACTTCACGTAGAAATCCCCTTTACAGAAGCCATCACCCAAATACCTTCTTACGCTAAGTTTCTCAAAGACATACTTACAAATAAACGTAGACTTGAAGATCCGAAACCCGTGGAATGTAATTCTATTTCCGAAAATAGGTTAGCAAAGAAAGATATAGATCCCGGAAATTTTTCCATTCCTTGTATTTTGGGGAATCATGTCATCGAAAAAGCTTTTCTAGACTTAGGAGCTAGTGTGAGCTTAATGCCTTTAGCAGTTTGTGAGAGATTAAACTTAGGAGAATTACAACCTACTAAGATGTCACTTCAATTAGCCGATAGATCCGTTAAATACCCTATAGGCATACTTGAAGACGTCCCTGTTAGGATAGGTCAGTTGTTTATACCTACTGATTTTGTTGTCATGGACATTAAAGAAGATGACGACATACCAATCCTCCTAGGTAGACCATTCTTATCGACTGCTGGAGCCGTAATAGATGTTAAAAAAGGAAAACTAACTTTTGAGGTAGGTGACGAGAAGATAGAATTTATACTTTCAAAATTTCTTATGGCACCTGTGATAGGAGATGCTTGTTATGCCTTAGATATCATCGAAGAATGCATTAGGGAATTAGAACAAGAAGAAGAAACTGAATCTATAAAATTGCCATCAACCCTTATTTTGGAAGATGACAATTATAAAAGACCCTACATTGATGATAACCTTCACGAATGTTTATCTCTTACCCCAGATCCTATGCCTTGCCCTATGAAACCGACTGTAAAACTTAAGGAACTGCCTAAAAACCTGAGATATGAATTTCTCGATGAAGATATGAACCGTCCAGTTATAGTCAGTGCTACCTTAAACCAAGAAGAAACCAATCAATTATTAGAAGTTTTACGTAGGTACCCCTCAGCCTTAGGATATAAGATCTCTGATCTAAAAGGAATAAGCCCATCTGTATGCATGCATCGGATTTTTCTTGAAGAAGATTCAAAACCTTCCAGAGAACACCAACGAAGAATAAATCCTATACTGAGTACTGTAGTTAAGACTGAAGTTCTTAAGTTACTAGAGGCAGGTATAATATATCAGATCTCGGACAGTAAATGGGTGAGTCCTGTGCATGTAGTACCTAAAAAGGGAGGCATCACGGTCGTGCAAAACGAGAAGGGCGAACCTGTAGCAAAAAGAACCGATGGAGGATGGCGTATGTGCATAGATTATAGAAAATTAAATAAAGCAACTAGGAAGGACCATTTCCCATTACCATTCATAGACCAAATGTTGGAGCGCCTAGCCAGACACTCTTACTTTTGTTACTTAGATGGATATTCAGGATTCTTCCAAATACCTATTCACCCCGAAGATCAAGAAAAAACTACCTTTACATGCCTAGTTGGAACTTTTGCCTATAGAAGAATGCTTTTTGGACTTTGTAATGCTCCTGCAACTTTCCAACGCTGCATGATGTCTATCTTTGCTGATTATTTAGATGGAATTATGGAAGTATTTATGGACGATTTCTCAGTTTGTGGATCAGATTTCAAAAATTGTCTTGTCAACCTTGAGAAAATCCTGGAGAGATGTGTGGAGGTAAACCTTGTGCTAAATTGGGAAAAATGTCATTTCATGGTCACCGAAGGGATTGTTTTAGGACATATAGTTTCCGAAAAAGGTATAGAGGTAGATAAAGCAAAAATAGAAGTCATAGAGAATCTAAAACCGCCGAAGACTATCAGGGAGATAAGAAGTTTTCTTGGACATGCCGGATTTTACCGACGTTTTATCAAGGATTTCTCCAAAATAACAAAGCCATTAACTGGTCTTTTAATGAAAGATGCTGAATTCATCTTCGATGAAAAATGTACTGAAGCATTTAATCTTCTGAAGCAAGCTCTGATTTCAGCACCTATAATGAAACCCCCTGATTGGTCAGAACCGTTTGAGATCATGTGTGACGCCAGTGATTATGCTGTTGGAGCCGTTCTAGGTCAGAGAAAAGATAAGAAGTTACACGTAATTTATTATGCCAGTAGAACCCTAGACGCTGCACAGCTCAACTACGCAACAACCGAAAAAGAGCTCCTAGTTGTAGTTTTTGCAATAGACAAATTTAGATCTTATCTAGTAGGAGCCAAGATTATAGTTTACACCGACCATGCTGCCATTCGTTACTTACTAAGCAAAAAGGATGCCAAGCCTAGGTTACTTCGATGGATTCTATTACTGCAAGAGTTTGATTTGGATATCCGTGACAAGAAAGGCACTGATAATGTGGTAGCTGATCACCTATCTAGGCTAGAATACCTGAAACCTGATTCAGTACCCATAAATGACGATTTTGCCTATGATAGACTGCTGGCCCAACTAGAAATTATTGAAGATGATAACCCAGACCCTCATGAGCATCATAACCAATCCTTAGCTATAAGTAATGTACCTTGGTATGCAGACTTTGTTAATTATCTAGCCGCTGACATCGTACCCCCTGATCTAAACTACCACCGGAAGAAGAAGTTCTATAGTGATATGAGAAACTTCTATTGGGACGAACCATTTCTTTTCAAGAGAGGTAAAGATGGCATTTTCCGCCGTTGTGTTCCAGAAGAAGAGGTAAATAATATAATTGAGCATTGTCACTCTGCACCCTATGGTGGACATGCAAGCACATCTAAGACCTACGCCAAGATTCTTCAAGCTGGCCTATTCTGGCCTACTATGTGGCGTGATGTCCATGCTTTCATTGTCAAGTGTGATAGATGCCAACGCACAGGAAATATTTCAAGATGTAATGAAATGCCGTTAAGAAATATCCAAGAAGTAGAACTCTTCGACGTATGGGGTATAGACTTTATGGGACCGTTCCCACCATCTTTTGGAAATCAGTACATATTAGTAGCTGTTGACTACGTGTCTAAATGGATTGAAGCTATCGCCGCACCCACAAACGACACCAGAGTAGTCATCAAATTATTCAAAAATTATATATTTCCCAGGTTTGGAACACCCCGTTTAGTCATAAGTGATGGAGGATCACACTTCATATCGAGAATATTTGATAAACTTTAAAGCAAGTATGGAGTTAAGCATAGAGTAGCAACACCATACCACCCACAGACCAATGGACAAGTGGAAGTATCTAATAGGGAGATAAAACAAATCCTCGAGAAGACTGTCTCTATATCTAGAAAATATTGGTCACAGAAACTTCAAGAAGCATTATGGGCCTATAGAACCGCTTTCAAAACTCCTATAGGAACCACCCCTTATCAACTGGTCTATGGAAAATCATGTCACTTACCTTTTGAGTTGGAGCATAAGGCCTATTGGGCCATCAAAACTTTGAATTTGGATTACTTGACAGCTGGTGAGAAACGGATCCTTGGCATCCACAAATTAGAAGAGCTCAGGCAATCTGCCTACGAAAATGCCATCATATACAAAGAAAGAACAAAAGCTTGGCATGACAAAAGAATCATAAGAAGAGACTTCAAAATAGGCGATCCTGTTCTCCTGTTCGATTCTAGGTTACGACTTTTTCCAGGAAAACTTCGTTCGAGATGGACTGGCCCTTTTGAAGTATCTAAGATCCTAAGATCCGGTGCTATTGAAATCAAGAACCAAACATGTAAACCGTTCATCGTCAATGGACAGAGGTTGAAGCCCTACGAAGGAGATGACATTCCAACAACATACACCTGCCATACTTTGAGTGATCCACCATATCCTTCCAATGATGTTTAAAAATCGGTCGTCGAGCTAATGACGTTAAACAAGCGCTGCATGGGAGGCAACCCATGGTTTTCTTATTTATGTACTTTTTATTTATTTTTTACTTTATTTTAATTTGTTTATTTTATTTTTATGTCAGGACTAACGATTGAATGTTTTATGTGCTTTCAGGACTTGTTTGCTAACCTTGTGCAGAATGCAGAACCCTGATGACATGCATGTGGCCTTTAGAGATGACGCACAGAGAGAGCGTTACCATGTCCACATGAGACGCCCTATGGCTCCTACCAGGTACCCTGACCATGACTGCATGGATGCCTTGGGGATAGAGCCAAGCGTCAGATTCTTATGCCATCAACTCCAGTGGGACCAGTTTGACTACAGGAACAACACTTATAGGAACTTGACTCTTGAGTTCCTCAGCTCGTTTCATCATGACCCTTGGGCTGGACCCGATGGACTCGCTGTTTTCAGGTTGTTCGGGATTGACTACTCATTCTCTCACAAAGAGTTTGGTGATTTACTAGGTTTCCATACTACTCCTGATGTTATTCCAGAGACACCGATGGGGTATTTTATGAGCAGAGAAGTGGAAAAGTTTTGGACTAAAATATCAGGTGGAGGGAGCCAAGATCCTTCTACCCAGTTTTCTCAGGTAATCCACAATCATGCATTGAGGTACTTCCAGATGATTCTAGCACATTCTTTCCTAGGTTTGCCAGATACAGAGACACTGCTAAGTGAAGAGGAGATTTTCCTACTGTTTTGTGCGACTCAGTCTCGCCCTGTTGCTTGTGGCAACTTTCTGTTGAAGGGCCTTGCTAGTGTTGCCAGATCATCAGTAGGCATCATACATGTCGGTGGGATTGTTACACAGATAGCTACTGCATTGGGTTTGTCTCGCAAATTATTGCACCTCAGGACCTTCTGCTGCTACACCACCCTGGATGTTGATTTTTGTCTTGATAGAGGACTGATGAGGAGGGCTTCTTTTGAGCCCAACATGTTTAAATTACTGATCGACGGCAAAGCGATACACTATTTTACATTACCAGATCCGCTGATGACCAGTGTCCATGATCCTACAAATTGGAGTTATGCTCTAGAGGGTTATGGAGAGACTGTCGAAGAGCCGAAATCGCCTCCCGCCGCTGAGTACACTCCTACACCTCTTACTCCCCGAATCACTGTTATGTCTAACAATATGTCTCTGCAGCCACCTGACCTACAAACACAGATTTACGAGCTCCGTAAGGAGACTGCCCTGCTCAAGCAGGAAGTGGCAGACTTGGAGTTACAGATGCAGGTTTCTGATCTCACTCATGCCTCAGAGGCCGATGCTCTATATCAGGCGATTGAAGAGCTTCGGAGGGAGATAGCTGAGATTCGTGGATCAAGTCAGGAGAAGAAACCTACCACATGACTCATTCTACACTGACAGCGCTACCCTAGTATTTAATTTCCTTTTTACGCTTTATTTTATTTATCGCATTTCCAAACATATATTACCTTTTTGCATCTATTATATTTTCATGTACTTTGAATTCCTCATATATATACGTATTATGCACTAATGTTAATTTTTCTTTTTCCTTTTTGATTTTTAATTATTTTATTTTTGTCGTGCAAAGAAAAAAAATATAAGACAAAAATATTTTCATTTTTGTCTTCACAAAAAAAATATGCAAGCCTCATGCTTTGAAAAGAAGAAGAAAACGCTATCCAGACCCCCCCCCCCCCCCCCCCGAAGACCAAAGGTGCAAGGAAGGCCCAAAAGGAGGATTCAAAAACCCAAGGCCTAGGAAATGGCCTTGTGGCGGGCGCCACACCGTACCAACAACATATACAGGGCTGAATCCCCATTTCCACCATTTTCATCCCTTTCTTCTCCAAAAACCCATTTTTGCAACCTTCCAAAACCTCCTTGAACCCCATTAAAGCTCCCCCATTTCCAAAATACCCTTCATCCATAAAACATATCCAACATCCATTTTCATTTTCATCCACCAAAAACCATAAAAATCAAAACTTTATCATTCCCCTCATAAACCACTTTTTTCACTACCTAAGGAGCTATCAACAATGGAATTCAACGGATTTCTTCTTCGTGATGGAAGACCGGGCGATAGGCAACGGAAAATTATTCAGAGGCTTCAAAGTCGAGAAATTTTCTCGACTAGGTACGTCGACGATAACTGTCTGTATGCTTTGGGTATTTATCATAGTGTTTTTAATTTATTAGAATTTCTAGGCTTGCATAATATTTTCATTAATCAGGAACCTACCTATGAGAAACTGACAACTGAGTTTTTGAGTTCTTTGATATACACTGTCAGTCCTAACATTGCTAGCACTGTCGGTACTGTTATTTTTAGACTGTTTGGAATTGAATATGAATTCAGTACCAACGAGCTAGCAGGTTTGTTAGGAATCCCTCATAGGGAAGGTGCGATTTGTGAGGCACCTTTGGATGCGGAATGGTCGGTCGAGGTATTTACCTTCTGGCAAAGGCTTTCAAGTACTTCAATTAATTCTTTTGAAGGGATACTTGCGTCGACCATTCACAACCCGGCCATAAGAGTTTTTAGACTTCTTTTGGCATGTACTATTTTTGGCCGGGAAAGTCCAAACAAGGTAAATGCTCGTGAACTCCTATTTTTGCAAGGATGCCTCACTAGAACCCACATCAGTCCGGTCCCGTTTATGCTTGCCCATATGACTTTATTTACTAACAAAACAGGACCGATTGTTTTTGGAGGGCTTGTTACGTCTATTGCTCGGGCTCTTGGCCTGAACGATGAGATAGCTACGCTTGAACCACTACCTCCTCGCACAATTAATTTAAAATTTCTGAAAGACATGAAATTGTGCCGAACGAGGAGAGAAGGTGGTTATGAGTTGATGGTTCATGGGGTAGCTATCCCATATGTTGCTTTACCATGCAGTAGACGTAGTGATGTACGTGATGAAAGGAACTGGACCTATGATCTTAATGCTCCACGTGTTTTGGGTCCACTTCCTCCTAATATTCCCGATGGGGAGGCACATGACACTGATGAAGAGTATGATCGGAGAGAGCAGTCTCCCATCCCTCACATGTCCCCCCATCGTCCTTCACAGTCACACACCGCACCATCTTCCTCTAACCTTGTTGCAGGTACTGCTCCTGGATTCTATGTCACCGAGGAGATGTGGCGTGATATGACAGCTAGAGAAGAAAGGCGTGATGGCCTTCTCTCTACTATTTCACAATAGCTGACGGACAACATGAGCTTCATGCAACAATCGCGATTGGTTTCGGATTGTGCTTATAGCAACGTTTGTCGTACCTTGAACGATATCTCATTAGAGCAGAACCGTCAGAGAGAGTTCAACAGCCGACACTACCAGCTTGTAGAGGCCACTCAGGGTTCCATCTTAGGTAACCTTCGAGAGGTCTGAAGTGCTCAGGCTGCTTTATCAGCACAACTCGACCGGAGGGACCAGCATCGTAGTAGATCCCGTCGTTCCAGACCATCACAGCAGGACGGCGAGGGCACCAGTGCTCCTCCTCAGTAGTCTTTTTCAGGTTACCCCCCTTATCTTATTTCGAAACATTGGGGACAATGTTCGATTTAAGTGTGGGAGGGGATTTTATTGCTTTCTGTCATTTCCCTTTTTAGTTAATTATTTCCTTTCAGTTATTTCCCTTTTCAGTAATTTACTTTTCTTAGATAATGCATGAGTCTGACGAGTCACCAGTATAGTGTATTTTTAGTTCATCTTCATTTTTTCCCATTTCCTTAGCCTTACCAGAAAAATTTTAAAAAGAAAATAACGTTGTTTCACATGTTTTTTTGGGCTTTGAGACAGGTTTAGATTAGGATGTGGTGACTTAGGTCAACTTTTTGAAACATCAGAACCATTTTAGCACCATAGACCTCTTGAATATAGGAATCACTCCTAAACCCCACCACCATGGCCTTTATTATCATTTAAAAAAATTGTCCTAAGTAGTTTATCTTAGCAGTCAGCTCCGGCCTAAGCATGCTCTACATAGGGGGCCGATGAACATAAGTGAATGATCCAGTGCTAATAAAAATAAAAATAAAAGGCAAACTCTGGTATAGGTGACCCTCACAAAGTCATTTAAACCGAAAAAAGAGAAGAAAAAATTTTGCCACAAAAAGAAAAATTGCAAGTCACCTATTGTTAGTTGGTTCAGAGGTATCTGGCACTGAACTTGGTAGGGCAGATTACGATCCGATCCCCCGCAGCTACATTTAGGCGAAATAAAAACAGGTTTACACATGCTTATGTGCCAGAAACCTTATGTTATGGATTAGAATCACTAACCGGTCACTCTACTATGAAGCATGTACGGATAACGGGCTTAATGTGATTGCGCCTGAATGAAAAGGACACAAAAAGATGAGAAGATAGGCCTAGGTATTGTGGGATGATATGGAGTGGTTAATATAGGATTGAAGTTTGTGTTTGTGTTACTATGGTACCCTTGGTTCACTTAGTTAGTACCTGTCACTGCATCCTGACTTGAACTTAGAAGCCCTTTAGCCCAAATAAAAGTGTTGACACCATATTTTCTTGAGCTTTAATGTTTGCTTGAGGACAAGCAAAGGTTTAAGTGTGGGAGAATTTGATCACACTAAATTTCACCGTGTTTCTGACTCCGATTTCGCATGCATTCTTAGCTTTTATTGTTATTTTGTTATGTTATTACTTTGTTTTCTTATGTTTTTAGGTTTTTATAGTAATCGGGGCTTGAATCGAGAAAAGAAGCGAAAAAGGAGTGGAAACGGACGAAAACCTAGAAATTCAGCGTTTTGCACTTACGGCACCCACCGTGGCGGGCGCCATGGGGTTAGCCATGACGTGGCCACGTCTCAATACCACTCCACAACTGCCAAGACCCACAATCCCCACTCTCCAATCCCCTGTCAGCACCATGGCGGGCGCCATGACCTTGTGGCGGGCGCCACAAGGCAAATTTCAGTAACCTCCACTTTTTAGTGGAGGGGCATCCCAGTCTTTTCATGCTTTCAGTTTTCCTATAAATAGGACCTTAGATTTTCGTTTTTCTTGATCCAAAATTAGATTTCTCTAGGCATATATCAGTTTCAAAGCAGTTACCATTCCACATCGGGGTGTTTCTGCAATCGAGTGATCGAGTCTGTAATCTGTCTGTGTGATCGAGTTTTGGAGCACTCTGGAGGAAGTTAATCCTGCCGCCATTTTAATTCCAGTTCGTATTTTATCTTTCCGCATTGCTTTACTTTTATTTATTTCTCGCACTTTATTTTGTTTATTTCCCGCACTCGCTTTACTTTCGTTTATTACCCGCACTCGCTTTAAATTCCTTTATTTCCCGCACTCGCTTTAAATTCCTTTATTTCCCGCACTCGCTTTAAATTCATTTACTTTCCGCACTCGCACTAAATTACTTTTATGAAAAATTATAAAAAGAATCTTCACTTTATCATGTCTAACTAATTCCATAAAGGTTAGAATGTAAGGATCGTAATTGAACCAGTAATCCGTATAATTGTTCGTGGAAACACCCAAGGGCTATTTTATCTTTCAATTCAAGTAATTGTTTTTAACTATTTCAAAAACAGCCAAAAGCGCTTTGTCTAGTTTATTAGGAGTTTTTAGATTAAAAAGAAAAGGGATTTTAAAACGATTTTCGGACGCGTTATGAAGTTTAGAGTCTGGTTCGTAAGAACCTCTTTTTACTAAGAAGTCCAGGTTAAAATACTTTTCAACTTGGTCAAGATACTACATTTCTTAAAAATAGGTTTACTACTCTAACGCAGTACGCACCTTTTTATCCGTGACAATAGGAGGGGTTGATTAGAGAGTACAACTCGGTTCTGAATACGCGAAAGCGACAGTTCCTGTTAAATTAGTTCTTTTCAAAGAAGAAAACATTGCCCATAAGTAGTTCCATTAACAAGTACTGGATTATCATTGATTACGTGAATTACATTTGAGCCTGTCTTTTATTTATTATTTAAAATTATCATTTTATTTACCATTGCACCCTTATTGAAACCCTTATATTTAGTTGCCTTAGATACACACCATAACAACAGGTACGATAGATTGACACTTGGTCTCTGTGGATTCGACAATCTTTTATATTACTCTGACGTGATTCGTACACTTGCGAAAAACACGCATCAGGAACGCCGAACTACGTCCAATTGATGAAGGGGAGGTCGTGCATCGAAACCCTGAGGAGGGGAATGCCGAGGAGGACAACGAGCATGTTTCCTTGTCCGGGCGTAATGACTTATCGTGGGTCGCGGATGAACTGTTGGAAGAAGAATCGTACTTTGTCGACGAGACGACCCATGCGTACGCCGTGGTGGAAGATCTCAGTCCCGAGGACCCTGGGAATTGGCAATGTCTTGCTCCTCAGGAGGTGGACCGGATATGTCACCACTTCCCAGGGAAGCAGTTTTCTATGTACGAATTCGCCTTCCGAGAAGCGAGGGTCAGTTTGCCCTTCAACTCTTTTCAAATGGGAGTTTTCAGGTGGCTCCGAATGGCACCGTCACAACTGCATCCGAACGCCATCGCTTTTATGCGGGCGTTCGAGTTAGTCTGTCGTTTTCTAGGTGTTGGGTGCACCCTGCCCCTCTTTTTCCACATCTTCCACCTGCAACAGTCTGGTGCTCGGGGACGTCACAACTGGGTGTCGCTGAAGCAGCCAGTGAGGCTATTCAAGACCTATGTGGATTCTGCCCGACATTTTAAAGGGCGGTGGTATACGGTGAAGCCGATCACTCGTTCTGCCCTAAACTCCCTTTACTATTACAAATGGAATGCTGCTGGGGAGGAAAAACTTATGCCGAGGATCCCCTTGAGGTGGCAACCCGACCACTTCAACCTCTCGACCAGTCACTACCGGGTAAAATTCTCGAGCTTGGGAGTCGAGGATAGGCTGGCTTACAAGAGGCTGGTGGAGTATGTACAAAGTTTCAACCTGGCGGTTTGGGTTGACCGGAAAGGTGCTCCCTATGTTGATGAGGCTGGGATGCCTATTTGTGAAACCCGTCTTATAAACACGAGGGCTCTGCTCGAGTGTGATACGGACGAGGAGGCCTTGGAGTTACTGCATAGGTTTTCTTTTCCTTACTTTCTTTTCTCGGTCTTGTGTCTGTCCAATTAACCTGTGTTTTTTGTTGTTTTTATTTTGTAGGAACTATGCCCGCCCATCGTGAACGAGTTCTGAAGCTGGCGAACTAGGCTGGGGCCCCGGACAGGGTCTCTAAAAAGAAAAAGAAAGTGACACCCCGTGTCCAGGAGGTGGCCTCTGACCTCGGGGCAGGTACCTCGAGTATTGCTAGCCCGGTGTCCAACTCCCCTCAGCCTGCTCAACAAACCTCTCCGATCCAGATACGGGATATCCCCCCTCCTTCCACATATCCTTTTCTCAAGCGGAAGCGTTTGGACGGGACTCTTGCCCGGTCTGCTGCCGTGGGAGGCAATGATTCCGACGCCCCTAAGAGTTATCTGCTGCCTCCTTGCTATCTGGAGCATGAGGTTTTTAAGGCTGAAGGTTCTGTCGTGGTGGCGGCGCCCGAGGAAAAGGCCATTCTGAGCCAGGATGCGGATGCCCGACGAAGAGACCTGGCTGGGGATCTGGCCGCCGTTATCCGGGTGATGGATACTGCCATGGTCCTGTCCGAGACTGCTGTTTCCACGGCTTCTTTAGAGGATGCTCTTTTGGCTGCCCGAACTAAGAAGGATAGATTGTCTAAGGATCTATCTGACTACAAGGAGGAGCACCAGTTGCACGAGGGACTGAAGAAGGAGCTGGAGGAACTGAAGCTTGAACGGGACACACTGAAGGCCGAGAAGGAAAGCCTGGAGGATCAAGCTGCGGGGCACAAAAAGGTGGCCGAAGAAAACATGCAGCTCCGTGCTTGGATGGCTCTGCTTGAGGGTACAATCCTCCCTCGGGAGGATGAGACTGAGGAGGAGCTTGCCCTTCGTACCCGGGGTGAGTTGGTCGTGCATATCCGCGATCTCAACAAAGACTTGGTCGTGATGTTCAAGGAGGGATTCGACAAAGACCCGGGCTGGTGACGGAGGGGTCGGCCCACAACTATTGTGTGGATGACGGAGAGATTGTGTGTCCCTTCGAAGCTGAGGAGGAGCTGGAAGATGAGGAGTAACTCCGGGCGGAGTCTTTTTAGAATTTTTGTTGTTATTTTGTAGGGCCTGCGTGCCTGTGTATGATGGCCTTTTGTGCCTGTATGAATATTGGCCTTCGGGCTCCTTTTGTATTTTTCTTGGTCGGCTGCGACCGCGTTTAATGAATGTTATTTAATTTGTCCTATTTGTTTATTTTTATTGTTTGTGCTCAACAACGTTGGGCTCGTTGGTTTTGCTATATTTATTTTTGAACTGTTTGTGCTCGACAATGCTGGTCTCATTGGTTTAGGGAACCGACAAGGTGGCCAACATTGTGCTCGCCTTAAATCGAGGTAGAGTTTACGATCAGAGAACTCTGACCTTGGGGCTTGGGATTTCCTATCGCGAGCTGGGTGCCCTGGCAACGTGGTACTACGACACTGGGGCTCGTTTGAGATGCCTAGTGTCGGGGAGGGTTGTGTTCGCCTCTGAGGGGCGCAGATTCTCCCTTTTGTTTTGGTGGCAAAAAGCGTGGTTGTACCTCCCATGTCTCCCCGGGTTATGTTTAGCTATAATATTGTCTAAGTTTTTCTGCGTTCCATGGTCGAGCGAGTTCTTCACCTTGTAGGTTTTCCAAATAATAGGCCTCGTTGCTCGTCTTGTCGCGGACGCGGTAGGGGCCTTCCCAGTTGGCGGCCAGTTTTCCCTCTCTTGGGTTTTTTTGGTTTCTTCTGAGGACCAGGCTGCCCACCTGGAACTCTCTTTTTATGACCTTCGCGTCGTGGCGTAAGGCTATTTTTCTTTTGAGGGATGTTTCCCTAAGGGCTGTTTCGGAGCGGGTCTCGTCGACGAGATCCAGCTTGGCTCAAAGTGCCTCGTCGTTCATCTCTTCGTCGAGGGGATCCTCTATGCGTCTCGTCGGCTCTCGTATTTCCACCGGGATGACTACTTCGGTGTCGTATGTTAATCTGAACGAGGTCTCCCCGATCGTGGAATGTGGCATTGTGCGGTATGCCCACAGGACGCTGTGTAGTTCCTCGACCCATGCCCTATTTGCCTTGCCGAATCTGCGCTTTAGTCCGCGCAGGATTACCCTGTTCGTCGCCTCCACTTGTCCGTTGGTTTGAGGGTGCTCGACAGACGTGAAGTGTTGTTTAGTGCCTAGGCTGGCCACGAAGTCCTGAAATCCTTCGTCCGTGAATTGCGTTCCGTTGTCCGTGATGAGGAACTGGGGTATGCCGAACCGAGCGAGGATGTTTTGTTTGAAAAATCGAAGAATGTTCTGCGCCGTTATTTTGGCCTGTGCTTCTGCTTCGATCCACTTGGTGAAATAATCTACCCCTACAATGAGGTATTTGTTTTGGTAAGAACCAGTTATAAATGGGCCGAGGATGTCCATGCCCCACCATGCGAAGGGCCAAGGGGAGGAGAG
Source organism: Lathyrus aphaca (assembly GCA_963966055.1). NCBI lineage: Eukaryota > Viridiplantae > Streptophyta > Magnoliopsida > Fabales > Fabaceae > Lathyrus > Lathyrus aphaca. The sequence continues at coordinate 405,785,757 of OZ014519.1, read as the reverse complement.
CGTTTTTAGCTCGTTGGGAGGTGTAAGATGCATGTCGGCGTGTCGTTGGCATTTGTCGCATTTTTTGACGTGCTCTTTGGATTCATGTTACATAGTCGGCCAATAGTAGCCTGCTCGAAGAGCCTTGCGCGCCAGCGACCGTCCGCCGGGATGTTGGGCGTTGATTCCTCGATGCATTTCCCCTAATATGTCGGGGACTTTCTCCTCCTCGACGCAATTGAGCAACGAGATGGAGAGTCCCCTACGGTAGAGTTTCCCTTCGAGGAGGACGTATGAGCACGCCCTCCGCTTGGTTGTGGCTGCCTCTTTGGGGTTCGCGGGGAGTTCATCCTTTGTGAGATAGTTGTAGATGGGTGTCATCCAGCAATGAGCGTCCCCGATCACGTTTACCTCGAGCGGGGGCGGTGGCCTTTCGGTGCTAGGTCGAGGAAGGATTTCCTGGATTACTGATTTGTTTCCGCCTTTCTTCCTCGTACTGGAGAGTTTTGACAGGACGTCCGCTCGCATGTTATGTTTGCGGGGCACGTGTTGGACCTCCCACTTCTCTAATTTTTCGAGTCTTTCGTTGACCAATGCTAAATATTCGATGAGGTTATCGTTCTTGGTTTGGTATTCTCCCCGTACTTGTGATGCCACAAGTTGGGAGTCTGTCGATATTTTTACTTCCTTTGCTCCTAGGTCTTCGGCTAATCTTAGACCGGCGATGAAAGCTTTGTATTCGGCTTGGTTGTTGGAGGTTGGGAAGGCAATGCCAATGAGACCTCGATCAGGATTCCGTCCTTGTTTTCGAGGATGATTCATGCACCGCTTCCGGCCGAGCTAGAGGCACCGTCGACGAAGATCGTCCATTTGTGGGCGCCGTCCGCTGGCTTTGGGTTGTGCGTCATTTCTGCGACGAAGTCGGCCAGGGCCTGGGCCTTCAGAGCTTTCCTATTCTCGTATTGGATGTCGAATTCAGAACGTTCCAGCGACCATTTCAACATTCTGCCGGCCATGTCTGGTCGACCAATGAGTTGTTTTATTGGTTGATCGGTTCTCACCTTGACCGTGTGGGCGAGGAAGTAGTGACGTAATCTTCTCGCGGCATTTATGAGGGCTAGTGCGATCTTTTCGATTTGTTGGTATCTGAGCTCGGGGCCTTGGAGTGTTTTGCTCGTGATGTATATGGGCTTTTGTCCCTTGTCGGTTTCTCTGATGAGAGCGGCGCTGACGGCCTCGGTTGCCACGGACAGATATAGATATAGGGTCTCCCTTTCCAGTGGTCGGGACAGGATTAGGAGTTCAGAGAGTGCCTTCTTCAGATGGAGTAGTGCCGGTTTGCATTCGTCAGTCCACTAGAAGAAGGCCTCTTTTCGGAGGAGTTTAAAGAAAGGTAAAGCGTGCTGAGCGGATTTGGCGATGAAACGGGAGAGCGAGGCGAGCACCCCGTTGAGGGATTGAATGGATTTTTTAGACTTCGGGGTCGGGAACTCTGAGAATGCCCGACGTTTGTCGGGATTGGCCTCGATTCCCCACTCAGTGAGGTAGAAGCCTAGGAATTTTCCTGCCAGGACGCCGAACGTGCATTTCTCAGGGTTAAACCTCATTTTGCATTGCCTCGCCTGCTCGAAAACCTTGCGGATGTGTCGTGCGTGGTCGGTCTCCTCGTGTGATTTGACGATCATGTCGTCCATATATACCTCAAGCATGTCCCCGATTTTATCCTCGGAAGACTTTGTTCATCATGCGCTGGTACGTGGCCCCGACATTCTTTAGCCTGAAGGGCATTACGTTGTAATAGTAATTTCCAGTCAGGGTCATGAATGCCGTGTGTCGTTTGTCCATGTCCGACATAGGGATTTGATTGTATCCGATGTATGCATCCATGAAGGACAAGAGTTTGAAACCTGCAGAATTATCGACGAGTTTATCTATGTTAGGGAGAGGAAAAACATCTTTGGGGCAAGCCCTATTAAGATCGGTATAATCAACACATATGCGCCATTTTCCATTATTTTTCTTAACAAGGACTACATTAGAGAGTCAGGTTGTGTACTGAGCTTCAGAAATAAAATTGGCCTCTAGGAGGTCTTTTACAGCTCGCTCGGCAGCCTCCGCTTTCTCGGGGGACTGCTTGCGCCTACGTTGTGCTACGGGCTTGATCGCCCGGTCTAAAGCTAATTCGTGACAGGCGACCTCAGGGTCTAGGTCGGGCATCTCTGCGGCGTTCCATGCGAAGAGGTCAGCGTTCTCCCTGAGGCATATCGCAAGTTGCTTCCTCGTTTCCTCGGGCAGGCCCGTGCCTATCTTCACTGCCCTGTCGGAGTCATCGCCCAACGGGACGAGTTCGAACTCTCCGTCTGGGACTGGGCGAAATGGGTGAGTGGAAGCTTGCCCCTCGACGAGTCTCTGTTCTTCAGCTTCGTCCTCGCCGATGCGGCAATCGAGGTCGATGATGTTGATTCCCTGGGGGGAGGCTCTTCGACCCTGGGCTTCTTGTTATTTTTTGTGTTGATTGTGGCCTGTCCTTTTACTACGACATCATAACACCTTCGGGCGGCCTCGATGTCACCGTGGATTGTGACCACGTGGCCCAGTTTGGTGTAGTACTTCATCTTCAGGTGAACGGTGGATGGGACCGCTGTCAGCTCAGCTAGAGTCGGGCGACCGAGGATGAAATTGTAAAGGGAGGGGCATTCTATGACCAAGAACTGGATCTTGATTTCTCTGGCCGTCTCTTGCTCTCCGAAGGTGACGAGGAGCTCGACGTAACCCCACGACTTTGTCGTGGCCCCGTTGAACCCTTGGAGTTCGGACCCCACGTAGGGAGATAGGTTGGTTTTGTTCAGCTTTAGGGTTTTGAATATGTGGACGTACATGATGTCCACCGAACTGCCTTGATCGACCAGGATGCGTCAGACGTCGAAGTGAGCCATCTTGGCTCTGATCAGCAGCGGGATGCTCGAGTTGGGGGAACCGCCCGGAAGCTCCTCTAGGAAAAAGGATATCGGATTGGACTTGTAACACCCTTCTACCCCAAAACATAATATTTAAATAATATCAGAGTAATCATCTAAAAAGGGTATCACATATCATCATAATTCAACACAAACAGTGTCCTATCCCGTAACACGGTTTAATCAACATCAAGAATATCATAAATCATTTCGCAGCGGAATGTAAACTTCATAATTCAAAACTTCATAAACATAATTTTCACCATCCTGAATTTAACATCATAAAATAGGAAAACATTTATCCAAACAATAACATAACTGAAAACAGTTTAACAAAAGAAAACCCATCCCAGTGTTACATGACACAGAGCAGGACACATAGACCAAAACCACTTCTAAGGAACACTAAAGCACGGCTCCGAGACTCATGAATAACTCCTCTTGCACTGCAAGCCTATTCTTTATCATCTGCAAGTTACCCACGAAAGAGGCAACATTTCCAAGCAGGCAGGGTGAGTAATCATAATATATCATAAACGCACAAGAATATAGAACATAAATGAATTAGAACAACATATCGTGACATCACCAACTATAAAATTCAGAAACAACAACAACAACACGATCATGAAATCAAGCAACCAACACAGTCATGAAATTCATCCAGAATATGAAATTCTAACATCCTGATATGCAATATGCATGTGGTACCATTTTCATTGTGAGATGGATACATGACCATCAACCCTCCACAAAGGAGCAAATCGTAAATCATCGTGACACTTCAATCCACACAATGGGATTGAAGCAAATAAATAGGCCGAAGCGCCATCGTGAATGTTATGAAATACAATGATTCGTTACATCGTAAATTCATCAAAATAATTCGCATCATTCATTTCAATCAGCAAAACAATCATCAAATAACCATGTATATCATCATGACATTACACCCAGAACACTGGTTCCATAACCACTCTGACACATCAAGAGTTGACCCGTACCCGGTAAATTATGAGGTAATTATAAGGTTATTTCACAAATTCATTTATCAAAAACTATTGCATTTTTCTCATTTTTATTCATCAAAATAAAGTTCAGTTTATGCTCTTTCTGACGCTTCAAACGGAATGCGAAACGGACTTACGGTTTGAAAGTAATGGATTTTTAAAGAATTAAAATTCAGCATACTAACAGTGTTAACCGGTTAACCCATAGCGTTAACCGGTTAACGCCTGCGAAATCCCAGAAATTCACCAAAATTACAATGTTTAACTGGTTAACCCATAGCGTTAACCGGTTAACGCACGTTTTCCAGCAGCAATCTGCTGCTTCGTACATACTGTTCTAAAATCCCCAAAATCCCAATTTTTTCCAATACGGGTTCATCTTATTTCACCTTAAAATCATTCCAATACATCAAACAAAACATCATAACATCAGAACAATTATTTATACCATCATTTACAGGATTCAACACATTTTTCTAACTCTATTTCATCAAGATTTCACTCACAAACTCAACCTAACTCAAAACCCCAAATCTCCTAAACTCATACAATCATAACTATTCATAATCCAATTCCTACACATTTACAGTAGATTATAAAAACTCCCCATACCTTAGAGAATTTCGCCGCTTTACACTCTTCTCTGGGGTTCTCCACAGCCTCCTGACTGTGAGCTTCCTCTTCCTCTCCCTTTTTCCTTCAGAGCACTTCCTTTCCCAAAACACGATAATGTTAGAAAACTAATCGTATTCCCCCCTTTGGATACATTATCCCAATTAAGTCTTTTACCACTTTACCCTCATAATTTTCACAAAAGGACCACTTTACCCTTTTCTTTAATATATTTTTAATAATAATAATAAAATAGTATAATAAAACACTATTTATCCTTATTATATAAAAATACTCTTTTTCTCCAAAATTCTCTAATTAATCCAAACTCTCCAATTTTTCTAAATTAATTAAATAAATGATTAAATAATTAAATTTAGATTTTCGGGGCGTTACAACTCTCCCCTACTTAAAGAATTTTCGTCCTCGAAAATTACCTGAAGTAAATAGAGTCGAATATGACTCCCTCATCTGATCTTCCCGCTCCCAAGTCCAACTTTCTCCAGCTGGTCCTCCCCACAAAACCTTCACTAAAGCAATTTCCTTGTCTCGTAGTTGCTTCAATTCTCTACCATCAATCCTCACTGGTAAAGCTTCAATCGTGAGATTATCTCTCACCTGAACATCATCTATTTGAATTACATGCGACGGGTCTGGAATGTACTTCCTCAACTGTGATACATGGAATACGTCATGTAAATTCGCAAGAGAGGGAGGTAAAGCCACTAGATAGGCCACTTCCCCTATCCTCTGCATAATCTGATACAGACCGACAAAACGTGGAGTAAGATTTCTAGACTTCAAAGCTCTTCCCACACCAGTCATAGGAGTAACTCTTAAGAACATGTGATCTCCCTTTTGGAACTCAAGTGCTTTCCTTCTCTTATCGTGATAACTCTTTTGACGACTCTGCGATGTTTTCATCCTTTCCTGAATCATTTTTATCTTTTCAGTTGTTACTTGGACAATCTCTGGCCCAAACACTAAACTCTTTCCTGACTCATACCAACATAATGGAGTACGACAACGTCTACCTGTCGCTCCCAGGATTTTCATCCTAGTACAAACGTGAAAGTGGCGCGGAAAGGTTAGAGTCGCCAGCCAGACATTTTTATCCCGAAAGAATGGGAAAGGTAATGTTGCACAAACCTGAGGAAAAAGGAAAGGACAAGGCCTTGCGAACCAAAGATCTGAGTTCGGGAGTCGGTTACGACCTGGGAAGGTATTAGCACCCCAGATCGTCCGTCGTATCCGACGGGATCCACGTTTGCTTGCTTGTTTCAAAGGGTGAGAAAAAATGCTGCTGAACAAAACCGCTAACTAGAAATTGGAAAATGAAATGAGAAAGGAACTGAATAAGAATAAAAGGGGGAAATGTAGGGAAAATAAAGAGTGTGCTCGAACGGGCCCTACCCCGCTGCCTATGTACCTCATCAGGATAATGAGGATCAGAGTCGACGTAGTTCGCCTAACTAAGGCGGGAACTATTTGTTTGTGTTTTTTATGCTGGAACTACGTATGTCTATACTCAGGTGTTGCAGGCTCGTCTGGTACGAGTGCGTTTACCGTCTTGCAAATGAGACAAGTCGTCGCGAGTTCGCGTTGTGAGTGAATGAGATGAGAAAAGAAGTTCCCGCAGGATAGTCGCTTGTTATTTGTTTTTGTTTTTTAAAAGAAGTGTTTTGAAGTTTGTGTTTATTGAATGTACAACACTAAAGACTATGACACAGGAGCGAATACTTTCCAAGATCGCCCCCAATGGAACGTTTGTAAAGCATCCTAGAAGAGCGAAGGAGACCTCCACTAATCATTTCCCGTATAGCTTAAGGCTCGTGGCGCATTGTACACCTTTTTCTTTATTAAGTGTTTTTGATTTTATTTTAAGATGAGAAGTGAGACTCAAGTTAATAAAAGGAAAACATTCTAAGGGAAACTAGACTTACCCTAAGTTAATTGAGTTTGAAGATAACCTATGGTTAGTGAGGTTTGAAATTAAATCTACCTAAAAGATATTGAACTACAAATGATAACATAAAAGGAAATAATGAACAATATGGTCCTCCTAAGTCATGGTGGGAAGAAAACGTGAATGAAACATAAATGGGATGAAACGATGGATCGGGTGGGTCGATTGAGTGGTGCTAAGACGCACGACTTATGGTGTGAAACATACAAGGCTTGCTTTTGGTTGAATGGAATGGAACGATGGTAATCGAGGAACCCTAATGTCACATGCAACTTTATTTATTTATTTGAAAACTTACTCGACGTTGGATCGAGTTTTATTTATTTCATTTTTTGAGATTTAGTTTTCTATCGATTCATTTTATCTTTTCTAACCTAGTTACAAAAACTATACAAGCATACAAGCTCTAAGCTATTACATCACGAAGCACAAATCACAAGAGTACAATCGAGGCATAAAATAATATCCAAGTCCATAAGCCAAAACCTTGAAAAATACCTTGCACAAAAAACAACTAGTTAGTGAATGATATGAACCATGAATATGCATAATATGATGGAAATGAATTAAAATGACAAAAAATATTTAAAGTCATGGAAAAAATGTGAAATTAAATTCCTAAGGTCTTAGACCTGATTATAACACTATGCTAAAAAGAATCCTAAAAAATCCTATTTTTTATATGCCTAAAAATTACTTATTTTCAGCGATGAATTAACTACTAATTTCTAACAAATTAACCTCTAAAACCTAAGATAAAATGTTCTAAAAAATCTACAAAAATTATCCTAAGTACTTTTATGAATCTTCTAACTATAGTAAAAAGAATGGGCTAAAAAAATTACTGGAAAGCTAAAAAATAAAATCAACAAAATTATGTACATTTAAAGGAAATTCAATAAAAGCTAATTAAAAGAAAAATCGGAATTAAATCGAAAAATAACAAAATTCAGAAAACAAAAATGTCAAAAATTTCTAATTAGATTTATTAACCTACTGGTGTTTTTGAGGAATTTTTCTATTATTTTTACTATTTTTTATTGATTTATTTGGAAACTATATAAAACTAAAATTAAATTCTAGAAAGAAAAACAGGGGTGAATTAAGCATTGTTTTCTTAGTTGCTTTCTCTGCTGGGCTTAGAATGGGAGGTATAGACAGCAAAAAGGAAAGCCCAAAACGCAGGAATTGGGAGAGGGTGCAGGAATCAATCTTTTTGACTTGTTTTTCTAATGGGCCTTTCAAAAGGGGTGTAATTATCAAAACGAAAAAACATCTACTTTTATCTTTATGGAATCCCTAATGGTGGATTAGTGGCCTTTTAATTGGGATTATGCCAATTAAAAAAAAACCTTAATTGCTCTTAATCATAACAAAATCTTTCCAAATTTTCAAGACATTCTCTTAATTCCTCCACTAATTAACTTAACTATTTTCATTATAATTAACAAATATGAATAAAATACCAAGAGACCCAAAAGGGGCTGAAGAACAAATTCCAAAAACCCTAAGTCTCCTAACTTTCCCTTCGCCCTCTCAACATCCTCTTCCCTTCACCTTCTTCACACCGTCGCCGTCCCCACCATAACACCGACTCCTCCATCCTCCTCTTTTCCGCCATTGCTATCATCTTAACTAACCATAACCTTTCCCATAACCACAGTCTAACCCTTGTTTTCAACCCCATTCGAAAATCGCAACCATAACCCTTAACGGAAATTAAACTCTCCATTCTAACAAATCTCAGATAATCAAACAATGTCGAGAACCACCAACAACCCCGCGACTACTTCATACACGAGGAGGACAAACTCGTACCTTGAATCCGAAGAGGATCGGTCTGGAATTCGTGTGATGGATGCTCGGCGACGGATCAGAGCGGCGACTCTGATTTTCTGCTTCTATTGATGATTTGTGGATATGATGGATTTGTCGAGTCCGAATCTAATCCTTTGGATATCGAAGGTGCGAAGATGTTGATATGCTTCCGCAGAGAGTTCTTTTTTGTTGGCAATTGATGAACAAGTTGCAGTAGTAATTGAAGTTCACTGATGCGGTTCAGCTATGGTGAGCGGAAGGTTTTGATGCACTTTTCATTATTTGTAGGTTCTTGTAATTAGAGGCTAATTAGAGGTAATGATGAACTGATATTGAATACATATTTGAACAATGCAGGGCCAGGAAGAAGCAAAGTGAATGAGATTGATGAACGCCTTTCTTGGGAGAATGAAAAAACTTCTGAGAGAGGTGGATCAAGAAACGGGAAAATGGAGCAGAAGCAATTGAAGGAGAAGAATGAAAATGTTGTGGAAGAATCGTTGAAGAGGCTGAGGGATTGAAGAATTTTGTGGAAGGAGGATTGAGAACTGGTGTTGTGAATGGATTGTAGAAAAAGGTTGGGAAAAAGTGAAGAGAATCAGAAAAATGAGTGAGATATTCGTGATGATGATGGATGATTATGTGAGAAGAAACCAAGAACGGGAAAAGATTGAAGAAGATGTGAGAATTGCAGAAGAGAAAATGGAGGATAGGTTGAGAAGATGTTGAAGAAAGTTCAGCCCCTGAAAGTTGGTGATACCTTTTATTTATAGCTGCTGGAAGATGGTTCTGGAATTTTCTTCAGGTGAAAGTTTGTTACATTTTCGGTTAGCTTGGTTGAAAATCGGTTATGACTTGTTTTTTGTCTTTGAATTGGTTATCTCCATTAGAACCTTCTGTTACCATTCTTATGTACTGCAACTCTTACTTTCACTTAAAACTCTTTTCATAACGCCTTTCTTTCTTTTCGATATTCTGATAATATGCCTCACTCCTGAGTTTTAGTTATCGCAACATGAACCGTCGGCTGAGTATTATCTGACCTAAGTTTCACTTACAGGCTGCGTCGTTGTTGATGTCGTAAGGTACTACTCTGAGGAATGAATCAAAGATGGCAGTTTTGTTGAATTTGTGATAATGACGATGTTGAACCATTCGAAGTTCTTCACTTGATATACTGACGACTTTGCACTGCTGAATGCGATTATTGGTTCTCGCGGGTCGCTGCATATTAATTGCTGATTTAAGCAGATTGGAGCTGAAGTGCGATGAACTGCCAGCTTTGTGTCGGTGACGGTGAAGAGATCCGATTGAGATGCTTGAAGAAGGATTCAAGAATGGACGACGGCGAAAGTCCTGCCATGAAGATGAGGTTTCCCGAGTGATGAAAGCTCTTCAGGAGATTTTTTTGTTCTTTTTTTCTGTAAAATGATATATCAGTCTGTCATTATTCTGGTGTTCTCCTTTTCCTTGATGCTGGTGTAATTGGCTCATCAGAGGGCGGATTTTGTAATTAAATTCAAACTTTGGATATATGTATTATTTATATTTTTTTTTATGTTTCTATTTTTATTATAATTTCTATTATTTCGTGATGTAATCTCATTTTCCCAATAAGTTAAATCCAAAGTCTCATAATGAGATCAACCAATATAAGCTAACCACTTCTGTTACTTCCAGTTCCGAATTTCTCTTCTTAAAAGAGTGAAGTTTTAAGCTCTCCTTATGAGATCCTTTTTCTTGTACTTGAACTTGAGAAGGCGGTAATGGGCCAAAGGTGAACTTTGTGCTGAATTTTGTAAATGAGACACAAAATGATAACTAAATTTATTATTAACAGAAGAAAACTCCAATTAATAATAAATCTAATTAACATTAGGCCCCCCTTTTATAACTTGTAACAAGTTTCTTCCTTAATGAATTACGGGCTGATGGCGGAAATATGACTGTGAATTAAAGAAAAATGGTATTGGGGATTTAATTTGTGGTTGAAGTTTTACTCGGGTAATGAAAAAAAAGTATGGAATTGGAACCTCAAATGGATTATAACATGCGACTTTCTTCATCTTGACTTGGGATCAAACTCCTATTTGCCCTAAATACTGGAGAACCTGATTGTTCTTGAATGAATCCATAAATTTCGATCAACTTCAATCTCAAGCCTCATGAACTTGAACCCCTGTCACCGGACAGCCAAGAGAAATAAAATAACCTGATTATCATACAAGTCCGCCACCTGGCCCCTTGTGCCATGGGTATTACAACCCCTTTTCTGTGAAACCTTGAACACCATTTTCAATCAATTAACCTCATCACCAAAACCACCCCGAGATGTGAACCTTTGAACCCTTCAAATTGAGGTATGAACCAACCGAATCATCTCCGAATAAACCCCCTTCAAGTCTTCATAAGCCCACTGATCGCATCCCTCTAGAGTATAATGAAGTACATGATCATGAATGTGATGCCCTAATAGAAGTGCAGATGAACGCGAAATGATAGGCCAGTAAAGGGAATAAATAATGAGGGCAAATTTTGAGGTATTACACTACCATACAACGCCTCATATGGAGCCATCCTGATACTAGCATGAAAACTGTTATTGTACGTAAACTCGACCAACGGAAAATGACTATCCCAAGACCCTCCATGATCTAATACACAAGCTCTCAGTAAATCTTCTAAAGATTGGATTGTTCTTTCCGTCTAGCCATCCGTTTGCGGGTGATAAGCAGAACTCATCCTCAACTTAGTACCCAAGGCATCCTGCAAACTCTTCCAAAACCTCGACGTAAACCGAGGATCTCTATCCGATACAATACTTGAAGGTACACCATGCAACTTCACAATTTCCTCAATATAAATCTCATCTAACCTTTGCATAGAATGGTTAATCTTCATCGGCAAGAAGTGTGCCGACTTAGTTAACCGGTCAATAATTACCCAAATCGAATCATTACCTCTAGCAGTCTTAGGTAACTCAGTCACGAAATCCATGGAAATACTATCCCATTTCCACTCAGGAACATTCAGTGGTTGCATCATACCTGAAGGTCTCTGATGTTCTATCGTTGACTTCTGACATGTCAAACAAGCATATACAAATTCAGCAATGTCTCTTTTCATACCCGGCCACCAAAACAACCTGCGTAAATCCTGATACATCTTCGTAGCACCAAGATGAATACTCAGTCGACTCTTGTGCCCCTCTTCTAAAATACTCTTTTTAATTCCTATAATATCCAGAACACATACTCTATCTCGGAATCTCAAAACTCCATCTTCATCAACTCGAAAGTCACATGCATTACCTTGATCAACCAACATCAATTGATCAACTAGTTTCAAATCAGATTTATGACCCTTACGAATCTCTTCCAAAATCTTACTGGTCAGCTTTAACATTCCCAATTTCACACTATCAGTAGTAGTTTCACACAACAAACTCATGTCTCTGAATTGCTCGATCATTTCCAATTCCTTCACCATAAGCATCGAAATATGCAATGACTTCCTACTCAAAGCATCAACCACAACATTTGCCTTACCAGGATGGTAATTCAAATCAAAATCAAAATCTTTCAATAATTCAAGCCCCCGCCTCTGTCTCATATTTAACTCTTTCTGATCAAACAAGTACCTTAAACTTTTGTGATCACTGAATACTTCGAATTTCGAACCAAACAAGTAGTGCCTCCAAATCTTAAGCACAAACACCACAGCTGCTAACTCTAAGTCGTGAGTAGGATAGTTCCTCTCATGAACTCTTAACTGTCTAGAAGCATAAGCAACCACCTTGTTATCCTGCATCAAAACTCCACCAAGACCCATCTTGGAAGCATCACAATAAACTACAAAGGACTCATATGGATTCGGTAAGACCAACACTGGCACGGTCGTTAATATTTTCTTCAGTTCTATGAAACTCTCTTCACAAGCAACATCCCACACATACGCTTGACCCTTCCTAGTCAATTGCGTCAACGATAAAGCTATCTTAGAAAAACCTTCAATGAACTTACGATAGTAACCAGCCAACCCAAGAAAACTACGAATTTCTGTAGCTGACTTCGGAGTCTCCCTCTGCAATACCGCATCAATCTTTGAAGCATCCACCGAAATTCCACCACTTGAAATTACATGGCCGACGAAACTCACTTCCTTTAACCAGAACTCACACTTAGATAATTTAGCAAACAATTTCTTTTCTTTCAACACAATCCTCAAATGCTCGGCATGTTCCTCTTCTAATTTAGAATATACCAAGATATCATTTATGAAAACCACCACGAATTTATCAAGATACTCATGAAAGGTCATATTCATATATTCCATAAACACACCAGGCGCATTAGAAACCCCAAACGGCATCACCGTATACTCGTAATGCCCATATCTCGTCCTGAAAGCTGTCTTCGGAATATCCTCAGCTTTAACTCGAATCTGATGATAACCAGACCTCAGATCAATTTTACTAAAAACACAAGCACCTACCAGCTGATCCATCAAATCATCGATCCTCGGAAGTGGGTACTTATTCTTGATAGTTACCTTATTCAACTGTCGGTAATCGACACACAATCTCATACTACCATCCTTCTTCTTAACGATCAACACCGGAGCACCCCAAATAAAAACACTGGGTCTAATGAACCTCTTCTCTAACAATTCTTCTAATTGTTTCTTCAACTCATTCAACTCTAAAGCTGACATTCTATAAGGAGCCATCGAGACAGGACTCGTACCCGGTACTAAGTCCACAGAAAAATCAATTTCAAGTTCCGATGGTAAATCACTTATATCACCAGGAAACACATCTTGAAATTCACAAACCACAGGCAACTCTGCACTGACAGTCTTATCATCAACTTGCAACGATGCAGACACTGCAAACATCAAAGTTTCATCCAATACAAGTTCATCCACTTGCTTAGCAGATAAAAACATCAGCTCACCATTCTCACTCAATTCAGGGAACTGCACTGTCTTACTATAATAGTTAATATGAACATAATTGAATTCCAACCAGTTCATACCAAGGATAACATCGATTTGGTGTAATGGTAGGCACACCAAATCCATCACAAAATTCTTCTCGAAAATTGTCAAAGGACACTTCAAACAAACAAGCATGGTAGTCACAGAACCATTAGCAGGAGTCTCTATTATCATATTACCGTTCATATTAGACAACTTTAAACCCAATCTATTAGCACACTCAAGAGAAATAAATGAATGTGTAGCTCCAGTGTCAATAATAGCAATCAACTCAGTATTATTAATAAAACAGGTACCTCTGATCAAGTTGTCCTTCTTTGGAGCTTCTGAACCAGCTAACGCAAAAACTTTCCCAGCATTCTGAGCAGTAGCAGCATTCTTCTTTTGTTTCTGGCATTGGGCGCTGATATGCCCCTGCTCACCACAATTGTAACAGGTTGGGCCCTAATTAGGACAATCACTCGTCTTATGCCCAAGCTTGCCACAACGGTAACATTTCATAACTCTAGTGGTACACACATCGGCCTTATGGCCTGTCTCTCCACACTTGTAACACTTAACAGGTACATTAGCAGCTCCCCTACTTTGCTTCCTCTCATCAGATGCCTTCTTCTTCCCTTTATCACCAGTAGTCACATAAGGTTTCCCTCTATACCGACTATTGTCTTTCTTCTCGCTCAGCTGTTTATAGTGAGCTGACCGAGCTCGATTGTCCTCGTCATAAATACAGTTGTTATCGACCAACTCTGCATACTTGCGATTTTGTTGGCATCCAATTCCCTGCTTAATTTCAGGTCTCAGCCCATTCTCAAACTTAAGGCACTTGGAAAGTTCAGCATTTGCCCTGTTGTAGTGAGGACAAAACTTCACCGGCCTTTCAAATTTGGCAGCATACTCTGCCATTGTCATGTTTCCTTGCTTCAGTTCAAGGAATTATACCTCCAACTTACCACGAGCATCTTCCGGAAAATACTTCTTAAGGAACTCCGCCTTAAACACAGTCCAAGTCACCACAACAGCTTCATCCTCTAGATGCTGACGAGTATTATCCCACCAGTCTTCAGCTTCCTCAGATAACATATGAGTCCCAAATTGAACTTTCTGCGCGTCAGCACATGCCATCACTCTGAAAATCTTCTCAATTTCCTTGAGCCACTTCTGTGCACTCGCCGGGTCATGAGTTCCTTCAAACACAGGTGGATTATTCCTCTGGAATTTCTCCAAGGCACGAAACTCATCATGCGCATTGTTTCGAGCAGCAGTCTGAGCAAGAGCTGCAATAGCATCAGCGAGAGCACGCGTGTTGTTTCCAGCCATTCTGCACAACACTTACCACATCAGAAGAGAATAATCGTTAAGTAAATAACGAATTGACAACTGACTGACAACAACAAGACTTGGCCGGACAGACCGTCCTACTCTGATACCACTAATGTAACACCCTTCTACCCCAAAACATAATATTTAAATAATATCAGAGTAATCATCTAAAAAGGGTATCACATATCATCATAATTCAACACAAATAGTGTCCTGTCCCGTAACACGGGTTAATCAACATCAAGAATATCATAAATCATTTCACAGCGGAATTAAAACTTTATAATTCAAAACTTCATAAACATAATTTTCACCATCCTGAATTTAACATCATAAAATAGGAAAACATTTATCCAAACAATAACATAACTGAAAACAGTTTAACAAAAGAAAACCCATCCCAGTGTTACATGACACAGAGCAGGACACATAGACCAAAACCACTTCTAAGGAACACTAAAGCACAGCTCCAAGACTCATGAATAACTCCTCTTGCACTGCAAGCCTATTCTTTATCATCTGCAAGTTACCCACGAAAAAGGCAATATTTCCAAGCAGGCAGGGTTAGTAATCATAATATATCATAAACGCACAAGAATATAGAACATAAATGAATTAGAACAACATATATCGTGACATCACCAACTATAAAATTCAGAAACAACAACAACAACACGATCATGAAATCAAGTAACCAACACAGTCATGAAATTCATCCAGAATATGCAATTCTAACATCCTGATATGCAATATGCATGTGGTACCATTTTCATCGTGAGATGGATACATGACCATCAACCCTCCACAAAGGAGCACATCGTAAATCATCGTGACACTTCAATCCACACAATGGGATTGAAGCAAATAAATAGGCCGAAGCCCCATCGTGAATGTTATGAAATACAATGATGCGCTACATCGTAAATTCATCAAAATAATTCGCATCATTCATTTCAATCAGCAAAATATTTATCAAATAACCATGTATATCATCATGACATTACACCCAGAACACTGGTTCCATAACCACTCTGACACATCAAGAGTTGACCCGTACCCGGTAAATTATGAGGTAATTATAAGATTATTTCACAAATTCATTTATCAAAAACTATTGCATTTTTCTCATTTTTATTCATCAAAATAAAGTTCAGTTTATGCTCTTTCCGACGCTTCAAACGGAATGCGAAACGGACTTACGGTTTGAAAGTTATGAATTTTTAAAGAATTAAAATTCAGCATACTAACAGTGTTAACTGGTTAACCCATATCGTTAACCGGTTAACGCCTGCGAAATCCCAGAAATTCACCAAAATTACAATGTTTAACCGGTTAACCCATAGCATTAACCGGTTAACGCACGTTTTCCAGCAGCAATCTGCTGCTTCGTACAGACTGTTCTAAAATCCCCAAAATCCCAATTTTTTCCAATACGGGTTCATCTTATTTCACCTCAAAATCATTCCAATACATCAAACAAAACATCATAACATCAGAACAATTATTTATACTATCATTTATAGGATTCAACACATTTTTCTAACTCTATTTCATCAAGATTTCACTCACAAACTCAACCTAACTCAAAACCCCAAATCTCCTAAACTCATACAATCCTAACTATTCATAATCCAATTCCTACACATTTACAATAGATTATAAAAACTCCCCATACCTTAGAGAATTTCTCCGCTTTACACTATTCTCCGGGGTTCTCCACAGCCTCCTGACTCTGAGCTTCCTCTTCCTCTCCCTTTTTCCTTCAGAGCACTTCCTTTCCCAAAACACGATAATGTTAGAAAACTAATTGTATTCCCCCCTTTGGATACATTATCCCAGTTAAGTCTTTTCCCACTTGACCCTCATAATTTTCACAAAAGGACCACTTTACCCTTTTCTTTAATATATTTTTAATAATAATAATAAAATAGTATAATAAAACACTATTTATCCTTATTATATAAAAATACTTTTTTTCTCCAAAATTCTCTAATTAATCCAAACTCTCCAATTTTTCTAAATTAATTAAATAAATGATTAAATAATTAAATTTAGATTTTCAGGGCGTTACAGGACTTGCCTCGGTATTTTGTCAATGTTGCCTTTTGTTCGGGCGTAGTCAACAGGAGTTCATCGAACTTGCATTTTACCGAAAGGGCAGCACTTTCACCGTTCATCCCTCCCCCGATATGAAAAGGGCGGTTGGGAAGTCTTCCCAGGGGCTGAGAGCAGTGATCCTCCCTTCTGGTGGCGAATCGGGGAAGATGAAGTCCTCTGGTCATGATACGCATAGGGCCACTTGATAAGAAGAGTCGTCGAGGGGAGTATCCTCCCGGGGTCTCTTCTTATCTTGCTCTTCGTGTTTGAAAGCTTCGTTCTTCCTGGTGTATTGTTTGAGATGGCCATCTTGGATAAAAATTTCTATTGCGTCCTTCAAGTGGACACAGTCTTCAGTCACGTGCCCATGGCTTCTATGGAACCTGCAGTATTTGGATTTGTCAGTGTGGGGCTTGGGTGCAAAAGGTTTGGGGAACCTCACCCTGTCCTGCTTGAAATCGGAGTTGATGCATTCGGCGAGGATGCGCTCGCGGGGAGCTTTTAGCAAAGTGTACTCACTGTATCGGCCCGCGGGCCCTCTTCCTTCACGAGGCTCACGAGGTTTCTCCTCCCTTCGCCTGTCCCCGTTGCAACGGGGAATGTTCAGGTCCTCGTGCTTGGGATGGTCGGTTTCCCCGGTGTTACGACTGTTGCGAGCGTTGTGGGCGACCTGTTTTTCTTCATATCTGAAATTCTGTGATCAGGTATGAGATGTCCTATGAGATGTCCCAACACTTGACAGATTTAACCACAACTTAAAATGCAAGAAAATTAAACAACACAGAAGTTTGTTAACCCAGTTCAGTGTATAACCACACTTACATCTGGAGGCTACCAAGCCAGGAGGAAATCCACTATAAGTAATATTAATTCTAGACTTAAACAACCCAGTTTAATCTTTCACTTAATATCTACCCAATGCAATTTCTACCTAAGACACAACTTAGATATGAGTACCAACTCACTCCCCCTCAATCACACAGTGATCAAGTTTACAAGTTTAATAAAATTGAAGACATTCTTCAAACAATACAGCTTGATCTTACTTCACAGTTTCAATCAAGTCACAAATGCACTTTTGCTTAAAAGCTCATAAAGTGGTACAATGAAAACACCTGCTATTAAAAACACTAGACACCCTATTTGGTCTTTTGAAATTCGTACTCAATTCTGTGAGTTTTTGTTGATTAAATAGGTGTTTGTAATTTGGGCTTTCTGTAGGTTAATCCAGTCCTAAAAGCATGCAGCTTCCACCTTGAATTTAGGGTTTGTTACTTCCTATATTCTAGGTGATTTAGTTCTTCTGATTAATCTGAATCCTCATAATAAAACTCCCTACAGATGCGCCTTGTTCTGTTTTTATCCATCCATAATTAATTCCAGATAACTCTCCTTAAATATCTCAGAACAGTTAGTCATTAATTAATTCTGGTAGCAGGTTTGAGATGTCTCAACATCTGTTGGGACATCCTGAAAAACTGAACTTAAGTCATTTACACAATGTCCCAACATCTGGTGAGACATCCTGAAATAAGTTCTTATACTCTGTTTAATAATGTCCCAACATCTGATAGGACATTCTGAACTGAATTCAATATTTCTTGTTGGTCAAAAATTCTGCCAATTATAAACATCTACAAACTCCCCCTTTGGCTAATTTTTGGCTAACATCTTTTCTGGTTATCAGAGTGCAGCAGAAGATCTTTTATCAGAGTATAACATTACTTTTTTTTGTTGAATCAAATTTGAGATTACTCCCCCTCAAACATATATGTATCCAGTCTTGTTGCAACAGAAAAACACACTTATTCAGTTCAGAAGCAAACAGATTTTCATTCATAATCAAACAGCATTACACATTGTTGTTGGTGGTGTTGTTCTCCCCCTTGTTAGACACAAATTTTGGGGCCAAAGAGACTAAATCTAAATTACAATGCAGCTGTCATTACATTTGTCCTCACATACAGTTAATCACTCAGACTCCTCACTTTCAGTTTCTTCATCATCCTCAGTTTCTTCATCAGAAGCAGCTTTCTGATCACCTTCACTCTCCAGCCTTTGGATGATTTCCTCAAGCTTCTGCTTTCTTGCTTCAAGTTCTTTGCAAGTGGTCTTCAGTTCAGCAATCAATGCAGCCTTGGAGATTGGAGTCTTGGCAGTTGAAGGACCTACAGATGTCCCAGAGGGTGCTTCAACATCTGCTGCATGATGACTTAGGAACAGTTTGTAGTGAAAGGCCAGAGGGCTTTCTCTCTTGCAGACTGTGTCCTTCTCAGTGAGGATTCCAGGGTATTGACTTAGCACTATACCACACAGCAATGAAGGAAAAGCTATTGGCAGCTTTGTTGCAGATGAGCTAGCATGCTTCAAGGTCTGATCAAAGATGTAGGCACCATAATCCAGCTTAGTCTGAGTGCCCAC
Organism: Lathyrus aphaca; assembly: GCA_963966055.1. Classification (NCBI taxonomy): domain Eukaryota; kingdom Viridiplantae; phylum Streptophyta; class Magnoliopsida; order Fabales; family Fabaceae; genus Lathyrus; species Lathyrus aphaca. The sequence goes on along the minus strand of OZ014519.1, from coordinate 405,766,579 downwards.
AGCATAAATAAACCTGCCCAAACCAGTGGATATTGAAGATGTGTGATTGGTAGGCACCCAGTTTGTTGTACCAATCCTGTTCAGCATGGCATATTTTCTTGTCAGCATGCTCACTGAGAGCTTTCCTTTCACTGGCCAAGCCTTGACCTGATTTGCAGTGATAACCTTGCAGACCTGGTTATCAGTCTTCCCTAACTCATTTGGTCCATCAGACTCTCTTCCAAGGTATTGGTTGATGATCTGAGGAGAGAACTCTACACACCTGCCTCTAACAAAAACTTTTCTAAATTAAGAAGACTTACCATTGGCACAATCTTCCTGAAGATTGACTATGAATTCTTTGACAAGAAGCTCATAGCAGGGAGAGAGATTGGAGACTGTTTTGAAGAGGCCAGCAGCAGAGATGAGGTCAATTAATTCAGTGCACTCAAGTGCATTACTGCTCAGCTCTCTTTCAAGTGCAACCCTTCTTTGGTACACAAACTTCCATCTGTTAACACTAGAGACATGATGAAATGAGATGTTGTCCAAAGGGGCTTCTGGAACAGCAGTTGAAGCCCTAGAGGGTGCTGTTTTCTTCTTTGGAGGAGATGTTGGGACATCTGCTTCAACATCTGAGTCTGAGGGAGTGACAGCTTTCCTCTTTTGAGTTTGGACTTTACTCCATTGTTTTGTAGGACCAAAGACAGTTTTGGCTTTGGCTTTCTTTGGGGTAGCTTGCATCTTCTCAGGAACTGCATGTTCTGCTTGCATCTTTCCTTTCCTAGACTTGAGCCTTTTGGCTATGCTAGGTCTTACAGAGGCAATGATCTCTGTATCAGAATCCTGCTCAAGATTCACCACAGGAGGAGATTGAGCAGTCTCTTCTTCAGCTGGTTGATCAGCAGAGATATGCTCTTCAGTTGAGGCTTTGGTCTGATCCTCAGATTCTTCATCATCACTTTCATTTGAGGCCTTTTTCTGGTCCTCAGATTCTTCTACAGCAGCATCAGATGAAGCCTTTTGTTCATCCTCAGATGTTTCAACATCTATTGGGACATCCTGTTGATCAAGAGTGTCCTTTGCAGCTTGAGTTTGTTGATCATCTTGTGGAGCTGGCATGGTGTTCAGAGGGATAGATATGCCACTAACCACTCTTTGTTCAAAAAGAATCTTGTTAACTATCTCTTTTATGGAAGCATCCACATATGCAGAAGATTTTGGAGGCATGTTTGCTGGTGAAGGAATGCCTTTGGATTTTCTGCAGACTTGATCTTTTGCTCTTTTTGGAGTTCTTGGCTTTTTAGCATGAGGAGCACTTCCTCTGATTTCGTCCAATGGAGTAGACTTCATGGGTACTACAGAGATGGGGGTTGCATGAACCACATCTTCTTTGTTGAGAACTTCTTCAGGAGTGTTAGGGTTTTGAGACATTGTCAAAGAAGATTGATGAAGAGTTTTAGGGTTGATGATTTCTGAAGAACAGCTAGGTAATGCAATTCGCTTTTGATAGAATGATGAGAATATGGATAGCTGATTATAAGCTGTTATTATGTAAGTAGCCGTTACATTGAAAATGATTAGGAATGGAATACCCAAGGTTCTTGACCAGACTGGTGTTGCCATCTGGTACTTATGCCACACAATGTCATATGACATGTTGGCACATTTCCTTAGCTGCTAAATCTCACATAAACAGATTCCCAATTTGCCCCTTAAGTTCTCAAATTGTGTAGCATCCAATGCTTTGGTAAAGATATCAGACAACTGCAGTTTTGTAGCTACATGTTCCAATGAAATCACTTTTTCTTCTACAAGATCTCTGATGAAATGATGTCTGATATCAATATGCTTGGTTCTGCTATGTTGGATAGGATTCTTTGATATGTTAATTGCACTTAAGTTGTCACAGTACAATGTCATGACATCCTGTGGGACATTGTACTCAGTGAGCATTTGCTTCATCCAAACCAACTGAGAACAACTGCTTCCAGCTGCTATATATTCAGCTTCAGCTGTAGATAAGGATACACAATTTTGTTTCTTACTGAACCAAGAAATCAAATTGTTTCCTAGAAAGAAGCATCCTCCTGAAGTGCTTTTTCTGTCATCAGCACTTCCAGCCCAATCAGCATCACAGAAGCCAGTGAGAATTGGTTTGCATCCATGAAAATACATTATGCTATAGTCACAAGTACCATTAACATATTTCAGAATTCTCTTGACTTGATTAAGATGACTGACTTTTGGATCAGCTTGATATCTTGCACAAACACCTACTGCAAATGCTATGTCTGGTCTGCTAGCAGTCAGATATAACAAGCTTCCAATCATACTTTTGTACATGCTTTGATCTACATTCTCACCCTTTTCATCTTTAGTCAGCTTTAAATGTGTGGGGGCAGGAGTTCTCTTATGAGTAGCACTGTCCATTCCAAATTTCTTGACTATGTTCTTGGCATACTTACTTTGGGAAATGAACATGGAATCTTCCATTTGTTTTATTTGCAGTCCAAGAAAGTAGGTTAATTCTCCTACTAAACTCATTTCAAATTCAGATTCCATCTGGTTGACAAAATATTTGACCATCCTATCAGACATCCCACCAAAGACAATGTCATCTACATAGATTTGAGCAATCATGACATTTCCTTCTTCATCTTTAACAAACAAGGTTTTGTCAATTCCACCTTTCCTGTACCCTTGCTTGATAAGAAAAGTAGTCAATCTTTCATACCATGCCCTTGGAGCTTGCTTCAGACCATAAAGAGCCTTCTTTAGTTTGTATACATGATTTGGACAGCTTGGATCAACAAATACTTTAGGCTGTTCTACATATACTTCTTCATTAAGATAACCATTTAAAAAGGCACTTTTCACATCCATTTGAAATAGCTTGAACTTTAAGATACAAGCAATTCCCAAAAGTAGTCTGATTGATTCAAGCCTTGCTACTGGTGCAAAAGTTTCATCAAAGTCTAATCCTTCAATTTGTGTGTATCCTTGAGCTACAAGTCTAGCTTTGTTCTTTATAACAACTCCTTGTTCATTTGACTTGTTCTTATACACCCATTTTGTTCCAATCACATTTATGTCATCAGGTCTAGGAACAAGATTCCACACTTCATTCCTTGTGAATTGCCCTAATTCCTCTTGCATAGCACAAATCCAGTATTCATCAGTAAGAGCTTCCTTGATGTTTTTAGGTTCTATTTTAGAAACAAAACATGAACCTGAAATCACTTCTCTTGATCTAGTGCTCACACCTCTGTTGGGATCACCAATTATCAAATCTTTGGGATGATCCTTCTGTATTCTGATGGAGGGAGGTTTGCTGGATTGTTCTGTCCTTGCATCAGTTTGAGTGAAGTCATAATGATCACTCTTTTCTTCAGCTTCAATCTTGATATCAGCAGATGTTCCAACATCTTCTGGGACATCTGTAGGAGCATCATCAATTATCACATTTATAGACTCCATGATAACCTTGGTTCTAGAATTAAATACTCTATATGCTCTGCTGTTTATAGAGTATCCAAGAAAAATCCCTTCATCACTTTTAGGATCCATTTTTCTCCTTTGCTCCCTATCTGCCAGAATATAACAGTTACTTCCAAACACATGGAAGTACTTAACTGTGGGTTTTCTGCCCTTCCAGACTTCATAGATTGTGGACAAAGTTCCTTTTCTTAGAGTAACTCTGTTGTGGATGTAACAAGCTGTGTTCATAGTTTCAGCCCAGAAGTACAAAGGTAACTTTTTAGCATGGATCATAGCTCTTGCTGATTCTTGAATAGTTCTATTCTTCCTCTCAACAATCCCATTCTGTTGAGGAGTGATTGGTGAAGAATATTCATGATTGATTCCTTCTGAAGAGCAGAAATCTAAGAACTTTTGGTTCTCAAATTCTTTTCCATGATCACTTCTTATTCTTATCACACAACTGGATTTTTCCCTTTGTATTCTTTGGCATAAGTCTTTGAATACATCAAATACATCAGACTTTTCCTTGATAAAATTTATCCATGTATACCTTGAAAAGTCATCAACCACTACATAGGCATACCTCTTACCACCAAGGCTTTCAACCTGCGTAGGTCCCATAAGATCCATATGCAATAGTTCCAAAACTTTGGAAGTTGTCAGATGTTGGAGCTTTGGATGGGACATCTTGGTTTGCTTGCCTATTTGACATTCACCACATATTTTGCCATCATCAATCTTCAGTTTAGGAATACCTCTTACAGCATCCATAGATATTATCTTCTTTATGCCTCTGAAATGAAGATGACCTAGCCTTTGGTGCCATAGTTTCACTTCTTCTTCTTTAGCTAAGGAGCAAGTTGAAGTAAGACTGAAGTCTTGAGATTCCCACATGTAACAGTTGTCTTTAGATCTGGCTCCTTTCATGACAACCTCTTTTTCTTTGTTAGTCACTATGCATTCAGTTTTAGTAAAGTTTACACTATACCCTTGATCACATAATTGACTTATGCTGATCAGGTTAGCAGTTAAACCTTTAACCAGCAGCACATCATCTAGTCTTGGAACATCTTGACAGTCCAAGGTCCCAACTCCCTTGATTTCTCCTTTAGCTCCATCTCCAAAGGTTACATACCTGGATGAATGTGACTTTAAGTTTACTAGCAGATTCTTCAATCCAGTCATGTGTCTTGAACATCCACTGTCAAAGTACCAGTCTTCTTTAGCTGATACTCTTAGTGATGTATGTGCTATATATGCAGCATTTTTCTTTGACCATTTGAGTTGAGATTTCTTTTGATGCCTCTGCCCTGTGTGTTGTTCATTAGTAGATCTCCAAGATTGATTGTTGATCTTGTTCTTGTGTATGTAGCTTTGATCAGCCTGAATGCTGGTTTTTGGTCTCCATACCTTCTTGATGACTTCTGTCTTCTGCTTAGGAGGTTGCTGATTTCTTTGATGTTTATGCAGCACTTTCTTGGTAACTTCCATTTTCTGCTTAGAAGGTTGCTGATACATCTGACTTGGATATCCATGCAGCTTATAACAATGAGGTTTGATATGTCCAAATCTTCCACAATGATGACATCTCCATCTTTGATACTTCTTCTTCATTTTGTTCTTTTCAGAATGTTGAGACATCTGTTGGAACATTATGTTTGACTTTGTGTTCTTTTCCTGATGTTGAAGCATCTGTTGGGACATCTTGTTTGACTGTATGGATTTTGAAGTAGTTTTGCTAGAGCTAGCTTCATCTTTATGTACTCTGTTAAATCCCAGTCCACTTTTATCCCCTGAATACTTATTGTTGTTGAGAATAACATCCAGTGTATTTGAGCTACTGTTCAACATTCTAACAGATTTGGACATGTGTTCCAATTTGGAGTTGAGAAGACTTACTTCGCTTTTCAAGGTGTCAATGATTTCTTGATCACTTGCTTTTTCATCTTCTAGTGCCTCCTTCTGCTTCTTTAGCTTTATAACCTCACTGCATATTTCAGTACTTCTTTTGTATAGATCTTTGTAGGCTTGCTCAAGTTCTTCAACAGTAATCTCCCCATCACTGGAATCACTTTCAGATTCACATAGTCCAGCTAAAGCAGTGATATGCTTAGCTGATTCTTCTTCTGAATCACCTCCTGAGTCTTCATCAGACCAAGTTACAGATAGTCTTTTCTTTTGCCTTTTTAAGTAGGTAGGACATTCATTCTTGATGTGTCCATATCCTTCACATTCATGACATTTGATTCCTTTTTCTTGACTGGTCTTTTCAGCATAATTTGACCTTCTGTTAGCATCATAAGGTCTCCTGTTATCAGAAGAGTTTGTGTATCTTCCACTGGGTTTGGATTTGCCTTCCATCCCTCTGAGAATCTTTTTGAATTGTCTTCCAAGCATAGCAATGTTGTCTGATAAGCTTTTACCAATTTCTGATTCATCATCTTCTTCTTCATCAGTATTTGTTACCAAGGCTATGCTTTTGTTCTTCTTAACATTTGTGTCATTCATTCCCATCTCAAATGTTTGAAGGGAACCAATGAGCTCTTCAACTTTCATAGTGCATATGTCTTGAGCTTCTTCTATTGCTGTGACTTTCATGTCAAATCTTTTTGGCAAAGATCTGAGGATCTTTCTTACAAGTTTTTCATCAGTCATCTTTTCTCCCAAAGCTCCAGAAGTATTAGCTACTTCTAAGATGTTCATGTAGAATTCATGAACTGTCTCATCTTCCTTCATTCTCAAGTTTTCAAACTTGGTGGTGAGAAGTTGAAGTCTTGACATCTTTACTTTTTATGTTCCTTCATGAGTTGTTTTGAGAGTATCCCACACATCTTTGGCTAGCTCACAGTGATGCACAAGTCTAAAGATGTTCCTATCAATGCCATTGAATAGAGCATTTAAGGCCTTGGAGTTGCCTAGTGCTGAATCTTCTTCCTCCTTACTCCATTCTTCTTCAGGTTTCAACACTTTTGATCCATCTTTGGTGTCTTGGATAGGATGATCCCATCCAATGTTGACTGCTCTCCAGGCCCTGTTGTCAAGTGATTTTAAGAATGCAATCATTCTTGGCTTCCAATAGTCATAATTAGAACCATCCAGTATAGGTGGTCTATTTACTGATCCTATATCTCTGTCCATGTTTCCAGAATTTGTATTCCCTAGATCTCACCCAGTATAAACAGACAGGGTGCCTGCTCTGATGCCAATTGAAATTATGTGATCAGGTATGAGATGTCCTATGAGATGTCCCAACACTTGACAGATTTAACCACAACTTAAAATGCAAGAAAATTAAACAACACAGAAGTTTGTTAACCCAGTTCAGTGTATAACCACACTTACATCTGGAGGCTACCAAGCCAGGAGGAAATCCACTATAAGTAATATTAATTCTAGACTTAAACAACCCAGTTTAATCTTTCACTTAATATCTACCCAATGCAATTTCTACCTAAGACACAACTTAGATATGAGTACCAACTCACTCCCCCTCAATCATACAGTGATCAAGTTTACAAGTTTAATAAAATTGAAGACATTCTTCAAACAATACAGCTTGATCTTACTTCACAGTTTCAATCAAGTCACAAATGCACTTTTGCTTAAAAGCTCATAAAGTGGTACAATGAAAACACCTGCTATTAAAAACACTAGACACCCTATTTGGTCTTCTGAAATTCGTACTCAATTCTGTGAGTTTTTGTTGATTAAATAGGTGTTTGTAATTTGGGCTTTCTGTAGGTTAATCCAGTCCTAAAAGCATGCAGCTTCCACCTTGAATTTAGGGTTTGTTACTTCCTATATTCTAGGTGATTTAGTTCTTCTGATTAATCTGAATCCTCATAATAAAACTCCCTACAGATGCGCCTTGTTCTGTTTTTATCCATCCATAATTAATTCCAGATAACTCTCCTTAAATATCTCAGAACAGTTAGTCATTAATTAATTCTGGTAGCAGGTTTGAGATGTCTCAACATCTGTTGGGACATCCTGAAAAACTGAACTTAAGTCATTTACACAATGTCCCAACATCTGGTGAGACATCCTGAAATAAGTTCTTATACTCTGTTTAATAATGTCCCAACATCTGATAGGACATTCTGAACTGAATTCAATATTTCTTGTTGGTCAAAAATTCTGCCAATTATAAACATCTACAATATCTAATGTAAGTCTGGACTTTATGCAGGAGGTCATTCAGGGTGCGAGGAGGCTCTATCCCGACTGCCCTGCTAAGTTCATTTCCGGGCAAGAGTCCCCTCTCGAGGAGGTATTTCTTCATATGTTCCATGGTGTCCACCTCGACAGCCTCTTGGTTGAATCACTCGATATACGAGCGCAATGTTTCATTCTTCCTTTGCACTATGGCTTTGAGGGTCGCCTCGGTCTTGGGATGGCGTCAGGAGGCTGTAAAATGCATCTTGAACATAGATCTCATGAATCTCCAGGATGTGATGGATTATGGGGCTTAGCTTTTGTACCAGGCCATGGCTCCCTTTTTGAGAGTTATCGAGAACAACTTGCATTTAAGGTGCCCGGTGATGTGGTTGCGGTAGTCGAGCATCGCATTAACGTTGTCGACATGATCGTCGGGGTCGGTGGTCCCGTCGTAGATGGCCAATTTTGAGGGTTTCTCCATGCCCTTGGGGAGTGGGGCCTCCATTATCGCCCGCGAGAGGGGGAAATGCGGGTCTTCCTCGTCACTCCTTGGCGGGGAGAGTTCATTATTACCAGGGCTCCGATCGCGCCTTGGCGAGGTCCCTGATCGGCCGGAATCACGGCGCGCTCGTGACCTGCTCTTGTTGGATTCCGGGGAGCGTCGTCCCCGTTTCTTCGCCGCTTCTGGACGTTGTTGCGTCCTTCTTTCCTGCTGAGGTCAGCTCTCCTGCCGGTCAGCCTCTAGGGTCATGATTCTTTCGTGTTGCTGGTAGAGCATGAAGCTGGCCTGATTAAGGGCGTTCACCATAGCAATCATGGTGGCATCCCCCTCGACGGGCACGTGGATGGGTTGGAATGTACTGATCGCCTAGTCCTGAATCTGAGGTTGGTTCCCATTGTCCTCGGGTTCAGGGGACGGGGTGGAAGGGCGCCCATCTCGGGCGTCAGACTCATGGTAGTTCAAATTGTCCTCCATCGTGTAGTCGACGAGGGGACAGTTGCAGTCTTTGAGCTGTTCTCCGGACATGCTGAAAGGATGGAGTATTTGAGCTTTGATCTTCTGCTGTGGAAGAAGGGGAAGCTAGTTTCCCACAGACGGTGCCACTGATCTTACCTGATCAGGAGGGCCTTCCAGCAATTGGGTGCAACAGCAAGTGGATGGAGAGGAGGGGGTGTACCCGCAAGGCGCTCCGATGCCAAAGTCAATAGAGGTACAACAAATAGGTAATTAGCAGAGTGAATCAGAATACCTGACCCTTTAGTGATAAAAGGTATATATAGAGAGCCCCCAGCGCTGGGTCAAGGTCCTTCCTTGGGCTTGATCAGCTAGGCCCAAGGAAGAACTGCCAAGGAACGCGTGAGAAGCGTGAAAACCTGGCTAATGGGTCTGGTCCTTGGTTCAACTGCCCCAATCTTTCAGGAGATAATGGGGGACAGTTGGGTGACGTGACAAGTGAACGGGTGGACGTGTTCTTTGCCCGTTCTAAATGCGTGTCCGACATCTAGGATATGTGTCCGACCGTTAAGTGCCCCTGTCCGTCTATCAGACGTATCTGCCCAAGCATATGGGCCTCTGCTCGACATATTGAGTCGTAGTCTAATACAGCCTGGAAGCCCAGTCCGGAGCAGATATAGTATTAAAAAAATCACTATATCCATATGTTTGTTAAGAGTTTGAAGAAAATTTACTCTATGTAAAATTTTTTGAAGGAATAAAATAATTTCCAATAATTTTTATAATTTCAATGATTTATTCTCATATAAGGAGGCAGTGTTCATTTCTATAAAATGTTACATGATTTTTTTTTATTAAAAAATATAACTGTTAATTTTTTTTAGGAATATCAAATATTATGTCAAACACACATTTTCTTAAAAATAGATTAATTTAATACTTTTTCACATTAAAGATAGTATTTTTAAACTTTAATTAAAACAATAAAACTAAGGTTTGAACAAATCAAATCATATTTTATTTTGTATGTTGTAACCGACCAATACGCTAGTGGTAGTTTAAACAGTTAGGAACATTTTTGTGCATTTTCCGCAAAGCAAGAATCTAATTCTATGATGTTTTTGTTTCAACAACAATACTTTATTTCATTCAAGTTTCATAGATCCTTTTCTTTCTACATGTACCATTTATATACCTTAATCACCCATTAAATTCATCATCTTTCAATGTTTGGTTCAAGTTGAAAGAAAAATGGCAGATTCATCAAGTTTAGAAGGAGCCAAAAAGAAAGAAGTGATTCGAATTGAACGTGAATCCGTCATTCCAATTTTGAAACCTAAGCTCTTCATCTCTTTGGCTAATCTTATTAGTATGTCTCTCTATCCTTCTTTTTTCGAGATTACATGTGATTGTATCGTATCGGTGTCAGACACCGATATATCGGATACCAGATGATAACAAGTGTTAGTTCTAAATAGAATTTTATTCACTATCTCTCAATATGATGAATATACATCAGATGCGATACTAACATTGTGTGACATTGATATAGAGCGTAGTTCTGATCGAGCCGAGTTTTTGAAGCTATGCAAAAGTATTGAGTATACGATTAGAGCTTGGTATCTTCTACAATTTGAGGATATGATGGTATTGTTTTAGACCGCATCCTTTAATATGTTTGTTTAGTTCTGCTTCGGTTTTTTTATGAACTTTTGCAAGCACGGATATTAGCAAGAATTTGTTCATTTTTTAATCTTCATCATCAGTGTAATGCTCGCAATCTTGTTCCATCTTATTTTTTTTAGGATTTGCGGAGAAGATCTAAATGGGGCGGATATGTCGTTTTGCAGACTTTTAATTTAAAGTTAATTAATTACTTGATGCATTTTTGTGTCTACAGCAACTACACTCACTCTTTGATCCTGTCAGTGGTGCCCAAAAGTTGGAACAACAAGGCTTAACTTCTAAAGAAATTGATGTACTTGAACAAAATTTCTTGAACCATTTTTTTGAGGTATTTTGGATACTTCAATCATTTATATAACATAATATAATACATCATGAAATGATAATTGATCTCACCTAACAATGTTAAATTCTCTTAAGTAAGAGAGTTTTACCTTATATTGTGGTCACCGTTTCTCAGGATTAGTCTTTGTGAGTATTCGTTTTTTTTTTAAATGCATTTAATTCCAATAAAATAAAATTGATTGATTCTTCTCTTAGGTAATGAGAAAGAGCAACTTCAAGATTGCAACCGATGATGAAATTAATGTTGCACTTTCTGGACAATATCTTCTGAATCTTCCGATAACTGTTAATGAATCTAAGGTTTACACCTATTTTTATACTTTGTAATAAATTAATTTCATGATTAATTACTTAATGTGTTTTAGCAGTTGCTAATCTGTTTTTCTTTTTGATATGTAGCTTGACAATAAGCTTTTGCAAAAATATTTTGAAGCACATCCCCATAATAACCTTCCAGATTTTTATGATAAGGTAATACTTTAAAATTTCTGTATCACCGACACCTATGAAAAATATATCTGTGTCCGAAACCGACACGACACTTGTTAATTGTGATTACGTTCGTATTTCAAATATTCATGCTTCTTGGTTCAAAAATGTATACTACTTATTAACATGAAGAACACTTCATCTCAAATAACCAAAAACACGAATCAAAGCATGATGATGCTAGAAGAATGTGAAATTCTTTAAACTATATACTAACGATGTTATCATTTTAGTATATAATCTTTCGGCGCGGAATTGGAATCGAACAAACGACGGATTACTTTATAATGGAGAAAGTGGACATGCTCATTGCGCGTTTCTGGACATTTCTACTACGAACTTTCAGGTAATATACTTAAGGAACTAGTAATCGAAAATTTACAGAAACTACAATTCATAAATGTTTTTGCAGGTTGGAGAAACTGATAGCGAAAAGATCGAAAAGACACGGTAAGAAACTAGATCCAAAGAAGGACGACGAAATAAACTCGTCATCAAAAGAAGCTTATCAAGACGATGTATATGAACGGATACGCCTTGAAAATATGCCATTGAGGTCTTGCTATTTTTATCTATAGGGTTTGTTGTAGTTGCTTTAGTTCATGTTCAATTGATTCTACATTCATGCCACCTCTGTAACACCGACACCTCTGATATTAAGTGTGTCCGTGTCTGTGTCGTGTTTCTGATGTCCGTGCTTCATAGTTGTCACTAACAAGATTATTTGTTGTAATTTTCAGTTACGGTAGTTTGTTAAGCAAGACAACTATCCAAGAACCTACATTCGATAGGATCATTGTTGTTTACAGGTATAACATTTATAGAAAACTACTAAAAGTGTTCTTTTTGAAAATTCAGTTATTGTTTAAAATCTCAAATCCTAGTTTCTTCAATCATCACATTAAACATGCCATAACAGTTTATCAGTTGTACATTATCGGTTTTTTTAGGCGTGCAAGTTCCAGCTCAAAACCAGACAGAGGAATTTTTGTGAAGCATTTCAGAAACATTCCAATGGCTGATATGGAAATAGTTCTAGTGAGTTATCTCAATTGTAAATCATTTCAATGTTAGTGTTCGCCAATCGAATGACGATAATTAGTTGTTACTTGACAGCCAGAAAAGAAAAATCCCGGACTGACTCCAATGGATTGGGTGAAGTTTCTCGGATCTGCTATAGTTGGATTGGTTAGTTTTCTTTCTTTCTCAAGACACTAACCAATTTTATTAACTAAAGTGTTTAACTAACTAATCTATTCATTAAATGCGTTTAACTTCTCCTTAATAGGTAGCCGTTGTTAGTTCACTTGAAGCAGTGACCACCGATTTGATGGTTATCGGGGCCGTTCTTTCTACCATCATTGGTTATTGTGTTAAAACATATTTCACGTAAGCATTATTAATAGCCGCATTCGACATGTTTTTGATAAATCTATTTAACCAACAAAACAACTTGTAACTGTATTTAACTTACTGTAGGTTCCAACAAAATTTGGCTGTATATCAAGATATGATTACGCAGTCGATGTATGAGAAACAACTCGACAGTGGACGAGGAACACTTCTCCATTTATGCGACGATGTCATTCAACAAGAAGTAAGTAATTAGTGATTAGATTATTGGAGAAACAACTTTTGCACAAGCCAAACATGTTAAAATAAGTGCTTATTTGAATTATACTTAATGTGCAGGTGAAAGAGGTAGTGATTTCATTCTTTATTCTGATGGAACAGGGAAAAGCTACAAGACAGGTATATATATATATATATATATATATATATATATATATATATATATATATATATATATATATATATATATATATATATATATATATATAAGTCATTGTTTTAATTCTAATTTGAAGAAACAATAAAGAGTGAGTTCTAATATAAGCAATATGTGAATTAAGGAACTTGATCAAGGGTGTGAAGAACTTATCCGAGAAGAATTCAATGAAACTTGCAATTTTGAAGTAGACGACGCAGTTCATAAACTTGAGAAGTTGGGAATCGTTACTCGGGTGAGTGAATTGTCATGCCTATGACATGTAGTATATTGTTATGACAGTTTTGAGTTTTTTTAGTGATTTCAAGCTTTTTGTTGGAATTCAGGATCATATAGGACGATATCAATGTGTTGGATTGAAAAGAGCTGGCGAAATAATCAGTGCCCCCACAGAAGAGCTTGTATTTAAGGCGAATCAAGGAAACATCACTCCTTGATTCTTACTGTTTTTGTAAAAACAATGATCATATTTAAAACAAATAGAGACAAATATAGTAACACAAATAGATTTTCAAATCAATCATAATCAATAAAAACTTAATCATAACAAATCAAAAAAATCATAATTTCAAGTGCATCCATCAATTCAAAAAAAAAATACTAAAATGATCCTAAAAAAAGAAAAACTTGATTGAAACATGACCATGTTTCAAGCAATGGTAACCTTAATAGTTCTTCTAAGCATCTTAGGTTGAGGAGGAGGCGGCAATTTCCGAACGGTAACACTAAGAACTCCATCTTTACAGACAGCAGAAACAGCATTAGTATTAGCATTCTTCGGAAGAAGAAATTTGAGCGTGAACTTCCCAACCTTTCGCTCCATCATCAAGTACTCGACGCCTTCTTCCCGCTTCTTCTCGCCACTGATCACAAGAGAATAGTCATCTTCAAGATTAACATTTATCTCACTACCAAATTTCAGTCCCGGCATATCGATCTCATACACGTATGAATCAGTATAAACCTTCACGTCTACGGGAGTTGCAGCACTCATATCCACATTGTCGCAGCGAATCATTGTTGGTGGTTGTTGCTCAATAACGGGGGTTTTACTTTTACCGTTAGGGTTTCCGTTTTCTTGAGGTTTACGTTTCTTGTTATGGTTCATCTTCAAAGGCTTAGTATAAGTTTCCTCTTCCGATGATGAAAAAAAAGCGGGATCCGAGGAAAAAGATGGTGAAAAAAAAGCGGGATCCATATTAGGGTTTTGGATGGTAGGGTTTTGGGAATAGTCTCAAACAATGTATTGTTTTTATAGATTAAATTAAGGTTAAGACTCCGTATCCTTGAATTTAGTTGGATATCGGTACTTTCAACCAAAATATATTATTCAATGATACGTCACTTTATTATTTTATTTTAAAATAAATTAAAATTTTACCACAATTTATACCAGTACTCAATTAAATATATATTATTACCCATTGCCTGGGTTTCACGTAATTTATTAATTTTTTTTAATTTAATAATTGTATATATTTTAAAATAGGGTTAAATAAGTTTTTGGATCTTATAAAATTATCAATTTTCGATTTTGATACCTATAAAAAAATCGCATGTTTTTTATCCTTATAAAATAATTATACATGAAATTTTAGTCTCTAAACCAATGTGTATTTTTAAATGATTATTTTGTAGATATATTTAGAACGTTATAAAAAGTTCCTAAAAAAACCTCAAAATTTGATTTATAAGTCGAAGTTTTCATTACTTTTATTATTATCTTTTGAAATTTAAAAAATTCATATTTAATTCTTCTTATTTTAAAAAATTATATAATTTAATAAGGAAATATTTTATAGTAATCACATTTGAAAAAGTTTATTAAAAAATTTAAAAGTTTAGGGATAATCAAATAGTTTTCAAATTTTAGAAAATAGTAAGGATTTAAAACTGTATGCATACAAATTTTGTAGGACCAAAAAATGTCTTTTTTTTTTACTGGGACTAAAAATGAAGAGTTAGATATTTATAGGGATAAAAACATATTTAACTCTCTAAGTTGTTAAAACTGTCGCTAATTGACAGGAGAGACCAAAAGTTAAAATTAAAAATTTTATAAGGATCTTTCTTTGAAGGAAAATTTTGGAGGAACTAAAAGTGAAATATGAGATATTTAGGAGGACCAAGAACTTCATTAATCCTATAAAAAATATATATTGTGTATTAATTTTTAGAGAAAACAAAATCATTTTGAAGTTCACATTTAAATGTAGGATATTCATATAAAGTTTCATATCTTACTTACAATTGTAATCAAAGACAAGTGTAAAAATAAATTAAAAATTATGTATTATAATTAACAAATAACAACTTTGATCTATTATTTTTTGTTTTTTAGTATAAGCAAGATATAATATACAAGAGAATTAAGGGTTCTCCAACCTCTTTACCAAAACGGAAAAAAATCTGACAAAAAAGAATGATTACAAACCAATTAGAATCACGAAAAAATAGCAAATGGTCTTTACTAAACTTGTATAAACTACAATTTGGATGAATAATTTATCCACAAAAGACTATTTCCAAACCAAACTTTTTATACCCCATACCATATTATCAAAATTTCACTCCTCCATCCGAAAATAAACATTATTCCTTAATAATCATATAAGATTAAAATACAAATATTTATGTTTAGTTTTTTTTTATAATCAAATTCATTCCAAAAGGTACAATGGGTATCCCAACCAATCAACAAATAGTCCACAAAAACAACACCAATAGGATCAATCAACAATTATACAAAAACAATCCTAAATCAAAAAGTCTGACAGACATTTCTACCAAACATAAAAATTACACTTAATGATAAGAGGAGAACTAAGCGCCAACCACCACACGAGATACGTTGGATACTATGGAAAAGATCGATAGGATTCACTATACAACCATTGAATACAATTTGGTTTCTCATCCTCCAAATGTTCCACGTTGTAGCCAACAAAAGTAGACATGCATTTGATTTCTCACAAATCCGACTCGCTTTCGAAAACCACTCTAACATGTGATCCACACAATTACCTTGATCAATAAGTGGTATTCCTACCCAATTCACAACCTCCTTCCAAACCACATTAATACGAGAACATGAAACGAATATATGATTGTTATATTCGTCACCATAGAAATAAGAAACACACACTTTGTCATGGAAATTACGAATATCGCCTCTATTTTCAAGATTAACTCGAGTGGGCAGTATGTTTAATAACAATCTCCATAAAAAAAATGCACTTTCAATGGCACCTTTGTTTGCCATAAAATATCTAAAGCTGTCAAAATGTCGATCAATTGATCCAATTTCCTACAACAAAACATAATAACAAGATTTAACCGTAAAATCATTTAACACATCCGAAGGCCAAACAACAACACTGTCCATGTCCCGGTCCAGCTGCACTTCAGATAGTAGAACCTGTAATTCTGCAAGTTCAAATTTGACAATACCAGTAACTTCATTTGCACCTAACCAAATCTCCCAATGCCAAACTCCGTCTGTCCAAATGCCCAAATCTCTAAGAGCCGCATCTTTTAACAAGGCACGATCGAACAAAGCTAAAAAACATACCTTCAACTTTGTATTACCCAACCAATGAGAATTCCAAAATGAAATGGAACTACCACTTCCCAATTTCCAAGCAATCTGATTACATAATCCATAATTTTCATCCACATCCCAAGTAACATAATGTCCCTCCACCATAACAATTTGAATCCGACTCCACCTCTCATAATTTTGAAAATAATATAATTCTTCAAATTACCATATTTGAACTCAAGAATATCACTCCAAATTGCTTTTGGTTCAACAAGAAACCTTCATAGCCATTTTAAAATCAAAGTTTGATTAAACAATCTAATATCTTTAATGCCCAAGCCACCTAATTTCCTAGATTTACAAACTGACTTTCAACTAATCCAAGAAATACCATCTCTATCTGATGCACCCGCCCATAAGAATTTCCTTTGAATACTAACAAGTTCCTTGATTACTTTGATTGGAGCAAACCTACAAGAAAGGAATTGAGCAACCACCAAAAGGAAAAACTCATCGATCCCAACCCCGTATAAGAAACTCTTCCAAAAATTGATTTTAAGACCAAAACTCAATTAAAAACCCTTAAGCATCGCCTTGATACCCCACAAATTATACCAAGACCCATCACACACAATGATCATATCGTCGACAAAGTGAAGTAGACTAATGGAATTTCCACTATGCAACTTAACACCCTTTCAAGATATCCAGAATGTTTTCCATTCTCATAAGATGAGCCAATCCTTCAACCACCAAAGTAAATAAGAAGGGAGACAATGGATCACCTTGCCTAAGGCCCCTTATGACTTGAAAATCATGTTTCAAACTACCATTAACCAACATCGAGGTAAAATAATTAAACACACCGCCTTTTATCCATTGAATCCATTTCTCCCCAAGATTTATAACAATCAATACTTTCTTAAGAAAGTACCATTCAATACAGTCAAACGCTTTAGCGAAATCAACTTTAAAAAGTATATACTTGCTCTTACTTCTTTTGGCATAATCAATCAATTCGTTGGTGTAATACCCTAAAATTTGCCCTCTTATTTTTAACTTAACTGGCTTTTGTTTCACATACGTGTGCATTCCTTTTAGGTCATAATCATTCATGCATTGAATTGAATTTCTGAGGCATGGGATCAAGATGATTTTATGGTTCATATGACTTTTCACTACTACGAAAAACCCATTTAACAAAGGTTGGGAAAAATATATAATGACGCCTGCGCATGCGTTGATATATAGAGTGTTGTTGTATATATTGTACTTACAATGATGATTTGGAATTTGTTGTGTAATCCATGACGCGTGCCACATATCTCAACAACTATGCTTACGAACCATTGTGATATATACTCTTAGATACTGGGTTCAAAACCCATCAACAACAAATTTAGATAAAAGCAAAAATTACTTTTAGCCTCAGTTAGAATATATAACCTTCGTGAAAGGCCCATGGTTTATTATATTTTATATAAATTGCTTGTTTTCTATACCCCTCACTAAAGAAATGCAGGGATTCAAATTGACGAAGAAGTATATAATCTGAAAAATTAAACTATTCTTGAAAAACAATTTAAGCAAACCATTGATGTTTTTGAATTGCTTGTGTCTCGTCATTCATCTCATGTTATTTACATATATTGTGGTATAATGATCTGCCTCCTTAAATGCATCGCTGAACTCGATTATAGTTAAATTTTCATAAGAAAATTTGACCGGATAGTCTATTTCCTCATCATCACTTATTATCATAATTTTTATACTAAATGTTTTCCAATTATAAATGAGGATGAAGAGGTAGACTATCCAATCAAATTTTCTTATGGAAATTTAACTATAAACGAATTCAGCGATGCATCAGAGGTATCTGATCATTATACCAAAATAAATGTAAATAACGTGAGATGAACGACGAGAAGCATGTCAATCCAAAAACAATAATGGTTTGTTTAACTTAGTTTTCAAATATAACTTAATTTACAAATTATAAGTATTTACCTCAATTTAAATGAATGTATTTTAAGTGAGGCATATTAGTGAAACAAATAATCTATATAGAATATAATAAAGTCAAACAACATCATACACCAGAACCGGATACTATAATTTATCATACACCAGAACTAAATACTATAATTTATCACATATTATACTAATATGTTACAAGAGAACATACCTCTTAACCACAATGACTTCATACTTCTTATACTTCTTTTTATTGTTTCTAAAACTAGGTAAGATTTGTTGCCACAATTGTTTCCTCGTTTACTAAACAACTCATACTATAAGCTTGCTACCACCATCATCATCCTCCATGTGAAACAAAACCCTAAGAAATGGGAAGCAATGAAGAAAATTAATTAGTATTCAAAACAAAACAAGCAAAAGTTGAAACAAAACCCTTGAAAAATACCTTATTTTGCATAAACAATATGTACATTACGCTTGCTACCACCAGCATCATCACCATGTTCATTTAGTTTTAGACACTACAAGAAGTAATACAGGGATGAAGATGCCTAAATAAAAAGCTTCATACTTCGTGTATTCCTTTTTTCATATTCTAAAAAAAGATGAAGTCTTGCTGCCAAAAATGTAAAGGAAAAATGGGTGCTAGGGTTTCGCTGTGAAGGAAACGATGCTACTGTCAATAAGGGAAAGTTAATTCCCTTAAATAGGTAAATATTTAACAACAATTTTTTAAAAGAACCGTAATGATAAGTATATAATAAAAAAAAGACCCAAATTATAAGTATTTATTAATAATAAATATATCACATCGGTTAACAAGGAAAATCGTAGTGATAACTCTTTAAAAAAAGTTAAGAAGAGAAACATAAACATCAACAATGTAATTCAAAATCTAACTATTACATTTCATAACAAAGTAAACATTAAAAATAAATGAGACTAAAAAACACAACATCTTGAGATTTTCATAAAATCTCTCTGACTTCAGTTTATTCTTCAAATTAATGGTCTTCTTCTTTGAATCCCCATACATAATCTTCAAATAACACACAACTTCCAACTTTGACTTCATAATGCTCTTATCTTCATCTCATATGAGCAAGTTACAGGTTTCATCATTTCTCCGAAATGGACATCTCCAAAAATGCCTTCCTTTATTTTGTCCCTTCTTGCATTGGTATGAAACCATACGACCGTCACAACCACATAAATTTCCAGATCAATATTTTACTACAGTAGAAGACATAGAAATGTCTTTGGATAAGTTTGTCTTTAGACGCGACATTGTTAAACCTTAAAGTAGAACAAACAATATAATGGAAAATATGTTACACTAGATGGAAGAAGATGAATACCTTAATGTATGAAGCACACGATTCTAAGTATTATACATATTATAAATAAATCACAATGGTTTATAATTGTAACTGTAGTGATACCCCTTTTATTGGTGATTTTAAAATAAATAAAAAAGAAAAAGGTGCGCCTTAACGTTAAAGGGGTAAAATATATTAATGCGCTGAGGTTTGAATCGATGAAAGTTTAATTGTATCACAACAGTTGATTCTGAAATCGTTGTTATATACAAATAATTTTATTCAAAAAATAAATAAATAAGGTAGCTCCTTAGTTAATATATGTCACCACGGTCTAGGGAAAATCCGTGGTGACCATGACATCGTTAACTGCACGTTTTGTAGTAGTGTTTATTTCAAAGTTTTGCTCATCAGCAAGTATCCGAGGCTCTGGCATTTATTTTGCCCATTATTTCAGGATCATACACTTTTCATTATAGCATGATATTTTGTGTGTCATAGGGAATTCATGTTTTATTTTAGGTGTTATTCGGTGGCAATATCAATTAATGAGTTTCAGAAGCAAAATCAGGCTCAGAACAGATGGCATCGACAAATTTTAATTTCAATTTTCCCTCCAAAAGGCGCAAAATTCAATTTTTTTAAGTGTTAATCGATTAACGCATACTGGTTAATCAATTATCAGGCGCGTAATTTTCAAAAATGGTTCAAATTTCAGCATTGTGGCAATTTTCATTTCATTTTCATTTTGAATTGAGAGAATGATCTAGAAGCATTTCCAAACCACTTTCCAAAGCTAGCTCCAAATCAAATTCAAAAGCTAATTACAACCCACACTCTAAGCCTCATTTTCCTTCCAAACCTAAACCATATTTAATCATTTTCACTCCAAACCTCAACATTCTAACTCTCATAATTTCATTTCCCTCTCAATTTTCAAAATTTTCTCTCACTTTTCTCTCATTTTAAAAACCCCCACAAAGGCTCCATAACCAAAAAGCTTCACAAATTGTGCATTGTAATTTATGAATTCTTGAGCTAAACCCCCATTACATCATCTTCCATTAATCAATTTTGGAATAGAAGTGATTTTAGATCTTGATCAAATTCTTGGAATCACTTCTTGAAGAGCTTTTGGCTTATTTTTGGAGTTTTTGCTTGGATCTTCATTTTCTCTTGCTAAAGCTTCTTAGATCCTTGAATTTATTATTGATTGACCATCAAATTCACTCTGCAACACTTACCAAAGCAATTCTCAGCTTTGTAGGTTGGTTAATTCTAGATCTACTCTAGATTTTAGCTTTTTTTTTTGCATTTTCACAATGTAGATCCATTGGTTTTTAGTGTTGATTGATCCATTACTTGCATGATTTATGATCTTGATGTTTTGAAGCATTCAATTGGTGTTTTATTGATGTTATTTGATGTAAATTTTGTGCATAATTTATTGCCCTAGCATGTAGATATTGTTGAAATAAGTTGTTGTTGAAACTGCTTGAAAACTACTGATTTGCTACTGTTTGAACATTGTTAATCGGTTAACACTAGGGAGTTAATCAATTTCCGAACGGTAGCACTAAGAACTCCATCTCGACAGATAGCCGAAATAGCATCAGTATTAGCATTCTTCGGAAGAACAAGTTTAAGCATGAACTTTCAAACCTTTCGCTCCATCATCAAATACTCGACACCTTCTTCCCTCTTCCTATCGCCGCTGATCACAAGGTAATCATCATCTTCAACATTAACATGTATATCACTACCAAATTTCAATCCCGACATATTGATCTCATACACGTATGAATTAGTATAAACCTTCACGTCTACGGGAGTTGCAACACTCATATCCACATTTTCACAGCGAATCATTGTTGGTGGTTGTTGCTCAATAACAGTGGTTTTACTTTTACCATTAGGGTTTCCGTTTTCTTAAGGGTTACATTTCTTCTTGTTATTATTGATCTTCACAGAACGTGTAGTATAAGTTTTTTCTTTCGATGAAGAAGATGGTGAAAAAAAGGAACCCGATAATGAATATGAGTAGTATATCTTCTCCATTGCAATGAATAACAAAAGATTTTAGGTTTTTGATATTAGGGTTTTGGGAATAGACTCAAACAATGTGTTATCTATATAGATTAAATATACTAGTAGTTTTTTTACAGTGCACCATCCCTTTTATCGTGTTACTATAAATACTAATTATTAAATATATTTTGTTACTATATTTAGGCTTTAAAATATGAGAATAAAGATAGTGCAAATTTGTTTTATACCATCATTCAGTAATTATAATATTTGAATGTAATTTGTATGCATTGTCATGTAAATCATTTTTACATTGTCAATTAATCGTGACAGTTAGATTTTAGTTACAGTTTGATTTTGATTTCAATTATTTAAAAAATAATATTTATGAGTGGTTGTGATGTACTGATTGTGTAAGAAAATTTACACTGACAATGCATAACAATTAATCTCATAATAATTCACTATGTCATACTGATATTTTAAAATTAAACGTGTGATTTAGGAATACACATTTGTGATTGGTTAACCGTTGTCGCTCCCGGGATTTTCATCCTAGTACAAACGCGAAAGTGGCGCGGAAAAGGTAGAGTCGCCAGCCAGACATTTTTATCCCGAAGGAACGGGAAAGGTAATGCTGCACAAACCTGAGGAAGAAGGAAAGGACGAGGTCCTGCGAACCAAAGATCTGGGTTCGGGAGTCAGTTACGACCTGGGAAGGTATTAGCACCCCAGACCGTCTGCCGTACCCGACGGGATCCTCGCTTGTTTGTTTGCTTCAAAGGGTGAGAAATAAGATACTGCTGAACAAATAACTGCTACTAGAACTGGAACTGAAAGGGAACTGGAAAAAGAGAATGGAACGAAAGGGGGAAATGTAGGGAAAATAAAGAATGTGCTCAAACGGGCCCTATCCCGCTGCCTACGTACCTCATCAGGAAAATGAGGATCAGAGTCGACGTAGTTTTCCTAACTAAGGCGGGAACTATTTGTTTATGTTTTTTATAGTTAGAACTGCGTATGCCTAGGCTCAGGTGTAGCAGGCTCGTCTGGTACGAGTGTGTTTACCGTCTTGCATGTGAGACAAGTCGTCGCAAGTTCGCGTTATGAGTGAATGAGATGAGAAAGAGAAGTTCCCGCAGGATAGTCGCTTATTATGTTTTTGTCTTTTATGAGAAGTGTTTTGAATTTGTTTGTGAACATTCTCATACTAAGACCTATCCATCGTGGTAGATAGCTTACACCTCGTCCTGAAACGGGACGTGCATAAGTACTCCGCAACAAAGTCTCATGTCGTATGAGAACATTCAACCTTTATTAGGTATTTTTATTATTTTCTTTATGAGGAGAGAAAGAAAGACACAAGTTGTAAAAGGACAAACTCTAAAGGACTAAGACACAACCCTAATTTAGTCATTATATTCAAAAAGTGGTCCTAATGGTTTGTGAGTTTTCTATTCCTAAGGAAGAAAAGCAAGTTAGAGTTCAACTTACTTCCTAAGGAAGTTAAGTTGAATCTAAAGAACAAAAGGGAAGCCTATGAATAAAGCACCAAATTCTAAGGCAAACACAATTAAAATGAATAAGAGATATGAATGATGATCATACTATCATGGATGCAATGGTTTAGTCCTATGGAGTAAGGAGAAGAAGATGTGAGGGCAAATGAACAAACATCGCATAAGATCACAAATGATGCAAGTTAAAGATGAATGGCATGTGAATATGCATGAAATGATTATGGGTCAGTAGATTACAAGGTATGAGATGCCATTAGAGTTCATGAATAGCCATTTATGATTTTCACATAATTCATTTTAACAATTAGAGGAGAAAAGAAGCTAGTTTAGGTTAAAATTAGTTCACATAAGTATGCGCTTAGGAACACAAAAACAAACCAAATGAGTATGGTTCAAAAAGTGACCTATAACTGGAATTAAGAACCTAAAAATGATCTATAATTAACTCCAAAAAGTTACCAAAAGGTGTCTCAAGCAAATGGCATGAATGCCTTCCTAACATTTAGGTTATGGAGCAAATAAGCACATAAATCAACCTATGATCTAGGTGACATGGAAAAATAGCAAAAAGGCTTTAAAAATTATGAAATTAAATCCCTGTAATTTTGAAGTCAGTATCTAAAATGATCTAAAATGATTTTACAAAATTATGCACTAAAGTGTCAAAACAATTACTTAACGATTGAGATAACAAGGCATGATCGCCGAAAAACAACTCCACAAAGTGGATAAAAAATGACACTAAAAAATATGAAAAAAAATTCATAAGTAGCATCCAAATGTCACAAATTCACGTGGTTAATTACACACAAAAAATAGGTCTCACACCTATGGGGAAAAATGGTTTTTTGTCTCTTATTTCAATACCATTCCTTTTGGGACAACTTGTGATAAAAAATCCAAATTAATTACTAAAACAAACCAAACTTGGAAACACAAATTATGACAAATTAATTAAGAGGATAAGGATCACTCATGAATTTTTCCAAAATTTTATCACACCTAAAACTATTTTTAATAATTGCGACTGTCACACCCTAAATTTTGACCGAACTTTTTCGAGTTTTTGTTCATTTTGATGTATTTTGCCGATATATCGAAAACCGATCTTTCTTGTATTTTACATCTCATTAACCATTAATCATGCATATTCCATTTTTATTTATTCCATATCTATTCTTATTTCATTCTTTTTTTTAACCAATTTTTTTTTAGTTTTTAATTTTGTTTAATCTTAGTTTTAATTTTTAATTTGGGATTAGCCAATTTTAATTTGACTTAACTTAGAACTTGTTTCCTTTTAAATTAATTTCACTTAAGCTCAAGATTGATTTAGTCTTATGGTTAATTAGTTCTTAATTTGTAAATCATTTATATTTCTTATTTTCGTTAATATATGATTTAAATTCTATTTAGTTTAATAATTTAATCCATTTTTTTTGTTTTTTTGCTTAAATTTAAGTGGTTTTTATTTAGTTAGATAGTTAACTTAACTTATTTTATTTTATTTTATTTTATTTATTTTTTTTATAAATTTTATTGGTCGTTTAAGTTAAATTTTTTAGTTTAAGTTTTAACTTTAAATTCTAATTAATAAGTATAATCATAGTATTAGACTTCATTGATTATTATTTTATTGGGTTTATAGTTGATATGGTATAATTTTAATTAGTTCAATTTTTTATGTTAGATTAATTTTAATGTCATAGGTTAATTTTAAATTGTTTTTTTTAATTTGATTAATTTTATTAGTTAAATTCAGTTAATTCATTTTAATTAGGTTTCTTTTTTATTTATTTAGGTTCAATTTAATTTATTTGTTTAATTAAGTTGCATTCTCAACCACAGTCCAAAGTTCTGCTCCCAAAGTAAAAATGCAGTCTGCACTCTTTTTGCATCAAGCAACATTGACTTTTCATCAATGTAGCTTTACCAAAACCTGCAATGAAAAAGGGGTTTTCCAGATAAAACAAAAAAACTCTAACCATTCCACTATATACCAGGACCTTACTGTGACCAAATTCCTTACACCAAGATAGATATAAAATTGTGAAAAAAGGAAAAGCCTGAAGCATAAACTATTTGCAAAAGCAATATCATGGTTTTTTTAAGACCTGCATCAGAGAGGGGACTGACAGACAAAACAAAGACCAGCACACAAAACCACATTTTTGATATATACACCAAAACCGGAAAAAAAAAGGGCAGCCACAAAGAGGGCGGAATCCTTCGTCAACCAAAAAACAAAAAAACAAAATCTTTTTCACTAACTTCCTTCAACTTTAATAACCATCACCTCCTGAACCAAAAGGGACGGGGGGAACAAATCTAAAAAATCAGCAAAACCTTTTCAAATCCAGAATCACATACGAACCTTCAACCACTTTCCTCACCATCTCAAGCCATAACCTTCACGAAACCTTGCCCCGCATCACCACCATATCAAAGCCACCGCCGATGCAAAACTAAAAAGAAGCTGAAACCCTGAAACTTCACCTTCAAATCCAAAACACAAACCCCCTGTTATTCATCATAACCGCCGTCCTCCCACCACAACAACCGACGGCGAAACGCCGACACAACCTCAAAACACGACACCGCCACTTTCCAAAACCAATTTGCCGTCCTGCTTCCGAAACGCCTTTCTTCCACCAAACACATCTTACCATTTTTTGAACAACCTTCAAAATAAAAACTCTTCTTCCTCCTACCTCCACCGCGACTCCCTCACCTCTTCTTCAAACCAATACCAAACAGCATAAAAAATCAATAACCAAAAAAACTCAGGAGGATGCTTCATCAGCTTTAACAACAAGAACCCCCACCAAAAACACCTCCGACGTCCACCATTTTCAACCGAGAAAATCATAACATAACCCACCTATCGCGAAACCCTCTCCTTCGGGACTCCCTTCAAAAAACGCCGCCACCACGACCCCAAACCAGTCAAACCGAAAACCATCGCTCCGCCATGACACCACTACCGTAAAAACGGATCCACGCGATTGAGGGCGAGATTTTTTTTTTGAAACCCAGAAACAAACTCAAATCGTGAATTGGAGAGAGACGGACGACCGTGAGAGAGGTGAAGCCAAATGAGTCTACCCATCGTGAAAGCCACCGTGAAGCTGAAAACATGGAACAATGGAAGATGAGGAGGCCATGTTTTTTTCCTTTGTTTGGAGAAGATGGAGGGATATGTTTCTCTCGAACTTTGAGCGGTGCTAGAACAGGGGTTTCACGATGCACCATTGTTTGTTGCTGATTTGTTTAATTCACGTTTTCTTTTTTCTACAAGCCTTCCAATAAATTTTTATATATTTTTAACCTTTATTTTATTTTATTTTTTAGAGAAGAAATCTTCATTGTTGTGGTTGATGGGCCTAGGACCAGATGATAATTTCTTCTATCTGCACCCTGTAGCCCAGCGATAGCCCTCCCTCATTTTCATATTTCTTTATTTTATTATTTTTTCTTTTAGTTTCTTATAGTTGATTATTTTGGTGTTAGTTAGTTTTGGTTAATTTGAGATAATTTTTTAATTATTTTTATTATTATTATTATTACTTTTCATTTAATTTGTAATTTAAATCTTTGATTAGTCTCTGGATCTTTAGATTAGTTTGTTGATGTTTCATCTTAACTAGTTCTTGACGCTTGATGGTGATCTCGATTCTCGATGCCTATCTCTTTTAATCTGGGATCTCTTTGATACTTGACGCTTGTGTTAGAGTTTCACTATGATCTAGACTTGTTACTCGACGCTCGCTACTTGGTGATGTTTTGACGTGCTCTAAGCTTCTGACAGCTTTCTTGAGCTTTTTCTAGGCATTTTGAAGAGGCAACGGACTTTCTCCATTAGGTATAACTAAAAAATCATTTTTTCTCTCTCTTTTGCGTCTTATCTTAATCTTGATGCCACATTTGTGTTTATCCGATTATTTGTACATCACCATCGTGTCTAAACCATAAAACACCTAAAGAACTTTCAAACTAATTAATTTACGAAAGAACTGAACTCCGGAGTCTAGCACTCCGCACGTTTTTGAGCGAATCACTCCTGGGCTAGCCCCACGCGTTGTGGATTCACTCGCCCTTTCGCATTTAAAACACTCGACTCAATTAATCAATCAAACAATTCATCGCGCCTACACTGCACACACGTAAGTCGATCACTATGTGACTGCCGTCTGCACGACTTTTCGCGTATCTTATTTAATTTAACAAGGAATAGAGCTCCGGTGTCTAGCACTCCGCACGTTCTAGAATGAACCACAATTGGGCTAGCCCCACGCGTAACATTTCGTTCACTCCTTCGTTATTAATCACATCAATTCTAAAATGTCTAAAAAACAATTATTCAACTTATTTAAAAATTTAAATACGGAAACAGAACTCCGGAGTCTAGCACTCCGCACGTTCTAGAATGAATCGTTCCTGGGCTAGCCCCACGCGACGCGCTTCATTCACTCTTTCATATCTTAAAACAACTTAAAACTCACCAATCAATTCAAATCACTTTCATAATTAATTAGCGAAAGACGGAACTCCGGAGTCTAGCACTCCGCACGTTTTGGAATGCAATCACTCCTGGGCTAGCCCCACGCAACGTGGTTTATTCGCCCTTTTGTTTAAAAAACCTTAACAAAAGTCAAACACTTTTCTCTAACATTTTCTTAAATCTTTCTATCTCGTAAACAAGCTAGCGCTTCAGCCTCCACCCCGAGTATAAGCCAACGCTTAGCAGTAGAATGCGTTTTAAACAATTGTTCAATTAAGAATCACAAACTGTAGTCGCACGAACTACGAAGCTCTAACTTTCCCATTGCACAAGGGAATACGTAGGCACGGGGATTTTAATACTTCGCGAGCACCCTAATAAAACATTTAATTTAATTATTTCTCCGTTTAAATCACAATATTAAAAAACTTTTAATCTTTTCTCCGACTTATTAATAATATAACTTTCTTTTCCTTTAACAAACATATTAAAAATCATTTAGAAGACAAAGACTTAAGATCGAACATTTAATCGCATAGTTAGCTAAGAGGTTCCCGTTGAGTACAACGGACGTGAGGGGTGCTAATACCTTCCCCTTGCGTAACCGACTCCCGAACTTAGAATTTGGTTTCGTAAACCATTTCTTATCCTATTTTAGGTTGTATCTATATCTCCCTTTTCTCTCGTAGAATAAATAGAATTAGGTGGCGACTCTGTTGTTTGTTTTAGGATCTTATTTTTTTCGAGGTACGATAGTTGGCGACTCTACTGGGGATAGCTCCATGCTAGAGAGAGTCGAGCCTAACTTAGCTTTGTGTGTTTATTTGTTTGATCTTATCTCTTCTTGTATTCTCTATGTTTATTATTTATGTTTGTTATTTGTTCTTTTACCGCTTTCCATTTATCGCTCATTATATTATTTGTCTGTGGAATCTCGGGGTCACTTTGCAAGTAAAATTTGAGTGGTGGAAAAAGCAGAGGGAACACCTAAGTTTAGAATTGGATGTTATTAGTGTTAGTCTCCAAGGACTCACTCCTTGCACGCCTAGCATGAAAGCTCCCCCAGATAGTTAGACTTTTCGTAGATCTTGTCATAACACAGCTAGCCTGTCGCGTGACCTGATTCACGAAAGGGCTGTGATTCAGGGACCCCCTAGAACCTATTGCAATTTTGGTAGTTGTGTAATGTTAGGCTCCGAGGGCCCGCCCCTTTATCATCCTAGCATGAGAACTCCACTCAAGGTAGACCTTATCGTTATTATCGTCACAATGCAGCTAGCCTGTGGTGGGGCGTTAATACGATAAACGTCTGTGACCTTGAGTTTCCTTAAAACATCGCCGTAGAAACTATCCTGTGAGCGGGATTTATGGGTAGTAAGATGTAGAACCAATCTCTTATAAGCCTACCTATTAAGATTGTTCCGGATTTACTTGTAACCCTTTGCACCTTTTATCCCTGCATCTTTTGCATCTCAGCATCATATACATCATTTCAGTAAGGTCTTCAAGGAGCAAAGAGATGTCTATTGCAAACATCACAAGTTTAACCATAGACAAACTTCAGCTTATAATCCCTTTTGGAAAAGTTTTTGGATGTTTGCAATTGCTTTTTGAGTTCCTTGAAACCATATTTGCATTGCATCCTTTCGCATACCATTGCATCTACATTGCACATCATTTTCCTCCCTCAGAGTAAGCTCATTCTATCCTTTTTCTTGGGTCAGCAGTTTGATTCCCGGCACGTGTCCAGAACTAAGAACCATGTCTCAAGAAACAGTGGATGAACTAAGGAAAGGTCAAGAATTGTTGAAAGAAGAGATTAATTCCTTGAAGAAACAAATGGAATGGGTCTTGGAAACTTTGCAAGCTCTATTGAAGAATGAAGGTCACCCTGTGCCCATAGCCGCAGCAGAGAGAGCTAATGTCCTACCTCCATTTGATGTCGCCTCAAGTCAAGAATGTTTCCCTGTGGCAACTCCTCATCTGCCAACCTATGACTCTCCCCTACTAGGTCAAAATCAATCTCTGATTTTCAAATCAGTACCTTAACATCCTCTGGCAGCTTCTTCTCAAGGTCAGAAAAAGAAGCGAAAGCGAAAGCGAAACAAGGGGCAGTGTCAGAACAAAGGGAGTGAAGTTCACTATGAACCCATTCCTGTGCCACTCAGCAAGCTCTACCCGCTATTAATCCAAAATTCATTGATAACTCCTTACAAACCTGTGCCATCGCCAAATACATGGTACAACCCTGATACAAATGCGATGTGTGAATTCCATAAAGGGGTGGTAGGACATGATTTGAATACTTGCCCTGAATTGAAAGTTTGGGTACAAAGTTTGATCCATAACAAAAGGTTAATTCTTGAAGAGGACCATCCAGAGGTTGAGTGTGGATACCGCACTGGAGCCATGGGGCACCCTATCGAAGAATGCCAGAGTTTTGAGCTCAAGTTACAAAGTGTGATTAAGTCGCTAGTCCCCCAAGAAGGAGAGCCGATTGCAGACAATTTGATTGTTGAGCCGGGAGATAAGAAAGGAAAGAGACATATGAAGGTTCTTAAAATTTTGTACCATAAAGAACAGGTCACGCGCATAACTGATGGAGCGTCTTTGCCTTCTCACAAGAGTAATAGGACACCATCTTGGAATGTCAATGTCACCACTCTTGCTGGCGGAAGCAAAAGAGAAGTAGGAGGTGGATCGAAAGAGATGACATCCAACATTGAGTGTGAGGAACTTAAAAGTCATCACATCAAGTGGCTAGTAGTACCTAGAGTACAAGTAGTGCCAGTAATGCCAGCTTATCAGCAGTTAAAAGCTCAGGATCTTCGCCCGGAAGGTGTCTCAAACCAGAATAGAAGACAAGGGAGAAGACCCCTAACCCCTCAAATCCCTATGACCTACACAAAATTATATCCTTCATTGTTGAAAAAAGGATTGGTTGTTCCAAAGCCTTTGGGTCCTCCACCAGATCCACTCCCAGCAAACTACAATCCAAATGTCCATTGTCTATTCCATGATGGTGCTTCAGGGCACGATCTGGAAGGCTGTTATGCCTTAAAACACGCTGTGAAATATTTAATTGAGAAGGACATTCTTTCATTTGAAGACACTACTTCAGTTATCAAGGACAATTCTCGTCCAAGTCAGCAAGCCCAAATCCGAGAATATCTGAATCAACATCAGAGTCAGCATAAGCCTCACAACAATTTAGAAAGAAGGAGTGTTCCTCTTCATCCAGTGCCTTTATCGTACACTCAGCTTCTGCAACCTTTGATTCAAAGCTCATTGGTGGTTCCCAAGTCTCTCAAGCCATTGACAGAGCCATACCCGCCTGAGTATAATCCACATGAGCAATGTGGATATCATGCTGGATCAATGGGGCACTCAACTGAAGACTGCAAAGCTTTTCAAGCCAAGGTACAACAATTGATCGACAAGAGGTACATATCATTTTCAGAAGGAAGCCTGTTGGTGCATTTCAACCTCTCGCCTGAGTGACTTCTTGGTGTATCTCTTGAAGACAGTAAATCAAGACATCTTCAATTCCCTAAAGCTGGCAATCCCTTGTTTGTTTCAGCACTGTTGTATTTTCTTTGCATGTTGATTTTGTATTTGCTTGTTAGCATTGTTGTTTTTGAATTGGCAAAATTAATGAAATGTTTATGCATATTTTGAATCAATCCATTCGTATTCACTCGTTTTCTTTCATTGTTACAAAAAGCAAAAATATATTTCTATCTTTTGTTTATCAAACTTTTGTTTTAGCAAAGATTGGAGGGAGGATGATGAAAACCAGATGCTTGAATTCTCCATTTGTATGCTCTCAATTTAAAACCTTGCCAATGATGTACAGGTATTGTTTCAAATTCCCAAACACCGGTGAAATAAGGAAGATAATCCCTCGCTAACCCCTTCGAGCCTAGAAGTAGGAGTTTTCTTTTTCTTTTTTTAAAAATGTGTGAAAAAACCCTTAATTTTAAACCTGAGGCAGGGTAGTCGATTCAGTTAATCTGTTTGCATCCAATATTCAAGAGATTCAATCCATCATTCAAGAAGGATCAGCTACATACTTTCATTCACGCACCAAAGAAGTCGTGAAAAGCCAAAAGTTTGTAGTACGTATTCTCTATCCTCCAACAAAATGGTAGTCACAATCGTTCAACAAAAGAATGACGTAAGGAAAAAGAAATGCAAAGAAAAGTCCGCTAAGTAAAAAAAACAGAAAAAAACGACTTAGGCGAAAATTAATGAAGTCATCAAATTCAGCAAAGCAAGGATAAAGCAAGGTGGCTGCCATCACTTTCAAATCCTGATCCTTATCACGCATTGTCAAAAGAGTTTTGAGATATGAATGCGTATATCAAATTAACTGAACATAGGATTGGAGTTCATCACGAAGATGGGATGGGTACAAATAAATTTTGATCCTTTTATTCTTTGTTTCATAAACCGTGAACCAAGCCACGTTACAACCCTTAAAAGACCTAGCTGAGGAGGAGTTTATGTTGAGAGAATACTACAACAAGGTTGTGTTAACCTGACTCCTAACGATCTTTGCTAATCATTTGAATTGATCACTTGATCTGCCGTTCCATAAAATGGCTAGATCCACTTTATTTGTTCTAATCGACTCCACTGTATCACTGTCATACCAATAAATTGTGTCTCAAAATTTGCATAAATGTTTGCATTAAAATTGCCAATTTTTAAATAAATAATGTTTGTTTGCAAGTCCATTCAGCATCCCAATGAACGCAGCCAGTTAGGGAGTTCGACTTAGTAAGGGAAGTCCAACCAGGGGCAACCACTTCAAGAATAAGTCGATCGGAATTAACC
Organism: Lathyrus aphaca; assembly: GCA_963966055.1. Taxonomy (NCBI): domain Eukaryota; kingdom Viridiplantae; phylum Streptophyta; class Magnoliopsida; order Fabales; family Fabaceae; genus Lathyrus; species Lathyrus aphaca. Next base: position 405,733,970 of record OZ014519.1, on the reverse strand, counting down.
TCTTCAAGAGTCAGCACCTCAGAGGTTGAACCTTTCCTCAAGACTCAGACTAGTGTGAGCTATCACAAACGGTTCAAGAGTTCAATTGGCAGTCAAATCAAAAGTTTCCCATCCTAGGAGTTGGGTAACCAGAGACAAAACACTTCAAAAACCAGTCAATCCGAATCAATCCATTCAGGAGTCAACAATTCAGAGGTGAAGCTCTCCTCAAGACTCATACTTGAGTGAGTTATCAGAAAGAATTCAAGAGTTCAAATGGCCAGCCAGACCAGAAGTCTCCCAGGGATCAGATAACTAGGAGGAAAATCTCCGACATTCCGACACTGGGGCAACCATTTCAAGACCATGTCATGGCAGGTCGGTCTAAACTTTTTTGAGAAGAGGAGATTTTCAAAACCTTTGATTCCGGGGCAAGATGAATCACACAGGGGCAAGTCCTCTCCATGCCTACAAGTTTTTCAAGCAGGCCCTATGTAACAACTAATTTCGAGTTCAAGACGGGTGTCGGGAATCATGTTGTCATCTTTGTCTGAAGAGTCGTCTCCCAAGAACTATTTAATCCAATACCCATCCAGGGGCGTATTTGGAAATCATGAGTCGGTATGTCTTTCTCATGTGTTGGTCATGTCGCTTCGCTCTTAGTGTTAAGCCTTGATACCGACTTACTCATCGAGCATCTGCTCACAGTAGAAAAGAGTCATACCTTGCGAAACAGGCCTCTGCTGACATGTAATCTACTGTCACTTTACAAGAATCTCTTTGAAGTCCAATTGTCATTGGCATGAATCTGTTAAGCTAGTTGTGAAACCCTTTGCTTGTAGTCTAAGTCCATTTGATTTGGCGCATACCTGTGTTTCCTGATGGTTCATGAAGGCCTTCTCTTGACTCTTCGTTTAAGGAATTTCTAGAGGTTGGATATCTTGCTGAAAAATCCAACTTTCTCGTCTTCTTTCTCAGTACCAGCAGGTCTCTTGGAGTCGTTGGCTATATTCGAGTACGTTGTTTTCTACTCCCAGTATCAGTTGGTCACGCAGACCACTTCCCAAACAATGTGTTCGCTTTCTTTATCCTCGGTATCAATAGTCACACTTGAACCTTTTGATTTACCACTCTGGATTTTTTGGTCTGTCATTTTATTTCCCGACCACCGTGTCGACGTCTGTCTTTTATTTCCTGACCACCGTGTTGATGCCTGTCATTTTATTTCCCGACCACTGTGTTGACGCCTGTCTTTTATTTCCCGACCACCGTGTCGACACCTGTCTTTTATTCCCTGACCACCGTGTCGATGCCTGTCTTTTATTTCCTGACCACCGTGTCGATGCCTGTCATTTTATTTCCTGACCACCGTGTCGATACCTGTCATTTTATTTCCCGACCACCGTGTCGACGCCTGTCTTTTATTTCCTGACCACCATGTCGATGCCTGTCATTTTATTTCCCGACCACCGTGTTGACACCTGTCTTTTATTTCCTGACCACCGTGTCGATGCCTGTCTTTTATTTCCCGACCACCGTGTCGACGACTGTCTTTTATTTCCTGACCACCGTGTCGATGCCTGTCTTTTTATTTCCTGACCACCGTGTCGACGTCTGTTATTTTATTTCCCGATCACCATGTCGATGTTTGTTCGTTCCTAGCCGCCGTGTCAATGACTGCTATTTGGTTCTCCTGGCTGTCGAGTCGAGGTTTTTTCCATTTTTTTCTCAATCACCGAATCGTTGCATTGGAATCCCCAGTAACCACCTTGAGCTTGCTAACTCATCACTTCAGATAGTATGTCTTTAATCTTACGTTTTATTTTCCGTCTTATGTCATTCTTAGTGCCAGCAGTTACACTTGAACCTACTGATTTATCACTTTGAATACATCCCGTTTTCGTCTTGTCATCCCCAGCATATTGTTATCCCCAGTGAGTCTTCACCCTCGTTATCGTTTATGTGGATCAATGTTTGCATTTGTCCTCATCATACCATGTTCAGCATGTTCATCATAAAAAAAGTCAGCATGTTAAGTTTCATTGCAGCTCGCACATCATATCCCCAGCAAAACAAAAAGAGTCTCTCGCAATTTCGTAACATTGCATATCATTGCATTTCATCTGCATTCGGTCAAAATTTTAGGTATTTTAATATTTAATCCTCTTCTACCTCGAATGTCCAAAAAACTTTGTTATTCATACATTCTGGTTCAAGATGATTAAATAGGGGCAACTGTCACACCCTAAATTTTGACCGAACTTTTTCGAGTTTTTGTTCATTTTGATGTATTTTGCCGATATATTGAAAACCGATCTTTCTTGCATTTTACATCTCATTAACCATTAATCATGCATATTCCATTTTTATTTATTCCATATCTATTCTTATTTCATTCTTTTTTTTAACCAATTTTATTTTAGTTTTTAATTTTGTTTAATCTTAGTTTTAATTTTTAATTTGGGATTAGCCAATTTTAATTTGACTTAACTTAGAACTAGTTTCCTTTTAAATTAATTTCACTTAAGCTCAAGATTGATTTAGTCTTATGGTTAATTAGTTCTTAATTTGTAAATCATTTATATTTCTTATTTTCGTTAATATATGATTTAAATTCTATTTAGTTTAATAATTTAATCCATTTTTTTTTGTTTTTTTGCTTAAATTTAAGTGGTTTTTATTTAGTTAGATAGTTAACTTAACTTTTTTTATTTTATTTTACTTTATTTTTTTATTTATTTATTTTTAAATTTTATTGGTCGTTTAAGTTAAATTTTTTAGTTTAAGTTTTAACTTTAAATTCTAATTAATAAGTATAATCATAGTATTAGACTTCATTGATTATTATTTTATTGGGTTTATAGTTGATATGGTATAATTTTAATTAGTTCAATTTTTTATGTTAGATTAATTTTATTGTCATAGGTTAATTTTAAATTGTTTTTTTTAATTTGATTAATTTGATTAGTTAAATTCAGTTAATTCATTTTAATTAGGTTTCTTTTTTATTTATTTAGGTTCAATTTAATTTATTTGTTTAATTAAGTTGCATTCTCAACCACAGTCCAAAGTTCTGCTCCCAAAGTAAAAATGCAGTCTGCACTCTTTTTGCATCAAGCAACATTGACTTTTCATCAATGTAGCTTTACCAAAACCTGCAATGAAAAAGGGGTTTTCCAGATAAAACAAAAAAACTCTAACCATTCCACTACACACCAAGACCTTACTGTGACCAAATTCCTTACACCAAGATAGATATAAAATTGTGAAAAAAGGAAAAGCTTGGACCATAAGCTATTTGCAAAAGCAATATCATGGTTTTTTTTAAGACCTGCATCAGAGAGGGGACTGACAGACAAAACAAAGACCAGCACACAAAACCACATTTTTGATATATACACCAAAACCGGAAAAAAAAGGGCAGCCACAAAGAGGGCGGAATCCTTCGTCAACCAAAAAACAAAAAAACAAAATCTTTTTCACTAACTTCCTTCAACTTTAATAACCATCACCTCCTGAACCAAAAGGGACGGGGGGAGCAAATCTAAAAAATCAGCAAAACCTTTTCAAATCCAGAATCACATACGAACCTTCAACCACTTTCCTCACCATCTCAAGCCACAACCTTCACGAAACCTTGCCCCGCATCACCACCATATCAAAGCCACCGCCGATGCAAAACTAAAAAGAAGCTGAAACCCTGAAACTTCACCTTCAAATCCAAAACGCAAACCCTCTGTTCTTCATCATAACCGCCGTCCTCCCACCATAACAACCGACGGCGAAACGCCGACACAACCTCAAAACACGACACCGTCACTTTCCAAAACCAATTTTCCGTCCTGCTTCCGAAACGCCTTTCTTCCACCAAACACATCTTACCTTTTTTGAACAACCTTCAAAATAAAAACTCATCTTCCGCCTACCTCCGCCGCGACTCCCTCACCTCTTCTTCAAACCAATACCAAACAACATAAAAAATCAGTAACCAAAAAAGCTCAGGAGGATGCTTCATCAGCTTTAACAACAAGAACCCCCACCAGAAACACCTCCGACGTCCACCATTTTCAACCGAGAAAATCATAACATAACCCACCTATCGCGAAACCCTCTCCTTCGGGACTCCCTTCAAAAAACGCCGCCACCACGACCCCAAACCAGTCAAACCGAAAACCATCGCTCCGCCATGACACCATTACCGTAAAAACGGATCCACGCGATTGAGGGCGAGATTTTTTTTTTGAAACCCAGAAACAAATTCAAATCGTGAATTGGAGAGAGACGGACGACCGTGAGAGAGGTGAAGCCAAATGAGTCTACGCATCGTGAAAGCCACCGTGAAGCTGAAAACATGGAACAATGGAAGATGAGGAGGCAATGTTTTTTTCCTTTGTTTGGAGAAGATGGAGGGATATGTTTCTCTCGAACTTTGAGCGGTGCTAGAACAGGGGTTTCACGATGCACCATTGTTTGTTGTTGATTTGTTTAATTCACGTTTTCTTTTTTCTACAAGCCTTCCAATAAATTTTTATATATTTTTAACCTTTATTTTATTTTATTTTTTAGAGAAGAAAGCTTCATTGTTATGGTTGATGGGCCTAGGCCCAGATGATAATTTCTTCTATCTGCACCCTGTAGCACAGCAATAGCCCTCCCTCATTTTCATATTTCTTTATTTTATTATTTTTTCTTTTAGTTTCTTATAGTTGATTATTTTGGTGTTAGTTAGTTTTGGTTAATTTGAGATAATTTTTTTATTATTTTTATTATTATTATTATTACTTTTCATTTAATTTGTAATTTAAATCTTTGATTAGTCTCTGGATCTTTAGATTAGTTTGTTGATGTTTCATCTTAACTAGTTCTTGACGCTTGATGGTGATCTCGATTCTCGATGCCTATCTCTTTTAATCTGGGATCTCTTTGATACTTGACGCTTGTGTTAGAGTTTCACTATGATCTAGACTTATTACTCGACGCTCGCTACTTGGTGATGCTTTGACGTGCTCTAAGCTTCTGACAGCTTTCTTGAGCTTTTTCTAGGCATTTTGAAGAGGCAACGGACTTTCTCCATTAGGTATAACTAAAAACTCATTTTTTTTCTCTCTTTTGCGTCTTATCTTAATCTTGATGCCACATTTGTGTTTATCCGATTATTTGTACATCACCATCGTGTCTAAACCATAAAACACCTAGAGAACTTTCAAACTAATTAATTTGCGAAAGAACTGAACTCCGGAGACTAGCAATCCACACGTTTTTGAGCGAATCACTCCTGGGCTAGCCCCACGCGTTGTGGATTCACTCGCCCTTTCGCATTTAAAACACTCGACTCAATTAATCAATCAAACAATTCATCGCGCCTACACTGCACACACGTAAGTCGGTCACTATGTGACTGCCGTCTGCACGACTTTTCGCGTATCTTATTTAATTTAACAAGGAATAGAGCTCCGGAGTCTAGCACTCCGCATGTTCTAGAATGAACCACAACTGGGCTAGCCCCACGCGTAACATTTTGTTCACTCCTTCGTTATTAATCACATCAATTCTAAAATGTCTAAAAAACAATTATTCAACTTATTTAAAAATTTAAATACGGAAACAGAACTCCAGAGTCTAGCACTCCGCACGTTCTAGAATGAATCGTTCCTGGGCTAGCCCCATGCGACGCGCTTCATTCACTCTTTCATATCTTAAAACAACTTAAAACTCACCAATCAATTCAAATCACTTTCATAATTAATTAGCGAAAGACGGAACTCCGGAGTCTAGCACTCCGCAGTTTTGGAATGCAATCACTCCTGGGCTAGCCCCACGCAACGTGGTTTATTCGCCCTTTCGTTTAAAACACCTTAACAAATGTCAAACACTTTTCTCTAAAACAAACATTTTCTTAAATCTTTCTATCTCTCAAACAAGCTAGCGCTTCAGCCTCCACCGCGAGTATAAGCCAACGCTTAGCAGTAGAATGCGTTTTAAACAATTGTTCAATTAAGAATCACAAACCGTAGTCGCACGAACTACGAAGCTCTGACTTTCCCATTGCACAAGGGAATACGTAGGCACGGGGATTTTAATCCTTCGCGAGCACCCTAATAAAAAATTTAATTTAATTATTTCTCCGTTTAAATCACAATATTAAAAAACTTTTAATCTTTTCTCCGACTTATTAATAATATAACTTTTTTTTCCTTTAACAAACATATTAACAATCATTTAGAAGACAAAGACTTAAGATCGAACATTTAATCGCATAGTTAGCTAAGAGGTTCCCGTTGAGTACAACGGACGTGAGGGGTGTTAATACCTTCCCCTTGCGTAACCGACTCCCGAACTTAGAATTTGGTTTCGTAAACCATTTCTTATCCTATTTTAGGTTGTATCTATATCTCCCTTTTCTCTCGTAGAATAAATATAATTGGGTGGCGACTCTGTTGTTTGTTTTAGGATCGTATTTTTTTCGAGGTACGACAGCGACGAAACGGGCAAAAAACGGTGTTTTAAGGGAAAGTGAAAGGAATCGAATTCTCTAATCCGTAACCTAATCCCTAAGATCCGAAATCGACATATAACATCATAAATCACAAATAAAACCAGTGCCTCAGGTGAGAGGGCTCAATATGCACCTTAAGTTATATGATCCTAAGCCGCATACAACTAGAATGGTGCATTAAAGTAGAGAATCGGGATTACTTACTTGATCGAAGCGCCAATTCTTCACATAAAAGAAATCCAAAAAAACTTCAAGCAAGGTCTTGTAATCTCCATAAGAAAAATAAATGCTTATCTTCCATATTTGCTTTGTGAGGCTTCACCATAGCCAAAGGTGATCAATATCGATCAAAAAGAACTCATGAGCACTTATCTAAAATTAATTCACGGATAATAATTAAAATTATCAACAAAATCTTAATTAAAATTAACAAGAAATGGATTAGCATATTAATCCACAAAAAATAGTTGACAACAAAATAAAAACAAAAATTAATTAGCACTTTTTACAAAGATATCAAATAACAAGATCTCTAAAAAATAAGGAAACAGGGGGTGATTTAGAAATTCAATGGCAGTGAATAGAAACAAGTTGGCCCAAAGCCCAGTTCCACTTGTGAACCCGCGGGAGGGGGGCGTTAAATCAATACGGGTGGCACGAATAGCCTTTTAAGGGCCTAATAGGTCCAATCTTCATGGATGATGCAGGAGATGGTGTTCTTAGTGAGACGGAGGGTGCGAAACGGAATCCATGGGGAAAGGTGTTGACCCGGCCCAACCTCATTCTGTTGAGTTCACAAAAGAAAGAAAAAACCTAAATTGTAACACAATCTCCTCAATCTTCTTCTTCTTCACTATGTCGTCGCCGAAAACAACCATACCATCGCCGTTCTCTCATCAGCTCCGATACAGACCTCCGTCGCGACTTCTCCGTTCCACCACGAACATACGATACCTTCATCTTCAATAGGTCGCCATTCTTCACACCGCTTTTCTCAACATACCACCAGAGAATCGCTCGCGACCACCACGCTACTTCGTTGTCGTTAGAAGCTCCGCCGCGAGTCCACTGTTGTCTCCCTCAACACTTTTCTCTCTATCCTCCCGATCTACAACTTCTTCTTTAAACCTTCCCTCGCCGTTACTTTTCAAATGACGCCGAAGGTATCAGCGGTCTTTGTCGTGCTTATCACTTCCAGCGTCCACACCTTTCCGCTCTAAGGTTTTGCCACAGACCTGTCTGTGAAAAGAAGACGATGTTGGCAGCGACGAAGCATCGCACTTCACGTTCTGCTTGTCGTGACTAAAGATTGAAAATTGTTCAGGTGCGAGAATTTCTTGCTAATCTCTTCTAATTTTTGTTTCTTCTCCCTTCTCGCGATCCTGAGTTTTTGTTGTTGTTTTGGTTTTCTGCAGATCCTTGAGTTCTTGTTGATGAAGGAGGCTTTGGAGTGGTGCTGATGATTCATAGTTGAAGATGATGGTCAATTTACAGAGAGTGAGAGTTCTGCGTTGTTGAAGGTGAAGATGTGATGAAGTTGAGGCCGAAGGATGAAGATGTTGAAAGGTTTTGAAGATTGAAGATTGAAGTTTGAAGGGATGAAGATTAAAAGAAGAGTTGAGGAGAAGCGATGGTGATGGTGAAGATTTCAGAAGTTGTTATTTTGTTAAGTTATCCTATTGATTCTGTTAGGTTCTTCCTCCTTCTTTCTGTGTGATTTTGGTGTTGTTATTGATGGAGTGTTTCCTATTGCAGGTTGATGATGAGAAAAAATTAGAGAGTGGAGAGATTAGATAATCGCTTGAAGGTTGTCGAGAGTTGAGATTTTGATCGAGAATAATGAAGAGTGTCGGGAAGGGATTGAAGAGAGGAAAAAATGTTGAGTTTTTGGAGATTGAAGATTGCAATTTATGAAGATAGTTGAGGGTTTCGGTGTTTGATTAAGATTGGATATTGGTTAGAGTTGAAGTTTGATGAAAAGAGGGCTGAAGATGTATCTCGAAGATTGATGAGGGCGGTGGTGAAGAACCTTTCAAGAGGCAGCTTTTTCTGTTATTTTTTCACTTATTTCCTTTCTGCCTTCTTTCAGTTTTTCCTGATATGAAATCTGTTATCAGTTTCTCTGACTGAATTTCCTATAACCGATTTTGTTAGCCTTTTCAACTGAATTTCTTCAGGTGTATTTTATCAATGGATTCTTGCTGTTGTGAACCTCCTCTATATGCAACTGTATTCTTCTGTATTTTTTTGTTTTGTTTTTTTTGGATCGATTTTTCGGATGTGAGAATTTATTAGGATAGAAACAGGGAACAAAGTCGAGGCATATTTGCATTATTTTCTTTTTTTATTTCTGAATTTGTGTGTACACCTTTGTAAACTCAAATCTCTCTAAATTGTTAACGTGAGCATTCTTGATTTGACACTAATAGTCTTAGAATTTCCAAAAAAAATCTCTTAACCATAATCCACTTGATTGTATCTTGGAAGTTGAAGTGAAAATAATTGAGATCAAAGCTTGAAACAAATGTAATTAGATGATTTGAATTCTTTTAGCATCCATCGACCAATTAACCATGTGAACGCGGGTAGTTCTTCTCCTTATTTCGTTGTGAACTTAACACACTCCCAAGAGCCACTAAGTGCAAAGACAACAAATAGGACCTCTGTGACCTAAATCTTTAGAGACTCATGACCAAAATTCAATCTTAAAAAGGATGCTTTAACAATATCCCGAGACAATATTCCTAAGTCCTCTTGAAGTAATACTCTAGAATTGCCTTAAGATATTGGCCCAAAGTCATCTTGGGATTAAAACTAACTCGGTTTGTAACTTAAAGATCAACCAAATATTTTCGTCTTGCATTTTATTTGCGACAATCCATTATAAATCCACAAATACAACAACTCCTAAGCACAACTAACTTATCAATTTAATCAATTATATGGCTTGGATTTGAGCGTGAATTTGATTATGAATTGATTATCCCATTAGCTTCCTTATTGTATATGCCCAAAATTCCTCCATTAATCTCGAAACCAAATCAATTTAGACTGAAAACAAAAATTCAAATCTTAATTCTCAAACTGAGAATCCATCTCTCTTTAACCTTCACATACTTGCAAGAGCCTGTAATCATAAATAGAACATCAAGAAAAATTTTCCATGGCTTAAATTGTTATAAACCATAACCAAGGACCCAAAGACCAATTAGAGAATAATAATCAAACACTCCACCAATTAGCATGAGAAACGAACAAGGTAAGACACACATGGGGGTACGATGCATACGAAATAAACGTTTTCCACTTACTGAGGCTTGAAAGGTAACCTTGATCCCATATCCATAGTGCAAAATGATATGCATGATTATGAATGTGAAACAAAAGTTGGTTAATGGTTAAAAAAGAATGAGGGCAAATTTTGAGGTATTACAACCGTGTAAAAATATTTTACACTATCAGTGCATATTTTTTTCTCTCTTAAATATTCATTTTTATTTTATAATTGTATTGATATTTGTAAAATTTTAAATTTAAAAGAAAATAAATGTGATAAAATGTTGTTATAATTTAAATTAATATAAGTGATTTTAACATTAAAAAATTGAAAACAAAAATAAATAAAATGGGGTTGAATACATAAACTTTGATTTTCATGTAATTTATTCACACCTCACATAAAAAATTTGACCTATTTAAAAATATAGAGAGAGAAACTCTAATTACTCTCTAGAAGGTTGCCAAACTAACAAACTTAGAATTTTTAACTCTAAATCACCAATCATGAATTTGGTTATGAGACCATTTTCTTCATCTTTAAGGGGGTTTTATCAATATTTTCCCTTTCTTCGGAGTGAATAAAGTTTGGTGGTGACTCTGTGCATTTTTCGTGTAGTGACAAACACGTGCTTAAAACTTATCATTCTTGGAGATCTTGTTGAGTTTTTCAGGTTGTTAGCAAGATTTAGGGATTGACAATGGTGGTGACATGTTCCATTGAAAAAAAGTAGGTTTTTCATTCCATAATTGTCTTAGTAGTGACTGTGTGAAAGTCTACAGATAAGACAGAGTTCTTCTCAGATCTTCTGACGATTTGACCGCTCAAGGAATCTGTAAGATCAAGGGGTTGATTTCTACACACGAAGGTTTGAAGCAAAATTGGTGTTATTGGAAGATTCAAGAAATGTAATCGAGTAAAGATTATGTAGAAGAGTTTAGCAAAGTGTGTTGTATACAAGTAAAAATCCAAATTAGGATATTTATTTTCTCAGTTGTATTGTGGATTGGTGATTGTATGAACTCTTGAAAATATTTTTCAAATAACAAGGAACTATACAGGTTCTAATGGAAAACCATTAAAGAATGCACGTAGACAAAACAAGGATGAATGCCGAAGCACTATAAATCTTGGTGTCATCTCTCTCTTTCTCTCCCTCTCTCTCTTTTGCATTTAAATTTATAGTGATTGCATGGTAAAGTTTTTCAATTATGTCCTTAGTATATAGTTCAGTCTTAATAGCAATTTATTACGTAATCATTATGATTTGTTGGAATTGGATAACTTGTTAAGCAATATTTCTGGTTGATAATCTGAAAAACGAATTGATTTTAGAACTTAATAAATTGAATCATTGTGCATATGCTTCTTGTGATTACCCAAATTGAATCAATTCATACCAAACGTTTCATCATTATAATCTTTGATATTTGTGAATCGATCTGTGTTAGCTTGATCAATATTCATCTATATAATTTTCATTTTTGCATTAAAACCTTCTACTTGCAACTTATTATTGAAAATACTCTGATTTTGGAAAGCAGAGGTTTAATTTTAATTTAGGTGTATTCACTCCCTCTAGACCTTTTTTACACTTCCATATTTACACCCAACAAACAGGTCTGTTCAAAAATGCATATTTGACGTCCATTTGATACATGGACTAATTATTGTTATTTATAGGACCAATAACTAGACTAATAGTTTTAATCCTAGCCACCGGTGTGAATACCTCTTCATAGTCTATGCATTATCTTTGTAAGAACTCACTTGCAACTAATCGAGCCTTATGCTTGATTATTTCTCTATTGGGATTTGCATTCACTTTGAACACCCATCTCACACCAATTGGCTTCTTCCCGTCTGATAGATCAACTAACACCCTAATATTTTTCTTCTCAATAGATACCAACTCCTCCTTCATAGCACAAATCCATTTTTGATCACTTAATTCCTCTTCCGTTTTAATGGATTCAATTTCGACCACAAGGGAAAAATGGATGAAATCGCCATCATCATTGACTTTATTGTCTTAGAACAGCTCACAATCTTGAAGTCTTAGAGGTAAACTTTTTTTCCTTGTTGTTCTTATCACCCTCTTTAATTCAAGCTTTGACGACGGGTGTTTCTGCACTCTTTAATGTAGAAACAAAATTTTCAATGTTGTAACCGATTATAGTTTTTATGTAAATGGTTACAGGATGCTGCAACTGCTTGATCTCGTAAAAAATAGCGTCTTGGATGATCACAACCCTTATGTTTGTTGCATCATACTATTACATTCACAGGTCAACCTATGCGTGTCCATTACTCGAAATTCTCATACTTTCTCTATATTGTTGCATTCCTCTTGCTAATTTGTCACACACACATATATACTCACACATGCACCTCATTTCTTTTCAAGGTTTTTCTTAGAGTAAAAAACCTAATGAAACCAGATTACAAAGTTGCTCATTGTCTTCAACCTCTCTTTTATGCATCTACATAATTGAACTACATATAATCATTCTTCGATTAGGTGACCATCTAGATTAGGGTTGATAACGTCCAATTATGTTCAGTGTAACCAATAATATTGGGTTGGGAACTTTGTGTGTTTCAAATAAGAAAATCAATGTGGGATATTCCTTCAAGAACGAGTTTGATTTGAATATTTTGGACAAGATCACGTCAACATAGATTCGACCGAGTGAAGGCCTTGGGACAAGGTGGTTCCTTGCAAGGGAATAGTGTGATACAGTGAATTGTGTTTGGGAATCTTGAGTTTCAACAATTTGCGAGCTTGGTACAATCGGTGGATTGGAGATGCATTGTCGGTCACTTGATTAAGCTTTGATCAAGGGTTTGGAGGCGGAAGAATCAACACAAAACAACATGATTTTTGGGGTTTGTATTCTTCATCTCTTGTATAGATTTTTTTGCAAAGAAAAGTTTAATTGCAAGTATCTCAGTTTGATTTTAGATTGAGGGAAGACATACCCATAACGAGGCCGATTGGGGAACTACCTAAACAAATCGTGGACTCTCTATTGCAATATACATATCGCAAACCAAACAGAATGATAATGAATGCAAATATTCAACAACGATCAAGCTACGAATCAATTAAATGCAATGTTATTCGTAACTTGTGCATTCAACAACATAAATTCTCCATAAAGTGCAATGTATTTTATTGTGTTTGTGGTTATACGTGATTAGTAAAGAAAAAATAATATATTTTAAATAAAATTATGTGATTAAATATGGTGATAAATCATTATTAAATCTTTAAATTCTCGAGAATAATGTCAATGAATTTATACTTTTTTTTCTATTCTTTTGAGTTTCTTTAATGTCCTTTTCCATAACATACCTAATCACATCGATTAAAATCAAGAAAATTTCAATTAAATTATAAATAAACGTGAAAGAAAAATTAAAATGATATAATGGGCATACCAAGTAATTTATCATTAGTTATAGCTGCAAGGATATCTGAAAAAGCAACAAAATCAACGATTTGTTGGAATTTTATTAGCAACTATTTTATTGTACTTTGAAGTTCTTACGAAGTTCAATTTGAACTTGTGTGTATTAGTTTGAACTTCTTTTTTTGGTTCATTTTTAATAGAGGTTTGTTTGTGGGATACATCATGGGAACAAAATTCCTACGAATTTATGGTGAAAAGGCATAAATTATGTTAGGGTTTGAAGGCGTGAAAAAGGGATATAGAATAAATTTAAACAGAGGAAGTTGGATTGAAATGTAAATATATAAAATTTGTATACTTTATTCAATATTTATTGTATGAGTATCTGGCAGGTTATTATTGGACCACGTCTGCTAGGCACCAGTAACCTACAAATTTAATGGGGTATTTGAGAATTTACCTTAATTTAATTAGTAAAATTTTGGACTATGTCAATCGTGAAAATAAGAATGCGGGTATTTTTGTATTAGTGAGACTATTTTTTTGCAGTATAATTAATTGGTAGCATTTTGAAATGTGTCAATCCTAAAATTATGAAGGCCAAAGGTGGGTATTTTTAAGGTTTTAATGAATTATTAATTAGTGATTATTATAGGAGAAAAAAATTATACATCGAAATGTAATATAATCAATTATGAAAAATCCGGACTGAAGGGATCCAACAATAAGTGCATGTTACATGAGTATGTATGGAGCACTACACAGCTTGAAATAAAATTTCTGATCAGAGTTTACATTAACAGGACATGACATGTTTTTCCTTGCCCATTTTCTAGACATACAAGATACTGTTAAAAGTTCAAATCATCATTTAATCACTCACCATATAGGTAAGTTTCAAGAAGATTGTTTTCTACAATATATTATGGGGACATTCAATCCATAAAAACCAGAACAAGCAAATGAAAACCAATATTAGTTGAAAACAATTCAAATAGATTGACACCGTTTAAACAGTCACACAATATTTGTAGTCTAGAAATAGAAAGTTCAATGAATTTGAAAACTCACAGTAACAATGAGTTTGATAGTATCTAATTAAGTAGGGTGTGCATAAGACACCAATCTCAAGTTTAACTTTGAAGTGGTTTTTCGGCCCAAACATTTCGGATTTAGAGGCCTGATATCATCAAGAAGATGTGTTTGATCAAGCAAGAGGAACAATTTAGTTTGAGAAAAACAGTTTAAAAATGTTTAATTTCCAATTCATAAAAGTTTTTCTTGGAAATATGTTCACATTAGTGAACTGTCTCTATAACCAGCTCAATTTGTGAATCGACATCAACGGTTCGGTTGATAAAAGATTTGGTGAATCGACATCGTAATGTAATAAATAGTTTTGGTTTGAATCATGAAAACACGTCCTGATAGTTTGAGTTTGACCATCTAACAAGCTTCCATTCTTTGTCTTTATCATACAATAGGCGAAGGCTAGTTCTTCCCTTCATTTATCTTAGGATCCTTTTTGTAGCTACCATGTGGATTTCAATCGGCATTTTTACACACTTTGCAATCAAGCGAGTTGAGTAGGAAATATTGAGTCTCGTTACCAAGAGATACATCAAATATCTTACCATTTGTTTGTAGACATTTGCATCAAAAACACTTCCTTGATTCATCCTTTGAAAGCTTCCACCCTAGCATTATGGGAGGCAGATGATCATCCCAACAAGTCCAAGAACACTTCCAAATCCAACTTAAGCAAAAAGTTACAAGTATGGAAACATAACATCACACATATTGTTCTCACTAGGCAGATTTTGGGTATTTGGCTCGAGTTGGCCAACTTAAACTGTAACGCCCATATAATATATATCTATAATAATATCATACAAGTGTTATTTTTTGTACTGACACCATCATAAGTGCCTAATAACATAATTCACATTCTTGACCAATACTAAAACAATACAAACTATAGTACAAGACATGAAAATTACACTAAAACAAAATTGCTAAGATCAATACAATATCCATTATTGTATAAAGATAAAATACACAGCGGAATATAAAGCTAAGCTTCACTTGAAACATCCCGAGCATAGCTCCACTTGTAAATCAACCTGCAAAAGAAACCTGAAAAGCAACAACAATAGTGGGATGAGATAACAACATCTCAGTGGGTTCCCTATCTTAGAGTTCTCTCGGCTCTAAAGGGTTTGAATCTAGACATTACTCAAGTCGGGGGAAACCTAGACTTCGAGTACACATAATAACTAGAGACACAAGGTAAAGTAAAAACGGAGTACACAAGGTGCTTTAAGGCATCTTTCTCCGTCCAGCCACACTCCCCGGTGACAAGCAAGTACAGGTCACTCGATCCTTAACGTGTAGATAACTTTCCCGCCCAGCCACACTCCCAGGTGGCAAGCATGCACGGGTCACTCATTATATAACAAAGGTACTTTCCCCGCCCAGTCATACTCCCAGATGACAAGCAAGCATGGGTCACAGTTCCTTACAACTGAGTAACTTTCTCCGCCCAGTCATACTCCTAGATGACAAGCAAGCACGGATCACGGTTACTTTCCTAATGGATAACTTTCCCCGCCCAGCCATACTCCCCGATGGCAAGCAAGTACGGGTCATGGTTATCCATTAAGGGTTTCGAATCCACGAATTAATTATGTTTCCCGACCTTCCCACCTCGTGAGATTTCGACACGAGCAAAGCATAATTAAATTAGGATTAGAACGCGAGGGAAGCAAACTTCCAACTTATCACAACTACCTAGCCCGAAGATACTATTCAAGTATCGACGCCTAAGCATTGTCACGTCTCTAGTAAAATTTGTATCTACCTAGGGTAATCCTACTTACCTCACAAGTTATATCATCTCTCAATTCCTATTCACACTACTAGGCCATTCAATTGGTTTAAGATAAGGTTTCCTCACTTTTTCACTCTTCTTGATACTTTTAAACTATAAAGTTTTCAATTACATAATTCTAACATTTTAGTTCAATTATCACCAAAATCTCATTATCTCTACTTCCATTCAATTCTCATGGTTAACACATATTCCACACTAGATTAATACCCCAATTCCTTAACTTCACATAATTACGGTTAATTTGAAAAGTCAGGTAAAGGTCGGGAAAAAGTCGGGTAAAAATAGTATATTTTAGCATCATCAATTAGTAAATGTTTTCAGCTTCGAATCGATATGCGGAACACTAAAAACGGATACCCGGATCACAAGTTATGAAAAAACATAATTCAACTGAAAGCTACATTTCGCGGGGAGAACTTTGTTCGCGTGGCGAACTCAGAAAATTTCTACAGTTCGCGGGGCGAACTGGGAAAATTTCTGCTAAAAACCAGCTACGGAAAACCATTCCCAAAACCTCCAAATTTCACAAAAGTGAACCAAAACAGCGGAATCCAATCACAAATATGCATATAATCATATACCAAACATCATACTTAGGTTTTATTGAGTTTTTAACCGTTTATTATTTCGATTTCAAGCTTTTCTACCAAAATCCCTAAAACTCATAAACCCTAAAACTCAACCAAAATCTAAAACAAAAGTATCTAACTACGAACCCACCTTGAAATCGACGAGGAGGTTGGCGAAGATGAAGATTCGATGAAGAAATGATGATGAACCAAGCTTCCCTGAACTTTAGGGTTTTCTTCTTCCTTTACTTTCTCTTCTCTTCTTTCTCTTCTCTTTTTCTTTCCTTTCTTTTTTTCCTTTTTCTTTCTTCTTACCAACTTTATCTTCTTTTCCCTCTTTATCACAAATTCTTGTTTTCTTTCTTTTTAAACCAAACAACAATAGTTAGTACTCTAACGGGTCTAACTTGAGAGTATCCAAAATATCTCCGAGTCAAATATTTAATAAAGCCTCTGAGTCAGATAATACTAATTAATCTTAATTAATATTATCCAAAGCGTTTACTTAAATAAGGGGTATTGCATCCTCCCCCCTTGAATTGAAATTCGTCCTCGAATTTCCTATAATCCATAACAACACGGTTTGCAACACTGTCCTAGATCCATATTTATTCTTACTTCTCCTACATGTTATGACATGCTCGAATTCCAAATTGACTTCGCGGCCCCAAATCTTCGTTTCATAACAATCAAACTTTCGCGTCCTTATTCATACACTTGTTCCAACATTAGGTTAACTTCTTACTATTCTCGCAATCCGTCTGTTGTTTCATACTGAATCACTTAGGCTCATCTCTCCTTCGGATTAGCATACCACTCTAATTCCTTCTATCGAGTCATAACACAAAGCATAACACTCCAATTTGATTTCGGAACACATACACTCAACGAATTTCCAAAAGGTATCTTAATGAAATCTTATCTACATACAATTTCCAACAAAAGCTCTTATTAAACCCTTCAACTACTATAACCATCTCAAAAGATGTCAAACGATTCCTTTGTCAACTCCACCTGTCTGACATCAAACACTGTAGTCGTTCTCATCCGACACTCCATCCTTTCAGTGTCTTACCATATACAACACACTTCGAACAAAATTCTTTTACCTCAACACTCATAAATAATTCTCTTTTCATTCTTAATAATCCAACCGAACTCTTTCATCTGTCTCCTTCCACTACGATCTCAAAGTCCTAACAGTGGAGATACCATGAATTCTCAAGCAATACCAAGTAATTGCTAGTCTGCGTAGAAAGCACTTATCCATCAGAGCTCTCACCAACCAATATAATAAGAATTTGCAAATATGCAACGATAGAACAATTCATTTGTCAACAACACGATAATGACATCGGACCAAAGCTCTCCGACGACAAAGATATAGGGTTGTACTACTGCAATCATAACCGCTACAATTCCAATTCCATCCTAAACTCGAAAATATTTATCCAATTAAGCTTAACCAATCTGACCATGGTTATTATGATCCATATTAATCTCCTTACAACATTTCCACTCACTCCAAGGTTCTATTGACACAAGGTCTCCATTAATAATAACGCAGTAACGCCACAGAACTTACAATAACCAGAGAGTCACCAATATCAAACTCAAATCATCCTTAGAACACTTGCGGGTTTCCATAACACTTGCATTTTGCATACAATATTCCACTTACTCACCCTTTTGGATCACACAAAACTTATCATTCAAATTCACTTCTCTCAAGGTCTCGTTCCTTAATTGATCCAATTTACATACTTAACTTCGGGACATTTATCTTCCATTTTTTCATGGAAGAGTAACTTAAAGTTCTTATCTCTGAATAAGGTTCAACTGCACACAACTGGTATTACTCTTACGGGTTCCATAATTTGATGTTAAGAATTTACGATACTAAAAATTAACTAATGGTTTATCTATTATCCACACAATTATTCAAATATCAAAACATTTCCGGAAAGATCAATACTTCATGATCCTTGCATAACTTCGAAACTTAAATCTTCAATAGTTGCAATAACGACACACCAATTATCCAAATCATTTACCGCCTACTAGAATATGCCCAAAGGAAAATCCAACAATTCATTCTCTGACACTCCGAACGGAAGCCAAAACAAACTTGCAGTTTAAAAAGTACGATTCTCTAAATTCTCCACAAAAGTCGCGTGTTAAATGATTACCTATCCAAGGCTAAACGGTCGAACACGACTGAACTTGTTCTTCTTGTTAACAATTAATCCAACTCAAAATTACCAATTAGTCCACACTACTTGCAATATGATTCTCCTCCGCGGTTTCTAAACATATGCAACAATCGCCCGCCGTTCACAACTCAAGATAACACAGAACAAGCACAACATGTAGGTCACAAACTCCAACAAGCGAAGAAGTAGAACTACCATTATGTTACGGTCACAACATGAATACTCAATGGAATGGCTCGATTCCACTCGTACAATGATATTATCAAAAGGGTCTTAGTTGCAAGCTAACATTTGATTCGTCCATAAACAAAACCAACACACAGTCCTTATCGGGTAAAACAAAATGATGAACATCTCATCTCTGGTACACAACTTTTTCCTCTCTCTCTCTAAATTCCTTGGCGAGAATTAGTATCAACAATAATATTCTTAATCTCACTATGGACACATTCCAAATATTTTGATTAGTCACAAACACAGGAGTTTTCCCCTTACACCTGAAGACTGAGGTGAAGCACTCCTCTGAAGAACCTTATTGTCTCGGCTTACATATAAACTGGGGTTTCCTTACCCGCTGCTAATCATTGCATAGAACGTTTCCACAACTTCCCATCGGTACCAAGAACGCTTCGATCGGGTACTCAAGTCGAAAAGTATGCATCTTAGAAAAATCCAATTTTTCCAAAACTTAACAATGATAACCGGTCACTACCAGCAGGTTAACCGATTACTCAGTGCAATCCTAGACTTTTAGTATCTAAAGGAGATTTAGAAACACAATTCTGTAATCGGGTACTACCCAGAGGGAAATCTGATCACTTAAACACAGAAACAACTTCTAGTCTTCATTGTTACCTAAACCTCCCAAACTCATCACAATCACATCCAAAAGTTACAGCCATACCCATTGACGATTCCACACATATAGTAGTCGTACCACCAGAGTCCTAATGAGCGAACCGTCATTGCTCACACTTATTAACTTTATTTTCAACAACAACTTAGTAACTCCATTGCACATTCGTCCAAAATACATTATGTTATCACTTTCTCATATTGTACTGTTAATACCATTCCTATGTCGTGTTCACTTCACGTCTGCGGTAATCCTCTCATGATCTACAATAATCCATCTTACTAGAAATTTCTTGAATCCAAGGTGCTTACTCTAACACTTAATGCAACTTCATTTGGGCCATACCAAACACATCTCATCTTACTAAACAAAACTAGATCTCTCTATCTCTCTGGCACTATACCTTATACCATTCCTTGGGTCATTCAACATTTCCGAAATGATCTCTTACTAAAATATAACATCTTGATGTATCACTCCAAACTTGTAACTTCGGTCATAACTGGATATACAACGCTAGTCTTATATCCTTCATCCTGGGATATACCTGTCTCACTAGAAACATGTAATCACATCCTTGTGTTTTACCTTCACGCTTCACCACGACTTTAGGTTCCCATAAGAAAACAACATTCTTAACTTGTAACTTCTATCCATTCGAGAGGTATTATCCGAATACATCCCTTGAGGTACTCTTTCTCATCCAAGATGCCACCGAGACCTTAGAACTAAAACACTGACAATTAACTCATTCTCGAACTTACGTCACACATTCCACAAAGCAGCATTTCTTTTCTCGGAATGATATTTCTCAACACTCTTGTCCATACCAGTGACCAATCCTGATCCACCAGCGACTTTACGTATTCCTTGATACACTTACCACTCATCTTATTGTTGTCTTTACCCTTCAGACTCTATCTATTCCAAAGGATTTCTCGAACAACACACTACTCTGTAACTCCATGTTACAGGAAGTAAAACTCTTATGAAGACTCCAACTGAGCTGACAAAAGCTCTTTCTGCTAACTCTTGGCTTGAGCCTACTCTCACAGCACAAGTTACAACTACACTTCAGAGTCCTCATGGTCGCACAACCATGATCTTACCTATCACATACATAGAATTAGGTTGATCAGGCCCAATACTACATAATATGATATTAAGAACCATGCCTGCAAGACACACTTAAGAGGCAGGAAAGATTTACTTATGATGTTTCAAGGCTAGGTCGAGGATACGACCTACTTTGATACCAACTGTAACGCCCATATAATATATATCTAGAATAATATCATACAAATGTTATTTTTGGTACTGACACCATCATAAGTGTCTAATAGCATAATTCACACTCTTGACCAATACTAAAATAATACAAACTATGGTACAAGACATGAAAACTATACTAAAACAAAAATGTTAAGATCAATAAAATATCCATTATTGTATAAAGATAAAATACACAGCGGAATCTAAAGCTAAGCTTCACTTGAAACATCCCAAGCATAGCTCCACTTGTAAATCAACTTGCAAAAGAAACCTAAAAAGCAACAACAATAGTGGGGTGAGATAACAACATCTCAGTGAGTTCCCTATCTTAGAGTTCTCTCAGCTCTAAAGGGTTCGAATCTAGACATTACTCAAGTTGGGGGGAAACCTAGACTTCAACTTCACATAAAAACTAGAGACACGAGGTAAAGTAAAAACGGTTGGCGCGCATTTTTCAAATTGTTTTTTTTTATAGTTATTTTCTTAATTAATTTCAAAAATTAATTTCTCTTTCATTTTTAATGTTTTTGAATTGATACTTTTTTTCAAAATTCATAAAAATTTTAAAATATTTTATTCCACAAAAAATAAAAATAAAAATTATTTATTTAATATATTTTATTTTTTGTAAAGAATTTCTTTTTTAACATTTAAATAAATTATTTCTCTTGATTTATTTTTCTATTTCACATGAATTTCAAGTCATCATATAAATAAAACACGATTTTTCAAACATTGATACAAGATGATAACATGTTTATTGAATAAATTTAATAATTTCCATCATTTTATTTAATTTTATTTAAAAATAAATTACATTTTAAATAAAATTAGGGTTTCTTTGATTTAATTTTCAAAACCTAATCATGAAAAGTTTGGGCCTATTTGTAGAGTGTAAGACCCAAGACTCTTTATTTTTTATTCAAATTATTTGGGTCTCGATCATTGTATAAGTCCTAGTATAGTTTCACAATCTCGGCGCGATCGTCGTTTTCAAAATATTCATTTGGGTCTCCTTTGTGGTATAAGCCTCACCTCTTGTACAAAAATAATTATTTAGGCCTCTTTATAGAGTGTAAGACCCAACCCTCTTTATTTTCAATTTAATATTGGGCCTCTGATGTAGTATAAGTCCTGATGCAATTTTCAAAATAATTGTGGGTTCACTATTTTTCAACTGGGCCTTTCCTTGAGTTGTAAGCCCCAACTTTTTGTGCATAACTTTTATTTTAAACAAAATATCTTGGGTTTCTCTTTAAGCTATAAGTCCCATCTCTTTTCAAAATCATCATCCCTCTTTTTGTACTAAGAGGAGCATTATTCCCGGTGAAACTGCTCTCAAACCAATTAGGCCTCTCTTAGGAGTTATAAGCCCCAAATTCTTTATCAAAACTTCAAATGTTTTAAACATCTCCATCATTATATCATATTTTCAAATCCTTTATTCAACTCTTCAACTATCAATCATCTCTTCAATCATTTGGGAATCTCCTTGAACCACCAACCCCATCAATTTCCATCAATCTTCTCAATCTTCAAATTCAAATTCATATTTAATTCAAAACTTTCTTTAACTTAATCAATCTTAAATCACATCAATCAAATCACAATACACTTGGACCTCTCCTTGAGCTGTAAGCTCCAAATCTCTTTTCAATAAAATGCACACACACACACACACACACACACACACACACACACACACACACACACACATATATATATATATATATATATATATATATATATATATATATATATATATATATATATATATATATATATATTGTTTAAAGTTTTACTTAGTAGTTCATCCCTAGTTTAGATTTAGATCAAATAGTATGATCCTCTCCCTATGCACTCCTAGTTTAAAATAACTAGTTCCCACATAGGAAACACCCAACACAGTCTAGCCTCCTCTTGGGCTTAATCAATATGAACATAAAAAGGAAATTATTCCTTGTGAAACTCTTCTTAAGACTATTAATAGGTTTTTATTTTAGTTTTATAACTCTATCTATAAAGGAAATTCAGTCCCCCATAGATTATTTTTCGGGAAACTTCTCTTGAATTTCTTTTTCTCCCCTTTGAACAGTTCAATACAGAAAGGACTAATTCCAGGTGAAACCTTTCTTAAACTTTTCTTAGCCTCCTATTGGGCTTCATACAAGGAACAATAGGCCTCTTAAAGGTTCTCCTCAGCCTCCTTTTGGGCTTCATACAAGGACTAACAGACCTCTTAAAGGTTCTCCTCAGCCTCCTCTTGGGCTTCATACAAGGACACTAAGGCTTCTTAAAAGTTCCCAACTTCCTTTTGAGCTTTGTACAAGGACCATAAGGCTTCCTAAAAGCATATGATAGATCCTTAGTCATTCATCACCATAGATCCTCAGAAGCATCAAAACCTCTATGACTCTTCTACCTTTTATTCCCAGAGACATTCTCATAACCAACCTCCTCTTCGACTTTGTACAAGGACCCATAGGCTTCCTAAAAGTATAGGATAAATCTTAGTCTTCCCTGTCAATCACAGATGGAATTTCCCCAGAAGGATCAAGATCTCAGGATAGTCTCTTTCACCTCAATGGATAAGATAGCCTCCTCTTGAGCTTTGTATAATAATTTCCCCTAATCAGGGTAAAAATATCTATGGCATCCTCAAGCATCAACATAAAGCAATTTTCCTCTATAATTCCCACAATGGTAAGCCTCCTTGTAATGCCCCGATTCGATTTTCCCAATTTTGTGGAGTCTTTTATTTAAATTGAATGATAATTTTTTTATTTGTGAAATTAACATGATAACAGGATATGTTAAAGTGAATATATGATATGATTGGTTTGTTGTGTGATTTTACCGATTAGTGAATTTTCAGGTAAAATTGGAATTGGATGGTATTTTAGGCATTTGTTAATTAATGTTAAGTTAGAAATTAGTAGAATTGGTAATTTTGAGAGAAAATGATATTTGGGTGGAAAGAATAGAAAATAGAAATAGAAATAGAAAGTTATAAGTTGTGAAAAAGAGAAAGAAAAGAAAAGATAGAAAGAAAATAGAAGAGAAAGAAAAGGAAGATAAGAGAAAAAAAGAGAAAAGAGGAAAACTTGGGAAAGCTTCAAGATTGCTCCTAGGAATCGGTATACTCGGGTAAGGGTGATAAACATTGTTATCTTGATATTGTGTATGATTATGTATGTGTTTGATTGGTTGGATTTTGGTTTTGATGAGTTTAGAGAAGATAAATAGTTAGGGTTTGAGAGAAAATGTGAGAAATTGGTAGATGAATCGGTTAGAAATCGTTGTAATCAAAGTATGATGTTAGATATATACTTTAGATCATGTTTATGGAAGTATTGTGGAGATTGGGGAGGTTTTGGTAGGTCTGTTACGCAGCTGGAAATTCTGGAAATCGTAGTGGTCGCTCAGCGAGCTATCCCTCGCTCAACGAAAGTTCCAGGGTGACCCTCGCTCAGCGAGCCTGTAGGTTTTGAGGGGTTACGTGTTTTAATCCGTAGCTTTAGTTTCGGGTATTCGTTTTTAGTGATCCTTATATCGTTTCGAAGCTAGAAACGCGTAGAAACTAATGATGCGAAGAAATGAAATGTTTAGCCGACTTTCACCCGACTTTTCCGATAAAACGTAAATGAATTAATTATGGAAATGTGGGTTGATGTGATGTTGTGGCCGTTTGGCAAATGAATACATTGTTTGAATTGAATGTCAATGTATGTTAATTGAATGAGATGAATGCATAACTATATTGTGAATATGTATGCATTTTCAAGAATGTTGTGTGTCATTTTGCATGTAAGCATAATTTATGCATTCTTGTGCTGTGGGATTCTTTGTGAATTCGTTGTAGCATCGTGTGCTCATGTGGAGTGTGATCCATGACTACAACAAGATCGTGTGCCCATGTGGGGTGTGAGCGATCAGATTGTGTACCCGTGTGGGGTGTGAGAAATCCATAAACATCGTGTGCCCGTGTGGGGTGTGAGCGATGGGTGATTTATTCACATTGATTGTGTGCTCGTGTGGGGTGTGTGCAATCAGATTGTGTGCCCGTGTAGGGTGTGAGCAATCCATAAACATTGTGTGCCCATGTGGGGTGTGAGCAATGGGGAATATTGTGTGCCCGACGGGGAGTTACTTTAGATAACAAGCGATCATTCCATTTGGTTCCTGAGTGAACCTGCTGAAATGTTGAGTCGGTACCGCATTTGCATCTGCATAGAGTCGTGTGTCGGTTTCTATGAGTTGCATTTTATCATTTTAATTATGATATGCAGAAATAAACATGAATGTGCATATGTTTATTTGGAGTAGTATGGAGATGATAGTATGTGTGATGAAACATACTTGTTGGTATATATGTATGTTTGATATATGTATATGTATGTGATTTATACATTTGTAATGTATATGTGTGATTAAACATAGCTAGATGTATGTGTAACACGGTGGGAGAACTGACTTTAGTTAAATGTTGCGGATAGCAAGAGTCGCCACCGACTTTTATTTTATCCAAAGGAAAGGGCATAAAAGAACAGGAAAGACCTTAAAAGATTTTTGGGTTCGGGGGGTAGGTTATGTAAAGGGAAGGTGTTAGCACCCTTTACATCCATGGTTATCCATGGGCTCTTAGTTACTTAGCTCACTTTAAATTGTTTTTGAGAAGTGTAATGTGTGATTAAAAATTTTCTTAAGTTCTTTATAATGATCCTTGTACGGATATATATAAAGACTTTGTTTTGAAAATTGTTTGAAAATGTGAAGTGTAATGAAGTATTTTTGAATAAGTGAGCAAGTACTTAAGAGGAACCTACCCTATGATTAAATCTTTACTGTTCTTGAATGTTCTTTCAATGGTAAAACTATCCCTATTATTAAGGAATAGGTAGTCATTACCTTGGATGTAAGAAGGGACAAGTGAAGGGACATCTGTGATTAGGCAATTGTAAGGTGTACTTAGCAATTCGAAGGGACTTATCATCTTTTATTCGAAAAGGGACAAGATCATTTACGAAGGCAACCATTAAGGGACTTGATCTTTTTATCTGTTAAGGGACTAGATGATGTGATGAGGGACTTTGCTTTATACACCTTACTTGACCTTTTATTTAGGCAACTTGAGAGGTAACCCTTAAGAAGTGAGATGGCGATCCAGGATCGACTTACGTGTGTGAGTGTACCAATTCAAATATTTATCTTGAGATTAGTGATTTATATTCAATTTTTACATACAAACATGTCTTGCACTCCCTATTTTACTAACCATAGCATTTAAAATTAAATATTAGAAATTACTACAACTATTACATATTAGATACAATTACATAATAATAATAATTAAAATAAATTAAATAAGCAAATTAAAGAATAATTAAGTGGGTTAGTAATAATAATAATAATAAAATAAACAATTATATAATATATAAATAAATAAATAAAGGGGGTTAGTAGTAATAAAATGAATAAGAATAAAATGAAGAAATTAGCATAATAATAAATAATAAATTAAAAGTTTAATTTTTAATAAATAATTATTTTTTAAGATTTTACGAAGAAAAATAAGCAATTCATACTATATACTAATTATTCTAAAAATTTAAATTTATATACATGTTATAAAAATAATGGTTGATTATAATTAAATAAACATATTATAAAAATAAATTATATTTATAAAATCAAATTAGGATTTTTAATTGTTTTAGACATAATCTAGGGTTTACTATTTAATTAAAATTATTTACATGTAAAATTATATTCAATAATAATTATAAACAAATTATAGAATAACGTACATAATTAAAATTTACAAATAAATAAATTAAAAGTTATAATATAATTAGGTTTTATAAAATATTAGGGTTTTTCTTATTAATTTACAAAATAAGTCAATTTATTTACAAATTATATATATATATATATATATATATATATATATATATATATATATATATATATATATATATATATATATATATATATATATATATATATATATATATATATATATATATATATACATATTATAAATAAAGAATATTTTTATAAAAAGAAATTATGAAGTTTTAAGAATATGCATAAAAGTATTTAAATAGTATTTATAAATTATATTTATTAATTTAAATAAAATAGAAATAATAATAATATAAATTAAAGTGAGGAAAACATGATAATTGATCAAAAAGAAAGGACCTGGGATTTGAACCCAGGTCCCTTACCTCCAAACGCAACACCAAAACCACTCTGGCCAGCACACGCAGGTGACATAGAAAGAAATCCATATTGTTTTGTTTCAAATCCTGTAAAAATCACAACAAAAGCAAAAATAACACAAAAAGGGCCTGGGGGGGATTCGAACCCAGGACCCTCAGCCAAACAAACATACACTCCAACCATCCAGCCAGAAGGGCGCACCTGATATATGATTCACAACAAATAATAATATAGTAAGTTATGTGAATAAATGAGAAAATAAAACAAAAAGAATGCTGCCCTCCAGGATCGAACTCAGGCCTTGAACCAATACATGCGCATCCATCACCACTGGGCCAGACATGCGTCTGTGAAACAAATTGCAAACAATATAATAAAATATTAAAACAAAATTTGAATCCCAGCCAGCGCGCCAAATGCCTTCATCTTCTTCATATTTCCTGCGAAATTTCTTGCGAAATCACCTACGAACTTTCCTGCGAGTCTCATAATACAGAAAACCTACGAAATTTGAACATCAACAAAACAGTACAATTTTTCCAAATTAATCAGTGAATCATGATCCTCAAGGTTCACACAACACAACCACGTTTCCAGAATTCATTTAACCTTGCTGAATCAAGAAACCCTAAAGCTTGGCCGAAACCCTAACAATGGCTATGCACGATTCATGTCATTATTCTTCAATTCAATTATCCAGAAAGCTTGCTTAGGTCATTACAAACACAAAACAATCATTAGAATTAATTGAGGATGCATAAAAGTGTAGAATCGAAAAATCAAAAATAAAAAGAGAAAATGCGTTCGGGTTGTGCGATATGGCATGATTCAAAGGCATGTAATAGGTGGTTTTGATTCAGGGAAGCTTAATGAAGCTTGTAGTGTCCTTAAAATACCTTGAAAGGCTTGGTAATGAAGAATCCGAATTGAAGTTTTTTTGGTGAATTTTTGAAGGTTGAAACTTACTCTTGAGGCAGCAATTTCGTGTCCTATGCATTTGTGTAGTTTGTATACTTATAGTTGGATGAAACTAGGTCAGAAAATTGAATGGTTGTTTGGACTTTTTGATCTTTGAAGATTGAACAAGATCATGACTTGAATTTCATATATCCTTGAATGAAACCTTTCTATCTTAAGACAATCACCATAAATTGCATATCAATCTGATCCAATTCATGTTTATGACTTTCTAGAATCAAAATATATTTTAAATTTTCATATTTTATATTTTATTTGAATTTAAAATGGTTTTTAATATAAAAAATCATAATAAATAAAATAAATAAAATAAAATTATGAAAATATTAAATAAATTTCGTGCATGATGTCATGGAACACCTTGGGTCACAAAAAGTTCAGCCCATTTGAAGAATTATGGTTTTAAGACCCTATTTACTTCATAAACCACCCAAAAATTTCCCAACTTTGCAAGGGCACAAATTCTTCAATTTTAATTCTATGAGGGTGTTATTGGACATTTTAGAAAGATTAAAGAGTACTCTAACCAACCCCATTGGTTTCATGTCCATATCTTTTACCATTCTCAAGTTATGCCCTTTTGAAGTTGTTGACTTTTTGTTGACTTTCAAAAGGACCTATAATGTCTTAGCTCATATCTTCCAAATGAAGCATTTTTGGGCTTGGCTTGTGAGACACAAAGTTGTAGAGAATTCAATTTCCTTAAAAATTAGCTTTGGATGGAAAAAATTTGATGAAGCATGTGAAAGTTATGGCTGGTCAAAGTTCAGTTGACTTTTCCTAAGGAAACCCTAATTTAGAAACCTCTGATTCTTGATGATCTGAAATATCCTTGATGAATCATGATCAACCATTGATCAAATGATGAATTTTACTTCATATACTTGATGTTGACAAAAAATCATGAAGTTTGACTTTGGTTTGACCACAGTTGACCTCAGTTTGACTTTTTAACTACTTTGACTGATTTTGACTTATCTGATCATCTGACTGAGCAAACCTTTGAGAAAAGTCTTGAAACTTGTCACGAGGATTCTTAAACACATATAAGATGTTATGAAGCTCGCTTGAAGTCTTGGAAATTCATTTAGCCTGATTAAAGTCAAAACCCTAGTTTTGGATGCACTGCTTAGGAGGATGCATTGTCTGAGGGAATTGTCAAATCTTCTGACTAATTGTGAACTTTGTGAACCTTGTGACCCTCATAAGATGTCTTGTGAACCTTGTGAACCTCATGAGAGGTCTTGTGAACCTTGTGAACCTTATGAGAGGTCTTGTGAACCTTGTGAACCTCATAAGAGGTCTTGTGAACCTTGTGAACCTCATAAGATGTCCTGTGAATCTTATGAACCTCATGGGAGGTCTTGTGAACCTTGTGAACCTTGTGAATCTATTAGCACACAAAGTCTTGTTTTGTGAGTGCAAATTTTGGGGTGCAACAGCTGCCCCTGTTCAATTTTCTGAAACCTGAGGGGTTAGATTGGTATATGTGCCAGTCGTGACCTGGAAGGTTGAAGGGGATTGAACACAAAAGCCCAAAAATTTGCACTCACCGGTGCGTAGAGTGATACTGATGACTAGCTGTATATGCTTGAGAGATGTCACTTGGAGAAACAAGAAATGGGCTTAGAGATGCCATCTGGAGAAAAGTTCTTCAAATATATTTCTTGGAGAATCAAATAGTCCAAAGTATGAAGATATAGCTTTTTGGGAAGATAAACAACGGCCCAAGGTAATGATAGCTTTCAGGAGGATAAACAACGTCCTGAGGTATAAGTATAACTTTTGGGAAGATAAACAACGGCCCAAAGTAATGATAGCTTTCAGGAGGATAAACAACGTCCTGAGGTATAAGTATAACTTTTGGGAAGATAAACAATGGCCCAAAGTCATGATAGCTTTCAGGAGGATAAAAAACGTCCTGAGGTATAAGTATAACTTTTGGGAAGATAAATAACGGCCCAAAGTCATGATAGCTTTCAGGAGGATAAACAACGTCCTGAGGTATAAGTATAACTTTTGGGAAGATAAACAACGGCCCAAAGTCATGATAGATTTCAGGAGGATAAACAACGTCCTGAGGTATAAGTTGTTGATATTGTTTTACCTGCATATAATTATCCTGCAAGGAAAATATTAGTTTATGCATTATGTATGCATGCATAGTATGATGCACCTAAGTAATGTATTATGTACTTATGGATATATATGTTATGGTATGATGTAAATGATGTATGTATGAATCATGCAGCCTAAAGTGTCTGGGTATCTTTGTATAACAACTGCTGGCCAGGGAAAATAAATCCCGATTTGTTGCTGAAGAATATGAGGAACTTGTTCCCGTCTCGTTTGATAATATAGTACTCATAACTTCTCGTCTTCGTTTGATAATAAGATATCCATAACCTCCCGTCTTCGTTTGATAATAAGATATCCACAACCTCCCGTCTTCGTTCGATAGTATGGTATCCATAACCTCCCGTCTTCGTTTGATAGTAAGGTATATATAACCTCCCGTCTTCGTTCGTCGTACTCCTACTGAAAGTATAAATTCCCGAATATCCGTATGAGGATAAAAGAGATGGATATAAATTACAGGGGAGATGTGACTCGAAGTACTTATGAAGATGGATTTGCCCTACTGGAGGATTTGTAGCTGTATGGTGGGGATGAACCGGCGAAACTTCGTTGAATTCCTTCCCTCGTTCGTCCTTAGTAAATACTATTACTGCATTTTCATGCATTTCTGGTAAACATCAATCATACTAAGCATTTTATGCATTTCTGGTAAACATCAATCATATTCAAAAGCATACATACATTCAAACACAACCAATGGACGTTTCGCTTATGTAAATAGGGTAAAAGTAAATCTGGATTCAAAGATGGAATTTTATTTATATCACAAAATGACCTATACATAGGCAAGTTTGTACAAGGAGACAGAAATCCTAGTAAGAGGAATTCGTCGTAAAACTTTACAAAACAAAGAAAATCAGCTATGTGAGAAATAATCCTATTAAGTTTCAATTCTACTATTGCCATTATCTTCAAGTATCTCATCTTCTGCTGTTGAGATGGAAACGATTGGATTGAGCTTTATCTGTTCGAGCTTGATTAAGTAGCATAACTGGTTGTATGGGTGATCCAAACGAGACATAGTCATACGCTTTAATCCCTAACTTTTGCCTGGATTGCCCTTTCAGGTTTTCAATCCACCGGGATACCCTTTTTTGCCCAAGCCGCCTTTTCAGGTTTTCGACTTGCCGGGTGTACATTTTTTATATATATCCCTAATTTTTCCCCGAACCCTTTTGGTTCGCCGGGATGCCCTTATTTTTGCCTAGGCCAGTCAACCTAGCGGGTCTCTTTTTATGCGTAGTATTTTTTAACTATGTCTGCGTTTACAGGCTGCGGGAAGTCTTCACCATCCATAGTAGTAAGTATCATGGCACCTCCTGAGAATACTGTTTTGACTACAAATGGTCCTTCATATGTAAGATTCCACTTGCCCCTCGGATCACCCTGTGGTAATATGATACGCTTGATTACCAAGTCACCAACCTGATATACCTTTGGCTTAACCTTCTTGTTAAAAGCTTTGATCATTCGTTTCTGGTACATTTGGCCGTGACAAACTGCTGCTAACCTCTTCTCATCAATCAAATTTATCTAGTCAAGTCGAGTCTGAATCCACTCCTCTTCATCCAAGCCTGCATCCTTCATAATTCTTAAGGAGGGAATCTGAACTTCAATGGGCAGAACTGCTTCCATACCATAGACTAAGGAGAATGGGGTTGCCCTTGTTGAAGTACGTATTGTAGTACGATAACCATGAAGAGCAAATGGTAACATCTCATGCCAATCCTTATAAGTAACAATCATCTTCTGTATAATCTTCTTAATGTTCTTATTAGCAGCTTCTACTGCCCCATTCATCTTTGGACGATACAGAGAGGAGTTGTGATGCTTAATCTTGAACTGCGTGCAGAGATCAGTAATCATAGTGTTGTTCAGATTAGAGCAATTGTCAGTAATAATCATTTCAGGGATGCCATACCTACATATAAGATTATTCTTAATGAATCGAGCTACCACATTCTTGGTCACAGATGCAAATGAAGCTGCCTCCACCCATTTTGTAAAGTAATCAATAGCAACCAGGATGAAACGATGCCCATTAGAAGCAGTAGGCTTGATCTCACCAATCATATCAATGCCCCACATGGCAAAGGGCCAAGGAGCAGTCAACACATTCAATGGTGATGGAGGTATATGTACTTTATCAGCATATATTTGACACTTATGACACGTTTTGGAGTGTTGATAGCAGTCAGCTTCCATGGTAGACCAATAGTAACCTGCTCTTAATATCTTATTTGCCATAGTATGACCACTAGAATGAGTGCCAAAGATCCCATCATGCATATCTTCCATAATCTCTGTTGCTTCCTTCTTATCCACACAACGAAGCAAAGTTGAATCATGATTACGCTTGTACAAAATTCCATTACTCAAGAAGAACTTAGCAGAAAACCTTCTCAGGAACTTCCTATCTTTGACAGATGCCCCTTCAGGGAACTCCTGAGCTTCAAGATATCTTTTTACTTCATAGAACCAAGGCTTCTCCTCTGCTCCTTCAGTTTCAATCTCATTGCAGTATGCAGGCTTCTCAAATCTATCAATAGTAATTTTGGGAGCTTCATCGTCCCAGCTGATCTCAAACATGGATGCCATGGTGGCTAATGCATCTGCCAACTGATTCTCTCTTCATGGAATATGTCCAAAGGTAATCTCTTTGAAGAGTGGAATCAAAGATAACACATACTCTCTGTAAGGAACAAGATTATCATGCTTGGTATCCCAATCTCCTTTGATCTGGCTTACTACTAGGGCTGAATCTCCATACACGTCTAGGAACTGAATTTTCATATCAATGGCAGCT
This sequence comes from Lathyrus aphaca, assembly GCA_963966055.1. Taxonomy (NCBI): domain Eukaryota; kingdom Viridiplantae; phylum Streptophyta; class Magnoliopsida; order Fabales; family Fabaceae; genus Lathyrus; species Lathyrus aphaca. The sequence continues at coordinate 405,700,851 of OZ014519.1, read as the reverse complement.
TTGATACCCAGGATACATGCCTCATACTCAGCCATGTTATTGGTACAATAAAAACAAAGTCTGGCAGTAATCGGGGTATGACAACCTTCAGGGGAACTGATCACAACACCAACACCATTACCAAGTGCATTAGAAGCTCCATCAAAAACCATAGTCCATCGGGATCCTTGTTCAGGTCCGTCATATTGTCCAGGTTCTTTGGTAATAATCATAATGTCTTCATCAGGGAACTCAAAACTCATTGACTGATAATCATCCACTGCTTGATGAGCCAAATGATCAGCTACAACACTTCCTTTAATGGCCTTCTGAGTAGTATACTGTATATCATATTCTGTTAAGATCATTTGCCATCTTGCTATTCTTCCGGAGAGAGCAGGTTTCTCGAATATGTACTTGATTGGATCCATCTTCGAAATCAATAAGGTAGTATGAGTCAACATATACTGTCTTAGTCGGCGAGCAGCCCATGCCAAAGCGCAGCAAGTTTTCTCGAGCAGTGAGTATCTTGTTTCACAGTCGGTAAACTTTTTGCTAAGGTAATAGATTGCCTGCTCTTTTCGGCCAGACTCGTCATGTTGCCCCAACACACACCCCATTGAGTTGTCTAACACTGTTAAGTACATAATCAAGGGTCTTCCATCAACTGGTGGCATCAAAATTGGAGGTTCTAGCAGATATCTCTTGATTTCATCAAATGCTGTCTGGCACTTATCATTCCATTCCATTACCTGATCTTTCTTCAACAACTTGAAAATTGGCTCACAGGTAGCAGTCAATTGGGAAATAAATCTTGCAATGTAATTCAATCGTCCCAAGAAACCTCTAACTTCCTTCTCAGTACGGGGATTTGGCATCTCTTGTATAGCTTTTACTTTTGCAGGATCTACTTCAATGCCTTTTCCACTGACAATGAACCCAAGGAGTTTACCAGACCTAACTCCAAAAGTACACTTGTTTGGGTTCAATCTCAACTTGTATTTCTTCAACCTCTCAAACAACTTATGCAGATGATCAAGATGTTGCTCTTCATTCTGGGACCTGGCTATCATATCATCCACATATACCTCTATCTCATGATGAATCATATCGTGAAACAAAGCCACCATAGCACGCTGATATGTTTCCCCTGCATTCTTCAAACCAAATGGCATTACTTTATAACAAAAAGTGCCCCACTGTGTAACAAATGTAGTCTTCTCCATATCTTCAGGTGCCATCTTGATTTGATTGTAACCAGAGAAACCATCCATGAACGAGAATACTTTATGCTGAGCAGTGTTGTCTACCAGAACATCAATATGAGGAAGTGGAAAGTCATCTTTGGGGCTGGCTTTGTTCAAATCCCTGTAGTCTACACACATACGTACCTTACCATCCTTCTTAGGTACCGGTACCACATTTGCAACCCACTGAGGATAAGAAGTCACAACTAAGAATCCTGCATCAAACTGTTTCATTACCTCTGCTTTAATCTTCTCTGACATTTTAGGACGCATGCGACGAACCTTCTGCTTCTTTGGACGACAGTCTTCTTTTACCGGTAAATGGTGAACCACAATGTCTGTATCCAACCCTGGCATATCTTCATAGGACCAAGTAAATATTTCCACATAATCATGTAACATCTGAATCAATCTGCTCTTGACACTATCCTCTAATTCAGCCCCTATCTTGACTTCTTTCCTGTTTTCTTCAGTTCCCGGATTCACAACTTCGATTGGCTCTTCATGTGGCTGTATAGCTTTCTCTTCTTATTGTAACAACCTAGCAAGCTCTACAGGTACTTCACAATTGCCCTCTTTTCCATCTTCAGCTTGATAGATCGGATTCTCGAAGTTATAATTAGCAATAGTAGAACTGTTATCAACAGGATCCAGAGTGGATAAGGATCTGCATTTTAGTGATGAGGGTGTGTGTAAGAACACATAGCTGATAAAAGAAAAATAATAAAAGAAAGACAAGGAAAACAATATTTACGAAAACGAAACGTCCACTGATTTTTATTGAATGAAGTATGCAAATGAAATGACATCCCGTAACAAGCACACCATTGTGCCCCGGGTAAGGCACAAGGCTTAAGAGTTTAATTGTTCAAATATTACAAACTTTAAAAGTAACAACACAATAATAGTATTTACTCCTGACTAAAGGAGATAGGAATAACATCTTCAGCTTTCCAGTTATTGAGCCCAGCACCCACAGTAGGAAAAATCCAAGCATCCAAATTGTAGTCTTCATCATAGTCACCCACAGCATTGATCTGATTCTTCATAATCCCCTGATTGGTGATACGAACAGCACGAGCACGACGAACAGCCTTCTGGGACTCTGCAGTAAAACCCAAACCAAATTTGTTAGACTTGTAAGGAATATCAGGAAGCTGACCCCAAATAGTACAACCATCTTCATCCACCACAGCTCTAGCATCTTTGAGGGAAGCCATTGTAGGAGGTACTCTGGTGACCACAGGAACTTTCTTGACAACAGGAGGAGCTTCATAATTATTAACGACCCAAGGAACTACTTCGAATGTCTGGCACGGAGTTTTAACATATTCACCTTCTACTTCAAGATATTTAAATGTGTTCACATGGCTAATCATATATCCTTCCTCTCCGTGAACAGTAACAACCTTCCCCTCTACTGGATATCTCAGCTTCTGATGTAAGGTAGAGGTTACAGCACCTGCCCCATGGATCCAGGGACGCCCAAGCAAACAAGAGTACGAAGGACGGATATCCATTACGTAAAACGTAGCATTGAAAACTTGAGAACCCACTTTGATTGGGAGATCAATTTCCCCATGCACCACTCTTCTTGAACCATCAAAATCCTTCACCACTATATTATTGGGCCTCAACACATCATCTTCAGGACTAAGCTTATTCAGAACTTCTTTGGGCAACACATTCAACGAGGAACCATTGTCTATTAACACATGTGACAGGGTAGTGCCCCTACACTCAATAGAGATATGTAGAGCCCTGTTATGATCCCTCTTGGCAGGAGTCAAATCAGCATCGGAGAATCCTAACCCATTATCATAGGTCAAGTGTGCAACACAATTTTCAAACTGATCTACAGAAATCTCATTTGGTACGTGAGCAGTCTTCAGAAATTTAATCAAGGCCTTGGCATGAGCCTCAGAACACAATAATAAAGACAACATAGAAATCTTGGAGGGAGTATGCCCCAATTGATCAACAATGTCATAATCACTCTTACGAATGATCTTCAGTACTTCTTCCATTTGCTTAGAAAGATCATCAGTTGTTGGTACATCAGCTTGCACAGGTTCAATAACAGGACCTTTGCCCCGGGCATCAGTAGTGGAGGTAGTAGCTGGAGTAACTGCATTCTTGGAGGTAAATGGAGGAGAGAAAACTCTTCCACTTCGTGTGATCTTACTAGATCCAACAATATTGTCAACATCAAGGTTTTTATCAGCAACATGCGTATCAGCTAAGGGTTCCTGCTTAACACCATGGATATAAACATCGGAACCATAATGCCAAGGCACAACTTTATCAGAAGTGTACGGAATAGGACCAGGAGTGGTAATGATCATAGGAGCCACTCTAGCTTCAGCAACAATTTTCACAGGGCCTTCAGCAGTAATCTTAATTGGACCCTTATGAGTAATTTTGACAGGTCCTTTGGAAGTGATCCTTACCGGCACTTTATCAACCATTTCCACCTCTTCAACCTTCGCACCTTTAGTTATATGATCCACCATACTCTCCACAGAAGGTGGTATCCTCTCAAACACTATGGTGTAATTATTCATGAGGCGTTGAATTTTGTCCTTCAACCTCCAGCAACTATCCGGCTTATAAGCACAATAGACACAATCTTCACGACAACCTGGAAAGAACCCAGCTTGTACTAACTTCTTCTTAATAACAGACAATGGTGTAGTCAAATCTGCAACTGAGGAAATATGTGAAACTTCATCAATGGCATTGACAGTCTTCTCATGGTTTGGCATAGGAGCAGTAATCACATTTGGAGTACCCGGAGGGTCAAACTCAATCTCTCCAGCATCAATCATATCCTGAATTTTATTCTTCAATACCCAGCAACTATTGGTATCATGTCCCTGACAATTTGAATGATATGCACATCGTGCATTAGGATTGTACCTGGGTGAGGTAACATTGGGATTCTGAGGAGGATCCCTCAAAGTAATAAGTTCTCCCTTCAACAAGTGCTGCAAGGCTTGGGCCATTGACATGTTGAGCTTAGTGAACTGTCTTCTAGCCCTCTGTTGATTTCCCTGTGGTGTCTCTGGTGTTGTAGGAGTAGGATTGGAGATATGAACTGCACTCACAGACTGATGCCTCCTATTACGATCAGGTTGACCATAAACAACATTTGACTCTTTCTTCCCACTAGGGGGCTTCTTTGTAGTACTGGATGAAGAAGCACCCACTTGGATCTTGCCACTCCTTATACCACTTTCTACGCGCTCTCCTGTCATTATCAACTCAGTGAAGCCAGATGATGAGCTTCCAATAAGATGACTGTAAAAAGGACCATTCAACGTACACATGAACATATCAACTAACTCCCTGTCAGTTAGAGGGGGTTGCACTCTTCCAGCCAAATCTCTCCACTTCTAAGCATACTCCTTGAAGTTTTCTTTAGCACCCATAGACATGCTCTGCAGTTGCATGCGAGTAGGGGCTAAATCAGCATTGTATTGATATTGCTTATAAAAGGCTTCAGCAAGATCATTCCAATCATGGATGTTGACACTCTCCAACTGATAGTACCATTCCAATTGAGCTCCAGACAAGCTTTCTTGGAAGAAATGGATCCACAATTTTTTATCAGCAGTGTGAGGTTGGATTCTCCGGACATAAGACCTCAGATGCGGCTTGGGACACGAGACACCATCATAAACTACGAAAGTAGGAACCTTGAAACCAATGGGTATGACCACCCCAGATATCAAACTCAGGTCTTCAAAATCCAGCCCAGAAGATTTTTGCAATTCCATAGCATCCATTCTATCCACCAGCATCTTGAACTTATCTTCATTAGGCTCATGATAGTAGTTAGCTTCAGAATCAGAATCCCCCATTGTATTATGGAGACTGCCTCCCTCTTTCTCAGACTCTTCAGACTCATAATCTTCAACCTGTTCTTTGGTCTTGACAGGACCTCTGAACCTTCTTCCCATGTTGATCAGGCCTCCTGACCTTCTAGTCTTCTTAGTCTTCTTGGCCAGCAGTGTCTTCAATTCATCCTGCCCCTTGGACAAGTTCATGATCAGCTCTTGGAACTGTGCATTTTGTGCCTGGAGATCTTTAACTGTTTGTTCAAGAGCCATTGCTGAAATAAACAGCGAGAAGATAAGAAACCTGTGCACAAGAGAACCTGTGATGCAATGATAATGATGTATAGATGTGTATGCAATGTTTTCAAGGACCGCAGGATTTAAATTTGTTTAAACAATCAAGAAAGTAAACTTTTATTAGTAATAAATTTGTTTGCCACTTGGGCTTACAAAATGAAATGAAATAAATACAAAAGATGGGGTTTTAAGTCTCCCATGGACGTTTCCTCTTTGTGTTGAGGTATGAGTTGAGATTCCGCTCCTCGTGAAGTTGCTTTGTTAGCTCCAAGATTCTTTCTTGACTTGCTTTGTAATTAGTCTCGAAAGTATCCCTTTGCTCCTTCAACTGGATCCAGGACCTCTGTAAGTCTTCCATGTCAGTGGGCATGTCTGGGTGAAGGATGGTATAAGAAGTATCTCCTTTAGCAACAGGCTCCATAGTAACTGGCAGGATGGCAGGATATGGCATCATAAGAGTCTGAGCACGAGATCGCACCCATCTGAGGTAAGCTTCCATAGGAATAGTGTACTTGGGTTCCAGAGTCTTGCTGTCAACCTTGTTCACTTTTCCCCATGCTCGTATGAACCTTTGACGGTAACCTTGCAGATCGTTGTCGTAATCAAACACAATACCCTGAATCAACATGTCATATGGAACATCACTCCGAGCGTAACCAAACTGTCGTAAAGCTAAAGAAGGGTTGTAAGTAATGCCTCCTCTTATGCCTAGAAGTGGCACATTAGGAAACTCCCCACAACGGTCAATGATAGTAACGTTCTCCATAGATCTGGAGCATCAATGAATATCTGAATGAGAGAGTGACATGATCCTTTTAGACCACCTGAACCCTTGTTCATTCTTCATCACTGAGCGAGGAAGGTGAGAAATAAACCACCTAGATAGCAAAGGTATGCAACACATCAGAGTTCCTCGTGCCTTTGTAGTACGAGTATGAAGTGAATGCAGAATGTCTCCAAGTAATGTAGGCACTGGATTGTGACTCAGAAATATGTTGATGGCGTGAACGTCTATGAACTGATCTGGATTGGGGAACAACACTAAGCCATAAATCAACAAGGCTAAGATCTCCTCAAAAGCATCATAGCTCATAGCCTTCAAGAACACTTGAGCCTTCTCTATCAACACCTTAGCAAGAATACCCTTAACTCCGCTTCTCGTTTCTAGAACAATGTCAGATTTCTTCAGATGCAAGGCTGCAGCAATAACCTCAGGTTTAGGCTCCTTTTCCAAACCTGTGAAGGTTCTTTGATAAAGAACAGTTATACCCAGAATTTTAGAGAACTATTCCATTGTAGGAACCAGTTGATAGTCGGGGAATGTGAAGCAATGATGTTTAGGGTCAAAGAACTGAAATAGGACACTCATCATGTCTTCATTGAACCCTGAAGTGACTAAGTCCAGTAGGTGACCATGCCTTTTGATGAATTGGGAGTTTTCAGAAACTTGAGAGACCAATTCCTTAAGCTTAGGAGGTATTCCTACAAAGTTGATCCGGATAGTATTCCTACGAGCAGAAGCCATGACCTACAACAAAGAACAAAGATAAATCCTTTGGTCCTTGAAATGGTTAGTGAAAATGCTATGCTTATGATGCATGATGATGTTATGATGTTATGCTCAATCACAAACATGTGGCACACACAAACAAGTCACACAATAGCCCTTAGGTTTGAAGGCTTGCATGAGGTTTAAAGGTAAGTACCCTCCCCTGAAGTTTAGTTGGTTCATCCTGTCCTACAAAAGTAACCAGGTTCTAAGGGATCTCAATATCATTGATCCTTCACAAGGGTGGTTGTTCAGTAGGCAACTTACTTGCCAACCAAAACCCCCCAAGTTTAGAATCTCAATGAGCGTAGTATCGAGTATCAACTAACTTCAGTCTTCACCAAAGCCGGTTATCTCACTACTTTCTAAAGGCCAAGATGGGATAACTAGGGTTCTAAAAGTTAGTTAGTGTATTGACAACATATGGCAGCCTCATATTATCCTCAACTTGACTTAAGGAACATAAGCACCAACCAAGAAGTCACACTAACTATGGCCACCAGATCAACCATATCGGTATACGCCGTACAGTTTCCTTGGTCTATTGCCATTTACCTAAGGTACACTAGATCCGGGTTAGGATCTTTCACACATAAGAGCACCCAACAAGTAAGTATAAAGAAAACAAGGCAAACAATTTTAAAGTGATCTAATTCCTAAGGGTACCCCTCTTTTAGATTAAATCCCCAGCAGAGTCGCCAGTTCTGTAACACGGTGGGAGAACTGACTTTAGTTAAATGTTGCAGATAGCAAGAGTCGCCACCGACTTTTATTTTATCCAAAGGAAAGGGCATAAAAGAACAGGAAAGACCTTAAAAGATTTTTGGGTTCGGGGGGTAGGTTATGTAAAGGGAAGGTGTTAGCACCCTTTACATCCATGGTTATCCATGGGCTCTTAGTTACTTAGCTCACTTTAAATTGTTTTTGAGAAGTATAATGTGTGATTAAAAATTTTCTTAAGTTCTTTATAATGATCCTTGTACGGATATATATAAAGACTTTGTTTTGAAAATTGTTTGAAAATGTGAAGTGTAATGAAGTATTTTTGAATAAGTGAGCAAGTACTTAAGAGGAACCTACCCTATGATTAAATCTTTACTGTTCTTGAATGTTCTTTCAATGGTAAAACTATCCCTATTATTAAGGAATAGGTAGTCATTACCTTGGATGTAAGAAGGGACAAGTGAAGGGACATCTGTGATTAGGCAATTGTAAGGTGTACTTAGCAATTCGAAGGGACTTATCATCTTTTATTCGAAAAGGGACAAGATTATTTACGAAGGCAACCATTAAGGGACTTGATCTTTTTATCTGTTAAGGGACTAGATGATGTGATGAGGGACTTTGCTTTATACACCTTACTTGACCTTTTATTTAGGCAACTTGAGAGGTAACCCTTAAGAAGTGAGATGACGATCCAGGATCGACTTACGTGTGTGAGTGTACCAATTCAAATATTTATCTTGAGATTAGTGATTTATATTCAATTTTTACATACAAACATGTCTTGCACTCCCTATTTTACTAACCATAGCATTTAAAATTAAATATTAGAAATTACTACAACTATTACATATTAGATACAATTACATAATAATAATAATTAAAATAAATTAAATAAGCAAATTAAAGAATAATTAAGTGGGTTAGTAATAATAATAATAAAATAAACAATTATATAATATATAAATAAATAAATAAAGGGGGTTAGTAGTAATAAAATGAATAAGATTAAAATGAAGAAATTAGCATAATAATAAATAATAAATTAAAAGTTCAATTTTTAATAAATAATTATTTTTTAAGATTTTAAGAAGAAAAATAAGCAATTCATACTATATACTAATTATTCTAAAGATTTAAATTTATATACATGTTATAAAAATAATGGTTGATTATAATTAAATAAACATATTCTAAAAATAAATTATATTTATAAAATCAAATTAGGATTTTTAATTGTTTTAGACATAATCTAGAGTTTACTATTTAATTAAAATTATTTACATGTAAAACTATATTCAATAATAATTATAAACAAATTATAGAATAATGTACATAATTAAAATTTACAAATAAATAAATTAAAAGATATAATATAATTAGGTTTTATAAAATATAAGGGTTTTTCTTATTAATTTACAAAATAAGTCAATTTATTTACAAATTATATATATATATATATATATATATATATATATATATATATATATATATATATATATATATATATATATATATATATATACATATTATAAATAAAGAATATTTTTATAAAAAGAAATTATGAAGTTTTAAGAATATGCATAAAAGTATTTAAATAGTATTTATAAATTATATTTATTAATTTAAATAAAATAGAAATAATAATAATATAAATTAAAGTGAGGAAAACATGATAATTGATCAAAAAGAAAGGACCTGGGATTTGAACCCAGGTCCCTTACCTCCAAACGCAACACCAAAACCACTCTGGCCAGCACACGCAGGTGACATAGAAAGAAATCCATATTGTTTTGTTTCAAATCCTGTAAAAATCACAACAAAAGCAAAAATAACACAAAAAGGGTCTGGGGGGATTCGAACCCAGGACCCTCAGCCAAACAAACACACACTCCAACCATCCAGCCAGAAGGGCGCACCTGATATATGATTCACAACAAATAATAATATAGTAAGTTATGTGAATAAATGAGAAAATAAAACAAAAAGAATGCTGCCCTCCAGGATCGAACTCAGGCCTTGAACCAATACACGCGCATCCATCACCACTGGGCCAGACATGCGTCTGTGAAACAAATTACAAACAATATAATAAAATATTAAAACAAAATTTGAATCCCAGCCAGCGCGCCAAATGCCTTCATCTTCTTTATATTTCCTGCGAAATTTCTTGCGAAATCACCTACGAACTTTCCTGCGAATCTCATAATACAGAAAACCTACGAAATTTGAACATCAACAAAACAATACAATTTTTCCAAATTAATCAGTGAATCATGATCCTCAAGGTTCACACAACACAACCACGTTTCCAGAATTCATTTAACCTTGCTGAATCAAGAAACCCTAAAGCTTGGCCGAAACCCTAACAATGGCTATGCACGATTCATGTCATTATTCTTCAATTCAATTATCCAGAAAGCTTGCTTAGGTCATTACAAACACAAAACAATCATTAGAATTAATTGAGGATGCATAAAAGTGTAGAATCGAAAAATCAAAAATAAGAAGAGAAAATGCGTTCGGGTTGTGCGATATGGCATGATTCAAAGGCATGTAATAGGTGGTTTTGATTCAGGGAAGCTTAATGAAGCTTGTAGTGTCCTTAAAATACCTTGAAAGGCTTGGTAATGAAGAATCCGAATTGATGTTTTTTTGGTGAATTTTTGAAGGTTGAAACTTACTCTTGAGGCAACAATTTTGTGTCCTATGCATTTGTGTAGTTTGTATACTTATAGTTGGATGAAACTAGGTCAGAAAATTGAATGGTTGTTTGGACTTTTTGATCTTTGAAGATTGAAAAAGATCATGACTTGAATTTCATATATCCTTGAATGAAACCTTTCTATCTTAAGACAATCACCATAAATTGCATATCAATCTGATCCAATTCATGTTTATGACTTTCTAGAATCAAAATATATTTTAAATTTTCATATTTTATATTTTATTTGAATTTAAAATGGTTTTTAATATAAACTCCTACTTCAAGGCTCAAAGGGGTTGACGAGGGTCTATCTCCCTTATATCTCCGGTGTTTGGGAATTGAAATAATGCCTGTACATCGTCAGCAGGTTCTACTCTGAAAGCATACCTTGAACAATTATGGGTATTCAGTTGTCATCATCCTCCCTCAAACCTGCTAAACAACAGTGACATAGATGGGAGGTAAATGGATGCAATTTTTGTTGTTTTTTTTTCTTTTTTCAATGCAAGTAAAGAAAAATGAGCGAATGCGACATAATTGATTCAAAAGTGCAAGATCACTACATTGACATTACCATTTAAAATAACAATGCTTAAAAGACAAGTAGCTGCTAACAGGAAAGAAACTACAATGCAAATGATAAAAGGATACAGCGATCACCAACTCTGATGACATCTTCTTATCGGGACCACCGAAATCAGGATACGCTCCTTCGAAGTCTTTGAACTCAATCAGGCGATAGGTTGACGTGCACAACCAAGCTTCCTTTTGGAAAGGAAATGTAGCCCTTGTCGATCAATTGTTGTACTTTGGCTTGAAAAGCTTTTCAATCTTCAGTTGAATGCCCCATTGATCCACCATGATACCCGCACTGCTCATGAGGATTGTACCCTGGAGGGTACGGCCCTGGTAACGGCTTGAGAGGCTTAGGAACCACCAAAGAGCTCTGAACAAGATGCGGCAAGAGGTCACTGTATGCCATGGGGACTGGATGAAGAGGAGCAATCCTTCTTTCCAGATTGTTATGAGGCCTAGGCTGGCTCTGAAGTTGATTCTGAGGTCTTCGACCATGAGATTGCAGATTTGGACGAGGAGGAGTCCAGGACTTCTGATATGGTGTTCTGAGCATTGCCGAATGCCCGCAAGAGTAATCAGATTCAGGAAAAGATGATCTCTTAGAAGATGTTGTTCTAGAATACTCGATATTTGCCATGACTGCACTGACGTCATCCCATTCTTCCTCTTGGGAGCTAACAACAGATTCACTTTCACTAGCCGGGATATTCGAAAAGTCCTGGATCTTTCCACTTTTGAGCAGGCTCTCAATGCGTACTCCAACTATCATCAAATCAGAGAAGCTTGTCATCCCAATGCTACTCATTCTTTCCAAGTATGGACCCTGCAAGGTGCCCACGAACAGGTCAATTAATTCTCTGTCTGAAAGTGGTGGTTGCACTTGGGCTGCCAATTCTCTCCACCGCTGTGCATATTCTCTGAAAGATTCACCACTCCTCTGGGATAGGCTCTGCAAGTGCGTGCGATTGGGCGCCACGTCCATATTGTACTGGTATTGCTTTACGAAAGCTTTGGATAAATCATTCCAAGATCGGATATGACTGCTTTCCAAATCCATGTACCAACTTAAAGATGCCCCACTTAAACTGTCCTGAAAACAGTGAATCATCAACTTATCATTGCAGGCATGAGAAGTCATTTTTCTACAGAACATCACCAAATGACGCTTCAGGCAACTGACACCATTGTATTTCTCAAACTTCGGAGTTTTGAAATCTGGAGGAATGACAAGACCAGGCACCAAACACAGGGTTAGAGCATCAAAACCGAAGGCATCAGGATCCGCTAAGGCTCTGAGTTGCTCGTCCAACACACGAAATCTTTCAGCAAGATCAATAACTTGTGGATCCTTGGTTTTCACAAGAGGGGTTGCCCCTTGGAAATCTGGCATAGGGAAGGCAAAACTCTGATAATTCGTAGAATCAGAAGAAGATGAAGGTCCACCTCGGACAGCAAATGGTTCAGGTACATTCTGATTCACGATCGGGGTCTGTGCAAGCTGAGCTTGAGCAAGATTGTTCACTTGTGGAATATCCTCATCAGGAGAAAGACCATACAACGGATTGGTCACTGAAGTGAAACCAGGTGGAAACTCAACATTCTGACGGTTGTTCTCTGACATAGCTACTGACGGCTTTCAAACTGACCCTTTACCTCTTGACACTGTTCAGTCTAGCTTCACACACTCTGTCGTCTTCTAACTGTTACCACTTGTTGAAACTGAGTACCGGGAAATCAGCTGGCTGGTCATGGACAAAAGAGGAAGGATGAGCTCTCTGGAAGAAGGAAATGCAATGCTGATGCAAATGCGAAATGCAAAATGATAATGCAAAAGATGCAAAGACATGGGATCACAGCTGGAAACTGCCTGGAATCTGGGATACTGAACCAAGAATCAAGTGTCTGTAACCACAAGATCTCTGTATAGTAACCCGAAATAGTGACTGAAAACCAGAGGTCAATAACTTCAGGATCATAGTGACCGGATCAAACAATTGTACTGGTAATGAGGGTATGTTGAGGTCAAGGGTTCCTGCAAACCTGTAAACAGCCCAACCCCTTCACAGGTGGTGTTCTAAAACAAGGATCCTCAGACTTGGATAAGTTATGAGAAATGTAAACACTTCTAACCCGGAGGTACAATGTTTACAATAACCATAAAAAATCCTCCTCTAATTCTCCTCAGTTTCTGAAGGTCATAATAAAGGTCATCCAGACTTAGCAGGCTTCCCAGATAGCCCTAGCACTACAGGAAATCTGTAGCACAGAGTTCTCAAGAAGAAACTCATATCTGAACCGTGTTTCATATTCTCGCACCAGACCGAAATGGAATGGGAAAGAACATGAACCACTCTAGCCTAGGTGTCACTCAGGTCCCAGGTATAGGACCTCAACTCTCAATAGAACACCCACCCACCAAAGCAACAAAACCAGATCCAGCCAAATACAGTATGACAATATGATGTATATAAAGCTATAAAGAAAGCAATAAAACAACTGTACATAAAGCAAAAATAAATACAAATATACAAACACAATTAGCACATAACACCCCAGTAAACACAAATCAATCAAGCGCTAGGAGGAACCCACAAAAAGAACCAGAAGCCCTGGTTGCAGTATAAGGGTCCCCAGCAGAGTCGCCAAGTTGTCGCTCCCGATAAATGGGAATGGCCCAGATAAAGGTACAGACGCGAACGGTCGGCGAAAAGAACAATGAGAACACACAGCAGTGAACTCACTGGAGAAGAAAAGAGTCGCCAGCTAGGCATTTTTATCCCGGAGGAAAGGCAATGCTGCATAGACCTAGAAAAAAGATAGATAAGACGGTTGCGAACCAGAGAGACTGAGAAAGGGGGTTGGTTACAACCTGGGAAGGTATTAGCACCCAGATTGTCCGCCGTACTCGACGGGATCCACGCTTAGAAGATTTGTGTTTTAAAGGGGTAGTGTCAGTGCAATTTGTGTGTAAAAGGGCTGGAAAACAATATGTACCAGTGTCAGTGTAAAGGAAGTGAAAGTGTATAAATGATGTGTCAGTGTAGGAATGAGAATGAATTGCTCAAGATCATGAGGCTAAAAGAATGATGCTGGAAAGAGGGGGAATATACAGAGACTTTTGTTCGATAACTGTTAAGTTATGCCTACGTATCCTCTCGTGCAATGAGGAAGTCAGAACACCGTAGTTCGACCCAAAGAGACTGAAAGATGAATTGACTTGTGAACTGCTTACTTGCCTATGCTCAAGTGTATGACCTGTCTGGCTCAGGTGCAAACTGTCTTGCATTAGACGGAAGAAGCAAGTTCTCGTTTATGAATGAAGGTGATGAGAAGAGAATCCCGAAGGAGACGATTATTGTTTGTTTCTGTGCTTTCAGTCTTTTATTGCTTTTTGGAGTTTGTCATAAGTTAATGAGCTTAAGCCTAAACCAATGGATTTAGTAAACTCATCACATCATCCCTCTGATTAGGGGTAATGAGAATACCTTAAGTGTGAAGTCAGATTCTCACACTTAATCACCTTGGTGTAGGATTAAGATCATTAACCTACTTGTGATTATTTAGATGTTTTTGGTGTTTTTGTTTAGTGTTGAGTAATGGGATTAAGCCATAATCAGGAATTAAACAGACTCATTACACCATCCTAATAGAAGGATAATAGATGAGAATGTTTAAGCTGAGGAAAGCTCCTCAACTTAATCCATGATTAGGGATTAAACTCATGACAAAACAAGCCTTTGGTTAAGTGGATTTTATTTGATGATATGATGATGAAGTGAGTTTTATGATTTGTAAGACAACTTGAGGGGGACTTGTCCATTAACACTAGGGTTAGTCCTTCTTAACCAATTAAGGAAGAATTAGAACCCTAATGCAAGGCCCAAGTTACAAGCTTGATGTCTTGATGATTATTAAGTGAATTGATTAAAGGACTTAAACTCATTAAGGGTTCAACACTTAGGATTAAAGTTATACACTCCATCCTAATAGAAGGATGCAGGCATAAGCTTAATCACAAAGCCTTAAAGCCTTTAGGGTTTAGTTCCTGGTTATGAGGTGAGAAGAGAAGACTCAATGAAACACAAAGGTAAAAACTAAGTGGGGGACTAATCAATATTCACATGCTCGGATGGTCCTAGGTTAGTTAGGCTCACTATCCTAAAGAAGAAAGAAAGAAGAAGAGAAAGATGAAAGGAGAAGCTCCATGGTGGCCTAAGCGCAGCTCAAGTAGAAAAATGAATAAGAGAAGATGAGGAAGAAGAATTAAGATGAAGAAGACATAAGATAAGGAGATGAGAATGCAAAAATGGAGATAAGATGAGTAATGAACAAACAGAGCCTACACCAGTAGGACTTCCAGATGCAGCAACATGCAATAAGTAAAATCAGGACCCATTTGTACCTAACGAAGAAGGTCCGTTGCCTCTTCAATATGTCCACGAATAACTCAGGAATATCTCAAATCAGTAAGCCAAGTAAGATGAAGGTGTTGATCGCAAAATCAAATAAAATCAAATCCCCAAGCAAAAAATAATACAAGTCATAAGCTCCCAATAATGTGCACTCCTCAAGAAAATACCGTAATCCAAAGTCTCAGACAGGCTCAAAGAAATCAAGGCAAATCAACATAAAAAAACCCAGAACTAACACCAAGAATTTATCCAAACGATATCAGGGATTAAGCATAATCTGCATCACGAAATCTCATCAGTCCACACAAGATTATAAAAATAAGTCACAAGGTACAAATTCATCATTCTAACATCAACAAGTAATTGTTAATCTAAACCAAGAAATATATCAAAATATTATTAAACCTAAATTAGGTAGTAGAACTCTAAGATTAAATACCGCGTTGAAACCAGAATTAACAAAATTATATTAATTAAACCAAAATAATAAAAATCAAAGCCATAAAATTCTACTAAAATTCTAAACATTAGCACATGTTAAACAAATAAACATTATAAAGAAAAAAAAGTTAAAATTAAAATATCACAAAAAGGCAATGAAAGAAGTCAAGGATCCGCTGGCTTCATGGTGTCAATGGCAGATCTGTTGTTGGCCCACTCTTCACAAGCCCAATACACTTGATTCCCATGGGGGTCATGAACAGAAATGTGGTGGTGTTTGTGAAAAACTGCATGGTGCCAAGAAGAAACTAAACGGGCTCAAAGAACAAAGCCCATTCCAAAATAATAACCTAAACAAATACTGATAAAAAGGAAAAGAAGCTGATGACTCTTCTTCTTCGTCCTTTACCAACAACAGAAAAACAAACCAATGGAACCAAGGCGTCATCAAACATCTCCTCGCCGCTGTATATCCTTAGCCGGCACCGTCATCTTCTTCAAACTCTAAACCATTCTACCACGACGAAATCCTCGGAATCAACGGGAGAGCTCCGCGGCCAGCTTCTCTGAGTCTCGACTTCGCTTCAACAATCGATTCAAAACGAATCTCTTTCAAGCTCTTTAATCGCTTCCTCTGTTATTCTTCTCACGGCTTGAGATTCGAGATTTGCTTGATTTCGGGTCCGCGGATCTCTCTCCTTCTCAATTCATCTCTGTTTCTACTTCT
Source organism: Lathyrus aphaca (assembly GCA_963966055.1). Lineage (NCBI taxonomy): Eukaryota > Viridiplantae > Streptophyta > Magnoliopsida > Fabales > Fabaceae > Lathyrus > Lathyrus aphaca. Next base: position 405,684,354 of record OZ014519.1, on the reverse strand, counting down.
GTGTTGTTGTGAGATATGAGTTTTGTGGATGAAAAGCGCGTAGGTTTGTGGTGACGGATGAAGAAGATTTGAAGTTGTTGGAGGTTGCGGTCGGTTCGAGATGATGAAGGGTGACGAAATGGGTGTGGTGATAATGGTGAGTGAGCTGAGGTTAAGTTGAAGAAGGGTGTAAGAAAGTTGTTTCGGTATTGGTTTGTGTTATGCAGGTGAAGTGTGAAGGGTGATGCTGTTGAGGTTGTGTGTTTTTTTGTTATTGTTGTTTGTGTGTTTATGAAAGAAACATTGTTGGAGATTGAAGGATAGTGAGTGGTCACGGTTTGTGTTGTGGCTACAAATCATTTTCACCCTCTTCTACACTTTTCTGTTTTTTTTTTCTTTCTGTTTGATGGTTTTTGTGTAAATCTCAGATTCATTCCTTATTGTTGTTGCTTGGTTGAAGGTCAATGATTGAAGGGTAATGTTGTTTTGTTGTTGTTGAATAAACAGGTTTGCGGCGGATCGAGATTTGTGTGTTGGTTGTTGAAGATGGAGGCGGTGGTTCGAACTTGCAGAAAGTGAGGATTTAAGAAGTTTGTTGTTGGGTTGTGGCTTTGTTGTTCTGCTGTGTGGCGTGATGAAGGAGAGTGATTATGTTTTGGGTGTTTCGGTGATGTAAGGGAAAGAAGAAAAGCTGTGTTTGGCGTATGGTTGGGATAATGGTGCAGATTTTCAGTGTGATTTGCGTTGAAGGATTGAGGTTTGCGTACGAAATTGAGGGAGAAAAAGCTTGTTGGTGAGGTGATGAAGGATGGCGTGTGATTGTGTGTGAAGGCTGATGAAAATTGAAGTGAAAGTAGTTGGTGTGACTTGACTGGCTGAAATAATGGTATGCGTGAAGTGAGGCTAGGAAGGCTGATGAAAATTGAAGTGAAAGTAGTTGGTGTGACTTGGAGTTTGTGAAGAGTTGATGAAATGTTGGGCTTAACTTAGCAAAACAATGGGCCATTTCTTGTATAGAAAAAACTAAAATTTTTGGAAATGTTTAATAAAATAAAGGGATGAATTTATGGTTTTATGTATTTTTAAAATGATGATAATATGGGATAAAAATAATAGACACATGGATAGAAATTTGAAATAAAATGGACATTGTGGTTTAGCAAAGTGGAAAGGAAATTAAAAGTGGAAAAATTGGGTAGATGAATTCAGAAAAATAATTTGAAGATTGACTTAAAATGGTTAATAGAAATTTGGATGTGAATTTATGGATAAAAAATGGAAAATAAATTGGTGATGAATATTTGGACAAAAATGGTTAGGGTTTTTAATATGGACAAGTAGATGGATTTTACAAATGAAATTGGGTATGAACTAAACTTATATGGAATGGACCGACTACCATGCACACAACCATGAAACTTCAATTTTCAACTTGCAACCAATCTTGCACCACTTCCACACCAAAAACCACTAGTTAAGAATGACACAGCTACCAACAAATAATTTGTGACTGCAACAATGACTATCTGAATTAAACATCTTCTGTATTAAATTAAATTGAATCCGTTCGAAGTCTCCGGGAAAAATAAATCCGACGAAGCATGCCTTTAACTGATGAATTATGACGAGCCTGATTTTACGAACTAATCCCCACACAAACCACTGCCTGATAAACTGATGATTTTCGTATAACACAAATTGAATGCTCATGGCCCGAGAAATAGCCCTGAGATGCAGATGCGCCAGTGAATGGTCTTCACACGTGAAATCCTTGAGAACCAAATAATCAGGGAAATAAACCCTAATTCTGTAACATGAGTAATGAGAGGATGATGCCACTGATGGCTGTATAGCTGAAACTTTGAATTCTCTGATAATCCGCAAATAAAAACGTGAAACCCAAATTCTTCAAAAAATGTGATCCCATGTCTCAGGAAACTATGCAAATGGTATGAAAAATGTATATGAATGCAAAACGAAAAGCTGACAAAGACAGAAAAGCCAGAGGGCAAATTTAGGGTGTCTACAGCTGCCCCTATTCAAACATGAGTTAGCTGTGCAGGTTGTAAGCAACGGCTTAACAGGCAAACAAGATAACTTGTGGTTGAATACCAAAGACAGTCCGAAATTTGCACTCACAGAATAAAGAAGAAAAGGGATATAGATTGTAAAGGAAAATAAAATATATTGTAAAGTATGGGCGACGGAGGACGACCGTCGAGCAGAGGACGACTGCTGGGTAAAGAGCAATGACGGGGACGGCCGACATGCTGGAAAAGTGCGGAAAATAAAGCAATGACGGGGACGGCCGACATGCTGGGGATAAAAGGGATTATGATGGGGACGGCCACCAAGTAAAGCTATAATATTCTCTGGGGATTAATGAAAAATGATGGGGACGGCCATCAAGTTCATAAAGTAAAGTAAACAACGATGGGGACGGCCATCGGGCTAAACTGATGAAGGACGATCATCAGGAAAAGGAAAAGGGACCACGACGAGGACGGTCATCGGGTTAAAGAATAAATGAAATAAACAGATGATGAGGTACGGTCATCAAAGGTGAAGGACGATCACCTAGCAGGGGACGGTTGCTCTGTTGGGTTAAGATGAGGGACGGTCATCTAAGGTGGAGGACGACCACCTGGCAGGGTACGGATGCCGAATATCACAACATAGGACGAATGTCGGATAGAAAATCAACGATGGGGACGGCCATCGGATGAGCATGATGGAGGACGACCATCAAGAGGTGGAGGACGACCACCTAGCAGGGTACGGCTGCTCTCAGGGTTTATCATGACACAGGACGAATGTCAGATAAAAAGGAAACTTTACTTTGGTAGCGATCTACTGGAGAATAATAAACACGGACGAGTGTTTATATCCAAGAAACAAAAGGTATAAGTATTTAGATGTTGTGTATAGATTAAAGATGCGGACGAGCATCCTTAAGACTACGGTATGGACGAGTATCTGGTAGAAACAAAAACTGACACGTGTTCAGAGATGATGATACGAACAAGTATCAACGGGTTAACAGAGAACACGGACGAGTGTTGAATCTGAAAGGACTCTTCTGGGGAATAGTAGACACAGACGAGTGTCTATATCCAAAAAGACAAAAGTGTTTGACACGGTGTATGGATTAAAGATGCGGACGAGCATCCTTAAGACTATGATACGGACGAGTATCAGGTAGAAACAAACGCTTGACGCATGCTCTGAGATGATGGTACGGACGAGTACCGACTGGTTAACAAAGAACACAGACGAGTGTCGAATCTGTGGGGATATAAATGCTATATACAAGATACGGACGAGTATCTGTATAAGTGTGAGTGGTGTATAGATGAGTGTTTAATCTGCTGGAGAGAGTGACACAGACGAGTGTCAAGAAAAGTATAGTATACACAAGTATCTGATATACAAAGTGTTTATGTTGCTGTGCTGGGGAAAATGACATGGACGGATGTCAAGGAATTGTATATATGAGTATCTGTGAGTGCAAAGAGGATGCTTTGGTATTTCTGCTGGGGATATGACACGGACGGGTGCCACAAGGAGTATATACTGATGTTTGGGAGTGTAAGGCAACTGTTTTAGCTTTAGCTCTCCGCTGGGGAATTTGGGAAGCATTCTGTATACTGCTGACGGGTTGAAAGCTTTTAACTCTGATGGGAACGAAGTGTTGGCAACCTGATGCTTGTTGGAGAGGTTTTTACTGGAGGAAAGACGACTCTGCGTGAGGTATACTTCGTTTAACTGCTTTGAACATCTGCTGAGGATCTGATCATCCTGCTCTGACTCCACTGGGGAAAATTTCTTCTTGCTCTGCTGGGGAAATCCCTTGGAAATGAGAATCCCGATGACTCTATGGGGAAAGATCATCTTTAGACTTGGCTAGGGAAGATGCTTGATCACACAATCCTGTTGAGGAGGGAATTCCGATAATTCTAACTTTGTGGGGAAACAAGGCCTTCAGCTGCCTGTTGGGAAAACTTCACTGTGGACAGATAAGTCCGCTTGGGGATGAGAACGATTCAATTAGCCTTGAAGTTCTGTTGGGGTTATCATCTGTTCCAACTCAGCTGGGGATGTGTCAACCCTCTGGCATGGTTGAAAAAAGATTTGGCAATACTCTGCTGAGGAGAGACTTTGCTGGAGAATTAGAGATCGAAATAAGCCAAATTAAGCCCCATGTATAGCATGACGACTGTGCTGGGAAGATGTGCCAATGAAAATTGGCTTTGACTGAATGCGAATAACCAACTCCTCATGAGGGAATCTTGTCGGCTGAAAGAAGATCTTTATGCTCGGGGAAGAAATAAACTTCCAATGCCCTGCTGGTAAAATAAATACCAGACATTCCCTGAGAATTAACACAGTGCTTCAAACTTCTGAGCTCAACAAAAGCATTACTGATAATCCAGCGTGAACTAACATTCCCTTAACTCCTCAATTATACCATACTGAATCATCCATAAAAAGATCGTCTTCAGAGGATTTTACAGAAGACTTGGCATCCAGAATTGCCCCGGTATCTTCAAACTCTCGCAGAAATTCAACAAGTCTTGAGACAACTGCCCCAGATTACGTCTTGAAACGATTCTTGCCCCACATCAGAGCTAAAACAGAAACCATGCGGTATGAAGATGCAATGCAAATGATGTACAATGCAGACGTATGCTCATAACCAAAGATATGAAACAAGGATGGTTGGGCGCTAGGGCCAGGTTGATAGATATATATATTTTTTGGTTGCCAAGCAATTGGACTTTTGAAGGTGAATTACCAGACGAGAACTGGTTTATAAAAGGTAGGCCAATAGACGAGAACTGACGGGCAAAGAATAAGTCGTCAGACGAGAACTGACTCCTTGGGGTTCATTGTCAAACGAGAATTGACTCTGAAAAGGAATGATTACCAGACGAGAACTGGTGTTCAAACGGGCTAAATGAAAAGGTGACCAGACGGGAACTGGTTAAAAGATTCGCCTACCAGACGAGAACTGGTATTTGAAATTGGATTTCCAGACGAGAACTGGACTTTGGATTGGTTTGCCAGGCGAGAACTGGACTTTGAAAAGGTTTACCAGACGAGAACTGGACTTTGAAATGTTGATAAATTAGGGTTACGGGGCCCTGGGTGTGAGATTGATGTTACGGGGAATGCCCAATGCAAATATGATGCGTATGCTCTATATGCGACATGAATAACGTATGCAAATGATTTATGCAATGCTTATGAAAAGCTAGAAAAAACTCCCAAGGATGGGAAGAAAGGTCCTATGACAAGGCTTCTGGTTGAGAAGGGTGACAAAGGCGAGGGTGGGTAACTCGATTTCCCGATACCCGTCTTGAACCTTGAGATTAATGAAATAACTTGCCCTGCATAGCTAAAAATTTGCCCCTGTTGGGCGAGTCTCTGAACAGACTGTTGCTGATTATCCAATTTCTGGAATGGCAAACCTGGATGTTCTCTCGAGGAGAGTTGCACTTAGTGATCTCTGGAAGTATCCTGCCCCTGCATGAGCGTGAAAGCGACTTGACTCATTCTGACTGAGCATTGGAAAATTTCATCCTTGGACAACAGAAATTTCGGGTGGCCTGCCCCTGTTTGGCAGATTCAGTTCTGATCAACCGGCTTTGAATGACGTCCCTCAATTAACTGATGCTTGGGAACTTGATATACCCTGATTGATTCTTTGGTCGACAAAACCACTGGATAATATGCCCCTGATTCATAGGCTTACACAATGCGCTTGATTCTAGTCATCATTGTTGAATAATCAAGTTTTCCTCTGACTGCCCTTTGTAGGAACTTCCCGGGTGTCACATACTAACTTGCAATTAAAACTGTTCATTCACAAATGGTAATTTTAATGCAGTGCACATGCAAGTTTTGAAAATCTATTTTATTTAAATGTTGTGACAGTGTGTGACGAATGGACGATTAGTCCAAACGTAGTGCTGAATTAGCAAACCTTTAGGAGTCAGTTTACGCAACCTTGTCGTAGTATGCTTTCAGAATTGAACCTGATTCAATTAGGACTTTCAAGGGTTATAACGTGGTCTGGTTCACGGTTTTAGAAAGAAAGATTTATGGCTCAAAGTTTATTTGTGCCCACCCATTCTCCTTGATGTTCTCCAGTCCTATGTTCAGCTAATTCGACTTAAGCGCTCGCTTCTCACAAGGGTTTTGTAATGATTGAGGAACCAATGACGTTGATGGTTTACGCACCAATGAGGTTTCTTGGAGTAACAGTCACCCATTCTGACTTTGTGTCTGGTCACACGACTTTGTTCTCATGGAAGATTTTCTTTCTGATTTTTTTTTACTCCCTAATTTTGCCTGGACTGATTCTTTCTGAATGTTTTTTTTCGATTTTAAAGTCCAGAGGGATGCCCTAACTTTTGCCTAAGTCATTTGTTTTCACTTTTTTTTTTGACTTAGCGGGCTTTATTTTTTGTTGAACAAATCGTGTGACACTGGTTTGTCATGACTTGCTGAAAGGGTTGTGACTGCCTCATTCTTTTGTTGGTGAGGGATAACCATTGTGGTTTCACGTCCCTTGACCTCTTGAGGTGTAATGAATAAAGGTAATGGATCCTCGGATGCACACTCCTTTGGAAATTTGAACGCTCAGTCAAATTAACTGATAACTACCCTGCCCCGGGTTGGATGTGAGGTTTTTTTTTTCGTTCAGAAAAGAAACTCCTACTTCAAGGCTCAAAGGGGTTGACGAGGGTCTATCTCCCTTATATCTCCGGTGTTTGGGAATTGAAATAATGCCTGTACATCGTCAGCAGGTTCTACTCTGAAAGCATACCTTGAACAATTATGGGTATTCAGTTGTCATCATCCTCCCTCAAACCTGCTAAACAACATTGACATAGATGGGAGGTAAATGGATGCAATTTTTGTTGTTTTTTTTTCTTTTTTCAATGCAAGTAAAGAAAAATGAGCGAATGCGACATAATTGATTCAAAAGTGCAAGATCACTACATTGACATTACCATTTAAAATAACAATGCTTAAAAGACAAGTAGCTGCTAACAGGAAAGAAACTACAATGCAAATGATAAAAGGATACAGCGATCACCAACTCTGATGACATCTTCTTATCTGGACCACCGAAATCAGGATACGCTCCTTCGAAGTCTTTGAACTCAATCAGGCGATAGGTTGACGTGCACAACCAAGCTTCCTTTTGGAAAGGAAATGTAGCCCTTGTCGATCAATTGTTGTACTTTGGCTTGAAAAGCTTTGCAATCTTCAGTTGAATGCCCCATTGATCCACCATGATACCCGCACTGCTCATGAGGATTGTACCCTGGAGGGTACGGCCCTGGTAACGACTTGAGAGGCTTAGGAACCACCAAAGAGCTCTGAACAAGATGCGGCAAGAGGTCACTGTATGCCATGGGGACTGGATGAAGAGGAGCAATCCTTCTTTCCAGATTGTTATGAGGCCTAGGCTGGCTCTGAAGTTGATTCTGAGGTCTTCGACCATGAGATTGCAGATTTGGACGAGAGGAGTCCAGGACTTCTGATATGGTGTTCTGAGCATTGCCGAATGCCCGCAAGAGTAATCAGATTCAGGAAAAGATGATCTCTTAGAAGATGTTGTTCTAGAATACTCGATATTTGCCATGACTGCACTGACGTCATCCCATTCTTCCTCTTGGGAGCTAACAACAGATTCACTTTCACTAGCCGGGATATTCGAAAAGTCCTGGATCTTTCCACTTTTGAGCAGGCTCTCAATGCGTACTCCAACTATCATCAAATCAGAGAAGCTTGTCATCCCAATGCTACTCATTCTTTCCAAGTATGGACCCTGCAAGGTGCCCACGAACAGGTCAATTAATTCTCTGTCTGAAAGTGGTGGTTGCACTTGGGCTGCCAATTCTCTCCACCGCTGTGCATATTCTCTGAAAGATTCACCACTCCTCTGGGATAGGCTCTGCAAGTGCGTGCGATTGGGCGCCACGTCCATATTGTACTGGTATTGCTTTACGAAAGCTCTGGATAAATCATTCCAAGATCGGATATGACTGCTTTCCAAATCCATGTACCAACTTAAAGATGCCCCACTTAAACTGTCCTGAAAACAGTGAATCATCAACTTATCATTGCAGGCATGAGAAGTCACTTTTCTACAGAACATCACCAAATGACGCTTCGGGCAACTGACACCAGTGTATTTCTCAAACTTCGGAGTTTTGAAATCTGGAGGAATGACAAGACCAGGCACCAAACACAGGGTTAGAGCATCAAAACCGAAGGCATCAGGATCCGCTAAGGCTCTGAGTTGCTCGTCTAACACATGAAATCTTTCAGCAAGATCAATAACTTGTGGATCCTTGGTTTTCACAAGAGGGGTTGCCCCTTGGAAATCTGGCATAGGGAAGGCAAAACTCTGATAATTCGTAGAATCAGAAGAAGATGAAGGTCCACCTCGGACAGCAAATGGTTCAGGTACATTCTGATTCACGATCGGGGTCTGTGCAAGCTGAGCTTGAGCAAGATTGTTCACTTGTGGAATATCCTCATCAGGAGAAAGACCATACAACGGATTGGTCACTGAAGTGAAACCAGGTGGAAACTCAACATTCTGACGGTTGTTCTCTGACATAGCTACTGACGGCTTTCAAACTGACCCTTTACCTCTTGACACTGTTCAGTCTAGCTTCACACACTCTGTCGTCTTCTAACTGTTACCACTTGTTCAAACTGAGTACCGGGAAATCAGCTGGCTGGTCATGGACAAAAGAGGAAGGATGAGCTCTCTGGAAGAAGGAAATGCAATGCTGATGCAAATGTGAAATGCAAAATGATAATGCAAAAGATGCAAAGACATGGGATCACAGCTGGAAACTGCCTGGAATCTGGGATACTGAACCAAGAATCAAGTGTCTGTAACCACAAGATCTCTGTATAGTAACCCGAAATAGTGACTGAAAACCAGAGGTCAATAACTTCAGGATCATAGTGACTGGATCAAACAATTGTACTGGTAATGAGGGTATGTTGAGGTCAAGGGTTCCTGCAAACCTGTAAACAGCCCAACCCCTTCACAGGTGGTGTTCTAAAACAAGGATCCTCAGACTTGGATCAGTTATGAGAAGTGTAAACACTTCTAACCCGGAGGTACAGTGTTTACAATAACCATAAAAAATCCTCCTCTAATTGTCCTCAGTTTCTGAAGGTCATAATAAAGGTCATCCAGACTTAGCAGGCTTCCCAGATAGCCCTAGCACTACAGGAAATCTGTAGCACAGAGTTCTCAAGAAGAAACCCATATCTGAACCGTGTTTCATATTCCCGCACCAGACTGAAATGGAATGGGAAAGAACATGAACCACTCTAGCCTAGGTGTCACTCAGGTCCCAGGTATAGGACCTCAACTCTCAATAGAACACCCACCCACCAAAGCAACAAAACCAGATCCAGCCAAATACAGTATGACAGTATGATGTATATAAAGCTATAAAGAAAGCAATAAAACAACTGTACATAAAGCAAAAATAAATACAAATATACAAACACAATTAGCACATAACACCCCAGTAAACACAAATCAATCAAGCGCTAGGAGGAACCCACAAAAAGAACCAGAAGCCCTGGTTGCAGTATAAGGGTCCCCAGCAGAGTCGCCAAGTTGTCGCTCCCGATAAATGGGAATGGCCCAGATAAAGGTACAGACGCGAACGGTCGGCGAAAAGAACAATGAGAACACACAGCAGTGAACTCACTGGAGAAGAAAAGAGTCGCCAGCTAGGCATTTTTATCCCGGAGGAAAGGCAATGCTGCATAGACCTAGAAAAAAGATAGATAAGACGGTTGCGAACCAGAGAGACTGAGAAAGGGGGTTGGTTACAACCTGGGAAGGTATTAGCACCCAGATTGTCCGCCGTACTCGACGGGATCTACGCTTAGAAGATTTGTGTTTTAAAGGGGTAGTGTCAGTGCAATTTGTGTGTAAAAGGGCTGGAAAACAATATGTACCGGTGTCAGTGTAAAGGAAGTGAAAGTGTATAAATGATGTGTCAGTGTAGGAATGAGAATGAATTGCTCAAAATCATGAGGCTAAAAGAATGATGCTGGAAAGAGGGGGAATATACAGAGACTTTTGTTCGATAACTGTTAAGTTATGCCTACGTATCCTCTCGTGCAATGAGGAAGTCAGAACACCGTAGTTCGACCCAAAGAGACTGAAAGATGAATTGACTTGTGAACTGCTTACTTGCCTATGCTCAAGTGTATGACCTGTCTGGCTCAGGTGCAAACTGTCTTGCATTAGACGAAAGAAGCAAGTTCTCGTTTATGAATGAAGGTGATGAGAAGAGAATCCCGAAGGAGACGATTATTGTTTGTTTCTGTGCTTTCAGTCTTTTATTGCTTTTTGGAGTTTGTCATAAGTTAATGAGCTTAAGCCTAAACCAATGGATTTAGTAAACTCATCACATCATCCCTCTGATTAGGGGTAATGAGAATACCTTAAGTGTGAAGTCAGATTCTCACACTTAATCACCTTGGTGTAGGATTAAGATCATTAACCTACTTGTGATTATTTAGATGTTTTTGGTGTTTTTGTTTAGTGTTGAGTAATGGGATTAAGCCATAATCAGGAATTAAACAGACTCATTACACCATCCTAATAGAAGGATAATAGATGAGAATGTTTAAGCTGAGGAAAGCTCCTCAACTTAATCCATGATTAGGGATTAAACTCATGACAAAACAAGCCTTTGGTTAAGTGGATTTTATTTGATGATATGATGATGAAGTGAGTTTTATGATTTGTAAGACAACTTGAGGGGGACTTGTCCATTAACACTAGGGTTAGTCCTTCTTAACCAATTAAGGAAGAATTAGAACCCTAATGCAAGGCCCAAGTTACAAGCTTGATGTCTTGATGATTATTAAGTGAATTGATTAAAGGACTTAAACTCATTAAGGGTTCAACACTTAGGATTAAAGTTATACACTCCATCCTAATAGAAGGATGTAGGCATAAGCTTAATCACAAAGCCTTAAAGCCTTTAGGGTTTAGTTCCTGGTTATGAGGTGAGAAGAGAAGACTCAATGAAACACAAAGGTAAAAACTAAGTGGGGGACTAATCAATATTCACATGCTCGGATGGTCCTAGGTTAGTGAGGCTCACTATCCTAAAGAAGAAAGAAAGAAGAAGAGAAAGATGAAAGGAGAAGCTCCATGGTGGCCTAAGCGCACCTCAAGTAGAAAAATGAATAAGAGAAGATGAGGAAGAAGAATATAGATGAAGAAGACATAAGATAAGGAGATGAGAATGCAAAAATGGAGATAAGATGAGTAATGAACAAACAGAGCCTACACCAGTAGGACTTCCAGATGCAGCAACATGCAATAAGTAAAATCAGGACCCATTTGTACCTAACGAAGAAGGTCCGTTGCCTCTTCAATATGTCCACGAATAACTCAGGAATATCTCAAATCAGTAAGCCAAGTAAGATGAAGGTGTTGATCGCAAAATCAAATAAAATCAAATCCCCAAGCAAAAAATAATACAAGTCATAAGCTCCCAATAATGTGCACTCCTCAAGAAAATACCGTAATCCAAAGTCTCAGACAGGCTCAAAGAAATCAAGGCAAATCAACACACAAAAAACCAGAACTAACACCAAGAATTTATCCAAACGATATCAGGGATTAAGCATAATCTGCATCACGAAATCTCATCAGTCCACACAAGATTATAAAAATAAGTCACAAGGTACAAATTCATCATTCTAACATCAACAAGTAATTGTTAATCTAAACCAAGAAATATATCAAAATCTTATTAAACCTAAATTAGGTAGTAGAACTCTAAGATTAAATACCGCGTTGAAACCAGAATTAACAAAATTATATTAATTAAACCAAAATAATAAAAATCAAAGCCATAAAATTCTACTAAAATTCTAAACATTAGCACATGTTAAACAAATAAACATTATAAAGAAAAAAAAAGTTAAAATTAAAATATCACAAAAAGGCAATGAAAGAAGTCAAGGATCCGCTGGCTTCATGGTGTCAATGGCAGATCTGTTGTTGGCCCACTCTTCACAAGCCCAATACACTTGATTCCCATGGGGGTCATGAACAGAAATGTGGTGGTGTTTGTGAAAAACTGCATGGTGCCAAGAAGAAACTAAACGGGCTCAAAGAACAAAGCCCATTCCAAAATAATAACCTAAACAAATACTGATAAAAAGGAAAAGAAGCTGATGACTCTTCTTCTTCGTCCTTTACCAACAACAGAAAAACAAACCAATGGAACCAAGGCGTCATCAAACATCTCCTCTCCGCTGTATATCCTTAGCCGGCGCCGTCATCTTCTTCAAACTATAAACCATTCTACCACGACGAAATCCTCGGAATCAACGGGAGAGCTCCGCGGCCAGCTTCTCTGAGTCTCGACTTCGCTTCAACAATCGATTCAAAACGAATCTCTTTCAAGCTCTTTAATCGCTTCCTCTGTTATTCTTCTCGCGGCTTGAGATTCGAGATTTGCTTGATTTCGGGTCCGCGGATCTCTCTCCTTCTCAATTCATCTCTGTTTCTACTTCTGTGTTGTTGTGAGATATGAGTTTTGTGGATGAAAAGCGCGTAGGTTTGTGGTGACGGATGAAGAAGATTTGAAGTTGTTGGAGGTTGCGGTCGGTTCGAGATGACGAAGGGTGACGAAAAGGGTGTGGTGATAATGGTGAGTGAGCTGAGGTTAAGTTGAAGAAGGGTGTAAGAAAGTTGTTTCGGTATTGGTTTGTGTTATGCAGGTGAAGTGTGAAGGGTGATGCTATTGAGGTTGTGTGTTTTTTTGTTATTGTTGTTTGTGTGTTTATGAAAGAAACATTGTTGGAGATTGAAGGATAGTGAGTGGTCACGGTTTGTGTTGTGGCTTCAAATCATTTTCACCCTCTTCTACACTTTTCTGTTTTTTTTGTTCTTTCTGTTTGCTGGTTTTTGTGTAAATCTCAGATTCATTCCTTATTGTTGTTGCTTGGTTGAAGGTCAATGATTGAAGGGTAATGTTGTTTTGTTGTTGTTGAATAAACAGGTTTGCGGCGGATCGAGATTTGTGTGTTGGTTGTTGAAGATGGAGGCGGTGGTTCGAACTTGCAGAAAGTGAGGATTTAAGAAGTTTGTTGTTGGGTTGTGGCTTTGTTGTTCTGCTGTGTGGCGTGATGAAGGAGAGTGATTATGTTTTGGGTGTTTCGGTGATGTAAGGGAAAGAAGAAAAGCTGTGTTTGGCGTGTGGTTGGGATAATGGTGCAGATTTTCAGTGTGATTTGCGTTGAAGGATTGAGGTTTGCGTACGAAATTGAGGGAGAAAAAGCTTGTTGGTGAGGTGATGAAGGATGGCGTGTGATTGTGTGTGAAGGCTGATGAAAATTGAAGTGAAAGTAGTTGGTGTGACTTGACTGGCTGAAACAATGGTATGCGTGAAGTGAGGCTAGGAAGGCTGATGAAAATTGAAGTGAAAGTAGTTGGTGTGACTTGGAGTTTGTGAAGAGTTGATGAAATATTGGGCTTAACTTAGCAAAACAATGGGCCATTTCTTGTATAGAAAAAACTAAAATTTTTGGAAATGTTTAATAAAATAAAGGGATGAATTTATGGTTTTATGTATTTTTAAAATGATGATAATATGGGATAAAAATAATAGACACATGGATAGAAATTTGAAATAAAATGGACATTGTGGTTTAGCAAAGTGGAAAGGAAATTAAAAGTGGAAAAATTGGGTAGATGAATTCAGAAAAATAATTTGAAGATTGACTTAAAATGGTTAATAGAAATTTGGATGTGAATTTATGGATAAAAAATGGAAAATAAATTGGTGATGAATATTTGGACAAAAATGGTTAGGGTTTTTAATATGGACAAGTAGATGGATTTTACAAATGAAATTGGGTATGAACTAAACTTATATGGAATGGACCGACTACCATGCACACAACCATGAAACTTCAATTTTCAACTTGCAACCAATCTTGCCCCACTTCCACACCAAAAACCACTAGTTAAGAATGACACAACTACCAACAAATAATTTGTGACTGCAACAATGAACCGAAGTGTCCGGGAAAAATAAATCCGACGAAGCATGCTCTGAACTGATGAATTATGACGAGCCTGATTTTACGAACTAATCCCCACATAAACCACTGCCTGATAAACTGATGATTTTCGTATAACACAAATTGAATGCTCATGGCCCGAGAAATAGCCCTGAGATGCAGATGCGCCAGTAAATGGTCTTCACACGTGAAATCCTTGAGAACCAAATAATCAGGGAAATAAACCCTAATTCTGTAACATGAGCAATGAGAGGATGATGCCACTGATGGCTGTATAGCTGAAACTTTGAATTCTCTGATAATCCGCAGATAAAAACGTGAAACCCAAATTCTTCAAAAAATGTGATCCCATGTCTCAGGAAACTATGCAAATGGTATGAAAAATGTATATGAATGCAAAACGAAAAGCTGACAAAGACAGAAAAGCCAGAGGGCAAATTTAGGGTGTCTACAGATAGTAAGGTGAGGCTTGGTTCTCACATGTTGAAGGAAGAAGTCGATGATTGGTGGGTCGGTATAAGTCAAGCCCTTGATGAGGAGGATGAAGAGATTACTTGGGAAGTTTTTCGTACTGAGTTCTTAGGGAAGTACTACCCTGAGAGTGTGAAGGGAAAGAAAGAGATGGAATTCCTTGAGCTGAAGCAAGGTAGTATGTCAGTGGTTGACTATACTGCTAAGTTTGTGGAATTGGTTCAGTTTCATCCTCATTATACTGCTGCTACTACTGAGTTTTCTAAGTGCATTAAGTATGAGAATGACTTGCGTCCTAAGATTAAGCAAGCTGTGGGATATCAGAGAATTAGAAGTTTTTCAGATTTGACTGAATGTTGTAGAATCTTTGAAGAAGATAGCAAAGCTCGTTCTACACATTACAAGAGTGTGAATGAGAGGAAAGGGAAGCAACAAGCTAGAAGTGGACCTTATGTGACACCCGCTGATAAGGGCAAACATAGGAGAAACTTTGATAGGAGATCTGGTGGAGGGAGTTCTGGTCCCGTTACGTGTTACAAGTGTGGCGATCTAGGCCACAAGTCATTTGAGTGTGGGAAGAATATTGTGAAATGTTCAAACTGTGGAGGTCTTAGACATGCTACTACCGAGTGTAGGAGGAATGTTGTGAAGTGCTTCAATTATGGAGAAGTGGGTCACATTAGTACTAAGTGTGCTAAGCCTAAGCAAGCTCAGGCGGGTGGAAAGGTGTTTGCATTAGCAGGGAAGGACACTAATAGTACAAACCGTTTGATTAAAGGTACATGTTGTATTAATAGTACGCCTTTAGTTACTATTATTGATACGGGAGCGACTCATTCGTTCATTTCTCTTGAGTGCGCTAAGCGTTTGAATTTGTTTATGTCTTCTTGGGATGGTGAGATGGTTATTGAGACTCCTGCTTCAGGGTAGGTAACTACTTCTTTGGTGTGTGTAAGTTGTTCTTTGACCATGTATGGTAAAGATTTTGTTATGGATTTAGTTTGTTTGCCATTGGAAGGTTTGGACGTGATCTTGGGTATGAACTGGTTGTAGTTTAATCGAGTTCATATAGATTGTTATCATAAGTTAGTAAGGTTTCCTTCTTTGGATGATGATGAAGAAGAGAGTTTACTATCCACGAAAGAGTTGAAGAAAACTTTTAGTGGATGAAGCTCAATTGTTTGGTTTGTTTGCACCATTGTCAGTGGAAAGAGAAGTGGAGATAAGTAGGTTTCCAGTGGTGTGTGATTTTCCAGATGTGTTTTCGGATGATATTAAGGATGTACCGCTGGAAAGAGAAGTTGAGTTTTCTATTGATCTAGTTCCGGGTACTAGACCGATTTTGATGGCACCGTATCGTATGTCAGCTTCAGAGTTGGTAGAATTGAAAAAGCAGTTGAATGACTTGTTGGATAAGAGGTTTGTTAGGCCGAGTGTTTCTCCTTGGGTTGCACCAGTATTGTTGGTAAAGAAGAAGGATGGAAGTATGCGGTTATGTATTGATTATCGACAGTTGAACAAGGTGACAATTAAGAACAAGTATCCGCTTCTGAGGATCGATGATTTGATGGACCAATTGGTTGGTGCGTGTGGTTTTAGTAAGATTGATTTGAGATCAGGATATCACCAGATTCGTGTGAAAGAGGAGGATATTCAAAAGACGGCTTTTAGGACACGGTATGGTCATTACGAGTATTTCGTGATGCCATTCAGAGTTTCTAATGCGCCAGGTGTGTTTATGGAATGCATGAATCATATTTTTGATAAATAGTTGGATCGTTTTGTGGTTGTGTTCATCAATGACATTTTTATTTATTCTAAGTCTCAAGAGGAGCATGAAGAGCATTTAAGGATTGTGTAACAGATTTTGAAAGAGAAGCAATTGTATGCTAAGTTGTCAAAGTGCGAGTTTTGGTTGTCGAAGGTAAGTTTTCTTGGGCATGTTATTTCCGATGGTGGTATTAGTGTTGATCCATCCAAGATTGATGCGGTAATGCAATGGGAAGTTCCTAGATCGGTTACGGAGATTCGAAGCTTTTTAGGCTTGGCGGGTTATTATCGAAGGTTTATTGAAGGATTTTCGAAGTTGGCACTTCCGTTAACGCAGTTGACTTGTAAGGAAAAGGTTTTCATTTGGGATATTCGTTGTGAAGAGAGTTTCATGGAACTTAAGAGAAGGTTGACAACGGCTCCGATCTTGATTTTGCCGAATCCGACGGAACCATTTGTGGTGTTTTGTGATGCTTCATTGTTTGGGTTAGGTGGTGTTTTGATGCAAGATGGAAAAGTTGTAGCTTATGCTTCAAGACAATTGAGGGCGCATGAAAAGAATTATCCTACACATGATTTGAAATTAGCGGTTGTGGTTTTTGCTCTAAATATTTGGAGGCATTATCTTTATGGTGCAAGATTTGAAGTTTTTAGTGATCACAAGAGTTTGAAGTATTTATTTGATCAAAAGGAATTGAACATGAGACAAAGGAGATGGTTAGAACTTTTGAAGGATTATGATTTTGGTTTGAATTACCATCCGGGTAAGGCGAATGTGGTGGCCGATGCCTTGAGTCGTAAGTTGTTACATATGTCTGCATTGATGATAAGAGAATGGGAACTTTTGGAGAATTTTAGAGACTTGAGTTTGGTTTGCGAATGACACCGAGAAGCGTGAGACTTGGTATGCTACGTGTTACGAATGATTTTCTTGCAACCCTTTGTGAAAAGAAAAAGTTGGATTTGAAATTTGTTGGTTTGATGATGAATGAGAATGAGGATTTCAAAGTTGATAATTTTGGAGTTTTGAGATTCCGTGGTCGTATTTGTATTCCCGATGATATGGAGTTGAAAAAAAAAATATTGGAAGAGGGACATCGGAGTAATTTAAGTATACATTCGGAGGCGAATAAGATGTATTAAGATTTGAAGATGATCTTTTGGTGGTCCGGATTGAAGAGAGATGTAGCTCATTTTGTGTATGCGTGTTTGACTTGTCAGAAGTCTAAGGTGGAACATCAGAAACCTAGTGGTTTGATGCAACCATTGGATATTCCGGAATGGAAATGGGATAGTATATCGATTGATTTTGCTACGGGTTTTCCGAATACGCAAAGAGGTCATAATGCTATTTGGGTAATTGTGGATAGGCTTACTAAATCTGCTCACTTTATTCCAATTGATATTAGTTATCCTTTGGAGAAGCTAGCCGAGATTTATGTTTCTGTGGTTGTGAAGTTACATGGAGTTCCTAAGAGTATTGTATCCGATAGAGATCCTAGATTTACATCGAGGTTTTGGGAAATTTTGCAAAAGGCTTTGGGTTCTAAGCTAAGATTGAGTTCGGCTTACCATCCGCAAACGGACGGTCAAACCGAGAGGACAATTCAATCGTTAGAGGATTTGTTGCGTGCTTGTGTGCTAGAACAAGGTGGTGTTTGGGATAGTTATTTAGCATTGATTGAGTTCACCTATAATAACATTTTTCATTCGAGTATTGATATGGCACCATTTTAGGCTTTGTATGGTCGGAGATGTCGAACACCTTTGTGTTGGCATGAAACCGGGGAAAGAACGATAGTTGGACCGGAGATGGTACAATAAACGACGGAAAAAGTAAAGTTGATTCGGGAGAAGATGAAAGCTTCTCAAAGTAGACAAGAGTTATCATGACAAGAGAAGGAAGGATCTTGAGTTTCAGGAAGGCGACCATGTGTTCTTGAGAGTTACACCGGTTACGGGTGTGGGTCGTGCTTTAAAGTCGAAGAAGTTGACTTCTCGTTTTATTGGGCCGTATCAGATTACTACACGAGTGGGTGATGTGGCTTATCGTGTGGCTTTGCCTCTGAATCTTTCGAATTTGCATGATGTGTTCCATGTTTCGCAACTTCGGAAGTATGTTCCGGATCCGTCACATGTTATTCCTATGGACGCAGTTGAAATAAGAGATAACCTTACGGTGGAAGCTTTGCCGGTTAGGATTTTGGATCGTGAAATCAAAAAGCTAAGAGGCAAGGATATTGCGCTTGTGAAAGTGGCGTGGGGATGCGCTGCGGAAGACAATATGACTTGGGAATTGGAGAGTAGGATGCACGAGTCGTATTCGGAGTTGTTTGGATCAGGTAATATTTTCGAGGACAAAAATTTCTAAAGTGGGAGAGAGTTGTAACGCCCCGATTCGATTTTCCCAATTTTGTGGAGTCTTTTATTTAAATTGAATGATAATGGTTTTATTTGTGAAATTAACATGATAATAGGATATGCGAATGTGAATGTGTGATATGATTGGTTTGTTGTGTGATTTTACCGATTTGTGAATTTTCGGGTAAAATTGGAATTGGAGGGTATTTTAGGCATTTGCTAATTAATGTTAAGTTAAAAATTAGTAGAATTGGTAATTTTGAGAGAAAATGATATTTGAGTGGAAAGAATAGAAAATAGAAATAGAAATAGAAAGTTATAAGTTGTGAAAAAGAGAAAGAAAAGAAAAGATAGAAAGAAAATATAAGAGAAAGAAAAGGAAGAGAAGAGAAAAGAAGAGAAAAGAGGAAAACTTGGGAAAGCTTCAAGATTGCTCCTAAGAATCAGTATAATCGGGTAAGGGTGATAAACATTGTTATCTTGATATTGTGTATGATTATGTATGTGTTTGATTAGTTGAATTTTGGTTTTGATGAGTTTAGAGAAGATAAATAGTTAGGGTTTGAGAGAAAATGTGAGAAATTGGTAGATTAATCGGTTAGAAATCGTTGTAATCAAAGTATGATGTTAGATATATGCTTTAGATCATGTTTATGGAAGTATTGTGGAGATTGGGGAGGTTTTGGTAGGTCTTTTACGCAGTTGGAAATTCTGGAAATTGCAGTGGTCGCTCAGCGAGCTATCCCCCGCTCAGCGAAAGTTCCAGGGTGACCCTCGCTCAGCGAGCGAGAGGGCGCTCAGCGAGCCTGTAGGTTTTGAGGGGTTATGTGTTTTAATCCGTAACTTTAGTTTCGGGTATCCATTTTTAGTGATCCTTATATAGGTTCGAAGCTAGAAACACGTAGAAACTAATGATGCAAAGAAATGAAATGTTTAGACGACTTTCACCCGACTTTTCCGATAAAACGTAAATGAATTAATTATGGAAATGTGGGTTGATGTGATGTTGTGGCCGTTTGGAAAATGAATACATTGTTTGAATTGAATGCCAATGTATGTTAATTGAATGAGATGAATGCATAACTATATTGTGAATATGTATGTATTTTCAAGAATGTTGTGTGTCATTTTGCATGTAAGCATAATGTATGCATTCTTGTGCTGTGGGATTCTTTGTGAAACCGTTGTAGCATCGTGTGCTCATGTGGAGTGTGAGCGATGACTACAACAAGATTATGTGCCCATGTGGGGTGTGAGCGATCGGATTGTGTGCTTGTGTGGGGTGTGAGCAATCCAGAAACATCGTGTGCCCGTGTGGGGTGTGAGCGGTGGGTGATTTATTCACATTGATTATGTGCCCGTGTGGGGTGTGAGCAATCAGATTGTGTGCCCGTGTGAGGTGTGAGAAATCCATAAACATTGTGTGTCCATGTGGGGTGTGAGCAATGGAGAACATCGTGTGCCCGACGGGGAGTTACTTTAGGTAACAAGCGATGATTCCATTTGGTTCTTGAGTGAACCTGCTGAAATGTTGAGTCGGTACCGCATTTGCATATGCATAGAGTCATGTGTCAATCTCTATGAGTTGCATTTTATCATTTTAGTTATGATATGCAGAAATAAACATGAATGTGCATATGTTTATTTGGAGTATTATGAAGATGATAGTATGTGTGATGAAACATACTTGTTGGTATATATGCATGTTTGATATATGTATATGTATGTGATTTATACATTTGTAATGTATATGTGTGATTAAACATAGCTAGACGTATGTTTATGCAGAATGAATAGAATTGAGGAATAAACATAAATAATGTAAGTTTATGTGAATTAGTGAATTGATGCATGATGGATATGCTTGATTTCGTGTATGTACACGTTGCGATGTGTATGGGTGATGAGGTATGATTTGTGGTGAGAATATGTTTTATGTGTATTTTATATGTTGAAATATATAATTATACGCTTTGTTATTATGATAATGCTTCTCACCCTTCTGCTGTTTTATGATGCTCTACGAGGCATTGCAGAGTAGGTTGTTGGATGACATATTTTTGTGAAGCTCGTCTTCATCTTTTGGTCGGTCGCTCTGATATGTAGAACCGGGTAGTTAGGCTGGATTATCGCCATTTTTTTGATGCATTGTGTACATGTATCTTTTGGATGGATGTTTTGTATAGACATGAATATTGTTGTTGACATCAAACTTGTTGATATATATATATATATATATATATATATATATATATATATATATATATATATATATATATATATATATATATATATATATATGAATGGAAATATATATGTTTGATTTTGTTGAAATGTTTCCGCTGTATAATCATTTATCGTTTAAGAATTACCCCATCGTTGCATATCTATTATAAGCAGGTGTAATGTGGTTTGATTTCAAGTATAATGTGGAATTGCTCTTTTATACCATATTTCGAATATACTCTGATGAAATTTTTAATATGTGCCTAAGTGATTTAATTGATTATTTGGAGGTATAGAAAGGGGGTGTTACACTCCTCTTGGACTTTGTACAAAGACAACTTCCTACAATCAGTTAGCCTCCTCTTGAGCTTTATACAATTAATATTTAGAATAATATAAATATAAAATGTTTTTATTATATTATTTAACATTTGTCAGGAGAAAATCACCTCTCAAATTTCAAATTTGTCAGGTGAAATTCATCTCGCAATATCTGCGTTATAACTACTCTGCATACTTGCACCCAGTCTGCTCTGTTCTACTCTGACCATATTCTGAACTCTGGAAAAGATTTTGTAAGGTGAATTTCACATGTCAACGTTGCAAAGTGAATTTCACTTAGCAAAGTTGCGAGGTGGTTTTCTCTTTGCTACATTTTGCGACTAACGTTTTTGCGGGGTGTCTGGCCCACCCTACAATATTTATATTGTAGGGTGATATTTTTGTTTGCGGGATGTTTTTCACATGATAAATTACATTTGTTTTAGTGATTTTTTATTAAAAAAAAAGTTGTTGATTTATAAACCACAACAACTTGTTTACAAAGAAGATATTGTTGTCAAGGATTGAACCATGGACCAACAACTTACACTACCCAGTAAGGAAATGTCAACTGAGCTACCTCACCCACCCATTTTTTTTTGTAGTGATTAAATATTACAATCATTGTAAAGTTCAAATATTTGTTGATATTCACATTAGATTTTTTTTAAATAACATAGTTTATTAAAAATAATACTGGAATAATTTAGTTTTTGGAATAATTACGAAAATGACGTAATTTGAGTTGCATTCGCCATTCCAATTGGCGAATGCTTGAAAAATTTCTTAAAAATTACACATATTCTCCAATTGATATGGCTAATGTGTGTAATCCATTTTTTTTCAAATACAAGGATTCGCCAAATCATATGGCGAAAGGGTAAATTTTTTTTTGAAAAATTAGTAAACATTCGCCGACTCATTTGACGAATGGGTGTAAATTAAGAACAAAAATTTCAACAAATAAAAAAAATTAAAAACACACGCATTCGCCATCTCATTTAACGAATGCATGCAAACTACGACATTTTGATAATATATCTGAATACGTTATTTTGAAAAATAATTTATTAAATTATGTTATTTAAAAAAAAAATTCTTCCCATTATATATATCTTATGTTATAAATAAATTATTAAAATATGTAATAGCTAGCGATATATTTTTTAAATATTATATGTATATATTTCATATAATAATATAGATTAATAAAATATAAATATATATTAAGTGAACATGATATCGCATGGATACTAAATTCCTTATTCATACTTTTCTTTTCGATTATTACTCACTTTTTTTTTTTTTTGGATTATTGCCATGATTATATTGAAATTATTTCTCTATTGAGCATTTTCTAGAGTATCCGTTTTAAACATAAGTATTGTCATTTTTAGTTGTCAGAGTGTAGGGTTGAATTTTTTTCTCGTTTTCTTTGGTAAACAAAAATAAAGATTTAAGTGATGAGATTTTTATTTTATAATATTTATCATTTTAATTTTAATTTTTTAAATAAAAAATAATAATTATAAAATAATATAATTTAAATTTTTAAGGGAAAAAAAAAATCATTAACCCTCCCTCCATTTTGCATAAACTTCCTATTCATTAGCTTTTTCTGGTTTTACACAATTTGCACCAATTTCTATTGATTTAATTCAAACAGTGAGTTCAAATTGATTACCCCTAAAGTACTCATTGATATTATTATCTAGTTCTTTTTTAATTGTCATTAATCTCTTTCTTATTTAAAAGAAGCAAAACAGAATCCTTCTTTTGACTCTTTTGATTTTGGTGTTTTATTTTCATTCATTAATCTTAAATCACTAATCTTCTGTTTTGAGAAATCTTAGATCTGTTTTTATATCAACATATTCAAACCTCATCTACAAAAATCAGTATATAAAAAAACGTAGAGAGAGGAAGAGATATATCAAGGTGGATGAAAAGGAAGAAGCTTCACCATCATCTTTGTTTATGAAGAAACAAGATCCATCTCAACCTACACATCAAGGTAACTAACACTTCATTCTCTTTCATTTCTCTATTATCTTGAATTCATCAAGGTTTTCTCAATGTTTCTTAACATATTGATTAAGATATTTTCATCTCTTTTTATTTTTTTTTAAAGATATTTCATCTCTCTAAAAAATGAGAAAAAAAAAAGCAATTCAAAATTTCTCTTTATTTTTCTCCTCACAAAAATCTCCATTTAATAATAATAATAATAATAATAATAATAATAATTATTATTATTATTATTATTAAAAAAATTGTGCATATATATATAATATTTTAATTTCCATTTATAATGAAACTTAAATATAAGTGGAAAAAAATGTGCTGACCAATTATTATATATATAAAATGATTTGAAGGTAATGAAAAGAGAAAACATTATAGAGGAGTTAGGCTGAGACCATGGGGAAAATGGGCAGCTGAGATAAGAGATCCTAAAAAAGGAGCAAGAGTATGGCTTGGCACATTTGAAACTGCTGAAGCTGCAGCCACTGCTTATGATGAAGCTGCATTGAAGTTCAAAGGAAACAAAGCCAAGCTTAATTTCCCTCATCTCATTTCTCATTCGCCGCAATCGGATCCATCACCGACGCGTAAGAACAATAATGTTTTGTCTCAATCTACATCATTGCGGAGTAAGAGTAGTCCACGAAAGTCTCTTTTTCCGTTGTCATCGACAACGGAAAAAGAGATGTTTCCAAACCTAATGCAATATGTGCAAGTGCTTTGTAGTAAGAACGATGAAGATCTTCGACATGCAATTGCATGTCTTTATAATAATAGTAATAGTAATCATCAAAATAATAATAATCAACAATTTCGTTATTATAATTTGCCACCATTCTTCTCATCAATGGTGCCATCTTCTACTTCTAAGGATGGTGTTGTGTCTAGGGTTGGAGATCGTTGTCCTTTAGATACTAGAAGTGATCTTGATGAAAAGAACACGAGAGGGTCATAGTATCTATATAAGTGATTTGAATTCTTTTTTATTGTCAAATATTGTAGTTGATAAATAAAGATTCAACCATTCATATTTGCCTTAACCATTCATATTGAGTGTATTTAATTTTGAATTTTATTTAAAGTTAATTTGTAAATTCATTCGTAAGAATTTATTAAAAAAAATTAAATAGCAAAACAAATCAACATATGCAATTGGAAAAAAAAAGGTAAAAGTACAAGATCCAAAACAAAATGTGTTCAAGAAACAAACAAAACCGTCTATAAACAAAAGTCGAAGAAAAATATAAAACAAAAACCAAATGGAACACCATCCTAGAGGTAGAAACAGGTTTACCCTAAAACAAAAGACAACCAGAAAAAGCCAACAAATTCAAGCAACCAATGTATCCTGAAATCTTTGGTTCACCAGACCTTCGATGGATTAAATTGGAGGGAGGTAGATATGAACTTCTGCAGCAAACTAAAGAAGGACACCTGCTTAGGTAACACACCCCTAAATTCCAAGCCAAGTGAGTGTGTCTCACTCTCAATCAACAAAAGGAATCGTAAAACTTGGAGCATGAACATAAACCCACTTCCACATCAAACTAATAACCACATATATCCAATAATTTATTGTCAAACTTTCCCAATGAAAAAAACTTTATATCACAGTTTCTAAATTGCTCAAACCACAAAATGTGAAATCGAAGAAAGACCTAATGACATGTGTTTCCCGTTATCTAGGCCTAATAACAACTCAAATACCCTAGAATCAAACATGGTAGAGGCCCTGACCGCCCCATCAACGTAAACATTATATATCTAATAACACACAAAACAACTCGCCTTAAAAGATTTTGTCTAGACGACATCCTATCTTGAAGCAACTATCACAAGAACACAATTATTGAAGGTGCTTAACTATTCCAAAAAGCCCCCCACAACACCCTTTTGACCTATCTTTAGTACCCCTGACCACCTCCAACAAAATATCATAAATTGACCTAACCTAGAAGCCCCTATCATGATCTGATTTTTGAACTTAAGAATCTACCTGACCATACCTAAACACCCTTGAAATTAATTTGAGAAAACCCTAAAAAAGCTTCTCCTAACAAACTCAAAAGGTCACCTCAACTGAAAACTCCAAACCCAAACCACCCCCTTTAAAGAGTCTAGAGAACCTACCATTTGGGACTTATGCTCTGAGATAAGGAAAAGTCTCTCAAAAGAAAGACACACAAATGGCATATCCCACCCAAACATCATGCCAAAACCTTATCTTCTTATTGTTCCCAACCTTTTAAGATAATAAGAGGCATACCAATCATTTTGATTATGAGGAGATCAAAGGAAGGAAACCCCTCTCCACCAATGAGACACCCTCATAATAACTCATTCCCTTCCTCGTATAGGGGAGTTGAAACTATAAGAGTCATACATTGCAACACTAATGTCTCTCCAAAGTAAAGGAAAATCCATAAGAAACCTCCACCTCCACTTACTTAGCAAGATATGATTGACCAATTTGAGATCCTTCAGCCTCAAACCACTTATCCTTTTGGCTTTACAAACATCTTCCCACTTAACTCACACAACATTTGCTCCTTCTTTTGAACCATCCCATTAAACATGGTGTTGCATACCAATCAACTTCTTCCAAACCGAAATTGACATCTTCATGGAAGACAAGAAAAACAAGATTATACAGTTTTGCACATGATTCAACTTAATCACTGCGACCTATACTCACAAGACTATGCCAACAAGAAGCTAATCTCTTAGAAAGAAGAATTATCAGGGGATTCCAAAGTCCCTAACTTCTTCGGACTTTCACCTAAAGGGAGTCCTAAATACTTAAAAGGAATATAATCCACCTTACAATGCAAAAAAAAAAAAGCCTTAGTTTGATCCAGAAAAAAAAACAACTAACATTAATCTAAACAATCAACTCTTAGAAATTCACTTTGAAGCCCGAGGCAAGTTCGAAACTCCTAAGAACAGATAAAATGGTGGAAAGATTTTCAACCAACGGAACTCCATCAACACATTATGACCAACATACCTAAAGGGAGTCTGAAATACTTAAAAGGAATGTAATCCACCTTACAATGCAAAAAAGCCTTAGTCTGGTCCAAAAAAAAGCCTACTAACATTAATCTAAACAAACAACTCTTAGAAATTCACTTTGAACCCCGAGGCAAGTTCGAAACTCCTAAGAACAGACATAATGGTGGAAAAAAATTCAACCAAACGGAACTCCATCAACACATTATCATCAACATACCTAAATGGAGTCCTAAATACTTAAAAGAAATGTAATCCACCTTACAATGCAAAAGAGTCTTAGTCTGATCCAGAAAAAAACCTATTTACATTAATCTAAACAAAGAACTCTTAGAAATTCACTTTGAACCCCGACGCAAGTTCGAAACTACTAAGAACAGACATAATGGTGGAAAGAGTTTCAACCGACGAGACTCCATCAACACATTATCATCAACATACTAAAGACGAGAAATTCTAATTCATATATACCCACCTTGAATCTTTCATAAACATCCACTAAAAATGTCTCTTTCAAAGAAGCACTAAGATTTTCCATACCAAACAAAAAAAATTAAAGGATTTTCTTACTTCAGACCCTTATGAATACTCATTCCATTCCGTTATAAGTGTCACTTTTTGGATAATTTTTTGTTTCTTTTTAATTGTCAATTGTAAAATTTAAGATAATATTAAATGCACTTTGTCAAAATTACCCCAAGATAATTATTATAGAGAGAGAGAGAGAGAGAGAGAAAAAGTAAAATGAATGTCATAAATAGTTAGGGTTATTATAGGTAAGAAGATAATTATTGTAAAAAGAGTAATAATAATGATTAATTTTCTTAGTATGTGTAAAAACTCAAAATATAACACTTAAAAAGAAACTGAATTTTCTGAGTCTTGAAGATCTATTCACTGAAACAAAGAAACTACCATAAATAACACAATATATATTTAATAATATAATATCATAAATAATAATTTAATATTTAATTTCTATAATAAATAAATAACTTTAAATCATTATTTGTAAGATAAATTATGACCCCACAAATATTATATAGTTTCGGCTGCACGATCACGTTCACATATGTCAACCTTTGCGGCCATTATTCTCTCTGTCTTGTCCAGTTTCATGCATCTTTTCTTCAAATTTAAAGTGAGCAATAGCCATTCCAAATGAAACCCTAATTAATTTATATATATATATATATATATATATATATATCCATGTACTTTGCGAGTTTAAACAACATGCATTTTAGACACAAATAAAACAAAACAAAAGTAGAGTATGTATAGTTGATGTAATTTTATATCAACTTTTAATAATTTTAAAAAATACTTCAACATATCATTTGTCATTGATTAGGATTTTATCTACATAATAAAGTAAAAGGTAAAGCGTAAGAAGACAAATAAAATTGTATGTTTTAGAGACACATGTTTCTGATGAAGAACCTCTTAATTCTGCTTTTAAGGCTGAAAGAGATGCTTATAAGAAGTATGTCGATGATGCCAATGAAACTGCTTGTCTCATGTTGGCTACCATGAATTCTGAATTGCAAAAGCAACGTGAAAACATAGCAGTGTTCGATATGATCGAACATCTGAAGATGCTCTACCATTAATTTTGAATTGCAAAAGAAACATGAAAGATTTGAAGTTTCAAAAGCCCTTTTTCCAAGTCAAACTAGTTGTGGGAAGCCCAGTAGGTCCCCATGTACTCAAGATGATTGGGTATGTGGAGAATCTTGAAAGATTGGGTTTTTCCCTAAAAAAGGAGCTTGCAACTGATTTGATCCTGCAATCGTTACCGGAGAGTTTCGGTCAATTTGTCCTTAATTTCAACATGAATGATATGGACAAATCTCTTCATGAATTGCTAAGCATGTTAAGAACTGTTGAGAAAAATCTAAAGTAAAAAAAGAAATCCATTATGATGGTTAGTAATTGAAAGAAACAGAACAAAAGGATCACTAAGTAGGGTGGTAAATGGAAAAGTAGGGAAGTTGTCAAACCCAAACATACTGCACCTGCTTTGAAGCCTAGTGGAGGCATAGCTAAGGAGGGCACTTGCTTCTGTTGTGGTAAGATCAGACACTGAAAGAGAAACTGCCCAAAGTACCTGGAAGATAAGAAGAATGGAGTGGAGACTTCAACTTCAGGTATTTTTGTTATAGAAATAAATTTATCTACTTCAGCATCATGGGTATTAGATACTGGATGTGGTTCTCACATTTGTACCAATATGCAGGGACTAAAAAGGAGTAGAGATTTGGCAAAAGGTGAAGTTGACCTACGAGTTGGAAATGGAGCAAAGGTTGCTGTTTTAGCTGTAGGAATTTATGATTTGACTTTACCTAGTGGTTAATAGTTCAGTTAGAGAATTGTTATTATGTATCTGCAATTAGCAGGAATATTATTTTCGTTTCTTGTTTGGATAAGTTTGGTTTTTCATTTATAATAAAGAACAATTGTTGCTCTATTTATTTAAATGATATATTCTATGTTACTACACAAATGAACAATGGATTGTATATCTTTGATCTTGAAATGCCAATTTATAACATTAATACTAAAAGGATGAAACCTAATGAGTTAAATCCAAGTTACCTTTGGCATTGTCGCTTAGGCCATATAAATGAGAAACCTATCTTCAAACTCCATAAAGATTGACTCTTGGATTCTTTTGATTACGAATCATATGATACATGCAAATCTTGTTTAATTGGAAAAATGACAAAGACCCCATTCACGGGAAAAGGTGAAAAGGCAAATGATATTTTGGCCCTCATACTTACTGAGGTACGTGGACCACTAAACATACCAGCCAAAGGAGGTTTTCAATACTTCGTCATATTTACTGATGATTTTAGTAGATATGGTTATGTGTATTTAATGAAACACAAATCTGAATCCTTTGAAAAGTTCAAAGAGTTCAAGAATGAAGTACAAAACCAATTAGGTAAGAATATTAAAACTCTTCGATCAGATCGAGGTGGTAAATAATTAAGCCTAGAGTTTGATGATCATCTAAAAGAGTGTGGGATTCTATCCCAACTCACTCCTCCTAGAACACCACAATGGAATGGTGTATCTGAGAGAAGAAATTGAACCTTGTTAGACATGGTCTGATCCATGATGAGTCACGCCGATATTCCAAACTCCTTTTGGGGACATGCACTACTGACAGTAGCTTACACACTTAACTATGTTCTGTCCAAAAATGTAGAAAAGACACCATATGAGATGTGGAGTGGTAAGAAACCACATAGGTCTTACATGAATATTTGAGGTTGTGAAGTTTATGTGAAACGAAAAGTTTCAACTAAACTTGAGCCCAAATCTGACAAATGCTTATTTGTGGGTATCCTAAAGAAAAAAGAGGATATTACTTCTACAATCCTTTTGGGGGCAAAATGTTTGTCGCTCAAACTGAAGTCTTCTTAGAAAAGGACTTTATTTCCAAAGCAATCAGTGGGAGGAAAGTAGAGCTTGAATAAATTCAAGAATCATAAAGCATTGATACACCTATGGAGGAATTAGAGCAGGAATCATAAACAGTTGTGGTAAGGTACATACCTATAAGGCAAGATTGGTTGCTACATGTTATAAACAAATTCATGGGGTAGACTATGATGAAACATTTTCACCAGTTGCAATGCTTAAATTTGTTTGGATTTTACTTGTTATCGTTGTATATCATGATTATGAAATATGGCAGATGGGTGTCAAGACTGCTTTCCTTAATGGAAATCTTCTTGAGGATGCGTACATGACACAACCTGAAGGATTTGACATACCTGAAGAAGCCCAAAAGATATGCAAGTTACAACGATCAATCTACGGGTTAAAGAAAGCTTCTAGAAGCTGGAATCTTTGTTTTGATGAAACTATAAAATAATATAGATTCATAAAGAATGAAGATGAGTCTTGTGTCTACAAGAAGATTAGTGGGAGCATGATCGTTTTCTTGGTATTATATGTAGATGACATATTATTAAATAGAAACGATATCCCTATCTTGCAACAAGTAAAAGCTTGGTTAGGGAAATGCTTTTCTATGAACGACCTTGATGAAGCATCATATATATTAGGAATAAAGATCTATAGAGATAGATCACAAAAACTGCTTATCCTAAGTCAGAGTACCTACATAGACAATGTGTTGAGACGCTTTAATATGCATGATTCCAAGAAAGGATTCATACCTATGCAATATTTCCATGTGTCTATCAAAAACACAATCCCCTTCAACAAAGGGAAGAAATGGATCGCATGAATAAGATTCCATATGCATCTGCAATAGGATCTATCATGTATGTCATGTTATGTACTCGACCAGATGTCACATATATTTTAAGTGCAACGAGTAGGTACCAATTTGATCCTGGTGATGTTCACTGGGTAGCTGTCAAGAATATCCTTAAGTACTTGAGAACTAAGGATACATTCTTGATATGTGGAGGTCAATAAGAGCTCGCGGTAATTGGTTACACCGATGCCAACTTCAAGACAGATATGGATGACTTTAAGTTTCAATCTGGTTATGTGTTTTTCCTAAATGGTGGCGTTGTGAGTTGGAAAAGTTCAAAGCAAGAGATAGTTGTTGATTCTACAACCGAGGCCCAGTATATTGCTACCTCAAATGCAACAAAGGAAGTTGTTTGGATTAAGAAGTTCATTAGTGATCTTGGCATAATCCCTAGAATTGTAGATCACATTGATCTCTATTGTGATAACAATGGTGTCATCGCACAAGCTATGGAGCCTAGATCTCACCGACGATCCAAACACATACTTAGGTGTTATCATCTCATTCGAGAAATAATAGATCATGGAGATGTGAAGATATGCAGAGTACCTACACTTAAAAATATTGCTGACCCACTAACAGAACCTCTTGCACAACAGAAGCATGATGGTCATACTAGATCTATGGGTATTAGGGGTATGCATGATTAGCTCTAGTGCTAGTGGGAGATTGTTGGTGTAAGCCCTAGAGGCCAATACTTTTGGTACTTTTATCGAATTATTTATTAATAATAAAAGGCATTTCTTTATTATGTTTGTTTTTCCAAAATGATAAAGTCCCTAGAATAGCTAGTTCATTTAATAAAATATTAAGTGTGACTTAATCATGAGATTTTATTAAACATAAGGACATTATTCTTAAAGCATACATAGTCGAGCTTTAATGTGAAATGGGATAGCCTTAAAGCATTAAGACTATTATATAGATAGACTGATGATCACATCTCATGGATCATGGATAAGGAGTTATCAAGTCTTGACATAAGTATGAATATTATAAGTCATATTTATACTGAATTGACCCACTATGAGAGTACTACATAGAATGTTATGTAAAGTGTCATAAGTTACTCTCATGGTTATAGTGGTGTATACCATCCTTCAACCTGAAACTACTATGGACCCTAGATGTAGATTCAAATACTTTATTGTTGATCAAACGTTGTCCGTAACTGGATAATCATAAAGTCAATTGATGGGTACTTTACAAATCATGTTGAGGGACATGAGTAGCCTAGATGGAATTTTCTCATCCTGCATAACAGGATAAATGTCTAAGGCCCCAATATTTAACTGGACAAGGATGACACGATATATGCACTGTGTTCAATATAGACATAAGGGAAAAAGGGTAATTGTACACACAAGTACTATCACAAAAGGTTTTGTCATATCACATGGCAATTTTGTAACTTGGGTAGCAGTGATGTGTTGCTAGATACCGCTCATTGTTTATTATGTTAAATACATGATTTAATATAATTGACAACGTCGCAAAATCCTACAGGGTCACACACATAAGGACGGTTAGAGAATGAATAGAATAAATAAGGTACACCGTAAGGTACGATGCACTTGAATATAATACGGAATATGGTAAGGTACCACGTGCTTAATTAATATATGATATAAAAATAGTTATTATTAATTTTATAATAGTTATAAAATATAATAATAATAAAATTATGTTTATTATAATAATAGTTATTATAATAATATAATAATATTATTATTTAGTTGGGCTTTTAGCTTGAAGCCCACACAAGTAGTTTTATAAATAGAACCCTTGTGCGGAAGCTCAAGAGTTGTTGTTGAAACCTTGGCCGTATTTTATTTTTCCTCACCCTCACTACAAACCTTCAATCTAATCAGCTAGAATTGTGACCGAAGGAAGCTATTCGTGTGGACTGAGTAGAGGTGATGTTTATCGTACAACTCTCATGATCATCCATCGATTCAGATTCAAAGGTTTCATCGCCACAAGAGGTAATCTTTCTATCACAGATCATGACCTTTCGTAAGGATCTCTTAAGGGAAATTTTTGTTTTCCGCTGCGTTTTATTTCTAATTTCCCTTCACCATGATCCAGACCCAAAATAAGGACCAATAGCCTAGAGCTACATTTTATTGCTAATTTCCCATTCTTACTTTGGCATCAGAGTACCTTGCAGATACACCCCCTATCTCTCCTCGACGACCGAGCATCACATCATCATCTACATCAGCGTTTAGGGCCCACTACAGATTCTGATTGCACTGGAACAATCATATATGTATATATATGATTGTGGATTGAGTATGTCATGACATTGTGTGTGAATTGTGATGGTATGGTTGGTGTGGATTATGTGAATTACTACTCCTTAACATGTGTTTTCCACCATTTAATTATTGAATGTAATTATACCGTCTATTTGTTGTTGTGTTTGTACTCCTTAGGGTGTACAGATAATCAGGTACCTAAGTAGTGTTTGGAGCTTGTGTTGCTTGATCGAGTCTTAGTAGTCGCTCTGATACGTAACACGAGATGTAGGGATTTACTATGTTTTGCATTGTTTTATTTTGCTATGTATATTATTTTTAACTTGCATTGGACCACGAGTTTGGTGGAGAATTTGTTGTCAAGGCCTTAGTGTCATGAAAGTAAACTAATTTAAGTATTTCACTATTTAATTCATTTTTTCTGACTAATAAAGTAATTGAAGTGACTTGATACTTCATGATATCTTAGAGATGTGACATCCTAATTGTGTACTCTGATGTTTTCCACAATTATTTTATATATTTTATTGATGGAGATAGTAAGGTGTTACACATCAAAATAGAAAACAGACTTGACTTCCATAGTAGAAGTAGAAACTAAATTTTTTTTAGTACTTTCCTATGAAATAACTTCATTGTCCATCATAATGATATACCTTGATGTTGATTCGTGGGGATCAACACAACCAACAAAGTTAGAATTCGAATAGTCGATCACACATAAATTGCAGGTCTGTCTATACATTAGAATGTAATGTTTTGTTCCTTAAAGGTACCTGACATCGACATTGCATCTTTCCAGTGATCCATACCTGGATTACTCTTATATCTTCCTAAGATTTCAACATCAAATGCAATATCTAGTCTTGTGCACACTTGAGTACATAAAACTTCCAACAATAGAAGTATAAGGAATGTTCTTCATTTGTTCTTGATCTGACTTGATCAGAAGGGACCTTCCAGTGATGAGCAGCTTCGGTGGAGAACTTGGGGGTGTACCTACAAGGCACTCCGATGCCAAAGTAAGAAAGTGCAAGTATAGAAAGGTAGAAGAGAATAGAATTCATAATACTTGACCCTCTTGTGAAAGAGGGTATTTATAATGTGCCCCCAACGCTGGGTCAAGGTTCTCCCATAGGTTGGATTAGTTAGGCCCAAGGAAGAACTGCCAAGGACTATGTAGGAGCAGATAAGACCTAACACGTGGTATTGCCCATGGTCCAACTGTCCCTACATATCAGGAGATAAGAGTGGGCATTTGGGTGACGTGGATCACGCGGGGGAGACACTCTCCCACGTCTCATTGTATTAGGCCATGTGTCGTGCCCGACGACTATGCCTCTGCCCGGCGCAGACTGCATTGGCCCAATCCAGAACAGGAGCCCCCAAGTCGCAACTCCGGAGCGGAGTGATGAATTAAGAGGAAGTATGTCGAGCGTAAGGTTAATGACGGCAAGGTCAGTCAATGTCGATGACATTTGTCATTGTTTGTGGAGTCGTGCTCGATGCTTCTTTTATGCTTTACGTTGTCGATGATACACGCTTCAACATTTTTGTAGAATCGTGGACATGGATGCCCAGTGTTTGTCAAGGCTTCCATATAGCCATTGTTGGCAAGGCCTCATTGGAACTCCACTATGTCGGGGAGAGATACCTGCTCGGATAGATTACCAGCGTCTTTGAGGTGTCAAGGACGTGACTGCATTTTCTTAAGGTGTCGAATGTAACGCCCCAAATTTTATTTAATTATTTTAATTGGATTATAGTGTTTGGTGTGTATGAAGAATAATATATATTATTGAGTATAATTTTAATTGAGAATTATATTAAGGTGGGTATTATTATTATTATTGGATAAATTTAATAATTGGAAAATATGAGGTGAGGGTCAAGGTGATCATTTGGTGGATTTAGTGAGGGTAAAGGTGGAAGTCCCAAATTGGTCTAAGGGATTAAGTTGTAAAGAGGAAAAAAGATCGTATTATTGGGAACGAAGAATGATCATGAAATTGAGAAGAGGAGAAGAGAAAGGGCTAAGGTCAAAGAGAAGAATCCGCGAGGAAGAGGAATTTCTCGTCAAAACCAAGGTAAGGGTGGGATTCTTCCATCTCTAAAGGGTTTTATAATGGGAATTGGGTAGGTTGAAGATGAGATGTTGGGGTTTTGGTGATTGAGTAGGTTTTTGGTTGAGTTATTGATAAATTGTTATTGTTAGTTGATAATGTTATGAATTAGGTAGTAAAATAAGTAATTATTATGAATTCTGACTGGATATTGGTGTTTTGGGGATGAAAATCTGTGCAGGTTTGAGTGCAGAACGCAGAGAGGAGAACTGCGAAATCACAGAGCTCGCTTAGTGAGCAAGGTGAACCTTGGAAAGTCATAATATAGTGAGTTGCTCACATAGCGAGCAATCCCCCTTGTTGAGCGAGACCTGGAGCGAAAAACGTTGATTTTTAATTCCGAAAAATTCCTTAAAATTATCTAATTAATTTGATAATGCTTAGGAATCGATGTGGTGTAGTTGAAGGTAGTAAAAGAGGAGTTATACACATAATTGTTGGGATAATTAATATAACTTGAATATGAACATAGTTGATATGCTGTTGGACTTAGTTGTTGTTATGTTATGAGTTGTAGTTGTTGTGATAAGTTACATATGTTGTTGTTTATACATGTATATGTAATATATTGTTGTATATGTTGTTGTTGCGTTAGTGGTGGTTGTAGTTGATTTATGTGGTTATATGTTGAATATGCATGATGTTGATGATAGCTAGATATTATGGTGAATTGTTGTATGGTGAATGTTGTTGAGTTGTAGAATGTAATTATTGTATATATGCATGTATGTCATTGGTGTTGCATGACATGTTGCATAGTTGGGTAATATATCAAGGCGGGGTATGTTAGTTGTTGTGATGTTGGTGCGATCATGAAATAGGGATCGCATGTGGCCATGAAACAGGGGTCGAGGGTGTGATCATGAAATAAGGATCATACTAGACCACGAAAGAGGGGTCGAGAGTTCCGACGGGAACTGAATCTTAAAATAGAAATCGGATTATGGTACTGCATGCATAGAGTCAAGTAGAGTGTCATTGCATAATTGTTGTTGTATATGATGTTGTTGATGTGTATGATGTTGTCGTAGGTAAGATGTGGTTGTGTGGTTGTTGTTAAGAAGTGGTGTTTTATTTCTGATACTTTCTTATTCTTATTATATTTCTCTTTGTGATGTAAGTATCTCACCCATTCTGTTTGAATGTTACCCTTATGTTGGTAATGTGCAGGTGAGCAGGATAAGTCGAGTGGTGGTCAATGAAGTCGGTGTACTTCACGTCATTAGGATGTCAGCTCTGATACGTCACTTTGGGTGTCAGGACGGCGTTGCATATATTTGTTTATTTCTTTCTGGAAAAACATTTTTTTTGTAATTGAAGTATGACTGATGTTGCTCTAAAAATATTTCCGTTGCATGTTGAATACTTTTCTCATAAATGTATCATTGAGCCAAGGGTTGTTTTTTGAAGTTGAATTGTGACACTCAAATATGAAGTTGAAAAATTTACTCTGATTTTATAAATATTTTTGTGGGATAATTTGGGTGTTACAAAGTGGTATCAAAGTAGGTCGATCTGTCCGACCAAGTAGTTGAGTTGTTGTGTTGTTGTTGAGTGTTAAGCGTTGTTGTTGCGTTGTTTTTGTGTTGTTGTTGTTGATTCTAAATCATTGTTGGATTATTGTTGTGTGACAAATTTAGAATGGTTAGGAGAAACGATGTTGGACTTTCCGCTGCTATGCAAGCGATGGAATAGGTCGTGCAAAATCCGATGAATATTGGGGATCACGAGAGTGATGATTTTAGGAAGAATGATCTGCTACGTTCAAAGGGAAGTATGACCCTGCTGGAACACAGGATTGGCTCAAGGAGATTGAGAGGATCTTAAGAGTGATGGAGTGCTTGGAAGGGAGTAAGGTGCGGTTGGGTTCTCACAAACTGGTAGCTGAAGCTGATGATTGGTGGGTTAGCACTCGCCAACAGTTGGATGCATCTGGTGAGGCGGTCACTTGGGTTGTGTTCAAGAGAGAATTTATGAGGAAGTATTTTCTTGAAGATGTTTGGGGAAAGAAGGAAATCGAGTTTCTGGAGTTGAAGCAAGGCAGCATGTCTGTGACTGAGTATGCTGCGAAGTTTGTTGATTTAACAAAGTTTTATCCTCATTATAGCAAGGCTCGATCTGAGCATTTCAAAAGTTTAGTTGAGAGAAGAGGTAAACAATAGATGAATCGTGGGAAACCTTATGCAACTCCTGCTGATAAGGGTAAGAAAAAATAGAGTGAAGGTAAAAGGCCAAGTGGGGGAGGTGCTCCTACTTCGCTGAAGTGCTATAGGTGTGGTGATATGGGTCATCGTGCCAGT
Organism: Lathyrus aphaca; assembly: GCA_963966055.1. Classification (NCBI taxonomy): domain Eukaryota; kingdom Viridiplantae; phylum Streptophyta; class Magnoliopsida; order Fabales; family Fabaceae; genus Lathyrus; species Lathyrus aphaca. The sequence goes on along the minus strand of OZ014519.1, from coordinate 405,647,096 downwards.
GATTGCACGAGTGAGGTGAAGAAATGTTTCAAGTGTGGTCAACCCAGACACTTGATTGTTGAGTGCAAAGCAAATCTAGTTACTTGCTACAATTGTGGGGAGCAAGGTCACATCAGTACACGTTTTCAGAAGCCTAAGAAAGCTGCAACTGGAGGAAATGTGTTCGCTTTGACAGGGACACCGACTTCTAGTAAGAATCGTTTGATTGGAGGTATTTGTCATATTAATAGTATTATGTTGATTGCTATGATTGACACAGGTGCAACGCACTGTTTTATTTCTCTTGATTGTGTGAGGAAATTAGGACTTATCGTGTCTCCGATGCAAGGAGAGATGGTTATCGAGACTCCTGTTGATGGGTCGTTAACTACTTCTCTCGTATGTCTGAATTGTCCGTTATCGATTTATGGTAAGGAATTTGGTATGAATTCTAGGTATGAATTGCTTCAGTAAGTCAGTTCGGTTTCTTACTTCTGGTGAAGAGGAAGAAGAAGCTGGTTATTTGTCTGCTCGAGAGTTGAAAGAGCTTATGGAGGAGGAAGCGCAAGTTTTGGCGCTGTTTGCATCGTTGTCAGTGGAGAATGATATGGAAATTAGTGAATTACAAGTGGTGAGAGATTTTCCGGAAGTGTTTCCAGACGATGTTATGTATGTGCCACCAGAGAGAGATGGAGTTTAGTATTGATCTTGTGCCATGAATGAGACCTATTTCGATGGCATCGTATCATATGTCGGCTTCCGAGTTATCGGAGTTGAAGAAACAGTTAAAAAATAAATTTGTGAGACCGAGTGTATCATCGTGGGTAGCACCGGTATTGTTGGTAAAGAAGAAGGATGGTAGCATGAGGTTGTGTATTGATTACAAGCAACTGAATAAGGTGATGATTAAGAATAAGTATCCGCTTCTAAGGATAGATGATCTGATGGATCAGTTAGTTGGTGCTTGGGTGTTTAGTAAGATCGATTTACGATCGGGTTATCATCAGATAAGATTGAAAGATGAATATATTCAGAAGACTGCTTTTAGGACTCTGTATGGACACTATGAATATGTTGTGATGCCATTTAGAGTTACTAATGCACCTGGTGTATTCATGGAATATATGAATCGGATTTTCCATGAGTATTTGGATTAATTTGTTGTTGTTTTTATAGATGACATTCTGATTTATTCTAAGTCAGAAGAAGAGCATGTTGAACATTTGCGGATTGTGTTGCAAGTGTTGAGAGAGAAGAAGTTGTATGCTAAATTGTCGAAGTGTGAATTTTGGTTGAAAGAGGTGAGTTTCCTTGGTCATTTGATTTTGGAAAAGGAATTGTTATGGATCCATCAAAGTAGATGCAGTGCTACAATGGGAGACTCCAAAGTCAGTGATAGAAATTAGAAGTTTCTTGGTATTGGATGGTTATTATCGAAGATTTATTGAAGGGTTTTCGAAGTTGGCACTTCCGTTGACCCAATTGACTTGTAAGAATAAGGAGTTTGTGTGGGATTCTCAGTGTGAGAAGAGTTTTATTGAGCTGAAGAAGAAATTTACTACTACACCAGTTTTGATTTTTCCGAAAGCAGATGAACTGTTTGTGGTTTATTGTGATGCTTCCTTGATGGGTTTAGGTGGAGTATTGATGCAAGATGGTCAGGTTGTGGCATATGCTTCGCACTAGTTGAGAGTACATGAGAGGAATTATCCTACTCACGATTTGGAGTTAGCAGCTTTGGTGTTTGTCTTGAAGATTTTGAGACATTACTTGTATGATTCGAGGTTTGAGGTGTATAGTGATCATAAGAGTTTGAAATACATGTTTGATCAGAAAGAGCTGAATATGAGGCAGAGATGTTAGTTGGAATTTCTAAAGGATTATGACTTTAGTTTGAATTATCATCCAGGTAAGGCTAATGTTGTAGCTGATGCCTTGAGTCGAAAGACATTGCATATGTAGGCTATGATGGCTAGAGAGTTGGAGTTGATTGAAAAATTCAGAGATATTAGGTTGGTTTGTGAACAGACACCTCATAGTGTGATGTTGGAAATGCTGAAGGTTAATAATGATTTTCTTGATCGTGTTCGGGAGAGTCAGAAGTCGGATGTGAAATTGGTGGATTTGATGGTTAATGATGAACGAGTTGGAAATAATGAGTTTCGAGTTGATGAACAGGGAGTACTTAGATTTTAGGATCGTATTTGTATTCGTAATGATCTTGAATTGAAGAGAATAATTCTTAAATAATGGCATAAGAGTGGTTTGAGTATTCATCCAGGAGCGACGATAATGTATTAGGATTTGAAGAAGATATTTTGGTGGCCTAGTATGAAGCATGGTGTGGCTCAGTTTGTGTATGCGTGTTTGACTTATCAGAAGTCGAAAGTGGAACATCAGAAACTTGCTGGTTTGATGCAACCGTTGGATATCCCCAAGTGGAGATGAGATAGTATATCGATGGATTTTGTTACGGGGTTACCTACTAATCCAAGAGGGTATGATGCCATTTGGGTGATCGTTGATAGGTTGACTAAGTTAGCGCATTTTATACCGATTTATATTACTTATTCTTTGCAGAGATTGGCAGAGATATATGTCGGTGTAATTATGAAGTTACATGGAATACCATTGAATATTGTGTCGAATAGAGATTTGCGGTTTACTTCGAGATTTTGGGAGAGTTTGCAAGAGGCATTGGGTTCAAAGTTGAATTTGAGTTCAGCTTACCATCTTCAGACTGATGGACAGACGGAGAGGACGATATAATCTTTGGAAGATTTGTTGAGAGCTTGTGTACTTGAATAAGGAGGTGCTTAGGATAGTCACTTGTCATTGATTGAGTTTACCTATAATAATAGTTATCATTCCAGTATTAGAATGACGCCGTTTGAAGCTTTGTATGGTCGAAGATGTCGGACACCTTTGTGTTGGCATGAGTCAGGTGAGAGTGTTGTACTTGGACCTGTTATTATGCACCAGACTACTGAAATGGTGAAGTTGATTCGAGATAAGATGAATATTTCACAAAGTAGGAAGAAGAGTTACCATGATAAAAGAAGAAAAGATCTTGAGTTTCAAGAAGGAGATCATGTGTTTTTTAGGGTTACTCCGATGAACGGTGTTGGGCGAGCTTTGAAGTCGAGAAAACTTACTCCTAAGTTTATTGGACCTTATCAGATTTTGGCAAGAGTTGGACTTATTGCTTATAGAGGGCGTTGCCACCAAGATTGTCTAATTTACATGATGTGTTTCATGTTTCGCAGCTTCGAAAGTATGTTTCGGATCCGTCACATGTGATATCGATGGATGAAGTGGAGGTAAGAGATAATCTTACAGTTGAAGTATTACCAGAAAAAATTGATGATCGACAGGTAAAGCAGTTGAGAGGCAAGGAGATTGTCCTTGTGAAAGTCGTTTGGGGAGGAGATTTCGGTGGGCATATGACTTGGGAATTGAAAAGAAGGATGCAAGAGTGGTATCCGAATCTTTTTGCTTGAGGTAAGTTTTCGAGGACGAAAACCATTTTAGTGGGGAAGAGTTGTAACGCCCCAAATTTTATTTAATTATTTTAATTGAATTATAATGTTTGGGGTGTAGGAAGAATAATATATATTATCGAATATAATTTTAATTGAGAATTATATTAAGGTGGGTAGTATTATTATTATTGGATAAATTAAATAATTGGAAAATATGAGGTGAGGGCAAGGTGGTCATTTAGTGGGTTTAGTGAAGGTAAAGGTGGAAGTCCCGAAGTTGGTCTAAGGGATTAAGTTGTAAAGAGGAAAAAGGATCATATTATTAGGAACAAAGAACGATCGTGAAATTGAGAAGAGGAGAAGAGAAAGGGCTAAGGTCGAAGAGAAGAATCCGCGAGGAAGAGAAATTTCTCGTCAAAATCAAGGTAAGGGTGGGATTCTTCCGTCTCTAAAGGGTTTTATAATGGGAATTGAGTAGGTTGAAGATGAGATGTTGGGGTTTTGGTGATTGAGTATATTTTTGGTTGAGTTGTTGATAATTTGTTGTTGTTAGTTGATAATGTTATGAATTAGGTAGTAAAATAAGTAATTACTATGAATTCTGGCTGGATATTGGTGTTTTGGGGATGAAAATCCGTGCAGGTTTGAGTGTAGAATGCAGAAAGGAGAACTGCGAAATCGCAGAGCTTGCTTAGCGAGCAAGGTGAACCTTGGAAAGTCATAATACATTGAGTTGCTCGCTTAGCGAGCAAGCCCCCTTGCTGAGTGAGACTTGGAGCGGAAAACATTGATTTTTAATTCCGAAAAATTCCTTAAAATTATCTAATTAATTTAATAATGCTTAGGAAAAGAGGAGTTATACACATAATTGTAGGGATAATTAGTATAACTTGAATATAATCATAGTTGATATGTTGTTGGACTTAGTTGTTGTTGTGTTATGAGTTGTTGTTGTTGTTGTTGTGATAAGTTACATATGTTGTTGTTTATACATGTATATGTAATATGTTGTTGTATATGTTGTTGTTGCGATAATGGTGGTTGTAGTTGATTTATATGGTTATATGGTGAATATACATGATGTTGATGATAGCTGAATATTATGGTGAATTGTTGTATGGGGAATGTTGTTGAGTTATAGAATGTAATCGTTGTATATATGCATGTATGTCATTGGTGTTGCATGACATATTGCATAGTTGGATAATATACCAAGGCGGGGTATGTTAGTTATTGTGATGTTGGTGCGATCATGAAATAGGGATCATACATGGCCATGAAATAGGGGTCAAGGGTGTGATCATGAAATAGGGATCGTACTGGACCACGAAAGAGGGGTCGAGAGTTCCGACGAGAACTGTATCTTGAAATAGAGATCAGATTATGGTACCGCATGCATAGAGTCAAGTAGAGTCTCATTGCATAATTTTTGTTGTTGTATATGATGTTGTTGACATGTATGTTATTGATGTGCATGATGTTGTCATGGATAAGATGTGTTTGTGTGGTTGTTGTTGAGAAGTGGTGTTTTACTTATGATACTTGCTAATTCTTATTATATTGCTCTTTGTGATGTAAGTATCTCACCCATTCTGTTTGAATGTTACCCTTTGTAACACCGCAAAATTTTCCCACTCATTTCATATCATATATCATAGCCTATAACATACATGTTCTAGCATCGTTGCATAGAAAGATGAGGCATAACATCCATAGTTACAAGCATAGGGCATGTGATCAGTCATCCTGCAAGTTATGATTCCTCAAAGGCAAGTGGAGAGCCAAGTGATCTTTCAAGAAGCCTACAAAGGAATTTTCATATCTTATATAAGCTCAAGCTCATCCTTGAAGCACAAGAAGGTCTAGGATTTATCAGAAGCCTAGCAGTGGAACATCCTCCTATGCAGAGAAACCCTAATTAGGGTTTTGCATCAGATCAAGATTCCATCATAGCTTTGACCAATTCTTGTGGTCAAATGCTTCTATATGGTATATAGGGCCTATGGATGAAGTTTGATTCAAAAATTCATTGAGGAAGTCAGGTTTTGATCCAGTTACTTGTGCATGAAGAAAGAAAATCAAATGTGCCAAACAAAAGTCAACCAGTGGATATTTAGGGTTTTGATCATGTTCATCAACTTCATGAAGCCATATTTGATAAAGGAATAGCTTGGATGATCTCAAATTTCAAAATTCATGAATGTGCAAAAGTTGCTAAATTTGGAATTTCTCAAGTTAGACGTTTCTATTTTTGGAAGTATTTGCCATAATCTTCAACCTATCATTTCATGATAAATAAAAAACTCCAAATGAATTTTTTCCCAACTTGAACGTTGTAGATCTTTATTTTCCCTTTCCAAAAAGTCCTAAAACACCTTCATAGCATTTTTATAACTCAAGATATGATTTTGGAAGTTTTGATGCATTTTAGGGTTTTTGGGCACACTTGTCAAATTGCTATTGGTCCATTATTTATTTTTATGTGTCACACATTTAATCATGCCATGAACTTTTTTCAATAGGGCATTTTTGTTGTGTATGTGGCCTAGAATGGGAATGAAATGTGAGTATGTGTATTGGTATCACTTTAGTGGAATAATAGAAAGAATAAATGGTACAAAAGTGCATGAGATAATATATGTGATGGCAAAACTCAGCATGCACTACACCCCCTCTCTCTCTCACACACACTTTTTATCACACTTTTCATTCATCATTGTGACACGGTGGGAGAACTGAATTTCTATAAATGTTGCGGATAGCAAGAGTCACCACCGACTTTTATTTTATCCAAAAGGAAAGGACATAAAAGAACATGAAAGACCTTAAAAAGATTTTGAGTTCGGGGGGTGGGTTATACAAAGGGAAGGTGTTAGCACCCTTTATATCCATGGTTATCCATGGGCTCTTAGTTACTTAGCTCACTTTGAATTGTTTGCAAGAGGTGAAGTGTGTGATTAGAAAATTTTCTAAGTGCTTTGTAATGATCCTCGTATGGATGTATACAAAGTCTTGGTTTTGAAAATTTGTTTGAAATGTGAAGTGTAAAATGTATTTTGAAATGTGTGAGCAAGTAATTAAGAGGAACCTACCCTATATCAAGTATTTACTGTTCTTATGTTCTTTCAATGGTAAGACTATCCCTATTATTAAGGAATAGGTAGTCATTACCTTGGATGTAAGAAGGGACATGTGTAGGGACATCTGAAAGTAGGCAACTGCAAGGGATGTCTTTAGCAATTCGTAGGGACTATCATCATTTATTCGAAGGGACAAGATCATTATTCTTTAGGCAACCTCGAAGGGACTTGATCTTTTAAACTGTAGGGACTATGATGATTTATACTTGAAGGGACTTTGCTTAAGACATCCCTATATTCGAGGGACTTGACCATTTAAAGAAGGCAACCAAGAGGAATATCCTAGGAAGTGCAAGATGGCGATCAAAGATCGACTTACGTGTGTGAGTGTTTATTTTCAAATATTTATCTTTTTTAAATTAGTTATCTAAATTAAATTAATTACAATTATGTTTGCACTCCCTATTTACTAACCACACAATAAATATATTTATAATAAAGCAAAAATATAAACCTATAAATATTACATGGCTTTAGCAGATACATAATAATCGAATAAAAATTATAATAATAAATATAATAAGAATAATAAATAAACAATAATAAAATATTAGCAATAATAAAATAATAGCAATAATAATGGTTAGAATAAGAAATAAATAAAATAAAAATTTAAAAGAGAAAATTAATTTTAGGTTAAATAAACATTAGGAATTTTTTAAAAGTTAATTAAGAAAATATAACAAATTTAATAATAATAAACAAAATATTAAACTATTTACACATTAATAAAAATAAAAATAAAGATTAATATATTAATTAGGTTTTTTTAGAAAAAATAAGTTAATTTTTAGGGTTAGAAGAAAAATTAGGGTTAGTATTTTATTTAAGAAAATTAGGGTTAAGAATTTAGGTTTAGAAATTAATTAAAATTTAAATAAATTATTTACAAATTACACATAATAAAGATTAATAAAAAATTATTAGAAAGAATAATTAATATTTATTTACAAAAAATATATAATATATCTAAGTTAAAATTAGGATTATTTAATTAGTTAATTAATTAATAAGATAATTAAATAGTATAATAACATAATAATTAAATTAAAGAAAATAAAAAGAAAATAAAACAGGGTGTTAAAAAATGGGGGAGACCTGAATTTGAACCCATGACCTCCCTATTACCTAGAGGAAGCCTTAACCATTGGGCCATGCGTACAAGCTTGTCATCAGGAGGGGTCTTGCATAATATATGTGAAAAATCTGGAAAAACAATGAATTAAAAAAAAATTGGCCTTCAACAGGATTCGAACCCAGGCCTTTCTCACTTTACATCCAAACCTTTGCCAATAAGCCACATGGGGCGCGTCTGATAATAGAATAACTAAAGAAAATTATATATTAAATCTGTAAGAAATCAATGAAATAAGGGAAAAAAACGCTTCGTCCAAGGATCGAACTTGAACCCATTAGCATCACACGCGCTTGTGTTTTCCACCAGGCCAACTAGCGTTTCCTGAAAAAATTATGAAACAATTGTAAAAATATTATGATAACTTTTGAATTTTTCTGATGGCGCCAATTCATCATCGTCTTCCTCAAAATTTCGTAGGTTTTCCTGCGAATTTTGTTGTGCATTTTGTTGCGAAATTTCTCGCGCCCTTAAACCTGCGAATACTATATCTCAAAAAACACATACAATTTCATCAAATTGATCGTACCAATACGATCCTTGTAGTCCATACAGTAAAAACATGTTAATGAAAAGCATTTATATAATGTATATCATGAAACCCCAAATTCGAAGGTGAAACCCTAACTATGGCACATCCTTGTTTCTGCACGTAAGCTTCAATCAAATGGTCCAGAAACATTCTAAACATCCAAACAAACAATAATATAAGATCAAATCACGTTTATAATGCATAAATATTTGAAATCGAAAATTAAGAAAAATAAAAAGAAACGAATTCGGTTTAAGCAATTCAAGATGTTTTGAATGCAATGAATGGTTGGGATTGCATCAATGATGTTCAAAGAACATGTTTGAACCTTCAAAACAACTGGATATGGCCTGCAATCTAAAATCTGAATGTGAGTTTATTTGTGAAATTTTGGAGTTTGAACAATGCCTCTCAATCCCCAATTTTCGTCCCCTGTGTTTTTGTTATGTTCCTCTTCATATAGTGAACCAAATTAGGTCCAAAAAAACATGTGACTTTGTGGGCTTTTGGATGTCTTGAATGTGAAGAAATCTTCTTGCCAAATTAGTCAAAAAATCAAATATATTCATGCCCAATTGTCTTAGCACGAATTTGGATAGCATCAAATCAATTTAAATGGTCTTTAAGAGTTTCTAGAAGAAGAATCACATTTAAATATTGAGTTTTCATATTTTATTTTGATTTAAATTGATTTTTAATGAATAAAATCAAAATAAATATAAAATAAATCATAAAAATATGAATAAATGATAATTGGGTCGTGCATGATGTCACCTTTGAGTTTGGAATGGAATTTGATGGGCCCATTTAGCAAAATTTGGTTTTAAGGCTTCATTTGCTTCACAAACCTCCCAAAAATTTCCCAACTTTGCAAAGGCACAAATCCCTCAATTTTAAGGATATGAAGGTGTTCTTGGACATTTTGGAAAGCTTAGAGAGTCCTATAACCAACCTCTTTGGTCTCATGTCCATATCCTTTACCATTTTCAAATTATGCCCTTTGGAAGATGTTGACTTTTTGTTGACTTTTAAAATGACCTATAATGTCTTAGCTCATACCTTCCAAATGAAGCATTTTTAGGTTTGGCTTGTGAGTCAAAAAGTTGTAGAGAATTCAATTTCCTTAAAAATGAGCTTTGGATGGGAAATTTTTGATGAAGCATGTGAAAGTTATGGCTGGTCAAAGTTCAGTTGACTTTTCCTGTGAAAACCCTAATTTAGAAACTCCTGATTCTTGATGATCTGAAATCTCTTTGATGAATCATGATCAACCCTTGATAAAATGATGAATTTTACTTCATAAAATTTATGTTGGCAAAAAATCATGAAGTTTGACTTTGGTTTGACCATAGTTGACCTCAATTTGACTTTTTAACCACTTTGACTGATTTTTGCATATCTGATCATCTGACTGAGCAAACTTTTTGGGAAAGCCTTGAAACTTGACATAGGGATTCTTGAAGACATGTAGGATTTTATGAATCTCATTTGAGACCTTGAAAGTCCATTTAGCCTGATGAAATCCAAAACCCTGGTTTAGGGTGCATTGCTTAGGAGGATGCTTTGTCTGAGGGAATTGTCAAACTTTTTGACTAATTGTGAACCTTGTGAACCTCTTGAGATACCTTGTGAACCTTGTGAACCTCTTGGGACACCTTGGTACACAATTCCTTGACTAGGTGAGGGCAAATTTTGGGGTGCAACAATCATACACACACACACACACACACGTGCGCGTTACTTACCAAGTGAAGGAAGAAGCATGAAATTCCATACCATGCACCATCAAATTACAACCAACCATAGCCATTGGATCCTTTTTTTTCCTCATCAAGATGACACCACTGCATGAACACTATAACAATCTTACACCCTCATGCATCAAATGAAATTCAAATTCACTATGGAAAGTGTGATGAGAATGGTGCACGAGTTTACTCTGTTGGTGGAAACAACTTTGATTCCACACCTCAAACATTCAACCTCACACCCTCACATATATAATTCTCAATTCACGATTTGTGAAGGGGAATACACACACATTTTGATTCATCACTCTCAGCTTCTTTATTTCTCACTTGTGCTCTCAAATTCACCCACTCAAAACAAGAAATCAGATATGATTTCTTCGATTCATTCACTTCATTCTTCATCCTTAAAGCTTCTCAACATCATCATACTTTCACATCATCATCATCCTCTTCATTTTCCTGAGAATTTGGTGGTTTGTTGATCATTTGAAGATCAACAAGATATTCGGTTTCTTCCATTCTCCACTCAAACCAAGGTATACAGCCTTTATCTGAAGCAGCTTGAGGAAGCATAAGGAGGCTCAAAATCTCTCTGGATTTCTCAAAATTGCAAGAAAAGCTCCACACTAGGTTTGAACATCAACTCTTTTTTTGTTTCGGTTTTGGCTTATTCTAGCTTGTTACATGTTGAATATACCTAATCTAGCTTGTATGAAGTGTTGTGAATCTCTGTGAGTTGCTATTTTGTGATTTGCAATTTTATGACTTCATCTTGTTGCCTTCGAATCTCCTTGATCATATTGAATTTGTGAATTATAAGAGTGGATTTGTGATCCTTGTTGTGTCAGCCTTCCATTGATATGCTTATTTTTTATTTCTGGAAATTTTTGTGGTGGTCTCCCCTGAGCTTGGCCGAAGAAGACGACCGGGACTTCTCCGGCCGGTGGGAACTATTCCATTGATATTTTAAATGTTGGCCGTAGATCTTGGCTGATCTGAGGGTGATATGTGTGCCACATCATTTAATGAGCCACGTGACTGGCTGATGAGTTTATGTTTTCACTTAATGGCGCATGTTTGTGAGTGCATGATAATTATGATGAGTTTCAATCTGGTTCATTGATTTGTTTGACTGGCTTCATGGACATTTCATCTTGCGCGTTGGTTTGTTTTAATTTTGATGATTAATATGAGTCATTGGATCTAGCTACCTTTTGTTATTGACTTGATCTCATCCGTTGAATTCCTTGACTTTGATTTAGTTGACTTGATCTCATCCGTTGAATGCCTTGACTTTGATTTATTTGACCTGTACGTGTAGCCATTAGATCTACGGAATTGTTGAATTTGATTGTAAACCATTGGATTTGCATAACTGTTGGTTTGTTGTGTGAGCTCCCTTTGACGTGCATGGGGTTCCCTTACTATTGAAACCTCCCCTGTTTCGCCTAATTCCTGAATGAACGTATCTGGACTACTTTTCATACCCCCTGGCTTTTGGTTTTATTTTTATTTCTTTTTAATTTATAGTTTCATTTTATTTTATTAAAATTAGTTCCCTTATTAAAAAAATACCAAAAATACTCATGTGATTAATTTTGAGTTTTCTTTAATTTTATCAATTTTTATTTTTCATTTTCCTTTATTTTTTATTCCTGAATTAATTTCTCAATTAATTTCATATTATTTGTTTTCTTCTATGAACACCTTGACTTGTAGGATTTTTAATTTGAATTCAATGATAGCTATGCGTCTGATTTTTTTTGCTATGTGTTTCTAACATGTTGAAGTTCCTTGGTGATTTTTATCTTGATTTTTATCTTGATTTTTAAGATTTGTTTGGTTGGCTTTTGACTTTTTGCTTCTTACTTAAGCTAGTGAAACCCTAATGCTTATTTGATCAATTGTTTGAGGGACTTTTATTTTTATTCTTGGTTTGTGCTTTTGGTATGATATTGATACATGTTTGAAGTGCTTTGTTTATTAATTCCTTAATTTTTTATGCATGTTTACCATTTGTTTGAGATTTGGTCTTAAGATGCCTTATTTGTGAATGTTCTTGAACCTTGCTTGGTTGCTTGATTAGGAAGGCACTTGTGCCATCACTTAGGTTCTTGTTTAATGCTTGATAACATATTGTATGACCTATGGTTATGATGTAGGATCCTCATCTTGGCTTTGCTATCTGTTTACTTTGTGCGCTAAGTCACTTACTTCACATGTATGAACATTGTTCCACTTCACTTTATCTTTTCTTCCATATTCTTCTATGATCTGTAATTGTGCCTTTTTGCTTTGAGTGATGGTTGAATCCATATTTAGGCACATGTTTCGGGTTTTTTTTCACTTTTTACTTTGGTTTTCTTTATCGAACCTTGACTTGTTTACTTCATATGTTCTTTCTTTTCCATCTTGTTTCCTCTTTAGGGTTTTGCCTGGTAGATTTGGGATTTCTCCCATTTCCTTTTGGTTGACTTGGCATGACTAACATTAGAAGTCTTTGATGACCATTAGGTTCTGACTTTGTTGGTTTGTGGTGCTTAGAGTTTGTTTCTTTCATGTCTTACACTTGTTTGAACTCCTCTTATGCTTATGTGAAAACTTCTAACTTTTCAGGGGGTTTATGGTAAGTGATGTATGTGGGAGGGAATCCCACATACAACTTCTTCCTTATCTTCTTCTTTAAGTTTCCATACTTGTGATTGAGATGTACTTAGGCCATCTATGCTTAACCTTTCTTCATCCCCTCTTTAGGATCAACTTATCTTCTCTTAGGAAGTAAGTTGAATTCTTTGTTTCTTTTTTCTTCTTCTTCTTCTTTCTTTTCTTTCCTTCTTCTCAATTAGGATAGACTTCAAACCACACTAACCTAGGTTCATCCATGCATGACAACAATTAGGATTATTTTAGTCTCCCTTTAGACCTTTTACCTTTGAGATCCTTTTGGTGCTCTCTATTCTCATCTTCAAACTTAACTTCAAAACACTTAATAAATGTCAAGTCTTCTCATGTGACAAGAGACTTTGACATGGGGTACTTGCACACATCCCATTTCGGGGTGAGGTGTAAGGTATCCATCATGATGAATAAGTCTTAGCATGAGATTACTTCACAAACAAAAAACTAAAAAAACACTTCTTAACCAAAAACCACAAAAACACTAAATAAAGTTCAATAGGCTAGTGTGCTTAAGCCTTCATCTATGGGACTATATTTGGGGATTTCCTCCATAGCTAGGTGAGCTTCTTGCCCATTCCATTTCGGGATGATGTGAGAAGTACACTGATGACGTGAAAATATATCGTTTAATTGACTTGATTAATGCAAATTTTCTAGTGATTTTGATTTGAATTTGCACCATATTACGTTAGTATTTTGTTTATTTCTAGGTATTCAACCATTTAAAAGTCGTATGCGAAGAAAGGAAGCAAAATCGGGCGAAAAACACAAGAAATGGAACAATTTGCATAAAAGGAGTTGTCTGACAAAAATGGCCATAACTTTTGAACCGTAAATTGAAATGACCCCCTGTTCGAAGCGCCGGAAAGCTAAGACTGAGATCTGCAACCTGAATCTCGAAATTGTGGGTGTGACGGTCGTCACACCCCTATTACGACCGTCATGACACCAAAGTCTGAAAAACAAGAAGAAACACTGAAACTCTGCATAATTTGTAGTTGTGACGGTCGTCACAGACTCAAGACGACCGTCACGGGCTAAATATGAAAGAAAATGCTCATAACAGGCCCATGACGCTCGTGGTTGTGTTCTATTTAGTTTATGTAGAACGTTCAAAGTGGAAACGAAAATAGAGGAAGTCATCCCACTTCCTCCTCAAACTTCTCAGTCTACTTTTCAACCGCCCACTACTCCCACTTTCTCCACCACTCATTATGCTACATGGAAATTACAGAGGGAATTTCACTCTATAAATAGGAGTCTTCATAGTTTTTAGGATTATCCAAGTTTTTGGGCGCGAAAGCGCTGCTCACTTTGTTCTTAGTTTTTAGGCAGAAATTACCATTGTAAAAGGGGTAGTTTCTTACACTGAGGAACTATTCCACCATTAGTGTTTAGGCCATAAATCTATGTAACTGCTTGGATCAATTTATTGAAGTTATTTCCAGTTTCGTCTAATTCAAGTCTCGTTTATTTTCTCATATTACAGGTTCTTTATTTTATCGCTTTATTACTATTAATATTATTGCATCTCTTAATTGTTAAAGTATGTTGTTCTTAATTGCAATCTTTAAGTTTATGTCGTTTCCATTTAATTATATGTCTTGCTAAATATTTTAGAGTCCGGCGTATGAGGACCGTCGTTACTGACGGGACTCGGTAGAAAATAATAGGTGTGAATTAATAACTACAATTCTTGAAATTCTGGGATCAGATATGTGATGTCGAACCAGATGTTTAAACACTTGAAATCCTAAACAAAACTTAATGAGCTGGTAAATTAAATAACACAGGAAATTATTAACCCAGTTCAGTGTATCTCCACACTTACATCTGGGGGCTACCAAGCCAGGAAGGAAATCCAATATAAGTAATATTAATTATGGAGTTAAACCAACCGGTTTAATCCTTCACTTAATATCTACCCAAGGCAATTTCTACCTAAGACTCAACTTAGATATGAGTACCTACTCACTCCCCCTCAATCACACAGTGATCTTTTACAATGATTAATAAAATTGAAGTTACACTTCAAACACAACAGCTTGATCTTACTTAAAAGTTTCAATCAAGACACAATTCACTTTTTGCTTAAAAGCTCATAAAGTGACGAACAATTAAAACCTGCTATACTTCACAAACACCCTTTACAGTCTTCTAAAATTCGTGTTCTTTTCTGAGAGTTTCAGTTCCTTAAATAGATGCTTGGTTTGTGGGCTTTTTGCAAATTATCCAGACCTTGATAAATCCCACAGTCATCACCTTGAATTAGGGTTAGTTAGTTTGTTATCTCCTTGAATCAAGGTGAGTTAGTTATTCTGTTACACTGAAACCAGATAACTAAGCTTCCTAAAGATGCGCCTTGGAGTGCTTATCTCTTTACAATTAATTCCAGATAAATTCCCCTGAATTTACTCACTTCTGTTATGCATCATTTAGGTCAAATAGCAGGTTTACGATGTCACAACATCTGGTGTGACATCCTGATGTCTTGAACTAGGTTCATTAACTTTTACTTTATTTGTCAATGTCACAACATCTGGTGTGACATCCTGAACTAAGTTCATAACTTTTTGTTTGTCAAAAATTCTGCCAATTATAAACATCTACAAACTCCCCCTTTGGCTAATTTTTGGCTAACACAATCTTCTGGTTTTATCAGAGAGCAGCAGAGTTCTTTTATCAGAGAGCAACAGAGTTCTTTTCTGTTGAATCATGTGAGAGCTAATAATTTGCTCCCCCTCAAACCTGTATGTATACTACTATGACTTGTTCAACAGACTTTGATATACCAATGAGCATTCAAAAAAAACTTAGTTCAGAAGACAGAAAAATAACATCAGCATTGTTCAGGCATTGTTCAATACACTTCACTTCTCCCCCTTGTTAGACAGAAATTTGGGGCCAAACATTACATAAGCAGAGAGAAAAAAAAATTCAAAATTACAAAGCAGAACAGGTAATACATTTTCCATCACACCCAACTTCACTCAGACTCAGTGTACTCTGTATCTTCTGCATCCTCAGACTCAGCATCAGATCCATCCACATTTCCAGCAGCTTCCTCCAGCTCTAGTCTTTGAATTATGTTCTCAAGCTTTTTCTTCCTTTCATCCAGCTCTTTACAAGTAGTCTTGAGCTCTGCAATCAGGGCTGCCTTTGATATAAGAGTCTTGACATTAGATGGTCCAGCAGATGTCCCACTTGGAGCTTCAACATCTGCAGCATGATGGCTCAGAAACAGTTTGTAGTGAAAGGACAATGGACTCTCTCTCTCTTGCAGATAGAATCCTTATCAGTAAGGATGCCTGGATATTGGTTGAGAATGATTCCACAAAGCAATGATGGAAAAGCTATTGGAAGCTTGGTTGCTGAGGTTCTTGCATGCTTTAGTGTTTGATCAAAGATATAAGCCCCATAGTCCAACTTGGTTTGGGTGCCTACAGCACAGATAAACCTTCCCAGCCCAGTAGCTATAGATGAAGTGTGGTTTGTGGGGACCCAGTTTACTATTCCAATCCTGTACAGCATAGCATACTTCCTTGTTAGCAAGCTGACAGATAGTTTGCCTTTGACTGGCCATGACTTGACCTGGTTGGCAGTGATGATTCTGCAGACTTGGTTGTCAGTTTTGCCTAGCTCATTTGGCCCATCTGATTCTCTTCCTAGGTACTGATTTATCACCCTAGGAGAAAAATCAACACATCTCTCCCTGACATATACCTTCCTGAAATCCTCAGATTTCCCATCAGCACACCCCTCTTGCAGATTGACTATGAACTCTTTGACCAGCAGTTCATAACAGGGAGAAAAGTTGGAGACAGTTTTGAATAAACCAGCATTGGAGATTAAATCTATTACCTCAGTGCACTCCAAAGCATTGCTGCCCAACTTTCTTTCCAGAGCCACCCTTCTTTGGTAGACATACTTCCACTTGCTCACACTAGAGACATGATGGAAGGACACATTGTCCAGAGGTGCTTCAGGAACAGCAGATGCAGTCCCAAGAGGTGCTGGCTTCTTCCTGGGTTGGGATGTTGGGACATCCTCCTCAACATCAGAGTCAGGTGGAGTTGTAGCCTTCCTCTTCTGGGTGCTTACCTTACTCCATTGCTTAGTAGGTCCAAAGGCAAATTTGACCTTGTCCTTCTTGGGAGTTGACTGTTTCTTTTCAGGAGTTGCATGTGCAGCTGGCTTCTTGATTGAGACCCTCATCAATGGAGTTAGGGTTTTGATGTTGAGACTTTTTTTTCCCGATTGTAGTGGAAAAGGAGTTAGGTTTGATAGATTTGGATGAGTTTAGAAATTCAGCTTTAGCATGCAAAATGTTTAGTGGAGCTAATGAGGATGTGAGGAGCTGAGAGCACGTTTGTACATTTATAGAATCCGTTACTAGTGGAATTTTTAAGAGTGGAATACAAACAGTTATTGCCCAGACTGGTGCTGCCATCTGGTGATCATGCCACACGATGTCATGAGACATGCTGGCACTTCTCCATAACTGTTATATTTCACATATGCAGATTCCCAATTTACCCCTTAGGTTTTCAAATTGGGTAGCATCCAAAGCCTTAGTAAATATGTCAGCTAATTGCAGCTCTGTGGCTACATGCTCTAATGTGATCACCTTCTCTTCCACAAGGTCTCTGATGAAGTGATGTCTGATATCTATGTGCTTAGTTCTGCTGTGTTGGATAGGATTTTTGGAGATGTTAATAGCACTTAAATTGTCACAGTACAATGTCATGACATCTTGTGGGACATTGTATTCTGTGAGCATTTGTTTCATCCATACCAGCTGTGAACAACTGCTACCAGCTACAATATATTCAGCTTCAGCAGTGGATAAGGACACACAATTTTGTTTCTTACTAAACCAAGAAATTAAATTGTTTCCTAGAAAGAAGCATCCTCCTGATGTACTCTTTCTATCATCAGCACTTCCAGCCCAGTCAGCATCACAAAATCCAGTGAGAATTGGTTCACAACCATGAGAGTACATTATGCCATAGTCACATGTACAATTAACATATTTCAAGATCCTCTTAACCTGGTTTAGATGGCTCACTTTTGGCTCAGCTTGATACCTTTCACACACACCTACTGCAAAAGCTATATTTGGTCTGCTAGCTGTAAGATATAGTAGGTTTCCAATCATGCTTCTATACAAGCTTTGGTCCACACTCTCACCTTTGTCATCCTTTGTCAGTTTTAAATGAGTGGGGGCAGGTGTTCTCTTGTGACTTGCATTGTCCATCCCAAACTTCTTGACAGTGTTCTTTGCATACTTGCTTTGGGATATGAACATGGAGTCTTCCATTTGTTTGATTTGTAGTCCAAGGAAGTAGGTTAGTTCTCCCACTAGACTCATTTCAAACTCAGACTCCATTTGAGTAACAAAATGTTTAACTATCCTATCTGACATCCCACCAAACACTATGTCATCCACATATATCTGAGCAATCATAACCTTTCCCTCTTCATCCTTTACAAACAGGGTTTTGTCTATTCCTCCTTTTCTGTATCCATGTTTAATGAGAAAGGTGGTCAGTCTTTCATACCATGCTCTGGGAGCTTGCTTTAGACCATACAGATCTTTCCTCAGCTTATATACATGATCTGGACAACTTGGATCAACAAATCCCTTAGGTTGCTCCACATATACTTCCTCATTAAGGTACCCATTTAGAAAGGCACTTTTAACATCCATCTGAAATAGTTTGAACTTTAGGATGCAAGCAATTCCTAGGAGTAGTCTGATTGATTCAAGCCTTGCTACTGGTGCAAAGGTTTCATCAAAATCTACTCCCTCAATTTGTGTATATCCTTGAGCTACAAGTCTAGCCTTGTTTTTTGTAACTACTCCCTGTTCATTAGACTTGTTTTTGTACACCCACTTAGTACCAATCACATTAATGTCATCAGGCCTAGGAACAAGATCCCATACTTCATTCCTTGTAAATTGGCCTAATTCTTCCTGCATAGCAGAGATCCAGTACTCATCATTCAGAGCTTCCTTGATGTTCTTAGGTTCTATCTTTGAAACAAAGCAGGAGCCTGAAATCATCTCTCTTGATCTAGTGATGACACCACTGTTGGGATCACCAATTATCAGATCTTTAGGATGATCTTTCTGGATTCTGATGGAGGGAGGTTTGTTGGATTGCTCTGACCTTGCCTCAGTTAAAGTGAAGTCAAGATTATCACTTTCCGTTTTAACTTCAGTTTGATTGTCAGCAGATGTTCCAACATCATCAGCCACATCTGTATAGGCATCATCAATAATCACATTTATTGACTCCATTATAACCTTGGTTCTGGAGTTAAATACTCTGTAAGCTCTGCTATTTATGGAGTATCCAAGACATATCCCTTCATCACTCTTAGGATCCATCTTCCTTCTTTGATCCCTATCAGCCAGAATGTAGCACTTACTTCCAAATACATGAAAGTACTTGACTGTAGGTTTTCTACCCTTCCAGACTTCATAGATGGTGGATAAAGTTCCCTTTCTTAGTGTGACTCTATTGTGGATGTAGCATGCTGTGTTCATAGCTTCAGCCCAAAAGTACAGGGGTAACCTTTTAGCATGAATCATGGCTCTAGCTGACTCCTGAATAGTTCTGTTTTTCCTTTCAAAAATCCCATTCTGTTGAGGGGTGATGGGAGAAGAATACTCATGATTGATCCCTTCTGAAGAACAGAAGTCTGAGAATTTTTTATTCTCAAACTCCTTTCCATGATCACTTCTTATTCTGACCACATAACTTGCTTTTTCTCTTTAGATTCTATGGCACAGATCTTTGAATACATCAAACACATCAGACTTCTCTTTGATGAAGCTTATCCAGGTATATCTTGAGAAGTCATCAACAACCACATAGGCATATCTTTTTCCACCAAGACTCTCTACTTGCATTGGTCCCATAAGGTCCATATGCAATAATTCCAAGACTTTGGAAGTTGTCAGATGTTGGAGCTTTGGGTGTGACATCTTGGTTTGCTTGCCTATTTGACATTTACCACACACTTTACCTTCATCAATCTTAAGTCTTGGGATACCTCTTACAACCTCCATAGATATGATCTTCTTTATTCCTCTGAGATGGAGATGACCCAGTCTTTGATGCCACAACTTCACTTCTTCTTCTTTGGCTAAGGAACAAGTAGATGTGAGGCTGGAATCTTGGGGTTCCCACATATAGCAGTTGTCTTTTGATCTGGCTCCTCTCATGACAACTTTCTGTTCTTTATCAGAAACTATGCACTCAGTTTTGGTGAAGTTGACACTGTAACCTTGGTCACATAACTGACTTATGCTGATCAAGTTAGCAGTTAATCCTTTTACCAACAACACATCATCTAGACTTGGTACACCTGAGTAGTCCAGGGTCCCAACTCCCTTGATTTCCCCCTTTGCTCCATCTCCAAAGGTTACATATCTGGATGAGTGTGACTTTAAGTCTACCAGCAGATTCTTTAGTCCAGTCATGTGCCTTGAGCAGCCACTGTCAAAATACCAATCTTCCTTAGCAGATACTCTGAGAGATGTATGAGCTATAGAGGCAACAACCTGTTTGGACCATTTATGCCTGTTGTGAGGTTTCCTTTGATGCATCTGCTCTGGGTAGAATCCATCTCTAGAGTTCCAAGGCTGCCTGTTGACCTTGTTCTTAGGCATGTACTGGTGGCTTTGATCAGCATAAAGACTAGCTTTAGGTATCCAAATTTTCTTGGTGACCTCTGTCTTCTGCTTAATAGTGTGCTAGGAACTCTGATTGGGGTATCCATGCAGCTTGTAGCAAAAAGGTTTGATGTGACCAAACCTTCCACAGTGATGGCATCTCCATCTTTGATATTTCTTTTTCATCATGTGTTTGTCATGATGTTGAGACATCTGCTTGAACATCTTGTTTGACTTCATGGGATTTGGAGTTGTTTGGCTTGTGCTAGCCTCAAAGTTTTAAGCTTTATTAAATCCCAGCCCAGTCCTATCCCCTGAGTGCTTGTTGTTGTTGAGAATGACATCCAGTGTGTTTGAGCTACTGTTCAGCATTCTGACAGATTTGGACATATTCTCCATTTTGGAGTTGAGTAGGCTGACTTCACTTTTCAAGGTGTCAATGATCTCTAGATGACTTGCCTTTTCAGCCTTTAATTCCTCAATCTGCTTCTTCTGCTGTATATTTTCCATGCATACTTCAGTGCTCCTTTTACACAACATCCTGTAAGATGCTTCAAGCTCTTCAAATGTCAGATCCTCATCACTGGATCCCCCTTCAGTTTCACATACTCCAGCTAGAGCAGTGATGTGCTTTGCAGATTCTTCTTCTGACTCACAACCTGAGTCTTCATCTGACCAGGACACAGAGAGACCTTTCTTTTGCTTCTTTAGGTAGGTTGGGCACTCACTTTTGATGTGTCCATACCCTTCACATCCATGACATTGGATCCCTTTTCCTTGGTTAGTCTTCTCATCATAGTTTGACCTTCTATTAGAGTCATAATGTCTTTTATTCTCAGAGGTTGAGTTTCTTCCACTTGGTCTGGGCCTGTTTTCCATATTTTTGAGAATTTTGTTGAATTGTCTTCCAAGCATAGCAATTGATTCTGATAAGTTGTCCTCAGAGTCTGCTTCATGACTTTCTTCTTCTTTATCAGTGTTTGAGACCAGGGCTATGCTTTTGTTTTTCTTCACAATTGTATCATTCATTCCCATCTAAAAGGTTTGAAGGGAACCAATGAGCTCCTCAACCTTCATTGTGCAGATGTCCTGAGCTTCTTCTATGGCAGTAACCTTCATGTCAAATCTTTTTGGCAGTGATCTGAGAATCTTCCTTACCAACTTTTCATCACTCATATTCTCTCCCAAGGCACCCGAAGTATTAGCAATTTCCAGGATGTTCATGTAAAACTCATGAATGGTCTCATCTTCCTTCATCCTCAAGTTTTCATACTTGGTGGTGAGAAGTTGAAGTCTTGACATCTTCACCTTTGATGTTCCTTCATGAGTAGTTTTGAGAGTGTCTCAAACATCCTTGGCCAGCTCACAGTGATGCACAAGCCTAAATATGTTCCTGTCAATGCCATTGAATAAGGCATTTAAGGCTTTGTAATTTACAAGTGCTGAATCTTCTTCCTCCTTGCTCCACTCTTCTTCAGGCTTCATCACTTTTGCCCCATCCTTATTGTCTTGGACAGGGTGCTCCCATCCTTTGTTAACTGCTTTCCAAGCCCTGCTATCAAGAGATTTCAAGAATTCTACCATTCTTGGCTTCCAGTAATCATAGTTGGATCCATCCAAGATAGGTGGTCGATTCACAGATCCTACATCTCTGTCCATGTTCCCAAAATTTGCAGTCCCTAGATCTCACCCAGATATACAGGCAGGGTTCCTGCTCTGATGCCAATTGAAATTCTGGGATCAGATGCGTGATGTCGAACCAGATGTTTAAACACTTGAAATCTTAAACAAAACTTAATGAGCTGGTAAATTAAATAACACAGGAAATTGTTAACCCAGTTCAGTGTATCTCCACACTTACATCTGGGGGCTACCAAGCCAGGAAGGAAATCCAATATAAGTAATATTAATTATGGAGTTAAACCAACCAGTTTAATCCTTCACTTAATATCTACCCAAGGCAATTTCTACCTAAGACTCAACTTAGATATGAGTACCTACTCACTCCCCCTCAATCACACAGTGATCTTTTACAATGATTAATAAAATTGAAGTTACACTTTAAACACAACAGCTTGATCTTACTTAAAAGTTTCAATCAAGACACAATTCACTTTTTGCTTAAAAGCTCATAAAGTGACAAACAATTAAAACCTGTTATACTTCACAAACACCCTTTACAGTCTTCTAAAATTCGTGTTCTTTTCTGAGAGTTTCATTTCCTTAAATAGATGCTTGGTTTGTGGGCTTTTTGCAAATTATCCAGACCTTGATAAATCCCATAGTCATCACCTTGAATTAGGATTAGTTAGTTTGTTATCTCCTTGAATCAAGGTGAGTTAGTTATTCTGGTACACTGAAACCAGATAACTAAGCTTCCTAAAGATGCGCCTTGGAGTGCTTATTTCTTTACAATTAATTCCAGATAAATTCCCCTGAATTTACTCACTTGTGTTATGCATCATTTAGGTCAAATAGCAGTTTTACGATGTCACAGCATCTGGTGTGGCATCCTGATGTCTTGAACTAAGTTCATTAACTTTTACTTTATTTGTCAATGTCACAACATCTGGTGTGACATCCTGAACTAAGTTCATAACTTCTTGTTTGTCAAAAATTCTGCCAATTCTTAACATCTACAATTCTGTTTTGGTTATAATTTCTATGCATAATTTAATTAGCATTGTCATGAGAGTGAGATGTTAGTTAACATTGCTTTGTCATGAGAGTGAGAGGCATATAAAGGTTTGAGCCGAGATCCGCGAAAGCGTGAGGAGCGAACCGGATAGTAGAAATTAGGCAACTTATCTAAAATCAGCGAGAGCACTTTAGAGACGTTTAGGATATTATTAGCTTTCAAAGAGTGCTTCCTAGTTACCGGGCGAGCGAGAGCAAAATCTTGAGATTAGGAAGTATGATTTTAGTTAAGACCGCGAGAGTGTGAGACAGAGTCTTTAAGGTTGTATATTCTACGAAATAGGAGTATAGTCGTAATTAGCACCTCATTCTACGAGTCCCTTAGGAGCGCGGAAACCATATCCTGGCCTCGTTCTATTATTATATTTTCTTAGTTTTATTCCAGTTTTAGTTCTAGTTTCCCTTTAATCAATTATCATTAACCTTAGCTTTACAAAGTAATGATAGATAACGATAGGTTGATATTGGTCTCTGTGGTTCAAAAATCTTTTATATTACTTCGATAAATCCGTGCGCTTGTGGACGCATCAAGTTTTTGGCGCTATTACCGGGGACCAACAGTCAATATTATTATTCTGTTGTTGCACCATATAGACTAAGACATTTCCTTTCTTATTTCTTTAACTATGTTTCACCCAAACTTATTCTACAATCCCCACTCCCAGTATTTTGAGGAATCACAAGGTTCCCATAATCTCGACTTCGAAATACAAATGGAGAATTTCAACGCTTCGTTAATTCCTCACCCAAATTACCTCTGAACCTATCAACCCCAAAATTTTGAGGAGCCGCACCCAAATTCTTTCTACAATTACCAAAGCAGGACTCCCAGTACTTTGAGGAATCACACCCAAATCTTCCCGATGATTACCATTCCCAATATTTTGAGGAACCCCAAGAATCGTAAAATTCTAATCTCGAAATACTAATGGAATATTTCCACGTGACGCTATCTCATTTCCACCCAAATTACCACTCTCAATATTTTGAAGAATCGCAAGAATCCGTTCAGTCCAACCTCGAAACATTAATGGAGGATTTCATTGAAACATCGACCAATGCTAGACTAGAATCTATGATGGAGAACTTTGTGGATGCACAAACTATCCATAATGAAGAGCTTAAAAGACAACATCTCGATAATCATGAAACCCTAAGGCGGCTGAACACGATGGTCGAGTCCCTTGTGACTCACACAGAGGCATTGGAGACCCAAGCCTTACTGCTGGCACTGACACCTATAGGTCCCTCCCTTGAGGATAATGTGTATGTTATAATGAACAGTAGTGAAAACCAAATCGAAAGAGCTGAGATTGAGCAAAATTCACCAACACCATCCACAAACGAGGTTGTCGAAGAGGTAGAGAATGAAGCACGAACTATTGACCATCCCCATATACCCCACCATATCCTTTCTCGTATAAGTTTGCAGACTCTAAACTGTATGTACATGTAT
This sequence comes from Lathyrus aphaca, assembly GCA_963966055.1. Lineage (NCBI taxonomy): Eukaryota > Viridiplantae > Streptophyta > Magnoliopsida > Fabales > Fabaceae > Lathyrus > Lathyrus aphaca. Next base: position 405,622,561 of record OZ014519.1, on the reverse strand, counting down.
GGAAAATTATCCACGCACCCTTGTTTGAGGTCTTTCATAAAAAGAGAAAATTTGAAGACCAAACTAAGGAAATCATTAATGTTAAGAGGGTAAGGTTTGACTTTAAGGTGATGGATGATATGACTAAGACCAAACAAGAAAAGCTAATACTTAGCATAGATCCAGAACCACCACCACAAGTTCAAAAGAATGAACCGCCCCACAGAAGGAAGAAAAGGAAAGGTGAGGGATATGTGAGATAGCTTGATAAATGGCCATGGAAACCAAAGAGTAATACTCTTAACTGTCGAGCTATCGACGTTAAACAAAACTCCCCGTGGGTGGTAACCCACGAGTTTTAATTTAATGTTTTTCCGTTTTGTGTGCAGAAAATAAAGAATGTATAGCTTGTCACGTTTCAGCTACATTTAGGCGAAAGATCTCTAGATGACAATCCCTTATGATGAGTTGGTGCCCACGTACATTACTACGAATATCGCTACTGGTAGTGACACTGATGATGAGTATGATAGGAGATGGCATGTCTCTCCCTTTTGTAACTCATCTCCTCCTTGTTCTTTGCACTATAGGGTTCTACCTGCACACACCGCACCGTATTTTTCTAACAATTTTTGCAGGAACTTCTTCTGGAAATAGGTAGTATGATGAGCGCTTCAGTAAAGGGAAGTTTTAGCAAATTCAGATATCACGTGGTATAAGACACTGGAGTAGAAGGGTTCAGCGAAGATAGGGACAACAAGGGAAGAATCAGAGCGAATTTAGTCGTGGTAGAAAACAATGGCATCTGTACAGGTTCTATCATCCCTTTTCCACCTTTTATCAAAACATTGAGGACAATGTTTGGTTTAAGTGTGGGGGAGGAACTCTATCGTTTCCATTTTACTGTTTTTCTAGTTAGATTTAATGTTTTCAAGCATGATTTTAAATTTTTTCAATGCTGTCGAATCTTTATGCATGATTTTATGTTTATCGGTCTCCCCATATTTTTGAGCCGTACCAAATAATTTGAAAAATTCTGAATTACAAAAATAATGTTTCTTTTGAAAATCTTAGGCTACAGACAAAATTAAGGTTATATTGTGAGACTTGAGAAAATCCCACAAGATCGGTATCGTGTTAACACCATTAAACTCCCAATTATGGAAATCAATTTGAGTACTTGTTATGCCATAACCTTAAGTTCTAACCCCTTTAGTAGTCCCTAATTAGTTTATTTAGCAGTCAGCACCATCCTAAACACACACTAAGTAGGAAGCCGATGAAAATAAGTGTATGATCTCAGGCTTGAAAAGTAAATTAAGAAATAGAAGTGAATGAATGAAAAGAAATGTTCCTTCTAAGTTAGGTGATCCTCACCCGATCATTTAGCCCAACAGTGTAAACTTCTTTATTTTATTATGTGCAAAAGATAAAAATTGATGATAATGCGATCATAGTCACTAACAGGTTATCCTACCATGAGTGTGAGAGGATAACGGGCTTAATGTGATTGCACCCGAATGAAAAGGGACGAAAGGAGGATGAGTGAGTTAGACTTAAGTATAATGACATGATTCCGATTGGTTTGAGTAATACTTCAAAATTTTCCCTCTCATTTCCTTAACATTGTGCATATCATTTAGCATAAACAAATTCATGAAATAATAAAAAACATTGCATCATGGGTATCATAGTTAAGGCATAGGCATGTGATCTTTGATTGAAGCAATTGAAGGCTATACGAAGGCAACCAAGGAGCCAAAAAGCTTCTCAACCTTGTGCAAAGGGTTTAAAACATACCACAAGTCCTCACTTGAAGCCACAAGTCATGGAAAGATTTGAATTGATCAAAGGAGGCAAGCAGTGCAACATCTCCTGATGAACAGGGGCCAAATTAGGGTTTCATTTCTACTGGGCTTCTCAATGAAATTTTGATCCAAAGTTGATTCCATTGTCTCATATATGATGTCAAGTTCCTAGGGTTCAAATTTCATCCATAGAAACATTTTGGAAGAGGTTCAATTGGCTAGATGACTGAAAATCAGAGAATTGGGGAAAAGTCAACCATGCTGAGGAAAAAGTCAACTCCTGACTTTTTGAGATCAAAATCATGAAATTAGGGTTACAAGGATCCTATGGTTCAAATTTGATCAATAAATGATGGAGGAATCAAGAGAAATCAAGAAAACCAAAACTTACCATTTTTGGAAAATTAGGGTTTCCAGAAATGGTAAGTTTTGGCCCTTTTTGCAGCAACTTCAAGAGAGGCCTTCTCCCAAAATATGAGGGCTATCAAAACTCTACTTTGATCCAATTAAATAGGGCATCTTAAGCTTAAAATCCATAGGTGGAACTCATTCATAGCATCAAAATTGAGAGAGTTATGATCTTTCAAAGTTTGAACAAATCAAGGCAAACTAGGGCAAAACCAAGGCAGACCTTGCATCCTGCGCGCGCGCCAGCAAGGTTTTTCATCAAACAGGTGGTGGGTCATAATGCAAGCTATTTTTCTCCATTTTAGAGGATTCAAATGAAATTTCTTTGAACTACAAAGTTTTTTATTGTCATGTTTCCAACAACTTTGATGTTCAAAGATTTTTCATTTGATCAAGGGATTGAGAGTTATGAAGGGTCAAAGTAGGGTTCTCATCCTGATCCACCATAGGCACAAATTGCCAAGGCATGAAAAATCCATGCAGGCCAATAATGCAGTCATGTTGCATCATGTTCAATGTCACATTTGAGTGACTTAGAGGTTTCATTTGCATTTGGTGTGAACTTCAATCTTATTCTACAAAACATCTCCTTCAATTTAAGTCCAAGGATCACATGTTTTGATGACTTATTCATGAAGGTACATATCTTTAAAGATCATAATTTGAAATATGATTCCTTGCATGCTAAGCTACTGAATCATGGGTGAAATTCAGGTCAGTGAAGCATTTAGGCGCCATTCAGCTTGCTATGATCACAAGTTCTTCACATTTGGAGTGCATCATCCCATGGGGGTATGATCACATCACATGCCATGCACCTCTTTTGAAATTCAAGCCAAGGGAAGCTTTCATACATTGCACTGCATGTTGCAACCTTCATTCAATAAGCTTCATACTGCATCACATTGCATTAAGCCTCACCATAGCCAGCATGAGCTTCATTGTACATGATTGAATCCAGCCAGCTTCAACTCGAGCTCCAACAAACTCCACTCACCATAACTAATTCTAAAACTAACTTGACTCAGTTAACTCAAGTTCCAACTGTTAACTGAGCTGGTTAAGATCTTTAACTCTGGCTATATAAGTGATTAACCATAGCTGCATTGAACACACTTCATTTTCTACTCAAAAATCACATCAAATCCATAGAATTCTCTCTGAAACTTCTTCTGCATCTTGCTTCGAGGAAGCTTCACATTCATCCATTTTGATCCTTTCTTCTTCAATTCATCATCATCAGCATTTCACACACAATCTCCATGGATTGCACAGCTTAATTCATTCAGGATCACCACTGCATATTCCTGAGGTTTCACTGCATTTTGGATTGAACCATCACCAACTTCATCAAATCAAGGTTGAGATTCATCCAATCATCTTCATCATCAAGTTTTTCACGATCTCCATGGAACTCATAACTTGAAGCATCAAAGGTTCACTACTGCATAATCTTACACTACACTGCATCAGATCCAATTCCTCAAGATTTCCAAGTCACTGAGTGTTTATTTCACTCTCAATGTTTAAGATCAAAGTCAAAGCAAATCATAAGAGTCTCATCTCTGGTTTTCCTCAGATTTTGGTATCTCTGCAATTCAGGTTCCATCATGAATTCTATTTTCTTGTTTCCTTCATTTTTTGCTAGTTTTATGATGTATTGAGCTCAATAGGAGCAGTGTGATACCTGGCTAGTTGATAGACACCATAGGTGTTTAGATGCAGTTTTTAGGTTGGATTTAGTTTGATTAGATTTGCATAATCTAAGAACCCTAGGCTAAAACTAAGGCTAGATATGGAATCAGGGTGAAGAGACGAGTTGGAATGTGGTCTTAGATTTTGTTTTAGGGAAGATTGGTGGAATGCCCTAACCACGGGTCACCGGAGAAGGTGACCGGAATCCGTCTCCGGTGACCTGAACAATAGCCCTAATTTAATTGTGGGAACATAACAGGACCATTAGATCAACTTCATCCCAAGGCCATAAACGCGCCAGCAAATAAATGAACACATGAGTCTCACGTGACAATTTTGTGAAGCAATTTCCTCAACATTCTTTTAGCACCCCCAACATGTCCACTTAAAGCCCAGTCTAGTTGTTTTTGTTGCTGAATACACCTCCCAGGCCCAATCACTTGTTCAATCCACTTTATTTCTTATTTCTTTTTATCATTTTATTCCATTTTTGTTTCTGACTTTTAAAAATACCAAAACCTCATAAAAAATTCCAATTTAATTCATGTGAGATCTTTACATTTTTTTCCTAATTTTCCATAATTTTTGTTCATATTTTTCTTTTATATTCTAACCAGAATTAATTTCCCAATTCTAACCAAAATTAATTTCCCAATGAATTAATTTCTTTTTTTCTCATTTCTGACCAATCTTTTTGTGCATTTTCTTTCTCCCAAACCACAAAAGATAAATGAATCATTCTTTTTGCATTAGTCAGAAGACTCATTGAAATTCTTCAACATATTTTTGTTTTGATTTTTAGGTCACCTTAAGTCAAGTTTTGGTCCCTTTCTTCCATACGTGTGCATATGAACCCTAATCCACTTCCACATTTCCTTTAACCATTAAAAAATGAGAATTTTTGTGAGATTTTTTAGATGTGATTCACCCTCTGGATTTTATATTCAAGTATCAATTTTCATAATTTTTCATGATCATTTAGTATTTTTCCAAGTTGCTTGGTTCACAAGTCATATTCTTGATCCTTTTATTCCTTTCCCTTGGTCCCATTAGCATAAGGCATTCATGTCATTACTTTGAGGTCCTTATTTTAAGTCTCTTAGGTCCTATAGGATGTCTTTAAGTGTTAAGTACAATCCTTAGGTCTTCACCTTTGATTTTTAGGTTTGCCTTGAGACTTAAGTCACATATGTCCCATTTTAACCTAATCTCATTTCTCCTTCCATCTTAAACACTTCAAATTCAATTTGCACATCAGCCAACTTCAATTTATCTTTTTTTGGTGTATTATAAGTGTTTTGTGATCATCCATACTTGTTCATCTCATTTTAGAACCTTTTGCTTCTTTTTGAACTTCACTTGCCATCTAAAGGACCCAAAAAAAACCTAATTTGGACACCTAGCCTTAGGATGCCTCTTAATACCTCATTTGTGAATATTTTCCAAATCTAATTTCCATTTTAATTTGTTTTCAAGCATCTGGTTTATGTATGAAAAGGTCAAGTCCCTTTGGTCACATTTGAATTTTCTTCTAAGTCATTTTGTTTCATCTTCAGAACCATGTTTCTATATGCATTCTCCCACCTTTCAATCTCATATTTGAATACCTTTAACTTGAATCTCTTCTTTCTCATTTGAAATAATCTCATCCCTCATTTCCATATAGTGTTAAGTTCTGGATTTTTCATTTACCATTGATTTTAGGAGATTTTGGTTTGTTAAACACTTAGATATCCCTTTTAACTTCATCCTTATGTCTCATTAGGGTTTAATAGTACTTTAGGGCATAGTTTGACTTTAATTCAATTAATCCCTTTAGATACTTTTGAATTGATTTAGATACTGACTTTTGAAGTGTATTACTTCATGATATACCTTAGACTTAGGCATTAATCTTTGAAGCTCACTAACATCCTTCTTAGGTTAGTATGAGCTCTTAATTGTAGTTTGCCATGTTATAATTGTTCATATTACTTCATCAAGCTAGCATTTGTCTTTTAGGGGGGAAGATGAGGTAATCATTATTCATTCCTATCTCTTATGCATGTTAATTGTGTTTTCCTTAGCACTTGGTGCTTTGTTCATAGGCTTCCCTTTTGTTCTTTAGATTCAACTTAACTTCCTTAGGAAGTAAGTTAAACTCTAACTTGCTTTTCTTTTCCTTAGGTTTAGAATACCTCACAAACTATAGGATCACATTTTTCACATAATAAGATAACTTAGGGTTGTGTCTTAGTCCCCCGTTAGCTTTGACCTTTGCCTTTTGAGTCTCATTTCTCTCATCTTCAAACAAAATCAAAAAGACTTAATAAATGCATGAAAGAATCTCTTGTGTATAGCCTTATTCCATGGGAAACTTGCATTCATTCCATCTTGGAATAGTGTGGGCTTGACTAGCATGATGTACAAGTCTTATCAGGAGGTTATTTCCACAAAGAAAAATCTAAAAGATACTTCTTCACAAAAGCTACAAAAACATGTAATAAGTTCAACAAGATAGTGAACATAGACCCTAATCCTTGGAAACGAGTCTTGGATAAATTCTCCTTGCTTGGTGTGCTTGTTCTATTATTCCATCTTGGAATGTAGTAGCAAGTACACATTCCATGGAAAAGAGTTTGAATTCACTTCCTTGTGCCAAATTCATACAAAACTCTTAAAAAGAAAACAACAAACAATAAGCGACTATCCTACGGGAACTTCTCTTCTCACCTCTTTCATTCTCAACGCGAATTTGAGATGACTTGTCTCGCATGCAAGACGGTAAACGCACTCGTATCAGACGAGCCTGCAACACCGGAGAATAGACATACGTAGTTCCAGCTATAAAAAACACAAACAAAGTTCCCGCCTGGTTAGGCGAACTACGTCGACTCTGATCCTCATTATCCCGATGAGGTACGTAGGCAGCGGGGTAGGGCCCGTTCGAGCACGTTCTTTATTTTCCCTACATTTCCCCCTTTTTATTATTTCTTTCCATTCTCCAGTTCCCTTCTCAGTTCCATTTCCATTCCAGTTGGCAGTTCACTTGTTCTGCAATACCTTATTTCTCACCCTTTGAAACAGAACAAACAATCGTGGATCCTGTCGAGTATGGCGGACGATCTGGGGTGCTAATACCTTCCCAGGTCGTAACCGACTCTCGAACCCAGATCTTTGGTTCGCAAGACCTTGTCCTTTCCTTCTTCCTCATGTTTGTGCAGCATTACCTTTCCCATTTCTTCGGGATAAAAATGCATGGCTGGCGACTCTACCTTTTCCGTGCCACTTTCGCGTTTGTACAAGGATGAAAATCCCAGGAGGGACAGTTTATATAGGAGGGAGGCTGATGACCGCAAAAGCAGAATTATGTTGTTACGACATCCTTAGTGTGTGAATAAGTACCTATCGACACAAACTTAACCGAAGTAGAGTTGGTAGCCTAGGACGAGTATCTGTATGCATTATTTTTCTTACGAGTCATGGTTTATTACTTGAGGACAAGCAAAGGTTCAAGTGTGGGAGAGTTTGATGACATGAAAATACATTATTTAATTGACTTGATTAATGCAGATTTTCTAGTCGTTTTGATTTGCATTTGCACCATATTACGTTGGTATTTTGTTTATTTTGTTTATTACTAGGTATCCAACCATTTAAAAGTCGTATGCAAAGAAAGGAAGCAAAATCGGGCGAAAAATAGAAGAAATGGAACAATTTTCATACAAGGAGTTGTCTGACGAAAAAGGCCATAACTTTTGAACCGTAAATTGAAATGACGCCCCGTTTGAAGCGCCGGAAAGCTAAGACTGGGATCTGCAACCTGAATCTGGAAATTGTGGGTGTGACGGTGATCACACCCCTATTACGACCGTCATGGCACCAAAGTCTGAAAAACTAGAAGAAACACTGAAACTCTGCATAATTTGTAGCTGTGACGGTCGTCACAGCCTCATGACGACCGTCACGGTCTAAAAATGAAAGAAAACGCCCGTAACAGTCCCATGAAGCTCGTGGTTGTGTTCTATTTAGTTTATGCAGAATGTGCAAAGTGGAAACGAAAACAGAGGAAGTCATCCCACTTCCTCCTCAAATTTCTCAGTCTATTTTTCAACCGCCCACTACTTCCACTTTCTCCACAACTCATTATGCTACATGGAAGTTAGATAGGAAATTTCACTCTATAAATAGGAGTCTTCATATTTTTTAAGGATTATCAAAGTTTTGGGGCATGAAAGCGCGACTAACTTTGTTCTTAGTTTTTAGGCAGAAATTACCATTGTAAAAGGGGTAGTTTCTTACACTGAGGAACTACTCCACCATTAGTGTTTAGGCCATAAATCTATGTAAGTGCTTGAATCAATTTATTGAAGTTATTTCCAGTTTCGTCTAATTTAAGTCTCGTTTATTTTCTCGTATTACATGTTTTTTATTTTATCACTTTATTACTATCAATGTTATTGCATCTCTTAATTGTTAAAGTATGTTGTTCTTAATAGCAATCTTTATGTTTATGTCGTTTCCATTTAATTATATGTCTTGCTAAATAGTTTAGATTCTGGCGTATGAGGACCGTCGTTATCGACGGGACTCGGTAGAAAATAATAGGTGCAAATTAATAACTACAATTCTGTTTTGGTTATAATTTCTATGTGTGATTTAATTAGCATTGTTATGAGAGTGAGATGTTAGTTAACATTGCTTTGTCATGAGAGTGAGAGGCATATAAAGGTTTGAGCCGAGATCTGCGAGAGTGTGAGGAGCGAACCAGATAGTAGAAATTAGGAAACTTATCTAAAAACAGCGAGAGTGCTTTAGAGACGTTTATGATATTATTAGCTTTCAAAGAGTGTTTCCTAGTTACCGGGCGAGCGAGAGCAAAATCTTGGGATTAGGAAGTATGATTTTAGTTAAGACCGCGAGAGTGTGAGATAGAGTCTTTAAGTTGGTATATTCTACGGAATAGGAGTATAGTCGTAATTAGCACCTCATTCTACGAGTCCCTTAGGAGTGCGGAAACCATATCCTGGCCTCGTTCTATTATTATATTTTCTTAGTTTTATTCCATTTTTAGTTATAGTTTTCCTTTAATCAATTATCATTAGCCTTAACTTTACAAAGTAACGATAGATAACGATGGGTTGATATTGGTCTTTGTGGTTCGACAATCTTTTATATTACTTCGATAAATCCATGCGCTTGCGGACGCATCATACACATCCCATTGAGTAAACTTAGGTACACTCACCTATGTAACCCACAAAGCAGAAAACTCATAAAAAACACTGGACAAAGAATAATCGTCTCTCCTTCGGGACTAATTTTCTCATCACCTTCACTCTCAACATAAGGACTTGCTCCTACTTGTCTTTTTGCAAGACGGTAACGCACTCGCGTCAGACGAGCCTGCAACACCCTAGCATTAACATAAGCAGTTCAAGATTTTAAATCACAAACAATTTTCCTCCCTAGTTAGGGGAACTACGACGTCTCTAATCCTCGTGTCTAGATGAGGTACGTAGGGAGCGGGGTAGGTCCTGTTCAAGCACTCTTTTATTTTCCCTACATTTTCCCTTTTTCTTTTCTCTTTTCTAGATCCAGTTCCTTTTCTTTTGCAGCAACTTCATTCTTTCACCCTTTGAAATAGTTTCTTTGCAAGCGTGGATCCCGTCAGGTACGGTGGACGATCTAGGGTTCTAATACCTTCCCAGGTTGTAATCGACTCCCGAAACCAGTTTCTTTAGTTCGCAGGACCTTTGTCCTTTCCTCTCTTTTCCCGGTTTGTGCAACATTACCATTCCCGTTCCTTCGGGATAAAAATGTCTGGCTGGCGACTTTACCCTTTTTCCACGCCACTTTCGTGTTTGTACCAGGATGGAAATCCAGGGAGCGACACCCTTATGTTGGTAACATGTAGGTGAGCAGGATAAGTCGAGTGGTGGTCAGTGAAGTCGGTGTACTTCACGTCATTAAGATGTCTGTTTTGATACGTCACTTTGGGTGTCGAGATGAAGTTGCATTTATTTGTTTATTTCTTTCAGAAAAACATTTTTTTGTAATTGAAGTATGACTGATGTTGCTTTAAAAATATTTCCGCTGCATGTTGAATACTTTTCTCATAAACGTATCATTGAGCCAAGGGTTGTTTTTGAAGTTGAATTGTGACACTCAAATATTAAGTTGAAAAATTTACTCTGATTTTATAAATATTTATGTGGGGTAGTTTGGATGTTACATCGAAGATAAGTGTGCTCGGTGTCCCTTGAGTTTCCCAAAAGTGACATGTCTTGTCTTTTCATTTTCCTCCTTAATGGCATATAATACGCGTCGCTTCGTTTTTCGTGTGACGGTGCATTAAATGCCTGACGCCCTAGGGAATCTAGGCAGCCTAGGCAATGATTGCCTAGGCACGCCCTCCCACGTGGAGTCTATAAAACGGGCTTAAGGGACCACTTCTTCACTTTTCACTTTTCAAATCTCCTCTTATATTCGTCGGACGCTCATCTTCTCTCACCGAAAACGCATTATTATCGTCGTCGCCTCTGTACCGTCACTTCATCAAAAATAAGTCAGGAAAATCCTTTTTCCTTTTTCTGGTAGATTAGATTTAGTTTGATATTCACACGGTGGTTTTCCCACCGGAGTAGCCGAGGAGGCCCTTCCTCGGGCCTATTTTGGGAGGTTTCTGATGAATGTCCCTGACACTTCATGGGGTTGCCATGAATATGTCGGGAAATTCTTATGAATTTCCGTTGAATCTCCCGGGCATCGTTTGCATGTCCCAAGCACCTTTCGGGTTTTCCATGAATGTCTCAGGCATCTCTTAATGAATGTATCGGTGTTGTTTGAATGTCTCGGGCATTCTTTGGGTTGAGATGGGTGTGTCGGGCACCTCTCTCCCTATTTTTAACTTTTTCCCTTTCACTTGAACTGTGGTGGAAGGGTGAATTTGATGCGACGTCGAATTCACCGATTTCCTCTGCTTTTCAGGTAACGTGGAGCAAAGAGCCGAAGATGTCCCAGTGGAGGATGTCGACATAAAAGTGGACGAGGAGGATTGGGACGAACAATATCATTTTGTGGACAAGAATGCGCCCACCACCTCTAGGGACGGTGATTTATCGTGGTTCTGGGAGGAGTTGTTGGAGACGGGCTCGCGTTTTGTCCAAAATCACTGCACTGCCCATAAGATCGTGGAGGACTTAGCCCCAGGGGAACCTCACAATTGGGAGTCTTATGTCCCTCTCCCCAAGCAACGAATGTGCTCGGCCTGTCGGGGAACACAGTTCCCAATGTATGAGTTTTCTTTCAGAGAGGCGGGGATACGTCTTCCCTTCACAAGTTTGCATTCGTTCGGGCGTTTGAACTGGTATGCCAACATCTCAAGATCAGCTGCACCTTGCCCCTCTTCTTCTGGGTATTCCACTTGCAGCGGTCGAGCGTGCATGAGTGCCATAGTTGGGTTTCCTTCAAGCAGTCGATGAGGCTTTTCAAGACCTACCATGACTTTGTCCGAAACTTCAAGGACATATGGTACACAGTGAAGCTCCTTACTTCGTGTGCTCTGGACATTATCTATAGTATGCAGCGAGATGCCTGGGGTCAGGAATGTCTCGTCTTGACTATTCCCCTTCAGTGGAAACGAAATCATTTTAACTAGCCGAATGACTGATGCGTCCACAAGCGTACGGATTTATCGAAGTAATATAATAGATTGTCGAACCACAAAGACCATTATCAACCTATCGTTATCTATCGTCACTTTGTGGAGCTGAGGCTAATGATAATTGATTAAAGGGAAACTAGAACTAAAACAAAAATAGAACTAAGAAAATATAATAAAAGATAGAGGTCGGGATATGGTTTATGCGCTCCTAAGGGAATCGTAGAATGAGGTGCTAATTACGAATATACGCCTATTTCGTAGAATATACCAACTTAAAGACTCTGTCTCACTGTTGCACCCCAAAATTTGCCCTCACGTAGACAAGACATTGTGTAATAAGGTGTCCAAAGAGGTTCACAAGGTTCACAAGATTCACAAGGTATCTCAATAGGTTCATAAGGTTCACAAGGTTCACAATTAGTCAGGAAGTTTGACAATCCCCTCAGACAATGCATCCTCCTAAGCAATGCATCTTAAACTAGGGTTTTGGATTTCATCAAGCTAAATGGATTTACAAGGCTTCAAGTGAGCTTCATAGCATCCTATATGTCTTTAAGAATCCCTATTTCAAGTTTCAAGGCTTTCCCAAAAAGTTTGCTCAGTCAGATGATCAGATATACAAAAATCAGTCAAAGCAGTTAAAAAGTCAAACTGAGGTCAACTGTGGTCAAATTAAAGTCAAACTTCAATATTTTTTGCCAACATCAAGTTTATGAAGTAAAATTCATCATTTGATCAAGGTTTGATCATGATTCATCAAGGAAGTTTCAGATCATCAAGAATCAGGAGTTTCTAAATTAGGGTTTTCATAGGAAAAGTCAACTGAACTTTGACCAGCCATAACTTTCACATGCTTCATCAAAAATTTTCCATCCAAAGCTCATTTTGAAGGAAATTGAATTTTCTACAACTTTGTGTCTCACAAGCCAAGCCCAAAAATGCTTCATTTGGAAGGTATGAGCTAAGACATTATAGGTCATTTTAAAAGTCAACAAAAAGTCAACATCTTCCAAAGGGCATAACTTGAGAATGGTAAAGGATATAGACATGAGACCAAAGAGGTTGGTTAGGGGACTCTTTAAGCTTTCCAAAATGTCCAAGAACACCTCCATATCTTTAAAATTGAGGGATTTGTGCCTTTGCAACGTTGGGAAATTTTTGGGAGGTATATGAAGCAAATGGAGCCTTAAAACCAATTTTTGCCAAATGGGCCTACCAAATTGCCACCCAATCTTCATAATATCATCAAGCACGATCCAATCCAAGCATTTTATGATTTTTTATTTTTTATTTAGTATTTATTTGAATTTTATTCATTAAAATGCAAATTAAATCAAAATAAAATATATAAATCAAATATTTGGATGAGATTGTGATTCTAGAAAGTCATAAACACCATTTAGAGATGATTGAGATCATATAAGATCAGATCAACCAAAAATAGTAAGAAGATATCAATTTTTTTCAATATTTTGAAGCATATCTTTCTTCAATCTCAAGTTATCCAAAAGTCCAAAGGGGGATTTGATTTTTTGACCTAATTAGGTCCTATTATATATGTACAACATAAAGCAATGCAGGGGACACGATTTGGCTGCCTCCAAGAACAAAATCACAAGTCAAAATTTCACTCCAAATTTGAAATTCGGTTTCTGCCTTTTAGGTTCATTCAACACGATTTAAAGGTGTAAATTTGTTCCTTGGGAGGTCTATAAGCTATCCGCATCCTCATTATCATTGCATCCATGGCCGAATGCACTAACCGAATCATTTTTTTGTTCAAAATTTCATGCTTTTCGTTTTCATACTTTTAAACATTATTGATCAAATTTGATGCATGATTTGTGTTTGTTATGACCCTAGGATTGTTTCTGGATTGATTTCTTGAAGTTTCATGGCCTATAACGCATTCCACCATAACTAGGGTTCCAAGCTTCAGTTTGGGGCTTTGCGATTTAGCTAATATTAATGATTTCTAATGACATAGATGAATTGTATAAGTCATGGGGAATTCATTGGTGTTATTAATTTGAAGAAATTGTACCTATTGCATAACATTTGAAATTCACAGGTTTTATGTGCAAGAAAATTCGCAGCAAAGTTTGTATATACATTCGCAGGTAAATTCGTGGATCTGGAGGTAGAATATGAAGGCAGCGCGCGCTTTCTAATTTTTAAAAATTTGTTTTAATATTTTATGAATTGTTTGTATTTTGTTTCACAAATGTGTTGATGGCTCAGCTAGCTGGCAATGTGTATGCGCGTGTAAGCCTTGGTACCTGGGTTCGATCCCTAGGTTTTTCCTTTTTGTTCGTTTATTTTCATATTTTTCAGGTTTACTTCTTATTAGCCTGGATGCGTTTCATTATCAGCTGTGCAGGCGCAGCCCAGTGGTCTCTCATCTTGCTGGTATTGGGGAGGTCCTGGGTTCAAATCCAGGCCTCCCCCATTTTTTTTAAAAACTTGTTTTGTTATTTTATTTTTTTTAATTGTTTAATTATATATTATCTAATTAAGTAATTTGTTTTATATTAAAATTAAAAAACTTTATTTTAAATATTAATCAAATTTATATTTTTATAAATATCATAATATGTTTTATAAATAATTTTGTATATAATTTTATTATTCATAATTTGTAAATAATTTATGTAAGTTTTAATTAATTATTTAAAACCTAAAATATCTAAACCCTAATTCTTCTTAAATAAAAATGTAAACCCTAATTTCTAAAAAACCCTAATTTTATTAACCCTAATTTTTATTAACTTTAATATTTAACTTAATTTTGTTATAAACTATAATTAAATAATTAATCATTTTTTTATGTAAATAATTAGTATTTGTTTATTATTATCATAATTGTTCTATTTTCTTCTAAAAAAATTTCTAAAATAATTAGTATTTGTTTATTAGTATTTGTTTATTATTATCATTATTGTCTTTATATTTTTACTAACCCCTTTATTATTATTATTGCATTATTACTAACATTTAAGTTATTGCTTATTTATTTTCTATTTTATCGTTATTATTATTTTTTCCGATTATATTGTGACTATCCCAAAGCTTTGTAATAGTTTAGGTTTTTATTTTTGCTTTATTTTTATTGTAAATATATTAACTGTGTGGTTAGTAATTCTAGGGTGTGCATAACATGTTTGTGATTAAAATTGACTGAGAATAACTAATTAAATAAGATAAATATTTGAACATAAACACTCACACACGTAAGTCGATCTTTGATCGCCATCTTGCACTTTCTAGGGTTACCTCTCATGTTGTCTATTTCAAAAGGTCAAGTAAGGTATCTTAAGCAAAGTCCCTTTATAAATATCATCAAGTCCCTTCAGTTTATAAGATCAAGTCCCTTCGAGGTTGCCTACGATAAATGATCTTGTCCCTTCGAATAAAAGATGATAAGTCCCTACGAATTGCTAAAGACACCTTGCAGTTGCCTATATTCAGATGTCCCTATACATGTCCCTTATTACATCCAAGGTAATGACTACCTATTCCTTAATAATGGGGATAGTCTTACCATTGAAAGAACATATAAGAATATTAAAGACTTAATATAGGGTAAGTTCCTCTTAATTACTTGCTCACACATTTCAAAATACTTTTTACACTTCACATTTCAAACAAATTTTCACAACAAAGTCTTTATATACATCCATACGAGGATCATTATAAAGTACTTAGAAAATTTTTAATCACACACTACACCTTTCTCAAAACAATTTAAAGTGAGCTAAGTAACTAAGAGCCCATGGATAACCATGGATATAAAGGGTGCTAACACCTTCCCTTTATATAACCTACCCCCCGAACTCAAAATCTTTTAAGGTCTTTCCTGTTCTTTTATGCCCTTTCCTTTTGGATAAAATAAAAGTCGGTGGCGACTCTTGCTATCCGCAACATGACTAAAAGTCAGTTCTCCCACCGTGTTACACTCACGCTCTCGCAGTCTTAACTAAAGTCATACTTCCTAATCCCAAGATTTTGCTCTCGCTCGCTCTCGCGGATCTCGGCTCAAACCTTAATATGCTTCTCACTCTCATGACAAAGCAATGTTAAATAATATCTCACTCTTATGACAAGGCTACTTAAATTATGCTTAGAAGTTATAACCAAAATAAAATTGTAATTAATAATTTTGCACCTATTATTTTCTACTGAGTCCCGTCGGTAACGACTGTCTCATATGCCAGATTCAAAACTATCTAGCTAGACATATTAAAACAAAGCAAGAATAATAATTAAAATACTGTAAAGCATGCATATTGAATAAACAGTACAAATTAAACATAAACAATAATAATTAAATTCAAAGGTCGGAACCTGATACAAAGAATATTCGTTCGAGCCCCCTCTTCCACAAGGTTCGGCAAGATTGGAGCTCTTTGAATCACAATATAACAAGGTCTGAAGCTGGAAATAAATTGCTAACTAATGTAGTAATTTTCTAATGTTGGAAATTACTACTTAAAGGTAATTGTAATGGAAAAACAAAGAAAACAGTAGAGGAAAACTAAAGGAAAGCAAGGAAAGTAGAAACCGTAGAATTTTTTGTTGCAATTTGCCAGAGCTTCGGCGCGGCAATAATCACCCCAAAGCACCCCCTTTCTCCTTTTAACTGACTTCATATATATAGCACTAGATTCTGTCGGTTGGAGAAATAGTTGGGCCTTTAGTAGCCCACTCTTTGAGAGAAAATAGGGTGACTCTGTTATTCCATGATTTTGAAGTTGAGAGAAACAACGAAAGTGGGGTGACTTCTTCCTTCTGATTCGTTTCCACGTTCTGCATACATTAACGTTGGAGAAGTTACGCTCATCATGCCCTTGTTACAGGCGTCATTTCCATAAATTAGCGTGTTACGATCGTAAGCCAAGTGTGACGGTCGTTACTCGCTTAGAATGTGTGATGGTCGTGGTGGATGTGTGACGATCGTGGCCTGGTAAAAAGGCGTGTGACGGTCGTAATGGAGGTGTGACGACCGTCACACCCACAAAATTCCTTCTTCTTCACTTTTATGTCGTTTCTATTATGTTTTTCCAGATTTTGGTGCCATGATGGTCGTAACAGGGATATGACGACTGTCACACCCACAAATTCCAGAATTAGGTTGCAGATCTCAGTCTTAGGTTTTTGGCGCTTCAAACGGGGTGTCATTTCGATTTACGGTTCAAAAGTTATGGCCATTTTCATCAGATAACTCCTTGTATGCAAATTATTCCATTTCTTCTAGTTTCCGCCTGATTTGCTTCCTTTCTTCGCACACGACTCTTAAATGGTTGAATACCTGCAAATAAACAAAATAAACAAAATACCAACGTAATATGATGCAAATGCAAATTAAAACGACTAGACAATATGCATTAATCAAGTCAAATAAATGATGTATTTTCAAGTCATCACTGACCACTTCTGCCTGAAGCCCGAAAACCTGGGGCCCGAGGACACATCAGCCTATGAAAAATTGGTGGCCTATGTCTAGAGTTTTACTCTCTCGACATGTATGGACCGACTAGACAACCCTATATTGGATGATGATGGGGTGCCCCTCTTCTAGGTTCGGTTGATCAACACCAAATTCGTGCTCGAATGTAAATCAGACGGGGAGTCTCTCAGTCTTTTAGGTAATTTGTGTTCGCCTCTTTCTTACCTGGTGTTTTTATTTAGCTAGCTGACGTATTCTCTTTTTTCAGCTTCCATGCCTAGTCTCAAGGATCGTGTCCTGAAGCTGGCCAACAAAGGCGCGGACAAGGCTACAAAGAAGGCGGGTAAGGGTCGTGTCCTCCAGGTAGCTGCTGAAGATGTGGGTGGCTCTGGGACTCCTACTCCCCCTCCTAAATCTCCTCCCGTCGTGGCGACGCATGTCAGCCCAGTTGTCGAATGTGATTCTTCTCCTCACAAACGCCATTGTGGTGAGGGTTCGCCGAGCCAGGCTGCTGCTATGAACGAGGGTCCGTTGGAGAGCTAAGGGACTTAGCTTCTGCATTCTTACCACCTCCAACAAGAAGTCTTCAGCGCTGAAGGTTCTATGGGGTATCAAATTTCGAAGCCAAGGCTATCCTCGACCTGGACAAGGCAACCAGATAGTCGAATTTGTCCCAGGATATCGCTGTTGTGATCAGGGTCATGGAGACGACCTTGGTCCTGTCCGAAAATACTTGTCCGTTGTCAGATCTGGAAGCCACAAAAGAGGCGCTCAAGTCTGCCAAGATCAAGAGGGAGCAGTTTTCCCATGACTTCTTCAACTACATGGAGAAATACCAGCTCCGGGAGGGATTGATGATCGAGATGGGAGAGGTTAAGCTCAAGCAGGACGGCCTGGTGGATGAGAATAAAAAGCTGAAGGATAGAAGGGCTGAGTTCGATGAAGTTATCGAGGATAATAAGCGCCTCTTCTTGAGGGATGTGGAGCTGGAAAATATGGTCGCCCCCATCGAGGAAGAAAGTGAGGAGGAACAGGCTCTGAGGAGTTGGGGTGACCTGATTACTCGTATCAGGAAGCTCGAGAGTCACTACCTGGGAACTCTTAAGTTGGGTTTTGATAACATAGTCGATCAACTCAAGATCGTCAATCTAGGGCTAGTGATCGCCGACACCACCTTCAACTATGAAGTGGCTGACGGGGAGATCGTTTGTTCGTACATTGGCTCGGGTGATGAAGAAGGGGGGTGAGGATGATGAATAAGACTAGCATGTGTGCCATAGTTTTTTTTGTTTTTTTTTGTTTGTTTGGCATGCGTGCCACTTTGTATTTGGGCATAGCCCCCCTCTTTTATACTTTATGTCAGCCAGTTTTTGGTCGGTTTATGCAATGAAATGATTTTATTTTCTAAGTGGCTTTCGGTCTTAATTGTGTACGTGAACTTGTTGCTCGACTTGGTGGACTCGTCAATTTAGGGAACCAGAGAGGTGGCAGGTTTTACGTCCTTGAAAAAACAGGATGAGGGTCGTGATCGAGACCCTGATCCCATGGCTTGGGCTTTCCCATCGCGAGTTGGGTGCCATGCCGACATGGTACTGCGACATTGGAGTTCATTTGAAGTATCCTCTATCGAGGAGGGTTGTGCCCATATCCTTGGGGTTTCGGCCTTCCTTTTGATTTGAAATGGAGAATCATGGTCATACCTTTCATGTTCTCGTGGTCGCGATGTTGTCTAGTTGTAGTATTGCTTAAGCTTTTTCAGCGTTCCAGGGTCGAGCAAGTTCTTCTCCTTGTAGGTTTTAAAGGTAGTATGCTCAGTTGTCCTTCTTGTCTGGACGAACTCGATACGGGCCTTCCCAGTTCGTGGCTAGCTTACCTTCTCGTGGGTTTTTCTGATTTCGTCGTGTAAGTGCTGTATTTTTAGGTTGGCATTAATTGTGTAAACAAATATAGTTGCAGTGTGTATGTACAGGATCTTTGCAAAACACAGAAATTATGAATTAAAGAGTCCTTTGTGTGCGTCCAAACATGTTGTGTTGAAATATTTCAACATCTGGAACAACATGTCGAAGAAGATGTCAAGATAGTTCATTCGACATCATGAACTACTGAAGATGGATTGAAGTTTCTGTTTTGATTTCAACAGAAACAGTTATATTGAAGATTTAAATCAATCCAATGGCGCTTATTGTAAGAGATCTTGAATACTAAATTTAAATTAAAGACTAATATTGAAAAATATAGAGTTTCTATATTTAGAGATATTTTAGGAGTTTTTAGATTTAAAGTTATTTTTGTATATTTGTAAGCAGATTTTTTCTGCATTTTTGTAGCAGTTATTGTTGTGATTGTTTAGGCCCAAATCCAGTTGGGAATAGGTTATAAAAGAAACTTTGTAACCTAGTTTAGAAACAACCAACCAAACCAAAAATGTAATATCATTAGGGTTGTGTTCTTGTGGCAGCCGTGCGCAACAAGGAACCCTGTTATGGTTATTTCACTTGTGATTCTCAAAGCTTGTAAGCAAGAGAAATGTTGTACTTAACTGAAGCTTCTAAGCAAGGTTAAGTTGTTTCTAATGGAAGTGTTGCTTCTGTTTGTGAATTATTGTATAGGTTTGAAGCCGTCAATATCAGCAACTGATTGTTGGCATTGTGAGACATCACTGAGGTGATTGGAAGTGAGGATGAGTTTCGCATATTTAGGAGTTCCTAAACAGAAGTTGCACAAGTAGTGATTAAGTGAGAAGACTGTAAATTATAGGTGTTTGCTGAGAAGTATTTGAAATGATACTATATAGTGGATTTCCTTCCTGGCTTGGTAGCCCCCATAGTAGATTGGTTCGATCGAACTGGGTTAACAATTATGTTGTGTTCTTTATAGCTTTTCTGTTTTCTGTTATTATGCAGTACCTGAACTTAATGTCATATCAGATGTCACAACATCCTAAAGAATGTCTGAATCTGATATATCAGAATTTTAAATGTGTTATTGTATATGTCTTGTCATGTTTATAAGTAACAGATAATATGTCTCAACATCATATTCGACATCTGAGTTTGTGATACCAGAATTTCAATTGGTATCAGATCAGGCATCCTAGTCTGTTTCTGGATGAGATCCAAGGGGGGTACTTTCTATTTCATGGACAAGGTAGAAGGGTTCTACTGAAAGTTGTTTAGATGTGTGAATGATCCCTAGAAGTGGATGATGGATTGTTCTATTGTTGTATCATGGGGTTCGTGACGCTATTGTGATAGGTTTGATTTATTTTCAAACCTATGCTTGTTGGTGTCACCTGGAGATAATTTTTAGGGCTGATTTATGACACTTGAAGCTACTAAGGAGTTTGTCATTTGCTTCTTATCTATCTGATAACTCCTTTGTGTGAGAAGGTTGATCTTATATGGAGATATATCATATGGTGTTTGGGATATATGTCTATCTACTTCTGTCAATTGTGCTAATGATACTTGAAAACTCTTTTCCAAGTCCACTCAACGCACTGTGAAGAAAAGTGGTTGTTTGGAGATCTGAAGACTGCTATTAACAGACTTATCCTTTGTCTGTAGATCTCTTTATGATCCTTGGAATGATGTCTTATCCCATGATAGAATATCACATCAGAATCAGGCACAATTTTGTTGTCCAGGGAATTGTTATATAGATGCTTGGGTGCTAAACTACTGTTTTTATTTCACAAGTGTTTAGAACCTACTCCTGATCTGGAAGATGAGGCATCTGAATGGTGTGTCTAAGGAGGTTCTGGGCCTGTAACTTCTCTTAGATATGCGTGTTGATCAACATGTGTCTTTCTCCTGAGGACAGTTTATTTCTGGTCCTTGCTGTAGGAGTGAAGTGCCTGAGCTTCAAAGAGGATTATTTCAAAAAGACTCCTTGTACATGAAGTTTAAGTTGTGTCAATTGGTGGAGTTGACTATTATAGATATAGCTAATCAGTAGCTATATTGTGTGTGAGGACATCTCAATTTAGTTTGATTTTTGGACCTGAAGGAGAAGTCTATTGGAGTGTCCCAGCTGCTGCTTATGTCTGTATTTTGGTAGTCTGATCAACTACTGATGGTTGATTCCCCTGTGCCCCTGCATATGTTTGTTGTGGAGGTTTGTGTAACTGATACTGATGTCTGAACAAATGTTGGAACAAAATCTCAGAAAGTATCAGATATCTACAGAAGAAGAAGAAGAAGAAGAAGTCAGACTCATGTCCTACCTTGTGTGATAAGGTAACCTTATCTGACCTATAGTAAATATCTTGACGGGAGACTTGGTATTTGTCTATTGTTTTTATGATGCATATAGATGGATACTTAGGCGGGAGACTTAGTGTTTATCTAAGGAGCATGCATATCTGCAGTCTGAATCTTATGGTTCAGAAAGTGTTATGAGTAACTAATGCTCATCTTCAGAAAGGGCTTTGGTTGTTCATGAAATGGGGAGTTAAGTAGTGCCATTTGTGGTGTTTTGGTGCAAGAGTGCAGACTAGTTTTGGTGGATGCAGCTGGAATTTTGTTCTTCCCTTGACAAGGAAGGTGTTTTTAATCATGAAGTTATTATTGATAAATCATCAGGACTTTGTGAAGATTGCTTTACTCATGGAGAAATGTCATCCTTAGTATTGCTGCAAGGTGTAGTTTTGAACTATTCCTTCTGAAGATTCAGACAGTGGCAGGTTTGAAGACTTTGGAGAAACATTGGAAGTTTCTCATCAATATGTGTTATTGGTGGGAATTTCTGCAAATTCAACAAGATGGAGGTTGTCTACTCAAACTTGGTAAATAAGTCAAGTCTATGAGAGCATGGAACTCTTGTTCTATAAAGGAAGGAGGTTCTTTCAATTGGAAGAAGAAGGAGTTGAATTTAACAGCTGGATGTGGACTAATAATGTTCAAACATCTAGTTCAACATCAGAATCTAATTGGTGAAGTGGCACATTAATTTAAGATAGAATGATCTATAGGGATTGAATGCTTCATAAGGCCTGTTATCTTGACAGCTTGGTGAAGATCAACTTTATTGGTCAGGATATCTTTGGAAGATTTCTGATAAACGTAAAAAAGACAAGTGTGGCAATTGGCTTTTTCATATGAGGATTCATAAAGGAGGTGATCAAAATATGGTAATTGGTTTATCTCTACAGTGGATTCGAAGAATCAAGATAATCAGAGTGTGGAAGATGGTTGTTCTTGAGGATTGTCTTGGAACAAATTGCTCTTGGGCAGAAGAGTGATGAGTTGAAGACTCAAGAAGATTTGTTCTTATTGAAGGTGGGTGAGAGTTTAACTCTCTTTCTGTATTTCTGATTCTAGCTGGTGGCACAATGAAGTTGAAGAATTTTAGTTCTTGGATTACTATGATATAATATGTCCAGTTGGTGGAACACATCTAGGATCATGGTGATAAGGTCTTGGTGTGTGGAAAATGCTCTAACTATGTGTTAGTACATTATCTTGGGTGTATGTCTACATGGTTTCTATTCTTAGCCTACCTAATCATAAGGGATAATGATGAAGTAGTTGATCTGTACTGGAAGAAACATGTAGAAGAGACTGAAGTAGATCAAGTATTGATTTCTTGGAAGTCTGTTTATGGACATTCATTCTAATGTCAGAATTAGTGTGAATGTGTTCTGTCTGGATCATATGGCCAAGGGACTATAAAGATATTATGTTGAGCCAGTTTCAAGAACCTGTGTGTAAAAGATGTTCAACTTGTGTAGTCTGTGGTAACTACAAACCATGAAAGGATCAGGTATGCTTTGGTACAAGAAGTGAATGTGTTCATTTGGGAATTGAACAGAGGGTGAGATCTTGAAGACATGAAGATGTGTTTTATGTTTTCCTTTCATCATAGTACAGAGAAGCATGTAGTATCCTTGATAGGGGGAGTTTGTTACAAGTCTGGGTAGCAGATTTTGTGGAGTTAAGGGGGAGTAATACCTTAACCAGGTTTTGTGATGTTACACAACATGTTGTGACATGTGCTACTAAGTATGTTTTCCTAATTACTTTATTACGTAGTGGTTGTGGTATGTGTCGCTCCCTGGATTTCCATCCTGGTACAAACGCGAAAGTGGCGTGGAAGAGGTAGAGTCGCCAGCCAAGCATTTTTACCCCGAAGAGACAGGAACGGTAATGCTGCACAAACCAGAAGAAAGAAGAGGAAGGAAAAAGGTCATGTGAACCAAAGAGACTGGTTTCGGAAGTCAGTTACGACCTGGGAAGGTATTAGCACCCCAGATTGTCCGCCGTACCCGACGGGATCCACGCTTGCAAAGAAACTGTTTCAAAGGGTGAAGAAATGAAAGTTGTTGCAAAGAAAAGGAACTGAACTAGATAAAAAGGAAAGAAGGGGGAAAATGTAGGGAAAATAAAAGAGTGTGCTCGAACGGGCCCTACCCTGCTGCCTACGTACCTCACTAGACATGAGGATCAGAGTCGCCGTATGTAACACGGTGGGAGAACTGACTTTAGTTATGTTGCGGATAACAAGAGTCGCCACTGACTTTTATTTTATCCAAAGGAAAGGCATAAAAGAACAGGAAAGACCTTTTAAAAGATTTTTGGGTCCGGGGGGTAGGTTATGTAAAGGGAAGGTGTTAGCACCCTTTACATCCATGGTTTTCCATGGGCTCTTAGTTACTTAGCTCACTTTAAAATGTTTTTTGAAATGTGTAGTGTGTGAATAGAAATTTTCTTAAATGTTTATAATGATCCATGTACGGATGCGTATAAACCTTTGTTTTGAAAATTTTGTTTGAAATTGTGAAGTGTTTGAAAAGTTTTTGAATAGTGAGCAAGTATCTAAGAGAAACCTACCCTAAGTTTAAGTCTTTTCTATTCTTGAATCCTTTAAATGGTAAGACTATCCCTATTATTAAGGAATAGGTAGTCATTACCTTGGATGTGAGGGACAAGTGAAGGGTCATCTATTATTTAGGCAACTGTGGGGTGTATAAGCAATTCGAAGGGACTATCATCTTTATTCGAAAGGGACAAGATCATTACGAAGGCAACATTCGAAAGGGACTTGATCTTTTATCTGTTATGGGACTAGATGATGTGAATTTGAGGGATTTATGCTTTATACACCCTACTTGACCTTTTGTTTTTAGGCAACATGAGAGGTATCCCTAAGGAAGTGAGATGGCGATCAAAGATCGACTTACGTGTGTGGGTGTACAATTTTAATATTTATCTTTAAATTAAATGACCTAATTCCAATTTTTAAATACAAACATGTTTTTGCACTCCCTATTTACTAACCATAGCATAAAATATGAACGATAAACATTATTACTAAATATTACACCAAGGAACAATTACATAATAATAATAAAAGAAAATTAAATAAATAAGCAAAATATTAAATAATAATAATAATTGGGGTTAGTAGAGAATAATAATAATAATAATATAAAGTTAAATGGGGTTAGTAATAATAAAATATCATATAAAAATAAACATAATAAACAAAAATATTATAATAATTAAAAGAAGAGATCAAATTTTTATATAAAACAATTATTTAAGATTAATAAGAAAATATGAACAATTATATTAATTATTATAAAGTTTTAAGTTATTTGCAAATTATAAAAATTAAATTAATTATAAACATGCTATGAAAATAAAATTATAATTACAAATTAAATTAACAAAGTTTCAACTATTTTAAACATATATTAAAATTATTATTTTAAGCATATTTATATATAAGATTAAATTATAAACAATTTATAGAATATTTACATATTATGAAAATAGGATTAATTATATTTACAAAGTTTTAATTATTTTAAACAAGATTTAAAAAAAAACAAATTATAAAATATGTACTTAATTAAATAAAATAGGATTAAAATTTAAAATAGAAGAAAATTAGGGTTTGATTATTAAAATTTATTTATTAATTAAAAAATAAACAAGAATTAAAATAATATTTACAATTAGGATTCATAGGAAATTAGTTTTTATAAAAATGTTTTAGGGTTTAGAAAATATTATTAAGATTAAATAAATTAGGATTATAGTTTAATTTAAATTTAATAATAATAACAATAAACAAACAAATAAGAAAAAATAATGAAATAAAAGAAAAGGGGAGGCCTGGTTTTGAACCCAAGACCTCCCAATACCTGAAGAAGCCTTCATCCACTGGGCTAGCCTGCGCGCTGATAGTAAAGAGAGAGGTCAAATTGATTTTGTTGTTTGTTCCTGAAAAATCAAAGAAAAAGAAAACAAAACAAAAGGCCTGGGGGGATCGAACCCAGGACCTTTAAACAATACGCATGCATACTTTCCATTCCAGCCGGGAGGGCGCTTCTGATATTAAGCTCATTACAACACATAATATATTATGTTTAACAATTAAAATGGAAAAACAATAAAAACTGGTTGAAGCCAGGATTCGAACACCAACCCTTAAGCCATACACAAACGCTTCTCACCACCAGGCCAACCTGCACGCTGTGACATATGAACAGAACATACATATTATAAACACAGTTTGAATTTTGAATTCCTTCTGCGCGCCAAACAGCTTCGTCTTCCTCACTTTACCTGCGAAAATTCATGCGCTTTTTCTTACGAAGTTACCTGCGAATTTGATTTTACAGAATTTCCTAGGTTTATGTCAACGAACACGATACCTGTAAAATTTTGTTAAATTGAAACCACAAATGTAATCACCACATCATTTACAGTTTCATCATGTTATCACAATTCATTTATGGTTGCTAAATCATAAGATCCCGATCTGAGCTTCAAAACCCTAATAATGGTGTCTTATGTTTTAGGCTCTAAACCTTCAATCAAATAGTCCAGAAAGTATCTCTAGATCATAACTAACACGAATCAAACAACAAAATCAGTTTATATTGGTTAGATATGTAAAATCAAAAAGCATAATATTGAAGAACAAAAACGATTCGGTTAGCATGTTTGGAGATGTATGTGATGATGATGGCGATTGGGAAACATTCAGTGATCATCCCAGAAGGGTTTACAACCTTAAAATCGTTTGTAAGAAGCTCCAATGTTACAATCCGAATTTGATTTTTTCTCTAAAATTTGAAGTTTGAGAGTGGTGCTTTAATCCTATTTTTTCGTCTCCTTTGCATTGGTTTCTATTGTATACTTATAATGGAGGTAATCTAGGTCAAAAGATGATGGATTTATGGGCTTTTTGGATGCCTTGAGTGTGAAGGAATGTCATGATCCAAAAATGTGAAAAAATCAAATATTTGTATTCCAATCTGGTCTAGCACGAATTTGTACAAGATCCAATCATGTTAAACAGCATTGATGAATTTCTAGAAGAAGAATCATGTCCAAATTTTGATTTTTAGATTTTATTTTGATTTAATTTGATTTAAAATGAATAAAATTCAAATAAATATCAAATAAAATATAAAAAATCAGAATTGCTTGTCATTGGGTCGTGCATGAAGTGTTTGTATGGGTTGGATCATCATATGGCAAGCCCATTTAGAAAAAATTGGTTTTAAACCTCCATTTTCTTCATAAACCAACCAAAAATTTCCCAACTTTGCAAGGGCACACATCCTTCAATTTTAATGCTATGAGGGTGTTATTGGACATTTTGGAAAGCTTGAAGAGTCCTCTAACCAACCCCACTGGTTTCATGTCCATATCATTCACCATTCTCAAGTTACGCCCTTTTGAAGTTGTTGACTTTTTGTTGACTTTCAAAAGGACCTATAATGTCTTAGCTCATACCTTCCAAATGAAGCATTTTTGGGCTTGGCTTGTCAGATACAAAGTTGTAGAGAATTCAATTTCCTTCAAAATGAGCTTTGGATGGAAAATTAGTGATGAAGCATGTGAAATTTATGGCTGGTCAAAGTTCAGTTGACTTTTCCTAAGGAAACCCTAATTTAGAAACTCCTGATTCTTGATGATCTGAAATCTCCTTAATGAATCATGCTCAACCCTTGATCAAATGATGAATTTTACTTCATATAATTGATGTTGGTAAAAAATCATGAAGTTTGACTTGGGTTTGACCACAGTTGACCTCAGTTTGACTTTTTAACTACTTTGACTGGTTTTGACTTATCTGATCATTTGACTGAGCAAACCTTTGAGAAAAGTCTTGAAACTTGTCATGGGGGTTCTTAGACACATATAAGATGTTATGAAGCTCACTTGAAGTCTTAGAAATCCATTTAGCCTGATTAAAGTCAAAACCCTAGTTTTGGATGCACTGCTTAGGAGGATGCATTGTCTGAGGGAATTGTCAAACTTTCTGAATATTTGTGAACTTTGTGAACCTTGTGAACCTCATAAGATGTCTTGTAAACCTCATGGGAGATCTTGTGAGCCTTGTGAACCTTTTGAACCTCATAAAGTGTCTTGTAAACTTTATGAACCTCATGAAAGGTCTTGTAAGTATTGTGAGGGCAAATTTTGGGGTGCAACAGCTGCCCCTGTTCAATTTTCTGAAACCTGAGGGGTTAGATTGGTATATGTGCCAGTCGTAACTTGGAAGGTTGAAGGGGATTGAACACAAAAACCCAAAAATTTGCACTCACCGGTGCGTAAAGTGATACTGATGACTAGTTGAGTATGCTTGAGTGGGCTTAAAGATGTCACTTGGAGAAAAGTTCTTCAGGTACATTTCTTGGAGGATAAAGCAGTCCAAAATATGAAGGTATAATGATAGCTTTCAGGAAGATAAACAACGTCCCGAGGTAATGGTAATAGCTTTCAGGAGGATAAACAACGTCCTGAGGAAATGATATGCTTTCAGAAGGATAAACAACGTTCTGAGGAAATGGTGTAACCTTTGGGAAGATAAACAACGGCCCAAGGTAATAGTATGCTTTCAGGAGGATAAACAACGTCCTGAGGAAGTGGTAACCTTTGGGAAGATAAACAACGGCCCAAGGTAATAATATGCTTTCAGGAGGATAAACAACGTCTTGAGGTAATGATATGCTTTCAGAAGGATAAACAACGTTCTAAGGTATTGATATGATTTCAGGAGGATAAACAACGTCCCGAGGAGATAATATGCTTTCAGGAGGATAAACAACGTCCTGAGGAAATGATATGCTTTCAGAAGGATAAACAACGTTCTGAGGAAATGGTGTAACCTTTGGGAAGATAAACAACGTCCCAAGGTAATAATAATAGCTTTCAGGAGGATAAACAACGTCCTGAGGAAATGATATGCTTTCAGAAGGATAAACAACGTTCTGAGGAAATGGTGTAACCTTTGGGAAGATAAACAACGTCCCAAGGTAATAATAATAGCTTTCAGGAGGATAAACAACGTCCTGAGGAAATGATATGCTTTCAGAAGGATAAACAACATTCTGAGGAAATGGTGTAACCTTTGGGAAGATAAACAACGGCCCAAGGTAATAGTATGCTTTCAGGAGGATAAACAACGTCCTGAGGAAGTTGTAACCTTTGGGAAGATAAACAACGGCCCAAGGTAATAATATGCTTTCAGGAGGATAAACAATGTCCTGAGGTAATGATATGCTTTCAGAAGGATAAACAACGTTCTGAGGTATTGATATGCTTTCAGGAGGATAAACAACGTCCCGAGGAGATAATATGCTTTCAGGAGGATAAACAACGTCCTGAGGAAATGATATGCTTTCAGAAGGATAAACAACGTTCTGAGGAAATGGTGTAACCTTTGGGAAGATAAACAACGTCCCAAGGTAATAATAATAGCTTTCAGGAGGATAAACAACGTCCTGAGGAAATGATATGCTTTCAGAAGGATAAACAACGTTCTGAGGAAATGGTGTAACCTTTGGGAAGATAAAAAACGTCCCAAGGTAATAATAATAGCTTTCAGGAGGATAAACAACGTCCTGAGGAAATGATATGCTTTCAGAAGGATAAACAACGTTCTGAGGAAATGGTGTAACCTTTGGGAAGATAAACAACGGCCCAAGGTAATAGTATGCTTTCAGGAGGATAAACAACGTCCTGAGGAAGTGGTAACCTTTGGGAAGATAAACAACGGCCCAAGGTAATAATATGCTTTCAGGAGGATAAACAACGTCTTGAGGTAATGATATGCTTTCAGAAGGATAAACAACGTTCTAAGGTATTGATATGATTTCAGGAGGATAAACAACGTCCCGAGGAGATAATATGCTTTCAGGAGGATAAACAACGTCCTGAGGAAATGATATGCTTTCAGAAGGATAAACAACGTTCTGAGGAAATGGTGTAACCTTTGGGAAGATAAACAACGTCCCAAGGTAATAATAATAGCTTTCAGGAGGATAAACAACGTCCTGAGGAAATGATATGCTTTCAGAAGGATAAACAACGTTCTGAGGAAATGGTGTAACCTTTGGGAAGATAAACAACGTCCCAAGGTAATAATAATAGCTTTCAGGAGGATAAACAACGTCCTGAGGAAATGATATGCTTTCAGAAGGATAAACAACATTCTGAGGAAATGGTGTAACCTTTGGGAAGATAAACAACGGCCCAAGGTAATAGTATGCTTTCAGGAGGATAAACAACGTCCTGAGGAAGTTGTAACCTTTGGGAAGATAAACAACGGCCCAAGGTAATAATATGCTTTCAGGAGGATAAACAATGTCCTGAGGTAATGATATGCTTTCAGAAGGATAAACAACGTTCTGAGGTATTGATATGCTTTCAGGAGGATAAACAACGTCCCGAGGAGATAATATGCTTTCAGGAGGATAAACAACGTCCTGAGGAAATGATATGCTTTCAGAAGGATAAACAACGTTCTGAGGAAATGGTGTAACCTTTGGGAAGATAAACAACGTCCCAAGGTAATAATAATAGCTTTCAGGAGGATAAACAACGTCCTGAGGAAATGATATGCTTTCAGAAGGATAAACAACGTTCTGAGGAAATGGTGTAACCTTTGGGAAGATAAAAAACGTCCCAAGGTAATAATAATAGCTTTCAGGAGGATAAACAACGTCCTGAGGAAATGATATGCTTTCAGAAGGATAAACAACGTTCTGAGGAAATGGTGTAACCTTTGGGAAGATAAACAACGGCCCAAGGTAATAGTATGCTTTCAGGAGGATAAACAACGTCCTGAGGAAGTGGTAACCTTTGGGAAGATAAACAACGGCCCAAGGTAATAATATGCTTTCAGGAGGATAAACAATGTCTTGAGGTAATGA
Source organism: Lathyrus aphaca (assembly GCA_963966055.1). NCBI lineage: Eukaryota > Viridiplantae > Streptophyta > Magnoliopsida > Fabales > Fabaceae > Lathyrus > Lathyrus aphaca. The sequence goes on along the minus strand of OZ014519.1, from coordinate 405,592,400 downwards.
TATGCTTTCAGAAGGATAAACAACGTTCTGAGGTAATGATATGCTTTCAGGAGGATAAACAACGTCCCGAGGAGATAATATGCTTTCAGGAGGATAAACAACATCCTGAGGAAATGATATGCTTTCAGAAGGATAAAAAACGTTCTGAGGAAATGGTGTAACCTTTGGGAAGATAAAAACGTCCCAAGGTAATAATATGCTTTCAGGAGGATAAACAACGTCCCGAGGTAGTGGTAATAGCTTTCAGGAGGATAAACAACGTCCTGAGGAAATGATATGCTTTCAGAAGGATAAACAACGTTCTGAGGTAGTAATATGCTTTCAGGAGGATAAACAACGTCCTGAGGAGATAATAACTTTTGGGAAGATAAATAATGGCCCAATAGTCACAAGTTGTTAATGAAGTCTGTCTGTTGGAGAATTAATCTGAAAAACAAGATTATAACATTCTGTATTAGTTTATGCATTATGTATGCATGTATAATATGATGCACTTAAGTAATGTATTATGTATTTATGTATATGTATGTTATGATGTAAATGATGTATGTATGAATCATGTAGCTTGAAGCGTCTGGATATCTTCGTATAACAACTGCTGGCCAGGGAAAATAAATCTCGATTCGTTGCTGAAGAATATGAGGAACTTGTTTCCGTTTGATAATGTAGTATTATACATAACCTCCCGTCTTCGTTTGATAGCAGGGTATACATAACCTCCCGTCTTCGTTTGATAGTAGGGTATACATAACCTCCCGTCTGCTGGGGATAGTAAGGTATACATAACCTTCCGTCTTTGTTCGTCGTACTCCCATTGGGAAGTAAATTCCCGACTATCCGTATGAGGATAAAAGAGATGGATATAAATTCCAGGGGAGATGTGACTCGAAGTACTTATGAAGATGGATTTGCCCTACTAGGGGACTTGTAACTGTCTTGTAGGGATGAACCGGTGAAGCTTCGTTGGAATCCTTCCCTCGTTCGTCCTTAGTAAATACTATTACTGCATTTTCATGCATTTCTGGTAAACATCAATCATATTAAGCATTTTATGCATTTCTGGTAAACATCAATCATATTCAAAAGCACACATACATTCAAACACAACCAATGGACGTTTCGCTTATGTAAATAGGGTAAAAGTAAATCTGGATTCAAAAATGGAATTTTATTTATATCAAAAAGTGACCTATACATAGGTAGGTTTGTACAAGGAGACAGAAATCCTAGTAAGAGGAATTCGTCGTAAAAAATTTTACAAAACAAAGAAAATCAGCTATGTGGGAAATAATCCTATTGAGTTTCAATTCTACTATTGCCATTATCTTCAAGTATCTCATCTTCTTGCTGTTGAGACGGAAACGATTGGATTGAGCTTTATCTGTTCAAACTTGAGTAAGTAACACAACTGGTTGTAGTTTCATGGGTGATCCAAACGAGACATAGTCATACGCTTTAATCCCTAACTTTTGCCTGGATTGCCTTTTCAGGTTTTCAATCCACCGGGATACCCTTTTTTGCCCAAGCCGCCTTTTCAGGTTTTCGACTTGCCGGGTGTACATTTTTTTTTATATATATATCCCTAATTTTTGCCCAAACCCTTTTGGTTTGCCGGGATGCCCTTATTTTTGCCTAGGCCAGTCAACCTATCGGGTCTCTTTTTATGCGTAGTATTTTTTAACTATGTCTGCGTTTACAGGCTGTGGGAAGTCTTCACCATCCATAGTAGTAAGTATCATGGCACCTCCTGAGAATACTGTTTTGACTACAAATGGTCCTTCATATGTAGGAGTCCATTTGCCCCTAGGATCACCCTGTGGTAATATGATACGCTTGATTACCAAGTCACCAACCTGATATACCTTTGGCTTAACCTTCTTGTTAAAAGCCTTGATCATTAGTTTCTGGTACATCTGGCCATGACAAACTGCTGCTAACCTCTTCTCATCAATCAAATTTATCAGGTCAAGTCGAGTCTGAATCCACTCATCTTCATCCAGGCCTGCATCCTTCATAATTCTTAAGGAGGGAATCTGAACTTCAATGGGCAGAACTGCTTCCATACCATAGACTAAGGAGAATGGGGTTGCCCCTGTTGAAGTACGTATTGTAGTGCGATAACCGTGAAGAGCAAATGGTAACATCTCATGCCAATCCTTGTAAGTAACAGTCATCTTTTGTACAATCTTCTTAATGTTCTTATTAGCAGCTTCAACTTCCCCATTCATCTTTGGACGATACGGAGAAGAGTTGTGGTGCTTAATCTTGAATTGCATGCAGAGATCAGTAATCATAGTGTTGTTCAGATTAGAGCCATTGTCAGTAATAATCCTTTCAGGGATACCATACCTACATATGAGATTACTCTTAATGAATCGAGCCACCACATTCTTAGTAACAGATGCAAATGAAGTTGCCTCTACCCATTTTGTGAAGTAATCAATAGCAACCAGGATGAAACGATGTCCATTAGAAGCAGTAGGCTTGATCTCACCAATCATATCAATGCCCCACATGGCAAAAGGCCAAGGAGCAGTCAACACATTCAAAGGTTATGGAGGTATGTGTACTTTATCAGCATAGATTTGACACTTGTGACATGTTCTGGAGTGTTGATAGCAGTCAGCTTCCATGGTAGACCAATAGTAACCTACTCTCAATATCTTCTTTGCCATGGTATGACCACTAGAATGAGTGCCAAAGATCCCATCATGCATATCTTCCATAATCTCAGTTGCTTCCTTCTTATCCACACAACGAAGCATAGTTGAATCATGATTGCGCTTGTACAAAATCCCATTACTCAAAAAGAACTTAGCAGAAAACCTTCTCAGAAACTTCCTATCTTTGACAGATGCCCCTTCAGGGAACTCCTGAGCCTCAAGATATCTTTTCACTTCATAGAACCAAGGTTTCTCCTCTGCTTCTTCAGTATCAATCTCATTGCAGTATGCAGGCTTTTCAAATCTATCAATAGTAATCTTGGGAGCTTCATCATCCCAGCTGATCTCAAACAGGGATGCCATTGTGGCTAAGGCATCTGCCAACTGATTCTCTCTTCGTGGAATATGTCCAAAGGTAATCTCTTTAAAATGTGGGATCAAAGACAATACATGCTCTCTGTATGGAATGAGATTATCATGCTTGGTATCCCAATCTCCTTTGATCTGACTTACTACCAGGGTTGAATCTCCATACACATCAAGGAACTGAATCTTCATATCAATAGCAGCTTTAATACCCAGGATACATGCCTCATACTCAGCCATTTTATTGGTACAATAGAAACAAAGTCTGGCAGTAATCGGGGTATGACAACCTTCAGGGGAACTGATCACAACCCCAATACCATTACCAAGTGCATTAGAGGCACCATCAAAAACCATAGTCCATCGGGATCCTTGTTCAGGTCCGTCATATTGTCCAGGTTCTTTGGTAATAATCATAATGTCTTCATCAGGAAACTCAAAACTCATTGACTGGTAATCATCCACTGCTTGATGAGCCAAATGATCAGCTACAACACTTCCTTTAATAGCCTTCTGAGTAGTATACTGTATGTCATATTCTGTCAAAATCATTTTCCATCTTGCAATTCTTCTGGAGAGAGCAGGTTTCTCAAATATGTACTTGATTGGATCCATCTTCGAAATCAACAAGGTAGTATGGGTCAACATATACTGTCTTAGTAGGCGAGTAGCCCATGCCAAAGCGCAGCAAGTTTTCTCGAGCAGTGAGTATCTTGTTTCACAGTCGGTAAACTTTTTGCTAAGGTAGTATATTGCCTTCTCTTTTCGACCAGACTCGTCATGTTGCCCCAAGACACACCCCATTGAGTTGTCTAACACTGTTAAGTACATAATCAAGGGTCTTCCATCAACTGGTGGCATCAAAATTGGAGGTTCCAGCAGATATCTCTTGATCTCATCAAAGGCAGTCTGGCACTCATCATTCCATTCCATCACCTGGTCTTTCTTCAACAACTTGAAAATTGGCTCACAGATGGCAGTTAATTGGGAAATAAATCTTGCAATGTAATTCAGTCGTCCCAAGAAACCTCTAACTTCCTTCTTAGTACGGGGAGCTGGCATCTCTCGTATAGCTTTCACTTTTGCAGGATCTACTTCAATACCTTTTCCACTGACAATGAAACCCAGGAGCTTACCAGATCTAACTCCAAAAGTAAACTTGTTTGGGTTCAATCTCAACTTGTATTTCTTCAACCTCTCAAACAATTTATGCAGATGCTCAAGATGTTGCTCTTCATTCTGGGACCTGGCTATCATATCATCCACATATACCTCTATCTCATGATGAATCATATCATGAAACAAAGCCACCATAGCACGCTGATATGTTGCCCCTGCATTCTTCAAACCAAATGGCATCACCTTATAGCAAAAAGTTGTAAACACCCCAAATTTTCCCTCACCCATTCACACCATGGCTTGTGATCATTTCATAAGCATAAACATAATCATAACATCTCATACCACAATTTTGATTCACTGCATAGATTCAAAGTCATCTGCATCTAGGGTTTGTGATCTGAGCAATAAAAGAGCTTCTTGAGCCACTCCAAAGGTCAACAATCACTTCAAAGAGGTTTGTGTGTGTTCAAGTATCATATTATATCCTCTCAAAGTCAATAATTCCAAAGAATCACAAGAACTGAGATTAGTATGGAAGTAGAGCCAGGCTTGACTGCACAGATGACCTAAAATTAGGGTTTTGGTTTCAGAGGCCATAACTTCAATTTTTTTGGTCATTCTTGTTTTTATTGGCCTCTATATGGTATAGGGAGTATGCATATCAAATTTCATGAAGAAATTCCTTGGGGAAGTCATCTGATCAAGGGTTGACTTTCTGAACAAGCCAGTGTAAAATCAGGGCATCTGAGGCCCCCAATGACCCAACCAAAGGGTGTTCTTCATCATCTTGATTGTATATGATCTTTATTTGATCATGGAAGAAGTTGGAAGTTCACAAAATTGAAGAATTTCAAGCTTTTGCAAAGTTGACTTTTTGGGCAAGTTTGACTTTTAATGAAATTGTCATTTTAAGCAACTTTTTTAACCTTTACTTTTTGATTCAAAAAAGCTCCAAATGGAAAAACTTTGGTCATGAAAGTTGTAGAATAGATCTTTCCCTTTTCAAAAAGTACAAGAACATGACCTAATTCATTTTGGATCAAAAGTTATGGTTTGTCAAAGTTGGCAAAAATCACAAAATTTCAAAGTTTCTACCAAAGAGGTATTTTGCAAAATGACTTGATCAAGTGTTATAAAGCTATCAAATGGACTTATAACCCACACAACATGATCACACAACATTCAAAAATCAGAATGGGGCAAGGAATCACATGTTTTATGGCTTATGGAGCAAGACTTTTTCATAAGGATCAAGGACAAGCCAAGTTGCAAAATCCATCATAGCTTCTCATCCACTTGCTACCTAGTTTGCTAAACCATCCTAGGCCTTTTCCCTCATCATGCTGCGCAGCACACCCTCCTTGTACTAGGCTAGCAAGTGACCCATGCTTCTCTTACACAAAGTTGACATTTTTGCAAAAGCACCCATACCAATCAATAAAGCACACATCATGTCATCTGACCAATCCCAATTATTTATGTTAATCAAATGCAAGCCAAACATAAGCACAAGCAAGCCTGAAACCAGCCACAACACAACATTCTCATTTTCACCCTCTTGAGCAAAAGCATTCGAAACTCATCATACAGGTCACAAACACACAAACAAACTTCACAAACCTTCTCACCATGCTTCACTGAACACAAACCAACCTTTAAAACAGCCTGAAACTCAAAGAATCAAAAACACGATTCTCACACCACCCTGAACAGAACTTGTTCAAACTTCCAATCCAGCCATCACAAACTCTTTCTAAGCATCAAGATTTCATCTGGGGCCTAAAAGGAGTGGATTGCACAAAGAGAAGAGGTCAGAAAGTTGCAAACTGAAAAGCTTCAAACTCAGGTAGCTTCATGAACGTTTTTTCCAGAAATGGATTTTTAAGTTCCTAAGTTGTTCTTCATGTCTTGCTGATCACTCTGGTGCTTTTATTTTCTGAAATGGTTGAGAAATGAGTATTTAATCTTGTTCTGAAACTTTTGCCCTAAAAATTGTTTTGCTTCGATTCAGCTGATTGATGAAAGATAAATGAGTTTTGAGTTGGGGTTTTGATTCAGGGGGATGTGGGGATGATTTCTGTTCTTTTAGTTTTCATTTTAGTGAGGTTTTGAAGATTTTGGAAATTTTCAGGTGGGGTTCCCACCGGAGAAGACGACCGGAGGTCTTCTCCGGCCACCTGAAAATAATTAGGGTTAATCCCTGTCATTAATTGAGGTTTGAATGCTGAGCGTTGGATGCGTTGACTGGGGAAGACTGGCGCGTGTTTGGATGGCTGAGATTTGTCATTAGAAACCCTAATCTTTAGTTAATTTAATTAATTCAATTTAATTAATTTAAATCAGAAATTAGGAAGTTTGAATGTGGACCTTAGGATTGCGCGCGCAGTCAACAGCCCTCTCCCCAGTTTCAATCTGATCCGTCCAGTGCGTTTACTTTTCATTTTCTTTAATTTTTATTTCATTTATTTTGTATTTCTTTCTCCATTTTAGTAAAAATAGAAAAATCATTTTAAAAATTCTGAAATTTTTTGTACAAACTTCTATTTAATTTCAGAAACCAAAAACATTTTTTATTTTTATTTTTTGCATTAAGAAATATTTTTAAATCATTTAAAAGTTTATTTTTAATTAATTAATGAGAATTAATTAATTAAAAAATACTTTTAAGTATTTAAAAATCATCAAAAATTCATGAAACCTTCATAATCATTTAGAAACATTGTCCAACTCTCAAACCAAATTTCTTTTTTGGTCTTGATGTCTTTTGAGAATTTTTCATGGAATTAAAATCATTTCAAGGCATTATTTTGATCCAAACTTCAAAAAATCATTTCTGCCTAACCATTGAGAGTTGGACTTTGATTCTCTTTGCATTGCATTTTGTTTAGCATGTAGTTTGTGAGATTAAATTGGCATGATTGGATCTTTCATTTTCAATTTGTTTGGCATTTTTCTTGTTAAGGTACCCTAAAACCCTAGAAAACTTAGGAAATTCACAACCCTAATTAGGTTAAGAGTTAGAACCCCTCCTTTGGGCAGTGAGTTAGTATAGGTTTAAGGTTCCTTTGAATGCATTTTCAATTTTTTGTCTTGGTGTTTGCTTCTGATTTTGGTTTTTGTTTGATGCTTTGATCATAAACCCTAATTTGGGCTTCCTTTTGCATCCATCTTGCATTTGCTTGCATACCATGACTTGCCATTGCATTTTATGCATCCATTTGATTCATTAGACATCTTAAGACATATTAAAAGCATGTTTGATCATTGCATCATGTATTTGCCATGTTGTATGCCATTTGCATTCCATAACTTTTCATGTATGTTCATGGTTCTAAACTTGTTTCATTTGCATCCACATGTTTGTATGATAATTCTCATGTCTTGATTCATGTTTGCATCATCTCATAGCATCATTATCATCTCACATATGCTTCTGGTTTTGATTTGCATCATGCCATTTCATCTCATTTTGCATTGCATTGCATTTCCTTCACTAACTTTTCAGGTGGTAAGTTGTTTTGAGAAGTGAATTTGCCTTCACTTCTCACAATTTCTCTTCATCTCTCTTATGCATCATTGCTGCATTTTGTTATGTGTTTGAGATTGAGCTTGCTCATTCTTCTTCTTCTCACTTTCTTTCTTCAAGTGACTTGACTTCTTGAATGAAGCAAGTTACTTTGTTTCTCCTGATCCTTTCATCTGTTTCCTGGTGGTTCCATTGAAGATTTTCTTTCTTAAACCTCACAAACCTTAGGAACAACCATGCATGACAATGATTAGGGTTTTGATTAGTCTCCCCACTTAGTTTTACCTTTGTGTCTCTTTTGAGTCTTCTCTTCTCACCTCATAATCAGGGACTAAACCCTAAAGGCTTTAAGGCTTTGTGATTAAGCTTATGCCTGCATCCTTCTATTAGGATGGAGTGTATAACTTTAATCCTAAGTGTTAAACCCTTAATGTGTTTAAATCCTTTAATCAATCCACTTAATAATCACTAAGACATCAAGCTTGTAACTTGGGCCTTACATTAGGGTTCTAATTCTTCCTTAATTGGTTAAGAAGGACTAACCCTAGTGTTAATGGACAAGTCCCCCTCAAGTTGTCTTACAAACCCTAAAAATCACTTCATCATCATATCATTAAATAAAATTCACTTAATCAAAGGTTTGTTTTGTCATGAGTTTAATCCCTAATCATGGATTAAGTTGAGGAGCTTTCCTCAGCTTAAACATTCTCATCTATTATCCTTCTATTAGGATGGTGTAATGAGTCTATTTAATCCCTGATTATGGCTTAACCTCATTACTCAACACTAAACAAAAACAACAAAAACATCTAAATAATCACAAGTAGGTTAATGATCTTAATCCTACACCACAGGTGTTTAAGTGTGAGAATCTGACTTCATACTTAAGGTATTCTCATTACCCCTAATCAGAGGGAAGATGTGATGAGTTTACTAACCCATTGGTTTAGGCTTAAGCTCATTAACTTATGACAAATTTTCAAAAGCAATAAAAGGCTGAAAACTCAAAAACAAACAGTAATCGTCTCCTTCGGGATTCTTTTCTCATCTCATTCACTCACAAACGAGAACTTGCTTCTTCCGTCTAATGCAAGACAGTTTGCACCTGAGCCAGACAGGTCATACACTTGAGCATAGACAAGTAAGCAGTTCACAAGTCAATTTATCTTTCAGTCTCTTTGGGTCGAACTACGGCGTTCTGACTTCCTCATTGCACGAGAGGATACGTAGGCATAACTTAACAGTTATCGAACAAAAGTCTCTGTATATTTCCCCCCCCCCCTTTCAGTTTCATTCTTTTAAGCCTCATTATCATGAGCACCTCACTTCTCTTACACTGACACCTGTACATCCTTTTCCAGCCCTTTTACACACAAATTGCACTGACACTACCCCTTTAAAACACAAATCTTTTAAGCGTGGATCCCGTCGAGTACGGCGGACAATCTGGGTGCTAATACCTTCCCAGGTTGTAACCAACCCCCTTTCTCAGTCTCTCTGGTTCGCAACCGTCTTATCCATATCTTTCTAGGTTTATGCAGCATTACCTTTCCTCCGGGATAAAAATGCCTAGCTGGCGACTCTATTCATTCCCTGTGAGTTCACTCCCGTGTGTCCTCGCATCCTCTCTTCGCCGACCGTTCGCGTCTGTACCACATTTGACCCGGCTTCATCTGGTGGGAGCGACAGCTTGGCGACTCTGCTGGGGACCCTTATACTGTAACCAGGGCTTCTGGTTCTTTTTGTGGGTTCCTCCTAGCGCTTGATTGATTTGTGTTTACTGGGGTGTTATGTGCTATCTGCGCTTGTGTATTTGTTTTATTTACTGCTTTATGCACAGTTTTGTTTCTTGCTTTCTTTATAGCTTTGTGCATATATCATATTGTCATACTGTGCTGGCTGGATCTATTTTTTTTGCTTTGGTGGGTGGGTGTTCTATTGAGAGTTGAGGTCCTATACCTGGGACCTGAGTGACACCTAGGCTAGAGTGGTTCATATTCTTTCCTATTCCATCTCGGTCTGGTGCGGGAATATGAAACACGGTTCAGATATGGGTTTCTTCTTGAGAACTCTATGCTGCAGATTTCCTATAGTACTAGGGCTATCTGGGAAGCCTGCTAAGTCTGGATGACCTTTAGTATTGACCTTCAGAAACTGAGGTGAATTAGAGGAGGATCTTTTATGGTTATTGTAAACACTGTACCTCCGGGTTAGAAGTGTTTACACTTCTCATAACTGATCCAAGTCTGAGGATCCTTGTTTTAGAACACCACCTGTGAGGGGGTTGGGCTGTTTACAGGTTTGCAGGAACCCTTGACCTCAGCATACCCTGTTACTTTGTTGTGATTAAGAGTACTCCATTTTGAAATAGTTCTTGTGATTTTTAACCCTGGACATGTGACTCTTTATTTGAGTCCCCCACCTTGGTTACTGGACTTATGAACCTCCATCTGGATTTCTTGAACATACTTGGACTTATATCAGAGCACTTGATCAGATCCAGCTCAGTCACAAACCCTTGCATATCATTTGCATACATCATCATTGCATCATTTTAACATTTGCTTATTTGTTTTTCAGGGTATCCATACTTTATTTTTGGCTTGGTTTTGACCCCATCATCAGCATAGACCTATCCTCATTAGTATCTACTTCAGCTATCAGCTACCTGCTTCAGTCACCAGCACCTGCCTGTCAGTGGCCCGTCTTCAGTGTCATTCTCCATCATCAGCACATATCTCAACTCTTCTTCAACAACATGGCACCTAAGAAGAGTAATATCTCCTACCACTTCTTTCAGCCTGAGCTAGCTGACATCAGGAGGATTCGGACCCTGATTACTCCAGACCATATACCACTATTCAGAGAACACTATGGAGGCATACTTGATGTGGTTATGGATTTGGACCCTTCACAGAGGAGCCTGATTCATACTTGCCTGCAGTTCTATGATCCCCCTCTGAGGTGTTTCACTTTCCAGGATTTTCAGTTGGGACCCTTATTAGAGGAGTATTCATCATTGGTTGGTGTACCTATCAGGGGTGGAGTCCCCTTCAACCCTGAGATGGCTTTTCCAAGTAATGAGGGAGTGGCAAAGGCATTGCATCTGGAACCAGTTCTGATTGGGCAGAATTTGACTACCAAGGCTGGAATCTCTGGTCTACATTTGGATTTCTTGATCTCTCAAGCTACCCTGAAGGCTTCTTTGGGAGAGTTGAAGGCAGTCTATGCTCTATTGGCCCTGAGCATATATGGGATCATATTATTTGCAGATGAGCCTAAGTTTGTTAGTAAGAATGTAATCCATCTTTTCATCCTGAGGAACCCAGTGCCCACCTTACTGGGAGATTTCTACTACTCTGTTCACCAAAGGAATGAAAAGCAAAGAGAAAGATTGGTGAGGTGCTGTGCTCCCCTGTTCCATACCTGGCTGCTCAAGCACTTACCCAAGACTGATGCATTTTTGAATCCTCATCAGCAGAGGAACTGGGCTAGAAGACTCACTGCTTTGACTTCAGCTGATATCAGATGGTGCACTCAAAGCACAAAAGGCAGGGACATCATTACCAGTTGTGGGCAGTTTCCCAATGTACCCCTGATAGGAGTAAAGGGTTGCATCAATTACAACCCTCTGCTATTCAAAAGACAACTGGGCTATGCACTGGTCCACACTCCTAAGGCACAAGACTTGGCTGAGACTCTTTACTGTGAGATTAAGCCTAATCTGGCTATTGTCAGGCAAACATCCTGGGCTTGGGACAATGTCCAGACTAAAGGAGTAACCATTCTGGGAAAATGCAACAATGTGGCCTCAGCACAGTACTATGAGTGGTCCCATGCCAGGGCTCAATTTTCTGGGATGCCCTTCACCATGGAAGATATACCTGGACCATCCTCAGCACCATCTCCTGTCACTGTCAGCTTAGAGGAGTTTGAGAATTTGAAAGAGAGAAATGAGAAGCTGACTCAGGCTCTACAGAAGACCCTCTGGGAGAGGAGTAATGGTCGACTGGACATTGAAAGGTTAGAAAAGCTGAAAGTGGAGCATCTGGCCAGAATTGAGAAATCAGAGGACTACATTAAGAAGTCCAGGGCTGGAGAGCAGATCTTGAAGAATTCCTGCAAGGAAGCTCAGTTCCAGAAGGCCAGGACTGATTTGTATCTGAAAGAGAGTCAAGCTAGGTGGGTCAGGATCACCGAAGCTCGTACTCTGGAAGATAAGAGGACTCAGGACAAGATTGAGCAGTTGGAGGCCAGTGCAAAGGAGCAACAGGAAGCCCTGCTAGCAGCCCAAAGAGAAATCTCAGAGTTGAAGATTAGAGCTGGAGTGAAGAGGTCAAAGGACCAGAGTCAACACAAGAAGCTAACTGCAGCTGTTACTACCAGGAATCTCCTTATCAGGAACCTCACAGAGCGTCCAGCTGATCCTGTGACTGAAGCACTTCTCAAGGAAGTTCAGGAGGATGAGTTTGGTCTTGGTGTCTAACTCTTGCTTGTTGTTGCTTTCATTTCATGTACTTTTATTTTCTTAAGTTGTATTTTGACCCCTCAGAGGGCATGTATTGTAAAAAGAACAACTATGTATCATTTGCTTTTTAATACATGTATCAGTTTGTTCCATCTGAGTTTCTTTCAAGCAACATCAACAGTATCTTCAAGGGTCTGGAAAGGTCAAAACCAAGTGCCAAGCCGGATACCTTGGAATCAAATAAGCATAACTGCATTGCATACTAACCTTTTGTTTTATTTTGCAGGTTTTTGTTTGTTTGTTACTAACTCTGTTGTGGTTCAGGAACTATTGCTCGCCGACGGGTGTTCCCACTCAACCGTCCACACAAATATCCCACCCGTAACAATCTTCCGGGTATACAGATGGACCAGGTACAGCAGGACCTTACAGAGGTCAGGAACCAAATGGCCAATGAAAGATTGGAAATGAGGGCTCAGATGACACAATTTATGGAGGTGATGAACAATATGGCTCAGAGCCAAGAGAGATTAAGAGCAATGGTAGAAAGGCAGAATCAGGAAGACCCCCATCTAGGGACTGCTGGGACAAGCAACAACGAGAGGGTTCAGCCTCATGTCAACCCCCCTATATTTGGACCCCACCTTCATCCAGAGATCAACATCCCTGCTAATGTACAAGGGAATGCTACCACAGGCAGAGTGCTGCAGGAAGACCCCCAGGAAGATCAGTTCACAGTAATGGGAGCTGGGGATGAGGCCTATGACAGAAGGCTGGATGAAATTGCTGAAAAATTAAGATCCTTGGAGTCTCAAAACTCTTTGGGTTTTGATGTTATGGACATGGGCTTAGTGGACGGAGTCAGGATTCCCCATAAATTTAAACCACCGTGCTTTGAAAAGTACAACGGGACCTCCTGCCCACGGACCCACTTACAATCCTTTCTGGGGAGGTTAAAGGCATATACCATGGACGAGAAGCTATGGATGTTTTATTTTGAGGATAGCTTAATGGGAGCTTCAAGGGAATGGTACTCGCATCTGACTAGAGCAACCATCAGGTGTTGGAAGGATTTGGCAGAGGCCTTCATTAGACAATACCAGTATAATTTGGATATGGCACCCAACAGGACCCTCCTGATGGGAATGTCACAATCATCTAGAGAAAGCTTCCGAGAGTACGCCCAGAGATGGAGACAGCTGGCTGCTGCTGTCCAGCCACCTATGTCAGAGAGGGAGATGGCAGATATGTTTATCAACACCCTTCAAGGGACATACATTGACAGGCTAGCGGCCTTTTCTTCTACCAGCTTTGCAGATGTGGTTATAGTTGGAGAAAGAATTGAGAGCCTATTGAAAATGGGCAAAATTTCTGACAATGGTGCAAGCTCATCCAGCAACACAAGGAAGCCTTTTGTGGGCCCAAGAAGAACTGGTGAGACCAATGCTATCCATACCAGCAGGGGAAGGCCCCAATATGTTCATAGGTCTGTGGCAGCAGTCACCATACCCGCTCCAATTCATCCACAACCAGCTTATCAACCACAGCAGCAACAACCCCACTATCAGCAACAAACTCAGTATCCTCCTCAGAGAAACTACAACAACACCAACAACAACAATCAGCAAAGACCATATCAACAGAGACCGTCTCAGGCCAATAGGGTGATTGATCCGATCCCTATGCCCTATGCCACATTACTGCCACAGCTCCTGAAACTCAACCTGGTTGAGCTAAGGACGTTGGCACCTCCAGATCCTACCAGTCTACCCAGAAATTACGACTCCAACGCCAGATGTGATTTCCATTCAAATGCACCTGGCCATAGTACAGAGAAGTGCAGAGCTTTGCACATGAAGGTACAAGACCTGGTAGACTCTAAGGCTCTAAACTTTGCACCACCACCAAATGTTAACAAGAACCCTATGCCAAACCACGGAGGTCCCAGAATCAATGCTATTGAAGAAGACAGGCCGTCTTACTTGATAACCAGTGTGGGCCAGATTCGGACACCTTTGGTAGAAATCAAAGCTCAACTCCTTGAATGTCAAATATTCCCGGGATGTGAGCTAGGGTGTGCTTATTGCAACATTTCAGTGAATGGTTGTGATAATTTGAGAGATGGCATAAATGGTCTCATTCAGAGTGGCCTACTTCAAATCACAACGTCAATTCCTATCAATCCAGCAATCTCATTAGCAACAACTCCCGTGTCTTCTACAACTGCAACAACCATTGTTCCGAACAACTTTTCAGTTTCATCAACAAATGCTTCATCTGTTACTTCAACGGACCACATATCAGCAAATATCCCTTCTACAATTTCAGCACCCCTTCATTCAGAATCTCCTACAACAGCAACACCCATCCATCCAACAATGTCTCCTACAACTTCAGCAGCAAATGTCTCAACGGTTACAATTTATTATGATCCTGAAAATGATTCCGCCTACAACTCACAAAATGCCACTCCTATCAGAGCACCAGTCACAATATACTATGATCCACATACTATCATGGTCCCTTCTGCAGCTGCTATCAGTCCAGTCACTATCACAGTGTCGGGGCCAGTACCTTATGAAAGCAGTAATGCCATCCCTTGGCATTACGGCTCTGATCTATACTACGAAGGACGGAAAATCACTCTTGAATCAGCAACTTCTTCACCACAAATAGACAATGTGGGAGGAGGCGGAGGCTTCACTCGAAGCGGACGTCTCTTTGCCCCACAAATTCAAAGACCCACTGCTGAAGCAGAAGCCGCTGCCAAGGCAAAAGGGAAGAGCATGGTGCAAGAAGAGCAAATTGTTAAAGAAGCTTTGAAAACACCTTTTGATCAAGAGGTTGATGAATTCATGAGAATCATCAAGAAAAGTGATTACAAGATAGTGGACCAGCTTCACCAGACGCCTTCCAAGATCTCCATCTTATCACTGCTAATGTGCTTCGAGGCTCACCGGAACGCACTACTAAAAGTCTTGCACGCAGCTTATGTGCCGGAAGAGATCACCGTCAATCAGTTGGAAGTTGTAGTTGGAAATGTTAATGCTAGTAATGTACTAGGATTTACCAACACTGATTTGACTACGGAAGGCCGCAATCATAACAAGGCTTTGCACATTACCATGGAGTGTAAGGGTGCAGTTCTTTCCCATGTGCTGGTAGACACAGGATCATCCCTCAATGTCCTACCTAAAAAAGCCCTTGTGAAGCTGGAGTATGAAGGATTGGCATTGCGTCCCAGTAACCTGGTAGTGAGAGCCTTTGACGGTTCTAAGAGATTGGTTCTGGGAGAAATTGAGTTGCCTATAACGATTGGCCCGCAAACTTTCAAAACAACCTTCTACGTGATGGATATACAGCCTGCCTACAGCTGTCTATTGGGTAGGCCATGGATTCACGCCGCTGGCGCCGTGACCTCAACCCTTCACCAGAAGTTAAAATTTGAGTGGGAGGGCCAAGTCATTACTATTTGTGGAGAGGAGGATATTTTTGTTAGCCACCTGGCTACCTACAAATATATTGAGATGGATGGGGAGATCCATGAAACGATGAGTCAAGGGTTTGAGGCCTTGAACATAAATGAAACATCTGCTGTACCTGGAACCTCAATGACATCATACCAACAAGCCCGGAAGGTTGTTGAAGAAGGAACTGCCCAAGGCTGGGGCAAATTGCTACCTGTGGAGAAGAAAGAGGATAGATTTGGGTTGGGTTACAAACCAACTCAACAAGATCAAGCAGAGGCTGCTAAGGAGCCCAACTTTGTTAGTGGGGGGATGCTCACCCCCGATGCTGTCAACAACTTGGAAGACGAGGATGAAAGCGACCGCAACCTGGAGAGTTGGATCCGTCCAAAGATCCCGGGGAGCAGTATCTCAAACTGGTCTTCCCAGGAAATTATAAGAGTTACTCATGCAGAGTAATTATTATTTCCTGTATTTTTATAGCATGCATCAAGTCTTGCATCTTGCCCAAGATGACAAGACTCATTTTGTAATCGGGCCATCTGTAATTTTTGTGCAACAAGATTAATCAATGAAATATCAGACATCTTTTGCAAATGAGTCTTTTTCTTTTCCGCTCACTGTTTTTCCATTTTTCTTTTTGTACAAAAATAAATGGCAATGTTTTCAAAATGACAACTTTATCTCACTTTTTTAAAACAAGATTAAAATCAAATCACTAAAATGAACAAACTGGACCCTTGCAGAGAGTGCCTTCCAGACAGCACCGACAACAGCACGGCTATGACTTCGTATGACTTTGACAATCCGATCAATCAAGCTGATGAAGGGGTTGAAGAAGAATATGAGCTTCCTGAAGAGCTAGCCAGGTTGTTGAGACAAGAGGAAAAGGTTATCACTCCTCACCAGGAGGAGGTTGAAACGATTAATCTTGGTACAGATGAAGACGTGAAAGAAGTTAAAATAGGGGCCTGCTTGCAAGACTCAGTGAAGAGACAACTGATTGATCTGCTTCAAGAATATGTGGACGTGTTTGCTTGGTCTTATCAAGATATGCCAGGGTTGGACACCGACATTGTTGTGCACAAGCTGCCTTTGAGGGAAGAATGCCCACCGGTTAAACAGAAACTGCGCCGTACTCGCCCAGACATGGCCATGAAAATCAAAGAAGAGGTACAAAAGCAATGGGACGCCGGGTTCCTTGCTGTAACTAGCTATCCATCGTGGGTTGCTAACATAGTACCTGTGCCTAAGAAAGACGGCAAAGTGAGAATGTGTGTTGACTACCGGGACCTGAACAGAGCCAGCCCAAAAGATGACTTCCCTTTACCTCACATCGATGTATTGGTTGATAATACAGCTCAGTTCTCGGTATTCTCCTTCATGGACAGATTTTCAGGATACAATCAGATCAAGATGTCACCTGAAGACATGGAGAAGACAACCTTCATCACACCCTGGGGCACGTTCTGTTACAAGGTGATGCCCTTCGGACTGAAGAATGCTGGTGCAACGTATCAACGGGCTATGGTAATATTATTCCACGATATGATCCATAAAGAAATCAAATGCTATGTGGATGACATGATTGCCAAGTCCCTCACTGAAGAAGACCACCTGGTAAATCTGCTAAAGCTATTCAAGCGTCTGAGGAAGTACCAACTGAAGTTGAACCCCAAAAAATGCACATTCGGGGTGCGATCTGGTAAGCTGCTGGGTTTTATTGTGAGTGAGAAAGGGATTGAAGTTGACCCTGATAAAGTCAAAGCCATTCAAGAAATGCCTGCACCGAAGTCTGAAAAAGAAGTTCGAGGGTTCTTAGGATGATTGAACTACATTTCACGGTTCATATCTCACCTTACAGCAACCTGTGAACCTTTGTTCAAACTGCTAAGAAAAGAACAAACGGTCAGGTGGAACGAAGACTGCCAGAAGGCTTTTGACAAAATCAAGGAATACTTGCAAGAACCTCCAATCCTTATGCCTCCAGTTGAAGGAAGACCTCTGATCATGTACTTGACAGTATTAGAAGAGTCAATGGGGTGTGTGTTGGGCCAGCATGACGAGTCTGGTCGAAAAGAGTATGCAATATACTACCTAAGCAAAAAGTTTACCGACTGTGAACAACGTTATTCACTGCTCGAGAAAACTTGCTGTGCTTTAGCGTGGGCTGCTCGCCGACTGAGACAGTATATGTTGACCCACACTACTTTGTTGATCTCAAAGATGGACCCAGTCAAGTATATTTTTGAGAAGCCAGCACTTACCGGACGGGTTGCAAGATGGCAAATGATCCTCACGGAATATGACATCCAGTACACATCTCAGAAAGCCATCAAGGGTAGTGTATTGTCTGAATATCTTGCTGAGCAACCTATTGATGATTACCATCCTATGAGATTTGACTTCCCTGATGAAGACATCATGTTCATAAAAGCAAAAGATCATGAAGAGCCTATTCACACTGAAGGGCCCGGCCCGGAAGAAGAATGGACTATGATGTTCGACGGGGCTGTTAATATGAATGGTCGTGGTGTTGGTGCAGTACTCATTACACCTAAAGGGGTTCACATGCCTTTCTCGGCAAAACTCACTTTCAACTGCACTAACAACGAAGCTAAATACGAAGCTTGCATTATGGGTCTTGAGGAAGCCATTGACCTCAGGATCAAGACATTGACTGTATTCGGAGATTCAGCTCTGGTAGTTAATCAAACCAACGGCAAATGGTACACACACCAGGATCATCTGATACCTTACAGGGATTATACAAGGAGGTTATTGACTTTCTTTACAACAGTCAAGCTTGAGTATATCCCTCGAGACGAGAATCAGTTTGCAGATGCTCTGGCTACCATTTCATCCATGATCAAAGTTCAAGCTGCCAACTTCGTACCTCAAATTTCAGTGTCCAGACTTGACAGACCAGCATATGTGTTCGCAGCAGATGTTGTCAAAGATGATAAGCCTTGGTTCCATGACATTAAGTGCTTCTTGGAGGATCAAACATACCCACCCGGGGCATCTTCCAATGATAAGAAGACATTAAGAAGGCTTGCTGGTAGTTTCTTCCTGAATACTGATGGTTCCCTGTACAAGAGAAACTTTGATATCGTACTCCTCAGATGCGTTGACAGAACAGAAGCAGACTTGTTAATGCATGAAGTGCACGAAGGATCCTTTGGTACCCATGCAGGAGGGCATGTCATGGCTAAGAAATTGCTAAGATCAGGTTATTACTGGATCACCATGGATGCCGA
This sequence comes from Lathyrus aphaca, assembly GCA_963966055.1. Taxonomy (NCBI): domain Eukaryota; kingdom Viridiplantae; phylum Streptophyta; class Magnoliopsida; order Fabales; family Fabaceae; genus Lathyrus; species Lathyrus aphaca. The sequence continues at coordinate 405,573,528 of OZ014519.1, read as the reverse complement.
CTGTTGTGCCTACGCCAGAAAATGCCACAAATGCCAGATTTATGCGGATAAGGTGCATGTGCCTCCCAATCCTTTGAACGTGATGTCTTCACCCTGGCCCTTTGCTATGTGGGGCATTGACATGATTGGCAAGATTGAACCGACTGCTTCAAATGGCCACAGATTCATCCTGGTTGCCATTGATTATTTCACCAAATGGGTCGAAGCAGCTTCATATGCAAACGTTACAAGGCAAGTGGTAGCCCGATTTCTAAAAAGAGATATCATCTGTCGGTATGGAGTGCCCGAGCGAATCATTACTGATAATGGTTCCAATTTAAACAACAAAATGATGGCAGAACTATGCCGGGACTTCAAGATCCAACACCACAATTCTTCTCCTTACAGGCCAAAGATGAACGGCGCTGTTGAGGCAGCTAATAAGAATATCAAGAAGATTGTGCAGAAGATGGTAGTCACCTACAAAGACTGGCATGAGATGCTACCGTTTGCCTTGCATGGGTACCGCACGTCAATCAGAACATCCACTGGGGCAACGCCGTATCAGCTTGTGTATGGTATGGAGGCAGTCCCACCTGTTGAAGTTGAATTACCCTCCCTACGGGTACTAATGGATGTTAAGCTGAACGAAGCGGAGTGGGTCCGATCTCGATACGAACAACTGAGTCTGATTGAAGAGAAAAGATTGGCTGCAATCTGTCATGGGCAGTTGTATCAGAAAAGAATGAAGAGAGCCTTTGATCAGAAAGTCAGGCACCGAGAGTACCAAGTAGGAGATCTTGTGCTAAAGAGAATCCTCCCTCCTCATACAGACCACAGGGGCAAGTGGACTCTAAATTATGAAGGGCCATTTGTAGTAAAGAAGGTTTTCTCGGGTGGAGCACTCATGCTCAACACTATGGATGGTGAGGACTTCCCGTCCCCTGTGAATTCAGATGCAGTTAAAAAATACTTCGCATGAAATGACCCGCTGGACACAAAAATAGAATGTAAGTCCAGGCAAAAATAGGGCATCCCGGCGAGTCAAAAACAGAATAAAAGACTCGGGCAAAAATAAGGGAAATAAACAAAAAATGTACACCGGCTGAGTTGAAAAGCCGCATTGGACAACTCAGGCAAAAATGGGTATCCCGATGGATTGAAAACCCGAAAGGGCGGTCCATGCAAAATAAGGGAATAAGCGAACAACTGCATTCTGAATTCGTCTGTATCACCTACAACCTGGTAAACCTCGAAAGGATCAAGCTTTAATCAGAATCAGCTTTCTTCAGAAAGCAAGACGAGAAGAACGCCAAAAGTCGTACAAGTCATAGCAAAAGAGGAAGCTCCTTAAAGCGTCGTCAACATTGCCAGCATTTTGTTTCTCAATTTGTAACAATCTCCTCATTTTAGGAGATTTGTTCCTTTGACTGTACCTTGCCAATTCATGGCACATAAATTAATAAAATCAGATTTTCAGTCACGTTTCGTCTCGTCCGTTTTATTTTCATTTGCAAAATGTCTGATGTCTCCAAAAAATTTGATTGCATGAATACAGATGCTTATCTTCAAAAAGAAAAACACGTGCTTGCAGGAAATATGCTTACTCTCAGAAGTGTCTGAACTCCTATGACGGAATCCAGTAAAGGATACCTCGGGATTACTTGTGCGTTTCTCTATTTTTTCAGGATTGCAGGTATCCAAAGCGCAGCATGGGGCATGTAAGCTTCATCCCAGCAAGCTGGCAAATCAACACTCAGTCTTAGCACCCGAAGTGCTTTCTCCCCAGCTGAGTTACCACTTGTTACTTCTCCCAGCCGAAGTGCCATTCATTCTTCCTCAGCTAAGTACAAAAGCCAGGGAACCATTTCCCCACAGAGTTTCAGCCTCTGCCCAGAAGAGCAACGCATGAAGGAATCACAACAGAGCGACGAAAGCTTCTACAGACCCCAGCTGGGTCTCTCATTTACAAGAATATGTCTATCAATGACCCATATCCCCAAGCAAATACATCTCATCAGATCTACCAATGATCTCATCCCCAGCTGGGATGTCCATTTCAAGCAGATCGACCAGAGATCTTCACAGCAACGGGATCCGAATCCCAGATTGATATCCTCGCATAATCATAGCATTCGCATCATATTCACCCGCAAAGCGTAGCATTCCGTCTAGTACGGAGCATTACGGCAAAAATCAAACATATAGCATAATCATAAGCCATGTTTTGAAACAAACACTTGTGAATATCGAGATCCTTCAACAATATACAGAATACCCCCCAGATTCCCCAGCAAAAGTAGTTGCCTCACATTCACAAACACCAGTACATACTCCCTTTGGCACCCGTCCGTGTCATCATTCCCCAGTAAAGTCGCCTGAACACTCTTTGCGAACAATACCACTCATATTATAGACGCTTTTTGACACCCGTCCGTGTCATACCCCCAGCAGAAAACCAAAACACCTTCTTTGCACTCACAAATACTCTTGTATATATACATTTCCTTGACATCCGTCCGTGTCATTTTCCCAGTACAGTAACATAAACACTTTGTACATCAGATGCTTGTTTTTACAATACTTTTCTCCTTTCGGCACTCGTCCGTGTCACTCTCCCCAGCAGGTTGAACACTCATCTATACATCATTCATACTCATACTTATACAGATACTCATCCGTACCTTGTATATATCACTTATATCCCCGCAGATTCAGCACTAGTCCATGTTCTTTGTTAACCAGTTGGTACTCGTCCGTACCATCATCTTAGAACGTGTGTCAAGTGTTTGTTTCTACTTTATACTCGTCCATATCATAGTCTTAGGGATGCACGTCCGCATCTTTAATCCATACACTGTGTCAAGCACTTTTGTCTTCTTGAATATAGACACTCGTCCGTGTCTACCATTCCCCCAGAAGAGTCCCCTCAGATTCAACACTCGTCCGTGTTCATTGTTAACCAGTTGATACTCGTCCATATCATCATCTTTGAACACGTGTCAGTTTTTGTTTCTACCCGATACTCGTACGTATCGTAGTTTTAGGGATGCTCGTCCGCATCTTTAATCTATACACAAACATCTAAACACTTATACCTTTATTTCTTGGATGTAAACACTCGTCCGTGTTTACTATTCCCCAGTAAATCGCCAACAAAGCGAATTTTCTTTTTATCTGGCACTCGTCCTGTGTCATGATAAACCTTGAGAGCAGCCGTACCCTGCTAGGTGGTCGTCCTCCACCTCTTGATGATCGTCCTTCATCATGCTCATCCGATGGCCGTCCCCATCGTTGATTTTCTATCCGGCTTTCGTCTTATGTCGTGATATTTAGCAGCCGTCCCCTGCTAGGTGGTCGTCCTCCACCTTTTGATGATCGTCCTTCATCATTTTACCCAATGGCCGTCCCCATTGTTGATCTTTGGTTATCTGACATTCGTCCTATGTCATGATAAACCTCGAGAGCAGCCGTCCCCTGCTAGGTGGTCGTCCTCCACCTCTTGATGGTCGTCCTCCATCATGCTCGTCCGATGGCCGTCCCCATCGTTGACCTTTTATCCGACATTCGTCCTGTGTCGCGATATTTTCGGCAGACGTACCCTGCCAGGTGGTCGTCCTCCACCTTAGATGACCGTCCTTCATCTTAACCCAACAGAGCAGCCGTCCCCTGCTAGGTGATCGTCCTTCACCTTTGATGACCGTACCTCATCATCTGTTTATTTCATTTATTCTTTAACCCGATGGCCGTCCCCGTCGTGGTCCCTTTTCCTTTCAGTTTAGCCCGATGGCCGTCCCCATCGTTGGTTACTTTACTTTGTGAACTTGATGGCCGTCCCCGTCATGTTTCATTAATCCCCAGAGAATTTTACAGCTTTACTTGATAGCCGTCCCTATCATAGTTCTTTTTATCCCCAGCATGTCGGCCGTCCCCGTCATTGCTCTTTACCCAGCAGTCGTCCTCTGCTCGACGGTCGTCCTCCGTCGCCCGCTTTACAATATACTTTATTTTCTTTTGCAATCTATATCCCTTTTCTTCTTCATTCTGTGAGTGCAAATTTTGGACTGTCTTTGGTATTCAACCACAAGTTATCTTGTTTTCCTGTTAAGCCATTGCTTACATCCTACACAGCTAACTCATGTTTGAATAGGGGCAGCTGTAAACACCCCAAATTTTCCCTCACCCATTCACACCATGGCTTGTGATCATTTCATAAGCATAAACACAATCATAACATCTCATACCACAATTTTGATTCACTGCATAGATTCAAAGTCATCTGCATCTAGGGTTTGTGATCTGAGCAATACAAGAGCTTCTTGAGCCACTCCAAAGGTCAACAATCACTTCAAAGAGGTTTGTGTGTGTTCAAGTATCATATTATATCCTCTCAAAGTCAATAATTCCAAAGAATCACAAGAACTGAGATTAGTATGGAAGCAGAGCCAGGCTTGACTGCACAGATGACCTAAAATAGGGTTTTGGTTTCAGAGGCCATACTTCAATTTTTTTGGTCATTCTTGTTTTTATTGGCCTCTATATGGTATAGGGAGTATGCATATCAATTTTCATGAAGAAATTCCTTGGGGAAGTCATCTGATCAAGGGTTGACTTTCTGAACAAGCCAGTGTAAAATCGGGGCATCTGAGGCCCCCAATGACCCAACCAAAGGGTGTTCTTCATCATCTTGATTGTATATGATCTTTATTTGATCATGGAAGAAGTTGGAAGTTCACAAAATTGAAGAATTTCAAGCTTTTGCAAAGTTGACTTTTTGGGCAAGTTTGACTTTTAATGAAATTGTCATTTTAAGCAACTTTTTTAACCTTTACTTTTTGATTCAAAAAAGCTCCAAATGGAAAAACTTTGGTCATGAAAGTTGTAGAATAGATCTTTCCCTTTTCAAAAAGTACAAGAACATGACCTAATTCATTTTGGATCAAAAGTTATGGTTTGTCAAAGTTGGCAAAAATCACAAAATTTCAAAGTTTCTACCAAAGAGGTATTTTGCAAAATGACTTGATCAAGTGTTCTAAAGCTATCAAATGGACTTCTAACCCACACAACATGATCACACAACATTCAAAAATCAGAATGGGGCAAGGAATCACATGTTTTATGGCTTATGGAGCAAGACTTTTTCATAAGGATCAAGGACAAGCCAAGTTGCAAAATCCATCATAGCTTCTCATCCACTTGCTGCCTAGTTTGCTAAACCATCCTAGGCCTTTTCCCTCATCATGCTGCGCAGCACACCCTCCTTGTACTAGGCTAGCAAGTGACTCATGCTTCTCTTACACAAAGTTGACATTTTTGCAAAAGCACCCATACCAATCAATAAAGCACACATCATGTCATCTGACCAATCCCAATTGTTTATGTTAATCAAATGCAAGCCAAACATAAGCACAAGCAAGCCTGAAACCAGCCACAACACAACATTCTCATTTTCACCCTCTTGAGCAAAAGCATTCGAAACTCATCATACAGGTCACAAACACACAAACAAACTTCACAAACCTTCTCACCATGCTTCACTGAACACAAACCAACCTTTAAAACAGCCTGAAACTCAAAGAATCAAAAACACGATTCTCACACCACCCTGAACAGAACTTGTTCAAACTTCCAATCCAGCCATCACAAACTCTTTCTAAGCATCAAGATTTCATCTGGGGCCTAAAAGGAGTGGATTGCACAAAGAGAAGAGGTCAGAAAGTTGCAAACTGAAAAGCTTCAAACTCAGGTAGCTTCATGAACGTTTTTTCCAGAAATGGATTTTTAAGTTCCTAAGTTGTTCTTCATGTCTTGCTGATCACTCTGGTGCTTTTATTTTCTGAAATGGTTGAGAAATGAGTATTTAATCTTGTTCTGAAACTTTTGCCCTAAAAATTGTTTTGCTTCGATTCAGCTGATTGATGAAAGATAAATGAGTTTTGAGTTGGGGTTTTGATTCAGGGGGATGTGGGGATGATTTCTGTTCTTTTAGTTTTCATTTTAGTGAGGTTTTGAAGATTTTGGAAATTTTCAGGTGGGGTTCCCACCGGAGAAGACGACCGGAGGTCTTCTCCGGCCACCTGAAAATAATTAGGGTTAATCCCTGTCATTAATTGAGGTTTGAATGCTGAGCGTTGGATGCGTTGACTGGGGAAGACTGGCGCGTGTTTGGATGGCTGAGATTTGTCATTAGAAACCCTAATCTTTAGTTAATTTAATTAATTCAATTTAATTAATTTAAATCAGAAATTAGGAAGTTTGAATGTGGACCTTAGGATTGCGCGCGCAGTCAACAGCCCTCTCCCCAGTTTCAATCTGATCCGTCCAGTGCGTTTACTTTTCATTTTCTTTAATTTTTATTTCATTTATTTTGTATTTCTTTCTCCATTTTATTAAAAATAGAAAAATCATTTTTTAAAAATTCTGAAATTTTTTGTACAAACTTCTATTTAATTTCAGAAACCAAAAACATTTTTTATTTTTATTTTTTGCATTAAGAAATATTTTTAAATCATTTAAAAGTTTATTTTTAATTAATTAATGAGAATTAATTAATTAAAAATACTTTTAAGTATTTAAAAATCACCAAAAAATTCATGAAACCTTCATAATCATTTAGAAACATTGTCCAACTCTCAAACCAAATTTCTTTTTTGGTCTTGATGTCTTTTGAGAATTTTTCATGGAATTAAAATCATTTCAAGGCATTATTTTGATCCAAACTTCAAAAAATCATTTCTGCCTAACCATTGAGAGTTGGACTTTGATTCTCTTTGCATTGCATTTTGTTTAGCATGTAGTTTGTGAGATTAAATTGGCATGATTGGATCTTTCATTTTCAATTTGTTTGGCATTTTTCTTGTTAAGGTACCCTAAAACCCTAGAAAACTTAGGAAATTCACAACCCTAATTAGGTTAAGAGTTAGAACCCCTCCTTTGGGCAGTGAGTTAGTATAGGTTTAGGGTTCCTTTGAATGCATTTTCAATTTTTTGTCTTGGTGTTTGCTTCTGATTTTGGTTTTTGTTTGATGCTTTGATCATAAACCCTAATTTGGGCTTCCTTTTGCATCCATCTTGCATTTGCTTGCATACCATGACTTGCTGTCGCTTCCGATAAATGAAGCTAGGGTCAAATAAAGGTACAGACGCGAACGGTCGGCGAGAGGGACAATGAGAACACACAGTCGTGAACTCACTGGAGATGAATAGAGTCGCCAGCTAGGCATTTTTATCCCGGAGGAAAGGTAATGCTGCGTAGACCTAGAAAGAGATGGATAAGACGGTCGCGAACCAGAGAGACTGAGAAAGGGGGTTGGTTACAACCTGGGAAGGTATTAGCACCCAGATTTTCCGTCGTACTCGACGGGATCCACGCTTAAAAGATTTGTGTTTTAAAGGGGTAGTGTCAGTGCAATCTGTGTATAAAGCTGGAAAAGAATGTACAGGTGTCAGTGTAAGAAGTGTGAAGTGTATAAATGATGTGTCAGTGTAAAGAAAGAGTATGCTCAAGATCATGAGGCTAAAGAATGAGGCTAGAAAGAGGGGGAATATACAGAGACTTTTGTTCGATAACTGTTAAGTTATGCCTACGTATCCTCTCGTGCAATGAGGAAGTCAGAACGCCGTAGTTCGACCCAAAGAGACTGAAAGATGAATTGACTTGTGCACTGCTTACTTGTCTATGCTCAAGTGTATGACATGTCTGGCTCAGGTGCAAACTGTCTTGCATTAGACGAACGAAGCGAGTTCTCGCTTGTGAGTGAATGAGATGAGAAAAGAATCCCGGAGGAGACGATTATTGTTTGTTTTTGTGTTTTCAGTCTTTTATTGTTTTTGGATTTTGTCATAAGTTAATGAGCTTAAGTCTAAACCAATGGATTTAGTAAACTCATCACATCTTCCCTCTGATTAGGGGTAATGAGAATACCTTAAGTGTGAAGTCAGCTTCTCACACTTAAACACCTTTGGTGTAGGATTAAGATCATTAACCTACTTGTGATTAATTAGATGTTTTTGTTGTTTTTTTGTTTAGTGTTAAGTAATGAGATTAAGCCATAATCAGGGATTAAACAGACTCATTACACCATCCTAATAGAAGGATAATAGATGAGAATGTTTAAGCTGAGGAAAACTCCTCAACTTAATCCATGATTAGGGATTAAACTCATGACAAAACAAAGCCTTTATTAGATGGATTTTATTTAATGATATGATGATGAAGTAATTTTTAGGGTTTGTAAGACAACTTGAGGGGGACTTGTCCATTAACATTAGGGTTAGTCCTTCTTAACCAGTTAAGGAAGAATTAGAACCCTAATGCAAGGCCCAAGTTACAAGTGTGATGTCTTGATGATTATTAAGTGAATTGATTAAGAGAGTTAAACACATTAAGGGTTTAACACTTAGGATTAAAGTTATACACTCCATCCTAATAGAAGGATGCAGGCATAAGCTTAACCACAAAGCCTTAAAGCCTTTAGGGTTTAGTCCCTGATTATGAGATGAGAAGAGAAGACTCAAAAGAGACACAAAGGTAAAACTAAGAGGGGAGACTAATCAAAACCCTAATCATTGTCATGCTTGGTTGTCCCTAAGGTTTGTGAGGTTTTCAAGAGCAATCTTCAAAGAGAACCACCAGGATGCAGAGGAACAGGATCAAGAGAAGCAAAGTGACTTGCTTCATTCAAGAAGTCAAGTCACTTGAAGAAAGAAAGTGGGAGGAACAAGAATGAGCAAGCTCAATCTCAAACACATATAAAATGCAGCAATGGATGCAAGAGAGATGAAAAGAAGAGTTATGAGAAGTGAAGGCAAATTCACTTCTCAAAGTCACTTACCACCTGAAAGGTTAGAAAAGGAATGCAATGCAATGCAAGATGGGATGAAATGACATGATGAGAAACAAAACCAGAAGCATACACATTATGCAAATGATGTTATGAGATGCTACAAACATGAGGCAGCACATGGAAATGGTCATACAAGTTCATGGATGCAAATGGTGCAAGTTAAGAAGCATGAACATACATGAAAAGTTATGAAGTGCACATGGCATACAATATGGCAAACACATGATGCAATGATCAAACATGCTTTCAATATGTCTTATGATGTCAAATGAAACCAATGGATGCTTGAAATGTCATGGCAAGTCATGTTATGCAAGAGAATGCAAGAGGTATGCAAATGAAAGCCCAAATTAGGGTTTATGAACCAAACATCAAACAAAAACCAAAAACAGAAGCAAACCCTAAGATAAAAAATGGAAAATGCCACTCAAAAGGCCCCTAATCTTATACTAAACCAATGTCCAAAGGGGAGGTCTCAACTCTTAACCAATCTCAAGTTATGATTTTTACAAGTTATTAGGGTTTTTAGGGTTCCTAAACAAAAGAAATGCCAAACAAAATGAAAATGAGGACTCAAATCATGGCCATTTAATCCTAGAAACTACATGCTAAACACAATGCAATGCAAGAAGAATCAATGTCCAACTCTTTATAGATAGGAAGAAATGATTTTTTGAACTTAGGATCAAAATAATGCACAAAAATGATTTTAATTCAAAGAAAAATTCTCAAAGTGCATCAAGATCCAAAAAGAAATTTGGTTTGAAGGTTGGACAATGTTTCTAAATGTCTTAGAACATTTCATGAATTTTTTGGTGATTTTTAAATACCTAAAAGTATTTTTAATAAATTAATTTCCATTAATCAATTAAAAATAATCTTTTAAATATTTAAAAATACTTTTTTAATGATAAAAATAAAAACAAAAATATTTTTGGGTCTTAAAAATTAATAAAACTTATGAGAAAAAGTTTCATAATTTTTAAGCAATTTTTACTATTTTAAATTAAATATGCAAGTTAAATGAAAAAGAAATGAACATAAATTAAAATAAAAGGAAAGTATTCAGATCTGATGGATGAGATTTGAACTGGGGTGAAGGTCATTGACCGCGCGCGCTATCCAAGGGTCCTGGTTGACTCTGATTTAATTAATTTAATTGAGTTTAATTAAACTAAATAAAAAGATTAGGGCTAATTGAATGCATCTGGGCCTTCTATTCGCGCGGCAAGTCCACTAAGTCAACCAATCTAACGCTCAGAATTCAAATGGGATTTAATGACTGGATTATGCCCTAATTATTTTCAGGTGGCCGGAGAAGACCTCCGGTCGTCTTCTCCGGTGGGAAGCCCACCTGAAAATCTCCAAACTCTCTCAAAACGTAACAAAAACGAAAACCAAGCATACAGAAATGATTCCCATGATCCACTGAATCAAAACCCCATCACAAACAACATTTATTTTTCCCCAGAAGCATGAATCGAACCAAACAATTTTTAGGTCAACAGAGTTTCAGGAAGCAATTAAATTCTCATTTCATCACCATTTTCAAAACTAAAGGCATATTCATGATCAGGAAGACATATAGAACAAGTTTAGAACTTAAAAATCCATTTCTGGAAAAAAAAGTTCTTGAGCTACCTGAGATTCGAAGCTTTCACTCCAGCTGCTTTCTGACCTCCCCTCCTTGTGAAATCCACTCCACTTGACCCCCTGGTGATGCTTGAATGCTTAGGAGAAATTTATGTTGGCTGGATGAAGAGTTTGAACAGCTTCTGCTCAAGCTCAGTTGAAAATGGCAATGGTGATTCAGGCTGTTTCTGGCAAGGGTGAAGGGTTGTTTGTGGTCCAGATGATGAGTGGAGAAGGTTTGTGAAGTTTGTTTGGATGTTTGTGAGCTGTGGAGTGAGTTTCGAAAGAAACTGCAAGTTGGTGTGAAAATGGTGAAATGGTGTTATGGCTTGTTTCAGGCTTGGTTCTTTGATGCTTTCTACTCAATGGAACATGGTGAGGTGATTGGTGAAGATGGTTTGGATGTTTGATGTTTGTGGAGGCAGATTCGAAGAGTTTTGCACAAGGGAGTGTTTTTGTGTATGTGATGTTGTGAAGAGTTTCAGCCTTGCTTCTTGAGTGTTATGGCCTGCATTTGGATAGTATATTTTAATCCTATAGGTCAGATGATTTGACATGGCCTCTATTGATTGGTAAGTTTGCTTTTGCCAAAAGTCCACTCTTTGTGTAAGAGAGGTATGGCTTGGTTCTAGGCTAGTACAAAGCATGGGCTGGCGCAGCAAGGGTGAGGGGAAGGGCTAGCAAAGCTCAGCATCCAAGGTTGCAAGTGGTAGGAAGTGTGATGAGTGGTTTTGCAAGTTGTTACCTTTTGAAGCTTCATGAAAAATGCCTTGTTACACAAACCATAAACATGTGATCTTTGGTCCAATTCTGATTTTTAGAGTTTATGTGATGTTTGTGTCATGGTTTGATGTCAACTAGAGGTTACAAAAAGCCTTGGTTCATGATTTTGCAAAATTCACATTTGAAGCATGTCTTGAAAATCAATGATTTTTGCCAACTTTGTCACACCATAACTTTTGATCCAAGAAGAATTAAATCATGTTCTTGTACTTTTTGAAAAGGGGAAGATGTATTCTACAACTTTCATGACCAAATTTTTTCCATTTGAAGCTTTTTTGGATCAAGAATCAAGGCTTGAAAAATGACCTAAAATGAAGCATTCTTGAAAAGTCAACTATGCCCAAAAAGTCAACATTTGCAAAAACTCCAAATTCTTGATTTTTGTGAACTTCAACCTTCTTCCATGATCAAATAAAGACCATATACACTCAAAATGATGAAGATCACCCATTGGTTGGGTCATTGGGGGCCTCAGATGCCCTGATTTTGCACTGACTTGTCTGAAAAGTCAACTCTTGATCAGATGACTTCCCCATGGAATTTCTTCATGAAAATTGATATGCATACTCCCTATACCATATAGAGACCAATGGAAACAAGAATGACCAAAAAACTTGGAGTTATGGTCTCTGAAACCAAAACCCTAATTTTAGGTCAACTGTGCAGTCTAGCCTGGCCCTGTTTCCATGCAAACCTCAGTTCTTGTGATTCTTTTGAAATCTTGACTTTGAGAGGATGGAACATGATATAAGAACACATGTGGACCCCTTTGAAGTGATTGGTTGCCTTTGAAGTGGCTCAAGAGGCTCTTGAATTGCTCAGATCACAAACCCTAGGTGCAGATGACTTTGAACCAATGCAGTGAATCAAAAATGAGATGTGAGATGATATGATTGTGATTATGCATATGAGAAAGATCACAAGCCATGGTGTGAATGGGTGAGGGCAAATTTGGGGTGTTTACAGCTTCCCCTATTCAAACATGAGTTAGCTGTGCGGGATGTAAGCTACGGCTTAACAGGCAAACAAGATAACTTGTGGTTGAATACCAAAGACAGTCCAAAATTTGCACTCACAGAGCGAAGAAGAAAAGGGATATAGATTGTAAAGAAAAATAAAGTATATTGTAAAGTGTAGGCGACGGAGGACGACCGTCGGGCAGAGGACGACTGCTGGGTAAATAGCAATGACGGGGACGGCCGACATGCTGGGAAAAGTGCGGAAAATAAAGCGATGACGGGGACGGCCGACATGCTGGGGATAAAAGGTAAAGCTAAGACGGGGACGGCCGACTAGCTGGAGAAAATAAAATTATGATGGGGACGGCCATCAAGATAAAGTAGGATTCTCTGGGAGCTAATGAAACATGACGGGGACGGCCATCAAGTTCATAAAGCAAAGTAACCAATGATGGGGACGGCCATCGGGCTAAAAGAAGAGGGATCACGACGGGGACGGCCATCGGGTTAAAGATTAAATGAAATAAACAGATGATGGGGTACGGCCATCAAAGGTGAAGGACGATCACCTAGCAGGGAACGACTGCTCTGTTGGGGAGTAAAGGAAATATGATGGGGACGGCCATCAAAGGTGGAGGACGACCACCTGGCAGGGTACGGCTGCCGAAAATATCAACGATGGGGACGGCCATCGGATAAAAGGTCAACGATGGGGACGGCCATCGGACGAGCATGATGGAGGACGACCATCAAGAGGTGGAGGACGACCACCTAGCAGGGGACGGCTGCTCTCAGGGTTTATCATGACATAGGACGAATGTCAGATAACCAAAATCAACAATGGGGACGGCCATTGGATAAAATGATGAAGGACGATCATCAAGAGGGTGGAGGACGACCACCTAGCAGGGGACGGCTGCTAAAATCAACGATGGGGACGGCCATCGGGTGAGCATGACGGAGGATGACCATCAAGAGGTGGAGGACGACCACCTAGCAGGGTACGGCTGCTCTCAAAGTTTATCGTAACACAGGACGAGTGCCAGATAAAAAGGAATATTCGCTTTGTTGGCGATCTACTGGGGAAAAGTAAACACGGACGAGTGTTTACATCCAAGAAATAAAAGGTATAAGTGTTTAGATGCTTGTGTATAGATCAAAGATGCGGACGAGCATCCTTAAGACTACGATACGGACGAGTATCGGGTAGAAACAAACTGACACATGCTCAGAGATGATGATACGGACGAGTATCAACTGGTTAACAGAGAACACGGACGAGTGTTGAATCTGAAAGAACTCTTCTGGGGAAAAGTAGACACAGGCGAGTATCTATGTTCAAGAAGACAAAAGTGTTTGACACAGTGTATGGATTAAAGATGCGGGCGAGCATCCTTAAGACTATGATACGGACGAGCATCATGCAGAAACAAACACTAGACGCAATGTTCTGAGATGATGGTTCGGACGAGTACCAACTGGTTAACAGAGAACATGGACCAATGTTGAATCTGTGGGGATATAAACGGTGTATATGAGATACGGACGAGTATCTGTAAAAGTAAAATAAGTATGAGTAGTGTATAGATGGGTGTTTATCTGCTGGGGATTGTGACACGGACGAGTGTCGAAAGGAGAGGAGTATAGTATTAACAAGTATATTGGTTGTAAAAGTGTAAGCGACTACGCTGGGGATGTGACACGGACGGGTGTCGAGAAGGTGTATATACAAGTATATGTGAGTGCAAAAATGATGTCTTTGGCTTTCTGCTGGGAGTTATGACACGGACGGGCGCCAGAAAGTACGGGTGATCTTGTTTATAAAGAGTGTTCAGGTGACTTACTGGGGAGTGATGACACGGACGGGTGTCAGAAGGTGTATACTGGTGTTTGTGATTTGCGAGGCAACTGCTTTTGCTGGGGACTCTGGGGGATTTTTGGGGAAAGTATTTCGTATTCTGATGAATGGTTATTATTCACAAGTGTTTGATTCATATCATGGTTTATGATTATGCTATATGTTTGATTTTTTCCGTGATGCTCCGTATTAGACGGAATGCTACGCTCTGAGGGGATAATATGATGCAAATGCTATGATTATGCAAAGAGGTACAGATCCTGAATTCGGATCCCGTTACTGCGAAGATCTCTGGCCGATCCGTTTGAAATGGACATCCCAGCTGGGGATGAGACCATTGATAGATCTGGAGAGATGTATCTGCTTGGGGATATAGGTCACTGATTGACATATCCTTGTAATATGGGACCCAACTGGGGTTTGTAGAAGCCTTCTGTACTCTGTTGTGACTCCTTCATGCGTTGCTCTTCTGAATAGAGGCTGAGGATTCTGTGGGGCGATGATTCCCTGACTTCTGCCTTCTGCTGATGAAGAAAAAAATGGTACTACAGCTGGGGAATGTTGTTGACCACTCAGCTGGGGAGAGTAATGAGAGGCAACTTAGCTGGGGAGAGAGCATTTCGGATGCTGAGATTATTTGTTGATTTGCCAGCTCGCTGAGATGTAACTTGCATGCCCCAAGTTGCGTTCTAGATACCTGCAATCCTGCAAAGATAAGGAAACGCTCAAATGGTCCCGAGGTATCTTTTGCTGGATTCCGTCATAGGAGTTAGGATACTTCTGAGAGTAAGCATATTTCCTGCAAGCATGTTTTTACTTTTGAAGATAGCATCTGTATTCTTATGCAATCAGTTTTTTTCTTTTGAGACATCAGACATTTTTGCAAATAAAATGTACAAGACATGACTGAAAATCTGGTTTTATTAATTCATATGCCCTGAATTGGCGAGATACAGTCAAAGAAACAAATCCCCTGAAATGAGGAGATTGTTACAAATTGAGAAACAAAATGCTGGCAATGTTGACGACGCTTTCAAGGGACTTCCTCTTCTGCTATGACTCGTATGACAATGACGTTCTTCTCGTCCTGCTTTCTGAAGAAGGCTGATTCTGATTGAAGCTTGATCCTTTAGAGCTTACCGAGTTGTAGATAATACAGACGAATTCAGAACGCAGTTGTTCGCTTATTCTCTTATTTTGCATGGATCGCCCTTTCGGGTTTTCAATCCATCGGGATATCCATTTTTGCCTGAGCTGTCCAATGCGGCTTTTCAACTCAGCGGGTGTACATTTTTCTTATTTATTTCCCTTATTTTTTCCCGAGTCTTTTATTCCTTTTTTGACTCGCCGGGATGCCCTATTTTTTGCCTGGACTTACATTCTGTTTTTATGTCCAGCGGGTCATTTTATGCGAAGTATTTTTTAACTGCATCTGAATTCACAGGGGATGGGAAATCTTCACCATCCATGGTGCTGAGCATCAGTGCTCCACCCGAGAAAACTTTCTTTACTACAAATGGTCCTTCATAGTTCGGGGTCCACTTGCCCCTGTGGTCTGTATGAGGAGGGAGGATTCTTTTCAACACAAGATCTCCCACTTGGTACTCTCGGTGCCTGACTTTCTGATCGAAGGCCTTCTTCATTC
This sequence comes from Lathyrus aphaca, assembly GCA_963966055.1. NCBI lineage: Eukaryota > Viridiplantae > Streptophyta > Magnoliopsida > Fabales > Fabaceae > Lathyrus > Lathyrus aphaca. The sequence continues at coordinate 405,557,826 of OZ014519.1, read as the reverse complement.
TTTTCTGATACAACTGCCCATGACAGATTGCAGCCAATCTCTTCTCTTCAATCAGACTCAGTTGCTCGTATCGGGACCTAACCCATTCTGCTTCGTTCAGCTTAACATCCATCAATACTCGTAAAGAGGGTAGTTCAACTTCAACAGGTAGGACTGCCTCCATACCATACACAAGTTGATACGGTGTTGCCCCAGTGGATGTTCTTATTGACGTGCGGTACCCATGCAAGGCAAACGGTAGCATTTCATGCCAGTCTTTATAGGTGACTACCATCTTCTGCACAATCTTCTTGATATTCTTATTTGCTGCCTCAACAGCGCCATTCATCTTTGGCCTGTAAGGAGAAGAATTGTGATGTTGGATCTTGAAGTCCCGGCACAGTTCTGCCATCATTTTGTTGTTTAGATTGGAACCATTATCAGTAATGATTCGCTCGGGCACTCCATATCGACAGATGATATCTCTTTTCAGAAATCTGGCTACCACTTGTCTTGTGACGTTTGCATATGAGGCTGCTTCGACCCACTTAGTGAAATAGTCAATGGCGACCAGGATGAATCTGTGGCCATTTGAAGCAGTTGGCTCAATCTTGCCGATCATATCAATGCCCCACATGGCAAAGGGCCATGGTGAAGACATGATGTTCAAAGGATTGGGAGGTACATGCACTTTATCTGCATAGATCTGGCATTTGTGGCATTTTCTGGCATAGGCACAACAGTCTGCATCCATTGTGATCCAATAATAACCTGACCTTAGCAACTTCTTAGCCATGGCATGCCCTCCTGCATGGGTACCAAAAGATCCTTCGTGCACTTCATGCATCAACAAATCTGCTTCCGTCTTGTCAACACATCTGAGGAGTACCATATCAAAGTTCCTCTTGTATAAAGACCCATCAGTGTTCAGAAAGAAACTACCAGCAAGCCTTCTCAAAGTCTTCTTATCATTGGAAGATGCCCCGGGTGGGTATGTCTGATCCTCCAAGAAGCATTTAATGTCATGGAACCAAGGCTTATCATCTTTGACAACTTCTGCTGCGAACACATATGCTGGTCTATCAAGTCTGGACACTGAAATCTGAGGTACAAAGTTAGCAGCTTGAACTTTGATCATGGATGAAATGGTAGCGAGAGCATCTGCAAACTGATTCTCGTCCCGAGGGATATACTCAAGCTTGACTGTTGTAAAGAAAGTCAGTAACCTCCTTGTATAATCCCTGTAAGGTATCAGATGATCCTGGTGGGTGTACATTTTCCGTTGGTTTGATTGATTACCAAAGCTGAATCTCCGAATACAGTCAATGTCTTGATCCTGAGGTCAATGGCTTCCTCAAGACCCAAAATGCAAGCTTCGTATTCAGCTTCGTTGTTAGTGCAGTTAAAAGTGAGTTTTGCCGAGAAAGGCATGTGAACTCCTTTGGGTGTAATGAGTACTGCACCAACACCATGACCATTCATGTTAACAGCCCCATCAAACATCATAGTCCATTCTTCTTCCGGGTCAGGCCCTTCAGTGTGAATAGGCTCTTCATGATCTTTTGCTTTTATGAACATGATGTCTTCATCAGGGAAGTCAAGCCTCATAGGCTGGTAATCATCAATGGGTTGCTCAGCGAGATATTCAGACAATACACTGCCCTTGATGGCCTTCTGAGATGTGTATTGGATGTCATACTCTGTGAGAATCATCTGCCATCTTGCAACCCGTCCGGTAAGAGCTGGCTTCTCAAATATGTACTTAACTGGGTCCATTTTTGAGATCAATAAAGTAGTGTGGGTCAACATATACTGTCTCAATCGGCGAGCAGCCCACGCTAAAGCACAGCAAGTTTTCTCGAGCAGTGAATAACGTTGTTCACAGTCGGTAAACTTTTTGCTTAGGTAGTATATTGCATACTCTTTTCGACCAGACTCGTCATGCTGGCCCAGCACACACCCCATTGACTCTTCTAATATCGTCAAATACATTATCAGAGGTCTTCCTTCAACTGGAGGCATAAGGATTGGAGGTTCTTGCAAGTATTCTTTGATCTTGTCAAAAGCCTTCTGGCAGTCTTCATTCCACCTGACCGTTTGTTCTTTTCTCAACAGCTTGAACAAGGGCTCACAGGTTGTTGTAAGGTGGGAGATGAACCTTGAAATGTAGTTCAATCGACCTAAGAAACCTCGAACTTCTTTCTCTGTTTTCGGTGCAGGCATCTCTTGGATGGCTTTGACTTTATCAGGGTCAACTTCAATTCCTTTCTCGCTTACAATAAAGCCCAGCAGCTTACCAGATCGCACCCCGAATGTGCATTTGTTGGGGTTCAACTTCAGTTGGTACTTCCTCAGACGCTTAAATAGCTTCAGCAGATTTACCAGGTGGTCTTCTTCAGTAAGGGACTTGGCAATCATGTCATCCACATAACACTCGATTTCTTTATGGATCATATCGTGGAATAATGTTACCATAGCCCGTTGATACGTCGCACCGGCATTCTTGAGTCCGAATGGCATCACTTTGTAGCAGAACGTGCCCCAGGGTGTGATGAAGGTGGTCTTCTCCATGTCTTCAGGTGACATCTTAATCTGATTGTATCCTGAAAATCCATCCATGAAGGAGAATACCGAAAACTGAGCCGTATTATCGACCAATACATCAATGTGAGGTAATGGGAAATCATCTTTCGGGCTGGCTCTGTTCAGATCCCGGTAGTCAACACACATCCTTACTTTGCCGTCTTTCTTAGGCACGGGTACTATGTTAGCGACCAACGGTGGATAGCTAGTTACAGCAAGGAACCCGGCGTCCCACTGCTTTTGTACCTCCTCCTTGATTTTCATAGCCATGTCTGGGCAAGTACGGCGCAGCTTCTGTTTGACTGGTGGGCATTCTTCCCTCAACGGCAGCTTGTGCACAACAATATCGGTGTCCAATCCTGGCATATCTTGATAAGACCAAGCAAACACATCCACATACTCTTGAAGCAGATCAATCAGTCGTCTCTTCACTGAGTCTTGCAGGCAGGCCCCGATTTTAACCTCTTTCACGTCTTCGTCTGTACCAAGATTAATCACTTCAACCTCCTCCTGGTGAGGAGTAATAACCTTTTCCTCTTGCCTTAATAACCTGGCTAGCTCCTCAGGAAGCTCATATTCTTCTTCAACCCCTTCATCAGCTTGATTGATTGGATTGTCAAAGTCATACGAAGTCATAGCCGTGCTGTTGTCGGTGCTGTCAGGAAGGCATTCTCTGCAAGGGTTCAGTTGGTTCATTTTAGTGATTTGATTTTAATCTTGTTTTAAAAGTGAAATAAAAATTGTCATTTTGAAAACACTGCCATTTATTTTTTGTACAAAAAGAAAAATGGAAAAACAGTGAGCGGAAAAGAAAAAGACTCATTTGCAAAAAGATGTATGATATTTCATTGATTAATCTTGTTTGCACAAAAAGTACAGATGGCCCGATTACAAAATGAGTCTTGTCATCTTGGGCAAGATGCAAAACTTTGATGCATGCTATAAAAATACAGGAAATAATAATTACTCTGCATGAGTAACTCTTATAATTTCCTGGGAAGACCAGTTCGAGACACTGCTCCCCGGGATGTTTGGACGAATCCAGCTTTCCAGGCTGCGTTCTTCTTCTAGCTCGTCTTCCAGACAGTTGATGGCATCAGGGGTAAGCATCCCCCCACTCACAAAATTGGGCTCTTTCGCAGCCGCTGCTTGATCTTGTTGAGTTGGTTTGTAACCCAACCCAAATCTGTCTTCTTTCTTTTCCACCGGTAGTAGCTTGCCCCAGCCTTGGGCAGTTCCTTCCTCAACAACCTTCCGGGCTTATTGGTATGACGATATTGAAGTACCAGGTACAGCAGATGTTTCATTCACATTCAAGGCTTCAAACCCCTGGCTCATTGTTTCATGGATCTCCCCATCCATCTCAATGTACTTATAAGTAGCCAGGTGGCTGACAAAAATGTCCTCCTCTCCGCAGATTGTAACGATTTGACCCTCCCACTCATATTTTAACTTCTGGTGAAGGGTAGAGGTCACGGCGCCAGCAGCGTGAATCCATGGCCTACCCAATAAACAGCTGTAGGCGGGCTGTATATCCATCACGTAGAAGATAGTTTTAAAGGTCTGCGGGCCAATCGTCACGGGTAACTCAATCTCTCCCAGAACCGATCTCTTTGAACCATCAAAGGCTCTCACCACCAGGTTGCTGGGTCTCAACGCCAATCCGTCATATTCTAGCTTCACCAGGGCCTTCTTAGGTAAGACATTGAGGGATGACCCCGTGTCTACCAGCACATGGGAAAGGACAGCACCTTTGCATTCCATGGTTATGTGCAAGGCTTTGTTATGGTTGCGGCCTTCCGTTGTCAAATCAGTATTGGTGAACCCTAGTCCGTGACTAGCATTAACATTCCCCACTACAACTTCCAGCTGATTGACAGTGATCTCTTCAGGCACGTAAGCTGCGTGCAAGACTTTGAGTAGTGCATTCCGATGGGCTTCGGAGCACATAAGCAATGATAGGATTGAGATCTTGGAAGGCGTCTGATGAAGCTGATCCACTATTTTATAATCACTCTTTTTGATGATTCGCGTGAACTCATCAACCTCTTGATCGAATGGTGTCTTCAAAGCTTCCTTAACAGCTTGATCTTCCTGCACAGGGCTCTTCCCTTTTGCCTTGGCAGCAGCTTCTGCTTCGGCAGTGGGTCTCTGAATTTGTGGAGCGAAAAGACGTCCGCTTCGAGTGAAGCCTCTGCCTCTGCCCACATTGTCTATCTGTGGTGCAGGGGTTGATGATTCAAAAGTGATTCTTTGTCCCTCACAGTACAAGTCAGAGCCGTAATGCCAGGGGATGGCATTACTGCTTTCATAAGGTACGGGTCCAGGCACCGTGATAGTGACTGGACTGACTGCAGCTGTTGAAGGAACTGTGATAGTCTGTGGATCATAATAAATTGTCACTGGTGCCCTGATGGGAGCAGCACTTTCTGAGTTGTAAACAGAGTTATTTTCTGGATCGTAATAGATGGTAACGGTTGAGACATCTTCATGATTTGTTGTTGATGTTGTAGGAGACATTGTGGGAAGGATGGGTGTTGTTGTTGTAGAAGTTTCAAAATGGAGTGGTGCTGGAGTTGTAGAAGGAACATTTGTTGATATCTGGTCAGTTGAGATGACAGATGAAGTACTTGTTGATGAAGCCGAAGAATTGTCGGGAACAATGGTTGTTGCAGTTGTAGGAGTTGCTGGAACTGTTGCTGGTGAGATTGTTGGATTTGTTGGAAACGATGTGGTGATTTGAAGTTGGCCACTCTGAATAAGACCATCTATGCCATTCCTCAGGTTCTCGCACCCATTTACTGAGATATTGCAGTAAGCACACCCCAACTCACACCCCGGGAACATTTGACATTCGAGGAGTTGAGCCTTGATTTCTACCAACGGTGTCCGGATCTGACCCACACTGGTTATTAAATAAGACGGCTTGTCTTCTTCAATAGCGTTAATTCTAGGACCACCGTGGTTCGGCATCGGGTTCTTATTGACATTGGGTGGTGGTGCGAAATTCAGAGCTTTCGAGTCTACCAGGTCTTGTACCTTCATATGCAGGGCTCTGCACTTTTCTGTACTGTGGCCAGGTGCGTTTGAATGAAAAGCACATCTAGCATTTGAGTCATAGTTCCTGGGTAGACTGTTGGGATCTGGAGGTGCCAGCGTCCTTAGCTCAACTAGGTTGAGTTTCAGGAGTTGTGGCAGCAAGGTAGCATACGGCATAGGGATCGGATCGATCACCCTGTTAGCTTGAGAAGGCCTCTGTTGAAATGGCCTTTGTTGACTGTTGTTATTGGTGTTGCTGTTGTTGTAATTCCTTGGAGGATACTGATTTTGCTGATGGTACTGAGGTTGCGGCTGATAGTTTTGCTGTGGAGGTTGATAGACGGGTTGAGGATGAGCTGGAGCAGGAATGGTGACTGCTGCTACAGACCTGTGGACATATTGGGGCCTGCCCATGTTGGTGTGGATGGCATTGGTCTCGCCAGTTCTTCTCGGGCCTGCAAAAGGCTTTCTTGTACTACTGGACGAGCTTGCACCATTGTCAGATATCTTACCCATTTTTAACAGACTTTCAATTCTCTCCCCAGCTATGACAACATCGGCAAAGCTAGTGGAAGAGAAAGCAGCCAACCTGTCAATATAAGTTCCCTGAAGGGTGTTCATGAACATATCTGCCATTTCCCTTTCAGACATAGGTGGCTGAACAGCAGCAGCCAGTTGCCTCCATCTCTGGGCATATTCTCGGAAACTTTCCCTTGACGACTGTGACATTCCCATTAGGAGAGTCCTGTTGGGCGCCATGTCTAAGTTATACTGATACTGTCTGATGAAGGCCTCTTCCAGGTCCTTCCAACATCTAATAGTTGCCCTTGTCAAGTGAGAGTACCATTCTCTTGACGCTCCAGTTAAGCTGTCTTCGAAATAGAACATCCAGAGCTTCTCATCCATTGTATAGGCCTTCAGCCTTCCCAGAAATGACTGTAAATGAGTCCGGGGGCATGAAGTCCCGTTGTATTTTTCAAAGCAAGGAGGCTTAAACTTATGGGGGATCCTGACCCCGTCTACCAAGCCCATGTCCATGACGTCGAATCCCAAAGAGTTTTGAGACTCTAAGGACCTCAACTTCTCAGCTATCTCATCCAACCTTCTATCATAAGCTTCTTCCCCAGCACCCATTACTGTAAACTGATCCTCTTGGGGGTCTTCTTGAAGTACCCTGGCTGCAGTGGCAGTTCCTTGAACATTTGCAGGGATGTTAACCTCAGGATGGAGATGCGGTCCAAATACAGGGGGATTTACATGAGGTTGGACCCTTTCATTGTTGCTGGTGCCGGCAGTCCCTATATGTGGATCTTCTTGATTCTGCCTTTCCACCATGGCCCTTAATCTTTCCTGGCTCTGAGCCATGTTGTTCATTACTTCCATAAACTGCGTCATTTGATTCCTCATTTCTAGCCTTTCGTTTGCCATTTGATTTCTAACCTCTGCAAGGTCCTGCTGTACCTGATCCATTTGAATGCCCGGAAGGTTGTTTCGGGTTGGATAACGGTGCAGACGGTTGAGGGGAAATACCCGGCGCCTAGCAATAGTTCTTGAACATCACAACAGAGTTAGTGGCAATAAATCAAAAACCTACAAAACAAACAAAAGGGTTAGCATGCAATGCAGTTATGCTTATTTGTTCTCAAGGTATCCGGTTTGGCATCCAGTTTTGACCCTTCCAGACCCTTGAAGATGCTGTTGATGTTGCTTGAAGAAAACTCAGATGAAGCAAACCAGCACAAACATATATTACAAAAAGCAAAGGTACATAGTTTGTTTACAAATACAAGCCCTCTGAGGGGTCAAAATACATTACAGGAAAATAAAAGTACATGGAATGAAAGCAACAACAAACAAATGGTCAAACACCAAGACCAAACTCATCCTCACGAACTTCCTTGAGAAGTGCTTCGGTCACAGGATCAGCTGGACGCTCCGTGAGATTCCTGATAAGGAGATTCCGGGTTGTAACAGCTGCTGCTAGCTTCTTGTGCTGACTTTGGTCTTTTGACCTCTTCACCCCAGCTTTGATCTTCAACTCTGATATCTCTCTCTGGGCTGCTGCCAGGGCTTCTTGCTGCTCTTTTGCATTAACTTCCAGTTGCTCCATCTTGTCTTGAACTCTCTTGTCTTCCAAAGTACGAGCCTCGGTGATCCTGACCCACCGAGCCTGACTCTCCTTCAGATACAAGTCTGTCCTTGCTCTCTGGAACTGGGCTTCTTTGCAAGCATTCTTCAGAATTTGTTCTCCAGCTTTAGACTTTTTGATATAATCCCCAGACTTCTCAATCTTAGTCAGATGCTCTACTCTCAACTTCTCCAACCTCTCAATCTCCCTCATACCCTCACTCCTCTCCCGGAGGGTCTTCTGCAAAGCCTGGGTTAACTTCTCATTTCTTTCCTTCAAACTCTCAAACTCCTCCAAACTGACAGTGGCAGGTGGTGGTGTTGAAGATGACTCAGGCATGTCTTCTATGGTAAAGGGCATCCCAGAGAATTGATCCCTGGAACGAGACCACTCATAATATTGTGCTGATGCCACATTATTGCACTTTCCCAGAATGGTTACTCCCTTGGTTTTGAACATTATCCCAGGCCCAGGCAACCTGCCTAACAACAGTCAAATTAATCTTGTTCTCACAATAGAGGGTCTCAACCAAGTCCTGTGCCTTAGGAGTATGGACCAGTGCATAGCCCAGTTGCCTTCTGAACAGCAGAGGGTTGTAATTAATACTACCCTTAACTCCTATTAGGGGCACATTGGGAAAATGCCCACAGCTGGTGATGATATCCCTGCCCTTGGTGCTTTGAGTGCACCACCTAATATCAGCTGAAGTTAGAGCAGTGAGTCTCTTAGCCCAGTTGCTCTGCTGATGAGGATTTAGAAATGCATCTGTCCTGGGTAGATGCTTGAGAAGCCAAGTGTGGAACAATGGAGCACAACACCTCACTAACCTTCCCCTCTGCTTTTCATTCCTCTGATGCACTGAATAGTAAAGATCCCCCAATAAAGTGGGTGCTGGGTTCTTCAGGATGAAAAGATGGATTGCATTCTTGCTAATGAATCGAGGCTCATCTGCAAACAATACAATTCCATATATACTCAAGGCCAATAATGCACAAACAGCTTTCCACTCTCCTAAAGAAGCTTTCAGGGTAGCTTGAGAGATCAAGAAATCCAGATGGAAACCAGGGATTCCAGCTTTAGAAGTCATATGCTGCTCAATCAGGACAGGTTCCAAATGCAAAGCCTTTGCTACTTCCCCATTACCAGGAAAGACCATCTCAGGGTTGAAAGGAATTCCACCCCTGATAGGCATACCAACCAATGAGGAGTACTCTTCCAATAGAGGGCCCAGCTGAAAGTCTTGAAAAGTGAAACACCTCAGTGGGGGATCATAGAACTGAATGCAAGTGTGGATCAGACTTCTTTGTGAAGGGTCCAGATCCATAACCATATCAAGTATATCTCCATAGCTTTCCCTGAACAATGGTATGTGATCTGGGGTGATCAGGGTTTGAATCCTCCTGATGTCTGATAACTCTGGCTGGAAGAAGTGATAGGTGATATTGCTCTTTTTAGGGGCCATGATGCTGAAGACTGAGTAGAGATAGGTGCTAATGATAATACTGAAGAAGGGGCCACTGATTGGCTGGTGCAGGTGATAGCTGAAGCAGGTAGCTAAACTGAAGCAGGTGCTGATGAAGATAGGTCAATGCTGAAGATGGGGTCAAAACTAGCCAAAAGTGAAGATGGATACCCTGAAACAAATAAGCAAATGTCAATATGATGCAATGATTATGTATGCAAATGAAATGCAAGGGTCTGTGACTGAGCTGGATCTGATCAAAATGCTCTGATATAGGTCCAAGTGTATTCAAGAATTCCAGATGGAGGTCTATAAATCCAGTAACCAAGGTGGGGGACTCAAATAAAGAGCCACATGTCCAGGGTTTTAGAATTACGAGAACTGTCCCAAAATGGAGTACTCTTAAACAAAGTAACAGGGTATTCTGAGGTCAAGGTACCTGCAAACCTGTAAACAGCCCACCCCCCTCACAGGTGGTGTTCTAAAACAAGGATCCTCAGACTTGGATCAGTTATGAGAAGTGTAAACACTTCTAACCCGGAGGTACAGTGTTTACAATAACCATAAAAGTTCCTCCTCTAATTCACCTCAGTTTCTGAAGGTCAATACTAAAAGGTCATCCAGACTTAGCAGGCTTCCCAGATAGCCCTAGCATTGCAGGAAATCTGCAACACAGAGTTCTCAAGAAGAAACCCATATCTGAACCGTGTTTCATATTCCCGCACCAGACCGAGATGGAATGGGAAAGAATATGATTCACTCTAGCCTAGGTGTCACTCAGGTCCCAGGTATAGGACCTTAACTCTCAATAGAACACCCACCCACCAAAGCAAAACCAGATCCAGCCAGACAGCATGACAGTATGATATATGAAAAACTGTAAAGAAAGCAATAAATAAAGCTGTACAGAAAGCAGTAAATAAAGCAAATATATAAACACAAATAAGCACATAACACCCCAGTAAACACAAATCAAACAAGCGCTAGGAGGAACCCACAAAAAGAACCAGAAGCCCTGGTTGCAGTATAAGGGTCCCCAGCAGAGTCGCCAAGCTGTCGCTCCCGATAAATGAAGCTAGGGTCAAATAAAGGTACAGACGCGAACGGTCGGCGAGAGGGACAATGAGAACACACAGCCGTGAACTCACTGGAGATGAATAGAGTTGCCAGCTAGGCATTTTTATCCCGGAGGAAAGGTAATGCTGCGTAGACCTAGAAAGAGATGGATAAGACGGTCGCGAACCAGAGAGACTGAGAAAGGGGGTTGGTTACAACCTGGGAAGGTATTAGCACCCAGATTGTCCGTCGTACTCGACGGGATCCACGCTTAAAAGATTTGTGTTTTAAAGGGGTAGTGTCAGTGCAATCTGTGTATAAAGCTGGAAAAGAATGTACAGGTGTCAGTGTAAGAAGTGTGAAGTGTATAAATGATGTGTCAGTGTAAAGAAAGAGTATGCTCAAGATCATGAGGCTAAAGAATGAGGCTAGAAAGAGGGGGAATATACAGAGACTTTTGTTCGATAACTGTTAAGTTATGCCTACGTATCCTCTCGTGCAATGAGGAAGTCAGAACGCCGTAGTTCGACCCAAAGAGACTGAAAGATGAATTGACTTGTGAACTGCTTACTTGTCTATGCTCAAGTGTATGACCTGTCTGGCTCAGGTGCAAACTGTCTTGCATTAGACGGACGAAGCGAGTTCTCGCTTGTGAGTGAATGAGATGAGAAAAGAATCCCGGAGGAGACGATTATTGTTTGTTTTTGTGTTTTCAGTCTTTTATTGTTTTTGGATTTTGTCATAAGTTAATGAGCTTAAGTCTAAACCAATGGATTTAGTAAACTCATCACATCTTCCCTCTGATTAGGGGTAATGAGAATACCTTAAGTGTGAAGTCAGCTTCTCACACTTAAACACCTTTGGTGTAGGATTAAGATCATTAACCTACTTGTGATTAATTAGATGTTTTTGTTGTTTTTTTGTTTAGTGTTAAGTAATGAGATTAAGCCATAATCAGGGATTAAACAGACTCATTACACCATCCTAATAGAAGGATAATAGATGAGAATGTTTAAGCTGAGGAAAACTCCTCAACTTAATCCATGATTAGGGATTAAACTCATGACAAAACAAAGCCTTTATTAGATGGATTTTATTTAATGATATGATGATGAAGTAATTTTTAGGGTTTGTAAGACAACTTGAGGGGGACTTGTCCATTAACATTAGGGTTAGTCCTTCTTAACCAGTTAAGGAAGAATTAGAACCCTAATGCAAGGCCCAAGTTACAAGTGTGATGTCTTGATGATTATTAAGTGAATTGATTAAGAGAGTTAAACACATTAAGGGTTTAACACTTAGGATTAAAGTTATACACTCCATCCTAATAGAAGGATGCAAGCATAAGCTTAACCACAAAGCCTTAAAGCCTTTAGGGTTTAGTCCCTGATTATGAGATGAGAAGAGAAGACTCAAAAGAGACACAAAGGTAAAACTAAGAGGGGAGACTAATCAAAACCCTAATCATTGTCATGCTTGGTTGTCCCTAAGGTTTGTGAGGTTTTCAAGAGCAATCTTCAAAGAGAACCACCAGGATGCAGAGGAACAGGATCAAGAGAAGCAAAGTGACTTGCTTCATTCAAGAAGTCAAGTCACTTGAAGAAAGAAAGTGGGAGGAACAAGAATGAGCAAGCTCAATCTCAAACACATATAAAATGCAGCAATGGATGCAAGAGAGATGAAAAGAAGAGTTATGAGAAGTGAAGGCAAATTCACTTCTCAAAGTCACTTACCACCTGAAAGGTTAGAAAAGGAATGCAATGCAATGCAAGATGGGATGAAATGACATGATGAGAAACAAAACCAGAAGCATACACATGATGCAAATGATGTTATGAGATGCTACAAACATGAGGCAGCACATGGAAATGGTCATACAAGTTCATGGATGCAAATGGTGCAAGTTAAGAAGCATGAACATACATGAAAAGTTATGAAGTGCACATGGCATACAATATGGCAAACACATGATGCAATGATCAAACATGCTTTCAATATGTCTTATGATGTCAAATGAAACAAATGGATGCTTGAAATGTCATGGCAAGTCATGTTATGCAAGAGAATGCAAGAGGTATGCAAATGAAAGCCCAAATTAGGGTTTATGAACCAAACATCAAACAAAAACCAAAAACAGAAGCAAACCCTAAGATAAAAAATGGAAAATGCCACTCAAAAGGCCCCTAATCTTATACTAAACCAATGTCCAAAGGGGAGGTCTCAACTCTTAACCAATCTCAAGTTATGATTTTTACAAGTTATTAGGGTTTTTAGGGTTCCTAAACAAAAGAAATGCCAAACAAAATGAAAATGAGGACTCAAATCATGGCCATTTAATCCTAGAAACTACATGCTAAACACAATGCAATGCAAGAAGAATCAATGTCCAACTCTTTATAGATAGGCAGAAATGATTTTTTGAACTTAGGATCAAAATAATGCACAAAAATGATTTTAATTCAAAGAAAAATTCGCAAAGTGCATCAAGATCCAAAAAGAAATTTGGTTTGAAGGTTGGACAATGTTTCTAAATGTCTTAGAACATTTCATGAATTTTTTGGTGATTTTTAAATACCTAAAAGTATTTTTAATAAATTAATTTCCATTAATCAATTAAAAATAATCTTTTAAATATTTAAAAATACTTTTTTAATGATAAAATAAAAACAAAAATATTTTTGGGTCTTAAAAATTAATAAAACTTATGAGAAAAAGTTTCATAATTTTTAAGCAATTTTTACTATTTTAAATTAAATATGCAAGTTAAATGAAAAAGAAATGAACATAAATTAAAATAAAAGGAAAGTATTCAGATCTGATGGATGAGATTTGAACTGGGGTGAAGGTCATTGACCGCGCGCGCTATCCAAGGGTCCTGGTTGACTCTGATTTAATTAATTTAATTGAGTTTAATTAAACTAAATAAAAAGATTAGGGCTAATTGAATGCATCTGGGCCTTCTATTCGCGCGGCAAGTCCACTAAGTCAACCAATCTAACGCTCAGAATTCAAATGGGATTTAATGACTGGATTATGCCCTAATTATTTTCAGGTGGCCGGAGAAGACCTCCGGTCGTCTTCTCCGGTGGGAAGCCCACCTGAAAATCTCCAAACTCTCTCAAAACGTAACAAAAACGAAAACCAAGCATACAGAAATGATTCCCATGATCCACTGAATCAAAACCCCATCACAAACAACATTTATTTTTCCCCAGAAGCATGAATCGAACCAAACAATTTTTAGGTCAACAGAGTTTCAGGAAGCAATTAAATTCTCATTTCATCACCATTTTCAAAACTAAAGGCATATTCATGATCAGGAAGACATATAGAACAAGTTTAGAACTTAAAAATCCATTTCTGGAAAAAAAAGTTCTTGAGCTACCTGAGATTCGAAGCTTTCACTCCAGCTGCTTTCTGACCTCCCCTCCTTGTGAAATCCACTCCACTTGACCCCCTGGTGATGCTTGAATGCTTAGGAGAAATTTATGTTGGCTGGATGAAGAGTTTGAACAGCTTCTGCTCAAGCTCAGTTGAAAATGGCAATGGTGATTCAGGCTGTTTCTGGCAAGGGTGAAGGGTTGTTTGTGGTCCAGATGATGAGTGGAGAAGGTTTGTGAAGTTTGTTTGGATGTTTGTGAGCTGTGGAGTGAGTTTCGAAAGAAACTGCAAGTTGGTGTGAAAATGGTGAAATGGTGTTATGGCTTGTTTCAGGCTTGGTTCTTTGATGCTTTCTACTCAATGGAACATGGTGAGGTGATTGGTGAAGATGGTTTGGATGTTTGATGTTTGTGGAGGCAGATTCGAAGAGTTTTGCACAAGGGAGTGTTTTTGTGTATGTGATGTTGTGAAGAGTTTCAGCCTTGCTTCTTGAGTGTTATGGCCTGCATTTGGATAGTATATTTTAATCCTATAGGTCAGATGATTTGACATGGCCTCTATTGATTGGTAAGTTTGCTTTTGCCAAAAGTCCACTCTTTGTGTAAGAGAGGTATGGCTTGGTTCTAGGCTAGTACAAAGCATGGGCTGGCGCAGCAAGGGTGAGGGGAAGGGCTAGCAAAGCTCAGCATCCAAGGTTGCAAGTGGTAGGAAGTGTGATGAGTGGTTTTGCAAGTTGTTACATTTTGAAGCTTCATGAAAAATGCCTTGTTACACAAACCATAAACATGTGATCTTTGGTCCAATTCTGATTTTTAGAGTTTATGTGATGTTTGTGTCATGGTTTGATGTCAACTAGAGGTTACAAAAAGCCTTGGTTCATGATTTTGCAAAATTCACATTTGAAGCATGTCTTGAAAATCAATGATTTTTGCCAACTTTGTCACACCATAACTTTTGATCCAAGAAGAATTAAATCATGTTCTTGTACTTTTTGAAAAGGGGAAGATGTATTCTACAACTTTCATGACCAAAGTTTTTCCATTTGAAGCTTTTTTGGATCAAGAATCAAGGCTTGAAAAATGACCTAAAATGAAGCATTCTTGAAAAGTCAACTATGCCCAAAAAGTCAACATTTGCAAAAACTCCAAATTCTTGATTTTTGTGAACTTCAACCTTCTTCCATGATCAAATAAAGACCATATACACTCAAAATGATGAAGATCACCCATTGGTTGGGTCATTGGGGGCCTCAGATGCCCTGATTTTGCACTGACTTGTCTGAAAAGTCAACTCTTGATCAGATGACTTCCCCATGGAATTTCTTCATGAAAATTGATATGCATACTCCCTATACCATATAGAGACCAATGGAAACAAGAATGACCAAAAAACTTGGAGTTATGGTCTCTGAAACCAAAACCCTAATTTTAGGTCAACTGTGCAGTCTAGCCTGGCCCTGTTTCCATGCAAACCTCAGTTCTTGTGATTCTTTTGAAATCTTGACTTTGAGAGGATGGAACATGATATAAGAACACATGTGGACCCCTTTGAAGTGATTGGTTGCCTTTGAAGTGGCTCAAGAGGCTCTTGAATTGCTCAGATCACAAACCCTAGGTGCAGATGACTTTGAACCAATGCAGTGAATCAAAAATGAGATGTGAGATGATATGATTGTGATTATGCATATGAGAAAGATCACAAGCCATGGTGTGAATGGGTGAGGGCAAATTTGGGGTGTTTACACTTGCCATTGCATTTTATGCATCCATTTGATTCATTAGACATCTTAAGACATATTAAAAGCATGTTTGATCATTGCATCATGTATTTGCCATGTTGTATGCCATTTGCATTCCATAACTTTTCATGTATGTTCATGGTTCTAAACTTGTTTCATTTGCATCCACATGTTTGTATGATCATTCTCATGTCTTGATTCATGTTTGCATCATCTCATAGCATCATTATCATCTCACATATGCTTCTGGTTTTGATTTGCATCATGCCATTTCATCTCATTTAGCATTGCATTGCATTTCCTTCACTAACTTTTCAGGTGGTAAGTTGTTTTGAGAAGTGAATTTGCCTTCACTTCTCACAATTTCTCTTCATCTCTCTTATGCATCATTGCTGCATTTTGTTATGTGTTTGAGATTGAGCTTGCTCATTCTTCTTCTTCTCACTTTCTTTCTTCAAGTGACTTGACTTCTTGAATGAAGCAAGTTACTTTGTTTCTCCTGATCCTTTCATCTGTTTCCTGGTGGTTCCATTGAAGATTTTCTTTCTTAAACCTCACAAACCTTAGGAACAACCATGCATGACAATGATTAGGGTTTTGATTAGTCTCCCCACTTAGTTTTACCTTTGTGTCTCTTTTGAGTCTTCTCTTCTCACCTCATAATCAGGGACTAAACCCTAAAGGCTTTAAGGCTTTGTGATTAAGCTTATGCCTGCATCCTTCTATTAGGATGGAGTGTATAACTTTAATCCTAAGTGTTAAACCCTTAATGTGTTTAAATCCTTTAATCAATCCACTTAATAATCACTAAGACATCAAGCTTGTAACTTGGGCCTTACATTAGGGTTCTAATTCTTCCTTAATTGGTTAAGAAGGACTAACCCTAGTGTTAATGGACAAGTCCCCCTCAAGTTGTCTTACAAACCCTAAAAATCACTTCATCATCATATCATTAAATAAAATTCACTTAATCAAAGGTTTGTTTTGTCATGAGTTTAATCCCTAATCATGGATTAAGTTGAGGAGCTTTCCTCAGCTTAAACATTCTCATCTATTATCCTTCTATTAGGATGGTGTAATGAGTCTGTTTAATCCCTGATTATGGCTTAACCTCATTACTCAACACTAAACAAAAACAACAAAAACATCTAAATAATCACAAGTAGGTTAATGATCTTAATCCTACACCACAGGTGTTTAAGTGTGAGAATCTGACTTCATACTTAAGGTATTCTCATTACCCCTAATCAGAGGGAAGATGTGATGAGTTTACTAACCCATTGGTTTAGGCTTAAGCTCATTAACTTATGACAAATTTTCAAAAGCAATAAAAGGCTGAAAACTCAAAAACAAACAGTAATCGTCTCCTTCGGGATTCTTTTCTCATCTCATTCACTCACAAACGAGAACTTGCTTCTTCCGTCTAATGCAAGACAGTTTGCACCTGAGCCAGACAGGTCATACACTTGAGCATAGACAAGTAAGCAGTTCACAAGTCAATTTATCTTTCAGTCTCTTTGGGTCGAACTACGGCGTTCTGACTTCCTCATTGCACGAGAGGATACGTAGGCATAACTTAACAGTTATCGAACAAAAGTCTCTGTATATTCCCCCCCCCCCTTTCAGTTTCATTCTTTTAAGCCTCATTATCATGAGCACCTCACTTCTCTTACACTGACACCTGTACATCCTTTTCCAGCCCTTTTACACACAAATTGCACTGACACTACCCCTTTAAAACACAAATCTTTTAAGCGTGGATCCCGTCGAGTACGGCGGACAATCTGGGTGCTAATACCTTCCCAGGTTGTAACCAACCCCCTTTCTCAGTCTCTCTGGTTCGCAACCGTCTTATCCATATCTTTCTAGGTTTATGCAGCATTACCTTTCCTCCGGGATAAAAATGCCTAGCTGGCGACTCTATTCATTCCCTGTGAGTTCACTCCCGTGTGTCCTCGCATCCTCTCTTCGCCGACCGTTCGCGTCTGTACCACATTTGACCCGGCTTCATCTGGTGGGAGCGACAAAAGTGCCCCACTGTGTAACAAATGTTGTCTTCTCCATATCTTCAGGTGCCATCTTGATTTGAGTATAACCAGAGAAACCATCCATAAAAGAGAATACCTTGTATTGGGCAGTGTTGTCTACCAGAACATCAATATGAGGAAGTGGAAAGTCATCTTTGGGGCTGGCCTTGTTCAAATCCCTGTAGTCTACACACATACGTACCTTACCATCTTTCTTAGGTACCGGCACCACATTTGCAACCCACTGAGGATAAGAAGTCACAGCTAAGAACCCTGCATCAAACTGTTTCATTACCTCTGCTTTAATTTTCTCTGACATTTCAGGACGCATACGACGAACCTTCTGCTTCTTTGGACGACAATCTTCTTTTACTGGTAAACGGTGAACCACAATGTTTGTATCCAACCCTGGAATATCTTCATAAGACCAAGAAAAGATCTCCACATAGTCACGTAGCATCTGAATCAATCTGCTCTTGACACTATCTTCTAATTCAGCCCCTATCTTGACTTCTTTCCTGTTTTCTTCAGTTCCCAAATTCACAACTTCGACTGGCTCTTCATGTGGTTGTATAGCTTTCTCTTCTTGTTGTAACAACCTAGCAAGCTCTACAGGTACTTCACAATCGTCCTCATTTCCGTCTTCAGCTTGATAGATCGGATTCTCGAAATTATAATTGGCAATAGTAGAACTGTTATCAACAGGATCCAGAGTGGATAAGGATCTGCATTTTAGTGATGTGGGTGTGTGTAAGAACACATAGCTGATAAAACAAAAATAAAAGAAAAGAAAGACGAGGAACACAATATTTACGAAAACGAAACGTCCACTGATTTTTATTGAATGAAGTATGCAAATGAAATGACAGCCCGTAACAAGCACACCATTGTGCCCCGGGTAAGGCACAAGGCTTGAGAGTTTTAATTGTTCAAGAAATTACAAACTTAAAAAGCAACAACACAGTAATAGTATTTACTCCTGACTAAAGGAGATGGGAATAACATCTTTAGCTTTCCAATTATTGAGTCCAGCACCCACAGTAGGAAAAATCCAAGCATCCAAGTCGTAGTCTTCATCATAGTCACCCACAGCATTGATCTGGTTCTTCATAACCCTCTGATTGGTGATACGAACAGCACGAGCACGACGAACAGCCTTCTGGGACTCTGCAGTGAAACCCAAACCAAATTTGTCAGACTTGTAAGGGATATCAGGCAGCTGACCCCAAATAGTACAACCACCTTCATCCACCACAGCTCTAGCATCTTTGAGGGAGGCCATTGTAGGAGGTACTCTGGTAACCACAAGAACTTTCTTGACAACTGGAGGAGCTTCATAATCATTAACAACCCAAGGAACCACTTCAAACGTCTGACACGGAGTTTCAACGTATTCACCTTCCACTTCCAGATACTTGAAGGTGTTCACATGGCTAACAACGTATCCTTCTTCTCCATAAACAGTGACAACTTTCCCTTCTACCGGATATCTCAGCTTCTGATGTAATGTAGAGGTTACAGCACCTGCCCCATGGATCCAGGGACGACCAAGCAAACAAGAGTACGAAGGACGAATATCCATCACATAAAATGTAGCATTAAAAACCTGAGAACCAACTTTGATTGGGAGATCAATTTCTCCATGCACCACCCTTCTTGAACCATCAAAAGCCTTCACCACTATGTTACTGGGCTTCAGCACAGCATCTTCAGGACTCAGCTTATTCAGAACTTCTTTGGGCAACACATTCAGAGAGGAACCATTGTCTATCAATACATGTGACAGGGTAGTGCCCCTGCATTCAATTGAGATATGCAGAGCCCTGTTATGATCCCTCTTGGCAGGAGTCAAATCAGCATCAGAGAAACCTAACCCATTATCATAGGTCAGGTGGGCAACACAATTTTCAAACTGGTCAACAGAAATCTCATTGGGTACATGAGCAGTCTTCAGGAACTTGATCAAAGCTTTGGCATGAGCCTCAGAACATAACAACAAGGACAACATAGAAATCTTGGAGGGAGTATGCCCCAGCTGATCAACAATGTCATAATCACTCTTGCGAATGATTTTCAATACTTCTTCCATCTGCTTAGCAAGATCATCAGCAGCTGGCACATCAGTAGGTATAGGTTCAATAACAGGACCTTTGCCCCGAGCATCAGTGGTGGAGGTAGCAGTTGGAGTAACTGCATTCTTGGAGGTAACTGGAGGAGAGAAAACTCTTCTGCTTCGTGTGATCTTACTAGATCCAACAATATTATCAACATCAACATGCATATCAGCTAAGGGTTCCTGCTTAACACCATGGATATAAACATCAGACCCATAATGCCAAGGCACAGCTTTATCAGACGTATACGGAATAGGACCAGGAGTGGTAATGACCATAGGAGCCACTCTAGCTTCAGCAACAATCTTCACAGGGCCTTCAGCAGTAATCTTAATTGGACCCTTATGAGTGATTTTAACAGGTCCCTTGGAAGTGATCCTTACTGGCACTTTGTCAACCATATCAACCTCTTCAGTCTTCCTACCTTTAGTAATATGATCCACCATACTCTCTACAGACGATGGAGTCCTCTCAAACACTATGGTATATTTATCCATGAGACGTTGAATCCCATCTCTCAATCTCCAGCAACTATCCGGCTTATAGGTACAATACAAACAATCTTCACGACAACCTGGAAAGAACCCAGCTTGTACTAGCTTCTTCTTGATAACAGACAATGGTGTGGTCAACTCTGCAACTGAATAAATATGTAAATCTTCATCAATGGCATTGACAGTCTTCTCATGATTTGGCATGGGAGCAGTAATCACATTTGGAGTACCCGGAGGGTCAAACTCAATCTCTCCAGCCTCAATCATATCTTGAATTTTGTTCTTCAAGACCCAGCAGCTATTAGTATCATGTCCCTGACAGTTCGAATGATATGCACATCGTGCATTGGGATTGTACCTGGGAGAGGTAACATTGGGATTCTGAGGATCCTCTTTCAAAGTGATAAGTTCAGCCTTCAACAAGTGTTGCAATGCCTGAGCCATTGACATGTTGATCTTAGTGAATTGCCTTCTAGCCCTCTGTTGGTTGCCCTGTGGCTGCTCTGTTGTTGCAGGAGTTGGATTGGAGATATGAACTGCATTAACAGACTGATGCCTTCTACTACGATCAGGTTGTCCATAGACAGCATTTGATTCTTTCTTTCCACTGGGAGGCTTCTTTGCAACGCCTGATGAAGAAGTACCCACTTGAATCTTGCCACTCTTTATACCATTTTCCACGCGCTCTCCTGTCATTATCAACTCAGTGAGGCCAGATGACGAGCTTCCAATGAGATGACTGTAAAAAGGACCATTCAACGTACACATGAACATATCAACCAACTCCCTGTCAGTTAAAGGGGGTTGTACTCTTCCAGCTAAATCTCTCCACTTCTGAGCATACTCCTTGAAGCTTTCTTTAGCACCCATAGACATGCTTTGCAGCTGCATGCGAGTGGGAGCTAAATCGGCATTGTATTGATACTACTTATAGAAGGCTTCAGCAAGATCATTCCAATCCCGGATGTTGACACTCTCCAACTGATAGTACCACTCCAATTGAGCTCCAGATAAGCTCTCTTGGAAGAAATGGATCCACAACTTCTTATTAGCCGTGTGAGGTTGGATTCTTCTGACATAAGACCTCAGATGCAGCTTGGGACAAGAGACCCCATCATAAACAACAAAAGTAGGAACCTTGAAACCAATGGGTATGACTACCCCAAATATCAGACTCAAATCTTCAAAATCCAGACCAGCATCTTGAATTTGTCTTCATTAGGCTCATGGTAGTAATTAGCCTCAGAATCAGAGTCCCCCATAGTGTTGTGGAGACTGCCTCCCTCTTTTTCAGACTCTTCAGACTCATAATCTTCAACTGGTTCTTTGGTCTTGGCAAGACCTTTGAACCTTCTTCCCATGTTGATCAGGCCACCTGACCTTCTAGTCTTCTTGGCCAGCAGTGTCTTCAATTCATCCTGCCCCTTGGACAAGTTCAGGATCAGCTCTTGGAACTGTGCATTTTGTGCCTGGAGATCCTTAACTGTTTGTTCAAGAGCCATTGCTGAAATAAACAGCGAGAAGATAAGAAACCTGTGCACAATTATAAACCTGTGGTGCAATGATATGATATGTGAATGCATATGCAATGTTTTCAAGGACCGCAAGATTTAAATTTGCTTAAACAAACAAGAAGGTAAACTTTTATTAGTAATAAATTTGTTTTGCCTCTTGGGCTTACAAAAAATGAAATAAATACAAGAGATGGGGTTTTAAGTCTCCCATGGACGTTTCCTCTTTGTGTTGAGGTATGAGTTGAGATTCCGTTCCTCGTGAAGTTGCTTTGTTAGTTCCAGGATTATTTCTTGGCTTGCTTTGTAATGAGCCTCGAAAGTATCCCTTTGCTCCTTCAACTGGATCCAGGATCTCTGTAAATCTTCCATGTCAGTAGGCATGTCTGGGTGAAGGATGGTATAAGCAGTATCTCCTTCAGCAACAGGTTCCATGGTAACTGGCAGAATAGCAGGATATGGCATCATGAGAGTCTGAGCATGAGATCGCACCCATCTGAGATAAGCTTCCATAGGAATAGTGTACTTAGGCTCCAGAGTCTTGTTGTCAACCTTGTTTACTTTTCCCCATGCTCGTATGAATCTCTGACGGTAACCTTGAAGATCGTTGTCGTAGTCGAACACAATGCCCTGAATCAACATGTCATGTGGGCCATCGCTCCGAGTGTAACCAAACTGTCGTAAAGCTAGAGAGGGGTTGTAGGTGATGCCTCCTCTTATGCCCAGAAGTGGCACATTAGGGAACTCCCCACAACGGTCAATGATAGTGACATTCTCCATAGATCTGGAGCACCAATGGATATCTGAATGCGAGAGTGACATGATCCTTTTGGACCACCTGAACCCTTGCTCATTCTTCATTACTGAGCGAGGAAGGTGAGAAATAAACCACCTAGAAAGCAAAGGTATGCAGCACATCAAAGTTCCTCTTGCCCTTGTAGTACGAGTATGGAGAGAATGTAGGATGTCTCCAAGCAATGTAGGTACTGGATTGTGACTCAGGAATATGTTGATGGCATGAACGTCTATGAACTGATCAGGATTGGGGAACAACACTAAGCCATATATCAACAAGGCTAAGATCTCCTCAAAAGCATCATAGCTCATAGCTTTCAAGAACACTTGAGCCTTCTCTATCAACACCTTGGCAAGAATACCTTTAACTCCGCTTCTCGTTTCTAGAACAATGTCTGACTTCTTCAGATGTAGAGCTGCAGCAATAACCTCTGGTTTAAGCTCTTTTTCCAAGCCTGTGAAGGGTCTTTGATCAAGAACAGGTATACCCAGAAGTTTAGAGAACTCTTCCATTGTTGGAACCAGCTGATAGTCGGGGAATGTGAAGCAATGGTGCTTAGGATCAAAGAACTGAAACAGGACACTCATCATGTCTTCATTGAATCCTGAGGTGACTAGATCCAACAGGTGACCATGTCTCTTGATAAACTGGGAATGATCAGACACTTGAGAAACCAACTCTTTAAGCTTGGCAGGTATGCCTACAAAGCTGATCCTGATAGTGTTTCTACGAGCAGAAGCCATGACCTGCAACAAAGAACAAAGATAAATCCTTTGGTCCTTGAAATGGTTAGTGAAAATGTTATGCTTATGATGCATGATGATGTCATGATGTTATGCTCAATCACAAACATGTGGCACACACAAACAAGTCACACCATAGCCCTAGGTTTAAAGGCTTGCATGAGGTTCAAAGGTAAGTACCCTCCCCTAAAGTTTAGTTGGTTCATCATGTCCTACAAAAGTAACCAGGTTCTAAAGGATCTCAATATCATTGATCCTTCACAAGGGTGGTTGTTCAGTAGGCAACTTACTTGCCAACCAAAACCCTCCAAGTTTAGGATCTCAATGAGTGTAGTATCGAGTATCAACCAACTTCAGTCTGCACTAAAGCCGGTTATCTCACTACTTTTCTAAAGGCCAAGATGGGATAACTAGGGTTCTAAAAGTTAGTTAGTGTATTGACAACATATGGCAGCCTCATATTATCCTCAACTTGACTTAAGGAACATAAGCACCAACCAAGAAGTCACACTAAGGCCACCAGATCAACCATATCGGTATACGCCGTACAGTTTCCTTGGTCTATTGTCATTTACCTAAGGTACACTAGATCCGGGTTAGGACCTTTCACACATAAGAGCCCAACAAGTAAGTATAAAGCAAACAAGGCAAACAAAGTTAAAGTGATCTAATTCCTAAGGGTACCCCTCTTTAATATTAAGTCCCCAACAGAGTCGCCAGTTCTGTAACACGGTGGGAGAACTGACTTTAGTTATGTTGCGGATAGCAAGAGTCGCCACCGACTTTTATTTTATCCAAAGGAAAGGCATAAAAGAACAGGAAAGACCTTTTAAAAGATTTTTGGGTCCGGGGGGTAGATTATGTAAAGGGAAGGTGTTAGCACCCTTTACATCCATGGTTTTCCATGGGCTCTTAGTTACTTAGCTCACTTTAAAATGTTTTTTGAAATGTGTAGTGTGTGAATAGAAATTTTCTTAAATGTTTATAATGATCCATGTACGGATGCGTATAAACCTTTGTTTTGAAAATTTTGTTTGAAATTGTGAAGTGTTTGAAAAGTTTTTGAATAGTGAGCAAGTATCTAAGAGAAACCTACCCTAAGTTTAAGTCTTTTCTGTTCTTGAATCCTTTAAATGGTAAGACTATCCCTATTATTAAGGAATAGGTAGTCATTACCTTGGATGTGAGGGACAAGTGAAGGGTCATCTGTTATTTAGGCAACTGTGGGGTGTATAAGCAATTCGAAGGGACTATCATCTTTATTCGAAAGGGACAAGATCATTACGAAGGCAACATTCGAAAGGGACTTGATCTTTTATCTGTTATGGGACTAGATGATGTGAATTTGAGGGATTTATGCTTTATACACCCTACTTGACCTTTTGTTTTTAGGCAACATGAGAGGTATCCCTAAGGAAGTGAGATGGCGATCAAAGATCGACTTACGTGTGTGGGTGTACAATTTTAATATTTATCTTTAAATTAAATGACCTAATTCCAATTTTTAAATACAAACATGTTTTTGCACTCCCTATTTACTAACCATAGCATAAAATATGAACGATAAACATTATTACTAAATATTACACCAAGGAACAAATACATAATAATAATAAAAGCAAATTAAATAAATAAGCAAAATATTAAATAATAATAATAATTGGGGTTAGTAGAGAATAATAATAATAATATAAAGTTAAATGGGGTTAGTAATAATAAAATATCATATAAAAATAAACATAATAAACAAAAATATTATAATAATTAAAAGAAGAGATCAAATTTTTATATAAAACAATTATTTAAGATTAATAAGAAAATATGAACAATTATATTAATTATTATAAAGTTTTAAGTTATTTGCAAATTATAAAAATTAAATTAATTATAAACATGCTATGAAAATAAAATTATAATTACAAATTAAATTAACAAAGTTTCAACTATTTTAAACATATATTAAAATTATTATTTTAAGCATATTTATATATAAGATTAAATTATAAACATATTATGAAAATAGGATTAATTATATTTACAAAGTTTTAATTATTTTAAACAAGATTTAAAAAAAACAAATTATAAAATATGTACTTAATTAAATAAAATAGGATTAAAATTTAAAATAGAAGAAAATTAGGGTTTGATTATTAAAATTTATTTATTAATTAAAAAATAAACAAGAATTAAAATAATATTTACAATTAGGATTCATAGGAAATTAGGTTTTATAAAAATGTTTTAGGGTTTAGAAAATATTATTAGGATTAAATAAATTAGGATTATAGTTTAATTTAAATTTAATAATAATAACAATAAACAAACAAATAAGAAAAAATAATGAAATAAAAGAAAAGGGGAGGCCTGGTTTTGAACCCAGGACCTCCCAATACCTGAAGAAGCCTTCATCCACTGGGCTAGCCTGCGCGCTGATAGTAAAGAGAGAGGTCAAATTGATTTTGTTGTTTGTTCCTGAAAAATCAAAGAAAAAGAAAACAAAACAAAAGGCCTGGGGGGATCGAACCCATGACCTTTAAACAATACGCATGCATACTTTCCATTCCATCCGGGAGGGCGCTTCTGATATTAAGCTCATTACAACACATAATATATTATGTTTAACAATTAAAATGGAAAAACAATAAAAACTGGTTGAAGCCAGGATTCGGACACCAGCCCTTAAGCCATACACAAACGCTTCTCACCACCAGGCCAACCTGCACGCTGTGACATATGAACAGAACATACATATTATAAACACAGTTTGAATTTTGAATTCCTTCTGCGCGCCAAACAGCTTCGTCTTCCTCACTTTACCTGCGAAAATTCATGCGCTTTTTCTTACGAAGTTACCTGCGAATTTGATTTTACAGAATTTCCTAGTTCATGTCAACGAACACGATACCTGTAAAATTTTGTTAAATTGAAACCACAAATGTAATCACCACATCATTTACAGTTTCATCATGTTATCACAATTCGTTTATGGTTGCTAAATCATAAGATCCCGATCTGAGCTTCAAAACCCTAATAATGGTGTCTTATGTTTTAGGCTCTAAACCTTCAATCAAATAGTCCAGAAAGTATCTCTAGATCATAACTAACACGAATCAAACAACAAAATCAGTTTATATTGGTTACATATGTAAAATCGAAAATCATAATATTGAAGAACAAAAACGATTCGGTTAGCATGTTTGGAGATGTATGTGATGATGATGGCGATTGGGAAACACTCAGTGATCATCCCAGAAGGGTTTACAACCTTAAAATCGTTTGTAAGAAGCTCCAATGTTACAATCCGAATTTGATTTTTTCTCTAAAATTTGAAGTTTGAGAGTGGTGCTTTAATCCTATTTTTTCGTCTCCTTTGCATTGGTTTCTATTGTATACTTATAATGGAGGTAATCTAGGTCAAGAGATGATGGATTTATGGGCTTTTTGGATGCCTTGAGTGTGAAGGAATGTCATGATCCAAAAATGTGAAAAAATCAAATATTTGTATTCCAATATGGTCTAGCACGAATTTGTACAAGATCCAATCATGTTAAACAGCATTGATGAATTTCTAGAAGAAGAATCATGTCCAAATTTTGATTTTTAGATTTTATTTTGATTTAATTTGATTTAAAATGAATAAAATTCAAATAAATATCAAATAAAATATAAAAAATCATAATTTCTTGTCATTGGGTCGTGCATGAAGTGTTTGTATGGGTTGGATCATCATATGGCAAGCCCATTTAGAAAAAATTGGTTTTAAACCTCAATTTTCTTCATAAACCAACCAAAAATTTCCCAACTTTGCAAGGGCACACATCCTTCAATTTTAATGCTATGAGGGTGTTCTTGGACATTTTGGAAAGCTTGAAGAGTCCTCTAACCAACCCCACTGGTTTCATGTCCATATCATTCACCATTCTCAAGTTATGCCCTTTTGAAGTTGTTGACTTTTTGTTGACTTTTAAAAGGACCTATAATGTCTTAGCTCATACCTTCCAAATGAAGCATTTTTGGGCTTGGCTTGTGAGACACAAAGTTGTAGAGAATTCAATTTCCTTCAAAATGAGATTTGGATGGAAAATTGGTGATGAAGCATGTGAAAGTTATGGCTGGTCAAATTTCAGTTGACTTTTCCTGAGGAAACCCTAATTTAGAAACTCCTGATTCTTGATGATCTGAAATCTCCTTAATGAATCATGCTCAACCCTTGATCAAATGATGAATTTTACTTCATATACTTGATGTTGGTAAAAAATCATGAAGTTTGACTTTGGTTTGACCACAGTTGACCTCAGTTTGACTTTTTAACTACTTTGACTGGTTTTGACTTATCTGATCATTTGACTGAGCAAACCTTTGAGAAAAGTCTTGAAACTTGTCATGGGGGTTCTTAGACACATATAAGATGTTATGAAGCTCACTTGAAGTATTGGAAATCCATTTAGCTTGATTAAAGTCAAAACCCTAGTTTTGGATGCACTGCTTAGGAGGATGCATTGTCTGAGGGAATTGTCAAACTTTCTGAATATTTGTGAACTTTGTGAACCTTGTGAACCTCATAAGATGTCTTGTGAACATCATGGGAGATCTTGTGAGCCTTGTGAACCTTGTGAACCTCATAAAGTGTCTTGTAAACTTTATGAACCTCATGAAAGGTCTTGTAAGTATTGTGAGGGCAAATTTTGGGGTGCAACACCGTAGTTCCCCTAACTAGGGGTGGAAAGGATTGCTTGTGTCTTAAGGCGTGAACTACCTATGTCAATGCTCAGGTGTTACAGGCTCGGACGACAAATGCGTAACTGTCTTGCAAAATGACAAGTAGGAGCGAGTTTGCGTACGGAGCGAAGGAGATGAGAAAAGAAGTCTTGAAGGAGCGATGATTATTTTTTTTTGCGTGTTTTATGAGTTTTTACTTGGTGTGGCACAAGAGAATGAACTCAAACTCTCTTCCATGGAATGTGTACTTGCTACTACATTCCAATATGGAATAATAGAACAAGTACATCAAGTAAGGAGAATTTATCCAAGACTTGTTTCCAAGGGAAAGGGCCTAAATTCATTGACTTGTTGTATTTATTAAGTGTTTTGGTGATTAAAAAGGAAGAAGTATTTTTTATGGTTTTCTTGACGAATATGACTTCATGATCCGACTTGTGCATCATGCTAGACAAATGCACTATTCCAAGATGGAATGAATACATATGCCCCATGGAATAAGGCTATTACACAAGAAGTCACTTCTTTCTTTATTAATATTTTTTAGGTTTTGTTTTGAGATGAGAAGAGAAAGAGAACCAAAGGAGCAAAAGGCAAAAGTCTAATAGGGAAAGACTAAACCTAAAGTTGTCATGCAAAAAGTGGTCCTAAGGGTAGTGAGGTTTGAACTATCCTAAGAGAAAAGAAGAACCAAAGAGGAGAAAAAGAGAGGAGAAGAAAGCTAGCAAGTGACTTACTACTCTAAAGGAGATAAGTTGCTCCTAAAGGGGGAAGAAAAGAGTTGCATCACATGATGGCATAAGGCACATCAAAAACCACAAAGTAGAAAGCAACTTAAAAAAAGAAAAAATGAAGAGTTGAAATGTGGATAAACATCCACACTTCTCTTACCATAAGCCCCTGCAATGTTAGCAAAAAAAATCCATCATATGTTCATCAACACAATCATGGAATTAGCATGCTCAAATTTCAAATCAACAAAGCTCGAACAAACATGCCAAACTTTGCGAATACAAGCATTTACGTGTCGAGAACATGAAGGCATGCATCAACCAGCAAGTAAATCACCCTAAACTAGCATACTCAATGATCATACAATGATCCATGGCAATTAAAACAAGTAAGGGGATCAAACAAGCTCAAAACAGCTCCAAAATGACATTATGCATCAGTGTTAACCGGTTAACGCTGCTTAACCGGTTTACCAGTTCAAAACTGCAGCAAAATACGCAGAAAACAGGTGCGTTAACCGGTTAACCAAAGTGTTAACCGGTTAACACTGTCAAAACAACAACAAATCCTGCATGAAAATCAGCTCAAATCCAGCTTATCCAAATAATTTCACACCAGACCAGCAATCAATTAAGCATGAAATAAATGGATCAACTCACATTAATTAAAATCATTAAGCTCATGAACATTATCACATGGATCCGGTTACAAATTAACCAATCAATTCAAGAAACACAAGCACATGGTGGATCTAGAGCACAAGCATGCAAATAAGCTAAAACAGATCTAGATCTGAATTTAACCAACCTACAAAGCCGAGGTACGCTTTGGTAATTGTTGTTTGAGCTCGAAATGAGAGATTTTGTGGAAAACTTTGAAGATTCGGTGCTAAGCTTCACACTCCATGCAAAATAAATGCAAGCAAAGGGTCTTGGTGCAGAATTTTTGCTCCAAAAGCACTTCTAATCTTCAAACCAGATCTGAACCACCAAGTAAATCAGAAAATTGATGCCAAAACGCTATGGATGGAAGTTTAGTTCCAAGATCTACACACTTTAATGCAAAGTTATGTGATCTTCAAATAGGAACTTTGAGTGATTTGGGAAATTGAGAGAAAAAAGTGAGAGAATGGTGAGAGAGATCAAAATTCAGAAAAATGGAAATTGAAAATTATGAAAGAGTCCCTTTTTTAGTTTGGAGGGAAATGGATTAAATATGGTTTAGGTTTGGGCCCCAAAAGTTAGGCTTGGGATCCAAAAATATGGTTTGGGAAAGTGATTAGGATCTAGCATTGGAATTAGGCTTGGATAAATGCTCTAGATCCTTCTCCATAATTCAAATGAATAAAAATAAAAAAATTGGAAAAATGGAGCCAAGAACACATGCTGAATTGCTGCTGGAATTCAAAATTCGCAGCCGTTAAACGGTTAACCAAAGCGTTAACCGGTTAACGCCAGTGAATTTTGAATTTTCCCTCCATTTGGTGGGAAACCTCAATAATAACCTGACACCAACCGTTTTGATCTGATTTTGACCTTCAATCTTTTTTTAGGGCTTTGAACATGATACAGAGCTTGTATAAAAGATCTTTTGAGCTTCTTGCCAGGTCACCATGCTCTTGATTTTGACTTGTAGTGCTTCAAATTTCCTGGATGGTCGATCACATGCCTTATGCTAGAATATGCAAGTGTTATGCTTCATCTTTCTATGTAAAATTCTAAGGACATGACATGCTTATGATAATTATGATGCTAAACAAAAGAGGGCAAATTTGGGGTGTTACAGCTGCCCCTATTCAAGCAACTGTTAATCTGAAAAGGACGGTAGTACGACTATCGACTGTTCAAGATAACCTGTGGTTGAATACCAAGAAGACCTGAAATTTGCACTCTGCTGGAGAATGCAAGCAATGGGAAATAAACCCAACCAAATGACGCATAGGCGATTGAAGCGGGGACAAAGCAGAAGAGCTCCTTCCAAACTAGATTGTTACTTTGGATAGAAAAACCTAGACAGACGAGTCTTCTTCGAGCAAACCCGTTACGCCAGGCATTGGACATACGAGCCCTCCTCAAATAAACCTGTTACGCCAGGGAATGGACATACGAGCCCTCTTCATACATTTTGCAATATATGACCTGAGACAAACGAATCTCCTTCGGATAAACCTGTTACGCCAGGACCGGTGATGCACTTAAGTATGTGGGATAGACATGCATAATCAGGATAGACGAACCCTCTTCATATATTATCTGCGGATATATGGTCTAAGACAGACGAGTCTTCTTTGAGCAAACCTGTTACGCCAGGTGCAACAATAGGATTTGACGAACCCTCTTCACAAATCTTGCAAAGATAAGTGCTGCTTGAGACAGACGAACCTCCTTCGGATAAACCTGTCATGCCAGGACCAGTAACCGTTTTGACGTTTAATCCCACCGTCAGGACTTTAAACCTCTTCAATACAGACGAGCATTGGATGATCATCAAAAGAACACAGACGAGCGCCATAAGTCAATGATACAGACGAATATCAGACGATGACCTAAGAAACGCAAACGAACGCTTCAGGCGATGATACAGACGAATATCTGCCACTGATATAGACCAGAAATCTAACACAGACGAGCATTTGGAGTAACAATACAGACGAGTATGCGGGAGGATACAGACGAGTATCCAAACCATGCAAACGAGTTTCAAACAGATAACAAACACAGACGAGCGACGGGGAATGCAGGCGAGCAACAATCAAACATCAAACATAGACGGGTGTCGAGATGTGTATACGAGAAACAACATCTACCACACACATGCGACTGCTGGGGGAAAGCATACGAGCATCAAATGAGTATCAAACATAGACGAGTGCCATAGAATGCAGACGAGCAATAAACAAATTTCAAATATCGACGAGTGTTGAGAAATGCCGAAAATCATCATACAAATGCCTGATAAGAACCACAACTCTGCCAGGGAGAATCAAAAGAAAAATAATTCACAAACAAGCGAGTGCTGGGAATGGAGACGAACATCCAACAGATATCAAACATCAAACACAGACGAGTGTTGGGGATGCAGACGAGCAAAATGCGAGCGCAGACGCATGCTAGGAAATGCATACAAGCATCAAACAAAGTGCCCTGATTGGCAACAATAATCCCGACTCTGCAGGGGAGAACTAGGTCAAGAGGCTTTGACAACACTTGACACTGGTTGAGGAGATGAATAATTGTATGTATCATCACAAAGGCCAAAAATAAATTGGCGACTTCACTGGGGAATATTTCAACGATGGGAGTAAATCCCGATCATGAACTCTGCGGAGGATAACCGTCCTCAGGCTCGGTTGGAGACGAAGGCTTGGTCAAGACTCTAGCTGGGGAGAGAATTCTGAAAATTCTGACTCTGTGGGGAAATCAGGCGCACCACCACTCGTTGGGGATAATTCCACTCGTGGAAAGATAAACCGCCTGGGGAGGAAAGCTCTTCAATTAGCCTTGGAATTCCACTGGGGAAATAACCAGGATATCCCGGCAATACTTGGTTGAGGAATGGAATGTGAACAAATGTATGCATTACTCTGTCACACCGGCCAAAAATAAATTGGCGGACTCGCTAGTGATATTTCAATGATGGTAGAGTACCAATCATGAACTGCGAGGAAAAGACGATCTTCCGACCCGACTGGGGAAACACTTGGTCAAATCACCTTCGCTAGGGAAACATTTCTGACCGATATGACTCTGTGGGGAATCAAGCATTCAGCTGCTCACTGGGAATAGCCCATTCTGACACAAAGACTCCGATTGGGGACAAACCTCTTCAATTGGGTTTGAAACTCCACTGAGGATTCCACTTGCTCTAGCTCAACTGGGGAAGGTTCCATCTGAACCTTACTGGGGATGACCATGTCTTTCTTATGAAGCACAACCATCGCTTGGGGAAGTCACCTCTTTGATTAGGTTTGAAGTTTTGCTGGGTATTCCACCTGCTATAGCTCGGCAGGGGAGCACTCTCTGCTTGGGGAAATACCACATCTCCCTGCAACACCTGCAACAACAGTATGCACACATGTGCCCCGGGGACTTGCATGGCATGATCTGTTCATCCATTGTCACCCGACACTCAAAGACAATTTTAATTGTTTCCCTGCAATGTCAATTTTTTTAGAAAAATCAACATGTTTCATATGCAATGCTCTTTTTGCCAAAAATTCAGGACATTTTTGCAAACAAAATAAACACAACACAACACGGATTTTGACTGAATATTCATTCATTAAGTGGCCTCTGAATAGGCAAAATTTTACATCAGGAAGCAACTACCTGGAAAGAGGTAGCTACCATAAAATTGAGAAAAGAAACTATCCTAATGGTAATGTACACGACATTCCAATGAGTTTCCTTCCTGCTATGACCAACATACCTTCAAGACTTTTTGTTCTTGCCTTTGCTTTCTAAAGAAGATGAGGGGACTGATTCCTATCCTTCTGATATTGTCATACTGTTTAGAACGGTGATTTGGTTCAGATTACCCAGATCGCAGTTGTTCGCTTATTCCCTTGTTTTGCGTGGAACGCCCTTTCGGGTTTTCAATCCATCGGGATACCCTTTTTGCCTGAGTTGTCTGATGTGGCTTTTCAACTCAGCGGGTGTACACATTTTTTTTATTTTTTTCCCTAACTTTTGCCCGAGCTTTTTATTCTGTTTTTAGCTCTCCAGGATGCCCTTTTCTTGCCTGGACTTTAGTTCTGTTTTTGTGTCCAGCGGGTCTTTTTATGTGAAGTATTTTTTAACTGCGTCCGAGTTAACAGGAGACTGGAAATCTTCTCCATCCATAGTAGTGAGCATCAGCGCCCCACCTGAGAAAACTTTCTTTACTATGAACGGGCCTTCGTAGTTTGGGGTCCATTTGCCCATGTGATCTGAACTTGGAGGAATGATCCTCTTGAGTACAAGCTCGCCTACTTGATACTCTCGAATATGTACTTGTTGGTCGAATGCTCGCTTCATTCTCCTCTGATAAAGCTGACCATGATAGATAGCCACTAATCTCTTTTCCTCAATTAGACACAACTGATTATATCGAGCACGTACCCACTCAGCCTCATCGAGCTTCACATCCATCATCACACACAATGAAGGAATTTCTACCTCAACAGGCAATACTTCCTCCATGCCATACACCAAGGAGAAAGGAGTTTCCTCGGTTGACGTCCTGACTGACGTTCGGTACCCATGTAGTGCGAATGGTAACATCTCATGCCAATCTTTGTAAGTGACAACCATCTTCTGCACAATCTTCTTAATATTCTTGTTGGCAGCCTCTACCGCGCCATTCATCTTTGGCCGGTAAGGAGAAGAATTGTGATGTTGAATCTTGAAGTCCCGGCACAATTCTGCCATCATCTTGTTATTTAAGTTGGAACCATTATCAATAATGATTCGCTCGGGTACTCCATATCTGCAAATGATGTCTCTTTTCAGAAATATGGTTACCACTTGACGAGTGACATTGGCATAAGATGCTGCTTCGACCCATTTCGTGAAATAATCAATTACAACCAAGATGAAACGATGACCATTCGAAATAGTAGGCTCTATCTTCCCGATCATGTCAATGCCCCACATAGGAAAGGGCCAAGGAGATGACATGATGTTGAGCGGGCTAGGAGGAACATGCACCTTGTCTGCATATATCTGGCACTTGTGGCATTTGCGGGCGTACGAATAAAACAATCTGCATCCATTGTTAGCCAATAATATCCTGATCTCAACAACTTCTTAGCTATAGCATGTCCTCCTGCATGAGTACCGAAAGATCCCTCGTGGACTTCCTGCATTAACAAGTTTGCTTCGTGTCTATCCACGCATCTGAGCAAGACCATGTCAAAGTTCCTCTTATTCAGAACCCCGTCTGCATTCAAGAGGAAGCTAGCAGCAAGTCGTCTCAAGGTCTTCTTGTCATTGGATGATGCCCTAGCTGGATATTCTTGTTTTTCTAGGAAAAGCTTAATATCGAAGTACCAAGGTTTCTCATCAGACACTGCGTCTACAAGGAAAACATAAGCTGGTGCGTCAAGCCTGGAAATGTCAATCCTGGGCACATAGTTCCAACACAAGACTTTGATGTACGAAGAAAGAGTAGCCAATGCATCGGCAAATTGATTCTCATCTCGTGGTATATATTGAAGTTTAACCGTTGTGAAGAACGTCAACAGTCTCCTAGCATAATCCCTATAAGGAATTAAGTGTTCTTGATGTGTATACCACTTGCCGGTAATCTGGTTGATAATGAGGGATGAATCTCCGAATATATCGAGGGTCTTAATCCGAAGATTAATAGCCTCCTCTATTCCCATTATGCACGCTTCGTATTCCGCTTCATTGTTGGTGCAACCAAAAGTAATTCTGGAAGCAAAGGGAAAGTGAACACCTTCGGGAGTGATAAGAACAACACGAACTCCACGTACGTTGATATTGACAGCCCCATCAAACATCAACTTCCATTTGGATTCAGGGTCAGGCCCCTCCTCCGGAAGTGGTTCCTCGCAATATCTTGCTTTGAGGTACATGATGTCCTCATCAGGGAAATCAAACTTCATTGGCTGATAGTCGTCTTCAAGCAGTTGTTGTGCAAGATAATCTGACAATACCCTTCCTTTGATGGCTTTCTGGGAAGTATACTATATGTCATACTCTGTTAATATCATTTGCCACCTTGCAACCCTTCCGAATAATGCTGGTTTCTCGAAAATATAATTGGCAGGGTCCATTTTTGAGATTAGTAGTGTGGTATGGGTCAACATGTACTGTCTCAGTCGGCGAGCAGCCCATGCCAAAGCGCAACAAGTTTTCTCGAGCAGTGAATAACGGGATTCACAGTCGGTAAAATTTTTGTTAAGATAATAAATAGCATGCTCTTTTCGACCAGACTCGTCATGTTGGCCTAGCACACACCCCATCGACCCTTCTAACACAATCAAGTACATGATAAGAGGTCGTCCTGGAACTGGAGGCATTAGGATCGGAGGCTCCTGCAAATATTATTTTATCTTTTCAAAGGGCTCTTTGACAATCTTCATTCCACCTGAAGTTTGTTCTTTTCTTAACAATTTGAATATTGGCTCGCATGTGGCAGTTAGATGAGATATAAACCGTGAAATGTAGTTCAATCTCCCTAAAAACCCACGCACTTCTTTTTCTGTTTTCGGTGCAGGCATGTCTTGTATTGCTTTTACTTTTGCATGATCTACCTCGATCCCCCTTTGACTAATAATAAAACCCAACAATTTACCGGACCGCACTTCGAAAGTGCACTTGTTTGGATTCAACCTCAATCTATACTTTATCAGTCTATCAAACAACTTTTTGAGATTGACCAGGTGCTCTTCTTCATCCCGGGACATGGCAATCATATCGTCCACATAGCACTCAATTTCCTTGTGTATCATATCGTGGAACAAAGTTACCATAGCCCGTTGATACATTGCCCCGGCATTCTTCAATCCAAAGGGCATTACCTTATAACATAATGTACCCCACGGGGTAATGAACGTCGTTTTCTCCATGTCTTTCGGTGCCATCTTGATCTGATTATACCCGGAGAAACCATCCATGAAAGAAAATACCGAGAACTGAGCGGTGTTATCTACCAGCACATCAATGTGAGGTAATGGAAAGTCATCCTTTGGACTTACTCTGTTTAGATCCCAATAATCAATGCACATCTGGACCTTGTCATCTTTCTTTGGTACAGGCACAATGTTAGCTACCCAAGGTGGGTAACTAGTTACAGCAAGGAACCCGGAATCCCACTGCTTTTGAACTTCCTCCTTGATCTTCATAGCCATATCAGGGCTAGTTCTTCTCAGCTTTTGCTTTACCGGAGGACAGTTTTCTCTTAGTGGCAGCTTGTGTACAACAATGTCAGTATCCAACCCCGGCATATCTTGATATGACCAGGAGAAGATATCCACATATTCACGAAGCATACCGATCAACTCTTTCTTTACCTCGGCCTGTAGACTGGCCCCAATCTTTATCTATTTCCTTACGCCTTCAGACCTGATGTTGATGATCTTTATTTCTTCCTGATGAGGCTGAATAACCCTTTCCTCTTGTTTCAACAATCTAGCCAACTCTTCCGGGAGTTCACAGTCTTCCTCAATCCCTTCATCAGCTTGGTAGATAGGATTGTCGAAGTCACGCATAGTCATAGCAGGAACGTTATCACGGGAATCCGAATGATCAACACTGCACAAATGATGTGCTTATTTCAGAATCTGTTCTTTCAAAGGAGACACAAATACACAAAAACACTGGAAAGAAAAACATTGCCATTTTATTTGTTTTTTTGTGAAAATTTTTAAAACGAAAGAAAGAGAACACAATTTTCTTGAAAATGTCCTTTATTTCATAGAGAAAGTAAATGCATTAAAAACATGGTGGCCCTACATATGGATCCATACACCTTGGGTAGAGTGTAGGATTTGACATGCAGTATGATAAAAATGGAAACAAAGAAAATTACTTTGACTGCCAAGTAACTTGAACAAAATCTTCAGCAGACCAGTTCCGGAGCTCCTCCCCAAGTACGCATGGGTGAATCCAGTTATCCATGTCACAGTCATTATCCCCCTCTGCATCCATTGCACAAATGTTGTTGTAGTCGAG
Organism: Lathyrus aphaca; assembly: GCA_963966055.1. NCBI lineage: Eukaryota > Viridiplantae > Streptophyta > Magnoliopsida > Fabales > Fabaceae > Lathyrus > Lathyrus aphaca. The sequence goes on along the minus strand of OZ014519.1, from coordinate 405,520,646 downwards.
CATTCCAGCGCTTGTGAATGTTATGGGCTTACTGCCATGAGACCAGCTGGACTGACCAGGTTGATATTCGAGACCAAACTTGTCATCTTTCTTTTCCACTTCTAACAACTTGCCCCAGCCCTGGGCATTTCCGGATTGGACCACTTCCTTAGCTTGCTTGTAGAAGTAGATAGAAGTCTATTCCTTCTCATTACTCTAAACCACAGCAACCGGAGACAAAGTACTGACATTGACCGTCTCAAAAGCTTGGCAAAGTGTCTCATGGATCTCCTCGTCCATTTCCACGTACTTGAAGGTCGACAGATGGCTTACGAAAATATCTTCTTCTTCGCATACAGTAACAACCTGGCGGTTTACCACATACTTCAACTTCTGATGCAACGTAGATGTTACTGCGCCAGCATCGTGAATCCAAGGACGTCCCAACAAACAACTATAAGCGGGTTGAATATCCATAACATAGAACGTACTATTGAATACCTGAGACCCAATTTTTACCGGTAGCTCCACCTCCCCCAACACAGATCTTCGTGACCCATCAAAGGCTTTCACAATCAAATCACTGGGTCGCAAAACAATGTCATCAACATTCAGCTTCATGAGAGCCTTCTTAGGGAGTACATTGAGAGAAGAACATGTATCTACCAAGACGTGTGATAGAACAACACCCTTACACTCCATGGTGATGTGTAAGGCTTTGTTGTGATTGCACCCTTCGGAAGTGAGATCTCTATCTGTGAATCCCAGCCCATGGCTGGCGTTCACGCTACCTACCACAGCCTCCAATAGGTTAACAGTTATTTCTTGTTGTACATAAGCCATTTGCAAAACTTTTAGCAAAGCCTCCCGGTGAGCTTGAGAACACATCAACAACGACAGAATGGATATCTTGGATGTGGTCTGATTCAGCTGTTCAACCACCTTGTAGTCACTTTTCTTAATTATTCTCATGAACTCCTCGACTTATTTTTCAAAAGTTCCTTAACCAGCAGCAGGAGTTGTCACCTCTTCAGTTGCTATCTGCTTACCCTTAGTCTTTGCAGCAGCTTCAGCTTCAGGATCCCCTCTAAGATTTTGAGGAGAAAAGAGACGCCCACTCCGTGTAAACCCACCAACTCCACCGACATTCACAACAGTCGGGTCAATTGTCACCGCTTTACTTTCCACCTTCTGACCTTCTACGTACACGTCTGAGCCATAATGCCAAGGGATGGCCTTGTCATCAACATATGGAACTGGCCTCGGAACAGTAATGGTAACCAGACTCACCTCTGGAACATGGATAGTCACAGGCTCTCTCCGGGAAGGAACTTCAGCAGGATCAAAATAAATTGTCATTGTAGACACACAATCACTTCTATTGTCAACCCTGCGAAACTGTAGGGACCCCTCATTGATCAAACACTACAGCCCGACTTTCAGAATTTCGCAGCCATTTACTGAATCCAAACAACCCTCATAGTCGAAACCACAACCTGGCGACACCTGCCCATTTAGCAATCTGTCTTTCACGACTAACAGTGAAGTCTTCACTTCATCCACGTTCAGAATCAGATTCAACCTCTCGCAACTGTCGACAGCGTTTATCCTAGCCCCTCCATGATTTGGAATGGGGTTTGATGTAACATTTGGAGGCGGTGTGAAGTTAATTGCTTTCGAGTCAATCAAGTCCTGGACCTTATGTTGTAATGCCCTGCACTTCTCTGTTGAGTGCCCGGGAGCTCCTGAATGAAACGCACATCTCGCATTAGCATCATACCTCACTGGAAGCTCTCCAGGTGGAGGTGGTGCTAACGTCCTCAACTGAACCAAGTTCAAGTCTAACAATCTCTGGAGCAGAGATGTGTACATCATCGGGATTACCTCAAGCACCCTGTTAGCTAGACGAGCTTGTCTTTGTTGATAGGGTTTTTGCTGATAGTTATTGTGCTGCGGCGGTTGTTGTTGTTGTGGTTGTGGTTGTTACATAGGACCTGTGGGGATGGTGACAGCTGCCACCTGCTCGTAAGATCCTCTGTATTCATGGCCTCGGTAGTACACAAAATTAGTCTCTCCCTCCCTTCTTCTTGGAGTTCCACTGAAAGCTTTTCTCACACAACTTGAGCTACCTACACCACTGTCTTGGATCTTCCCCATTTTCAGAAGAGCTTCAACCCTCTCCCTAACTATCATGATGTCATTAAACTTTGTTGCTGAACAAGACGCCAGTCTCTCAATAAACACCCCTACAGTGTTCCCATAAACATGTCTGTCATTTCATTCTCTAACAAGGGAGGTTGTACTCGAGCAGCAAGTTGACGCCACCTCTGGGCGTACTCTTTGAACCCTTCTTTAACACTCCGAGACATTGTCTGCAACTGGGTACGATTCAGAGCCATATCCAAATTGTACTGATACTGTTTCACAAACGCCTCAGCTAAATCTTTCTAGCTTCGAATATTGACTCGGCTCAGCTTCATGTACCATTCCAAGGAAGCTCCTACAAGACTATCCTGGAAGTAATACATTCACAGCTTCTCATCATCGATATGCGCAGCAATCCTTCCCACAAAGGACTGAAGGTGAGTTTTCGGGCACGTCGTGCCGTTGTACTTATCAAAAGTAGGGACTTTGAACTTGTAAGGAATTCTCACTCCTGGCACCAAGCCCAGATCGGTGATGTCAAACCCTAGAGAACCCTGAGATTGAATAGCACGAATCTGCTCAGCCATTTCTTCAAACCTCCTATTCATGTCAATTCCCTGGCCTTCTGCCTCATCCAGCAAAGTGAACTGTTCGTCCTGCCCATCTATCTACATATTATTCACTCCATCATTGATAATAGTGACCCCTGGTTGCACCACAGGGATTTCAACATGACGGGCGCCAGCCCTATTGCGATTACCTCCATCTGCTGTCCCATTGTTCCTGGCTTGATTGTTCTCTACCATTTCACGCAAACGCTCTTGAGTTTGACCCATCCCAGCCATGAGGGTCATGAAATTGTCCATTCTCGTCCTTAAATCAGCCAGAACTGCTTGCATCTGCTCCATTGCTCTCTCTCTGTTCACCTTTGTAGGGTATCTGTGCACCGTTGACTGTCTCTAAACCTTCTTAGGAACTATAGTGCCTGAAAGTGACATGAACGTTAGAACACTGAAGAATTACCTGCAAAACAACAAACACATTATATGCATGCAATGTAACTATTCATGTTTCCGCGCTCAGGCATTAATATGCCCCAGTTCTGGTATTTCGACAGAAAATACTCCAGATGACTTTGTTGGAAACTAACTTTTCAAACTCTTTTGAGGAGTATTCAGACCCTGATGGCTTAGGACCAACAACTTTGCTCATTCAGAAACGGTAACTGGAAAGTATCATTGTATTACATGAACAGACTACCAACAAACAGAGTCATAGACAAAAACATCATTCCCTAGAGGGTCATAATTCAAATGCTAAAAAAACAGAAAGATAAAGCAAGACCCCTACAACAAGCCTGAAGGTAGTATGAATACAAACAACAATAAACTAAAACCCTAGGCTAAAAGAAGATCCGGGCTCCTCTTCTGCAGTCATCACCTCTGTCCGGTTCTTCTTGACGCCTGCTCTCAGCTTAAGATCCGCGATCTCCTTCATTGCTTCCTCCAAGGCTAGCTGGCTCTGTACCAATTGCTGAGTCTTTTCCCTTCTTATCTTGTGAACTTGTTCGGCCTCTTCTTTCTTGAATTCCATCTGCACCTCAAAGAATTCTTCCTTTTCTTTGTACTTCTTCTGCTCTTTCTCTCTTTGGCCCTGTAACTAAGTAATGGACTGACGAGCTTCTCTAAGAGTCTTCACGATCTTCTTATGCTCCGCTTCTCTTTTTGAATCTGTTAGACCCAATCTCTGAAAATGAGCTTCTCTTCCAGCAAACTTCTTTTCCTTAGCTTCTAAGGTAGCCTGCATCATCTGTAGCTTTTCTTCGTCTTCTTGCTTAGCGTGATTGGCACGGTGATACAAGCTATCCATCTCAGAATTCTCTACTCGAACCTTGTGCAACTGAGCTTCCAACTTCTTGTAATCTTCAAGAGAAACAGTAGTTTGTACCGGTACTTATTTTGGATATAGTGGAGCCTCTACTGAGAATGGAAGGAAGAAAGTATCAACCCTACCTTGTATCCAATCAGCAAAAGAGGGATAAGTCTTAGGATCCACCTTTCTGAATTCTTTCTTACCCTCCCTGACCTTGGATTCCCAAGCTTGAGATACTTGGATAACCAACTGCTCATTATCTTCAGCCGGAAAATACAGAGTCTTAGCTATTTCTTCATCTGATGGAGGATCCTTCAGTGGATAGCCAAATTGTTTTCTGGACATCACAAGGTTATGACTTATCACTCCTTTCCTACCTAACAAAGGCACATAAGGAAAATCACCACACCTTGTAATAAACTCCTTTCCCACTAAGCTTCTGCTACATCCCCAGGCTATGTCGTCAGATGTTAACCCCATCAATCTTCTAGCCCACTTCCATTCTTAATTAAGATCTTTGAACGGTCCTGACTTCGGAAGCTTCTTAGCAAACCACTCGGAGAATAATGGAGCACAACAATTCACATACCCTTTTCTCTTCTCATTTATGTGATGGACACCGAAGTAAAAGTCTCCCAACACCGTAGGCACCGGGTTTCCTTTAATGAAAAGGGTGATAGCCTCCAAGCTCACCCATCCTTTCTCTCCTGGGAAAAGACTTATCCCATAGACTGTTAATGCTAACAGTGCACTGAATTCTAACCACTTCCCTCCTAAGGCATACACATGAGCTTCCGTGATAAGAAAATCCAGAGTAAATCCCTTCCCCTTATTGGCTTCTAACTCCATCTTCACTCTAATCATACTCAAATGACAGGCACCTGCAATGTCCTTGTACGGGGGACACTTCTCCGCAGCATAATAGGGAACACCATTATTGATAGGAATCTTCAGGATGTCAGAAATCTCTTCCATAGTGGGTACCAAGATGTAATCAGCAAACACGAACATTCTCAACTGAGGCTCATAAAACTGCAACAAAGAATGAAGACTATCCCTCTGATCGACAGTAGGTTTGTTTATGTAACCCAAGATCTTCCCATACCGGCTTCTGAAATCATCTGAAACCTTGTCGCTCATCAAGCCCACCAGTTTTATAATCTCCTCAATCTCTGGTTGCGGGAAAGTGTAATGAGCATTCCTTTTTCTGGGTATCTCTTGGACTTCTGTCATCTGAAGAAACAATGAATACCAGAACTGGGCACAATGGATAAATGATAACCTGAAATGGAAACACAAACAGTTAATGCAAGTATGATGCGATGCAAATGTAATGCAGGCATATGATCAACAACTGGGACTGTCTGGATACGGAACACTGGACCCAAGTGACCAAGAACCAATATCCTCTGAATAAAGCCCCATGAACAAGAATTCATTCTTAAAAGCCCCAAAATCAGATATCAAACGACTTAAGAACTCCAAAATCCATGTAGCCTTATCAAATCATAGAATTGTACTGGCAATGAGGTATGATGAGGTCAAGGGTTCCTGCAAACCTGTAAACCCCTCCCAATCTCACAGGTGTGCTCCGGGTCAAACATCACGGACTCTCAAAGCCGAATATAAATAATACGTTCACCATTTCCGAGAAATGGCTCATGACCAAATCAGGGAATCGGTTTGGCATTATGTACTACTACTCATGGAGGTCTCAGCGTGAGTCCGGGAAAAACAAGCACCCTTTATAAGTTCCCAACTTCAAGCGCTGGAATCGAGAAACAATAGTACATTCATCCCGAAGGGTACAATACTATCGTCATACGACCAGATGCTTTGACTGAGTTCCTATAAAAGAACCAGGCCATCCTATGCGAGTTCCCAGTGGGCCCTTGGGTGCGAATGAGTTTGCCACAAAATGTGGTCTGCCACTGTCACCACTGGAGAGGGATGTTTCCACAAAGGTCCTTAATGATCGGTCCCCATATGCACATAACTATCGAGGTTGTGAATTACCCCAGAAAGATTTCGGCATCAATACATTACCAAGAAGGTCGCAAGTCTGGGTGTGGAACTCACTACTACCAACATAGCAAGATGCCATAAAGCCAAAGTGATTGTCCACTCTAAGTCCTAGGGTGCACTCGAGCCCTGGTTACAAGCTCATCTCTCAGTAACAGTTCCCAATCCCACAGAAAAAAGGAAACCAGCAGCCAGACAGTCCAGTATAATATGATGCATGAAAATAAATACTGAAAACTGTAAATAAAGCTGTAAATAAAATTGTAAATAAACACAGTAAAATAAACACGCAATAGCAAACAATTAACACGCAAAGAAACAGAAACACACAAGTGCTAGGATTGACTATCAAGGGTGTAAACACCCCAAATTTGCCCTCACCCATTCACCATGGCTTGTGATCTTTCTCATATGCATAAACACAATCATACCATCTCATACCATAATTTTGAGTCATTGCATTGGTTCTAAGTCATCTGCACCTAGGGTTTGTGATCTGAGCAATCCAAGAGCTTCTTGAGCCACTCCAAAGGCTACCAATCACTTCAAAGGGATCCATGTGTGTTCAAGTATCATATTACATCCTCACAAAGTCAAAAATTCCAAAGAATCACAGGAACTGGGTTTGGTAGGGATGCAGAGCCAAGTTTGACTGCACAGTTGACTGAAAATTAGGGTTTTGGTTTCAGAGGCCATAACCCCAAATTTTTTGGTCATTCTTGTTTCCATGGGTCTCTATATGGTATAGGGAGTATGCATATTAATTTTCATGAAGAAATTCCATGGGGAAGTCATCTGATCAAAGGTTGACTTTCTGGACAAGTCAGTGCAAAATCAGGGCATCTGAGGCCCCAATGACCCAACCAATGGGTGATCTTCATCATTTTGAATGTATATGATCTTTATTTGATCATGGAAGAGGGTTGAAGTTCACAAAAATCAAGAATTTAGGGTTTTTGCAAATGTTGACTTTTTGGGCATAGTTGACTTTTCAAGAATGCATCATTTTAGGTCATTTTTCAAGCCTTGATTCTTGATCCAAAAAGGCTTCAAATGGAAAAACTTTGGTCATGAAAGTTGTAGATCTCATCTTTCCCTTTTCAAAAAGTACAAGAACATGATCAAACTCTTCTTGGATCAAAAGTTATGGTGTGACAAAGTTGGCTAAAATCATTGATTTTCAAGGCATGCCTCAAATGGAAATTTTGCAAAATCATGGACCAAGGCCAATTGCAACCTCTAATTCATTCCAAACCAATATCCAAACATTCTCTAAGTCATAAAATTCAGATTTGAACCAAGAATGCCCATGGTTATGGTTCATGTAACAAGACTTTTCACATGTGAACCAAAAAGGCAACAACTTGCAAAACACTCATGACACTTCCCTCAACTGGCTGCCTTGGCCTTTGAACCTTGCTAGCTCTCTCACCACACCATGCTGCGCCAGCCCTAGCCTTTGTACCAAGCTAGTATCAAGCCCATGCCTCTCTTACAAGAAATTTGACTTTTGGCAAAAGCAAACATCCCAATCACCACAGGCCATGTCACATCCTCTGGCCACTTGCATTTGTTTATTGTATCCTTTGGCAAGCCATAACACTAGGCAGGCAAGGCTGAAACAACACACAACAACACATTCACAAGAACACACAAAACTGCATAAGCCTTCGAATCTCCCTGCTCAGCCAAGAAACACTCAAACCATTTTCACCATTCAACTTACCATGCATCATTAAGAAGAAACCAGCAAGAACACAAGCCTGAATCAACCAGAACACCCCATAGCCATTCTTCACTTCATTTTGCAGTTCCTTTCGAATCTCCCTCCCTAGCTCACAAACATCCAAACAAACCTTGCAAAGCTTCTCCATACATCATCTGGACCATAAACCACCATTCACAATGGCCTGAAATTACCAGAATCATCATAGCCATTTCTGACTGAGGTAAAGCAGAAACTGTCGAAGCTCATCAACCAGCCTACATAAATTGTTCTAAGGCATTCAAACATCATCAAGAGGTCCTAAGGAGTGGATTGCACAAGGAGAGGTGGCCAGAAAGTCCTCAGGTTGAAAGCTCCAAATCTCAGGTAGCTTGAAATTTATTTTTCCAGAAATTGTTTTTCTTGTTACAAACTTGTTCCTTATGATTCACTGAGCATCCTGGTGTTTTTAGTTTTTGATTTGGTTCTGGAACGAGAGTTTAATTTCTCTCTGAAGCTTGCGTGCCCTAGTTTTTATTTCTTTCGATTCAGCTTATTTAGGAAGAAGAAATTTGTTTTGAGAGAGGGGTTCGATTCGTGAGTGTGTAAGGAACATTTCCCAATCCTTAGATTTTGTTTTTGTTACGATTTGAGGGAGTTTGAAGTTTTTCAGGGGAGTTGCTGGCCGGAGAAGACGACCGGAAGTCTTCTCCGGCCACCTGAGAGTGATTATGCCCTAATTACGTGATTAAATGCCATTTGAATTTGGACCTTTGGATGCGTTGAAAAAGTTGACTTCGCGCGCGTGTGAACGGCTAGGATGTAGTCATTAAACCCTAATCAGCATCATTTATTTAATTAATTAAGATTAATCCCGTTTGAATCTGGGCCATCAGATGGCGCGCGCAGTCAATGTTTTCAAACTCAGAGCCCATCCTGGCCATCCATCCTGATTACTTCCTTTTTTATTTAATTTTTATTCATTTTCTTTTCCTTTTATTTGCACATTTAATTAAAAATAGCAAAATATGTTTAAAAATTATGGGAATTTTTGTCAAGATTTTCATTATTTTTCAGAACACAAAAATATTTTTATTTTTATTTTTAGCATTAAAAAAAGTATTTTTAAATATTTAAAAGTTTCTTTTTAATTATTTAATGAAAATTAATTAATTAAAAATACTTTTAGGTATTTAAAAATTACAAAAAAATTCATGAAATGTTCTAAGACATTTAGAAACATTGTCCAACCTTCAAACCAAATTTCTTTTTTGATCTTGATGCATTTTAAAAAATTTTCATTGAATTAAATCATTTTTTATGCATTAATTTGATCCTAAGTTCAAAAATTCATTTCTGCCTATTTGAGAAGAGTTGGACATTGATTCTTTTTGCTTTGTTTTGTGTTTGGCATGTAGTTTCTAGGATAAAATGGCCATGATTTGTTTCCTCATTTTCAATTTGTTTGGCATTTCTTTTGTTTAGGAACCCTAAAAACCCTAATAACTTAGAAAAATCATAACTTGAGTTTGGTTAAGAGTTGAGACCTCCCCTTTGGACCTTGGTTTAGTATAGGTTTAGGGTTTCTTTGGGTAGCATTTTCCATTTTTTATCTTAGGGTTTGCTTCTGTTTTGGGTTTTTGTTTGATGTTTGATCCTTAAACCCTAATTTGAGCTTTCATTTGCATCCCCCTTGCATTCTCTTGCATAACATGACTTGTCTTTGCATTTTATGCATGCTTGTGTTTCATTTGACATCTTAAGACATGTATAAAGCATCTTTGATCATTGCATCTCATATTTGCCATGTCATTTGCTTTGTGTGCTTCATAACTTTTCATGTTCATTCATGCTCCTTAACTTGCATCATTTGCACCCATGATCTTGTATGAACATCTCCATGTCTTGCCTCATGTTTGCAGCACCTCATAACATCATAATCATCATCAATATGTTTCTGGTTTTGCTTAGCATCATGCCATTTCATCCCATCTTGCATTGCATTGCATTTCTTTCTAACATTTCAGGTGGTAAGTAACTTTGAGAAGTGAATTTGCCTTCACTTCTCATAACTTTTCTTCTCATCTCTCTTGCATCCATTGCTGCATTTCTATATGTGTTTGAGATTTGAGCTTGCTCATTCTTTCTCCTCCCACTTTCTTTCTTCAAGTGACTTGACTTCTTGAATGAAGCAAGTTGCTTTGCTTCTCTTGATCTTGTTCATCTGCTTCCTGGTGGCTCCTTTGAAGATCTTCTTTTGCAAACCTCACAAACCTTAGGAACAACCATGTATGACAATGAATTAGGGTTTTGATTAGTCTCCCCTCATAGTTTTACCTTTGTGTCTCTCTTTGAGTCCTCTCTTCTCACCTCATAATCTGGGGCTAAACCCTAAAGGCTTTAAGGCTTTGTGATTAAGCTTATGCCTGCATCCTTCTCTTAGGATGGAGTGTATAACCTTAATCCTAAGTGTTAAACCCTTAATGTGTTTAACTCCCTTAATCAATCCATCTAATAATCATCAAGACATCACACTTGTAACTTGGGCCTTGCATTAGGGTTCTAATTCTTCCTTAACTGGTTGAGAAGGACTAACCCTAGTGTTAATGGACAAGTCCCCCTCAAGTTGTCTTACAAATCATAAAATTCACTTCATCATCATACCATTAATTAAAATCCATTTAATCAAAGGTTTGTTTTGTCATGAGCTTAATCCCTAATAATGGATTAAGTTGAGGAGTTTTCCTCAGCCTAAACTTTCTCATCTATTATCCTTCTATTAGGATGGTGTAATGAGTCTGTTTAATCCCTGATTATGGCTTAACCTCATTACTCAACACTAAACAAAAACAACAAAAACATCTAATTAATCACAAGTAGGTTAATGATCTTAATCCTACACCAAAGGTGATTAAGTGTGAGAATCTGACTTCACACTTAAGGTATTCTCATTACCCCTAATCAGAGGGAAGATGTGTTGAGTTTACTAAATCCATTGGTTTAGACTTAAGCTCATTAACCTGTGACAAACTCTCAAAAGCAATAAAGGACTGAAAACTCAAAAACAAACAATAATCGTCTCCTTCGGGATTCTTTTCTCATCACCTTCACTCACAAACGAGAACTTGCTTCTTCCGTCTAATGCAAGACAGTTTGCACCTGAGCCAGACAGGTCATACACTTGAGCATTGTCAAGCAAGCAGTTCACCAGTCAATTCACCTTTCAGTCTCTTTGGGTCGAACTACGGTGTTCTGACTTCCTCATTGCACGAGAGGATACGTAGGAATAACTTAACGGTTATCGAACAAAAGTCTCTGTATATCCCCCCTCCTTCCAGCTTCATTCTTTAGCCTCATGATCTTGAGCATTTCACTCCTTTCTTACACTGACACTTTCATACTTCATATCACTTATACACTATACACTGACACCTGTACATCCTTTTCCAGCTATTGTATACACAGATTGCACTGACACTACCCCTTTAAAACACAAATCTTTTAAGCGTGGATCCCGTCGAGTACGGCGGACAATCTGGGTGCTAATACCTTCCCAGGTTGTAACCAACCCCCTTTCTCAGTCTCTCTGGTTCGCAACCGTCTTATCCATGTCTTTCTAGGTCTATGCAGCATTGCCTTTCCTCCGGGATAAAAATGCCTAGCTGGCGACTCTATTCATCTCCAGTGAGTTCACGACCGTGTGTTCTCATTGTTCCTTTCGCCGACCGCTCGCGTTTGTACCGGGATGCAAATCTTCGGGAGCGACAGCTTGGCGACTCTGCTGGGGAGCCTTATATTGCAACCAGGGCTTCTGGTTCTTTTGTGGGTTCCTCCTAGCGCTTGATTGATTTGTGTTTACTGGGGTGTTATGTGCTTATCTGTGCTTGTTTTTATTTTGCTTTATGTACAGTTTGCTTCCTGCTTTTCTTTATTGCACTTTGTATATATCATACTGTCATGCTGCTGGCTGGATTTGGTTTTCCTTTGGTGGGTGGGGTTCTATTGAGAGTTAAGGTCCTATACCTGGGACCTGAGTGACACCTAGGCTAGAGTGAATCATATTCTTTCCCATTCCATTTCGGTCTGGTGCGGGAATATGAAACACGGTTCAGATATGGGTTTCTTCTTGAGAACTCTGTGTTGCAGATTTCCTGCAATGCTAGGGCTATCTGGGAAGCCTGCTAAGTCTGGATGACCTTTAGTTTTGACCTTCAGAAACTGAGGTGAATTAGAGGAGGAATTGTTATGGTTATTGTAAACACTGTGCCTTCGGGTTTAGAAGTGTTTACACTTCTCATAACTGATCCAAGTCTGAGGATCCTTGTTTTAGAACACCACCTGTGAGGGGGTTGGGCTGTTTACAGGTTTGCAGGTACCTTGACCTCAGAATACCCTGTTACTTTGTTGTGATTAAGAATACTCCATGTTGGACAGTTCTTGTGATTCTAAAACCCTGGACATGTGACTCTTTATTTGAGTCCCCCACCCTGGTTACCGGATTTATAGACCTCCATCTGGAATTCTTGAACACATTTGGACCTATATCAGAGTTTTGATCAGATCCAGCTCAGTCACAAACCCTTGCATTTCATTTGCATACATACTCATTGCATCATATTGACATTTTCTTATTTGTGTTTCAGGGTATCCATCTTCATCTGGTTTTGGTTTTGACCCCATCTTCAGTTTTGACCTGCCTTCATCAGCACTTGCTACCAGCTATCTATTCCAGCCAATCAGTGGTCCTTCTCTTCAGTATCTTCATCAACATTTGTCATCATGGCTCCAAAGAAAAGCAACATCACTTATCACTTCTTCCAGCCAGAGCTATCAGACATCAGGAGGATCCAAACCCTGATCACTCCAGATCACATACCCTTGTTCAGGGAGAGTTATGGAGATATACTGGACATGGTTATGGATCTGGACCCTTCACAGAGGAGCCTCATCCACACCTGCATTCAGTTTTATGATCCTCCACTGAGATGTTTTACTCTTCAAGACTTTCAGTTAGGCCCCTTATTGGAAGAGTACTCCTCATTAGTTGGTATGCCTATCAGGAGAGAAATTCCTTTCAACCCTGAGATGGTCTTTCCTTCTAATGGAGAAGTAGCAAAAGCTTTGCATCTGGAACCTGTTTTGGTTGAGCAGCATATGACCTCTAAAGCTGGGATCCCTGGTTTTCATCTGGACTTCTTAATTTCTCAAGCTACCTTGAAGGCTTCTCTAGGAGAATGGAAAGCTGTTTGTGCCCTGCTGGCCTTGTGCATATATGGAATTGTGTTGTTTGCAGATGAGCCTCGATTCATTAGCAAAAATGCAACCCATCTGTTCATCCTGAAGAACCCAGTGCCAACTTTATTGGGGGATCTTTATTATTCAGTGCATCAGAGGAATGAAAAGCAGAGGGGGAGGTTAGTAAGGTTTTGTGCTCCATTGTTTCACACTTGGCTTCTCAGGCATCTACCCAGGACAGATGCATTCCTAAACCCTCATCAGCAGAGCAACTGGGCTAAGAGGCTCACTACCCTAACTTCAGCAGATATCAGATGGTGTACTCAAAGCACCAAAGGCAGGGATATCATCACCAGCTGTGGACATTTTCCTAATGTGCCTTTGATAGGAGTTAAGGGCAGTATTAATTACAATCCTCTGTTGTTCAGAAGGCAACTGGGCTATGCACTGGTCCATACTCCTAGGGCACAGGACTTGGTGGAGACTCTCTATTGTGAGAACAAGATTAGTTTGGCTGTTGTTAGGCAGGCTGCCTGGGCCTGGGATAATGTTCAAACCAAGGGAGTCACCATTCTGGGGAAGTGTAATAATGTGGCATCAGCACAATATTATGAATGGTCCCGTGCCAGGGCCCAATTCTCTGGAATGCCCTTCACCATAGAAGACATGCCTGAGTCATCTTCAGCACCACCCCCTGCCACCATCAGTTTGGAGGAGTTTGAGAGCTTGAAGGAAAGAAATGAGAAGCTAACCCAAGCCTTGCAGAAGACCCTCCGGGAGAGGAGTGAAGGTATGAGGGAAATTGAGAGATTGGAGAAGTTGAGAGTAGAGCATCTGACTAAGATTGAGAAGTCTGGGGATTATATCAACAAGTCTAAGGCTGGAGAGCAAATTCTGAAGAATGCTTGCAAAGAAGCCCAGTTCCAGAGAGCAAGGACAGACTTGTACTTGAAGGAGAGTCAAGCCCGGTGGGTCAGGATCACCGAGGCCCGTACCCTGGAAGACAAGAGAGTTCAAGACAAGATGGAGCAACTGGAAGCTAGTGCAAAAGAACAGCAAGAAGCCCTGGCAGCAGCCCAGAGGGAGATATCAGAGCTGAAGATCAAAGCAGGGGTGAAAAGGTCCAAGGACCAAAGTCAGCACAAGAGGCTAGCAGCAGCTATTGCAACCCGGAATCTCCTCATCAGGAATCTCACGGAGCGTCCGGCTGATCCTGTGACCGAAGCACTTCTCAAGGAAGTTCGTGAGGATGAGTTTGGTCTTGGTGTTTGACCATTTGTTTGTTGTTGCTTTCTTTCTGTGTACTTTTATTTTCTTGTATTATATTTGGACCCCTTAAAGGGCTTGTGTTGTAAAATGAACAAGTTGTATTATTTCACCTCCTGTAATATATTCGTTTTGTGTTTGTTCCATCCAAGTTTACTTCGAAAGCAACTTCAACAGCAGCATCTTCAAGGGTCTGGAAGGGTCAAAACTGAAGGCCAAACCGGATACCTTGAGAGCAAATAAGCATAACTGCATTGCATACTAACCCTTTTTGCTTGTTTTGTAGGTTTTTGTTTTGTTGTTACTAACCTCTGTTGTGAATCTCAGGAATTATTGCTCGCCGCCGGGTATTTCCCCTCAACAGGCCACACAGGTACCCAACTAGAAACAACCTTCCGGGAATTCAGATGGATCAGATGCAGCAGGACCTTACGGAGGTCAGAAACCAGATGGCCAACGAAAGGTTGGAGATGAGAACGCAGATAACACAGTTCATGGAAGTAATGAACAACTTAGCTCAAAGCCAGGAGAGGCTCAGAGCTCTGGTAGAAGGGAGGAATCAAGAGGAACCCCATGTGGGAACTGCTGGCACAAGTAACAACGAGAGGGTCCAACCTCATGTCAATCCCCCAGTTTTTGGACCCCATCTCCATCCAGAGACCAACATCCCTGTCAATATACAAGGGACTGCCACAGCAGGGAGGGTACTACAGGAAGACCCTCAAGAAGACCAGTTCACAGTAATGGGTGCTGGGGAAGAAGCATACGATAGACGGTTGGATGAAATAGCTGAGAAGTTGAGGTCCTTAGAATCTCAAAACTCTTTGGGATTCGACGTTATGGACATGGGTTTGGTAGACGGGGTCAGGATCCCCCATAAGTTCAAGCCTCCTTGTTTCGAAAAGTATAATGGGACTTCATGCCCCCGGACTCATCTACAATCATTTCTGGGAAGGTTGAAGGCCTATACAATGGATGAGAAATTGTGGATGTTCTATTTTGAAGATAGCTTGACTGGAGCTTCGAGGGAGTGGTATTCCCATCTGACAAGAGCAACAATTAGATGCTGGAAGGACCTGGCAGAGGCCTTCATCAGACAGTATCAATATAATCTAGACATGGCACCCAACAGGACTCTCCTGATGGGAATGTCACAGTCTTCGAGGGAGAGTTTCCGAGAATATGCCCAAAGGTGGAGGCAACTGGCTGCTGCTGTTCAACCACCTATGTCTGAACGGGAAATGGCAGATATGTTCATGAACACCCTTCAGGGAACATATATTGACAGGTTGGCTGCTTTCTCTTCTACTAGCTTTGCAGATGTTGTCATAGCTGGGGAGAGAATTGAAAGCTTGTTGAAAATGGGAAAGATCTCAGACAATGGTGCAAGCTCGTCCAGTAGTACAAGAAAGCCTTTTGCAGGCCCGAGAAGAACTGGCGAGACCAATGCCATCCATTCAAACAGGGGTAGGCCCCAATATGCTCAGAGGTCCATAGCAGCAGTCACCATCCCTGCTCCAGCTCATCCTCAACCTGTCTATCAACCTCCTCAGCAAAGCTATCAACAACAACCTCAGTACCATCAGCAAAATCAGTATCCTCCAAGGAATTACAACAACAGCAACACCAACAACAACAGTCAACAAAGGCCATTCCAACAGAGGCCATCTCAAGCTAACAGAGTGATCGATCCGATCCCAATGCCATATGCTACTTTGCTGCCACAACTTCTGAAACTCAACCTGGTTGAGCTAAGAACGTTGGCACCTCCGGATCCCAACAGTCTACCAAGGAACTATGACTCCAATGCTAGGTGTGCTTTTCATTCAAACGCACCTGGCCACAGTACAGAAAAATGCAGGGCTCTGCATATGAAGGTACAAGACCTGGTAGACTCAAAGGCTCTGAATTTCGCACCACCACCCAATGTCAACAAAAATCCCATGCCAAACCATGGTGGCCCCCGGATTAACGCTATTGAAGAAGACAAACCGTCTTATTTAATAACCAGTGTGGGACAGATCAGGACACCATTGGTAGAAATCAAAGCTCAGCTCTTGGAATGTCAAATGTTCCCGGGGTGTGAGTTAGGCTGTGCTTACTGCAATGTCTCGGTAAATGGGTGCGATAATTTGAGGAATGGCATAGATGGCCTTATTCGGAGTGGCCAACTTCAGATCACCACATCATTTCCAACAAATCCAGCAATATCGTCAGCAACGGTTTCAGAACCTCCTACAACTGCAGCAACTATTGTTCCTGACAATTCTTCAGTTTCATCAACAAGTACGTCATCCATCATCTCAACTGATCAGTTTACAACAAATCTTCCTGCTACAACTTCAGCTTCACTCCACTTCGAGACTCCTACAACGACAACATCATTTCTTCCGACAATGTCTCCTACAACTCCAGCAACAAATCATGAAGACGTCTCTACTGTCACCATATTTTATGATCCTGAGAACAACTCTGCCTACCATTCAGAAGGTGCTACTCCCATCAGAGCACCAGTTACAATCTTTTATGATCCACAAACGATTACAGTCCCTTCAACAGCAGCAATCAGTCCAGTCACTGTCACGGTGCCTGGACCAGTACCATATGAGAGCAACAGGGCCATCCCTTGGCACTATGGCTCTGACGTGTATTGCGAAGGAAAAAGAATCACTCTTGAAACATCAACACCTGCACCACAAGTAGATAATGTGGGGGGAGGCAGAGGCTTCACCCGAAGCGGACGTCTCTTCGCTCCACCAATTCAAAGACCTACAGCCGAAGCAGAAGCTGCTGCCAAGGCAATAGGAAAGAGCCCGGTGCAGGAAGATCAAACAATCAAAGAAGCCTTGAAGACACCGTTCGATCAAGAAGTTGATGAGTTTATGCGAATCATCAAAAAGAGTGATTACAAAATTGTGGATCAACTTCACCAGACGCCATCCAAAATCTCTATCCTCTCACTGCTTATGTGTTCCGAAGCCCATCGGAATGCATTACTCAAAGTACTGCACGCAGCTTACGTGCCTGAAGAGATTACTGTCAACCAGTTGGAAACCGTGGTTGGAAATGTTACTGCTAGCAATGGGCTAGGGTTCACCAATACTGACTTGACAGCGGATGGCCGCAACCACAACAAAGCCTTGCACATAACCATGGAATGCAAAGGAGCTGTCCTTTCTCATGTGCTGGTAGACACAGGGTCGTCCCTTAATGTCTTACCAAAGAAGGCTCTGGTGAAGTTAGAATATGATGGTTTGGCATTGAGACCCAGCAACCTGGTGGTAAGAGCCTTTGATGGTTCTAAGAGATCGGTTCTGGGAGAGATTGAGCTACCTGTGACAATTGGCCCACAGACCTTTAAAACTATCTTTTATGTGATGGACATTCAGCCCGCCTACAGCTGTTTGTTGGGTAGACCCTGGATTCACGCCGCCGGTGCAATAACGTCTACCCTTCACCAAAAGTTAAAATTTGAGTGGGAAGGCCAAGTTGTCACAATCTGTGGGGAGGAGGACATTTTTGTCAGCCACCTGGCAACCTATAAGTACATTGAAATGGATGGGGAGATCCATGAAACAATGAGCCAGGGGTTTGAAGCTTTGAATGTGAATGAGGCATCTGCTGTATCTGGTACTCCAATGTCATCATACCAACAAGCCTGGAAGGTTGTTGAGGAAGGAACTGCCCAAGGCTGGGGCAAACTGCTATCGGTGGAGAAAAAAGAAGACAAGTTTGGGTTGGGTTACAGACCAACTCAACATCAAGCAAAGGCTGCTGAAGAGCCTGGTTTTGTCAGTGGAGGGATGCTTACCCCCGATGCTATCAACTGTCTGGAAGACGAGCTGGAAGAGGAGCGCAATCTGGAGAATTGGATTCGTCCAAAGATCCCGGGGAGCAGCGTCTCGAACTGGTCTTCCCAGGAAATTATAAGAGTTACTCGATCAGAGTAATTATTATTTCCTGTATTTCTATAAGCATGCATCAAAGTCTTGCATCTTGCCCAAGATGACAAGACTCATTTTGTAATCGGGCCATCTGTACTTTTTGTGCAAACAAGATCAATTAATGAAATATCAGACATCTTTTTGCAAACGAGTCTTTTTTCTTTTCGTTCACTGTTTTTCCATTTTTTTTCTTTTTGTACAAAAAATAAATGGCAGTGTTTTCAAAATGACAACTTCATTTCACTTTTCTAAAAAAGATTAAAATCAGATCACTAAAACGAACAACTTAACCCTTGCAGAGAATGCCTTCCTGACAGCACCGACAACGGCACGGCTATGACATCGTATGACTTTGACAATCCGATCAATCAAGCTGATGAAGGGGTTGAAGAAGAATATGAGCTTCCTGAAGAGCTAGCCAAGTTGTTAAGACAAGAGGAAAAGGTTATTACCCCTCACCAGGAGGAGGTTGAAGTGATTAATCTTGGTACGGAGGAAGACGTGAAAGAGGTTAAAATCGGGGCCTGCCTGCAAGACTCAGTGAAGAGACAACTGGTTGATCTACTTCAAGAGTATGTGGATGTGTTTGCTTGGTCGTATCAAGACATGCCAGGGTTGGATACCGACATTGTGGTGCACAAGCTGCCTTTGAGAGAAGAATGCCCACCGGTCAAACAGAAACTGCGCCGAACTCGTCCCGACATGGCTATGAAAATCAAGGAAGAGGTACAAAAGCAATGGGACGCCGGGTTCCTTGCTGTGACTAGCTACCCGCCATGGGTTGCTAACATAGTACCTGTGCCTAAGAAGGACGGCAAAGTAAGAATGTGTGTTGATTACCGGGATTTGAACAGAGCCAGCCCGAAAGATGATTTTCCATTACCTCACATTGACGTATTGGTAGATAATACGGCTCAGTTCTCGGTATTCTCCTTCATGGACGGATTTTCAGGATACAATCATATTAAAATGTCACCTGAAGACATGGAGAAGACAACTTTCATCACACCCTGGGGCACGTTCTGCTACAAGGTAATGCCATTTGGGCTCAAGAATGCTGGTGCAACGTATCAACGGGCTATGGTAACATTATTCCACGATATGATCCATAAAGAAATAGAGTGTTATGTGGATGATATGATTGCCAAATCCCTCACTGAAGAAGATCATCTGGTGAATCTGCTCAAGTTGTTCAAGCGTCTGAGAAAGTATCAACTGAAGTTGAACCCCAACAAATGCACATTCGGGGGTGCGATCTGGTAAGCTGCTGGGTTTTATTGTAAGCGAGAAAGGGATTGAAGTGGACCCTGATAAAGTCAAAGCCATTCAAGAGATGCCTGCACCGAAAACGGAGAAAGAAGTTCGAGGGTTCTTAGGTCGATTGAACTACATTTCACGGTTCATATCTCACCTCACAGCAACCTGTGAACCCTTGTTCAAGCTGTTAAGAAAAGAACAAACGGTCAGATGGAACGAAGATTGCCAGAAGGCTTTTGACAAGATCAAGGAATACTTACAAGAGCCTCCAATCCTTATGCCTCCAGTTGAAGGAAGACCTCTAATAATGTACCTGACCGTATTAGAAGAGTCAATGGGGTGTGTGCTGGGCCAACATGACGAGTCTGGTCGAAAAGAGTATGCAATATACTACCTAAGCAAAAAGTTTACCGACTGTGAACAGCGTTATTCACTGCTCGAGAAAACTTGTTGTGCTTTAGCGTGGGCTGCTCGCCGACTGAGACAGTATATGTTGACCCACACTACTTTATTGATCTCGAAGATGGACCCAGTCAAGTACATATTTGAGAAGCCAGCGCTTACCGGACGGGTTGCAAGATGGAAAATGATCCTCACAGAGTATGACATCCAATACACATCTCAGAAAGCCATCAAAGGCAGTATATTGTCCGAATATCTTGCTGAGCAACCCATTGATGACTACCAGCCTATGAGGTTTGACTTCCCTGATGAAGACATCATGTTCATTAAATCAAAAGATCATGAAGAGCCTATTCACACTGAAGGGCCTGACCCGGAGGAAGAATGGATTATGATGTTCGATGGGGCTGTTAACATGAATGGCCGTGGTGTTGGTGCAGTCCTCATTTCACCAAAGGGAGTTCACATGCCTTTCTCGGCAAAACTCACTTTCAACTGCACTAACAACGAAGCTGAATACGAAGCTTGCATTATGGGTCTTGAGGAAGCCATTGACCTCAGGATCAAGACATTGACCGTATTCGGAGATTCAGCTTTGGTAGTCAATCAGACCAATGGGAAATGGTATACACACCAGGATCATCTGATACCTTACAGGGATTATACAAGAAGGTTATTGACATTCTTCACAACAGTCAAGCTTGAGTATATCCCTCGGGACGAGAATCAGTTTGCAGATGCTCTTGCTACCATTTCGTCCATGATCAAAGTTCAAGCTGCTAACTTTGTACCTCAGATTTCAGTGTCCAGACTCGACAGGCCAGCATATGTATTTGCAACAGATGTAGTCAAAGATGATAAGCCTTGGTTCCATGATATTAAGTGCTTCTTGGAGGATCAAACATACCCATCTGGGGCATCTTCCAATGATAAGAAGACTTTGAGAAGGCTTGCTGGAAGTTTCTTTCTGAACACTGATGGATCTCTATACAAAAGGAACTTTGATATGGTACTCCTCCGATGTGTTGACAAGACAGAAGCAGATTTGTTGATGCATGAAGTGCATGAAGGCTCTTTTGGTACCCATGCTGGGGGACATGCAATGGCTAAAAAGTTGTTAAGATCAGGCTATTATTGGATCACAATGGATGCAGACTGTTGTGCCTATGCCAGGAAATGCCACAAGTGCCAGATCTATGCAGACAAAGTGCATGTGCCTCCAAATCCTTTGAACATTATGTCTTCACCATGGCCCTTTGCCATGTGGGGCATTGATATGATTGGCAAGATTGAGCCGACTGCTTCAAACGGCCACAGATTCATCCTGGTCGCCATTGACTATTTCACCAAGTGGGTTGAAGCAGCCTCATATGCAAACGTCACAAAGCAAGTGGTAGCCAGATTTCTGAAGAGGGATATCATCTGTCGATATGGAGTGCCCGAGCGAATCATTACTGATAATGGTTCCAATTTAAACAACAAAATGATGGCAGAACTGTGCCGGGACTTCAAGATCCAACACCACAATTCTTCTCCTTACAGGCCGAAGATGAATGGCGCTGTTGAGGCGGCAAATAAGAATATCAAGAAGATTGTGCAGAAGATGGTAGTCACCTACAAAGACTGGCATGAAATGCTACCGTTCGCCTTGCATGGGTACCGCACGTCAATCAGAACATCCACTGGGGCAACACCGTACCAGCTTGTGTATGGTATGGAAGCAGTCCTACCAGTTGAAGTTGAATTGCCCTCCTTGCGAGTCTTGATGGATGTCAAACTGAGTGAAGTAGAATGGGTTAGGTCCCGATACGAGCAACTGAGTCTGATTGAAGAGAAGAGATTGGCTGCAATCTGTCATGGACAATTGTATCAGAAGAGAATGAAGAGAGCCTTCGATCAGAAAGTCAGGCACCGAGGGTACCAAGTGGGAGATCTTGTGCTGAAAAGAATCCTCCCTCCTCATACAGACCACAGGGGCAAATGGACTCCAAATTACGAAGGACCATTTGTGGTAAAGAAAGTTTTCTCTGGTGGAGCACTGATGCTCAGCACCATGGATGGTGAAGATTTCCCGTCCCCTGTGAATTCAGATGCAGTTAAAAAATACTTCGCATAAAATGACCCGCTGGACATAAAAACAGAATGTAAGTCCAGGCAAAAATAGGGCATCCCGGCGAGTCAAAAAATAGAATAAAAGACTCGGGCAAAAATAAGGGAAAATAAATAAAAAAATGTACACCCGCTGAGTTGAAAAGCCGCATTGGACAGCTCAGGAAAAAATGGGTATCCCGATGGATTGAAAACCCGAAAGGGCGATCCATGCAAAATAAGGGAATAAGCGAACAACTGCATTCTGAATTCGTCTGTATCACTTACAACTTGGAAAGCTTCGACGGAATCAAGCTTCAATCAGAATCAACTTTCTTCTGAAAGCAAGACGAGAAGAACGCCATTGTCATACGAGTCATAGCAGGAGGGAAAGCTCCTCAAAGCGTCGCCAACACTGCCAGCACTTTTGTTTCTCAATTTGTGACAGTCTCCTCATTTCAGGAGATATGTTTCTTTGACTGTATCTTGCCAATTCAGGGCACATGAATTAATAAAACCAGATTTTTCAGTCATGTTTCGTTCTGTATATTTTATTTGCAAAGGATGTCTGATGTCTCTAAAAATCAATCGCATAAGTACAGATGCTTTTCTCCCAAAAATAATAATAATAAAACACATGCTTGCAGGGAATATACTTACTCTTGAGAGTGCTTAACTCCTATGACGGAATCCAATCGAGGATACCTCGGGATCTCTTGTGCGTCTCCTTATCTGTGCAGGATTGCAGGTATCCAAAATGCAACTTGGGGCATGCAAGTCACGTCTCGGCAAGCTGGTGAATCATTATCAACTCGGTCTATCTTCCACGTGGCACTGGAAGGTGCCCACTTCCCCAACAACGTTGCCAAATCAACATACACTCAATCTCAGCATCTGAAATGCTCTATCCCCAGTTGAGTTACCTCTTGTTGCTATCCCCAGCTGAGTTGCCTCTCACAATTCCCCAGCCGAGTTGCCATTTCATCCTCAGCTGAGTACAGGAGTCAGGGAATCATCTCCCCACATAATCTTCAGCCTCTATCCAGAAGAGCAGCGCAGAAAGATCACAACAGAGTGAAGAAAGCTTCTACAAACCCCAGCTGGGTCCCGTATTACAAGGATATGTCAACCAGTGACCTATACCCCCAAATGAATACATCTCACCAGATCTACCAATGATCTCATCCCCAGCTGGGAGGTCCTTTTCAAACAGGTCGACCAGAGATCTTCGCAGCAACGGGATCCGAATCCCGGTTTGTTATTTTCGCATAATCATAGCATTCGCATCATACTATCCCCTCAGAGCGTAGCATTCCGTCTAATACGGAGCATTACGGCAAAAAAATCAAACGCATAGCATAATCATAAGCCATGTTCTGAATTAACGCTTGTGAATAATAACCGTTCATCATCATTGTACAGAAATCCTCACCAGAGTCCCAGCAAAAACAGTTGCCTCATATTCACAAATACCACCATAAACACCCTTTGATACCCGTCCGTATCATCACTCCCCAGTAAAATCGCTGGAACACTCTTTATAACAAGATTACCCGTATCACGGATATTTTCTGGCACCCGTTCGTGTCATGACTCCCAGCAGAAAGCCAAAGACGTCCCCTTTGCACCCACACATACCTATGTATACACTTTCTTGACACCCGTTCGTGTCATATCCCCAGCAGTCATCTATACTTTGTATAGCAGATACTTGTTCATATTACACTTTTATCTCTTGGCACCCGTCCGTGTCATTCTCCCCAGCAGTTAAAGCATTTATCTATATCTACTCACGATACACTTATACAGGTACTCGTCCGTATCTTGTATACACCATCACTTATCTCCCCACAGATTCAACAATAGTCCTTGTTCTTTGTTAACCAGTTGGTACTCGTCCGTATCATCATCTCAGAACATTGCGTCTGGTGTTTGTTTCTACATGATACTCGTCCGTATCATAGTCCTAAGGATGCTCGTCCGCATCTTTAATCCATACACTGTGTCAAACACTTGTGTCTTCTTGAATATAGATACTCGTCTGTGTCTACTATTCCCCAGAAGAGTCCCTTCAGATGCAACATTCGTCCGTGTTCTTTGTTAACCAGATGGTACTCGTCCGTATCATCATCTCTAAACATGTGTCAGTTTGTTTCTACATGATACTCGTCCGTATCATAGTCTTAAGGATGCTCGTCCGCATCATTAATCTATACATAATACCAAACACTTATACTTTCCTTTCTTGGTTGTAAACGCCCGTCCGTGTTTACTATGCCCCCGGTAGATCGCCAAGTAAGCCTATTTCCATTATCTAACACTCGTCCTGTGAGCAGCCGTACCCTGCTGAGTGGTCGTCCTCCACTTCTTGATGGTCGTCCTCCATCATGCTCGTCCGATGGTCGTCCCCATCGTTGACCTTTTCTATCCGATGGTCGTCCCCATCGTTGATATTTTCGGCAGCCATACCCTGCCAGGTGGTCGTCCTCCACCTTTTGATGATCGTCCTTCATCATTTTATTCCAATGGCCGTCCCCATTGTTCATTTTGGTTATCCGACACTCGTCCTGAGTTGCGATAAACCTTGAGAGCAGCCGTACCCTGCTGAGTGGTCGTCCTCCACTTCTTGATGGTCGTCCTCCATCATGCTCGTCCGATGGTCGTCCCCATCGTTGACCTTTTCTATCCGATGGTCGTCCCCATCGTTGATATTTTCGGCAGCCATACCCTGCCAGGTGGTCGTCCTCCACCTTTGATGGCCGTCCCCATCATTTTTCTCTTATCCCCAACAGAGCAGCCGTACCCTGCTAGGTGATCGTCCTTCACCTTTGATGGCCGTACCCCATCATCTGTTTATTTCATTTATTCTTTAACCCGATGGCCGTCCCCGTCGTGGTCCCTTTTTCTTTTCTTTTAGCCCGATGGCCGTCCCCATCGTTGGTTGCTTTACCTTTATGAACTTGATGGCCGTCCCCGTTGTGTTTCATTAACTCCCAGAAAATTTTACAGCTTTACCCTGATGGCCGTCCCCATCATAATTTGATTTTCCCCAGCTAGTCGGCCGTCCCCGTCTTGGCTTTACCTTCTATCCCCAGCATGTCGGCCGTCCCCGTCATCGCTTTGTTTTCCGCACCTTTACGATATACTTTATTTTCCTTTTACAATCTATATCCCTTTTCTTCTTTCTGTGAGTGCAAATTTTGGACTGTCTTTGGTATTCAACCACAAGTTATCTTGTTTGCCTATTAAGCCGTCGCTTACATCCTGCACAGCTAACTCATGTTTGAATAGGGGCAGCTGTAAACACCCCAAATTTGCCCTCACCCATTCACCATGGCTTGTGATCTTTCTCATATGCATAAACACAATCATACCATCTCATACCATAATTTTGAGTCATTGCATTGGTTCTAAGTCATCTGCACCTAGGGTTTGTGATCTGAGCAATCCAAGAGCTTCTTGAGCCACTCCAAAGGCTACCAATCACTTCAAAGGGATCCATGTGTGTTCAAGTATCATATTACATCCTCACAAAGTCAAAAATTCCAAAGAATCACAGGAACTGGGTTTGGTAGGGATGCAGAGCCAAGTTTGACTGCACAGTTGACTGAAAATTAGGGTTTTGGTTTCAGAGGCCATAACCCCAAATTTTTTGGTCATTCTTGTTTCCATGGGTCTCTATATGGTATAGGGAGTATGCATATTAATTTTCATGAAGAAATTCCATGGGGAAGTCATCTGATCAAAGGTTGACTTTCTGGACAAGTCAGTGCAAAATCAGGGCATCTGAGGCCCCAATGACCCAACCAATGGGTGATCTTCATCATTTTGAATGTATATGATCTTTATTTGATCATGGAAGAGGGTTGAAGTTCACAAAAATCAAGAATTTAGGGTTTTTGCAAATGTTGACTTTTTGGGCATAGTTGACTTTTCAAGAATGCATCATTTTAGGTCATTTTTCAAGCCTTGATTCTTGATCCAAAAAGGCTTCAAATGGAAAAACTTTGGTCATGAAAGTTGTAGATCTCATCTTTCCCTTTTCAAAAAGTACAAGAACATGATCAAACTCTTCTTGGATCAAAAGTTATGGTGTGACAAAGTTGGCTAAAATCATTGATTTTCAAGGCATGCCTCAAATGGAAATTTTGCAAAATCATGGACCAAGGCCAATTGCAACCTCTAATTCATTCCAAACCAATATGCAAACATTCTCTAAGTCATAAAATTCAGATTTGAACCAAGAATGCCCATGGTTATGGTTCATGTAACAAGACTTTTCACATGTGAACCAAAAAGGCAACAACTTGCAAAACACTCATGACACTTCCCTCAACTGGCTGCCTTGGCCTTTGAACCTTGCTAGCTCTCTCACCACACCATGCTGCGCCAGCCCTAGCCTTTGTACCAAGCTAGTATCAAGCCCATGCCTCTCTTACAAGAAATTTGACTTTTGGCAAAAGCAAACATCCCAATCACCACAGGCCATGTCACATCCTCTGGCCACTTGCATTTGTTTATTGTATCCTTTGGCAAGCCATAACACTAGGCAGGCAAGGCTGAAACAACACACAACAACACATTCACAAGAACACACAAAACTGCATAAGCCTTCGAATCTCCCTGCTCAGCCAAGAAACACTCAAACCATTTTCACCATTCAACTTACCATGCATCATTAAGAAGAAACCAGCAAGAACACAAGCCTGAATCAACCAGAACACCCCATAGCCATTCTTCACTTCATTTTGCAGTTCCTTTCGAATCTCCCTCCCTAGCTCACAAACATCCAAACAAACCTTGCAAAGCTTCTCCATACATCATCTGGACCATAAACCACCATTCACAATGGCCTGAAATTACCAGAATCATCATAGCCATTTCTGACTGAGGTAAAGCAGAAACTGTCGAAGCTCATCAACCAGCCTACATAAATTGTTCTAAGGCATTAAAACATCATCAAGAGGTCCTAAGGAGTGGATTGCACAAGGAGAGGTGGCCAGAAAGTCCTCAGGTTGAAAGCTCCAAATCTCAGGTAGCTTGAAATTTATTTTTCCAGAAATTGTTTTTCTTGTTACAAACTTGTTCCTTATGATTCACTGAGCATCCTGGTGTTTTTAGTTTTTGATTTGGTTCTAGAACGAGAGTTTAATTTCTCTCTGAAGCTTGCGTGCCCTAGTTTTTATTTCTTTCGATTCAGCTTATTTAGGAAGAAGAAATTTGTTTTGAGAGAGGGGTTCGATTCGTGAGTGTGTAAGGAACATTTCCCAATCCTTAGATTTTGTTTTTGTTACGATTTGAGGGAGTTTGAAGTTTTTCAGGGGAGTTGCTGGCCGGAGAAGACGACCGGAAGTCTTCTCCGGCCACCTGAGAGTGATTATGCCCTAATTACGTGATTAAATGCCATTTGAATTTGGACCTTTGGATGCGTTGAAAAAGTTGACTTCGCGCGCGTGTGAACGGCTAGGATGTAGTCATTAAACCCTAATCAGCATCATTTATTTAATTAATTAAGATTAATCCCGTTTGAATCTGGGCCATCAGATGGCGCGCGCAGTCAATGTTTTCAAACTCAGAGCCCATCCTGGCCATCCATCCTGATTACTTCCTTTTTTATTTAATTTTTATTCATTTTCTTTTCCTTTTATTTGCACATTTAATTAAAAATAGCAAAATATGTTTAAAAATTATGGGAATTTTTGTCAAGATTTTCATTATTTTTCAGAACACAAAAATATTTTTATTTTTATTTTTAGCATTAAAAAAAGTATTTTTAAATATTTAAAAGTTTCTTTTTAATTATTTAATGAAAATTAATTAATTAAAAATACTTTTAGGTATTTAAAAATTACAAAAAAATTCATGAAATGTTCTAAGACATTTAGAAACATTGTCCAACCTTCAAACCAAATTTCTTTTTTGATCTTGATGCATTTTAAAAATTTTTCATTGAATTAAATCATTTTTTATGCATTAATTTGATCCTAAGTTCAAAAATTCATTTCTGCCTATTTGAGAAGAGTTGGACATTGATTCTTTTTGCTTTGTTTTGTGTTTGGCATGTAGTTTCTAGGATAAAATGGCCATGATTTGTTTCCTCATTTTCAATTTGTTTGGCATTTCTTTTGTTTAGGAACCCTAAAAACCCTAATAACTTAGAAAAATCATAACTTGAGTTTGGTTAAGAGTTGAGACCTCCCCTTTGGACCTTGGTTTAGTATAGGTTTAGGGTTTCTTTGGGTAGCATTTTCCATTTTTTATCTTAGGGTTTGCTTCTGTTTTGGGTTTTTGTTTGATGTTTGATCCTTAAACCCTAATTTGAGCTTTCATTTGCATCCCCCTTGCATTCTCTTGCATAACATGACTTGTCTTTGCATTTTATGCATGCTTGTGTTTCATTTGACATCTTAAGACATGTATAAAGCATCTTTGATCATTGCATCTCATATTTGCCATGTCATTTGCTTTGTGTGCTTCATAACTTTTCATGTTCATTCATGCTCCTTAACTTGCATCATTTGCACCCATGATCTTGTATGAACATCTCCATGTCTTGCCTCATGTTTGCAGCACCTCATAACATCATAATCATCATCAATATGTTTCTGGTTTTGCTTAGCATCATGCCATTTCATCCCATCTTGCATTGCATTGCATTTCTTTCTAACATTTCAGGTGGTAAGTAACTTTGAGAAGTGAATTTGCCTTCACTTCTCATAACTTTTCTTCTCATCTCTCTTGCATCCATTGCTGCATTTCTATATGTGTTTGAGATTTGAGCTTGCTCATTCTTTCTCCTCCCACTTTCTTTCTTCAAGTGACTTGACTTCTTGAATGAAGCAAGTTGCTTTGCTTCTCTTGATCTTGTTCATCTGCTTCCTGGTGGCTCCTTTGAAGATCTTCTTTTGCAAACCTCACAAACCTTAGGAACAACCATGTATGACAATGAATTAGGGTTTTGATTAGTCTCCCCTCATAGTTTTACCTTTGTGTCTCTCTTTGAGTCCTCTCTTCTCACCTCATAATCTGGGGCTAAACCCTAAAGGCTTTAAGGCTTTGTGATTAAGCTTATGCCTGCATCCTTCTCTTAGGATGGAGTGTATAACCTTAATCCTAAGTGTTAAACCCTTAATGTGTTTAACTCCCTTAATCAATCCATCTAATAATCATCAAGACATCACACTTGTAACTTGGGCCTTGCATTAGGGTTCTAATTCTTCCTTAACTGGTTGAGAAGGACTAACCCTAGTGTTAATGGACAAGTCCCCCTCAAGTTGTCTTACAAATCATAAAATTCACTTCATCATCATACCATTAATTAAAATCCATTTAATCAAAGGTTTGTTTTGTCATGAGCTTAATCCCTAATCATGGATTAAGTTGAGGAGTTTTCCTCAGCCTAAACTTTCTCATCTATTATCCTTCTATTAGGATGGTGTAATGAGTCTGTTTAATCCCTGATTATGGCTTAACCTCATTACTCAACACTAAACAAAAACAACAAAAACATCTAATTAATCACAAGTAGGTTAATGATCTTAATCCTACACCAAAGGTGATTAAGTGTGAGAATCTGACTTCACACTTAAGGTATTCTCATTACCCCTAATCAGAGGGAAGATGTGTTGAGTTTACTAAATCCATTGGTTTAGACTTAAGCTCATTAACCTGTGACAAACTCTCAAAAGCAATAAAGGACTGAAAACTCAAAAACAAACAATAATCGTCTCCTTCGGGATTCTTTTCTCATCACCTTCACTCACAAACGAGAACTTGCTTCTTCCGTCTAATGCAAGACAGTTTGCACCTGAGCCAGACAGGTCATACACTTGAGCATTGTCAAGCAAGCAGTTCACCAGTCAATTCACCTTTCAGTCTCTTTGGGTCGAACTACGGTGTTCTGACTTCCTCATTGCACGAGAGGATACGTAGGCATAACTTAACGGTTATCGAACAAAAGTCTCTGTATATCCCCCCTCCTTCCAGCTTCATTCTTTAGCCTCATGATCTTGAGCATTTCACTCCTTTCTTACACTGACACTTTCATACTTCATATCACTTATACACTATACACTGACACCTGTACATCCTTTTCCAGCTATTGTATACACAGATTGCACTGACACTACCCCTTTAAAACACAAATCTTTTAAGCGTGGATCCCGTCGAGTACGGCGGACAATCTGGGTGCTAATACCTTCCCAGGTTGTAACCAACCCCCTTTCTCAGTCTCTCTGGTTCGCAACCGTCTTATCCATGTCTTTCTAGGTCTATGCAGCATTGCCTTTCCTCCGGGATAAAAATGCCTAGCTGGCGACTCTATTCATCTCCAGTGAGTTCACGACCGTGTGTTCTCATTGTTCCTTTCGCCGACCGCTCGCGCTTGTACCGGGATGCAAATCTTTGGGAGCGACAAAGGGGAACCAAAGATTCTTGGTCGTCTCCCCGGCAGAGTCGCAAGCTGTCGCTCCCTGGATTTCCATCATGGTACAAACGCGAAAGTGGCGCGGAACAGGTAGAGTCGCCAGCCAGGCATTTTTACCCCGAAGAGACGGGAACGGTAATGCTGCACAAACCAGAAGAAAGAAGAGGAAGGAAAAAGGTCCTACGAACCAAAGAGACTGGGTTCAGGAGTCGGTTACAACCTGGGAAGGTATTAGCACCCCAGGTCGTCCTCCGTACCCGACGGGATCCACACTTGCAAAGAAACTATTTCAAAGGGTGAATAAATGAAAGTTGCTGAAAAGAAAAGGAACTGAATTGGATAAAAAGGAAAGAAGGGGGGAAAATGTAGGGAAAATAAAAGAGTGTGCTCGAATGGGCCCTACCCCGTTGCCTATGTACCTCACTGGACATGAGGATCAGAGTCGTCGTAGTTCCCATAACTAGGGGTGGAAAGGATTGCTTGTGTCTTAAGGATTGAACTGCCTATGTCAATGCTCAGGTATTGCAGGCTCGGACGACGAGTGTGTAACCGTCTTGAAAAATGACAAGTAGGAGCAAGTTCGCGTACGGAGCGAAGGAGATGAGAAAAGAAGTCCTGAAGGAGCGACGATTATTGTTTTTTTGTGTGTTTTATGAGTTTTTACTTGGTGTGGCACAAAAGAATGAACTCAAACTCTCTTCCATGGAATGTGTACTTGCTACTACATTCCAAGATGGAATAATAGAACAAGCACACCAAGTAAGGAGAACTTATCCAAAACTTGTTTCCAAAGGCGAGGGCCTAAATTCATTGACTTGTTGAATTTATTAAGTGTTTTAGTGATTAAAATGAAGAAGTATTTTTTAGGGTTTTTCTTGATGAAAATGACTTCATGATCCGACTTGTGCATCATGATAGACAAATGCACTATTCCAAGATGGAATGAATACATATGCCCCATGGAATAAGGCTATTACATAAGAAGTCACTTCTTTCTTTATTAATGCTTTTTAGGTTTTGTTTTGAGATGAGAAGAGAAAGAGAACCAAAGGAGAAAAAGGAAAAAGTCTAATGGGGAAAGACTAAACCTAAAGTTGTCATGCAAAAAGTGGTCCTAAGGTTAGTGAGGTTTGAATTATCCTAAGAGAAAAGAAGAACCAAAGAGGAGCAAAAGAGAGGAGAAGAAAGCTAGCAAGATACTTACTCCTCTAAAGGAGATAAGTTGCTCCTAAAGGGGGAAGAAAAGAGTTACATCACATGATGGCATAAGGCACATCAAAAACCACAAAGTAGAAAGCAACTTAAGAAAAGAAAAAATGAAGAGTTGAAATGTGGATAAACATTCACACTTCTCTTACCATAATCCCCTGCAATGTTAGCAAAAAATTCAGCATATGTTCATCAACACAATCATGGAATTAGCATGCTCAAAGTTTAAATCAACAAAGATCAAACAAACATGCCAAACTTTGCGCATACAAGAATTTACGTGCCGAGAACATGAAGGCATGCATCAACAAGTAAGGGGATCAAACAAGCATACTCAATGATACTCAATGATCATACAATGATCCATGGAAATTAAAACAAGTAAGGGGATCAAACAAGCTCAAAACAACTCCAAAATGACATTCTGCATCAGTGTTTACCGGTTAACCAAAGCGTTAACCGGTTAATCAGTTCAAACCTGCAGCAAAATACGCAAAAAACAAGTGCGTTAACCAGTTAACCAAAGCATTAACCGGTTAACACTGTCAAAACAGCAACAAATCCTGCATGAAAATCAGCTCAAATCCAACTTATTCAAATAATTCCACACCAGACCAGCAATCAATTAAGCATGAAATAAATGGATCAATTCACATTAATTGACATCATTAAGCTCATGAACATTAGCACACGGATCCGGCTACAAATCAACCAATCAATTCAAGCAACACAAGCAAATACACAAGCACATGGTGGATCTAAAGCACAAGCATGCAAATAAGCTAAAACAGAGCTAGATCTGAATTTAACCAACCTACAAAGCCGAGGTACGCTTTGGTAATTGTTGTTTGAGCTGGAAATGAGAGATTTCGCGGAAAACTTTGAAGATTTGGTGCTAAGCTTCACACTCCATGCAAAATAAATGCAAGCAAAGGGTCTTGGTGCAGAATTTTGGCTCCAAAAGCACTTCTAATCTCCAAACCAGATCTAAACCACCAAGTAAACCAGCAAATTGATGCCAAGAAGCTATGGATGGAGGTCTAGTTCCAAGATCTACACACTTTAATGCAAATTTATGTGATCTTCAAAGAGGAACTTTGAGTGATTTGGGAAATTGAGAGAAAAAAGTGAGAGAATGGTGAGAGAGATCAAAATTCAGAAAAATGGAAATTGAAAATTATGAGAGAGTCCCTTTTTTGGTTTAGAGGGAAATGGATTAAATATGGTTTAGGTTTGGGGCCCAAAATTTTGGCTTGGGATCCAAAAATATGGTTTGGGAAAGTGATTAGGATCTAGCATTGGAATTAGGCTTGGATAAATGCTCTAGATCCTTCTCCATAATTCAAATGAATAAAAATAAAAAAATTGGAAAAAATAGAGCCAAAAACACATGTTGAATTGCTGCTGGAATTCAAAATTCGCAGCCGTTAACCGGTTAACCAAAGCGTTAACCGGTTAACGCCAGTGAATTTTGAATTTTCCCTCCATTTGGTGGGAAACCTCAATAATAACCCGACGCCAACCGTTCTGATCTGATTTTGACCTTCAATATTTTTTTTAGGGCTTTGAACATGATACAGAGCTTGTATAAAAGATCATGTAAGCTTCTTGACAGGTCACCATGCTCTTGATTTTGACTTGTAGTGCTTCAAATTTCCCGGATGGTCGATCACATGCCTTATGCTAGAACATGCAAGTGATATGCTTCATCTTTCTATGCAAAATGATAAGGACATGACATGTTTATGATAATTATGATGCTAAACAAAAGAGAGCAAATTTGGGGTGTTACAGTATGCATGTTTGTGTGATCCAGATAAGGAGTGTCCTAGGAGTCCATAAGGCTATATTGTATAAAGCTGCTCTCTGTAGTTTATGCTAGATTCTTGAGGTGTTATGAACCATATTGTTGCACTTCTAGCAGATAGTATATGGTTGGATGTCAGAACATGTCTCAAGACATGTGTGTATTATTCTATTTTTTGAGTGTTTGTGGACAGTGCTGGCAGAAAAATGTGAAACAAGGGGTTTTCATGCGTGTTTGTTATTGGGTCGTTTGTTTTGGGAGAACAAGTCAGCTGGCCAAGGTTTGTTTTTATTTCATAATGAATGGTGCATAAGTTTTTGCTCCTTTCATAAAGATCTTGGACAAAGAACTCTACTTTTTCAAGGATAGGACGTTACTATCTATACCTTGGTTCCCTATTGATATAAGCGTATTCCCTCCTCCTCCAGCATGTGAGTTTTCCTGTTTTCATCTTCTCTTCTAATGGAATTCTTTAGAGTTTGGATGAATAATTAGTGGGTATAGTAATGTGAGGGATATGTTTGCCAAGTTTTGGCAAAAAAGGCGGAGAAAGAGTGTGTACAGATGTTGTACTCAGAGATGTTGTCACAGCAGCTGCATCTGTTGTTATGTGTGGTGGTTATCAGGATGTCAAGGTGGATGTTGTATGCTAGTCTTTGTGACTTGTGTCCTGAGTTTTTGAACACAATTGTGACTTGTGTTTTGAGTTACATAAGGGTATTAAAGATTGTTCTCTTATGGAACCATTGGCCTTCTAGATGGAAGATGTTCAGCAGGTTGTGGAGGAAACTTCTCAGAATATGAAAAGAAAGGAGGTAGAAACAGATTAGTTCGGTCAAGAGTTCAGGACTTTCTACTCCTTATGATATTACTATTGTATACATTGGAAGAAGAGGTATTTGCAACTTATCCACTGAAAGAATGAGTGATTGTTGTTTGTTTTTGTGAATATTGTTGAAGATGTCAAACAACATGTCCTGGCATAATGGAGAGTTTGTTGATTGCCTATTTCCTGTTTCTACTGTTATTTTTTATATATTTTCTTGTAATATTTGTTTAGCCAAAATTTGCCAAATGGGGAGATTGTAAGAGCTGTATTTTTAGGTTGGCATTAATTTTGTAAAACAAATATAGCAGCGGTGTGTATATACAGGATATTTGCAAAACACAGAAAATATGAAGCAAAGAGTCATTTGTGTGTACCCAAACATGTTGTGTTGAAATTTTTCAACATTTGGAACAACATGTCAAAGAAGATGTCAAGACAGTTCATTCGACATCATGAACTACTGAAGATGGATTGAAGTTTCTATTTTGGTTTCAACAGAAACAGTTATATTGAAGATTTAAATCAATCCAATGGCGCTGATTGTAAAAGATCTTGAAGACTCAGTTTAAATTGAAGACAAATATTGAAAAATATAGAGTTTCTATATTTAGAGATATTTTAGGAGTTTTTAGATTTAAAGATATTTTTTGTATATTTATAAGCAGATTTTTTCTGCATTTTTGTAGCAGCTATTGTTTTGATTGTTTAGGCCTAAATCCAGTTGGGAATAGGTTATAAAAGAAACCTTGTAACCTAGTTTAGAAACAACCAAACAAACCGGAAATGTAATATCATTAGGGTTGTGTTCTTGTGGAAGCCGTGCGCAATAAGGAACCCGATTATGGTTGCTTCACTTGTGATTCTCGAAGCTTTTAAGCAAGAGAAGTGATGTACTTAAATGAAGTTGCTAAGCAAGGTTAAGTTGTTTGTAATGGAAGTATTGTGTCTGTTTGTAAATTGTTGTATAGGTTTGAAGCTGTCAAAATCAACAACTGACTGTTGGCACTGTGAGACATCACTGAGGTGATTTGAAGTGAGGATGAGTTTCTCATATTTAGGAGTTCCTAAATAGAAGTTGCATAAATAGTGATTAAATGAGAAGACTGTAAATTGTAGGTGTTTGCTGAGAAGTCTTTGAATTGGTATTACATAGTGGATTTCCTTCCTGGATTGGTAGCCCCTAGAAGAGATTGGTTTGATCAAACTGGGTTAACAATTTTGTTGTGTTCTTTATAGCTTTTCTGTTTTCTGTTATTATGCAGTACCTGAACTTAATGACATATCAGATGTCATAACATCCTGAAGAATGTTTGAATCTGATATATCAGAATTTTAAATTTGTTGTTGTATATGCCTTACCATGTTTATAAGTAACAGATAAGATGTCTCAATATCATATTTGACATTTGAGTCTGTCATACCAGAATTTCACGTCGGAGGACGAGGCTGCCAACTTGGAATTCTCTTTTAATGACTTTTAAGTCGTGGCGCAAAGCTGGCTTCTGTTTCAGTGATGCTTCCCAAAGAGATGCCTCAGACCAAATTTCCTCGACAAGGTCGAGTTCCACTCGCAATGCTTCATCATTCAGCTCCTCGTTGAGGGTTTCTTCCGTCCGTCTTGAGGGTTCTCAGATTTCTACTAGGATGACTGCCTCAGTTCCGTAGGTTAGCCGGAATGGGGTTTCCCCGGTCGTTGAATGCGGAATCATGCGGTATGCCTAAAGAATGCTATGTAACTCCTCGACCTAAGCCTTTTTCGCTTCGCCTAGTCTGAGTTTTAGGCCTCGTAAGATTACCTTGTTGGCCGCCTCTGCTTGGTCGTTAGTCTGGGGGTATTCGACGGATGTGAAGTGTTGATTTGTTCCTAGATTGGCAACGAAATCTTGGAACCGTTTGTCCGTGAACTGCTTTCCATTGTCGGTGACGAGGACCTGGAGTATGCCGAAGCGGGCGAGGATGTTCGTTTTGAAGAAACAGAGTATATTTTGTGTTTTTATTTTAGCGAGGGATTCAGCCTTGATCCACTTTGTAAATTAGTCGACACTGACAGTAAGATATTTGTTTTGATAGGATCCGGTCCTGAAGGGCCCGAGGATGTCCATCCCCCACCAAGTGAAGGGCCACGAGGAGGACAATGTCTTAAGCTCGTTAGGGGGAGCTAGGTGCATATCCCAGTGTCTCTGACACCTGTCGCATCTCTTGACATGCTCTTTTGCGTTGTGTTGCATCGTTGGTCAATAATAGCCTGCTCAGAGTGCTTTTCGTGCTAAGGATTTTCCTCCGAGATGTTGAGCGTTAATTCCTCCGTGGATTTCTCCTAGTATATTGGGGACCTTTTCTTCGTCGACGCATTTGAGTAGCGGGATGGAGAATCCTCGTCGGTAGAGTTTCCTTCAACGATGACATATGAGCATGCCATTCTCTTGGTCACGGATGCCTCTTTTGGTTCGGCCGATAGTTCTTCTTCCGTGAGGTAATTATAAATGGGAGTCATCCAACAATGGGTGTCACCGATGGAAATTACGTCGAGTGTCGGGGAAGCTTTATCGATGCTTGGTCGCGGGAGAATTTCCTGGATCACAGATTTGTTTCCACCCTTCTTCTGTGTGCTCGCCAGTTTAGATAAGATGTCTTCTCGTGTGTTGTGCTCGCGCGGAATGTGTTGGACTTCCCACGAGTTGAACATTTCTAATTTATCTTTGACGAGGGCCAAGTACTCGATGAGATTGTTGTTTTTGGCCTGGTAGTCTCCCTGTACCTGGGAAGCTACAAGCTGCAAGTCAGTGGATATTTTTACTTCTTTTTCGCCTAAGTCTTCAGCCAGCTGTAGGCCTGCTAGGAAAGCTTTGTATTCTACATGGTGGTTTGAAGTCGGTAAGGATAAAGCTAACGACACCTCAATCAAGATATCGTCTTCGTTCTAGAGGATGATACCTGCATCATTCCCTGCCGAGCCGGAGGCACCGTCCACAAAGATCTTCCATTTGTGGGCATTGTTGGTCGGGGTCGAGTGATATGTCATCTCGGCGACGAAGTCGACCAGGACCTGTGCTTTTAAGGCCTTCCTGCTTTCGTATTGGATGTCGAACTCTGATAGTTCCAAAAACCATTTCAACATCCTCTCGGGCATATCTGATAGTTCGAGCGGCTGTTTTATGGGCTAGTCTACTCGGACTTTAATTGTGTAGGAGAGGAAGTAATGTCGCAATCTCCTCGCTGCGTTTATCAGGGCCAAAGAAACCTTTCCAATCTGTTAGTATCTGAGTTCATGGCTTTGTATGGCTTTGCTCGTGAATTAAACAATTTTCTGCCCGCCGGTTGTTTCGCGGATGAGGGTTGCGCCGATCGCCTTAGTGGCCACAGACAGGTATAGGTACAATGTTTCCTTTTCTTGAGGTTGTGACAGAACTGGCGGTTCGGAAAGCACTTTCTTAAGGTGGAGCAAAGATTGTTCTCACTCCTTGGTCCATTCAAAGGTGGCTTCTTTCTGTAGTAACTTGAAGATAGGAAGTGCGTGTTGTACGGATTTGGCGACGAAACGAGCTAGATAGGCGAGCATCCCATTGAGAGACTGGATAGATTTATTCGAGTTTGGTGTTCAGAATTCTGAAAATGCCTGATGTTTGTCGGGGTTGGATTCGATTCCTCGCTCGGTGAGTTAGAAGCCTAGGAATTTCCCTTCTTGTACGCCAATGGTGCACTTTTCTGGGTTGAATCTCATTTTGCACCTCCTCACTTGTTCAAAGACCTTTCTTAAGTGATGGGCATGGTTGAGCTCCTCGTGTGATTCTACGATCATGTCGTACATATAGACCTCGAGCATGTCCCCAATCTCCCCTCGGAAGACTTTGTTAATCATGCGTTGGTATATAGCTCCGACATTCTTCAGCCTGAAAGGCATAACATTGTAGTAGTAATTGCTCGTCGGGGTCATGAAGGCCGTGTGTCGGTTGCTTGTGTCCGACATGGGAATTTGGTTGTACCCGTTGTATGCATCGATGAAGGACAAGAGTTTAAAACCTGCAGAATTGTCTACCAATTTATCAATGTTAGGTAAGGGGAAAGCATATTTAGGACATGCCCTATTGAGATCGGTATAATCAACACACATTCTCCATTTTCCATTATTTTTCTTAACAAGGACTACATTGGAGAGCTAGGTTGTGTATTAGGCTTCACAAATAAAATTTTCCTCTAAGAGGTCTTTTACAACCTGCTCGTCAGCCTCCGCTTTCTCGTGAGACTGCTTACGACTATGATGTGTTATGGCCCTAACGGCCGGATCTATGGCTAGTTGATGGCAGGCGACCTCGGGGTCGAGATCGGGCATCTCAGCAGTGCTCCACGTGAATAGGTTTGCATTCTCTCTGAGGCAGGTTGTGAGCTGCTCCCTTGTCGTTGACGGGAGTCCAGTGCCAATCTTCATGCTTTTGTCGGGATCGTCACCTAGAGGAACAAGCTCAAATTCGCCGTCGGGGACTGGACGTGTAACACCCTTTCTACCCCATCACTATAACAATTTATCAGATTAAACTCATAAAAAGGGTATCACATCTTCAAAATCAAACATCTTAAACATCATAATAGTCATGTCCCATAACACAGGTTATAAAATCCTGAATATCAAAACTCATTTTTCAATAATTACGCAGCGGAAAAACAAAACATCATTTTTCATCTTTAATTAAAAGAAAGTTTTATAATTCAATCCAAAACATCGTGTAAGTCTCAATTAATCAAAAGAACAACACTTAATTCAATTTAACAAAATAAACTCAATGTTCTCAAGCGAAAACTCATCCCGATGTTACTGGACACAGAGCAGGACTCCACTTCTGATTAACAACGACGACACACACTAACTCCAAGTTAAAACGTGCACCGACTTAACCTTGAGTATCTGCAGGATGACATAATAGACCATCACAAAATGCAAGTAGGGTGAGTAAATTCACATTCAATAAAGTAATATAAAAATGAGAATTCATAAACAAAATCTTCAAACAAATTCTATCATTCCAAGACTCATTCATTCACAACATCAAATACATCACGTCACAACACAAACTCAACGCAAATCATGTTATGTCATTTAGAATGAAATGCAACATCTTATTATGCATGTGGTACCAAAACATCCTCATGGATGGACACTGGGCCATCAATCCTCCACAAGGGAGCACATCATAACATCATATCACTTCAATCCGCACAATGGGATTGAAGATACCAATGGACCAAAAGTCCCCTCATAAATCATGCCATGAATGCAAGATACAATATACACGTACCTCATCAAAACATCATAAACATTGCATTTGCATCCATCGTTAATCATCATATATTTTCCTCATTTAACATCTTCCTCTAAGTCATTTCATCATACTTCATAAAGTCATGAAAACAACATAAATCATCATACATCATTTTATCATCATTCCTACACATATAGCCTCTAAACACATCGTACAACATCACTAAAATATCATAACATCTTATAACACAAAACACATCGATTAAACCATTTTCCAGAATTAAAATAATTTTTCGAAAAATGTAAGGTCTCGCTAAGCGAGCTACCCCCTCGCTAAGCGACCAACACTATGTATTGTGAGGTCCAAAATTCTCACTTGCTCTCTAAGCGAGCATCGCAATTCCTCAAAAAATTTTGCAATTTCAGAATCACTCCTCTACAACAAAACCCACTCAAAAACCAGTTTTTAACAGCAGTAACCCATAAAATCATCATCACAATCCACATTCATCATATTATCATCAGATACATCATATAACATCATTATTTATCATCAATTTCATCATAAAACATCATCATATAGCACATCATCGATCAAAACCCCATAACCCTAAGACTCTCCCTCAAAACCCCAAATTGTATCTCTATATTACAATACCGAACTGAAACTTACTCCCGATACCTAAATTCGTCGGATTCTTTCGATAATCCTCTACGATTTCCTCTTCAACCTTCAAGTCCTAGCATTTTCTTCTGAGCTCTCCTTTTCTTCTCCCAAATGTATGATCGTTACCAATGATCATACAATCCCAAACTTTACCTTCTTAGTCAATCTTACCCTTAGGACCTCATTAAACTTTTCCCATCTCACCCTCACTAATCTCTACCAAAAGACCTCAATACCCTCAACTCCTTATTTCTCTTATTTTATTTAATTAATCTCAAATAATTAAATAATGTCACACCATTACTAAATTAATATTATCAAAATATTAATTTAAATCATCACAACATCATAACATCAAGAAATCCTCAAAATTCATAACAAACACGTCAATTAAATCAAAATCAACTTTGGGGTGTTACAACTCTCCCCCACTTAAGAATTTTCGTCCTTGAAAATGTACCTGAAGAAAACAACGTCGGATACGATTCCTTCATTTGATCTTCATGTTCCCAAGTCCAACTATCACCAGCTGGTCCACCCTACAATACCTTCAATAAGAAAATCTCTTTACCTCTTAGTTGTTTCATCTCTTTACCATTTATTCGTACTGGTGAAATTTCCACAGTTATATTATCTCTTACTCAAACTTCATCCATCTGAATCACATGCGACGGATCTGAAATGTACTTCCTCAGTTGTGACACATGAAACACATCATGTAAATTCGCAAGTAACGGTGGTAATGCAATTCGATATGCCACCTCCCCGACCCTTTGCGAAATCTGATACGGTCCAATGAGTAAGCTTTCTAGACTTCAAAGCTCGCCCAACACCAGTCACTAGAGTAACCCTCAATAACACATGACCTCCCTCTTGAAACTCAAGTTATTTCCTCATCTTATCATGATAACTCTTTTGACAACTTTGTGAAGTCTTCATCCTTTCTTGTATCATCTTAATCTTTTTAGTCGTCTCTTGCACAATCTCAAGTCCGAGCACAACACTCTCGTCTGACTCATACAAACACAACGGAGTTCTACACCGCCTCCCATACAATGTTTCATACGAAGCCATACCAATGCTCGCATGAAAACTATTGTTATAAGTAAACTCAATCAACGAAAAATGACTATCCCACACACCTCCATGGTCCAACACACAAGCCCTCATAAAATCCTCTAATGATTGGATAGTTTGTTTTGTCTGACCGTCTGTCTGCAGATGATAAGCAGAACTCATCCTCAACTTGGTTCCCAAAGCTTCTTGTAGACTCTTCCAAAATCTCAACGTAAACCACAGATCTCTATCCAACACGATACTCGAAGGTATCCCATGCAACTTCATAATCTCATCAATATACATCTCTGATAGCTTCGACATGGAGGGATTAATCATCATTGCTAAGAAATGCACTGACTTAGTTAATCGATCAACAATCACCCAAATAGAATCATTTCCATTCACCGTCTTCGACAAACCTATCACAAAATTCATAGAAATGTTATCCCATTTCCATTCCGGAATACTCAACGGTTGCATCATATCTAAAGGCTTTTGATGCTCAAGCTTCTATTTCTGGCAAACCAAACAAGCATACACAAATTCCACAACATCTTTATGCATACCCGACCACCAAAACAACTTATGCAAATCATGATACATCTTAGTAGAACTAGGATGAATACTCAACCTATTTCGATGTCCTTCTTCTAGAATACTTTTCTTTAATTTTGGAATGTCAGGAACACACATGATCTCGAAACCTCATCATATCATTCTCATCAATTCGGAATTCCCCTTCGTTACCTTGGTTAATCAAAGTCATTTGATCAACCAACTTCAAATCTTATTGTTGTCCTATTTGGATCTCTTCCACAATATCATTAGTCAATTTTAGCATACCCAGTTTCACACTCTCAGATGTATCTCACACAACAAACTCATGTCTCTGAACTGCTCAATCATCTTGAGTTCTTTCACCATCATCATCAACATATGCAAAGTCTTCCTACTCAAAGCATCAACTACCATATTAGCCTTACCAGGGTGGTAACTCAAATCAAAATCAAAGTCTTTCAACATCTCTAACCATCTTCTCTGCCTCATTTTTAGTTCCTTCTGATCAAACAAGTATTTCAAACTCTTATGATCGCTGAACACCTCAAATCTCGATCCAAAAAGATAGTGTCTCCAAATATTTAACACGAAAACCAAGGCTGCCAACTCTAAGTCATGGGCAAGATAGTTCCTCTCATGAACATGTAGCTGTCTAGAAGCATAGGCAACTACTTTACCATTCTGCATCAACACACCACCAAGACCCATCTTCGAAGAATCACAGTATACCATAAAAGATTCATTTGGATCAGACAAAATCAATATTGGAGCGGTTGTCAATCTCTTATTTAATTCAACAAAACTCTTCTCGCACGCAACATCCCACAAATAAGCCCGACCCTTTCGAGTCAACTAAGTCAGAGGCAATTGTTGTACCCCAAAATTTGCCCTCTGTTTTTAACTCTAACAAACTTTTTGTTTCTCATTCATTTTCATCATCTTCATAGCATAGCATGTATTTCGTCTTAATATTAGCCGAAATAATTTCTCGGAATTTGCAGACAGACTGGTCAAATTAATTTTTTTTAACTATGCCTAAAATCAGTAAACGAAAAATGTCAAGTTTAAGTTTACAAATGTCGGTAACATTAATCTGCGGTTCATGTGGTTTAATTTGACATGCTAAAAGTATTTTTATGACTATTTTTGGTTGTATATTGATCAGTCTGAGCAGTTTAAACGGTCATAATTTTTATTTCAAAATTCGATCAAACGTTGTATTTTTTCGAGTCGTTTATTTTGTGCTGATCATTTTGATATATTCATTTTATTTTTTCGAGCATTTTGGCGCCCGACTTTTATTTTTTGGGTCCTTTTATTTTTATATTGGGTCTAGAATAAATAAATGGATTTATTAGTTTTATTTTAATTTTAAATAATTTAATTATTAAAACTTTATTTGATTTTTAAATTAACATTTTATTGGATCTCAAAATAAACACTTAGGCCCGTTATGCTAACCATAATTTAGTTCTATATATACTTATTG
Organism: Lathyrus aphaca; assembly: GCA_963966055.1. Taxonomy (NCBI): domain Eukaryota; kingdom Viridiplantae; phylum Streptophyta; class Magnoliopsida; order Fabales; family Fabaceae; genus Lathyrus; species Lathyrus aphaca. The sequence goes on along the minus strand of OZ014519.1, from coordinate 405,477,434 downwards.
TGTGTTGCTGCTAGAGAGACACAGGAAAAAGATCGGAAAAAAAAAAGAAAAAAAAAGAAGAGATCGGCTGCGCTGACAAACAGAAAGAGGCGAATCCTATAAAACCACAGTATTGGTTTTGCTTTGTGAGGTAGGGATCGACTTTACTGAAACTAATATTGACCTTTAAAAAAATCCTTTCTAATTGTCTTGTTGTAATGTACATAGCATTTCCATTTTCTTTATTATTTTTCTCGATCTAAATGTCTTGTTGCAGCATACATACATGACTTATTTTGTTTTGCTTTATATACAGTTTTTGTTTTTACTGATATTACATATAAAATAAGATATGCCTTACATAACTTATTTGGTTTTGCTTAATATATACATAGTTTTCCTTTTTTACTGTATGCATTACGTTTTGTGACCATCATACTTTTTGTTAAATAAATTTTCTCATTCTGTTTTATGATTATTTAGATTATTCGAATCAGATCGGGTTGATACGTTGTTCGCACAATTGTGTGTATGAGGCGTGACACTTATGTTGATCTGATCCAGTTGCGATGATCGCAATTATTGCGTTAGCAACATCGTTGTTTTTTTTATTTCTTTTATATAATTAATTAGGTTCAAATATCTAACTACCCTCATTTTTTCCTAAACCTTAAATTTTTTTATATAAACCTTAATTGTTTCTCTAAAACTGATTATATATTTTCTTTATGAATTTTAACGTGTTCAACCTTAACTTTTTCACTAACCCATAAATATTTTTTTTAACCCTAATAATTTTCTTTATAAACCTTGAACTCTAATTTTCACTCTAACTCTAACTCATATTTATGTTATTCATTTGTCATTTATTTTGTTATGTAAATTTGTAATTTTCTATATTTTTATTTTTTCGCCTTATAATTATGTAACTGCCCCGAAGCCATGTAATGTGTATGAATTTTTATTTTCTGCCTTTAAATTTCTGCCTTTATTATTATTTATTTTATTATTTATTATTATTATTCCCTGCGTGGTTAGTAATTTAGGGCGTGCCAAGAACTAAATGAAAATCAATATGGACTTAGATCACTAATTAAAAAAAATAATTGAAAATAATATTCACACACGTAAGTCGGTCGTTCTACGATCGCCATCTGCACCTCCTAAGGTTTCCCCTCTTAGTTGCCTTAGTATGGTCAAGTCCCTCGAAAATAGGGTGTCTTAAGCAAAGTCCCTCCATGAAATAAATCATCTAGTCCCTCCTAGATTCTAAAAGATCAAATCCCTCGAAAATAGGGTGTCTTAAGCAAAGACCTTCCATGAAATAAATCATCTAGTCCCTCCCAGATTCTAAAAGATCAAGTCCCTATGAGGTTTCCTATGATAAATGAGCTTGTCCCTTTGGTTTAAAAAATGATAGTCCCTCTGAATTGCTAAAGACACCATCCAGTTGCCTTCATTGACCATGTGATGACCCTACGCCCGTCCCTTAATAAAATCCAAGGTAATGACTACCTATTCCTTAATAATAGGGACAGTCTTACCCTTGAAAGAATATAAAAGAACATTAAAGACTGGTCTAGGGTAGGAACTCTAAGTTACTTGCTCACACTTCAAAAAAATACTTTTTACACCTCACAATTTTCAAACATTTTCAAAACAACGGCTTTGTATACATCCATACGAGGATCATTACAAAGTACTTAGAAACTTTTCTAATCACACACTTCACACTTTCAAAACAATTAAGTGAGCTAAGTAACTAAGAGCCCATGTATAACCATGGATATAAAGGGTGCTAACACCTTCCCTTTATATAACCTACCCCCCGAACTCAAGTCTTTTAAAAATAGGTATTTCCTGTTCTTTTATGTACTTTTCACATGGATAAAATAAAAGTCGGTGGCGACTCTTGCTATCCGCAAAATTTATAGAAAGTCAGTTCTCTCACCGTGTTACAGCAATGCCAACTGTAACACGGTGGGAGAACTGACTTTTATTATTTGGTTGCAAAATATGTTGCGGTAAGCAAGAGTCGCCACCGACTTTTATTTTATACAATAAAGAAAGGAATAAAAGAACAGGAAAGACCTTTGGAAAAATATTTTTGAGTTCGGGGGGTAAGTTATACAAAGGGAATGTGTTAGCACCCTTTGTATCCATGGTTATCCATGGGCTCTTAACTGCTTAGCTCACTTTACTTTGTATGAAAAAAATAGTGTAGTGTGTGATTAGAAAAATATTTCATAAAGGTTTACCTATGCAATGGTTCTCATATGAACGTATACAAAGGGTTTACTGTTTAAAAATATTTGAAAATGAGAGGTGTGAAAGGTATTTTTTTGAAAATCGTGAGCAAGCACTTAAGAACTACTTACCTTAAATTGTAAGGTCTTTCTTGTCATTTAATTTTTTATGGATAGAAATGTCCTTACATTTAGTTAGTAAGTAGTCTTATCCTTGGATTTGGAAGGGACAGGTGTAGGGTCATTATTATGGTCATAAAAGGCAACATGTATGGACACCTTAACAATTCGAAGGGACTATCATCATTTTCATAGGGAGAAGATCATTTATTCGAATGCAACTTTGAAGGGATATCGATGGACTATGATCTTTTTCGAAAGGCAACTATGATGATTTATTTCTTTTAGGCAACAAGTTAAGGTATCCCTACGTTCGAGGGACTTGACCATTATTTTGTAAGGCAACAAGAGAGGTTACCCTAGGGGTGTGAGTGTGCAAGTGTATTAAATTCAGTTATTTTAATCTTGGAAATTAGTGGGCTAAGTCCATTTTTTATTTGCATACATTCTTTTCACACCTTATCGTTACTAACCACGCAGTTAATTATTTTGCGGAATTTAAAAACGAAAGTAAACCATAGCTATTACATCATGGGGAGGGGATACATAATTTAAATTGGGGGAGTGCGGGAAAAAAATGACGGAAATTATTAACTATTACAAGACGATTAGCATCCTATACACTTGTTATCATAAATATAAATGGCAACGAAAATTAAAATCGAGGAAGAATAAGAATAGGGAAAGAAGAAATATCGGAGGATTCGTATAAGATCGATTAATTGGTTTTTTATTGACAAAATAAGGTTTTTATGATTTTTGAAATTTAAATTAATTATTAGATATATAAAAAAAAATATTATATGTCTTATATTTTTAAAAAAAAAGGTTATTAATTTTCATGATTTATTATTGGTAAAAAAAGTTATTAATTAATCAATTAAAATAAATAAAAATAAGAAAATAAATAAGAAAAATAAGTGAGAAAATAAAAAAAATAGAAAAAACAAAGAAAAAGGGCAAAAAGAGAAGGGGGGACGTTGGGGTTTGAACCCAGGTCCTCAAGGTCAAACGTGTATGCCTCTACCACCAGGCCATTTGTGCCCGCGTGACAAATAATAGAAAAGATCAATTAAATATTAAAACCAAACAAAATCCAGAATCGGCCAATGCAAACACGCCACATCTCGTCTTCTTCATCACAACCTGCAGAATTTAGCTACGATTTGGCTACGAATTTGCTACGACTTTGTTTGTAGCAAAAAAGACCTGCAATTTGAAAAGTCAAGAAATCGAAAGATTAAATACATCAAGATTGTCCAAATCCACTAATTTGACCCCTAGGAATCCAATGGTGGTGTCTGTTTTCTCAGAAAATGCTTATATAGGGAGATTCGAATCTTGGGGAGTTTATGCCCTAACAATGGCAACTCTCCATTCTTGCACCAAAACCTGAAAACAATGGATCTAAATGATCCTAAGCATCTTGTTAAGCATAAATATGAATGAAAAAACAAGTAGGATGGCATGTAATGAAATATTCAAAAATGTTAAATAGTGAGGGGCGGCCATGGCTTGTAGGTCATGCTTCACGCGTTTTTAACCATTAAGAATGATTGAGATAGCCTCCTGGGATCTCCTTGAAGATTGTTGAACGTGTGGAATTGGTTGGAACTTGTTGAGATTGATTTTGCAGCTTACCCTAATTTCTTCACCTTATAGAACTTTTCTTTAGGGTTCTTGTGCAATAAATTCCTTCCCTTGACTTTGTGCATGTGATAAATATATAGAGAGGATGATTTTAGGTCAGAAATTTGGGCTTGGGTGAAGAATATTTGATTTGCTATTCGAGTGTGATTCAAATCTTTCTATTTTTGCATATTTGGTAATCACACCTTTCCTCTCTTGCCTTGCACGAATTTGGATCATACATTATGACAATAAACCTCAAAATCTGATCCCAAAATAATCCATATATCAAATATTTGATTTTTCAATATTTATTTTAATTAAAATTGAATTAAAATGAATTAAATCCAATAAAATATAAAATAAACAAATAAAATCAAAATATATGACGTATAGGTCGTGGATCATCTTAGAATTAAGTTTGGATTGTGAAAACATAGGCCCATTTGGCAAAAACTCAAGTTTGGTCATTGTTTGCTTTATACACCTCCTCAAATTTGCTCAACTTTAATAATGCATAACTTCCTCAATTTTTATCATATGAATGTGCTCTTGGACTTTTAGGAAAGCTTCAAGTGTCCTTTAATAACTCCTTTTGGTCCCATGTTCATTTAATCTTCCATGTTCAAGTTATGAGCTTTTGAAAAAGTTGACTTTTTGTTGACTTTTTAGAGGACTTGTAATGTTTTGGCTCATATCTCTCAAATGAAGCATTTCTGGCCTTAGCTTATGAGACACAAAGTTGTAAATAGTTGAATTTCCTTCAAAATGAGCTTTGAATGGGAAATTTATGATGAAGTATGTGAAATTTAGAGCTGGTCAAAGTACAGTTGACTTTCTCCTTAAGAAACCCTAATTTAGCAACTTTTGCCTTGTGATGAATTTGAGGTTTTCTTGATGAATCATGATCAACCCTTGATCAAATGATGAATATTACTTCATAATCTTTATGTTGACCATAAATCTTGAAGTTTGACTATATGTTGACCACAATTGACTTCTTACCTAAGTCAATTGATTATTGATCATTTGAGCATCTGACTGACCAAACTTGTAGGGAAAGTCTTGAAACTTGACATGAGGGTCCTTTGAAGTATATGGGATATCATGAAGTCCACTTAAGGATTTGGAAGTCCAATTTACCTTGGGAAACTCAAAACCCTTATTTGAGGTATATTGCTTAGGACGAGGTTTTGTCTGATGAAACCTTGAATTCCTTTGAGCAATTGAGAATCTTATGAACATTAGGAAACCTCTTGAGACATATGGTCTTGAATATATGAGGAAAATTTTTGGGGTACAACAACTGCCCCTGTTCAATTTTTTGAAACCTGGGGGGTTAGATTGGCATACGCGCCATTCGTGACCTGAAGGTGGAAGAGGATTGAACAATTAAAGCCCAAAAATTTGCACTCGCCGGTGCGTAGAGTAACATTGTTGGTTGATTGTATTTCTTAAATGGGCTTAAATATGCCATTTGGAGTATTTTGAGATGGGCCTATAGATGTCATCCAAAGTATCAGAATGTGTCTACGTTTGACTCTATCTGAATGTTGTTCTAGAATAAGTATCAGAACTAGATCTTTGTCTTGATCGTCTCTGAACTGTCTCTAGAAAATATATTGAACTAAGTATCAAAACTAGATCTTTGTTGTGATCGTCTCTGAACTGTCTCTGGAAAATATCTCGAACTAAGTATCAGAACTAGATCGTTGTTTCGATCGTCTCTGAACTGTCTCTAGGAGTTGACAATGTTCATCTGACCGCGAACAATCCTGAAAAGGAAAAGTTAGTTTATGTGAGGTCATTTGATGTATGTAATGCATTGCATGACGTTCTTAATGTAAATGAGAATTTCCTATGCATTGTGGATGCGCATGTCATGATATGTTGTAAATGATGTATGAATTAATTATGTAGTTGAAGCACATTAGTGTCTTCGTGTAACAAAATACTAGCTGGGGGAAATAAATCCCGACTTGCTGCCGAGGAATATGAAGACATCATTCCCGTCTTATTTCAGAATATTGTACTTGGGATCTTTCGACTTCTGCTTGGCAATGAAGGCATTCGAGGAGAATTAACCATTCATCGTTCTTTTTATTGAAAGATTAAATTCCTAAATACCCTGACTGGGGATAAAAGAGACGGACATTCCCCTGAGAGACTTATCCGACCAAGTGTTAATTCTTCTGGGGATATCAGGCTTGAGAGAATCTTGCTTGGGACTTTGTACGGTTGGAAGTACAAACGCTTTCGGGGAAGAGGCTACTTGGAATACTTCGCTGAAATAAATCCGTAAAGATTACTCTATGGGGATGAGCCTGTTAAGATCTGTTGGATATGAACTTTGCTGGGGATTCCTACCTCCAAGAGTCCTTAGTAAGTGCTATTATTACAATTTTATTTTTAGTAAACATCAATCATATTCAAAAGCATACATTCATTCAAAAATAATCAATGGACGATTATGCGTAAGTAAAACGGGAAAAGTAACGCTGAGTTTGAAATAGAATTGTATTGATCTTGAAAGTAGCCTATAAACAGGAAATTTTGAACAAAGAAACTGAAATCCTAGTAAGAGGAATTCGTCGTAAAAATTTTAAAAAAGTACAAAAAAAACAAGGAAAAAACAGCTATGTATAAATGATCCCATCAAGTTTCAACTTTGTTATTGTCATTATCTTCAAGTATCTCATCTTTTGTTGTTGAAAGAGAAATGATTGGACTGATCTATGCCATTTGAACTTGATATTGGTAGAACAACTAGTTGAAGTTACATGGGTAATCCAACGAGACATAGTCGCACGCTTTAATCTCTAACTTTTTCCTAGACCACTCTTTCGGGTTTTCAGTCCACCGGGATACCCTTTTTTGCCCAAGCCGCCTTTTCAGTTTTTTGACTTGCCGGGTGTACAATTTTTTTTATATATACCTGATTTTTTCCCGAACCTTTTTGGTTCTCCGGGATGCCCTTATTTTTTCCTAGGCTAGTCAAACTAGCATGTTTCTTTTTATGCGTAGTATTTTTTGACTATGTCTGTGTTCACAGGTTGTGAGAAGTCTTCACCATCCATAGTGGTAAGTATCATAGCAACTTCAGAAAATATCCTTTTGATTACAAATGGTCCTTCATAAGTGGGAGTCCATTTTCCCTTAGGATCACCTTGTGGTAATATGATACGCTTTATTACCAAATCCTCAGTCTGGTATACTTGATGCTTGACTTTCTTGTTAAAGGCTTTGATCATACGTTTCTGATACATCTGACCATGACAGACGGCCGCGAGCCTCTTTTCATCAATCAAGTTTATCTGGTCAAGTCGAGTCTGAATCCATTCATCTTCATCTAAGTTTGCATCTTTCCTAATTCTTAATGAAGGAATTTGAACTTCGATGGGTAATACTGCCTCCATACGATAAACAAGAGAGAATGGGGTTGCCCCGGTTGAGGTACGTACTATGGTGCGATAAACATGGAGAGAAAATGGTAACATATCATGCTAGTCTTTGTATGTTACCTTCATATTTTGTGAAATCTTCTTAATATTCTTGTTGGTGGCTTCCACTGCGCCATTCATTTTTGGTCGATATGGAGAAGAATTGTAATGCTTAATCTTGAATTGCGTACATAGTTCAGTAATCGTAGTATTGTTCAGATTAGTAACATTGTTTGTGATAATCCTTTCAGGGATGCCATATCGACATATAATATTATGCTTGATGCACCGAGCCACAATATTTTTGGTAACAGAAGCAAACGAAGCTGCCTCTACCCATTTCGTAAAGTAATCAATAACAACAAGAATGAAACAATGTCCATTGGAAGCGGTAGGTTTCATCTCACCAATCATATCAGTGCCCCACATTGCAAAAGGCCAAGGATAATTTAGAACATTCAACGGAACTAGAGGCACGTGTACTTTATTAGCATAGATCTGGCATTTGTAACAATTTTTGAAATGCTGGTAGCAATCAGCTTCCATGGTAGACCAGTAGTAACCTGCTCTCAAAATTTTCTTAGCCATTGTATGCCCACTAGAATGAGTTCCAAAGATCCAATCATGCATGTCTTCCATAATCTCTCTTGCTTCCTTCTTGTCCACATAGCGAAGCAAAATTGAATCGTGATTGCGCTTGTACAAAATTTCATTACTCAGGAAAACCTTGGCATAAAATCTCCTTAGAAACTTCTTGTCATTTATAGATGCCCCTTCAGGATACTCCTGAGCTTCGAGATATCTTTTTACTTCGTGGAACCAAGGTTTTTTTCAACTCCCTCAATATCAACCTCATAATAGTATGCCAACTCATCTAATCTATCAATAGTAATTCTAGGAGCTTCATTGTCCCGGCTGATTTGGAATATAGATGACATAGTAGCTAATGCGTCTACTAATTGATTCTCTTCTCGTGGAATATGTACAAAAGTGACCTCTTCAAAGTATGTAATCAAAGTCAATACATGTTCTCGATAAGGAATGAGATTCGGATGCTTTGTGTCCCATTCTCCTTTAATCTAACTAACTACTAGGGATGAGTCCCCATATACATTCAAGAATTGGATCTTCATCTCAATGGTAGCCTTGATACCCATGATACATGCTTCATATTCAGCCATATTATTGGTACAATCAAAGTAAATTGTAAGCTCCATCAAAAACCATAGTCCATCGGGGTCCCTGTTCAGGTCCTTCATACGGTCTAAGTTCTTTATGATCAGTAACAAGCATGATATCTTAATCTGGAAACTCAAAATTCAGAGACTGATAGTTGTCCACTGCTTGATGAGCCAAATGATCAGCTACCACACTTTCCTTAATTGCCTTCTGAGTTGTGTATTAGATGTCATATTCTGTCAAGATCATTTTCCATCTTGTTATTCGTCCGGAGAGAGTAGGTTTCTCAAATATGTATTTGATAGGATCCATATTTGAAATTAATAAAGTGGTATGAGTCAACATATATTGTCTTAGTCGGAGAGCAGCCCATGCCAAATCGCAACAAGTTTTCTCGAGTAGTGAGTATCTTGTTTCACAGTCGGTAAACTTTTTGCTAAGGTAGTATATTGCTTGCTCTTTTCGACCAGACTCGTCATGTTGCCCCAACACACACCCCATTGAATTGTCTAACACTGTCAAGTACATAATCAAGGGTCTTCCCACAACTGGTGACATCAATATTGGAGGTTGTTGGAGATATTTTTTGATCTCGTCAAAAGCTATCTAGAATTCGTCATTCCATTCCATTACTTGATCTTTCTTTAGTAATTTGAAGATTGGCTCACAAGTAGCGGTTAATTGGAAAATAAACCTTACAGTGTGCTTCAGGCATCCCAAGAAACCTCTGACTTCCTTCTCAGTATGGGGAGCGGGCATATCTTGTATAGCTTTTACCTTTGCAGGGTCAACTTCAATACCTTTACCACTGACAACGAAACCCAAAAGTTTACCAGATCTAACCCCAAAGGTACATTTGTTTGGATTCAATCTCAGCTTGTATTTCTTCAAACTCTCAAACAACTTGTGCAGATGGTCAAGATGTTCTTCTTCAGTCTGGGACCTGGATATCGTGTCATCAACATATACCTCTATCTCGTGATGGATCATATCATGGAACAAAGCTACCATAGCATGCTGGTATGTTTCCCCAACGTTCTTCAAACCAAATGACATTACTTTGTAACAAAAGATGCCCCACTGTGTAACAAATATAGTCTTCTCCATATCTTCAGGCGCTATCTTAATCTTATTATAACCAGAGAAACCATCCATGAAAGAGAATATCTTATGCTGAGCAGTGTTGTCTACCAGGACATTAATATGTGGAAGCGGAAAATCATCTTTGGTGCTAGCTTTGTTCAAATCCCTGTAATCCACACACATACGTACTTTTCCATCCTTCTTAGGTACTGGTACCACATTTGCAACCCATTGTGGATAAGAATTGATAGCTAAGAACCCTGCCTCAAATTGTTTCATCACTTCAGCTTTGATTTGTTCTGACATTTCAGGATGCATACGACGAACTTTCTACTTTATCGGGAAACAACCTTCCTTCATCGGTAGACGGTGAACCACAATATCAGTATCAAGTCCTGGCATATCTTCATAAGACCAAGCAAATATTTCCACGTAGTCATGTAGCATCTGAATTAACTTGTTCTTGACATTGTCTTGTAATTCAACACCTATCTTGACCTCTTTCTTATTTTTCTCAGTACCCAGATTCACAACTTCGATTGGTTCTTCATGCGGTTGTATAACTTTTTCTTCTTGTTGTAGCAACCTAGCAAGTTCTACAGACACTTCACAATCTTCCTCATTTCCATCCCCGCCTTGGTAGATTGGATTCTCGAAGTCATAACTGACAATAGCAGAACTGTTATCAATGGGATCCAGAGTGGATGAGGATCTGCAGTTTAGTGATATGGGTGTGTGTAAGAACACATAGCTTTTTTGATACAAAAAAATAAAAGAAAGATAAAGAGCGCAATATTTACGAAAGTAAAACGTCCATTGATTTATTGAATGAAAATATGCAAATTAAATGACATCCCTAACAAGCATACCATTGTGCCACGGGCAAGACACAAGACTTAAAAGTTTTAATTGTTCAAATTACAATACCAAAATAAGAAAAACAAATATAGCATTTACTCTTGACTAAAGGAGATAAGAATAATGTCTTCAGTCTTCCAATTGTTGAGCCCACTGCCAATGGTAGGAAATATCCAATTGTCTATGTTGCATTCTTCATCAAAGTCTTCCACAACATTGACTTGATCTTCTTGGACTCCTTTTTTGGTGATACGAATAGCACGAGCACGACGAACAGCCTTCTGAGCCTCTGCAATGAAACCCAAACCAAATTTGTCAGACTTGTAAGGAATGTCAGGAAGTTGACCCCAAATAGTACGACCACCTTCTTCAACCACAACTTTAGCATCTTTCATAGAGGCTATTGCAGGGGATGCTCTAGTGACCTTAGGAACAATAGGAACTGGTTTAGCAGTAGGAACATTCTGAGGAACCACTTCAAATGTGTGACAAAGAGTCTCGACGAATTCACCATCCATCTCAACATACTTTAATATACTCACATGATTGGCCATGTACTCTTCTTCACCATAAACAGTGACAAATTTGCTCTTTACTAGATATTTCAGCTTTTGGTGTAAGGTAGAGGTTACAGCACCTGCCCCATGTATCCAAAGGCGTCCAAGCAGGTAGGAATAGGCAGGACGAATGTTCATCACATATAAATTAGAGTCAAAGACTTGAGAACCTACTTTGATCAGAAGATCAATTTCTCCATATATCGTTCTTTTTGAATCATCAAAGGCTCTCACCACCAAGTTACTAGGTCTTGGCACAACATCTTCATAGTTGAGCTTGTCAAGAACATCCTTCGGTATCACATTTAATGAGAAACCATTATCCACCAACACATGAGATAGAGTAATTCCCCTACACTCAATAGAGACGTGCAAAGCTTTGTTGTGGTTTCTTCCAGCAGGAGTTAAATCAGCATCAGAAAAGCCTAAACCATTATCAGTCGTCAAATTAGCAACACAATTTTTAAATTGATCCACAGAGATTTCGTGTGGTACGTACGCAGATTTCAAGAATTTCACCAAAGCCTTAGCATGATCCTCAGAGCATAATAACAGAGATATCATAGAGATCTTGGACGGATTGTGTCCCAATTGTTCAATTGTAATCACTCTTGCGGATGATCTTTAATACTTCTTTCATCTACTTATAGAGATCTTCAGTAGCCGGTGTCTCAACCTGAACAGGCTCAATCACTGGTCCTTTGCCTCGAGCTTTGGTATTTGGCTCAGAGGTAGAAATACGAATTGGAGTAGCAACAGTCTTTAAATTGTCTTCTGGAGAGAAAATCCTTCCACTTCGAGTAACTTTACTAGATCCAACGATATTTTTGACATCGGGATTAGTATCTTCAACATGTCTATCAGTTAAAGGCTCTTGCTTGACACCATGGACATAAACATCAGCGTCATAATTCCAAGGGATGGCCTTGTCAGAAGAATATGGGATCGGACTAGGAGTAGTAATAATCAGGGAGTCACTTTTGGCTCAGCAGTAATCTTCACAGGACCCTTAGAGGTGATCCTTACGGGAGTCTTAGTAACCATAGACATGTATTCAAGCTTCAGACCTTGGGACAAACTTTCACATAAACCTTCCATAGAAGGACTCTTCTCAAACAGTATAGTACGGTTGTCCATCAAACGTTGAATACCTTCTTTCAATTTCCAACAACCATTGGATTGAGATGCACAGTAAAATAATAGTCTTCATTGCATCCCGGAAATAAACCGGCTTGCAATAGCTTCTTTTTAACAATTGACAGAGGAGTAGTCAAATCAGCCATAGTAGAAACATAAGAACCATCATCAACAACATTAACAGTCTTTTCATGATTGGGCATAGGAGCAGTAATCACATTGGGAGTCTTAGGAGGATCAAACTCAATTTCCCCGACATCAATCATATCCTAAATTTTATTCTTCAATGCCTAACAATTATTAGTATCATGTACATGGCAGTTGAAGTGGTATGCACACCATGCATTGGGATTATAGCGAGGAGAGGAAGTATTAGGATTCTGAGGAAGGTCCTTTAAGGTAATCAGCTCTCCTTTAAACATTTGTTGCAGCGCCTGAGCCAATAACATATTGATTTTTGTAAACTGTCTCCTAGGTGTACCCTGCTTAGACAGATTATTTTGTTGTTGATTTTGTGGCGCAGGTGCAGGATTAGAGATCAGAACTGCTCCCATAGATTGGTTACGGTTGTTCTTATTACGACCTTGTTGGCCGTACACAACATTGGATTCTTTATTCCCATTAGATGGCTTCTTGGTGGTACTTGAAGAGGGAGCCATTTGTATTTACCACTACGTATTCCACTTTCCACATGTTCTCCAGTCATTATCAGTTCAGTGAAACCAGATGATGAACTTCCAATTAGATGATTGTAGAAAGGACCAGTCAGCGTACTCATGAACATGTCAACCAACTCTCTGTCAATTAAAGGAGGTTGAACCCTGCTTGCAAGATCTCTCCATTTCTGGGTGTACTCTTTGAAACTTTCTTTAGAGCCCATGGACATGCTTTGGAGTTGAATACGAGTTGGCGATAAATCAGAGTTATATTGATATTGCTTGTAGAAGGCTTCAGCAAGATCATTCCAAGCACGAATGTTGGTACTCTCAAGTTGGTAGTACCATTCTAATTGAGCTCCAGATAAACTTTCTTGGAAGAAATGAATCCATAACTTTTTATCAGTAGTATGTGGTTGGATCCTTCAGACATAAGACCTCAAATGTAGCTTCGGACACGAGACACCATCATATACCACAAAAGTAGGAACTTTGAATCCAAGAGGGATGACAACTCTAGAAATCAGACTCAAATATTCGAAATCTAAACCAGATGTTTTCTACAGCTCCATGGCATTCACACGGTCTTCCAGCAAATTGTATTTCTCATCACCAGTCGAATCATAGTAATAATTCTCCTCTTGATCAGAATTCCCAGTAGTACCATGTTGACTGCCTTCTTCTTTCACAAAATCTTCGTCTTCATGATTTTCGACCTCATCATCTGTCTTTATTTGACCTTTGAATCTCCTACCCTTGTTGATGAAGCCAATTGGTTTTCTTGTTTTCTTCTTCTTGGTCAGGAGTGCTTTCAGCTCTTCTTGTACCTTGGACAAGTTCAGGATCATCACTTGAAATTGGGCGTTATGGGTTTGGAGATCTTTGATAGTCTGTTCGTGAGCCATTTCAACTGAAATAAATAGTGAGAAGATAAGAAACATGTCACGGAAACCTGTTATGCAATGGTATGGCATGTAAATGCACATGCAATGTTTTCAAGGACCTCGTAGGATTTAAATTTGTTAAAGAAAAATAAAAACAAAAAATTTATTAGTAGGTTCAAAATATAAATGCCTCTTGGGCTTACAATGAAGGAAAAATAAGAAAATTTACAAAAATAAAAACATTTGAGACTCAAGTCTCCCATGGACGTTTCCTTTTTGTATTGAGATATGTATTGAGGTTCCACTCTCCATGAAGTTGCCTTGTTAGCTCCGACACTTTCTCTTTGCAAGCATAGAACTGAGCCTCAAAGGTATCCCTTTCCTCCTTCAGTTGGATCCAAGATTTCAATAGCTCTTCCAGATTAGTAGACATGTTAGGATTGAAGAGTGGTGTAAGGAACGTCTCCTTCAATAGTAGGCTCAATGATCATCGGTAGAATAGCAAGATATGGCATCATAAGAGTTTGAGCATGAGACCGCACCCATCTAAGGTAAGGCTCCATAGGGATGGAGTATTTTGGTTCCAAAGTATTACTATTAATCTTATTCACCATGCCCCAAGCATGTATAAACCTTTGATTGTAACCTTGAGGATCGTTATCATAATCGAACATAATACCCTGAATAATCATATCATGAGGACCATCACTCCGAGCATAACCAAACTGACGTAGTTCTAAAGAAGGATTATAAGTAATGTCCCCCTTATGCCAAGGAGTGGCACATTAGGGAACTCTCCACAATGGTCAATGATAGTGATGTTTTCTATAGATCGGGAACACCAATGAATATCTGAATAAGAGAGTGACATTATCCTCTTGGACCACCTCAAACCTTGTTCATTCTTCATCACAGATCGAGGAAGGTGTGAAATAAACCACCTTGATAGTAGAGGTATGCAACACATCAGAGTTCCTTGCGCCTTTGTAGTACGAGTGTGAAGAGAGTGCAAAATATCTCCAAGCAAGGTAGGCACAGGATTATGAGTCAAAAATATGTTAATGGCGTGCACATCTAGGAATTGGTCCGGATTAGGGAACAACACCAAACCATAAATCAACAAGGCCAAGATCTCCTCAAAAGCATCGTAACTCATAGCATCCAAGAATACCTGAGCTCTTTCTATCAATACTTTAGCAAGAATACCCTTAACTCCACTTCTTGTTTTCAGTACAATGTCTGACTTCTTCAGATGTAAATTTGTTGCAATAATTTCAGGTTTAGGCTCCTTCTCTAAGCATGTGAAAGGTTTTTTTTATCAATAATAGGCACACCAAGTAGTTTGGAAAATTCTTCCATTGTGGGCACCAACTGATAATCGGGAAATGTGAAATAGTGATGTTTAGGGTCAAAGAATTGGAACAAAACACTCATCATGTCTTCATTAAACCCTTAAGTAACCAAATCAAGTAGATAACTATGCTTTTTGATGAATTGAGAGTTCTCAAGATTTTTTTAGACTAATTCCTTAAGCTTGGAAGGTATCCTTACAAAGTTGATTCGGATAGTGTTTCTATGAGCGGAAGCCATAACCTGCAACAAAGAATAAAGATAAATCCTTTGGTCCTTGAAATGGTTAGTGAAAATTCTATGTTATGATGTCATGATGTTATGATGTTATGTTTAAAGCAAGCAAATGGCACCCACAAACAAGTCACGCAAGGGCCTTAGGTATAAAGGCTTGCACGAAGTTCATAGGTAAGTACCCTCCCCACTGAAGTTTAGTTGGTTCAACCTGTCCTAGCAATAGTAATCGGGTTCTAAGGAATCTCAATATCATTGATTCTTCTCAAAGGTTGTAGTTCAGTATGGCAACTGTCTCGCCAACCAAAACATCCCAAGATTAGAATCTCAATGAGCGTAGCATCGAGTATCAACCAACTTTAGACTGCACCAAAGTCGGCTATCTCACTACTTTCTACTATCCAAGATGGGTCAATTAGGATTCTAAAGGAAAGTTAGTGTAAATGACACCATGTGGCATCCTGATATTATCCTCAACAGACTTGAAGAATATCAGTATTAACCTAAGTGTCACACTAATTGTGGCTACCATATCAACCATAGTGATACACGCCGTACAGTTTCCTTGGTCTATTGCCATTTACCTAAGGTATCACTAGATCCGGGTTAGGATCTTTCTCACAGTAACCCCAAGACAAAACCTTTAAATATAAAGCATACAAGTCAAACAAATAAAGTGAACTAATACTCTAAGGTAAACCCCTCTTTAAATAGTACTCCCTAGAAGAGTCACCAGTTCTATAACACGGTGGGATAACTGACTTTTATTATTTGGTCGCAAAATATGTTGTGGTAAGCAAGAGTCGCCACCAAATTTTATTTTATCCAATAAATAAAGCCATAAAAGAATAGGAAAGACCTTTGGAAAAATATTTTTGAGTTCGGGGGGTAAGTTATACAAAGGGAAGGTGTAAGCACCCTTTGTATCCATGGTTATCCATGGGCTCTTAACTGCTTAGCTCACTTTACTTTGTTTGAAAATAAATAGTGTAGTGTGTGATTAGAAAAATATTTCATAAAGGTTTACCTTTGCAATGGTTCTCGTATGAACGTATACAAAGGGTTACTGTTTAAAAATATTTGAAAAGGAGAGGTGTGAAAGGTATTTTTTGAAAATTGTGAGCATGCACTTAAGAACTACTTACCTTAAATTGTAAGGTCTTTCTTGTCATTATGTTTTCTTATGGATAGAACTGTCCTTACTATTAGTTAGTAAGTAGTCTTATCCTTTGTAACACCCTGTATTATATATATCTAGAATAATATCATACAAGTTTTATTTTTGGTACTAACACCATCATAAGTGCATAATAACATAATTCACATTCTTGACCAACTATAAAAATTATATACAACAAGGCACAAGACATGGAAATTATGCCAACACAACAATACTAAGATCAAATACAATATCTTATATTGTACAAAGATAAAGAAAATACACAGTGGAAGACTAAAACTATGCTTCACTTGAAACATCCTGAGATAGCTCCACTTGTAAATCAAACCTACAAAAGAAACCTGAAAAGCAACAAAAATAGTGGAGTGAGATAACAACATTTCAGTGGGTTCCCTATCTTAGAGTTCTCTCGGCTCTAAGGGTTCTATCAAACCTAACTCAAGTCTTTATAAAAGGAAAACGACATTTAGTTCACACGTCTCACACTCATTGGAATCACATCCAAAAGTTATACGAATCCTACTTTTACTAGTTAGGATATCACCTTTATACTTCTCATAGGACTCGATATAACACCCATCTCAAGCCTAAAATAAGTCTGATGCTTCCCGTGGGACTCAGTGTAATACCCAACCTAAGACTTACTCAATGCTTCCCGTGGGACTCAATGTAATACCCACCACAAGCCTAAACCATGTCTGATGCTTCCCATGGGACTCAATGTAATACCCACCACAAGTCTTATTCAATGCTTCTCGTGGGAATCAATGTAATACCCACTACAAGCCTAAACCATGCTTCCCATGGGACTCAGTGCAATACCCACCACAAGCCCAAACCATACTAATGGTACCTCAAGCCTTTACAGAAGCTTCCCGTAGGACTCAGCGTAATACCCACCACAAGACTTACTCAAGAACTTTCGGAGGATACCGCGTATAACGCGTCAAGTATTCGCAATGACCTAGGATGAACCTAAGCATCTCACAAGTCATACCATCTAACAATCTCTAGTCACAGTATAAGGCCACACTATTGGTTTATGGTAAGATTTCTTAACTCTTTCTCCATCCTTGATACTTTTAATTATATAGTTTTCAAACATATAACTCTAACATTCTAGTTTAATTATCACCATTAAAGTAGTCCCACAATGATCTCATTGTCTTTATTCTCAATCAATTCTCATGATTAACACATATTCCACAACTAGATTAATACCGCAATTCCTTAACTTTACATAATTATGATTAATCGGAAAATTCGGGTAAAATTCGGGAAAAGTCAGGTAAAAATAATATATTTTACCATCATCAATTTGTAAATGTTTTTAGCTTCAAATCAATATGCGGAACACTAAAAACGGATACCCGGATCAAAAGTTATGAAAAAAACATAATTCAGCTGAAAGCTACGGTTCGCGGGGCGAACTCAGAAAATTTCTACAGTTCGCGGGGCGAACTCAGAAAAATTATGCTAAAAACCAGCTACGGGAAACCATTCCCAAAACCTCCAAATTTCACAAAAGTGCACCAAAACAGAGGAATCCAATCACAAAATGCATATAATCATATACCAAACATCATACTTAGGTTTTATCGAGTTTTTAACCGTTTATTCTTTCGATTTCAAGCTTTTCTACCAAAATCCCTAAAACTCATAAACTCTAAACTCAACCAAATGTTATAACAAAAGTATCTAACTACGAACCCACCTTGCAATCGATGAGGAGGTTGGTGAAGATGAAGATTTGGTGAAGAAATGGTGATGATCCAAGCATTTCCTCTCTTAGGGTTTTCTTCCTCTTCTTATCTTCTCTTCTCCCTTTCTTTTTATCCTTTTTCCTTCTTTCTCTTTTCTTTTTCCCTTACCAACTTTCTTTCTCTTCCTTCTTATAAACCCTTATTTTCTCTTTTTATAAAATAATTATCATTCATTAGTTAGTAACACTAGCTGGTCCAATTTGAGAGTATCCAAAAATGTCTCTGAGTCTAATATTTAATAAAGCCTTTGTGTCAGATAATACTTAATTAATTTAAGTTCGTTGGTTGCTCTAATTACTTTAACTGAAAAATATCAGAATACACTGGAACCCTATTTAACGTAATTAATATTATCTAGAGCACTTAATTAAATACGGGGTATTACATCCTTGGATATGGAAGGGACAGACGTATGGTCATTATTATGGTCATAGAAGGAAACATGTAGGGATACCTTAACAATTTGAAGGGATTATCATCATTTCCGTTGGGACAATATCATTTATTCGAAGGAAACGTTGAAGGGACATCGAGGGACTATGATCTTTTTCGAAAGGCAACCATGATGATTTATTTCTTTTAGGCAACAAGTTAAGGTATCCCTATGTTTGAGGGACTTGACTATTATTTCATAAGGCAACAAGAGAGGTTACCCTAGGGGTGTGAGTGTGCAACTATATTCAATTCAGTTATTTTAGTCTTGGAAATTAGTGGGCTAAGTCCATTTTTTTATTTGCATACATTCTTTTCACACCATATCATTACTAACCACGCAGCTAATTATTTTGCGGAATTTAAAAACGAAAGTAAACCCTAGCTATTACATCATGGAGAGGGGATACATAATTTAAATTGGGGGAGTGCGGAATTAAAAATGACGGAAATTATTAACTATTACAACACAATTGACATCCTATACATTTGTTCTAATAAATATAAATGGCAAAGAAAATTAAAATCGAGGAAGAATAAGAATAGGGAAAGAAGAAATATCGAAGGATTCGTATAAGATCGATTAATTGGATTTTTATTGACAAAATAAGGTTTTTATGATTTTTGAAATTTAAATTAATTATTAGATATATGAAAAAAAATTATTTGTCTTATATTTTAAAAAAAAAAGGTTATTAATTTTCATGATTTATTATTGGTAAGAAAATAGTTATTAAATAATCAATTAAAAGAAATTAAAATAAGAAAATAAATAAGAAAAATAAGTGAGAAAATAAAAAAAATAGAAAAAACAAAGAAATAGGGCAAAAAGAGAGGGGGACGTTGGGGTTTGAACCCAGGTCTTTAAGGTCAAACATGTATGCCTCTACCACCAGGCCATTTGTGTCTGTGTGACAAATAATAGAAAAGATCAATTAAATATTAAAACCAAACAAAATCCAGAACCGGCCAATGCAAATGCGCCACGTCTCGTCTTCTTCATCACAACCTGCAGAATTTGGCTACGATTTAGCTACGAATTTGCTAAGACTTTGTTTGTAGCAAAAAGACCTGTAATTTGAAAACTCAAGAAATGTAAGATTAAATACATCAAGATTGTCTAGATCCACTAATTTGACCCATAGGAATCCAATGGTGGTGTCTGTTTGGTCAGAAAATGCTTATATAGGGAGATTCAAAGTTTGGGGAGTTTATGCCCTAACAATGGCAACTCTCCATTCTTGCACCAAAACCTGAAAACAATGGATCTAAATGATCCTAAGCATCATGTTAAGCATAAATATGAATGAAAAAACAAGTAGGATGGCATGTAATGAAAGATTCAACAAAGTTAAATAGTGAGGGGCGACCATGGCTTGTAGGTCATGCTTCACGCGTTTTTAACCTTCAAGAGTGATTGACAAAAACTCAAGTTTGGTCATTGTTTGCTTTATACACCTCCTCAAATTTGTTCAACTTTAACAATGCATAACTTCCTCATTTTTTATCATATTAATATGCTCTTGGACTTTTTAGAAAGCTTAAAGTTTCCTTTAATCACTCCTTTTGGTCCCATGTCCATTTGATTTTCCATGTTCAAGTTATGGGCTTTTGAAAAAGTTGACTTTTGTTAATTTTTTAGAGGACCTGTAATGTCTTGGCCCATATCTCTCAAATGAAGCTTTTATGGCCTTGGCTTGTGAGACACAAAGTTGTAAAGAATTGAATTTCCTTCAAAATTAGATTTGGATGGGAAATTTATGATGAAGTATGTGAAAGTTAGAGCTGGTCAAAGTACAGTTGACTTTCTCCTTAAGAAACCCTAATTTAGTAACTTTTGCCTTGTGATGAATTTGAGGTTTTCTTGATGAATCATGATCAACCCTTGATCAAATGATGAATCATACTTCATAATCTTGATGTTGACCAAAATTCTTGAAGTTTGACTATATGTTGACCACAATTGACTTTTTACCCAAGTTAATTGATTATTGATAATCTGAGCATCTGACTGATCAAACTTGTAGGGAAAGTCTTAAAAATTGACACGAGGATACTTTGAAGTATATGGGATATCATGAAGTCCACTTGAGGCTTTGGAAGTCCAATTTACCTTAGGAAACTCAAAACCCTAATTTGAGATATGTTGCTTAGGAGGAGGTTTTGTCTGATGAAACCTTGAATTCCTTTGAGCAATTGAGAATCTTATGAATATTAGAAGACCTCTTGAGACCTATGGTCTTGAAGATATGAGGGAAAATTTTGGGGTACAACGCCAACTTAGAAAAACCTCTATAAACTTATGGTAATAATCGGCCAAACCAAGAAAACTTATGACCTCAGTAGCAAACTTCAGAGTTTCCCACTTTAACACAACATCAATCTTTGAAGGATCCACTGAAATTCCACCACTAGAAATCACATGTCTAAGGAAACTCACTTCCTTCAACTAGAACTCTCATTTCGACAACTTAGCATATAGATTCTTCTCTCTCAACACTTTTAATACAATTCTCAGATGCCCTTCATGTTTTTCTTCTGACTTTGAATAAATTAGGATGTCATCAATAAAAATCACCACGAACTTATCCAAATACTCATGAAAGGTTTGATTCATATACTCCATGAATACACCAGGTGCATTTCATACACCAAAAGGCATCATAGTGTATTCATAGTGACCATACCTCATTCTGAATGTTGTCTTCAGAATATCATTTGTCTTAACTCGGATCTGATGATAACCCGACCTCAAATCAATCGTACTGAACGCGCAAGCTCCCACTAACTGATCAATCAAGTCATCAATCCTCGGAAGTGGATATTTATTCTTAATAGTCACATTATTCAATTGTCGATAGTCGACACACAACCTCATGCTACCATCCTTTTTCTTAACCAATAACACTGGAGCACCCCACAGAGAAACACTTAGACGAACAAATTTCTTCTCATGAAGATCCTTAAGTTGTTTCTTCAACTCACTTAATTCTGAAGCTGACATACGATAAAGAGCCATCGACACTGGACAAGTACCTGATACCAATTCCACTGCTAACTTTACTTCACACTCTGGAGGCAAATGACTAATGTCATCCGGAAATACATCAAGAAATTCACGGACAACAAGTAATTCGACACTCACCTGTTCACGGTCAACCTGTAATGCCGCAAACAAAGAAAAACATTTGAGCTTCATCTTCTAGTAGTTCATCACTTGCTTCGCGGATAAAAACATCAACTCCCCAGAATCACCAAACACTGGAAACTCCACCGTCTTTTCATAACAATTGATATGCACAAAGTTGAACTCCAACCAGTTTATACCAAGCACGACATCCATATGGCATAAGGGAAAACACACCAAATCCATCAAAAAATCCTTACCATAAATGGTCAGAGGAAATTTCAAACACACACGGTTAGTCGTAACTGAACCATCAGCAGGCATGTCAATCAACATATTACGATTCATAACAGTCAAAGGAAAACTCAACCTTATCGCACACTCAATCAAAATAAACGAATGAGTAGTATGATAACGAGAAAAAGTATCATTTTATTACTATGTTTCAATGCCGTTTTATCGCACATTTATCGTATTAACACCCGATTCTTCGAGTTTTCTTTGTCATTTTGCAGGTATAACAATTATAGAGCTAAATCATAAGCCAAAAGTGAAATGAACAAAAACAAGCATGAAAAGAAGAAGAAGAAAGGAATTCTGCATAATTATGCATAATTTGCAACAGTCACGACCGTCACCACTCTGTCACGACCGTGACACGCTAATTGGACCAGTCACGATCGTCACCAAGCCGTCACGACCGTGACGCGCTAAATATGAAGATAACGCCCGTGACACCTTTGTCACGAACGTGACAAAGGGAAAATAGGTTTACTTGAATTGATTTGGTCATGAACGTGCTACGTGAAGTCAAAAACGTTTCCTATTCTTCCGTAGACCCAGTAACACATTTTTCCATGGATTCTCTCAGCAACAACGAAGCCCACGCATGATTTCAACTGCCAAGCCCAAATTATGTTCTCTATAAATAGCTTTATTTCAAAGTAGAAACTACAGAGTTGGATTTTAATTTTTATTGCGGAAGCTCTGCCGTATTTTATTTCCACCCTATTTCACTATTTTTTCCAGCAATTATTCGTGTTCTTGTTTTATTTTCTATATCCCAACCAAATCAAATAACAATTTCCAACATTAGGAAATTGTTATTATTTAATTTCTTTCAAGCCTTCAGCATTTCGTTTTTGAATTTTATTTTCGATTCCGGTCCGCACTCCGAGCTTGCCAGATTGTGGAAGAAGGAGTTTGACATTATTTTTATTATTCAGGTTTTTAATTATTTCGCATTTACATTAATTTAATTATTTATGTTAAGAATTTATTTTTATTCCTTTATAATGCATATTTTAATTTGTGCTCCTCTGTTTCTGCATCCGTCTGGTACAACAAGTATGAGTAGCTAAACACTTTAGGGCGGTATGTAATTAAAATAAACTAAATCGGTAAAATTGAATCTAGGCTTAAAACAATTAAGAACTTAAAATTCTGGTTGTGACTTTTTATTATAAACATTAATCTTTTTGTTACGAGAGTAAGGAAAGTGTAATAGGTTAGGTCAAGACCACGAGAGTGTGAGATTTTAACCAGATAGCTAAAGTTAGGCATTTAATTTAAATACAGCGAGAGCGCTTTAAAATGAATTAGACTTATTAAGTTTCCAAAAATTATCTTCTAAACACTTATGGGCTAGCGAGAGCAGGCATAGGGCTTTAGGAGTAAGATCTGAGATAAGACCACGAGAGTGTGAGTTAAAGATATTTAAACTGATAACCTCTACAGAACATATTAAGTGAACCATCCTTATAAGCCTAGGTTAGATTGACCCGCCTAGGTTAAAATAATTGCATACCGACCGCCTTCTTATTATTTTATTAAACTAAAATTTAATTCCCGTTTCTAATTCTTAAAAAAATAAAACAAAATCGGGACAACCATCCACCTTAGCTAAACTAGTAAACCCTCTAGCACTAAGTGATCATAAAGTCCCTGTGGGATCGACAATCTTTTATATTACTTCGATAGGCTGTGCGCTTGCAGTTAAGATACCGCTAGACACATATTGCGTTTCGCGCCCACCAAGTTTTTGGCGTCGTTGCCAGGGACCTTAATTTAGTTACTAGTGCACTTTAGAGTAGCATTGTCTAGACTAAGGTAACAACTATTTATTTTCTTAATCTAATTTCCCGAGTGTATGCCAAGTACTCGCTCTCAAGGCGAAGACTTGCAACCTCTAATCCTAGAATCGGAACGCTTCTTACACGTAAGAAGACGAATATTCGATTACGAACGAAATTACAACATTCCAGATCTTCAAATAGATCCACCTAAACCAGTCGGAACATCAAAGGACGCAGAGATGGCTGAAGAACCGAATCATCCACTCAAATATTACGCTAGTCCTTCGCAAGCTGAACCGCATTCCAGCATTGCCGCACCGGCTATCAACCAAAACGATTTCGAACTGAAACCTTCGCTGATATCAGCCGTGCAACAAAATCAATTCGCCGGAAATCCTACCGAGGATCCGAACCTTCATCTTTCGATATTTGTGCAGTACGCAGATACCGTAAAAGCCAATGGAGTTACCCAAGAAGCTATTAGATTACGTCTTTTTCCTTTTTCACTTCGAGACAGAGCGAGAGCCTGGCTTCAATCTCTACCCTCGAATTCAGTAACTACGTGGGAGGAACTAAAGAGAGTCTTCTTGACAAGATATTTCCCACCTAGCAAGACAGCTATGTTAAAAGCTCAAATCAACGGATTTAAGCAAAAGGAAAACGAGTCACTTTTCGAAGCTTGGGAACGCTATAAAGATATGCTGAGACTTTGTCCACATCACGGATTAGTAGAATAGATGGTCATCCATACCTTCTACAATGGACTCTTGTACAATACAAGAATGACAATTGACGCTGCCGCAGGCGGTGCACTAATGGACAAAGAATATAACGATGTTTATGCACTTATCGAGAGTATGGCTCAAAACCATTACCAATGGGGAAGCGAAAGAGTCGCAACTGAGAAACCAACAAAAGGAGGTATGTAT
The DNA here is from genome assembly GCA_963966055.1 of Lathyrus aphaca. Classification (NCBI taxonomy): domain Eukaryota; kingdom Viridiplantae; phylum Streptophyta; class Magnoliopsida; order Fabales; family Fabaceae; genus Lathyrus; species Lathyrus aphaca. Next base: position 405,452,576 of record OZ014519.1, on the reverse strand, counting down.
GAAGTGAGTAGTATGGACCAAGTCAATGCAAAGTTTGACCAACTAAACCAAAAGATCGACAACTTGGCCATAACACCAACAGCCACCGTGGCTGCGGTAACACCTAACTGTGAGTTATGTGGAGTTCCAGGACATGTTGTCCCTGATTGTCAACTATTAGCAGGAATTCCCACAGATCAAGTGAATTATGCTCAAGGAAACCCGTACTCAAACACATACAACCCAGGTTGGAAAAATCATCTGAACTTCTCCTATAAGAATAACAATGCTTTATACGCACCAGGTCAAGCACCAGCTACACCACCAGGATATCAAAAGACTGCTCCTAATGTCCCTAGAAAATCGAACCTTGAGTTGATGATGGAAAACTTCATAGCTACCCAATCTGAAACAAACAAGGACTTCTTAAACCAAAACATACACACTAGTGAGCAGATTAAGCAATTAGTGAGCAAGGTAGATGCGTTAGCTACACATAACAAAATGCTTGAAACTCAGATTTCACAAGTAGCTCAACAACAAGCACCTACCGCTGCACCAGCTGGAGTATTTCCTGGACAACCTCAACCTAATCCAAAAGGACAGGCCAATGCTGTGATATTAAGAAGTGGCAAGGAACTTGACGGACCTACCGATCCAAGACTTGACAATCCAGCCATGTACCAAAAACCGGATAAACCGACTGAAATGGTGAATGAACCAGAAGAAAAGGAAGATAATAATCAAGAGGCAGTGGAGAAAGAAAAGCCTTATGTCTCTCCACCACCTTATAAACCACCAATTTCGTACCCTCAGAGATTAACTAATTCTAAGACGATGGGCCAGTTTAAGAAATTTGTTGAACTTCTGAAACAGTTGAATATTACTATTCCATTTATAGAAGTTATCACTCAAATGCCCTCGTATGCTAAGTTTTTAAAGGAAATCTTATCCAATAAGAAAAAGATAGAGGATAACGGAACCGTTACACTTACTACTGAGTGTAGCGCAATAATTCAGAATAATATGCCTCCTAAGCTAAAAGATCCAGGAAGTTTCTCTATACCCTGTGTAATAGGAAAATTCGTCATTGACAAAGCTCTATGCGATTTAGGAGCCAGTATCAGTGTTATGCCCTTAACAATTTGCAAAAGGCTAGACATGGGAGACCTAAGACCAACTAAAATGTCTGTTCAACTAGCCGATCGCTCTATTAAATATCCTGTAGGCATACTAGAAAACGTCCCAGTACGTATAGGACAATTCTATATTCCTACTGATTTCATAATCATGGACATCTCTGAAGACTCCACTACACATATCATACTAGGAAGACCATTCTTAGCCACCGCCGGAGCTATTATAGACGTAAAGAAAGGAAAGCTAAGCTTTGAAGTAGGTGAAGAGAAAGTTGAATTTATTTTAACACAATTCTTACAATCACCAGCTATAGAGGATACATGCTATCTATTGGACGTAATTGACGAATGTGTAAGAGAAATGGAAATGAAAGAAACTACCTATTCTGAAATTATGAAAATTCAGATCCCTCCAATTTTCGAAGATGATAATTGGCGTGAACCATATCAGGATGATAGTCTAAGCGAAAGTTTAGCACTTACACCGGATCCCATGCCAAGCAAGAATAAACCTACATTAGAGTTAAAAACTTTACCTAAGAACCTAAGATACGAATTCCTAGACGCCGAATGTACAAGACCAGTTATAATCAATTACAGTTTAGGAACAATTGAAACAAAGAAACTTTTAGATGTCTTAAAGAAATATCCAACTGCATTAGGATATAACATATCTGATCTCAAAGGAATATGCCCTTCAATCTGTATGCATCGTATTCTGCTAGAAGAAGATTGCAAAACCTCCAGGGAATCTCAAAGAAGAATTAACCCAATCCTTAGCACTGTAGTAAAGGAAGAAGTTAAGAAACTACTAGATGCTGGAATAATATATCCAATCTCTGATAGTAAATGGGTTAGTCCAGTACATGTAGTACCAAAGAAAGGAGGTATCACTGTTGTGAAAAACGCTAAAGGCGAATCGATATCACAAAGAGTAGTGACAGGACATAGAGTGTGCATCGATTATCGTAAACTAAACAAAGCCACTCGAAAAGATCATTTCCCACTACCTTTTATAGATCAAATGTTAGAACGATTAGCCAAGCACTCATATTTCTGTTATCTTGATGGTTACTCAGGATTTTTCCAAATTCCTATCCACCCAGATGATCAAGAAAAGAATACATTCACATGCCCTTATGGAACGTTCACTTATAGACGAATGCCCTTTGGATTATGCAACGCTCCTGCAACCTTTCAAATATGTATGATGTCAATCTTCGCAGATTTCATAGACAACATCATGGAAGTGTTCATGGACGACTTCTCGGTATGCGGGCAAAGTTTTGAAGGATGTCTATCAAATTTAGAAATGGTGTTAGAAAGATGTGTAAAAGTAAACCTCGTGCTTAACTGGGAGAAATGTCATTTTATGGTCAGAGAAGGAATCGTACTAGGACACGTTATATCTGACAAGGGAATTGAAGTTGATAAAGCTAAGATAGAAGTCATAAAAGATCTTCAACCCCCTAAGACCGTTCGAGAAATACGAAGATTTTTAGGACACGCCAGTTTCTACCGACGATTCATCAAAGATTTCTCGAAAATCACTAAACCTCTTACCGGTTTATTAATGAAAGACGCTGAGTTCATATTCAATGAAGATTGTTTTAAAGCATTTGAAACTCTAAAAACAGCCCTCATCACCGCACCAATCATGCAACCCCCTGACTGGAGATTACCTTTCGAAATCATGTGCGATGCGAGTGACTATGTTGTAGGCGCAGTTCTAGGACAGAGGAAGGACAAGAAACTTCACGCAATTTACTATGCCAGTAGAACCTTAGATTCTGCTCAGATGAACTACGCCACTACTGAAAAAGAATTGTTAGCAGTTGTCTTTGCGCTTGACAAATTCCGTTCCTACCTAGTGGGAGCGAAAATAATTGTTTACACAGACCACGCTGCTATCAGATATTTATTAACCAAGAAAGATGCTAAACCAAGACTCTTGAGATGGATTTTACTCTTACAAGAGTTTGATCTTGAAATAAAAGATAAGAAAGGTACTGAAAACATCGTAGCGGACCATTTATCTAGAATAGAAGGTATTAAACCCGAACAAGTGCCGATTAACGATGATTTTCCGTATGAACAGCTGATAGCACAAATAGGAAGTGACCCAGTTCAGTTAGACATAGATGAACCAGAACCCGTGGAAACAATCCAAACAATCGTAGGACTGCCATGGTATGCTGACATTGTCAACTACTTAGCTGCAGGAGCTCTTCCACCTGACTTAACCTATCAGCAGAAAAAGAAATTCTTTCACAATCTCAAACATTACTATTGGGATGAACCATTATTGTTCAAAAGAGGACCCGACGGAATCTTTCGTCGATGTATACCCGAAGAAGAAATAGAAGATGTCATTGCTCATTGCCATTCATCTCCTTATGGTGGACATGCAAGCACTTCCAAGACTTGTGCAAAAATCTTACAAGCCGGCCTATTCTGGACTAATTTATGGAAAGATGTCCACATCACTGTTATAAATTGCGATCGGTGTCAACGCACCGGTAATATTTCAAGAAGAGATGAAATGCCTCAAAAAGGAATATTAGAAGTAGAAGTCTTTGACGTCTGGGGAATAGATTTCATGGGACCATTCCCATCATCTTTCGGTAATAATTACATACTCGTAGCTGTCGATTATGTTTCAAAATGGATTGAGGCTATAGCTTCTCCTACAAATGACACACGAGTAGTAATTAAGCTTTTCAAAAATATAATCTTTCCAAGATTTGGTGTGCCTAGACTCGTCATAAGTGACGGTGGCTCGCACTTCATTTCGAAAATCTTTGACAAATTACTATCTAAGTATGGAGTCAGACATCGTGTAGCAACACCATATCATCCACAAACAAGTGGACAGGTCGAAGTCTAAAACAGAGAAATTAAACAAATCTTAGAAAAGACTGTCGCCATATCTAGGAAAGATTGGTCATCTAAACTTAATGAAGCTTTATGGGCTTATAGGACAGCTTACAAGACACCCATAGGAACTACACCTTTCAAATTAGTATATGGAAAGTCTTGTCATCTCCTGGTAGAACTAGAACTCAAATCATATTGGGCGATCAAAACTCTCAATATAAACTATAATGCTGTAGGAGAAAAGCGAATCCTCGATATTAACGAATTAGAAGAGTTAAAGTTAGATGCTTATGAGAATGCTAAGATATATAAAGAAAGAACTAAGCGATGGCACGATAAACGCCTATCTAGGAAAGAATTTAGTGTGGGAGACGTTGTACTCCTCTTTAATTCAAGACTTAGGCTCTTTCCTGGAAAACTAAAATCTAGATGGTCAGGACCCTTTGAAATAACTAGAGTGTTCCCGAGCGGAGCAATAGAAATTAAGGGTAGGAATAGTGAACCGTTCACAGTAAACGGACAACGTTTAAAACATTACCATAAAGTTGAAAATAGAGATTATGCAAATAGTCTAAGGCTTTTAGAGTTGTCCGCTAGTTTCCCTGATTAATCTACCCCTAAGCATTACGTCAGGCTTATGACGATAAAAACAGCGCTTAGTGGGAGGCAACCCATTTTATCATTTATCATTTTATTGTTTTATCATTTTATCATTTTATTGTTTTATTTCATTATTATTATTATTACCTTTATTTATGCACTTATTTTCTTATTTTCTTTATTTTAATTTTTATTTTCTAAATCACTTTTACAGATTTTCTAAAGTCTTTTCCATTTTCCTTCTCCCCCTGATTTGTTTCCTCCATATTTACACTAACTATGGCTAACCAACCGAGAAACATTATGGAAACCAAATTTAGAGGTCGGAACCAAAGAATGAAATTTGAAGAGTTATCACAGAGACCAATGGATTTGACTCTGTACCCGGATGATCTGACTATGGAAACCTTAGGTATACATGATAGCATCCTATACCTGTTTAACCAACTTGGATGGGAGAATGCACTAATAAAACAAAAGTTTGAGACTTACCGCGAGCTCACCCTTGAGTTCCTAAGCTCCTTAGTTTACTTACCCGAGCGCGGTTTTGGATTCAGGAAAGGATTTATCAGTTTCCGACTATTCGGAATAGAATATGACTTTAACCATAAAGAACTAGCTGACTTATTAGGATTCCCTAGTGGACCCTTTGCTTTTACTACCACACAGGTAGAATTGATGGACATTGAGCTGGACTTCTTTTGGGGAACCTTAACCGGAAATTACGATCCTGAGCCAAATAACATGAACAATGATGAGATATATAACCCTGTTATCCGCTATTTCCATAAGATCCTTGCCCACACCTTCTTTGGAAAAGAAGAAAACCTTACTGGAGTATCTAAAGATGAGATATTCATTATGTCTTGTCTGACTAATGGACAGCCAGTTAATGGTGTGTCTTTCATGATGCAAACCTTCACCCGAATCCAAGAAGAACCTGATCTACCCATATTGGTAGGAGGCCTTGTCACCATGATTGCTGATGCCTTGGGACTAAGATACCAATTACACAAGTGTAACCGTTTAGGTACCATCCGTCCTATGAATCTGAACTTTTGCTTTAACCACCAAATCATAAGAAATTTAGGACAACCACCTTACGAGTACCTAATCAGGAATGAAGTAGTAACCTTGTTCACGTTACCAAACCATGCTAGAGTCAGTGTTCACAATAAAGATAATTGGCTTTATGAGCTTACCCCTCCTGACTATCCATCCACTCCCAAAACACCACAATCTTACAAGATAAGGGATGACATAATGACCGATGTAGAAAGTGACCCTGAGACACCTCCTGGTTACCATGACATTGACCACACTGATGAAGTGATTGAAACCCCTGAAGTAAATCAAGTAGGATATGCTGACAACTTAAAGAAAATTATGAATACTCTTGAAGTTTACCAAGCCGATATTAATGCTGTTAAGGATGAGGTTAAAAGCATGCGATTGGATGTTATAGGTTTAACTGACATAATGTGTGAGCAATTCTACCACTTAAACTCCGCACTTGAAGATTTGAAGAAGCAACTTTGAAAATGTTGTAGTGATTTAATTTATTTTACTTCTTGCTTTTGTTTCTAGTTAGTTTTAACATTTTGCAAACATTTTCGTACCTTATTTTATTAATGTAATTTTCCTTCCATTATATCAAAAGCACAATACTTCTAGTTTTGCCATTTTCTATTTTAATCAATTTCTATGCTTTCCACTACTTACTGTTATATTTAAATTGATTAATATTTTTATTTCTCGTGTGATGAAATTTGCTGCTAATATATATGTTGATCCAATATTATATATAGTGTTTGTGTTGGAATTAAATAAGAAGTGATAAAGAAGAAAAAAAATTTGCATTGAACGAGTGAGATAATGCATTCTGTGAAGAAAAATTATAAGTTTTTAAGCCCTCACGGTCGTCATCCATCTCTCACGATCGGGACAAGATATTTAGCGCGTCACGACCGTCATTCATCCCTCACGACCGTGACGACCCCTGTTATACGAATTCTGAGAAACAAAACCGTTCACCTTCGCAGAACCCACTCCTCCATTTTCATAAAAAATAGAAACCTCCCATTATCTCCTCATTATCCCGTAACCTCCCATTACCCTCAATCAATTTCATTAACCTCTCCATTTATTCCAAACCTCTCACATTCACTTATTTCACTATAATCAGAACTAAATTCTTCACATTTTTCATTTTCTCACAAAAACTCAAAAAACTCTCATCTCTCATTCCTGTACCTTGCATGCAATGGAAGACATCCAATTTAGAGATGGTGAACAAGGAGACACCCAAAGACAAAAGTTTATCAGGTTTCAGAACCGTGGCGTCCAACCCACTCGGTACGTCGACATTGACTGCTTGAGGGAGTTAGGACTGCTCAACGGCGTGAAGCTCCTGCTTAGGCATGTTGGTTTATGGCACTTGTGCAGCCAACCACACCCGACATTCGAACTCCTCACGTTGGAATTCCTGAGTTCGTTTCAATATGTTACACCTCCCGGTTCATCAAGTCAGCTCACCGGCATTGCAAAGTTCAGAATGCTCGGCCGAGAGTTCGAAATCACACAAACAAGGATCGCCGAACTGTTAGGTTTCGATCACGGCGATGATGCTCATCTCCGCGTGCCAGACAACTTCAGCGAAACCGCTTTCACCTTGTGGCACGACATCACCAACACCCGTGCTACTGCCTTTCAGAGCCTGAATGCTACCCACATCCATAACCCGGCGATCCGATATTTCCATCGCATCATCTGCAATACTATTTTTGCAAGAGAGAGCAATCACAAGCTTAACTCCAAGGAGCTCTTGTTCTTGCACTGTGCCTTAAATGACGAGCGCATCAATGCTGCCCCATTCCTTTTATCCCATATCCAGTCTGTAGCGCAACGAGGCGCAACCCTCTTCTACATAGGCGGGATTGTCACCACCCTTGCCATTCAGCTGGAGCTTGGTGACCTGATTATTCATTTGCCTCGCAGAGCCGCAGAGTTGCTTACAAAGAACTATTGCAGGTCCGCCCACTTGATATCTCAGAGAGAGGATGGCAGGTTCAACCCTGTTATCCAAGGCACCGTTTATCATCACATCACCTTGCCGTGTCGTGACCGCATCGATCCGTCCAACCGATCCAACTGGCTATTTGCTTTACCGGATGCTGCAGGCCACGTCCCCATTATTGATGAGCAGGCCAATCCACCAGTGGACGAGATGCAGGATACCATGGATGCAGCTGAGCCAGCACAGGACATTCCTGAGTCCTCCACCCGACAGCCACCTGCGCAAGAATTCACACTTGAAGACGTCCTCCGTGCGCTACTTTCAGCTGAATGTCGCACTTGAGCGAAGGCAAAAAGAGCAACATGATGCGCTACTTTCAGCTGTTGCCAGCAACCAGAGGACGACAGATGAGAAGCTTGGAGAGATTTTTAGCGAGCTAGAGGCTTTGCATATTGATGTCACTGCTCTCACCGGCACCGGTTCTGATCCTGAAGCGACTCCGACCAGACGCTCCCGCACCAGAAGCCGAGGCCATGGTCATCAGCAGTCTTAGTTTTTGTTTATGTTTTTGTTTTTCCATTTCCGTTGTTTGTATTGTATTTTACCCGTTATTGTATCACAACATTGAGGACAATGTCTGATATAGTATGGGAGAGATACCTTTCCTTTTTCCGCATTTCCCTTTCCTCACTTTCCATTCCATTGTATTCCCCTTTCGTATTTCAATTAAACAAAGTAATATTTGTGCTATTTCTTTAGTTTCGAATTTTCCCCGTTTATTTAGCCATACCGAAAATTTTTGTTTTTATCTTCGCATTACCCGACTTACCTATGAAATCGTAGTTAGGAAGCTGAGAAAGATCCAACAAGATCAATACAGTCTTGACACCTTAGACTTCCTACTTAAGCATTCCGTTTCGATAATTGTTACGACTACACCTTAAGTTTCAGTTCAAAAGTAACCCCTAGTAGTTTATACTAGCAGTCAGCACCGTCTGAACACAAACCACGTGGGGAGCCGATGAACATAAGTGTTTGATGCCTAATCTATAATGATCCTTCATATCTCGATGCCAATAAAAAGAAATTGCACCAAAGTACACGGTCGCACATAAGAAACGAGAAATAGAAGAAGGAGTCCATTGCGGGTTGGTTCAGAGGTACCTGGTTCTGAACTTGGTAGGGCGTGCTACGGCTCGATCCCCCACAACCTCCAATTCGGATAATATATAGGGTTGCCACATTCGTGTACCAGACCCCGTGCTTATAAAGGATCAAAGTCACTAACTGGCTACTCCACTACGTGCGTGCTAAGGCAAAGGGTTTAATGTGATTGCGCTAGAATGAAACCGGTTGAAATAAGATCGAAAGACTCTAGGTGGAATCGTAACGCAATTACCGAATGTTTCGTATAACGAGAAGTCGACGACTTAGCTTGTTGCTTGTGTCATTAATGTATCGTTAGTGTTTTATTCTAGTACCGGTTAATCTAGCAAAACGATTCCTCGTATGGTTTGTTATGTGTATGCGTCGATGGAAACTTGTCCGATCATTTTTCAACCGACTATTTGCTTGAGGACAAGCAAAGGTTTAAGTTTGGGGAAGTTTGATGACGAGAAAAAGTATCGTTTTATTACTATGTTTCAATGCCGTTTTATCGCACATTTATCGTATTAACACCCGATTCTTCGAGTTTTCTTTGTCATTTTGCAGGTATAACAATTATAGAGCTAAATCATAAGCCAAAAGTGAAGTGAACAAAAACAAGCATGAAAAGAAGAAGAAGAAAGGAATTCTGCATAATTTGCAACAGTCACGACCGTCACCACTCTGTCACGACCGTGACACGCTAATTGGACCAGTCACCAAGCCGTCACGACCGTGACGCGCTAAATATGAAGATAACGCCCGTGACACCTTTGTCACGAACGTGACAAAGGGAAAATAGGTTTACTTGAATTGATTTGGTCATGAACGTGCTACGTGAAGTAAAAAACGTTTCCTATTCTTCCGCAGACCCAGTAACACATTTTTCCCTGGATTCTCTCAGCAACAACGAAGCCCACGCATGATTTCAACTGCCAAGCCCAAATTATGTTCTCTATAAATAGCTTTATTTCAAAGTAGAAACTACAGAGTTGGATTTTAATTTTTCTTGCGGAAGCTCTGCCGTATTTTATTTGCACCCTATTTCATTATTTTTTCCAACAATTATTCTTGTTCTTATTTTATTTTCTATATCCCAACCAAATCAAATAACAATTTCCAACATTAGGAAATTGTTATTATTTAATTTCTTTCAAGCCTTCAGCATTTCGTTTTTGAATTTTATTTTCGATTCCGGTCCGCACTCCGAGCTTGCCAGATTGTGGAAGAAGGAGTTTGACATTATTTTTATTATTCAGGTTTTTAATTATTTCGCATTTACATTAATTTAATTGTTTATGTTAAGAATTTATTTTTATTCCTTTATAATGCATATTTTAATTTGTGCTCCTCTGTTTCTGCATCCGTCTGGTACAACAAGTATGAGTAGCTAAACACTTTAGGGCGGTATGTAATTAAAATAAACTAAATCGGTAAAATCGAATCTAGGCTTAAAACAATTAAGAACTTAAAATTCTGGTTGTGACTTTTTATTATAAACATTAATCTTTTTGTTACGAGAGTAAGGAAAGTGTAATAGGTTAGGTCAAGACCACGAGAGTGTGAGATTTTAACCAGATAGCTAAAGTTAGGCATTTAATTTAAATACAGCGAGAGCGCTTTAAAATGAATTAGACTTATTAAGTTTCCAAAAATTATCTTCTAAACACTTATGGGCTAGCGAGAGCAGGCATAGGGCTTTAGGAGTAAGATCTGAGATAAGACCACGAGAGTGTGAGTTAAAGATATTTAAACTGATAACCTCTACAGAACATATTAAGTGAACCATCCTTATAAGCCTAGGTTAGATTGACCCGCCTAGGTTAAAATAATTGCATACCGACCGCCTTCTTATTATTTTATTAAACTAAAATTTAATTCCCGTTTCTAATTCTTAAAAAAAAAAAAACAAAATCGTGACAACCATCCACCTTAGCTAAACTAGTAAACCCTCTAGCACTAAGTGATCATAAAGTCCCTGTGGGATCGACAATCTTTTATATTACTTCGATAGGCTGTGCGCTTGCAGTTAAGATACCGCTAGACACATATTGCGTTTCGCGCCCATCATAGTACCAGTATCAATTATAGCAACCAACTCAACATCATTAATAAAACAAGTACACCTCGAATCAAGTTATCCTTCTTCTAAGCTTTTGAGCCACTCAAAGCAAACACTCTACCAGTAGTCTGAGCAGCAGTAGCAACCTTCTTTGGTTTCTGACACTGAGTATTGATATGTCCTTCTTCACCACAATTGAAACAAGTTGGTCCTGCATTTGGACACTCATCCTTCATGTGACCCCTCTTAGCACATTTGTAACATCTTATCACTGTAGTAGTGCACACGTCGGACTTGTGACCCTCTTCTCCACACTTATAGAACTTGAGAGGAGTGGAACTCGCTCCCCCACTTGGCTTCTTCCCATCAGTAACCTTCGGCTTCCCTTTGTCAGTTGGAGTCGCATAAGGTTTCCCTCGAAACTGGCCCTTATCTTTCTTCTCACTCACCTGCTTATAGTGAGCAGATCGAGCTCGATTATCCTCATCGTAAATCCTACTTTTATCCACCAATTCAGCATATCTGCGGGTCTGCTAACATCCAATCGCTTGCTTGATCTCTGGTCTCAGCCCATTTTAAAACTTTAAGCACTTAGACAACTCAGCATCATCACAGTTGTAGTGAGGACGGAACTTCACTAACCTCTCAAACTTGGCAGCATACTCTTCCACTGTCATGTTTCCCTACTTCAGCTCTAACAATTCAACCTCTTTCTTGCCATGATCATCTTCAGGAAAGTACTTACTCAGAAATTCCTTCCTAAACACATTCCAATTTATCGCAACCCTAACTCCTTCCAATCTCTGACAGGTATTATCCCACCAATCCTCAGCCTCTTCATCCAGCATGTGGGTGCCAAAATGCACCTTCTGAGCATCGGAGCACGCCATAGTCCTGAAAATCTTCTCAATTTCCTTAAGCCACTTATGTGCGTTCTCCGGTTCATGAGTACCCTCAAACTTAGGTGGATTATTCCTCTGAAATACCCCTAAGTCACAAAACTCATCAAGAACATTGTTCTGCGCCGTAGCCTGAGCAAGTGCAGCTACTGCATCCCAAGAGCATGATTTGTAGCCATTCTGCAAATCACCAACAATATTAGAAGAACAACTCCTTACACTCATACTCAAGACCCGACACGACTAACAACGACACGACCGTACAGTCCAACCTGCTCTGATACCACTGATGTAACACCCTTTCTACGCTATCACAAAAATAACAATTTAATCAGCGTAAACTCATAAAAAGGGTATCACATCTTCAAAATCAAACATCATTATAGTCATGTCCCGTAACACGGGTTATAAAATCCTGAATATCAAAACTCATTTTTCAATAATTATGCAGCGGAAAAACAAAACATCATTTTTCATCTTTAATTAAGAGAAAGTTTTATAATTCAATCCAAAACATCATGTAAATCTCAATTAATCAAAAGAACAACACTTAGTTCAATCTAACAAAATTAACTCAATGTTCTCAAGCGAAAACTCAACCCGATGTTACTGGACACGGAGCAAGACTCCACATCTAACTAACTACGACGACATACACTAACTCCAAGTTAAAACACGCATCGAGCTAACCTTGAGTATCTGTAGGATGGCATAATAGACCATCACAAAAGGCAGGCAGGGTGAGTAAATTCACATTCAATAAAGTAATATAAAAATGAGAATTCATAAACAAAATCTTCAAACAAATTAAATAATCCCAAGACTCATTCATTCACAACATCAAATACATCATGTCACAACACAAACTCAATGCAAATCATGTTATGTCATTTAGAATGAAATGCAACATCTTATTATACATGTGTTACCGAAACATTGTCATGGATGGACATTGGGCCATCAATCCTCCACAAGGGAGCACATCATATCATCATATCACTTCAATCCACACAATGGGATTGAATCTACCAACGGACCAAAAGTCCCCTCATATATCATGTCATGAATGCAAGATGCGATATAAACACACCTCATCAAAACATCGTGATTCCTCAAATTTTTCTGCGATTTCAGAATCATTCCTCTGCGACAAAACCCACTCAAAAACCAGTTTTTAACAGCAGTAATCCAGAAAATCATCATCACAATCCACATTCATCATAGTATCATCACATACATCATATATCATTATTATTGTAACACGGTGGGAGAACTGACTTTAGTTAAATGTTGTGGATAGCAAGAGTCGCCACCGACTTTTATTTTATCCAAAAGGAAAGGACATAAAAGAACAGGAAAGACCTTAAAAAGATTTTGAGTTCGGGGGGTAGGTTATATAAAGGGAAGGTGTTAGCACCCTTTATATCCATGGTTATCCATGGGCTCTTAGTTACTTAGCTCACTATAAACTGCTTTGAGAAAGGTGTAGTGTGTGATTAAAAATTTTTCTAAGTGCTTTATAATGATCCTCGTATGGATGCATATAAAGACTTTGTTTTGAAAATTTGTTTGAAATGTGAAGTATAAAATGTATTTTGAAAAGGTGAGCAAGTACTTAAGAGGAACCTACCCTATGTTAAGTCTTTACTGTTCTTATATGTTCTTTCAATGGTAAGACTATCCCTATTATTAAGGAATAGGTAGTCATTACCTTGGATTTGTTAAGGGACAAGCGTAGGGTCATCGTATGGTCATAGAAGGCAACTTAAGGGATGTCTTTAGCAATTTGTAGGGATTATCATCATTTATTCGAAGGGACAAGATCATTATTCCGTAGGCAACATCGAAGGGACTTGATCTTTAAACCATAGGGACTATGATGATTTATATTCGAAGGGACTTTGCTTAAGACACCCCTATATTCGAGGGACTTGACCATATTATTTTAAGGAAACCAAGAGGAATACCCTAGGAAGTGTAAGATGGCGATCAAAGATCGACTTACGTGTGTGAGTGTTTATTTTCAAGTATTTAATCCTTTTAATTAATTTTCTAAATCCAAGTTAATTACAATTAATTTTCACACTCCCTATTTACTAACCATGGCAGTTAAATAATAATAAAATAAAGACGGAAAATAAATTTCTAAGCTATTACAAGGCTTTGGCAGATACAAAATAATAAGCGGAAAAATAAATTACAATAATATTAAGCCTATACATTGTTTCTCTAATAATTTAAATAAAGCAAGAATTAAATATAAACAAAAATAATAAAGCAAAATTATATAAATAAATAATGGGATTAGTATTCATTTTAGGGTTAGTATAAAATTAGGTTAAGAATTAAAAAAGAGTAGTAAAATAAATTTATTAAGAAAAGTATGGTATAATTAATAATTAGTAATTAATTAAAATATAATGGACTAATTATATACAAGATTATTATTAGAGAAATAATTAAATTTTTTTAATTAGAATTATAAAAGATGTTAACTAGGTTTTTATTTACAAAAACATAAATAATAAAAGTTATATACAAATAAATAATAAAAAAACCAATTAATTGATTTAAAAGAAAACTAAAGATTTATCAATGAAATTTTCTTCTTTTTTTTAAAAGTAATTAATTATTTTTATTAATTTATTTAAGAAAAATAAAGTGATTATCTTAATTAATCTTAATTGTAATTAATTTCTATTTAACCTAATATGTTAATTATTAAATAATAAAGTAAATAGAGAAAAGAAAAAACAAATAATAACAAAACAAAAAGGAAAGAAAACGTTCAGCCAAAAAATAAGGGAGCCTGGGATCGAACCCAAGTCCCTATGATTCCAACACTGATACTTTACCATCAAGCCACCTGCGTAATTAAGAGTTATGCCATAAACAAAAATAAATGCATTTTTCAAAACCAGATTTTGGCGCCATCATCTTCAACCTCACGATGAGGGCCTTTAACGACAGTTTTCTGGAGATTTCTACCTACGGTTTTCTGAGTGTCACTACAAGCCTGTATTCGAACAACTTAAGAAACACACATGATTAATCCATAAAAATTATATAAATCGAACCCCCATGATCCACACGACTCAGTTATGTCCTTAGAATATTCTTAAACGGCCTGAATCTCAAAGCCCCAAACTCGAAGGTGGAACCCTAACAATGGCGGATCTTGTTTCTTGTACCTAACATTCAATTAAACCATCCAAAAAGTATCTATGCATTGTAATAAACACAAAACAAACGTCAAATTCAATTATTAATAGTTATATTTACGGATTCGAAAAAATGCATAAGTGAGAAAAAAGCAATTCGGTTAAGGTTCATGAGAGCGATTCAGATGCTATTGGGGGTTGAGATGTGTTTAATGATCATCATAGAAGAGGTCTCAACCTTGAAAAGGCATGGAAATAGCCTCTAAGTTCAAAACCAAATCTCACCTTTCTTGAAAATTTCTTGAATATGAAAGTGCCTCTTCCTCCGAATTTTTTCGTCCCCTCTTGCAGTGGTTCTCTTATGCTTATGTAGTAGAGTCAAATTAGGTCCAAAAAAAAATAGTGGATTGTTTGGGCTTTTGTATGACTTGAGTGTGAAGAAAGATCAATCATAAATTTGACAAAAAATCACATCTTTTCATACTCCAAAGGGTGTATCAAACCATCTTAATGTTATTTATGAGCTTCTAGAACAAGAATCAAATCTAAATATTGAGTTTTCATATTTTATTTTGATTTAAATTGATTTTTAATGAATAAAATCAAAATAAATATAAAATAAATTATAAAAATCTGAATAAATGAGAATTGGGTCGTGCATGATGTCATGGTAAAGATTGGATCACAAAATTGCAAGCCCATGTGGAAAGAATTGGTTTTAAGACCCCATTTGCTCAATATACCTCTAAAAAATTTCCCAACTTTGCAAAGGCACAAATCCCTCAATTTTAAGGCTATGAAGGTGATCTTGGACATTTTGGAAAGCTTAAAGAGTCCTATAACAAACCTCTTTGGTCTCATGTCCATATCCTTTACCATTTTCAAATTATGCCCTTTGGAAGATGTTGACTTTTTGTTGACTTTTAAAATGACCTGTAATGTTTTGGCTCATACCTTTTAAATGAAGCATTTTTGGGCTTGGCTTGTGAGACACAAAGTTGTAGAGAATTCAATTTCATTAAAAATGAGCTTTGGATGGAAAAATTTTGATGAAGCATGTGAAAGTTATGGCTGGTCAAAGTTCAGTTGACTTTTCCTATGAAAACCCTAATTTAGAAACTCCTGATTCTTGATGATCTGAAATCTCCTTGATGAGTCATGATCAACCCTTGATCAAATGATGAATTTTACTTCATATACTTGATGTTGGCAAAAAATCATGAAGTTTGACTTTGGTTTGACCATAGTTGACCTCAGTTTGACTTTTTAACCACTTTGACTGATTTTTGCATATCTGATCATCTGATTGAGCAAACCTTTTGGGAAAGCCTTGAAACTTGAAATGGGGATTATTGAAGACATGTAGGATATTATGAAGCTCACTTGAAGCCTTGGAAGTCCATTTAGCCTGATGAAAGTCAAAACCCTAGTTTAAGATGCATTGCTTAGGAGGATGCATTGTCTGAGGGAATTGTCAAACTTTCTGACTAATTGTGAACCTTGTGAACCTCTTGAGATACTATGTGAACCTTGTGAACCTTGTGAACCTCTTGGGACACCTTAGTAAATAATTTATTGTCTTGGTGAGGGCAAATTTTGGGGTGCAACAGCTGCCCCTGTTCAATTTTATGAAACCTAAGGGGTTCGATTGGTATATGTGCCATTCGTGACCTGGAAGGTTGAAGGGGATTGAACACAAAAGCCCAAAAATTTGCACTCGCCGGTGCGTAAAGTAACACTGATGATTAGTTGTATATGCTTAAGTGGGCTTGAAGATTCCACTTGGAAGAACTGGAGATGGGCTTATAGATGCCATCCATACTATCAAGAGGTGATAATATCTTGATGTTGATACTGGATATCAGTACTAGGTCTTCGTATAGGCCATCTCTGAATCATTTATGCAACATGGTTTGAATTGAATGCTAGCACTAGATCTTCGTATAGATCGTCTCTGCATTATCTCTGGGGAAAAATAATATCCTTCATTAAGTGTCAGGGCTTAATTCTTCGTAGCGATTTATTTCTGAATTAAGTATCAGCACTAGATCTTCGTATAGATCGTCTCTGAACCGTTTTGAATTGTTGAATAGACCAGTAGAAATAAATCTTCGTGACGATTATCTCTTCTGGAAATATCCTGGATTAGGGAATAGATCTTCGTATAGACCGTTTGCCTACTATCCAAGGATAGAAAGAATATCAGGATTAAATCTTCATGACGATTGCATCCCTTGGAAATATCCTGGATTAGGGAATAGATCTTCGTATAGACCGTTTGCCTATTATCCAAGGATAAAAGAATATCAGGATTAAATCTTCGTGACGATTACATCCCTTGAGAATATCCTGGATTAGGGAATAGATCTTCGTATAGACCGTTTGCCTATTATCCAAGGACAACTTGAGTAATGATTATCAACAATGAATCTTCGTGGCGATCATCCCTGAATTAAGTATCAGCACTAGACCTTCGTATAGATCGTCTCTGACCTATTGTGAATTGTTGAATAGACCAGTAGAAATAAATCTTCGTGACGATTATCTCTTCTGGAAATATCCTGGATTAGGGAATAGATCTTCGTATAGACCGTTTGCCTACTATCCAAGGATAAAAGAATATCAGGAATTAATCTTTGTGGCGATTATATCCCTTGAAAATATCCTGGATTAGGGAATAGATCTTCGTATAGACCGTTTGCCAACTATCCAAGGACAACTTGAGTAATGATTATCAGAAATGAATCTTCGTGGCGATCATCCCTGAATTAAGTATCAGCACTAGACCTTCGTATAGATCGTCTCTGACCTGTTGTGAATTGTTGAATAGACCGGTAGAAATAAATCTTCGTGACGATTATCACTTCTGGAAATATCCTGGATTAGGGAATAGATCTTCGTATAGATCGTTTGCCTACTATCCAAGGATAAAAGAATATCAGGATTAAATCTTCGTGACGATTATATCCCTTGAAAATATCCTGGATTAGGGAATAGATCTTCGTATAGACCGTTTGCCTACTATCCAAGGACAACTTGAGTAATGATTATCAGCAATGAATCTTCGTGGCGATCATCCCTGAATTAAGTATCAGCACTAGACCTTCGTATAGATCGTCTCTGACCTGTTGTAAATTGTTGATAGTATTTTATCTGCCTGTACCTATCCTGCAAAGGAAAGGTTAGCTTATGCAATATGCATGCATGTATGGCATGGTGCATCTAAGTAAATGTATTATGCATTTATGGATATGTTATGGTATGATGTAAATGATGTATGTATGAATCATGCAGCCTGAAGCGTCTGGATATCTTTGTATAACAACTGTTGGCTAAGGAAAATAAATCCTGATTCGTTGCTGAAGAATATGAGGAACTCGTTCCCGTCTTGTTTAATAGTATAGTATTTATAACCTCCCGTCTTTGCTCGTCGTACCTTTATTGAAGGAATGAGTTCCTGAGTATCCTGACTGAGGATAAAAGAGATGGACATAAATTCAAGGGGAGATGTAACTCGAAGTATCTATAAAGATAGATTTGCTCTGCTGGAGATTTGTAGTTGTCTTGTGGGGATGAACCGGCGAAGCTTCGTTGAATTCCTTCCCTCGTTCGTCCTTAGTAAATACTATTACTGCATTTTATGCATTTCTGGTAAACATCAATCATATTCAAAAGCATATATACATTCAAACATAACCAACAAACGTTTTTCGCTTTAGTAAAAGGGGAAAAGTAACCCTGAATAAAGAGGGAAAAGTAAAGCTGAACTCGAAAACAGAATCGTTTCAACTTTGAGAGTGTATAACCAATTGGATTTAGAGCTCCTGAGATTCTTAACTTTCCTGAATACCTTCCCAGAAATCCTCATAGCTGGATCTGAAGACATGATACTGACACCATCTGATACTACTGGCGTAGACAATTAATTTCCACAATGGCTTCTGCTGAGAATCCAATATCAAGGTAATACAATGAAAGGAACGTGTCTTCAAATTGTGATGGACCATATACGCTCCGGATATTAGATTTGAAAAGAGAGCATTGCCCCTTGGTTGAGGATGAATTGTCCCATAATGGAAGTATCTGAATGTAGTTACCTCAAGAGAAATAAGCAGAATGCCCCACAATAATATGCCCTTTACATCATGAACTTTGTAATGTTACCCTTGGTAATTCAAATATACGAGGAGAGTTGCCCCTGGCTATAAAGCATTATTGAATCTGGACCTGATTGCCCCGAATGAATTGAACAATAACTTGGTATGCCCCCTTGATTGGGAAACAGTGACTATGCCCCTGGAATTATGAACTCTGTAATGTTACCCTTGGTAATTTAGATAAATGAGGAGATCTGCCCCTGGCTACTTAAACATAGTTGAATCCTGTCCTGATTGCCTCAAATGAGTTAGGCAGTATCATGGTCTGCCCCCTTGATTGGGAGATAATGACTATGCCCCTTTGTATACATGGGCTTTGATCTAGGAAGCAACTTTGTTTATCAGAAAGACTTTGGTTTATTGAACATTCATCCCGTAAGTTTCTCTGTTTATCAAACACTCAGGTATATGCAAACAAATATATTCAAAAATGCAATGCTTATGTCTGTCTTGAAGTTTTGAAAAAGAGTTATTTTAGAAAAAATAATTTTCGTGAAAACTGTGATATTAACTCAAGTTTTATAATAAGCCTAAGGGAGTCAAGATACCTTTTTATGGAAATATGCTTTCAAACTAACCATGCTTCAGTTAGGACTTTTAAAGGGTTATAACGTGGCCTGGTTCATGGTTTAAGAAACAAAGGATAAAGGCTCAAATTTTATTTGTACCCAACCCAATCTCCATGATGTTCTTCAGTCCTATGTTCGGTTAACTTATGCATTGAAGCTCCAAAGAAGTTTGGTATTGTAACACTGCCATTTGTGATGGTTCAGAGACCAAAAATTTATTTGAACATTCAGTCATCTTTCTTTGTTGAGGATTCATAGTGACCTCTTTTTTTTCTTTTTCTTTTTTTGGCTTTATTATCCCTTCCTTTTGTCTGAATTGTTTGTTTCAAGATTACAGCCAGCGGGATATCTCAATTTTTACTAAGTCTCCTTCATAGGTTTTGACTTAGCAAGCTTTTCTTTTGCTAGATATTGATTGTCAAGTTTAAGGAATACAGAGAACCATCATTGGTTGAGTACAACACAAATAATTGGCATAAATGAGTTAACCGAGTAACTACCCTGCCCCAGGTTATGAATAAGGGTTTTAATTTGCATGAGAATGAAAACTCCTACTTCATAGGCTCAAAAGGGTTGACTAGGGATTAACTTACTTATATTTCCACTATTTAGGAATTGAAACAATGCCTGTACATCGTCAGCATAGTCTGTTCAAAAGCATAATGCCTAATATTATGGTATTGTTTTCGTCATCCTCCCTCTACAGGCTTATAGCTTTATCAGGAGTTAAATATCACAAAATAGAAATATGAAGCATAGTTCAAAATATAGTGAAACGAATGGATTAATTCAAGACAAACATATGCAATGCATTAATGAAAACAAAAGTTTAACATAATAGTAAGTGTTTAAACAAAATAAAAGAAATTACAAATCAAAGTTCAAATGTTATCCCATCCAGATGGCTGAATCTCTTCAATTGCAATCTGTGAACTTTCAGGAGCATATATTTTACCATGAAATCAAATTTGCCATTTGGATGTCCCAAGGTGCCCCATAGCTCAACAGGAATAGGTAGGCTTATTTTCTTGCTACCTTGGGCAACTTGTCTTGCAGCTTTGACATTTGATGGACGATAGTAGAATTCAATTTGGCCTTCTGGCGTAACCTCGAGGATTCCTTCGTTAATCAGGTCTTGAATCTTTTTCTTCAATGTCCAACAACTATTAGTATCATGTCTGGGACAGTTGGAGTGATACCCACACCTTGCCTTGGGATTATAGCGAGGAGAGGAAGTATTAGGATTTTGAGGAGGATTTTTCAAGGAAATTAGCTTCATCTCCAACAAGCATTGCAGAACTTGTGACATTGGAGTGCTGAATTTGATAAATTATCTTCTACATTCCTTGTGTTGAGATGGATTAACTTTACCAGGTCTTTTTTCTTCAACTGAAGAACAATCAGTGGCAACCTGTCTCTTACCTTCTTTTATCTTCATCTTCCTTTCAACCAAGTCAACTTGTTTTAATGGAGGTTGACTGACGATTAGATTCCGCTCCTCGTGAAGTTGCTTTGTTAGCTCCAGGATTCTTTCTTGACTTGCTTTGTAATGAGTCTCAAAAGTATCTCTTTGCTCCTTCAACTGGATCCAAGACCTTTGTAACTCCTCCATGTCAGTGGGCATGTCTGGATGAAGAATGATGTAAGAAGTATCTCCTTCAGCAATAGGCTCCATGGTAACTGGCAGGATATGTCATCATAAGAGTCTGAGCACGAGATCGCACCCATCTGAGATAAGGTTCCATAGGAATAGTGTACTTTGGTTCCAGAGTCTTGTTGTCAACCTTGTTCACTTCACCCCATGCTCGTATAAACCTTTGACGGTAACCTTGCAGATCGTTGTCGTAGTCGAACACAATACCCTGAATAAGCATGTCATGAGGACCATTGCTCCGAGCATAACCAAGCTGACGTAGAGCTAAAGAAGGGTTGTAAGTAATGCCCCCTCTTATGCTAAGGAGTGGAACATTGGGGAATTCCCCACAACGGTCAATGATGGTAACATTCTCCATAGCACCAATGAATATTTGGATGAGAAAGTGACATGATTCTCTTAGACCACCTTAACCTTTGTTCATTCTTCATCACTGATCGAGGAAGGTGAGAAATAAACCACCTAGACAATAGAGGTATACAACACATCAGAGTTCCTTGTGCCTTTGTAGTACGGGTATGGAGGGAATGTAAGATGTCTCCAAGTAACGTAGGCACTGGATTGCGAGTCAGAAACATGTTGATGGCGTGTACGTCTATGAACTGGTCTGGATTAGAGAACAACAATAAACCATAGATCAATAGGGCTGAGATCTCCTCAAAAGCATCATAACTCATAGCCTTCAAGAACACTTGAGCTTTCTCCATCAATACCTTGGCAAGAATACCCTTAACTCCACTTCTCGTTTCTAGAACAATGTCTGGTTTCTTCAAATGTAGGGTTGCAACAATGACTTCAGGTTTAGGCTCTTTCTCTAAGCCTGTGAAGGGTTTCTGATCAAGGATAAGTATACCCAATAGTTTGGAGAATTCTTCCATTGTAGGAACCAGCTGATAATCGGGGAATGTGAAGCAATGATGTTTAGGATCAAAGAACTGAAACAGAACACTCATCATGTCTTCATTGAACCCTAAAGTGACTAGATCTAGTAGGTGACCATGCCTCTTGATGAACTGGGAGTTTTCAGAAACCTGAGAGACCAATTCTTTAAGCTTAAAAGGTATTCCTACAAAGTTGATCTTGATAGTATTCCTACGAGCAGAAGCCATGACCTGCAACAAAGAACAAAGATAAATCCTTTGGTCCTTGAAATGGTTAGTGAAAAATGCTATGCTTATGATGCATGATGATGTTATGATGTTATGCTCAATCACAAACATGTGGCACACACAAACAAGTCACACAATAGCCCTAGGTTTGAAGGCTTGCATGAGGTTTACAGGTAAGTACCCTCCCCTGAAGTTTAGTTGGTTCATCCTGTCCTATAAAGTAACCAGGTTCTAAGGGATCTCAATATCATTGATATTTCACAAGGGTGGTTGTTCAGTAGGCAACTTACTTGCCAACCAAAACCCTCCAAGTTTAGGATCTTAATGAGTATAGTATCGAGCATCAACCAACTTCAGTTTTCACCAAAGTCGGTTATCTCACTACTTTCTAAAGGCCAAGATGGGATGACTAGGGTTCTAAAAGTTAGTTAGTGTATTGACAACATATGGCAGCCTCATATTATCCTCAACTTTCTTAAGGAACATAAGTACCAACCAAGAAGTCACACTAACTATGGCCACCAGATCAACCATATCGGTATACGCCGTACAGTTTCCTTGGTCTATTGCCATTTACCTAAGGTACACTAGATCCGGGTTAGGATCTTTCACACATAAGATCCCAACAAGTAATATAAAGCAAACAAGGCAAACAATTTTAAAGTGATCTAATTCCTAATGGCACCCCTCTTTTATTAAGTCCCCAGCAGAGTCGCCAGTTCTGTAACACGGTGGGAGAACTGACTTTAGTTAAATGTTGCGGATAGCAAGAGTCGCCACCGACTTTTATTTTATCCAAAAGGAAAGGACATAAAAGAACAGGAAAGACCTTAAAAAGATTTTGAGTTAGGGGGGTAGGTTATATAAAGGTAAGGTGTTAGCACCCTTTATATCCATGATTATCCATGGGCTCTTAGTTACTTAGCTCACTTTAAACTGTATTGAGAAAGGTGTAGTGTGTGATTAAAAATTTTCTAAGTGCTTTATAATGATCCTCGTATGGATGTATATAAAGACTTTGTTTTGAAAATTTGTTTGAAATGTGAAGTATAAAATGTATTTTGAAAAGGTGAGCAAGTACTTAAGAGGAACCTACCATATGCTAAGTCTTTACTGTTCTTATATGTTCTTTCAATGGTAAGATTATCCCTATTATTAAGGAATAGGTAGTCATTACCTTGGATTTGTTAAGGGACAAGCGTAGGGTCATCGTATGGTCATAGAAGGCAACTTAAGGGATGTCTTTAGCAATTCGTAGGGATTATCATCATTTATTCGAAGGGACAAGATCATTATTCTGTAGGCAACATCGAAGGGACTTGATCTTTAAACCATAGGGACTATGATGATTTATATTCGAAGGGACTTTGCTTAAGACACCCCTATATTCGAGGGACTTGACCATATTATTTTAAGGCAACCAAGAGGAATACCCTAGGAAGTGTAAGATGGCGATCAAAGATCGACTTACGTGTGTGAGTGTTTATTTTCAAGTATTTAATCCTTTTAATTAATTTTCTAAATCCAAGTTAATTACAATTAATTTTCACACTCCCTATTTACTAACCATGGCAGTTAAATAATAATAAAATAAAGACGGAAAATAAATTTCTAAGCTATTACAAGGCTTTGGCAGATACAAAATAATAAGCGGAAAAATAAATTACAATAATATTAAGCCTATACATTGTTTCTCTAATAATTTAAATAAAGCAAGAATTAAATATAAACAAAAATAATAAAGCAAAATTATATAAATAAATAATGGGATTAGTATTCATTTTAGGGTTAGTATAAAATTAGGTTAAGAATTAAAAAAAGAGTGGTAAAATAAATTTATTAAGAAAAGTATGGTATAATTAATAATTAGTAATTAATTAAAATATAATGGACTAATTATATACAAGATTATTATTAGAGAAATAATTAAATTTTTTTAATTAGAATTATAAAATATGTTAACTAGGTTTTTATTTACAAAAACATAAATAATAAAAGTTATATACAAATAAATAATAAAAAAAATCAATTAATTGATTTAAAAGAAAACTAAAGATTTACCAATGAAATTTTCTTCTTTTTTTTAAAAAGTAATTAATTATTTTTATTAATTTATTTAAGAAAAATAAAGTGATTATCTTAATTAATCTTAATTGTAATTAATTTCTATTTAACCTAATATGTTAATTATTAAATAATAAAGTAAATTGAGAAAAAAAAACAAATAATAACAAAACAAAAAGGAAAGAAAACGTTCAGCCAAAAAATAAGGGAGCCTGGGATCGAACCCAGGTCCCTATGATTCCAACACTGATACTTTACCATCAAGCCACCTGCGCAATTAAGAGTTATGCCATAAACAAAAATAAATTCATTTTTCAAAACCAGATTTTGGCGCCATCATCTTCAACCTCAGGATGATGGCCTTTAGCGACGGTTTTCTGGAGATTTCTACCTACGGTTTTCTGAGTGTCACTACAAGCCTGTATTCGAACAACTTAAGAAACACACATGATTAATCCATAAAAATTATATAAAACGAACCCCCATGATCCACACGACTCAGTTATGTCCTTAGAATATTCTTAAACGGCCTGAATCTCAAAGCCCCAAACTCGAAGGTGGAACCCTAACAATGGCGGATCTTGTTTCTTGTACCTAACATTCAATTAAACCATCCAGAAAGTATCTATGCATTGTAATAAACACAAAACAAACGTCAAATTCAATTATTAATAGTTATATTTACGGATTCGAAAAAATGCATAAGTGAGAAAAAAGCAATTCGGTTAAGGTTCATGAGAGCGATTCAGATGCTATTGGGGGTTGAGATGTGTTTAATGATCATCATAGAAGAGGTCTCAACCTTGAAAAGGCATGGAAATAGCCTCTAAGTTCAAAACCAAATCTCACCTTTCTTGAAAATTTCTTGAATATGAAGTGCCTCTTCCTCCGAATTTTTTCGTCCCCTCTTGCAGTGGTTCTCTTATGCTTATGTAGTAATGTCAAATTAGGTCCAAAAAAAATAGTGGATTGTTTGGGCTTTTGGATGACTTGAGTGTGAAGAAAGATCAATCATAAATTTGACAAAAAATCACATCTTTTCATACTCCAAAGGGTGTGCACGAATTTGGAAGTGTATCAAACCATCTTAATGTTATTTATGAGCTTCTAGAACAAGAATCAAATCTAAATATTGAGTTTTCATATTTTATTTTGATTTAAATTGATTTTTAATGAATAAAATCAAAATAAATATAAAATAAATTATAAAAATCTGAATAAATGATAATTGGGTCATGCATTATGTCATGGTAAAGATTGGATCACAAAATTGCAAGCCCATGTGAAAAGAATTGGTTTTAAGACCCCATTTGCTCAATATACCTCTCAAAAATTTCCCAACTTTGCAAAGGCACAAATCCCTCAATTTTAAGGCTATGAAGGTGATCTTGGACATTTTGGAAAGCTTAAAGAGTACTCTAACAAACCTATTTGGTCTCATGTCCATATCCTTTACCATTTTCAAATTATGCCCTTTGAAAGATGTTGACTTTTTGTTGACTTTTAAAATGACCTGTAATGTTTTGGCTCATACCTTTCAAATGAAGCATTTTTGGGCTTGGCTTGTGAGATACAAAGTTGTAGATAATTCAATTTCATTAAAAATGAGATTTGAATGGAAAATTTTTGATGAAGCATGTGAAAGTTATGGCTGGTCAAAGTTCAGTTGACTTTTCCTGTGAAAACCCTAATTTAGAAACTCCTGATTCTTGATGATCTGAAATCTCCTTGATGAGTCATGATCAACCCTTGATCAAATGATGAATTTTACTTCATATACTTGATGTTGGAAAAAAAATCATGAAGTTTGACTTTGGTTTGACCATAGTTGACCTCAGTTTGACTTTTTAACCACTTTGACTGATTTTTGCATATCTGATCATCTGACTGAGCAAACCTTTTGGGAAAGCCTTGAAACTTGACATGGGGATTATTGAAGACATGTAGGATGTTATGAAGCTCACTTGAAGCCTTGGAAGTCCATTTAGCTTGATGAAAGTCAAAACCCTAGTTTAAGATGCATTGCTTAGGAGGATGCATTGTCTGAGGGAATTGTCAAACTTTCTGACTAATTGTGAACCTTGTGAACCTCTTGAGATACTATGTGAACCTTGTGAACCTCTTGGGACACCTTAGTACATAATGTCTTGTCTTGGTGAGGGCAAATTTTGGGGTGCAACAATTATTATCATCAATTTCATCATAAAACATCATCATATAGCACAATCATCAATCAAAACCCCATAACCCTAAGAATCTCCCTCAAAACCCCAAATTCTATCTCTACATTACAATACCGAACAGAAATTTACTCCCCATACCTCAATTTTATCGGATTCTTTCGATATGATTTCCTCTTCAACCTTCAAGTCCTAGCTTTTTCTTCAGAGCTTTCCTTCTCTCTCCCAAATGTATGATCGTTCCCAATGATCGTACAATCCCAAACTTTACCCTCTTAGTCAATATTACTCTTAGGACCTCATTATACTTTTTCCATCTTACCTTCACTAATCTCTACCAAAGGACCTCAGTACCATCAACTCCTTATTTCTCTTATTTTATTTAATTAATCTCAAATAATTATATAATGTCACACCATTACTAAATTAATATTATCAAAATATTAATCTAACATTACAACATCATAACATTAAGAAATCCTCAAAATTCACAATAAACACATCAATTAAATCAAAATCAACTTTGGGGTGTTACAGGACGCACTGGGTGAGCTGGAGCTTACTCGTTGGTGAGGGCATGGTCTTCAGTATCGTCCCCGCCGAGACGATTGTCGAGGTCAATGGAATTGACCTGTGGGGAAGGTGGCTGCTCCTCAGTTCGAGGTTTCTTGTTGCCCTTGGAAGTATTGATCACGGTCTGTCCTTTGACTGATGTGTCGTAACACCTTCAAGTTGCCTCGATGTCTCTGTGAATTGTGACTACGCGGCCCAGCTTGGTGTAGTACTTCATCTTTAAGTGGACCATGGAAGGTACTGTTGTCAGCTCAGCCAGGGTGGGTCGGCCAAGAATGCAGTTGTACAATGAAGGGCATTCAATCACCAGGAATTGGACTTTGACTTCCATGGCCGTCTCATTCTCTCCGAACAGAACGAGGATCTCTATGTATCCCTATGGCCTCGTGGTAGCCCCGTTGAATCTCTGGAGTTCAGATCCGACGTACGAGGACATGTTTGTTTTGTCCAACTTGAGGGTCTTGAATAGGTGGGTGTACATGATATCTACAGAGCTTCCTTGATCGACCAGAATGCATCGGACGTCGAAACACGCCATTTTGGTCCTTATCAGTAAGGGGATGCTCGAATTAGGTGATTCGTCTGGTAGTTCTTCGAGGAAAAAGGATATGGGGTTGAATTTTCCCCGAGACTTAGTCAGTGTCGCTAGTTGATTGGGCGTGGTTAGTAAGAGATATCCGAACTTCCGTTTCACAGAATCACAATGTTCTCATTGTTTACCACGCCTCAGGAGATTACCAAGGCTGCTGGGAAGTTTTCCCACGGGTTGCGTGAAACTAAGTGTCCTTCTGTGTTGACTTCGGGGAGGTGGAAATCTTCAGGACGTGATATACATAGGGCTACCGGGAAGGAAGAACCGTCAGATGGGGTGTCCTCGCGGTTTATGTTTGCGTCCTGGTCTTCATGTCAGGGAGTATCATTCCTCTTAGTGTACTTCTTGAGGTAACCATCTTTGATCAGTATTTCAATTGCATCCTTCATATGAACACAATCTTCAGTTACATGTATGTGGCTTCTGTGGAAGCGGAAGTATTTGGATTTTTCGGTGTGAGGTTTGGATGTTGTCGATTTGGGGAACCTTACCCTATCCTGTTTGAATTTTAAATTGATGCATTCGGCGAGGATGCGCTTGCGGGGAGCGGTCAGTAATGTATATTCAGAGAAGCGCTCTGCCGGTCCTCTTCCTTCGCGGGCCTCACAAGGTTTGTCATCTTTCTACCTCTCCCCAGTGTGGTGAAGGGCAATGTAATCCTCATGTTTGGAGCTTTTGGCTTCGTCCTGGCCGCGGTTGCTCCGGACGCTGTGGGCGGCCTGTCTCTCCTCGTACCTGATATACGTTTAAGCTTTGTGCAGGAGTTCTTCGAGGGTGCGGGGAGGTTCGATCCCTACTGCCCGGTTGAGCTCGCTGTCGGGGAGTAGTCCCTTCTCAATGAGGTACTTTTTCATGTAGTCGGTCGTATCTACTTCGACAGCTTATTGGTTAAACCGCTCGATGTATGAACGTAGTGTTTCATTTTTCCCCTGTATGAGGGCTTCAAGGTAGCTTCTGTTTTTGGGTGGCGTCGAGAGGTTGTGAAGTGCCTCGTGAACGCCGATCCCATGCTTCTCCAGGACGTGATGGATTCGGGGGCCAGGCTTTTGTACCATGTCATGGCTCCCTTCCTAAGAGTCGAAGAGAATAACCTACATTTGACGTTTCCACCAATGTCGTTGCGGTAGTCTAGCATGGCGTTGATGTTGTCGACGTGGTCATCATGGTCGATTATCCCATCATACGTCGCGAGTCGAGGGGGTTTCTCCATGCCCATTGGAAGTGGGGTCTCCATGATGGCTCGAGAAAGTGGGCAGCGAGGGTTGTCCTCGTCACTCCTCAGGGGTGAGTAATCCTTATTCCTGGGACTCTGATCGCGTCTAGGAGATGTCCTTGGCTGTTAATTCGATCGTTCGGACGCTCCCTAGCCTTATTCTTCTTCGGCTCAGGGGAGCGTCGTCCCCGTCGAGGAAGGGAGCGTCCTTGTTTCTTGGTAGCCTCTGGTTGGCGTCTTTCGGGCTGAGGTTTGCGACCGCGCTGAGGAGAATCAAAGTGGCGCTCTGCCTCCAGTGCCATGATCATTTTATGTTGTTGAAATGGCATGAGATTTGTCTGGTTGAGTGCGTTCACCATAGCTATGAGTGTGACATCCCCCTTGACTGGTACCGGGATGGACTGAAAGGGAGTTGTGAGCTGAGGTTGGGGAACTTCATTGTCCTCGGGTTTAGGTGAGGGGTGACAGGTTGTCTGTCTCTTACGTCGGACTCATGAATGACATGTTGATCTTCGTCCCCACCTGTGGTGTAGTCGACGAGGCCAAGGGCACGGTTGTCGCCGTGTTCGCTGGTCATGCTGGACGGTTGAAGAAATGAGGTGAAGTTTTGGTCTTCTGTTCCAAAGACGGGGAAAACTTTTAGATTCCCACAGACGGCGCCACTGATCTGACCTGATCAGAAGGGACCTTCCAGTGATGAGCAGCTTCAGTAGAGAATTGGGGGGTGTACCTGCAAGGCACTCCGATGGCAAAGTAAGAAAGTGCAAGTACAAAAAGGTAGAAGAGAATAGAATTCAAAATACCTGACCCTCTAGTGAAAGAGGTTATTTATAATGTGCCCCCAGCATTGGGTCAAGGTTCTCCCATGGGTTGGATTAGTTAGGCCCAAGGAAGAACTGCCAAGGACTGTGTAGGAGCAGATAAGACCTAACACATGGTCTTGCCCTTGGTCCAACTGCCCCTATATATCAGGAGATAAGAGTGGACAGTTGGGTGACGTGGATCACGTGAGGACGACGCTTTCCCCATGTCTCATTGTATTGGGCCATGGGTTGTGCCTGACGCAGACTACGTTGGCCCAGTCTAGAACAGTTCTCGCTCAAAATCATTCTTAGGGAATTCGCTCAAATTAAACCTAGCATCCTTCACAATAGGAGCCAAGTTTGTCTCCCGTTTTGAGGCTACTATATGCTTTGATCAATAAACTTTCATAAATGAATAAATGAATATTGAGACATTCTAAGACATGCTTTGATCAATAAACTTCCATAAATGAATAGATGAATATTGAGACATTCTAAGATGTTTTTTAACATGTGATCCTTATTTTTACAAGTTTAGATTCTTTATGAATCATGCAGAACTATCCGTGCAATCACAGTTCTACAAAATATCGTCAAAATCTCGGCCGTTGAAATTTGGACAATTGTATTTTTTATATCCCATCAAAAAATCCGATAAATGAATGAGCTTTTTAAAAAACCGACAATTTCACACTATCAATTTTTTTAGCATTTTGGAACAAAAATATTTGTTAATCGTATTTTTAAAAATATGGTGTGTTTTTCCACACACTTTTTCTTTAAACCGATAAAAAATACATACCAAATTTTTATAATGCAATACCAAATATTTAAAATCTTTTTAGCTAGTACTACAAGATTTTTAGCTTGTACTACCGGATTTTTTTCCCCTCTTTTGTAGTAAAGTTTCACCAGAATATTTTGGATATTATAAAAAATCGCAGGGTGTCAGATATGTGAGGAAATGGCAAAACAAAATCTTGAGATACCAACCCGTCTTGTAAGAAGCACCTGATTGAGATGTTGATCCTTGTATACACGATTTCTAGAATGAATGCATGCATGGTGAAGTTGAATGAACTGAAGAAAGAGACAATAGAAAGGGGTAGGGCTGTTCATGGTATGGTTTTGTGAGAAAACTGAACCAAACCGAACCAAACCATTATATAAGGTCATCCAAACTGAACCGAACCGTTTCCATTTTTTTTAGAACTGAACTGAACCAAAATTTTTGGTTTTCTATAATGGTTCAGAACTCCGAACTGTACCAAACCATTAGAAGACAAAATTTTCCAAACCGAACCATTATACTTTGTTTTTTTATATTATTTAATAAAAAACATTTTAAACTTATTTTACTTAAAAGCACTTATTTAAAAAAAATCATTTCAGACACAACTAACATGATTTTAAAAGCACTTATTTTAAACTTATTTTAAAAGCACTTATTTTAAAT
The DNA here is from genome assembly GCA_963966055.1 of Lathyrus aphaca. NCBI lineage: Eukaryota > Viridiplantae > Streptophyta > Magnoliopsida > Fabales > Fabaceae > Lathyrus > Lathyrus aphaca. Next base: position 405,421,327 of record OZ014519.1, on the reverse strand, counting down.
TTATTTTAAAAACACTTATTTTAGACTTATTTTAAAAGCACTTATTTTAGACTTATTTTAAAAGCACTTATTTTAGACTTATTTTAAAAGCACTTATTTTAGACTTATTTTAAAAGCACTTATTTTAAACTTATTTTAAAAGCTCTTATTTTAAAAGCACTTATTTTAAACTTATTTTAAAAGCACTTATTTTAAACTTATTTTAAAAGAACCTATTTTAAAAGAACTTATTTTAAACTTATTTTAAAAGCACTTATTTTAAACTTATTTTAAAAGCACTTATTTTAAACTTATTTTAAAAGAACTTATTTTAGACTTATTTTAAAAGCACTTATTTTAGACTTATTTTAAAAGCTCATATTTTAAAAGCTCTTAGTATACCTTTGGCTGCAATATCTTTTGACTGTCATTTAAATATTGATTTGGATGGTTAATCCCAGCATCGCATGGCACGCCGTGAAGAGCTCTAAAGGTTAAGGTACATGCTTAATGCACATACAGTACCCATAGTATCAGATATTAAATTCAAATGTTAACTGATAAAAACACTTATTTTAAACTTATTTTACATTGATACCAAGATTCCTATGCCAAAATTGTCTCATAAAAACATGAGTAACTCCTTAATTAAAACCAAAAGTAATTCCAAGAAAGAGTTTTCCCAATAGTATATCATAATTAATATGTGCCAACCAAAATGAACTAAAATCAAACTATGTTGTTCTGATACTCTTTTAACTTGCAAGGTCTTCATCATCATCATCATCAAAATTAGCCGATGTCGGAGATGTTATCTCTACAAAACAGAATAAAAAATTACTTCCAATATTAGTTCAAAGAAAGTAAATAAAAGTCATAAAGAGAATCATTAACAAACAAGTGCTTCTATAATCCAAATGTCAAATACAAATAAGTTCCAACTCCAAATTTCTGATTCATCAAAAATAGTAAGTTATATCAATAACATGCAACTCTCTCAAGTATATAAAAGAAATATCTCATAAACCATGTGATCAAACTAAAGTGATCCATTTTAATTAGAAAATAAACTGAAGTGATCCATTTTGTCATTCCACACACAATTACATGTACACTAAATGCATCAAGATCTAATTAAAAATACAGCACAAAAAACCAATCAAGTATTCACACATACTACAATTTAGCCAATAACATTAGTATATGTTTCCTACATAGATTAGAAAAGCTTAATGATGAGGAAATTGTGAAAATTTTCTAGCAGCACTTTGCTCAGAAGCATTGACAAGTTTTCAGTTAAGAGACAGTTCGTAGAAATTACCTTGCTCTAATTGATGGATCTCATCAAGGTCTTCCTCAGAAAATAAGGAGAGTGATTTTCCTTTCAACCAGTCTTGTGTGAAAACAAGAGCTTCCACCATTTTAGGAGTTAGACAAGTGCGATAATCACTAACAACCCTTCCGCCAGTGCTGAAAGCAGATTCTGAAGCTACGGTAGAGGCGGGAATAGCCAACACTTCCCGAGCTATGCTTGCCAAAATAGGATATCTAGTTAAGTTGGCTTTCCACCAACCTAATATATCAAACTCAACCGTTTTAACGTGTGGCACCCGTGCTTCTTGTAGATATGATTCAATTTCAGTCATAGGATCAGACTTATGCCCAGTTTCTTGACTATAGTGACAAAAAATATCATCATCATCATCCTCATTCGGTGGTGTGTCTAGTTGGCTAGATTGAGAGTCGTCAAAATCTCGATATTGAACATAAAGTTTTGAAAGAGAAGACTTCACTTTTTCTTTAAATCATCGACTTTTCCAGTGTTAGCATATAAAAGATCAATATAAAACTCTGCAATAGACAATTTCACCCTTGGATCAAGAACAAAAGTAATCAATAATAAGATGTTTAGTGTGTCAGGATCTCCCTAATATTTGTTGAATTTACCTTTCATCTTACTCGCCGTATTTTTGATGTGTTCATTATTACTCTTTAAATGCTTATTGATCCCTTTTCCAATGGTGAATACCTCTGTCATATATGAAGCACTAGTGACATATAATGATCCAGACGATTTGTAGATTTATAAAACATCTCAAGCAAGGGAAGTACTGATGCAACATATGTCCAATCCTCTTTCTTAACTACCTGGTTTGTTTTGTCCATTTCTTCACGAAATGTCTTATCCCGTGCATAGAGCAAGTCAAAAGCTTTTTGATACTGTAAGGCAGCCTTCAACATTAAATAAGTTGAATTCCATCTGGTTTCAACATCAAGGATAACAACACCTTTGTATGTAACTTTTTCTTGCATTACACATTTCATAAATGTGACTAGTCTACTTGGAGAAGACTTGACATATTTAACCGCATGACGAATATTTTTTATGCAACTTTTATCCTCTTTCAATCCCGATTTTACAATTAAATTCAAGATATGAGCACAACAACGCATGTGGACAAAATCCCCATTCAAAACAAGATTGCTCTAAGACATCATCCATATGTTGAGATACTTAATCATAGTGGTGTTTTCCGAAGCATTGTCAATCGTTATGGTCATGACTTGACTCAACCCCCAACTTCTTAAGTAATCGTCAACATATTTCCCAATCACGTGTCCCGAGTGCCCTGTTATTTGACAAAAGTTGATGATTTTCTTATGCATCTTCCACTCACTATCCACAAAATGCACGGTCAAACTCATGTAACTTAAGTTTTGAGTTGAAGTCCAAGTGTCAGTGGTCAAAGAAACTCTTCCACAATTTGGCAAGATTTTTTTCAATTTCTCCTTTTCTTCAAGGTAGAGCGCCCAAATATCACGCCTCATTGTAGACCGTGATGGGATATAAAACCGAGGTTGCAAGGTGATTAGTAGTTTACTAAATTCCTCATTCTCCACAAAACGAAATGGAATCTCAGCACACACAAATGTTTTCACAAGTTGTGCTCGGCATGCATCTTGATCAAACTTAGAATAGATTTGAGAACAACCTACTTGTCCTTCTGCAATGGTTTTTCTCATTTTATTTGGCTGGGTTGCTTGGATTTTATCATGATCATAAGCAGTGCATCTACCGAGATGAGTCCGCATACCACTTGTTCCATTACTATACTTAATTAAGACTCCACAATATTGACATTTAGCCTTTTTCTCATCACCTTCCATCATGGTGAAGTGGTTCCACATATCAGACCGTAATTGACGCTTTTTTTCATTGGGATGTGGTGGCAATATAACTTTATCACGTGGGCTAGCTGGAGTTGTAAGACTTGTATACTCTACCTCCTCTGTCATTTGTTTAATAAAATTTAAGATTTGAATATTAGCATTAACAATTAACACAATATAAGAATGGTGTTATGGTTCATAAAAATCATACATCATAACCACAAAAGCAAAATTCACTATCTCTCTAATAGAGATAAAACTTCACTATCAGATATTCAGATGTCAAAAACTAACAAAGCCTTGACTTTTCAGATATTTAGGACAATGAATTGCTTATAAATAGTGACATAATAATAAGACACGATAGATAGCAGTCACTTGTGGCCAAATAATTACTGTCTTATTTCACATTTTATGAGTGCACAATGTCAAAACAAATATGATACAAAAAGAGAAGAGATTAGATGATGTTGTGAGAAAACGGCTTTGTTGTGTTTGGAAATTCCTCATTGGAGACAAGAAATACAAAGGCCTTCCCTGCCCCTATTAGGCAGCATGCTCCCTATACACTGCTTCACGCAATCTCAGTTCTCTCTTTTTTCTCTCCACTGCACTATCTCTCACAATATCCAACCCACTAACACTGAGAATCAAAAGCCATAATATCAGTATAATGATAATCACTTCTCACTAAGTAAATATGGATCGCTCTAGAAAATTGATAAGCTTATGGAACTTGACCAATGTTTTTGGATGAAGACACCAGTTACAAAATCAATTTAAAAATAAAACTCTAAATTCCCACAACATTACCTCTAATGTAATCACAGTCTCTACCAAACAAATTTCAAATCAAATATGGAACAACAATACGGTAATGCTCAAATACCTGAAAATCTAATCATGGCTAGCAAGCTTGAGTTTATCCTCAAAAGTGGCATGCACTGCAAAACTTAACACCCTTCTTGTATATGTCTTAAGTTTGTGTTAAACATAAAGAAGTCAAATTGTATTATACACAGGTTCTAAAGAAATACAGGGGACTGATGGGAAAAGATAGGATATACAAGTTCTTGTTGGGACTTAATTAAGATCTTGATGAAGTTCACAGAATCAAATTACTTCCTGAGATTCTGGAAACATTCAAACTAAATGTGCTTAGAAAATAACAAACTTAAAAATAGACTATATGAGGTTGACATGTTAACAAAAACCATATCAACAAAATTCCACAATTTAATTATGTTCTTGAATTTCAATTTTTTTATTCTGTTTGGCCACCAAACCATACTTAATTCAGTCCAACCAGTAAAGATCAATTTGCGCATTGGTAGAACTCAACAGTTTCTAATATCAATATTATAAAAAGCAATTTCATCAATGAGCATTTGACACAAGATAAAAACATATCTAAAAAATGGACTATTATAAAATTAATATGAAAATGATAATGATATAAGTAAATAATAGAAGAAACCAGGAAGAGCCCACACAAATATTATATTACAACCATATCCAAACACAGCCATAACACATGATAAAATTAATATGAAAATGATAATGTTGCAAGGGTCTTATCAGTGACATTCAAAATAAAATATTATCAGAAATGTGTCATAAGAAACCAATGTATTAAGCTAATTAAACTATGAATCATAACAGAAGCACAATGCTTAAACCAGTATCTAAATACCCCATCTCAAAGAAGAGTTTCTATCTGTTCAAACCATAGTCCAAAACAAATACCCCATCTCAATGAACAGACTAGCTTGCCACTATATTGGTCTAGATGACCCTGAAAAAGATCATGTCCTAAGACATGAAACACATGATAATATTCATAAAGGATATGGTTTCCCTATCTTATCTGTTGCTGAACAACTCCTAGCAATAGAGCTTCCACATAAATATCCTCCTTTTATTTCTTCAGTTACAAAAAGAGGATTGAATCTCTCTGAGGTGATGTGTTCTACTTTCACTATGAGTTGGTTTGGAGAAGAGAAGAATGTTAGAACAACCAAACTAGACTGTTTCATGAATATCTATGTGAGACCTATTTCTGGAATCACAATAGTTGTTGATCTTGATCTTATAAAAATAGTTGAGTATCATGATAGAGATATTGAAGCAGTACCAACCGCAGAGAACACAGAATACCAAGTTTCAAAACAAAGCCCACCATTTGGACCAAAACAGAAGCACAATACTTAAACCAGACTCAAAATAACTTTACCATGAATATCATTATTCATTCAAAGTATTAAGCTAATTAAACTATGAAGCAGCTTAACATCAAGCTTGTGGGTTTATCTTCAAATACCATACTAAAATCTGGACTACTATGCAATTTCATAGATGAAGATTAAACCAGTCATAAAAACATAAACTAAATCAAACATAAAGTGAAAGAATCTAACCATCTACTAACAACCATATACTTACAGTGATATGAGTAATCTCCATTAGAATTTGGATGCGTTCCCTTGAACATCAAAACTCAGAACAAACATTTGAATTTGGACGAAATCCATTAGAGATGGAAGATATGAGTAGTCTCGCTTATTCTATAAGTACTAAGGCAACGAATTTAACAAAGATCACCAAAATCCATAATCAGAAAATTTGGGAATTTAGGTTAGGGTTCATATTTTTTGAGTTTCAAAATTTTAATTGATTTTCATTTTTGAACTTCAAGTTCAGTTTAGTGTAGTTCTAAATTTCTAATAAATTAATGGTTCACTATTGGTTATGTTGGGTTTATTTTAGTTTGGTTCGGTTCTAGAACCGTTAATAAATAAATGGTTCGATTCACTAACCAAAGATAATGGTTCGGTTATTTTAACTTCAGTTCGGTTCAGTTTAACGGTTCGGTTCATAGTTTTTTTGAACAGCCCTAAAAAGGGGTGAGACTTTCTCTCTTCCGTTGTCACTTTTACTCCATATGTTTGTATGATCATTGCATGCTGTAGACTTAAACTGTGAGGAAGAATTACTTAGATGCTCTAACATCATCAATACATTCTAAGAATCATGACAATAAATACCCAACTAGTTGAACCTGAAAAATAAACTTTTTCAGTTCAATAACATAGGTTACATCGATAATGTTAAAATCTCAAATAGAACCCTATAATACATACTCAATAAAAGACACGAAGAAAACTTCTGGAGCTTCTGGCATGTCATGGTTTATTAAAATATAGGCCAACTACACGTCTACTCTCTAGCAATACTCGCCTAGTATACACTTAATATGCTTTGCCATCGCATCGTCTCAATCGAACAGGATTAGAATGAGTTGAAAATTGCTTGGTTGACAAACGCATTTTAAGTTTGGAATATCTATATCTTCCTGACAGAATTGAAGCTCAAAATTGTTCCTAAGATGATTTGGCAACAGAACCATTTCCACTTGAGTAATTCTTCTGTAACTCTAACTTGGTTTCGAAGAAAGCTTCATGGAGAGCTCTTACACACGCATCTGCTTCACTATCATTTACAACCAATGAGATGTTCACCTGGCAAAAACAAAACAAAACAGATAGAATACATGAGAATGAAACTATTTTTGTCTTGTATGTAAAATGCCTCAACTGACAGTGTTTGATGGCCAAAATAATATTGGAGGAGGAAAGTTTATCCTATAATACAAAATAATATGTTTCATCATCATTGAAGCAAAAAAAAAAAAACGTGAATCAAATATTAGGAATAATAGAGATGATTGAGTGGATACATACCTTAGATGCACCCTGAGAGATCATTTGAACAGTAACACCAAGTCTCCGAAGAACACAAAATGCCTGTAGTAGAATATTAAATCTAAAAATATCAATAAAAAATGAAGAATGTGAATTAAATTTAAATGAGAGAATAATACAGAACCTTCTCCAAAATTAATGATGATTGCTGAACATTTCCAATGAGAGAGATGATGGATCTATTTTGTAGGAGATTCACCACAGCAATTTTCTCTAGTTCTTCAACAACATGGTCAAGTTCCTGCTTAAAAACAAAGGAAGACATACAATTAAATTTATGCCATTGTTGGGTAACAAAAACACCATATCGAGCAGGCATTTGTTAGAAATGCCTTACACTTGCCTGCTGTATTAGTTCTCTGCTCCATAACTTTGATGGATCCAAAGTCAAGGAAACACTGACTTCGCTTGTAGCAACAACATCAACTGATATGCCTAAATCTTCAAAGATTGAAAACACCTGTTGTATACATGTAAAAGTATGAAAAACAGAAGGCATTCAATGACGACGATGACAGGTCTGAAAGGCATGAACTCTCTCACCTTGGCAAGGAAACCATACTGACCAAGCATGCGAGTGCTCACTATATCCAACATGGTCACATTACGTTTCAAAACAATGCTTGTTAATATTGCCTGTAGGTTGAAAATGGAAAACTTAAAAATCATGCAACTCTTCCTTAACATAATGAGTTACTTTTTATTGCAAAACAAAATTCTACATACCTTGCTCATATCCCTTTCCTTGGTGATGAGAGTACCAGGAGCTTTAGGGTTGTAGGAATTTTTAACCCTTACCGGAATATCACCTTCTCTAGCAGGTCGCATAGACTGCGGATGCAGAACCTGTGAATCAGAGAATAAATGATTTATACACTCGGCCTAAATAAGATAATTCTGATAGCCCAACTTGCAAGTCTATCCATATGATCCACAATAGTCATGCTCCTTGCAACAGCACGAAAGGCAGATCTAATTTGTAAGCTAGAATAAGAATCTAATTTGTTTTCAAACCATAAGAGAGAGATTGTATAGTTTTCTGTCATAAATAAGAGCTAGATAAGTGAATAGGTGAGTGTAATGATACCTGAGCACCAAAGTAAGCTAGCTCAGCAGCCTCGTCAAAGGTCAAAAAGGGGACAGGTTCTGCTTTCGGGTATATATTCGGATCACAGGTTAAGACACCATCAACATCCTTCCATACCTGTGTATGTGATTGAAATTAAATTTGTTATTCTTGTCTCCATTTTGAAATGAAGAACTGTGTTATTATGCACAAACCTGGATCTCAGGTAACCCCAACGCTTTGCCAATTGTTGTAGCTGTCAAATCACTGCCACCTCTACCTAGTGTTGTCACTGCACATGATTTTCGGGCCTTCAAAAAGAAAAACAAGTTCCATTTATTTTCATCAGAAGATTATCATTTTTGTTACACAAAACCCGAAAGAAATTAAAAGCTTTGGAAAGCATGATAGCACAAACAATTACCTTTCCGAGGAAGCCAGTAACAATTGCAATTGCAGGATCAGAGAGCCAGTCACCATGCAATCTCTTTGCAACAGCTGGATAAGTTGCTTCTAAAATATCCGCATTTGTGAAGTCATCGGTTGTTATAAAACCAATCTCAAATGCGTCGTACTGCCAGACCAATAAATTAGCATCAAACTATGATCATGAACAACAATACAAATAAATGCTAAAAACCTTTTTAGTTACAGCAAAGAATGTGTTAGATTTAAATTTAAATAAACAATAAAAACACGTACTTGACGGGCCTTAACACCCAATTTATTAAGATATGCAGCAAAGATCCTAGTAGACATGCATTCTCCAAAAGAAACTAAATAGTCTTGAGTTCGTTTAGTTAGCTCTTTCATCATTGCTATCCCATTCAAAAGTAGCTCCAATTCTTCGAGGTGCTCTGAATATTTTGATGTGCATAAACCAAGTTAACAATAAAAAGGAATAAAAGTATGTGAAAATTACAGAGCAGCCATATTGAGAATAAAGAAGGTCCAAAATTGATAAAACAAAATGAAAAGCTGGCAACTTATTAAGGTTGCAATTTTAATTAAAAAAACTGAGTATGATTTTTCTTGGTTTGAGAGATACATATCCCAGATGTCTGGGCTACTTTCTTACGATATCAATTAGAAATTTCACTAGCTACTCAATCTTCCATGTTTTACTGGTAAAATTCAGCAGAATATAAATCGTATAAGTCAATAGTTGGATTTATACGATTAAAACCTTTAATTTGATAGTTGATTCATTTTACTGAATCCAGGTAAACATAAGCAATCCTATTTCTATGATCTACAGTGTCATCCATCGGCAATAACTTATTTTTTTGGATCATTTATAGAGTCTTAATCCATCTTGAAAATTGTATAACATAACAAAGCACATACTATAATCTTCAATATCTACTGAGACGGAAATCAGAATTATGGTATATATAGTTTCATGTCACTCATGCAAGGGTGAAATTCAATTCATCATGGAAACTAGTGCCATATGCAATGTAGCTGCTGCTTATGGTTTTATAAAAATGACATGGACTATCATATCATATTTTTCATCCAGAGAGTAGAACTCCCAACACCCACCCCTCATGCCTAGGATTAGACATCTGTATCCTAACCTAGTGGCTCAATAATGGGTGGTTCAACAGATCTTGGATAAACTATGATACTTCTTTCAAATTTGGATCGGGCCTAATTTAACCATACAAAAATAGTTTGTAAGACAGGGAATGTCTCCCCCACTTATAAACACTTTTTCAATCTGCATTTCATTCAATACGAGACCTTTCAACAAAATTAAAGAAATGATGACAACAATAACATATATGCAAGTATGTATTTTGAACAAAGAAAACATCAAGTGCATTTTCAGCATCTATAAAAGCCTACAAGTAAAATTGCTCCACACAGTAGAGCATGCCAGGTGATATGATCTAAGAAGAACATCTTAATCAAAAAACAAACAAATCATTCAATCAACAATCAAATGATCAATAATGTGACCAAAAGAAATAACTTACTCCCAATAACAGATCTGTCCACTCCAAGCTGATCCACAGTTCTGAGATGCAGGTAAGAACATAACATCAATAGAAAATACTATAATTTTCTTCTCTATTTTTTAAAGGGAATGTTTATTGTTTTTCTTCCATAATTTTTGTCATAATTGCAAAAGAAAAAAGGACCTCATTGCTCTAACCTGAAATGCAGATCTTTTATAAAGCTAAGCTCTTCAATACAAGAGACATTCGTAACACCGCAACTCACAGCTTTTTCTCCAGCCTAATAACAAAACAGAAACAAACCCAACATCACTTCCAAGAGTTCTTCAACATCAAAAAACAAAGGAATCAATCATTAACAAATCTAGTATTTACTTGGCAGTTAGGATACATTAGGACTAGCTTATTTACTCTTTATTTGAATTTATCCATCAACTTAAGCACGCATGTGAGTGTTTGTGAGAGCTTATTGAAATATATTATCACATGTTTATAAACTCCACATAATAATTATAAAAACAACTTATATGAAAACAGTTTAAGCACATATCAGTTACTGTAAGCTTATTTCAATAAACTCGATATAATAAATGTTAGAACGGCAACTAGTAACACAAGAGAAAATGGAAACGTAAATCACAAACACTACACACGTTCGCTTGGTCATGCAGTTCAACAAAATGTGTCTGTCTGTGACTACAGAACAGCCATAGTTCCATATTATTACTTGAATGAATTAGTATTTCCGCTTCTACAAGCCATATCTATAATACTACCGTCTAGATTCCAAGAATGTCCATTAACAATCGCTACGCTCACTCTGCTCCCTCGCCTTCAACAAATGATCATAAAAACAACTTACAACTTATATTCAAAAGTTGAAGCACGTCTCATCTTTAATTATAAAAGTGCTTATACATAAACACTTATTTAATAAATACTTCTTCACTTAGATTGTTTATTCAACACAATCATAACTTTCTTTTTTGAAAGAAATTAATATTCTACGCCAAAAGTAATAATAACTAAAATAATTTTTTAAAAATTAACTTATACTCATGTTTACATTCAAAGTCACCAATAAATTTGATTACATTAAAGAACAGATACTAAACATAAATTGGTAATAATTTAAAAAAATAATAATTGAATTAATAATAAATAAATAAAAAGTAAAGAAATGAATACAATACCAGCAAAAGCTTGTTAGTGGTTTTTCCCATAGCAGAAAGAACAACGATAGGAATCTCTTCCGGAAAACTCATAACAAGAGTAGAAACTTCCATGATCCTCTCCGCAGAAGCAACTGACGAGCCACCGAATTTCATCACACAAGTGTAACTCTTTCTGTTTTCATCTTCACTCGTCACGTGCTTTCCATTTTCGATCACGTGCTTCTCCAACACATCACTCGAAGACTTGCACGTGACCTTCAACAACGACGACGACGTCGTTTCATGATTGTTGATAAAAAGCTTCGTTCTCAGCGGTAACGTCGCGGGTAGAAGATTCGGTTTCACGTTCACTCCGTAGCATTGAAGATGTAACGAAGTTGTTGCCATGAATGGAGAAATTGAAAATTGAATCTAGATTAATAATTTAACTTTGTTTCCGAAGCTCGATCTGCGAAAAATGAAGAATGAAATGGTGTAAATTGCAGATTGTGGAAAAAAAAAAATAATAAAAAATGATGATGATTGTGATTGAAGAAATGAAAGAACCTGGAAAGAAGGAACTTCAGAAGAAGAAGTTGAAATGAAAATGTGAGAGAGAGAGAGAGAGCAGTCAGTGAAATGAATGATTTGAGAGACGCGGCGGCACTCTACTAAAACGTGTTCTTATATACTGTAAATTGATTAAAATAGACTCTTTTTTTTTTGTGTGTTTAAATAATTAACTTTTTATGCTTACTATTGAAATTTTATTATATTATTATATATTCTTTGTCTTCAAACGAAATAGTAAGAAGAAATAAAAATTCATACACATGATTATGAATGTTAGAATTTAAACTTTAATAATAACGAGTAATTTAATAATATTGATTTTTACTAATTGAATTAGAATTTATGGACTATATTTTTTATTTATCATAACGGTTAGTTTGTTAGAAAAGAAAAGATAAATTATTAGTATTTGAGATCAAATCTTTAACCTTTTTTAAATATGTTTTTTATGCTAAATACACATTAGTGGTTTATGTCTTCATCTTTAAAATTTATTTTAAAATTTATTATTTTGACTTTTAAAATACATAATTATCACTAAAAATTACACTGACCATCTGATTAACCTTAACCAGCTCAGGGAGAATTTGTTGAAACAAAAATCTAAAATTATCTGGCTTCAATTAGGCGACGACAATAATTCTTTCTTTTACGCATCTGCGAAAGATAGAAAAAAGCACATCGGAATCCACACTCTAACATTCATGGGAGAGGAATTGTTTTGTTCACGGGAAGCCATAAAGAAGGAGATTGTAGAATTCTATAAGGCCCTGGGGACGAAAGATACGGAGTTGAAAGGGATATATCTACCAGTCATTCGTAGTGGTAAGGTCTTGAATGCAGAGGAAGCTCAGAACCTGATTAGACCGATTGAAGAGTGGAGAATTGGGACAACCTTAACAAATATTGAAGACAATAAGGCTCATGGGTTGATGGATATAATGCTTACTTTTTCAAGACCTCGTGGCAGGTTGTTAAATATGATGTTAAGGCAGCAATCCTGGAATTATTTTAGACGTGTAAGTTGTATTTGGCGGTAAACTACTCCATGATTACACTGATTCCAAAGGCTCATATGTAGCCAATATTAAGGACATGCGTCCCATAGCTTGTTGCAGCATTATATCTAAAATCCTCACTTCTAGACTGGGAGTTGTGATTAAGGACATGCGTCCCATGGCTTGTATGACAGTTGTATCCTATTGATTCTCCATTAACTGTGTCTCATCTAAGATTCTAAAGGCAAATAGAGGTCTTAGACAATGTGATCTTATATCCCTTTTCTTGTGCGTCCTCATTATGGAGTACCTCCATCGTGTCCTGCAAGGTTTGGCGCTTAACCCCAATTTTAATTTTCATCCAAAATGTGAGAAATTAAATATCATAAACATTTGTTTTGTCGATGACATTCTTCTATTTGTGAAGGGCGATTCGTGTTCTATAAGGTTGATTATGGAAAGAATTTGTGACTTCTCAGCAACTACAGGTTTAAAGACGAGTATTCCTAAAAGTAAATTTTACTTTGGGGTGTTAAAGATATTGATCGGGAGCTCATAAAACAGGAGACTAGTTTTGCTATTGGATCTATACCTTTTAAATATTTGGGAGTTCCTCTAGCAAGCAGAAAACTAATTGTAACACAATGCCAACCTTTGATTGAGAATATGCTTTTGTGGTTAAAGCATTGAAGTACTCGACTTCTATCATATACAGGCTAGTTCCAACTTGTTAAAAGCGTTATTTTCTCTATAGCTAATTATTGGATGAACATTTTCCATGAAGGTTCTCTCCCACATTAACAGTTTATGTCAAAAAAAATTATGGACTGGCAAGGACTCCCATTCCAGAAAAGCTCATGTTGACTGGGATAATATTAGTGACCCCCTTTCTACAGGTGGCCAGAACTTGATCTCCCTTCTGGAGAGGAACAAAGCAACGATCGACAAACTCCTTTGGAATGTTTACGGAAAAAAGGACAAATTATGGATTAACTGGATACATAATTATAACTTAAAAAATAAGGACCCTATGACTTTTACTCCCGATATTTATTGCTCTCGGAATCTAAAAGTAATGTCAAACATCAGGATATCCTCGTGCAGTTAGATGTTTAGGAGCCTTTCCACACTACAAGAAGGTATGAAACAAAGAAAATGTATCACATGCTAAGAGGGGTGAAACCTAAAGTATATTGGAGGAAATATTCTACGAGAACCATGCTAGACCAAGAGAGAAATTCATCATTTGGTTAACATGCTTTAATAGATTACCCACTAAAGACCGTTTGAACCGTTTTGGAATAGTCAATGATGGAAAATGTGTGTGTTTTATGGCTAATGTGAAAACTCTCGACACCTATACTTTGATTGTGATGTTACCAAAGGAATTTTGCTCAAGATTCTTAAGAGGCTTAATGTGATTCACACTCCTAGGGGTTGGAACTCCGAACTTACGTGGATTTTCCGGCAGACGCAGAGCAAGGGATGTAGGAGTAAAATCCTGAAAATTGCTCTAGTTGAAGTTGTGTACGCAATTTGGACAAGTCGTAATGCGATGATATTTCAGAACAAGATGACAAAATGCCTCCAAGATAAGGATATTCTCGACATCATTCTCCAGAGAGCTAATAGTAATAGAAAATTGGCTAAGTATTGTAATAGAAAGTATTGATCATTCCTTTTGTTTGTGAGTCTTGTAAGTCTTTAAGATGCCTTGATCCTTGAACCGACCTTGTATTTCAACGTTTTTTGGAATAAAATTCTTTCTTTTGATAAAAAAAAAATTATATTTATATTTTAATACGAGAACATGAAAATTTTGTCACTTCTGTTATTCTCTCTAATTTGAATATATATATATATATATATATATATATATATATATATATATATATATATATATATATATATATTCTATGAGAATGTAATTTTTATGTGATTTATTAATTATGATTCGTTGACACCATGCATAAATTTAAAAAATTTACATCTAATCTTAATTATTAATAGGGTTAAATATGATTTTGGTCCCTATAAGATTACCAAATTTTATTTTTTGTCTTTATAAAAAAAATTGTGTGTTTTGATCCCTATAAAATTATTATGTACGTAGTTTTAATCCCTACTGTTAAATTAATGTGTATTTTTGAATAATTCTTTAGGAGATATGTTTAGAACGCTATAATTGCATGCATACAATTTTTTTAAGGACAAAAAATATCTTTTTTTTAATAGGGACTAAAAGTAAAAGTTGAAATATTTATAGGGATCAAAAACATATTTAACCCTTATTAATATAAATAAATCAAAATATTATATACAATTAAAGAAAAAAAATAAAATTATACAGTATTCTTTTCTCTAAAAAGTTGTCTATCTTTTAGAAAAAAGAAATGGCAATTTAATTCTTTTTTATTAACAATTAAAATTTGGTGTAAGATTTTCAAACTTATATTTGATGTCAACAAATCACACTTTTTATCAAGAGTAAATTTTTTTAACTTACTTCAAATCATAGTCTTTGAATTGATATAATTCAATGGTCAATTAAATAAAAGGCTAATTTAACTATTAAATTATATTCAATTCAAAGGTTATGATTTGGAGTAAGTTAAAAAAAAAACTTATTTTTGGAGTAGTGGAGATCAACTTACTCCAAGATTAAGTTTTTTATCTTACTCCAAATCCTAACTTTTAAATTAGGTTCAATTCAATGATTATAAATATAAATATTAATTTAATTATTCGTATAATCTAATTTAAAGACTATGATTATGAGGTTTGTTAACGTAGATTTGTCTGCTTTTTTGAAGATCTATTTTAGCAAATATTACTAAAAAAAATGTTTAATAGCACAATTTGTTAAAATACACCTACATATTTTTATGAATGTGTTTTTAAAAATATTTAGCTAAAAAATAGTAAAATTGACCCTAAAATACATGCGGTTAAAATAAATCTTAATAAAACCAATCGGATCTAAGTTAACAAATATATTATATTTGTTGATGGATTGCTCACAAGGATTCTTCATTACCATTCAATATAGTGTATTTAACTAAAGAATGTAAGTGGAACTTACCTCACACATTAAAGAAGTTGATAGTGACTATAAATCAAAAAAAAAAAAAAAGTTGATATCGACCATGGATTTTAACGTTTTTATTAGCAATTGATAATGGACGAAAACCAATCACTTAATGTCCATTACCAACCAAAATACTAAAAAATAAATGAGGTTAGAAGTACTCTCTTCAAATTTCATTCCTATAGATATGAATAAAATACAAGAACTAAGAAATTCAAGAAAGTAGAACTTAGTTATTATTATAAGTGTTTTTTAAAACAAAAAGTTAATAAAAGAATGCTATTAGTAGTAACATTTTACTCATAATAATTATTATGAGTATATTTATAATCAATCAAAAAAGACGGAAATGCCCTTATAACATCATGAATAATTTTATTAGTTTGTTTTCTAGTAACAAATTTAATATAAGAGTTTTCAAATTCAATAGAGAGTCGTTTTAAGTTTTATAGAGATAAAAATAAATTATAAAAAAAAAAAGCAAAATGGAAAATGTTGTCATTCGACATCTCCTTCTCAATTATTGTAATCCTTTATCCTACTTTAACTTTCTATCATGTCCACCAACCTAATATCTCTTGATTAGCACTGAATTCCTATTACTTCATTTTTAATTCCAATTTTAATTGTTATGTGTTTCATATTTTAATAAGTATGTATCAACTTAAAAAAATAAAATGGGAATGAAAAATAAATAAATAAAAAATTTGGGTTTAGTTTTTCAATTTTGATTGTTTTTATTTGTGTTATTTTAAAATAATTAAATTGATTTAAAATTAAATTAAAATTTATAATTATTATTTTAATGACATGGACAATTCTATTGAGATGGATTCACATAAACCTCGCAACATAAGTGTCATATCATTTATGATCATGCCGTCTTCAAATTTGATTGGAGATTAAAAAAATTCAGAAATTATTAAATAGAGATTAAAATATAGGAGGGAGTATAACATTAAAGAAATTAAAATATGGAGATGAAAATACATTTAAGTTTTTTTAAATGGTTTCTTTTAGAGTTTTTCTAAATCTTCTTCTACATGTATATTTTTTTATATCATCCATGTCTGATTAACTCTTCTTATAATAAAATCTATAAATTTTCATTTTACATATTTAAACCATTTAAGTTTATTTTTTATCATATTTTTTATTATAAGTGTTATCTCAACACTTTCAATATTGTCATTTCTAATTTTATCTCGTCTAGTCTTACCACACATCAAACACAATATTTACTATAAAAAAATTGCTCATAGGGATCGGTCAAAAGCGGACGTGGACAAAACAAAAAAGACGTTAAAGCGAAGTTAAAGCATAGATTAAAAATCAAAAGTTATTAGTGTCTGTTATCCAAGGCTTCGAATGTGGTCCATGTAACACTCTAACAACCCCACATGAAATAATACGAAAATAAAACAACTACACACATAGGGTGTCACTGAAACACAACATAAATCTGCTTCGTAACACGGGTTAAATAAAATAAGCAAGAATTTAAACATTTGTCATCACATGCTCGCCCTTACATAGGCTCGTCGCAGTGGTAATTAATTCAAATCAAGCAACTCAACAAACGATTTAAGTCTCATAATACAAACTTTGTTATGGAAGAATGCTATCAAAATCAACAACTTCAAAATAAATAACAAATAATAAGACAAAACGTTTGTCCGCCCAGTGTTACAGATCATAGCAACGAAATCTAAATATCACATAAACAAGAAAAAAAGAATAGCCTCAATGTCATCATTTAGCTTCTAAGGAGTTATTCATTCATCTGCTCATCTATACCCCCCAAGAAGGAGCACAAAACCACACAAACAACAAAATGGTGAGAATACGATCATGATATATAATGGTGCAAAAATATGCAAGGGTAGCCTAATCAAACATCAACAATTATTCGACAAAATTCATTCACATCAACTACACAGATATTCTCAATCATCAATATCAACATAATCAAACATTTATGTATATAACAATAGATGCAATGTATTCAACACCAAAACTCTACATGCATATGGTAACATTATGGACAACACAAGTTTATCTCACTCCTGAATTCCGACCTTAGAACTATAGCACACCAAATCGTTATTATCACCATAAGTAGCGCTTCACCAATTCCCATATGGAACCAGCTACTCACTCCTGAATCCACACCATCGAACAATAGCACACCAAAACTGGATCGAAGTCCGTACACCATGATGCATGATCTCAACAACATGAAATGTCACCAAAAGTATCACCATGAAATTATCACCATTGTGCGCAACATCATTCTCCTTACATAATAAGTGAATTAATTCAATAATCAATAATAAACAACACCAAAACACCTCCAGATATTATCCTAATCACAACATAACATCAAAAATCGGAAGCGACAAGCAATTACAAGCAACTGAGCGGATGACACTCGTTCTGGAAATATGACGGGCTACTTGTCACTAGTGTGACACATGTCGCTACCCATGTCACCTCACACGTCATCCATGTGACCAACATCCCATAAAATTATGCTTGGGGACCATGACGGTCTACCCGTTAGGCAACTGACGCCTGTCAGTGCCTCAAAGGCCATGATGACTCAATCATCATTAGGGTTGTGAAAACAAGCTTTCCTCAAGTATTTGGTTTTGATGAAGACAACAAGTTATGGCTCAAGTGTGTATGTACAAAAAGAAAGAGAAATCATTTGGATCAAGCTTCAAACATCATTCAATATAGTTTCAAGAATTGAAGAACAACTTGGAATATCTCAAAGGTATAAAAATTATTGTTCAAAATATTTATGCAAGTGTTCAAAAATTATATCATGCATAATTTACATGTTAGGAATGATAGGAACCTATTACCATATGTTTCAAGCATTAAAAATCAGCATTTTCACAAAAACCTTTTGTGTAACCGATTAACAGATTGGTTAATCGGTTAACCATGCTAATATTTGAATTATGTGTTAACGTTGAAGGGTGTTAACCGATTAACATATGCATTAATCGATTAACAATGTTGCTGCATGCGAAAATATGTATCTTTTCATGAAAATTTTCTTTGTTTCTATTTTCCAAACCATTGCATCTCTTCATTTAATTATACCTTTATGAAATTGTGTTTTGTGCATTATATAAACAAATTATTTTCAAATTTTATATCCACCTCCAATAATTTTCATAATAAAAATCACTTTTATTCTTCATCTTTCAAATATTTTCTAAGTGTTCATATTCAAACTTTTTGAGAGAAACTCTTCATAAATTTTCAAGAACATCATTATAGTTTCATCTCATTCATTCAAGAGCACTTGTATATTTATTGTGAGTGATACTTGTTCCAATGAGAAGATCAATATTTATATTGATAAAAGATTCAAAGTTTCATCTTCCTACACTTACAAAAAAAATTAGAATTTATTCATATTGATTACTACTTATCTTTAGGATTGTTAGAGATAAGTTTGTAAGGTTTTCCTTGTGACCCAGATTGTGGACATAAGAGGTTCGTTTGTGAGAAGTTGAATCTCGATCGGACTTTTAACTATTTGTAAATCTAAGAGGATTGTTCTTGGTTGTTAGAATTAGAAAAGACTAGGTGTGTCTTGTTCTAGGTATTTAACAAAAATAATGGAAATCTCTTTCGGTTGGAAAGGGGACTGGATGTACCTTCAGATTGTGAAGGAAACCAGGATAAATCACCGTTTCTCTTTTACTTCCCGAATTTTATCATTTTCACACTTAGATTTCATAAGAAAGTAAAAATAAAAAAACTGGAAAATATTCGAAGAAATTTCTAAATCCTAATTCACCCCCCCCCCCTCTTAGGCATAATTTATACTTACAATTGACATCATAGCAAGTTATAGGTAACTTGTTCCTAAAAGATCCAAAATGGCTTCCGCAATCCCGATTTTCAAATACGGTGGCAGCAGTAACAAACCTCCACTTTTCTCTGGTGAATATTTCGACTTTTGGAAAATTAGAATGAAGGTACATCTAAAGAACAAGGAGATGGTATATGGGAAGCTGTTGAAATGGTCTGCATAATCCTACTAGTGTGGTCAAATGGTGTTGGCACTCCTAAGCCTAAGACTTCATATGATGAAGATGACAAGAAAAGAGTCTTAAATGAAAAGAAGGCAATTAACATCCTACAAAGTGCTTTAAGTATGGATGAATTTTTTCGATTATCTCAATGTAAATCGGCAAAATAAATATGGGACACTTTGGTGGAAACTCATGAAGGCACCACCGAAGTTAAAAGATCAAGATCAAATACTCTAATTTAAGAATGTGAAATGTTTAGAATGCATCCCGGAGAATCCATTGTTGCATTGCAAAAAAGATTTGTTCATTTGACTAACCACTTAATTGCTCTCGGGAAGACTTTTACAAATGACGACTTGAATCGTAAAGTTCTAAGATCATTGACTCAGGAATGGCAACCAAAAGTGACGGCAATTTCAGAAAAGAAAAGTTTATCAACCATGACATTGACATCACTTTTTGGAAAACTCCAAGAACATAAACTTGAACTTGGAAGACTTGAAAAGCATGGACATCAAGAGAAGATATCAAAAGGAATTGCTTTAAAAGTAGAGTCAAAAGATGACCAAAATGATGACGCACACTCCAAAGATGAAAACTTCATGCTTCTAGTAAAGAGACTCGGAAAATTCTTTGGCAAAAATAACAAGAACTTCAACTTTTCAAAGAGAAAGAAAAAGCTTCAAGAAAAGGGAGGCTTTTACATCAAATTAAGATGTTACTTGATACAAATATGGAAAACAAGGTCACATCAAAACCGATTGTCCAAAGATTTCAAAGAAGGAGGGGTTCAAAGGCAAGAAAGACTTTAAGAATAAGAAGGCCTACATTGCATGGGATGATAATGAGATTAATTCATCATCGGAATCGGAGAGCAGTGTAAGCACAAACTTAGCATTGATGGCCTCTCACCAATCCGAAGATGAAAGTGATGAGGTAAATAATGTTTTCTCTATTTATGATGACGATACTCAAGGTGTTATTAATGAACTTCTAAGCGAATGCAAAACTTTATATAAAACAATTGACTTTCAAAAGAAACAAAATGAAATCCTTGGAAGATAAAATTATCAACATTGAAAAAGATAGCATGGATGAAAAAGATAAAATTATTCTTGAAGAAAGACAAAATTTTGTTAGCAAAAAATGTGATTCACTCTCTTTTCAAATTTTACAATTGAAACGAGTCCTAGAAAGATATCAAAAAGGACGAGTTGGATTGGAAATGGTACTTACTTAACAAAGATATTCAAATGACAAGAGTGGACTTGGATATTCAAAATTTTCTAAGCCAAGTTCCAATAAAACAATCTTTGTTAAAGAAAGTAACCAAACAATTAAAGAGAAAGTGACAAAGCCTAAAGAAGTTCATCGTCATCCTAAGAAAAATAGATTTACTAAGAAAAAGTATTATGTTCCTAGGTACAAAATTAATTTTGAACCAACATGTTTTTATTGTGGCATAATTGGTCATACTCCTAAAGCATGTTATGTAAGAAATTTTAGTGTTGTTCAAGGCCATTATTTATTGGTCAAGAAAGGAACTAACTATGAAGGACCCAAGGAAATTTGGGTACTTAATGAAACCTAATTCATTTTTTATAGGTATGCTTGAAGACCTCTTCAAATCATTGGTATCTTGATAGTGGGTATTCAAGGCATATGACGGGTGACCTAAACAAATTTTCACATCTAACGCTTAAGGCCAAAGGATATGTAACCTATGATGATAATAACAAAGGAAAGATCCTTGGCATAGACCATTTTCACAACTATTGATGATGTCTTTTATGTGGAAGGACTAAAGCATAACCTACTTAGCATTAGCCAACTATGTGACAAAGGATTCAAAATCAAATTCACTAAAGATGAATGTTTAATAGAAGACGATGTCACTCATGAGGTAATGTTAAAAGGTAATAGAATTAATAACATCTTTATTATTTCCCTTGATAGCATGTCTTTTAAGGTTAAGTGTCTTATGGTAAACAACAAAGACTCATGGTTATGGCACAAGAGGTTTGCTTACATTCACATGGAGCACTTGAATAAATTGATCAAACATGACTTAGTCATTGGATTTCCCAAGATCAAATTCATCAAAGACATATTATGTGATGCTTGTCAAAAATGGAAACAAACTAAATCAACATTCACATCCAAAAATGTGGTGTCCACAACAAGGCCACTTCAAGTGTTACACATGGATCTTTTTGGTCCATCAAGAACAAAGAGCTTAGGAGGTAATGCTTATGAATTAGTAATTGTAGATGTTATTTATAGATACACTTGGACTTTCTTCTTAGTGCAGAAAAGTGAAGCTTTCAAGGAATTCAAGAAGTATGCAAAACAAATTCAAAATGAGAAGTCTCTTACAATTGCCTCCATTAGAAAAGACCATGATGGAGAGTTCCAAAACGCTTTATTTGAAGAATTTTGTGAATAACATGGAATCTCACACAACTTCTCGGCACTAAGAACTCCACAACAAAATGGTGTTGTAGAAAGGAAGAATAGGTCATTGGTAGAACTTGCAAGGACAATGCTTAGCGATTCAAACCTTCCTAAATATTTTTGGGAGGATGCAGTGAGCACGACTTATTTTTTAAGTAATCGTGTTAACATTAGACATATTCTAAAGAAGACCCCCTATGAAAGTTTTAAAGGTAGGAAACCAAACATATCATTCTCTCACATCTTTGGGTGCAAATACTTTGTCTTGAACAACGACAAAGATAACCTTGGTAAGTTCGATGAAAAGTCGGATGAAGGCATATTTATTGGTTACTCTCTTTCAAGTAAGGCTTTTAGGATCTTAAATAAAAGAACTTTAACTATAGAAGAATCTATGCATGTCAAGTTTGACGAATAACCCCTCGAAAGAGGAAACTATTGTTTGTGATGACGATGGTGATTTTATAGAAACTTCTCAATAAGATAATTCTAAAGTCACCAATGAAATTCAAGTAGATCTTCAATAAGAACAAATTCAACAAGATTCTAATGTTAATGATCTACCAAAGGAATGGAGGAAACATAGAGATTATTTGATTGGCAAGATTATTGGAGACATATCTCAAGGAGTTTCAACTTGGTTAAATCTTAAAGATGCTTGTCTCAACATGGCAATCATTTCTCAAATAGAACCTTCTAAATTCCAAGAAGCCTTAGATGATAATCAATGGATTCTATCCATGCAAGAAGAACTAAATCAATTTGAAAGAAATTAGGTATGGGATTTAGTTCTAAAACCAAAAGGTAAGCATATTATTGGTACTAAATGGATCTTTAAAAATAGACTAGATGAAAATGGTATCATTATAAGGAACAAGGTAAGATTAGTATCCCAAGGCTATAATCAAGAGGAAGGCATATACTTTGAGGAAACTTTTTCACCCGTTTCTAGACTAGAAGTAATTGGATTATTGTTAGCGTATGCTTTTTCTTTGAATTTTCAGTTGTACCAAATGGACGTTAAAAGAGCTTTCTTAAATGGTTACATACTCAAAGAAGTTTATGTATGTCAATCTCTGGGATTTGAAGACTTCAAACATCCTAATCATGTTTACAAACTCAAAAAGGCCTTGTATGGATTGAAGCAAGCACCAAGGGCGTGGTATGATATGTTAAGTAATTTTCTATGCGAACATGGTTTCGAAAAAGGTAAAGTAGATACTACTTTGTTTATCAAGAGAATTAACAATCATATTATCTTAGTGCAAATCTATGGAGATGACATCATATTCGGATCAACAAATGAATCCTTATGTGAAGAATTCTAATCAATCGTGCAAGGAGAATTTGAAATGTCCATGATGGGTAAGTTGAACTAATTCCTTGGGTTGCATATTATACAAACAAAGGATGGGATATTTATCAACTAATCTAAGTATTGCAAAGAGCTTCTCAAAAGATTTGACATGGATTCATGCAAAGAGATAGCAACTCCAATGGGATTCAACACTTATCTTGATCATGACGAATTTGGAGTTCCAATTGATATTATAAAATATTGAGGTATGATCAGATCTTTATTATATCTAACTACTAGTCGACCTGATATTATGTTCAGTGTAAGTTTATGTGCATGATTTTAAGCATGTCCGAAGGAATCACATCTCACTGTTGTGAAGAGGATAATGAAGTATCTTAAAGGATCATTCAATGTTGGTTTATGGTACCCTAAAGGTAGTGTATGTAGCCTTGTTAGTTTCTCTGATGCAGACTATGCAGGATGTAAGACGGACAGAAAAAGCACAAGTGGTACGTGTCACATTTTAGGAAATGCCTTAGTCTCGTGGTCATGCATAAAGCAAGCAAGTGTGGCTCTTAGTACTGTAGAAGCATAATATATCGTTGTTGGTAGTTGTTGTTCGCAAATACTTTGGTTGAAGCAATAACTCTGTGACTATGGTGTAAATCTAAAAGCATATCTCTCAAATGCGACAATACGAGTGTGACCAACATATCAAAGAATCCAATCATGCATTCAAGAACCAAACACATTGATATAAGGCATCATTTCTTTCGTGATCATGTGTTAAAAGGTGACATTGAGATTTCCTTCATTGATACACAAAATCAACTCGCGAATATCTTCACTAAACCAGCAAAAGACTCATTTTATAAGAATCGGCGTGAAGTTGGAATTCTTGATAAAAGTGACATTTAATCCTTCTAAATTTCTTCATTATAGTTTATAATGAAGCTAAGGTACACAAAAAGTACTTAACTTCATTTTTATATCTTTTTGCACTATATTAAAAAATGTGATTTGTGCAAAAATACTTGATTTTTCTTATTTTTACATACAATTAAATTATGTTTTGTAAAAAAGAAACTTCAGTCAAAAGATGCATTATTAAGTGTATTAACATGTCCATAGCAATTTATGTTGAGACCCCTCATGATTTTGGCTAGGGAAAGCCATTGTTTTTTACATTTTGGGTGCGTTAATCGATTAACAAATATGTTAATCAATTAACCAATTCAGTTTTCCCATTTTGTGTGTGTTTGGTTATGTTAATTGATTAACATGTACGTTAATCGATTAACACATATGTTAATCGATTAACATTGTATGTTTTTTCTTTTTAATTTAATTTTTCAGAATTCATTTTCTATCATTAAATGTGTTTTCTATAAAACATTTGCATGTGTTTGACTCATTTTACCAACATCTCTTGGAAACATTCATCTTCATCTTTTTGACTCCCTTCTTGACTCCATTGAAGACATTCTTCCAAATTCATTCAATCTCATTCAAAGGCTCTTTAATACCCACTCACCTCTTTATAAACTCCACTCATTCATCTCATTTTCACCACACAAATATCAAATTCGAAAATCATATTCCAAACCCTAACTTTCATCCTTCATCAATGGCACCTCCAAGAAAAGAGAATGGAAAATTTCCAATGGGCAGTAGCTACAATTCCGGTGAAGACGATGTTCCTCTATCATCAACCAATACTAGAAGGTTGTATTTCAAGGTCCTAAACAGAACTTTCATGTTGATAAAGTATGTAAATCTCAAAGTTTTTCCTGAAACTAGTTTTAATTTTCCAACTCTGCTTAAGTTTCAGAAGATAGATGATTATGTATCTGACATGGGACTTTGTTACCCGGATCTTGCAAAAATGTTTTTGAATAATCTGACTATTAGTTTGAACTCTGAGGATAAGCATATTCTTACTATTACTATTATAGATAAGAGGATACATGAGAATTTAAACACTGTAGGAACTATGTTGAATATCCCATGTGAAGGTTATTTTCTCCGAAAAGGTATGAACCACAAAGATGGTCCATGGGCAGAATATAAGAAAATGAAGTATTACTATGAGATTTGCAGGTTTCTGAAAGAAGTAGTGATGCGCGGTCAAAGAACATCAAGGGTACTCTTCTATGCCAAAAATTTGTCGATGTCAAACCGAATGCTTCACTATGTGATTTGCTATGTGATTTGCTATGTGCTTCTTCCAAAAGACTCTTGTAACGCCAATTTATTTAATTAATTATTTAATTAAATATAATTGTGGTATATTGTGTTAAGTCACGTTGATTTAAGTTGACTTTCAAGATATCTGAATATTATGTTGGTAATTGTAAGTTGGTTTAAGTCGAATTTAATTAATTAAGTCGATATAAGTTGTGGAAATACGATATGGAATATTCTCCGAGTATTGTTGGATATGTTGATTATACCATTTGGACCATTTGGTTGATAATCAGAATTTAATCTGTTAAGTCGCGAATATGTATTTAGTTGTGAATTTGTATTCGTTTGATTAGGAGTTGTAGAGAATTAAGTCGTTAAGTTAGAATATAAGTCGGAAAGTCGAAGGAATAATATTATAAGTAATATTATTGATTATCAGAGCGTGTTGGTTAATGGGCTTGAATTGCGTCGGAATTAGCAATTAAAGGGAGTTTAAGAATTAGGCTCATTAGTATTATATTGGATTATTATTATTTTATTTAATAAAAAGAAAGAATAAAACAAAAAGAATGAGAAAAAGGAAATATCAGTAAGAAGAGGAAGTTGAGAAAAAAAGGAACGAAGAAAATTTGGAAAAATCGTGAAACTGGGAACGAGGAAAATTGGGAGAACGCGAATACGAGAAGTTGTCGTCGGGAATGTCAAAACGGAAAATCGATCGGAAATTTGAAGTGGTCACCGATTAAGGTAAGGGTGGGGTTCGATCTTTATAATCGTGTTTGATAAATGATATTATGATTGAGTAGTTAGGTTGTTGAGTTCTTGTTGATATTGATGATGTGTATAAAGATCTGTAACTTATTATTTCAATAATTGGTTTTGGTAAATTATTGTTCGATAGTTGATTTTTGTTGATTATGCATTGTTCTGTTTGTGTTGATTTTATTGGTTTTACTGTGTTGCAAGCAAATTTGGAAAAACGTTGTTTTGGGGACGATAAAACGATAACACATAAACCGGTAGTGGCAGGAGCCACTTGCTCCCTGAGGCATGGCGCACGCCATGGCCCCAAAGTGGCGAGGGCCACTTGAATTTGTGAAGGCAAAAGTGGCGGTGGCCACTTGGTTAAATGGCGCAAGCCATGCAGGTTTTGTGAAAAAGCCACTTTGGTGGCCACTTGGTGGGGAAGATTTATGTTGTATTATTTTAATGGAAATACATAACTTAATTAGTATTACTTATCATGAAATAAACCTAATGAGGTAACAATAAATAATATGTTGATTTTTATATTTAATAAGAATTTTTAAAGTGTATGGGTGCCACATTTTATGGCCATTTTATTGTGATATGGCGCCAGCCATATTTGGTGGTGGTGAGTGCCACATTGCTATGTGGCTACCAAGGAAAAAAAGTGGTGCATGCCACTAGGGTATTCTACCTAGGTAAATTTGTTTTTGTTTTATCCCATTAAAATATTACTGTGTTAAATTATCTCCTTAATAAACAATCCTAATAATTCTAATAAAGTAATAAAGTGCTAATGAAACATTGGTTTAAATCATGGGTTGGTTATAACACTAGTTACATTAGAATTAATAAAGAAGAAAAATGATGTTGTAGGATTATGGCAATTGACTGTATCGAAAACTTAATTTATCAGTTTCATAAAAGAAATTAGTTGACAGCAGTGGTGTCCTTTGAGTGCTAGCAGAAAACGTTTTAGCAATTTAAATTATGAATATTCTAAGTACATGAAATGATATTCTATTAATGATCAGAAAATGGTACTGGAATTATTAGAATTAGTGGAAAACAAGTATCAGTAGAGAACTAAACCATTTTTGGGTATTTTGACTGTGATGAAATTTTGACAGAAAATGAAGTAGTTTTAGAAAATTGATAGAAACAAGTTTTTTGTTAAAATTGTGTTTTCTATGACAAAATAATTTACCAAAAATAATAGCTTTGACATAATTTTCAGAATAAGTCGAAAATAATCGCAGAATGATAGAAATAGTATCGGTTTAGCCGTTTTAGGCGAAAAATGTAGTTGCCCGGAATTTAACAAAAATTGTCGGGGTAAGTCGGGTAGTTTAGTAGTTGATTTTTATTACGTTGTTTGTCGAAAATAAGTTGTAAAGTTGAGTTACCGGTACATGTAAGTTGGTAAGTGGTTCTGGTTTACGGAATATTCCTAAAGTTGTTAAATAGAAGGCTTTATAGGCCAAAGTCGATTTTAAGCTGCCTTGTCGTATAAGTTGTTTGTGTTGCTTGTCTATGTTGTATGAGTTGCTCATGTTGTTTACATTGTTTTGTGTTGCCGATGATGTTGTGTTGTTATGTTGGAGGCTTTTATGTCGAAGTTGAGTATAAGTTGTTTATGTCATAAAAGTTGTTGTGTTGCTAAAGTTGTTATGTTGGAGGCTTTTATGCCAAAGTTGAATATAAGTTGTTTATGTCATAAAATTTTATGTGTTGCTCGTGTTGTTATGTTGTTTGAGTTGTAAAGTCGTGGATGTCATGTAGATCATATGCATTTATGTCGGAGCCATTGCTCACACCATGTTGGCCTGGATTGGCAATTAAGTTGAAAGTTGAAGGCTTATGCCTTGATGCCTCGGTAAATTGGCAAAATTATTAAGTTGAAGGCTTATGCCTTGCAGATACCTCGATAACCTGGTATATTCTAAGTATGGAGTTTTACTCAAATGGTACCACATGCATATGCATAGTTGAGTCGCATTGTGTTGCAGTATCGATGTTGGTTATGTATTTATGTTGTTCAAGTGGATAAGTTGCTATATTGTTTTCAAGTTGATTAAATGAATTGTGTTGATTTGCCTGATTAAGTAGTTTGTGTGGAATATATGATTATGTGGTATATGTAGAAAACGTTGATGGATATAATAGTAGTAAAGTAAGTTGATAACAGTCGGATGATTGTTAAGTCGTTGTTTTGATGTTGATGTTGTGAAGTGGTGAATTATTATGATCCTTATCTAAGTATTGTTTATCAGATGTCATTTAAAATTATCGATATCTCACCCCTTCTGTTTGAATGTTACCCCTATGTTGGTAACATGCAGGTAGCTTGAAGGAAGACGATTATCTTCGCTAGTTCGAATCGGTGTCGGTGCTCTGATACGTAACACTCGGGGAATGGACGCTTAGTTGTTTTAGTTGTTGTTTATAAGTTGTTTCAGTATGATTATGTTGTTTCTAAGCTATTTTAAGTTGAATAACATGTTATACCATGTTTAGTTGAATACTTGAAAATCCGTTGTGATGTTGTAAAAGATGTTTTAGAATAAAATAAAGTTGTTGTTTGTCTCCCGATGTTTAAGTGTTGTGTATCCATGTTGAATATGCGATAAATGTTTAATTGTTGTTTTTAAAGTTGAAAATGTGTCATCCTATTTTAAAGATGAATTTTTGAAACTCTGATTTATGAATTTATGTCGGGTAGATATGGGGTGTTACATAAGTGGTATCAGAGCAGGTCGGTTCGTCCGACCAGTGTTACCTAATGTCGTTTATTCCTTAGTGCGCAACATGTGTGTGAAACACTATCGGTACTGTTTGTTAGTACCTAGTTGTTGTCTGCAGGTGTTGGTTTGGAATTAAGTGGGGGGAGAGGTTGCTCCTGGAAGTGATTGTTGGTATGTAGAAGCTGATTAAGTTGATGTTGATTGCAAGAGTACAAGGTTGTTGAAGCGATGTTGTTGCGGAATGGCGAGAGTTTAGACTCATGAATTTGCATCGGTCGAGTTTGAGATGCGCGTTGTATATGGAAGGTAAAATGATTGAGATTAGGGAATTATTCCAATGTAAATGATAAGTTGATGGATCAAGTCGGTAGATTAATTACCTTGAGTATAGTTGGATTAAAGTCGAGTAATTTTGAAGTTGGATGTAGGGTAAGGTTTTGGTAGATGATGCGTGTTTTTCGCAAGTGTACGAACGCATCAGAGTAATATAAAAGATTGTCGAATCCACAGAGACCAAATGTCAATCTATCGTTATCTATTGTTATGATGTGTATCTAAGGCAATTGAAAATAGTAGTTTCAAGGAGTGCACAATTCTAAATAAAGTAAACTTAAATTAATTGATAAAGACAGGTTCGAATGCAATTCACATAATCAATTGATAATCAAGTATTTGCTAATAGAACTACTTATGGGCAATGTTTTCTACTTTGAGAAGAACCAATTTAACGGGAATTGTCGCTTTCGCGTAATCAAAACCGAGTTGTACTTCCTAATCAAACCCTCTTATTGTCACGTATAAAAAGGCGCGCATTGCGTTAAAGTAGTAAACCTATTTTTAAGAAATGTAGTATCTTAACCTAGTTGAAAAGTATTTTGACCTGGATTTTCTAACAAAAAGAGGTTCTTACGAACCAAACTCTAAACTTCTTAACGCATCCGGAAATAGTCTTAAAATCTCCTTTCTTTTTTAATTAAAAACTCCTAATGAACTAAACAAAGCACTTTCGTTGTTTTTGAAATAGTTAAAAACAATTAAGTTTAAATAGAGATCGGACGACTTTCGATCTTACCGAATGGAACTTTAAAAAACAGGTAAACTTATATTGAAAGTTAAAATAGCCCTTAAGTGTTTCTACAAACAATTGTACAAATTATCGGTTCAATTATGATCCTTACATTCTAACCTTTATAAAATTAGCTAGACATGGTAAAGTAAAAGTTCATTTTAATATTTTTCATAAAGGGTATTTAGTGCGAGTGCGGAAAATAAATTAAGTAAAGTGTGAGTGCAAGAATTAAAGGAAAGTAAAGCAGTGCGGGAAATAAAGGAAAGTAAAGCAGTGCGGGAAATAAATAGACAAAAGTTAAAGTAAATGAAGACTTGCTCCAATCAGAGGGTTGAATAAAATACGAACTGGAATTAAAATGGCGGCAGGATTAACTTCCTTCCAAAGTGCTCCAAGACTTAATTGTACAAACACATACAGACTCGATCACTCGATTGTAGTAACACTCCGATGTAAAGTGATACTACTTTTACAACTGATATATGCTTAAGATAACTATGTTTGGATGATTGAAAAACGAAAACTAAAGTCCTATTTATAGGCAAGGAAATAACATGAAAAGACGAGGATGCCCCTAGCATTTGAATTTGGGAGGGAAAACCTTTTGCTCTTGTGGCGCCCGCCAAACCATCATGGCGCCCGCCATGTGTGAAAAGTGGTTGGGGAAGGTGGAGATCATGGGGAGTTGGTAGTTGAGGGGAGGTTGAAATATGTCCACCTCATGGTTGACCCTATGGCACCAGCCACAGTGGGAGCCACAAGCACAAAATGCTGATTTACTTGATTTTAGCTCTTTTCAGCTCCCTTTTCGCTCCTTTTCTCGCTCGAGGCTCCGGTTAAACTAAAAACCTGAAAACAAAGGAAAACATAGTAATAACATAACAAAATGGCACTAAAAGACTTAGAATGCATGCGAAATCAAAGTCAAAAATACGGTAAAATTCAGTGTCATCAAATTCTCCCACACTTAGACCTTTGCTTGTCCTCAAGCAAAACATTTAACACTCAAAAAACTAGTGTCGACGCGTGATTCGGGCTAAAAGGGCTTCTAAGTTCAAGTCAGGATGTAGTGACAGGTACTAACTAAGTGAACCAAGGATATCATAGTGACACATATCCACAAATACGAACATAAACTTCATTCTTATATTAACCAACCCATATCATCCCATAATACCTAGGCCTACCTCTTCGTCTCTTTTTGGATCCCTTTCATTCAGGTGCAATCACATAAAGCCCGTTATCCGCACATGCTTCATAGTAGAGTGACCGGTTAGTGATTCTTATTTGAAACATAGGGTTTCTGGCACATAAGTATGTGTGAATCCTTTTATTTGACCCAAATGCAATTGTGGGGGATCAGATCGTAATCCGCCCTACCGAGTTCAACGCCAGATACTTTTGAACCAACTAACAATGGGTGAACTGAAAATTTTCTTTTTGTGGCAAAAATCCAACTTTTTGGTTTAAATAACCTTGTGAGGGTCACCTATCCCAGAGTTTTCCTTTTTCTTTATTTATTAGCACTAGATCATTCACTTATGTTTATAGGTCCCCTACGTAGAGCATGCTTAGGCCGGAGCTGACTGCTGGAATAAACTACTTAGGAAATTTTTTAGATGATAATTAAGGCCATGGTATGTGGGGTTTTAGGAGTGATTCCTATATTCATGAAGTCTATGGGGCTAAAACGATACTGATGTCTCAAAAAGTTCATCTAAGTCACCACATCCTAATCCAAACCTGTCTTAAAGCTCGAAAAACATGTGGAACAACATTGTTTTCTTTTGAAATTTTTTTGGTAGGGCTAAAGAAATAGGGAAATGAGGGTGCACTGAAGATACATTGTACTGGTGACTCGTCAGACTCATGCATTATCTAAAAAACTAAAAACTATGACAAAAACAAGTAAACACTAAAAAAAATAGCTAAGTAATGATGGTAAAGAAAAACAGAAAGCGATAAAATCCCCTCCCACACTTAAATCGAACATTGTCCCCAATGTTTCGAAATAAGATAAGGAGAGTAACCTGTAATACTAATGTTGTGGACCACTGGTGCCCTCGCCGTCCTACTGGGAATGCCTGGAACGACGGGATTTGCTGCGGTGCTGGTCTCTCCAGTCCAGTCGGGCTGATAAGTGTAACGCCCATATAATATATATCTAGAATAATATCATACAAGTGTTATTTTGGTACTGACACCATCATAAATACCTACTAGTATAATTCACATTCTTGTCTAAATCTATAAACAATACAAACTATGGCACAAGACATGGAAATCATACTAAAATAAAAAGCTAAGAACAATACAATATCCATTATTGTACAAAGATACAGAAACTACACAGCGGAAGACTAAAACTATGCTTCACTTGAAACATCTCGAGCATAGCTCCACTTGTAAATCAAACCTGCATAAGGAACCTGAAAAGCAACAACAATAGTGGGGTGAGATAACAACATCTCAGTGGGCTCTTTATCTTAGAGTTCTCTCGGCTCTACAAGGTTCTATCAAACCTAACCCAAGTCCTTGGTCACTTCTCAAAAAGGATCTGGTACGAGATGGAACAACGATCCGTACAACGCTCGCACCACTAACTAGTGAAACATCTACCTCAAGCCTTTACGGACGCTTCTCGTGGGACTCGACATCACCCACCTCAAGACTCACTCAAGAATTTACGGAGGATTCGATATCACACTAACCTCAATATTTACGGATGCTTCACGTGGGACTAAAGGTAACCCACCTCGAGACTTACTCAAGATTAACGCCCAAATAGTGTAACACTTCACCTCAACCTTTACGGATGCTTCCCGTGGGACTAAAAGTAACCCACCTCAAGGCTTACTCAAGACTTTAAAACTTAACAACGATGACCAGCCACTACCAGTAGGGTAATCAATTACTCCATCACAGAAGCAACTCCTGATCGTCATGGTTACCTAAGTCTCCTAGATCATTCCAATCATAACAAAAGTCACAACCTTCACCAATAAATGATTCCAATCCACCAAAGCTGAAAGAAACCAGCGGACGAGTTACGTTTAGAGGACTCGTTCTCAAGAATCCTAGCAATTGGTTACTGCAAACCAGATTACAAATTCATATAATACATATGCAGAAATTCAGTGCAAGGTGATAACTAATCGGCTAGACCTCCACAATTGTTTTACTTAAATCAAAATCTTTCTTAACCAAGTCAATAACAACTCCAGGAGAGTCCTTCCGTCCACCATCCTCATGGGCCAACAAACATCAAGATGTCCGCTCTTCTTAAAAATTCATATAATACCGAATTAATGACTGTCCAAAACAAGTCTCTGAACTTGTAGGCTTGCCTTATACTTATTCAATCTCATTCATTGACAATCTTGTCCTTGGCGATACTAGTGATGTCCATGGAGGTAACACTGGTCGTAGAGCTCAATTGGGACATGTAGCATAACAAGAAGCACGCACTCGCTTCAGATGAGCATAGACCATCCAATGTCTTCTCATATCGCGCGATCAATGTCGTTTCCATACCGTATTAACTTCACGCTCTGCGGTAATCTTATCTCACTCAAACACAAGCCATCATACTAGTACTTCTTCCGAATCCAATGTGTTTACTCTAACATTTATCACCACTTTATCAATTTTGCACTTCATATATCTCATATCGCTAAATAGAGCTTCTTCTATCCTTCGTCCGGGGTGTACTTGTCTCACTTGAAACGTGTAGTCACATCCTTGTGTTCCCCTTCAAGTTTCGCCACAAATTTAGGTTCCCTAAAGAAAACGAACACGCTTAACTGGGAACTTCAACCCATCTAGGAGGTATTATCCGAATACATCCCTTGAGGTGCTCTCGCTCATCCACGATGCCACCGCGTCCTTAGAATTGAGACACTTACAAGAATTTCTCATTCCTGAACTTACACCACACCTTCCACAAGTACTTTCTCTTTCTCTCTCTCTCTCTGAATGAGGCTTCTCAACACTCTTGATTATACCAGTGGCTATTACCGGTCCACTAGCGACTTTACTCATTCCCTGATACACTGACCATTTATCCCGTAGATATCTTTACCCTTCGGATCCTATCCATTATGAAGGATTCCTCAAACCATACACTTCTCTGCAATCCCACGTTATAGGAAGTAAAATTCTTAAGAAGACTCCAACCGAGCTGACCAAAGCTCTCCCTTACTAACTCTTGGCTTGAGCCCACTCTCACAGCACAAGTTGCAACAACACTACGGAATCCTCATGGTCGCACAACCATGATACTACCTACCACATACATAGCACTAGGCTGATCAGACCCATTACTACATAGTGTGATATTAAGAATCATGCCGGCCAGACACACTTAAGAGGCAAGAAGGATTTACTTATGATGCTTCAAGGCTAGGTCGAGGATACGACCTACTCTAATACCAACTGTAACACCCATATAATATATATCTAGAATAATATCATACAAGTGTTATTTTGATATTGACACCATCATAAATACCTACTAGTATAATTCACATTCTTGTCCAAATCTATAAACAATACAAACTATGGCACAAGACATGAAAATCATACTAAAATAAAAAGCTAAGAACAATACAATATCCATTATTGTACAAAGATATAGAAAATACACAGCGGAAGACTAAAACTATGCTTCACTTGAAACATCTCGAGCATAGCTCCACTTGTAAATCAAACCTGCATAAGGAACCTAAAAAGCAACAACAATAGTAGGGTGAGATAACAACATCTCAATGGGCTCTCTATCTTAGAGTTCTCTCGGCTCTACAAGGTTCTATCAAACCTAACCCAAGTCCTTGGTCACTTCTCAAAAAGGATCTGGTACGAGATGGAACAACGATCCGTACAACGCTCGCACCACTAACTAGTGAAACATCTACCTCAAGCCTTTACGGACGCTTCTCGTGGGACTCGACATCACATACCTAAAGACTCACTCAAGACTTTACAGAGGATTCAGTATCACACTAGTCTTAATCTTTACGGAGGCTTCACGTGGGACTAAAGGTAACCCACCTCAAGACTTACTCAAGATTAACGCCCAAATAGTGTAGCACTTTACCTCAATATTTACGGATGCTTACCGTGGGACTAAAAGTAACCCACCTCAAGGCTTACTCAAGACTTTATGGAGGATTTGTAGCCCACACGCCTCAAATCAATACTCGCATCTATACGACCGGTACCTCAATCTTTACGGATGCTCTTGCGAAACATAAAGTAACCACCAAGAGACTTATACAAGACTTTACGGAGGATACCATGTAATACACACCTCTAGCCTTTACGGATGCTTCCCGTGGGACCAAGATCTACCCACCTCAAGACTTACACAAGACTAATACGGAGGATCTCGTAAGAAACACACCTCAAATCTTTACGAATGTTTCCCGTGGGACTCAACATCACCCACCTCATGACTTACATAAGACTATTACGGAGGCTTAGTGTATAACACGCTAACGGTTCACAACAACCTAGGTAAAACCAGGCATCTCACAAGTTATACCACCCAACAATCCTAGTTTCACTACTAGGCCACCCTATTGGTTTATACTAAGATTCCTCACTCTTTCTCCATTTGATACATTTAATCATACGAGTCTCAATTACCCAATTTTAACATTTTAGTCTAGCTATCACCATTAAACAAAGATCTAATGTATCTACTCTCAATCAATCCTCATGATTAGGCATACCTTCCGAATTTCCCTAACTAACATAATTACGGTTAATCGGAAAATTCAGATAAAATTCGGGTAAACGTAATATCTCTTAGCATCATCAATTAGTAAATATTCTCAACTTCGAATCGATATGCGGAGTACTAAAAACGGATACCCGGATCACAAGTTACAATTTAAAAACACAAAACATAACTCCTAGGTCTCACTGAGTGATGGTCAGCTTGCTGAGCGAGGAACTTCCTGCATTTCTCGATGAGCGAGTTCCTGCTCGCTGAGCGAGCTATACCAGATCAACAGTTCTTCTGCAGAATTTCATACGCTCGTTGAGCGAGCTCTGCGATTCCAGAATTTCCAGGCTTATGGGAAACATCATTTCCATGCCCAAATCAACTCAAACTCCAACAACACAGAAGAATCAAACACTAAACATGAACTCTATCATATATTAGTCATTATACTTCCATTTAACCGAGTTTTAACCGTTTAATCTATCAATTTCTAAGATTTTCTACAAAACCCTAAAAACTAAAAACTCAACCAAAACTCAAAAGAAAAGTTTCTAACTAAGAACCCACCTTGCCAATGAAGAGGAGTTTGGTGAAGATGAAGATTTGGTGGAGAAATGATGATGATCCAAGCATTTCCTCTCTTAGGGTTTTCTTCCTCTTCTTCTCTTCTCTTCTCCCTTTATTTCTTTCCTTTTTCCTTCTTTATCATTTCTTTCCTTTTATAATACATAAATTATTTCTCTTTCTTTTTAAAATAAACCAAACGATGTATATTATACCAATATACGATAGTAAGTATACTAATGGGTCCAATTTGAGAATATATAGAAAATATCTCTGAGTCGGATAATACTAATTTATCCTAATTAATATTATCCAGGGTGTTTAATTAAATACAGGGTATTACAATAAGGCTTCCTGAGCATCTCTGACCTCTCGAAGGTTACCTAGCACGGAACCCTGAGTGGCCTTCATAAGCTGGTAATGTCGGCTTTTCGTTTTGGGGGTCCAGATAACATTTGTTTTCTAAAGCATGGGACTTGCACAATTTTTATGGAAATAAATATCAAACATAAAGACAAATAAAATTTCTATTATTATATATATATATATATATATATATATATATATATATATATATATATATATATATATATAATAGAGGAAAATATTAGCACACACAATACGTGTGTGTGTATATATATATATATATATATATATATATATATATATATATATATATATATATATATATATATATATATATATATATATATATATATATATATATGAAACCAAAGTACATAGAAAACTTAGCAAATGCGATAATATGGAATATGTCCAAAAATGCAAAAATAAAATAATGCATAAATACTAAATACTAAATAGTAGAGTAATAGGTCAGGGCAACATGATCAAGTAGCAGACTCCTCTGCCTGGTCTGATCCACAAAGTGCAACGATCTCTCGACGAAACTCTCTAATCTCCTGGTATAAAGAGTATGCCTCATAGAGTGGGTAAGATCGGATACCTCAATATGTAAAGCAAGGTCAACTACCTCCTGTTTGAGCCTGGAAGTCTCTTTGCGGAGCTCATCAATCTGGGTGCACAAATCGGGTGGCTGCAAAGACAGATTATTAGATAAAATAGTGACTCTGGGAGAAGGAGGTGTAGGAGTATACTCAGCTACAGTAGGTGATCTAGGCTCCTCAATAGTCTCTCTATAACCCTTCAAAGTATAACTCCAGTTAGCTGGGTCGTGAACACTAGTCATCATCGGATCAGGCAGTGTGAAGTAATGTATATCCTCACTATCAATCAACAATCTGAACTGGTTGAGGTTCTAAGAGGCTCTCCTCATTAATCCTCTGTCTAGGAAGAAATCGATATCCATGGTGGTATAGCCACATAAAGTCCCGAGGTGTAACATCTTGTGATATAGGCCCAATGCAGAAGAAATCTGAGTGATAATCCCTCCCACATGAATAATTCCCATGGATGATCCGACGACACTACTAAGGCTCTTCAGCAGAAAGTTTCCACATGCCACAGGGCGTGACTGGGTCGCACAAAACAGAAGCAAAGTCTTATCATCTGGTAAACCAAGGAAGGAGTGTACTAGGATCATCTGGAAATACCTCAGTGCAGGGTTGTGGATAACCTGGGATAACTGAGTGGAAGGATCCTGGCTCCCTCCACCAGAGACATTGCTCCAGAATTTCTCCACTTCCCTACTCATAAAGTATCCCATCAGCGTCTCAGGAATAGCATCAGGGGTAGTCTGAAACCCTAACAAGTCACCAAACTCCTTATGAGTGAAAGAGTACTCAGTCCTAAATAATCTGAAAGTAGCACATCCATTAGGTCCGACCCAGGGGTCATAAGCAAGTGAGTTGAGAAACTCCAAAGTCAGGTTCCTCTAGGTGTTATTCATGTCATCGAACTGATCCCATTGGAGCTGGTGGCATAAAAATCTGACGCTCAGCTTGATCCCCAAAGCATCCACGCAAACCTGATATGGGTATCGCGTAGATGCCATAGGATGCCTGAAGTGAACAAAGTAACGCTCCTTCTGGATGTCATCTCTGAAAGCTACATGCATATCATCGAAATTCTGCATCCTGCAAAGTTAGGAAAAAGGTCTTGAAAACACAAACATTTCAAATATTAGTCCTGACAGAATATGATAAAAGGAAATAAAATCAAATAAATAAAATACAAAACAAGAGGTAAATAGGTTAAGAAAATAATGGGTTGCCTCCCATGTAGCGCTTGTTTAACGTCGTTAGCTTGACGATTGGAACTTATACATCTTTTATAGGAATTGGTGGATCACTTAGAGTGTGGCTGGAGTAGGTTGTTGGAATGTCTCCTCCTTCATAGGGCTTCAGTCTCTGTCCATTGACAACGAATGGTTTACATGTCTCGTTCTTGATTTCAACAACTCCATATCTTAGAATATTAGATACTTCGAAGGGGCCAGTTGTAACACCCAAAATACACCCACGATAATAATTATAAAATCAGAGTAAAAGTTTTAATAAAATATTCGAGTATCACATTTCAACTAACTTCACTATAAACTCAATGATACGTCTTTAAACAAAATTAGTAAACTTGCAGCAGAATTCAAAATAACATAAAGTATTCTCTTTCAAAATGTTTCATAAAATAAAGCAACTAAATGGAACGTCGTCCCGACACCCAAGCGACGTATCAGAGCCGACATCCTAAGACGTGAATCACACCGACTTCACTGACCACCACTCGACTCATCTGGCTCACCTACACATTACCCACGAAGGGTAACATTAAATAGAAGGGGTGATATAACTTACATCGCAAAGGATAATATAATAGGGAATGAGAAACATTAAGCAACAAAGCATCATCTATTAATAACAATATCACTTCTCATATACATAATCATCCCATGCATAATCATCAACCACATCCTCTCAACAACACACATGATGCAAAACAACTCGACTTTATGCATGCGGTACCGACTTCGATCTCTATTTCAAGATCCTGTTCCCGTCGGAACTCTCGACCCCTCTTTCGTGGTCCAGTATGACCGCTATTTCATGGTCACACCCTCGGTCCCAATTGCATGACCACATACGATCCCTATTTCATGACCGCACCAACATCACATCAACGACACACTCCATCGTAGTATGTTAAACATTATGCAACATGTCAATCGACGCTAATGACATACATATATCACTACACCACATTTCACTTCACAGCATCATCAGTTATTATCCACATCATGCATACCTTAGCATATAATAACATCAATCAACTTTTTATCCATCACAGGCAACAACAACATACCACATATAAACACAAGTTATTTAACAATTATACCTCTACATACATATATCTCATCATATCAATACTAAGATACTACTATAATCCTTACGTTTAACTTAAATTATACTACCGATCTTATTCATTCTACGTACAACTTCCCCATCAATAACCTCGACTAATAAATCACTTTGGTCCATTAACATCATTAGAAACTATAATTACAGAAGGCTGAAATGGGCTCCCGTGTCAGAGACCCACGCCCAAGCCCCCCAAAATCCAACAAATAGCCAGGTACAGTGGTCTGACAAGGGTGGCCGTGTCGCGTGACACTGCCCGTGTCAGGCACACTGAAGCAGAAAAATTGTCCCTTCCCAAACCGAAGTCTGACACGGGTGGCCGTGTCGCGTGACACTGCCCGTATAAGACACCCTGAAGTAAAAAAAATCATATTTAACCCCTCCACAAGGCTGACACGGGTGCCCGTGTCGTATGACACGGCCCGTGCCAGAGTGCGATAAACCCCAATTTTTCCAAAGCAATTTCCTGCTGCGATTTTGTGTTTAAAACCCCACAAATCAGTCATTTTAAAGGCAAAATTGCATCAAGATGATCAAATAACATCTATATATCAACACATAACCATTATAGTCATTCTAATTCCTCATTTTATCCATTCTAATTCGCTTTATATGGTCAATATCTCATTCTTCAACCTCTAACCATCAACCTACCCAAACACCCATTATAAAAACCTTGAAGATGGAAGAAATCCCACCCTTACCTTGGAATTGACGAGAAATCCTTCTTCCTCATGGGTTCTCTTTCACGTTCTAGCCTTTTCCTTCTTCTTCTCTCAACTTCTTCCGATCGTTCTATCGTACTCTCCACACAATTCCTTTCCCCTTCTTTTTCCTTATTCCAACATAACCCCTTAGACCCAATCTATTAACTTCCCCCTTTACCCTCACCAATTTCACCAAATGGCCACCTTATCCCTTAACCTCTTATTATACCAATTATTTAATTTCCTAATAATAATATTATCCGTCATAATATAATTCCTTAAATTAATAATACATTCAATAATATGATATTTTTTCACCCATCAAACATTATAATCCACTTAAAATAATTCAATGGAATTTGGGGCGTTACAACTCTCCCCCACTAAAAAGGTTTTCGTCCTCGAAAACTTACCTCAAGCAAAGAGATTCGGGTAAGACTCTCGCATCCTGCTTTCCAATTCCCAAGTCATGTGCCCACCAGAAACGCCTCCCCAAACAACCTTCACAAGGAAGATCTCCTTACCTCACAACTATTTTACCTCTCGATCATCAATTCATTCTGGTAAAGTTTCAACCGTAAGGTTATCTCTTACTTCCACTTCATCCATCAGTATCACATGCGACGAATCCAAAACATACTTCCGAAGCTGTGAAACATGAAACACATCATGCAAATTGGACAATCTTGGTGGCAACGCCACTCTATAAGCAACAGGTCCAACTCTCGCTGAAATCTAATACGGTCCGATAAACTTAGGAGTAAGCTTCCTTGACCTTAAAGCTCTCCCTACACCGGTCACTGGAGTAATCCTAAAAAATACATGGTCTCCTTCTTGAAATTCAAGATCTTTTCTTCTCTTATCATGGTAACTCTTCTGCCTACTCTGTGAAGCCTTCATCTTATCTCGAATTAACTTCACCATTTCAGTAGTCTGTTGCACAATATCAGGTCCAAGCACCACACTCTCACCTGACTCATGCCAACACAAAGGTGTCCTACATCTTCGACCATACAAAGCTTCAAAAGGTGTCATACCGATACTGGAATGATAATTATTATTATAAGTAAATTCAATCAACGGCAAGTGACTATCCCAAGCACCTCCTTGTTCAAGTACATAAGCCCTCAACAAGTCCTCCTAGGATTGTATCGTCCTCTCTGTCTGTTTGTCAGTCTAAGGATGATAAGCTAAACTCAACTTCAATTTCGAATCCAATGCCTCCTGCAAACTCCCCCAAAACCTCGAGGTGAACCTCAGATCTCTATCCGATACAATATTCAAAGGTATTCCATGCAACTTCATAATTACACCAACATATATTTCTGCCATCTTATGTAAAGAATATGTAATACCAATCGGTATAAAATGTGTTGACTTTGTCAACTTGTCAACGACCAACCAAATGGCATCATGCCCTCTTGGAGTAGTAGGCAACCCCGTAAAAAAGTCCATTGAAATACTATCCCATTTCCACTCGGGAATGTCCAACGGTTGCATTAAACCAGCAGGTTTTTGATGTTCCACTTTCGACTTTTGACAAGTCAATTACGCATACACAAACTGAGCCACATCACGCTTCATACCAGGTGTAACACGGTGGGAGAACTGACTTTAGTTAAATGTTGCGGATAGCAAGAGTCGCCACCGACTTTTATTTTATCCAAAAGGAAAAGACATAAAAGAACAGGAAAGACCTTAAAAATATTTTGAGGTTCGGGGGGTAGGTTATGCAAAGGGAAGGTGTTAGCACCCTTTACATCCATGGTTATCCATGGGCTCTTAGTTACTTAACTCACTTTAAAATGTTTTGAGAAGTGTAGTGTGTGATTAGAAATTTTCTTAAGTACTTTATAATGATCCATGTACGGATATATATAAAGCCTTTGTTTTGAAAATTGTTTGAAAATGTGAAGTGTTTTTGAAGTGTTTTGAAAAGGTGAGCAAGTACATAAGAGGAACCTACCCTAATTTGAATCTTTTCTGTTCTTAAATGTCCTTTAAATGGTAAGACTATCCCTATTATTAAGGAATAGGTAGTCATTACCTTGGATGTTATGAGGGACAAGTGAAGGGTCATTTGTTATTAGGCAACCGTAAGGTGTATTAGCAATTCGAAGGGACTTATCATCTTTTATTCGAAGGGACAAGATCATTTACGAAGGCAACATTCGAAGGGACTTGATCTTATAATCGTAAAGGGACTTGATGATGTTTTTTTAGGAGAAGGGACTTTGCTTTATACACCTTACTTGACCTTTTTCTTTAGGCAACATGAGAGGTATCCTTAAGAAGTGAGATGGCGATCAAAGATCGACTTACGTGTGTGCGTGTACAAATTTAAATATTTATCTTATAATTAGTGACCTAAATTTAATTTTAAGATACAAACAGGTTTGCACTCCCTAATTTACTAACCATAGCAATTTAAATAAATAACAATAATTCTACCACTATTACATAATTTGCACAATTACATTATAATAAAATAATTTAAATAATAAGAATATAATAAATAAATAAAAGGTTAGTAATAATAAAAAAATAAATATAAGAGAAAAAGAGGTTAGTATAATAATATAATATAGAAAACAAACTAAAAGTTCAAATTTAAATAAATAATCATTTTTTAAGAATTTTTAAGAAGATGAATAAACCATAATAATTATATACTAATAAACATGATTAATAGTTTAATAATTTAATTATATATACATATTAGAAATATTTATTAATTATAATTAAACAAACATAATAAAATAAGAAATTATAATTATAAAAGAAAATTAGGGTTTTGAATTGTTTAGAAAAATAAATTAGGGTTTTAAATATAATTAGGGTTTATAAGTTAATCTAAATATAATTAATAAATTTATATACAAAAAATATATATGTACATATTAAATATGAATATAAAATAAATTATATTTTTGGAAATATGAAGTTTTAAGAAAATGTTACTAATTATTTAGGTTAGAAATTGTTTTTAATTGAATTAAATTAAAATATGAGAAAATAAATGTGAATAAAAAAAAATTGGATAAAGTACTAAAAAAACAGGACCTGGGATTTGAACCCAGGTCCTTTACCTGGCTGAAGGTCTCCCAAAACCAGTTGGGCCACTGCGCACGTGTGATATTCATACAGCACAATATTGTTTTATTATAATCCTGCAAAATAAATGAAATTAAAACAAAAATTGCTCCTGGCCGGATTCGAACCCAGGCCTCACAACATATTATACGCGCATCAAAACCACCAGAGCACTCATGCTCTTGTGAAATATAAACACAATACAAATAATATAAAATAAGTTAGTTTTTGAATCCTGGATTTCGCGTCAAAGGACTCATCTTCTTCCTTGGTCGCTGCGGAATTACCTGCGGATTCTCTTACCACTTTTCCTGCGAAAAACGTTTTGGCAGGTAAACCTAGGTTGTTAGAACATCACGAAAATCGTACCAATAATCAAAATTAATAACACCATTTGATTCCCCATGACCTATACGTTCTAATGGCATCATCCATAAGTCTTTAAACCTCTTAAATAAGAAGATCCCAAATGAGGGTTTGAAACCCTAGCCATGGCAGAACACGATTCCTGCACGAAAACTCAAAACCAACCATCTAGAATTGTTCTATGATACATTATAAACAATCTTAAAGCATCAATAACAATTTATATTAAGTATAACCATATATTCAAAAAATTTCAAAACACACATAAAACCAGATTCGGTTAAGGGCATTCATGCGGCTTTGGATGCATATGACAATTGAAACATGATCAATGATGTTCAGGGAGAAGATTGATGTCCTTAATTCACCTGAAAAGCCACACAATATTAGAATCCGAATTTTAAAAATTTGATGAATTTTGAAAGTTTGAAAGTGTTCTTAAAGGCTGCTAATTCGTCCCCCTCTATTGGCAATGTGTTTGTGTATATATATGGATTGAATTAGGTCAAAAAAAGGTCATGACTCTTTGGACTTTTTGGATAATTGAAGATTGAGAAAGATTTGTCATAAAACTTGATTTATTTTGATCTAACATTGCTATGTTTGGATTATCTGATTTTAAATGGTACCAATCAAGTTTAAATGTTTTTTAAGACATTCTAGAAGCCAAATCCTTTTCAAATATATGATTTTTATATTTTATTTCAATTTAAATTGTATTTTAATGAATAAAATTCAAATAAATATGAAATAAAAATAAAAAATCAGAAAATAGGTGGGTTGGGTCGTGCTTGATGATATTGTAAAGTTTGGATGACAATTTGGTGGGCTCATTTAG
Source organism: Lathyrus aphaca (assembly GCA_963966055.1). Taxonomy (NCBI): domain Eukaryota; kingdom Viridiplantae; phylum Streptophyta; class Magnoliopsida; order Fabales; family Fabaceae; genus Lathyrus; species Lathyrus aphaca. The sequence goes on along the minus strand of OZ014519.1, from coordinate 405,376,383 downwards.
CAAAACTTGGTTTTAAGGCCTTATTTGCTTCATAAACTTCCCAAAAATTTCCCAACTTTGCAAGGGCACAAATCCTTCAATTTTAATGCTATGAGGGTGTTCTTGGACATTTTGGAAAGCTTGAAGAGTTCTATAACCAACCTCTTTTGTCTCATGTCCATATCGTTTACCATTCTCAAGTTATGCTCTTTGGAATTTGTTGACTTTTTGTTGACTTTTAAAAGGACCTATAATGTCTTAGCTCATACCCTCCAAATGAAGCATTTTTGGGCTTGGCTTGTGAGACACAAAGTTGTAGAGAATTCAATTTCCTTAAAAATGAGCTTTGTATGGAAAATATTTGATGAAGAATGTGAAAGTTATGGTTGGTCAAAGTTCAGTTGACTTTTCCTGTGAAAACCCTAATTTTGAAACTCCTGATTCTTGATGAACTGAAGTCTCCTTGATGAATCATGACCAACACTTGATCAAATGATGAATTTTACTTCATATACTTGATGTTGGCAAAAAATAATGAAGTTTGACTTTGGTTTGACCACAGTTGACCTCAGTTTGACTTTTTCACTACTTTGACTGATTTTAACCTACCTGATCATCTGACTGAGCAAACCTTTGGGAAAAGTCTTGAAACTTGTCATGGGGATTCTTGAACAAATATAAGATGTTATGAAGCTCACTTGAAGTCTTGGAAATCCATTTAGCCTGATTAAAGTCAAAACCCTAGTTTAAGATGCAGTGCTTAGGAGGATGCATTGTCTGAGGGAATTGTCAAACTTTCTGACTAATTGTGAACTTTGTGAACCTTGTGAACCTCATAAGATGTCTTGTGAACCTTGTGAGCCTCTTAGTACACAATGACTTGTCTTGTGGAGGGCAAAGTTTGGGGTGCAACAGCTGCCCCTGTTCAATTTTCTGAAACCTGAGGGGTTAGATTGGTATATGTGCCATTCGTGACCTGGAAGGTTGAAGGGGATTGAACACAAAAGCCCAAAAATTTGCACTCGCCGGTGCGTGGAGTAACACTGATGATTAGTTGTATATGCTTGAGTGGGCTTGAAGATGCCACTTGGAAGAACTGGAGATGGGCTTAGAGATGCCATCTAAAGTATCAGGATGTGATGATGTCTTTATGTTGATATTGGATATCAGTACTAGGTCTTTGTATAAGCCGTCTCTGAATCATTTATGCAACATGATTTGAGTTGTTGAATAGACCAGTAGAAATAAATCTTGTGATGATTATCTCTTCTGGAAGTATTTTGGATTAGGGAATGGATCTTTGTACAGACCGTTTGCCTACACTCCAAGGTCAAAAGAACGTCAGGATTTGTTCTTCTGAATAATATCTTGAACCAGGGAATGGATATTTTTTCAGACCGTTTGCCTGCTATTCAAGGGCCAAAAGAACATCAGGATTTGTTCTTCTGAAAAATATCTTGAACCAGGGAATGGATCTTTTTACAAACCGTTTGCCTGTTATTCAAGGGCCAAAAGAACGTCAGGATTTGTTCTTCTGAATAATATCTTGAACCAGGGAATGGATCTTTTTACAGACCGTTTGCCTGTTATTCAAGGGCCAAAAGAACGTCAGGATTTGTTCTTCTGAATAATGTCTTGAACCAGGGAATGGATCTTTTTACAGACCGTTTGCCTGCTATTCAAGGGCCAAAAGAACGCCAGGATTTGTTCTTCTGAATAATGTCTTAAACCAGGGAATGGATCTTTTTACAGACCGTTTGCCTGCTATTCAAGGGCCAAAAGAACGTCAGGATTTGTTTTTCTGAATAATGTCTTGAACCAGGGAATGGATCTTTTTACAGACCGTTTGCCTGCTATTCAAGGGCCAAAAGAACGTCAGGATTTGTTCTTCTGAATAATATCTTGAACCAGGGAATGGATCTTTTTACAGACCGTTTGCCTGCTATTCAAGGGCCAAAAGAACGTCAGGATTTGTTCTTCTGAATAATATCTTGAACCAGGGAATGGATCTTTTTACAGACCGTTTGCCTGCTATTCAAGGGCCAAAAGAACGTCATGATTTGTTCTTCTGAATAATGTCTTGAACCAGGGAATGGATATTTTTACAGACCGTTTGCCTGCTATTCAAGGACATCTTGAGCAAATGTATGGATCATTTCTGACCCGTTGTAAGTTGTTGATATTGTTTTACCTGCATATAACTATCCTACAAGGAGAATGTTAGTTTATGCAACATGTATGCATGCATAGTATGATGCACTTAAGTAAATGTGTTATGCATTTATGGTATGTATGTTATGGTATGATGTAAATGATGTATGTATGAATCATGCAGCCTGAAACGTCTGGATATCTTTGTATAACAACTGCTGGTTAGGGAAAATAAATCCCGATTCGTTGCTGAAGAATATGAGAAACTCGTTCCCGTCTTGTTTGATAGTATTGTATTTATAACTTCCCGTCTTCGTTTGTCGTATAGTATTCATAACTACCCGTCTTCGTTCGTCATATTCCTATTGAAGGAATAAGTTCCTGAATATCCCGACTGAGGATAAAAGAGATGGACATAAATTCCAGGGGAGATGTAACTCGAAGTATTTATGAAGATGGATTTGCCCTACTGGGGGATTTGTAGCTATCTTGTGGGGATGAACCGGCGAAGCTTCGTTGAATTCCCTCCCTCGTTCGTCTTTAGTAAATACTATTACTACATTTTCATGCATTTCTGGTAAACATCAATCATATTAAGCATTTTATGCATTTCTGGTAAACATCAATCATATTCAAAAGCATACATACATTCAAACACAACCAATGGACGTTTCGCTTATGTGTAAACACCCCAAATTTGCCCTCACCCATTCACACCATGGCTTGTGATCTTTTTCATATGCATAAGTTCAATCATAGCATCCCATACCACATTTTTGATTCACTGCATTGCTTCTAAGTCATCTGCATCTAGGGTTTGTGATCTGAGCCATCCAGAGCTATTTGAGCCACTCCAAAGGTCATCAATCACTTCAAAGGGGTCCATGTGTGTTCAAACATCATATTGTATCCTCACAAAGTCAAGAAAGTCAAAAAATCATAAGAACTGAGAAAGGCATGGAAGCAGAGCCAGACTTAATTGCACAGATGACCTAGAATTAGGGTTTTGGTTTCAAAGGCCATAACTCCAATATTTTTGGTCATTCTTGTTTCTATTGGTCTCTATATGGTATAGGGATCATGCATATCAATTTTCATGAAGAAATTCCATGGGGAAGGCATCTGATCAAGAGTTGACTTCTTGAGCAAGTCAGTGTGAAATCAGGGCATCTGAGGCCCCCAATGACCCAACCAAGGGGTGTTCATCATCATTTTGAATGTGTATGATCTTTATTTGATCATAGAAGATGTTGGAAGTTCACAAAATTGAAGAATTTCAAGCCATTTGCAAAGTTGCCTTTTTGGGAAAATGACTTGTAATGGAAACTTGCCATTTTGGGAAACTTTTTCAACCCTTGCTTTTTGATTCAAAAATGCTTCAAATGGGAAAACTTTGGTCATGAAAGTTGTAGAATGGATCATTCCCTTTTCAAAAAGTACAAGAAATCATTCTAATTCATTTTGGATCAAAAGTTATGGCTTGTCAAAGTTGGGAAAAATCACATAATTTCAAGTTATGTACCAAAGAAGCAAAGTTGCAAAACCACTTGCCAAGACAAATTTTGCTTTCAAATGAACTTCTAATCTTTGTACAAACATAAGCCAAGGCCTAAAATTCAGAATGCACCAAAGGTTTGCCCATTTTCATGACTTATGGATCAAGAAATCACAAAAGGGGCCAAAGGTCACAAAGTTGCAAAACATCATACAAACCCTAATCCACTTGTTAATTGGCTTCAAGACTGATCTCATGGCTCTCCTCATTCCTTGCTGCGCAGGACACCCCTTTGTCCTTGGCCTACCAATGACCCATACCTCTCTTACACCTAGACTTGACTTTTTTGCAAAAACCCCATACCAATCAGCCTGTGCCACACCAACTTCTCTGACCTCTCTAGTTGTGATAAGTGGACCAAATGCAACACAACACACCAGACACACAAGCCTGAAACACTCTCCAAGACATAGAACCAAGCTTTGCCCTCTTATGCATTTTCATTCGAAACACATCACACAAGCATCAAACATAAGAACAAACTTCATAGGATCACTCAGCATGCTCCCCTGATCATTTCCCTACCCTCATTCATCCCTGAAACCTCCTCAAACTGAAACACGATTCTCACCCCTCACTGAACAGAACTTCTTCAAACTCACAAACCAGCCATTTTAAACTCCAACCAAGCTTCATAACTTCATCAAGAGGATCATTGGGACCATTTTGAGGCAAAGAGGCAAGCAGAAAGCTCCTGGACTGAAAGCTCAATCTCAGGTAACATGATGAACAAATTTTCCAGAACTTTGATTTCTTGTTAGAATGTTGTTCTATATGTTGCCCTGATCATGGGGATCTATTTATTTTTGAAAATGAGCCAGAAACAAGCATGTATTGACTGTCTGAAAGTTTGCCCGTGAAAATATTTTTGTTTGTTTCCTTTGAATCACGAAAAATAAATGTTGTTTGTTTTAGGGCTTATGTTTAGTGATGTTCATAGTTTGATTTTGGAGAGTTTTGTGAGGTTTTGATGCGTTTTGAGAGAGATTGAGATTTTGGTTGGCCGGAGAAGATGACCGGAACACTGTTCCGGTCATCTGAAAGTGTTTAGGGTTCAGATTAGGGCTTAATGACATAATTAGTGAAGTTTGAATCTCAGCCATCCAGATGCGCGCGCTGGTCAATTCCCTCCCTTTTTATTTGAATCTCAGCCACTGGATTGGATTACTTTCATAAATTCGTATTTTTAATTCATTTAAATTGTATTTATTTCCACATTTTATTTAAAATAGCAAAACACCTTTAAAAATTATGAAATTTTTTGTCAAGGGTTTCATTAATTTCTAAAGCACAAAAATATTTTTATTTTTATTTTTTTGCATTGGAAATTATTTTTAAATTATTTAAATGTTTATTTTTAATTAATTAATGGAAATTAATTAATTAAAAATACATTTAGGTATTTAAAAATCACAAAAAATTCATATTACATTTAAAAACATTTAGAAACATTGTCCAACTCTCAAACCAAATTTAGTTTTTGTTCTTGATGCCTTTTGATCATTTTCATTGGATTTAATTTCATTTCAAGGCAATATTTTATGTCAAACTTCAAACATTTCTTTCTGCCTAACCATTGAGAATTGGATAATGATTCTTTTTGCATTGCATCTTGTATAGCATGTAGTTTATAGGATAAATTTGGTTTGATTTGATATTGCATTTTCAATTTGTTTAGCATTTTTCTTGTTGAGGTACCTTAAAACCCTAGCAATCTTAGGAAATTCATAACTTTCAATAGGTTAAGAGTTGGATCCCCTCCTTTGGGAAGTGAGTTTGTATAGGTTTAGGGTATCTTTGGTTGCATTTTCAAATTTTTATCATATCATTTGCTTCTGGTTTTGAGTTTTTGCTTTGTGTGATGCATATAACCCTAATTTGTGCCTTCCCTTGCATCCATCTTTCATTTGCTTGCATCCATTGACTTGCCATGACATTTTGTGCATTCTTTTGATTCATAATACATATTAGGACACATTAGAATCATGTTTGATCATTGCATCTTTCATTTTCCATGTTGTATGTCCATTGCATTTCATAACTTTTCATGCACATCCATGTTTCAAAGCATGCCTCATCTGCATCTTTATGCTTGTATGATCATTCTCATGCCTTGCCTCATGTTTGCATTTTCTCTTAGCCTACTTAACTTCATGTTCTTGCTCCTGTCTTTGGTTTGCATCATCACATTTCATCTCATTTGCATTGCATTGCATTTCTTATGCTAACATTTCAGGTGGTAAGTTGTTTGAGAAGTGAATTTGCCTTCACTTCTCATGATCCCTTTTCATCTCTTTCATACTTCCCTTGCTGCATTTTGTATGTGTATTGGATTGAGCTTGCTCATTCTTGTTCATCTTACTTTCTTTCTTCAAGCAACTTGTCTTCTTAAGTGAAGCAAATTGTTTTGCTTCTCTTAGCTTCTTGCTCCTTTCATTTGTTTCCCTCCTTGGTGGTTCTTTGAAGATCTTTCTATCTTAAGCCTCACAAACCCTAGGATCTCCAAGCATGATAACAATTAGGGTTTGATTAGTCTCCCCATTTAGTTTTACCTTTGAGTCATCTTTGAGTATTCTCCTCTCATCTCATAATCAATGACTAAACCCTAAAGGCTTTAAGGCTTTGTGATTAAGCTTATGCCTGCATCCTTCTATTAGGATGGAGTGTATAACTTTAATCACAAGTGTTAAACCCTTAATGTTGTTTAATTCCTTTAATCAATTCACTTAATAACCATCAAGACATCAAGCTTGTAACTTGGGCCTTGCATTAGGGTTCTAATTCTTCCTTAATTGGTTAAGAAGGACTAACCCTAGTGTTAATGGACAAGTCCCCCTCAAGTTGTCTTACAAACCATAAAAAATCACTTCTTAATCTTACCATTAACTAAAATCCACTTAATAAAGGCCTTGTTTTGTCATGAGGTTAATCCCTAATCATGGATTAAGTTGAGGAGCTTTCCTCAGCTTAAATGTTCTCATCTATTATCCTTCTATTAGGATGGTGTAATGAGTCCATTAAATCCTTTATTATGGCTTAAACTCATTACTTAACACTAAACAAAAACAACAAAGACATCTAAATAAATGCAAGTAGGTTAATGATCTTAATCCTACATCAGGGTGATTAAGTGTGAGATGCTGACTTCACACTTAAGGTATTCTCATTACCCCTAATCAGAGGGAAGATGTGATGAGTTTACTAACCCATTGGTTTAGGCTTAAGCTCATTAACTTATGACCAACTTCAAAAAGCAATAAAAGATTGAAAACACAAAAAACAGACAATAATCGTCTCCTCCGGGATTCTTTTCTCATCTTATTCACTCATAAACGAGAACTTGCTTCTTCCGTCTAATGCAAGACAGTTTGCACCTGAGCCAGACAGGTCATACACTTTAGCATAGACAAGTAAGCAGTTCACAAGTCAATTTATCTTTCAGTCTCTTTGGGTCGAACTACGGTGTTCTGACTTCCTCATTGCACGAGAGGATACGTAGGCATAACTTAACAGTTATCGAACAAAAGTCTCTGTAAATTCCCCCTCTTTCTAGCCTTATTCTTTAAGCCTCATGGTCTTGAGCATTTCATTCTTATTCTTACACTGACACTTTACTTATACACTTCACATTTCTTTTACACTGACACTTGCATTCTTTCCAGCTTTGATACACCAATAGCACTGACACTACCCCTTTGAAACACAAATCTTTCAAGCGTGGATCCCGTCGAGTACGGAGGACAATCTGGGTGCTAATACCTTCCCAGGTTGTAACCAACCCCCTTTCTCTGTCTCTCTGGTTCGCAACTGTCTTAGCCATATCTTTCCCAGGTCTATGCAACATTAGCTTTCCTTCGGGATAAAAATGCCTAGCTGGCGACTCTATTCATTTCCTTTCTCCTTTCACCGACCGTTCGCGTCTGTACCCCTCTTGGCCCGGGTGTCATTTGGTGGGAGCGACATCTTGGCGACTCTGCTGGGGACCCTTATACTGTAACCAGGGCTTCTGGTTCTTTTTGTGGGTTCCTCCTAGCGCTTGTTTGATTTGTGTTTACTGGGGTGTTATGTGCTAATTGTGTGTATATAGTTGCTTTATTTATTGCTTTATGTACAGTTATTTATTGTTTTCTTTACAACTTTATATATCATACTGTCATAATGTCATCTGGCTGGATCTGGTTTTTGTTTTGGTGGGTGGGGTTCTACTGAGAGTTTGAGGTCCTATACCTGGGACCTGAGTGACACCTAGGCTAGAGTGGTTCATGTTCTTTCCCATTCCATTTCGGTCTGGTGCGGGAATATGAAACACGGTTCAGATGTGGGTTTCTTCTTGAGAACTCTGTGCTACAAATTTCCTGTAGTGCTAGGGCTATCTGGGAAGCCTGCTAAGTCTGGATGACCTTTATTATGACCTTTAGAAATTGAGGAGAATTAGAGGAGGATCTTTTATGGTTATTGTAAACACTGTACCTCCAGGTTAGAAGTGTTTACACTTCTCATAACTGATCCAAGTCTGAGGATCCTTGTTTTAGAACATCACCTGTGAGGGGGTTGGGCTGTTTACAGGTTTGCAGGTACCATTGGCCACACCATACCCTGTTACTGTTTGGTTTAAGAGTACCTCACTTTGGACGGTTCTTGTGATTTAAACCATGGACATGTGACTCTTTATTTGAGTCCCCCACCTTGGTTACTGGATTTCTGAACCTCCATCCGGACTTCTTGAACATACATGGACTTAATATCAAGACAGATAATCAGATCCAGCTTGATCACAAACCCTTGCATATCATTTGCATACTCATCATTGCATCATTTAACATTTTTTTATTTGTTTTTCAGGGTATCCATATTGTATCTGGCTTGGTTTTGACCCCTTCATCTGCATAGACCCCTGTTCATCAGTTATCTGCTTCAGCTATCTTCATCAGTTGCCTGCTTCAGCTACTTTTATCACCAGCCTCAGCCTATCGGTGGCTCATCTCCAGTATCAGCCTTCATCATCAGCATCTGTTCTCAGCTCTTCATCAGCAGTCATGGCACCCAAGAAGAGCAACATTTCATACCATTTCTTTGAGCCTATGCTGACTGGAATCAGGCAGGTCCAGGCACTTATCACTCCAGACCACATCCCATTATTCAGAGAGCATTATGGAGGCATCCTTGATATGGTTATGGACCTGGATCCTTCTCATAGGAGTTTGATCCACACTTGCCTACAGTTTTATGACCCTCCTTTGAGATGCTTCACTTTCCAGAACTTTCAGCTAGGACCTCTGCTAGAGGAGTTTTCATCACTGATTGGAGTGCCTATTAGGGGTGGGATTCCCTTCAACCCAGAGATGACTTCTCCCAGCAATGGAGAAGTGGCAAAAGCACTGCACCTAGAGCCTATATTGATTGAGCAGAACATGACAACAAAGGCTGGGATCCCTGGTTTGCACTCAGACTTTCTGACTTCTCAGGCCATCCTGAAAGCCTCTTTGGGAGAATGGAGGGCAGTTTGTGCATTGTTAGCCCTCAGTATATATGGGGTTATACTATTTGCAGATGAGCCCAGGTTTATCAGCAAGAATGCCATTCATCTTTTCATTCTGAGGAACCCAGTACCCACATTGCTGGGAGATTTCTATTATTTTGTTCACCAAAGAAATGAGAAACAGAGAGGAAAGTTGGTGAGATGTTGTGCTCCTCTATTTCACACTTGGCTGCTTAAACACTTACCTAGGACTGATGCCTTCTTGAATCCTCACCAACAGAAGAATTGGGCTAAGAGACTTATTGCTTTGACTTCAGATGACATCAGATGGTGCACCCAGAGCACCAAAGGCAGGGACATAATTACTAGCTGTGGGCAGTACCCCAATGTACCTCTAATAGGACTGAAGGGTTGCATCAACTACAACCCTTTGCTGTTTAAGAGACAATTGGGCTATGCTTTGGTTCACCCTCCTAGAGTGCAAGACTTGGCTGAAACCCTGTATTGTGAGATAAAACCTAATCTAGCTGTTGTCAGACAAGCATCCTGGGCTTGGGACAACATCCAGACCAAAGGGATGGCCATTCTTGGGAGATGCAATAATGTGGCTTTAGCTCAGTATTATGAATGGTCTCATGCTAGGGCTCAGATTTCTGGGATGCCTTTCACCATTGAGGATGCACCTGGACCATCCACTGTACCACCTCCAGCCACTGTCAGCCTAGAAGAGTTTGAGAAGCTGAAGGAAAGGAATGAGAATCTGTCTCAAGCTCTGAAGAAGACCCTCTGGGAGAGGAGTGATGGTCGTTTAGACATTGAGAGGTTGGAGAAGCTTAAGGTAGAACATCTGGCCAAGATTGAGAAAGCAGAAGACTACATCAAGAAATCAAAAGCTGGGGAGCAAATATTGAAGAATGCCTGTAAAGAGGCCCAGTTTCAGAAGGCTAGGACTGATCTCTATCTAGAGGAAAGTCAAGCTAGGTGGGTCAGGATCACTGAAGCTCGCACTCAAGAAGATAAGAGAACTCAAGCCAGGATTGAGCAGTTGGAGGCCAATGAGAAGAAGCAACAGGAAGCTTTGCTGGCAGCCCAGAAGGAGATTTCAGAATTAAAACTTAGGGCTGGTGTGAAGAGGTCAAAGGACCAAGACAGGCACAAGAAGCTGACCACTGCCATTGCCACCAGAAACCTTCTTATCAGGAACATCACAGAACATCCGGCTGGTCCTGTAACTGAAGCACTTTTGAAGGAGGTTAAGGAGGATGAGTTTGGCTTAGATGTTTGATTACTTTGCTTGTTGTTATTTCCATTTGATGTACTTTTCTTTTATGTTGTATTTTGACTCCTCAGGGGCATATGTTGTAAAAACAAACCATGTATGGTTCACTATTTTTAATGTATTTGTCAGTTTGTTTCACTGAGTTTTTCTTTCTCTCAAGCAACATCAAAGTATATTCCTCAGGGTCTGGAAAGGTCAAAACCAAGAGCCAAGCCGGATACCTTGGGAAACAAATAAGCATATTGCATTGCATACTGACCTTTGTTTTGTTTTGTAGGTTTTTGTTTTGTTTGTTACTAACTCTGTTGTGCTTCAGGAATTATTGCTCGCCGCCGGGTGTTTCCTCTCAACCGTCCGCACCGGTATCCTACTCGCAACAACCTTCCTGGTATCCAAATGGATCAGGTACAGCAAGATCTGACAGAGGTCAGAACTCAGATGGCTAATGAAAGGTTGGAGATGAGAAACCAAATGACCCAATTCATGGAAGTAATGAATGGCTTGGCCCAAAGTCAAGAAAGGTTGAGGGCATTGGTAGAAAGACAAACCCCGGAAGAACCCCATCTGGGAACTGGAGGAACAAGTAACAATGAAAGGGGTCAGCCTCATGTTAATCCACCAGTATATGGGCCTCATCTGCATCCGGAAGTCAACATCCCGGGTAATGTGCAAGGAAATACTACTGGAGGAAGGATCTTACAGGAAGACCCCCAGGAAGAGCAGTTTACTGTAATGGGAGCTGGGGATGAAGTTTATGATAGGAGGTTTGATGAAATTGCTGAGAAGTTGAGATCTCTGGAGTCTCAAAACTCCCTAGGTTTTGATGTCATGGATATGGGGTTAGTGGACGGGGTAAGGATTCCCCACAAGTTTAAACCCCCGTGCTTCGAGAAGTACAATGGAACTTCCTGTCCACGAACTCACTTACAGTCTTTTCTGGGAAGACTTAAGGCGTACACCATGGATGAAAAACTATGGATGTTTTACTTTGAAGATAGCTTGACTGGAGCTTAAAGGGAGTGGTATTCACACTTGACCAGGGCTACTATCAGATGCTGGAAGGACCTGGCTGAAGCCTTCATCAGGCAGTACCAATACAATCTGGACATGGCTCCTAACAGGACCCTCTTGATGGGAATGTCTCAGTCCTCTAGAGAAAGCTTCAGGGAATATGCCCAGAGGTGGAGACAGCTTGCTGCTGCTGTCCAGCCTCCCATGTCGGAAAGAGAAATGGCCGACATGTTTATGAATACCCTGCAAGGAACATATATTGATAGGCTAGCTGCTTTCTCTTCCACCAGCTTCGCAGACGTAGTTATAGCCGGGGAAAGAATTGAAAGCCTTCTAAAGATGGGTAAGATTTCTGATAATGGTGCAAGTTCGTCAAGTAATCCCAGGAAGCCTTTTGTGGGACCTAGGAGAACCAGTGAGACAAATGCCATTCATGCCACCAGGGGCAGACCTCAGTATGTCCACAGATCAGTAGCAGCTGTCACTATTCCAGCTCCGATTCCTCAGCAACCAGCATATCAACCACAACAACAACCACATTATCAACAGCAAGTTCAGTACCCGCCACAAAGAACCTACAACAACAACAGCAATCAACAACAAAGACCTTTTCAGCAAAGACCATCGCAGGCAAATAGGGTGATTGACCCAATCCCTATGCCTTATGTCGCTTTATTGCCGCAACTCCTGAAGCTCAACCTGGTTGAGTTAAGGACATTGGCACCACCAGATCCCTCCAATCTTCCAAGAAATTATGATGTCAACGCCAGATGTGCTTTCCACTCCAATGCACCTGGCCACAATACTGAGAAATGCAGGGCTTTACAAATGAAGGTACAAGATCTGGTAGATTCTAAAGCCCTCAACTTTGCACCCCCTCCAAGTGTCACCAAGAATCCCATGCCCAATCATGGAGGGCCAAGAATTAATGCCATTGAGGAAGACAAGCCATCTTTCTTAATCACCAGTGTTGGACAGATTCGAACACCTCTGGTCGAGATCAAAGCTCAGCTCCTAGAGTGCCAGATGTTCCCCGGGTGTGAGCTTGGTTGTGGTTTTTGTAACATTTCGGTCAACGGGTGTGATAATTTGAGAAGCGGCATAGATGGTCTTATCAAAAGTGGTATACTTCAGATCACAACAAAGGCGCCTACAAATCCAGCAATCCCTTTGACAACAATTCCTGACTCTTCTACAACTGCAACAACAATCATTCCGACCAATTCATCAATATCATCAACAATGGCTCCGTCCATCACTTCAGCAAACCAAATGTCAACAACCATTTCTTCTACAACGTCATCACCCATTTATTCAGCAGAATCTTCTACAACGCCAACAGAAATTAATGAAGATATCTCAGCAGTCACCATTTACTATGACCCATCAAATGTTCCTCCAAACAACAACTTTCAACAACAAACAGTGGCACCTCCTGCCAGGTCACCGGTCACCATTTACTACGATCCGCACACCATTTCAGTACCTTCCTCTGCAGCAGTCAGTCCAGTTACCATCACGGTGCCTGGACCCGTTCCATATGAAAGCAGTAATGCCATACCTTGGCATTATGGCTCTGACCTCTACTGCAACAGGGAGAAAATCACTTTGGATTCTTCAACCTCTTCTCCACAGATTGATAATGTTGGGGGAGGCGGAGGCTTCACCAGAAGCGGACGCCTTTTTGCCTCACAATTGCAAAGGCCTAATGCCGAAGCAGAAGCTGCTGCAAAAGCAAAGGGGAAGAGTGTGGTACCTGAAGAACCAATCATCAAAGAAACTCAGAAGACATCTTTTGAACAAGATGTAGACGAGTTTATGAGAATTATAAAGAGAAGTGATTACAAGGTGGTGGATCAGCTTCACCAAACTCCCTCAAAGATCTCCATATTATCCCTGTTGATGTGTTCTGAAGCTCACAGGAATGCATTACTGAAAGTCTTGCACGCAGCGTACGTGCCAGAGGAGATCACTGTTAATCAGCTAGAAACTGTGGTGGCAAATGTCAACACCAGTCATGGACTGGGCTTTACCAATGCTGACTTAACAACTGAGGGGCGTAACCACAACAAGGCTTTACACATCACTCTAGAATGCAAGGGTGCTGTTCTATCTCATGTACTGGTGGATACTGGGTCATCACTCAATGTCCTACCAAAGAAAGCCTTAATGAAGCTGGAGTATGATGGCTTGGCATTACGTCCGAGTAATTTGGTGGTGAGAGCTTTCGATGGCTCTAAAAGATCAGTGCTAGGGGAGATTGATCTGCCTGTGATGATTGGCCCGCAGACTTTTAAAATTACCTTCTATGTGATGGACATTCAGCCGGCCTACAGCTGTTTGTTGGGTAGACCTTGGATCCATGTCGCTGTTACGTCTACCCTTCACCAGAAGCTGAAATTCGAGTGGGAAGGCCAGATCATCACCATCTGTGGTGAAGAGGACATCTTTGTTAGCCATTTGGCTACGTACAAGTACATAGAGATGGATGGAGAAATCCATGAAACCATGAGCCTGGGATTTGAGGCCCTGAACATTAATGAAGCATCTGCTGTACTGGGAACCTCCATGACGTCTTATCAGTAAGCCAGGAGGGTTTTTGAAGAGGGTACTGCCCAAGGCTGGGGCAAGCTGCTGCCCATGGAGAAGAAGGAGGACATATTTGGGTTGGGTTACAAACCAACTCAACAAGATCAATCAGAGGCTGCCAAGAAGCCCAACTTTGTCAGCGGGGGAATGCTCACCCCGGATGCAGTGAACAATGTGGAAGACGAGGATGAAAGCGACCGCAACCTGGAGAGCTGGATACGTCCAAGGATCCCGGGGAGCCAAGTCCTTAACTGGTCTTCCCAGGAAATTATAAGGGTTACTCCTGCAGAGTAATTATTATTTCCTGTATTTTTAAGCATGCATCAAGTCTTGCATCTTGCCCAAGATGTCAAGACTCATTTTGTAATCGGGCCATCTTGTAATTTTGTGCAAACAGATCAATCAATGAATATCGGACATCTTTTGCAAATGAGTCTTTTCCTTTTTTCGCTCACTGTCTTTTCATTTTTCTTTTTGTACAAAAATAAAATGGCAATGTTTTCCAAAATGATAACTTCATTTCACTTTTTCTAAACAAGATTAAAATTGATCACTAAAATAAACAATTTAAACCCTTGCAGAGAGTGCCTTTCAGATCGCACCGACAACAACACAGCTATGACTCTGTATGACTTTGACAATCCGATCAATCAAGCCGATGAAGGGGTTGAAGATGATTATGAGCTTCCTGAAGAGCTAGCCAGGTTGTTAAGGCAAGAGGAGAAGGTTATCACTCCTCATTAGGAGGAGGTCGAAACAATTAATCTTGGTACGGAAGAAGATGTGAAAGAGGTTAAGATCAGAGCCTGCTTACAAGATTCAATAAAGGAACAACTGATTGACATGCTTCGGGAATATGTAGATGTCTTTGCTTGGTCTTATCAGGATATGCCAGGGTTGGACACTGATATTGTCATGCACAAGCTGCCTTTAAAAGAAGACTGCCCACCGGTAAAACAGAAGTTGCGACGTACTCGCCCAGATATGGCAATGAAGATTAAAGAAGAGGTACAAAAGCAGTGGGACGCCGTTTTCCTTGCAGTGACTAGCTATCCACCATGGGTTGCTAATATTGTACCTGTGCCTAAGAAAGACGGCAAGGTGAGGATGTGTGTGGATTACCGGGACCTGAACAGGGCCAGCCCGAAAGATGATTTCCCTTTACCTCACATTGATGTATTGGTTGATAATACGGCTCAGTTCTCGGTATTCTCCTTCATGGACGGATTTTCAGGATACAATCAGATCAAGATGTCACCTGAAGACATGGAGAAGACAACTTTTATCACACCCTGGGGCACGTTCTGTTATAAGGTGATGCCATTCAGACTGAAGAATGCTGGTGCTACTTATCAACGGGCTATGGTAACATTATTCCATGACATGATCCATAAAGAAATTGAATGTTATGTGGATGACATGATTGCCAAGTCCCTCACAGAAGAAGATCTCCTGGTAAATCTGTTGAAGTAATTCAAGCGTCTGAGGAGATACCAACTGAAGTTAAACCCCAACAAGTGCACATTCGGGGTGCGATCCGGTAAGTTGCTGGGATTCATTGTAAGTGAGAAAGGGATTGAAGTTGACCCTGATAAAGTCAAAGCCATTCAAGAGATGCCTGCGCCGAAGACTGAAAAAGAAGTTCGGGGGTTCCTAGGTAGATTGAACTACATTTCAAGGTTCATATCTCACCTTACAGCGACTTGTGAGCCCTTGTTCAAGTTGTTAAGAAAAGAACAAACGGTCAGGTGGAACGAAGACTGCCAGAGGGCCTTTGACAAAATCAAGGAATACTTACAAGAGCCTCCAATCCTTATGCCACCAGTTGAAGGAAGACCTCTAATCATGTACTTGACAGTATTAGAAGAGTCAATGGGGTGTGTGTTGGGCCAGCATGACGAGTCTGGTCGAAAAGAGTATGCAATATACTACCTAAGCAAAAAGTTTACCGACTGTGAACAACATTATTCACTACTCGAGAAAACTTGCTGTGCTTTAGCGTGGGCTGCTCGCCGACTAAGGCAGTATATGTTGACCCACACTACCTTGTTGATTTCAAAGATGGACCCAATTAAGTACATTTTTGAGAAGCCAGCGCTTACCAGACGGGTTGCAAGATGGCAAATGATTCTCACAGAATACGACATTCAGTACATATCTCAGAAAGCCATCAAAGGCAGTATATTGTCTGATTATCTTGCTGAGCAACCCATTGATGATTATCAGCCTATGAGATTTGACTTCCCTGATGAAGACATCATGTTCATAAAAGCAAAAGATCATGAAGAGCCTGTTCACACTGAAGGGCCTGACCCAGAAGAAGAATGGACTATGATGTTTGACGGGGCTGTTAATATGAATGGTCGTGGTGTTGGTGCAGTACTCATTACACCTAAAGGTGTTCACATGCCTTTCTCGGCAAAGCTCACCTTTAACTGCACTAACAACGAAGCTGAATACGAAGCTTGTATTATGGGTCTTGAGGAAGCCATTGACCTCAGGATCAAGACTTTAACTGTGTTCGGAGATTCAACTTTGGTAATCAATCAAACCAACGGCAAATGGTACACACACCAGGATCATCTGATACCTTACAGGGATTATACAAGGAGGTTATTGACTTTCTTTACAACGGTCAAGCTGGAGTATATCCCTCGGGACGAGAATCAATTTGCAGATGCTCTTGCCACCATTTCATCCATGATCAAAGTTCAAGCTGCCAACTTTGTACCTCGGATTTCAGTGTCCAGACTTGACAGACCAGCATATGTATTTGCAGCAGATGTTACCAAAGATGATAAGCCTTGGTTCCATGATATCAAATGCTTCTTGGAGGATCAAACGTACCCACCCGGGGCATCTTCCAATGATAAGAAGACTTTGAGAAGGCTAGCTGGTAGTTTCTTCTTGAACACTGATGGTTCCCTGTACAAGAGAAACTTTGATATGGTACTCCTTAGATGCGCTGATAAGACGAAGGCAGATTTGTTGATGCACGAAGGATCCTTTGGTACCCATGCAGGAGGGCATGCCATGACCAAAAAGTTGTTAAGATCAGGCTATTACTGGATCACAATGGATGCAGACTGTTGTGCCTATGCCAGAAAATGCCATAAATGCCAGATTTATGCGGATAAGGTGCATGTGCCTCCCAATCCTCTGAATGTGATGTCTTCACCCTGGCCTTTTGCCATGTGGGGCATTGATATGATTGGCAAGATTGAACCGACTGCTTCCAATGGCCACAGATTCATCTTGGTTGCCATTGACTATTTCACCAAGTGGGTCGAAGCAGCTTCCTATGCAAATGTAACAAGGCAAGTGGTGGCCCGATTTCTGAAGAGAGATATCATTTGTCGATATGGGGTGCCCGAGCGAATCATTACTGATAATGGTTCCAATTTAAACAACAAAATGATGGCAGAACTGTGCCGGGACTTCAAGATCCAACACCACAATTCTTCTCCTTACAGGCCAAAGATGAATGACGCTGTTGAGGCAGCTAATAAGAATATCAAGAAAATTGTGCAGAAGATGGTAGTCACTTATAAGGACTGGCATGAAATGCTACCGTTTGCCTTGCATGGGTACCGTACGTCAATCAGAACATCCACTGGGGCAACACCGTATCAGCTTGTTTACGGTATGGAGGCAGTCCTACCTGTTGAAGTTGAATTACCCTTATTGCGGGTATTAATGGATGTTAAGTTGAACGAAGCAGAATGGGTCCGGTCCCGGTACGAACAACTGAGTCTGATTGAAGAGAAAAGATTAGCTGCTATTTGTCATGGGCAGTTATATCAGAAAAGGATGAAGAAAGCCTTCGATCAGAAAGTCAGGCTCCGAGAATACCAAGTAGGGGATCTTGTGCTGAAAAGACTCCTCCCTCCTCATACAGACCACAGGGGCAAGTGGACTCCGAACTAAGAAGGGCCGTTCGTAGTAAAAAAAGTTTTCTCCGGTGGAGCACTCATGCTCAGTACTATGGATGGTGAAGACTTCCCGTCCCCTGTGAATTCAGATGCAGTTAAAAAATACTTCGCATAAAATGACCCGCTGGACATAAAAAAAAAACAGAATGTAAGTCCAGGAAAAAATAGGGCATCCCGGCGAGTCAAAAACAGAATAAAAGACTCGGGCAAAAATAAGGGAAAATAAATAAAAAAATGTACACCCGCTGAGTTGAAAAGCCGCATTGGACAACTCAGGCAAAAAGGGGTATCCCGATGGATTGAAAACCCAAAAGGGCGATCCATGCAAAATAAGGGAATAAGCGAACAACTGTACTCTGAATTCATCTGTATCACTTACAACTTGGTAAGCTTCGAAAGGTTCAAGCGTCGGTCAGAACCAGCCTTCTTCAGAAAGCAAGATGAGAAGAACGTCAATGTCATACGAGTCATAGCAAAAAGGAAAGCTCCTTGAAGCGTCATCAACATTGCCAACGATCTTTTGATTTCTCAATTTGTAACAATCTCCTCATTTTAGGGGATCTGTTTCCTTGACTGTATCTCGCTGATTCAGGACACACGAATTAATAAAATCAGATTTTTCAGTCATGTCTCGTCTCGTACATTTTGTTTTCGTTTGCAAAAATGTCTGATGTCTTTAAGATATTGATTGCATAAACACAGATGTTCCCTTTCTAAAAAAATACGTGCTTGCAGGAAATATGTTTACTCCCGGGAATGTCTAACCCCTATGATGGAATCCGGTAAGGGATACCTCGGGATTACTTGTGCGTTTCTCTATCTTTTCAGGATTGCAGGCATTCAAGGCACAACATGGGGCATGAAAGCTTCATCCTAGCAAGCTGGCAAATAATTATCTACTCAGTCTTAGCACCGGAGGTGCTTTCTCCCCAGTTGAGTTGCTATTTGTTATTTCCTCCTCAGCCGAGTGCAAAAGCCAGGGAACCATCTCCCCACAGAGTTTCAGCCTCTATCCAGAAGAGCAACGTCTGAAGATCTCACAACAGAGCGAAGAAAGCTTCTACAAACCCCAGCTGGGTCCCTCATTACATAAATAGGTCTATCAGTGACCTATATCCCCAAGCAGAGTCCCATATGTCAGATCTACCAATGATCTCATCCCTAGCTGGGATGTCCACTTCAAGCAGATCAACCAGAGATCTTCGCAGCAATGGGATCCGAATCCCGGATCAGTATCTTTTGCATAATCATAGCATTCTCATCACATTTTCCCCACAGAGCGTAGCATTCCGTCTAATGCGGAGCATTACGGAAAAAATCAAACATATTGCATAATCATAAGCCATGTTCTGAATCAAACACTTGTGAATACTGACAATCCATCATCAATATACAGAAAACTCCCCAGATTCCCCGGCAGAGAGCCAAGGCACTTTCCCTAAAGATACAGATGCTTCCTGACACCCGTCCGTGTCATATCCCCAGTAGAAAGCCAAAGCGCCCCCTTTGCACTCACAGATACTTATACACAACTTCCTTGGGAAATCATACACTTGTTTATATTACACTTTCCTCTTCTGACACTTGTCCGTGTCATTCTCCCCAGCAAGTTTAAACACTCCTATACACCACTCATACTTATTATTCCTGTTTCACTCATACAGATACTCGTTCGTATCTTGTATACACCACTTATACCTCCTCAGATTCGACACTCGTCCGTGTTCTTTGTTAACCAGTTGATACTCGTCCGTATCATCATCTTCAAACATGCGTCAGCGTTTGTTTCTACTGATACTCGTCCGTATCATGGTCTTAAGGATGCTCGTTCGCATCTTTAATCCATACACAATTCCAAACACTTGTGTCTTCTTGAATTTAGACACTCGTCTGTGTCTACTATTCCCCAGAAGAGTCCCCGCAGACCCAATACTCGTCCGTGTTCCTTGTTAACCAGTTGGTACTCGTCCGTATCATCATCTCTGAACATGTGTCAGCTTTTGTTTCTACCTGATACCCGTCCGCTTATACCTCTCATTCCTTGGATATAGACACTCGTTCGTGTTTACTTGTCCCAGCAAATCCCAGTGAACTATTTCTTTTCTATCTGACATTCGTCCTATGTCATGATACTTTCGGCAGCCGTACCCTGCCAGGTGATCGTCCTTCACCTTTGGATGACCGTCCATCATCCTTTCCCCAGCGGAGTCTCCATTATTAGAACCCCTTCCTATCCGACATTCGTCCTATGTCGTGATATTTCTTTGAGCAGCCGTCCCCTGCTAGGTGATCGTCCTTCACCTCCTGATGATCGTCCTTCATCACTTTATCCGATGGTCGTCCCCATCGTTGATCTTGTTATCTGACATTCGTCCCATGTCATGATAAACCCTGAGAGCAGTCGTCCCCTGCTGGGTGATCGTCCTTCACCTCTTGATGATCATCCTTCATCGTGCTTATCTGATGGCCGTCCCCATCGTCGCCCTTTTCATCCGACATTCGTCCTATGTCGTGATATTTTTGGCAACCGTACATTGCCCGGTGATCGTCCTTCACCATTAGATGACCATCCCTCATCTTATCCCCCAACAGAGCAGCCGTCCCCTGCTAGGTGACGTCCTTCACCTTTGATAACCGTACCTCATCATTTATTTCATTCACCTGTAATCCCCAGATAATCTTACTTGATGGCCGTCCCCATCACAATCTCTTATATCCCCAGCATGTCGGTCGTCCCCGTCATCGCTTTATCCCCAGCAGTCGTCCTCTGCTCGACGGTCGTCCTCCGTTGCCCGCACTTTATAATTATACTTTATTTTTCTTTTACAATCTATATCCCTTTTCTTCTTCATTCTGTGAGTGCAAATTTTGGACTGTCTTTGGTATTCAACCACAAGTTATCTTGTTTGCCTGTTAAGCCGTTGCTTACATTCTACACAGCTAACTCATGCTTGAATAGGGGCAGCTGTAAACACCCCAAATTTTCCCTCACCCATTCACACCATGGCTTGTGATCTTTTTCATATGCATAAGTTCAATCATAGCATCCCATACCACATTTTTGATTCACTGCATTGCTTCTAAGTCATCTGCATCTAGGGTTTGTGATCTGAGCCATCCAGAGCTATTTGAGCCACTCCAAAGGTCATCAATCACTTCAAAGGGGTCCATGTGTGTTCAAACATCATATTGTATCCTCACAAAGTCAAGAAAGTCAAAAAAATCACAAGAACTGAGAAAGGCATGGAAGTAGAGCCAGGCTTAACTGCACAGATGACCTAGAATTAGGGTTTTGGTTTCAAAGGCCATAACTCCAATTTGTTTGGTCATTCTTGTTTCTATTGGTCTCTATATGGTATAGGGATCATGCATATCAATTTTCATGAAGAAATTCCATGGGGAAGGCATCTGATCAAGAGTTGACTTCTTGAGCAAGTCAGTCTGAAATCAGGGCATCTGAGGCCCCCAATGACCCAACCAAGGGGTGTTCATCATCATTTTGAATGTGTATGATCTTTATTTGATCATAGAAGATGTTGGAAGTTCACAAAATTGAAGAATTTCAAGCCATTTGCAAAGTTGCCTTTTTGGGAAAATGACTTGTAATGGAAACTTGCCATTTTGGGAAACTTTTTCAACCCTTGCTTTTTGATTCAAAAATGCTTCAAATGGGAAAACTTTGGTCATGAAAGTTGTAGAATGGATCATTCCCTTTTCAAAAAGTACAAGAACTCATTCTAATTCATTTTGGATCAAAAGTTATGGCTTGTCAAAGTTGGGAAAAATCACATAATTTCAAGTTATGTACCAAAGAAGCAAAGTTGCAAAACCACTTGCCAAGACAAATTGTGCTTTCAAATGAACTTCTAATCTTTGTACAAACATAAACCAAGGCCTAAAATTCAGAATGCACCAAAGGTTTGCCCATTTTCATGACTTATGGATCAAGAAATCACAAAAGGGGCCAAAGGTCACAAAGTTGCAAAACATCATACAAACCCTAATCCACTTGTTAATTGGCTTCAAGACTGATCCCATGGCTCTCCTCATTCCTTGCTGCGCAGGACACCCCTTTGTCCTTGGCCTACCAATGACCCATACCTCTCTTACACCTAGACTTGACTTTTTTGCAAAAACCCCATACCAATCAGCCTGTGCCACACCAACTTCTCTGACCTCTCTAGTTGTGATAAGTGGACCAAATGCAACACAACACACCAGACACACAATCCTAAAACACTCTCCAAGCCATAGCACCAAGCTTTGCCCTCTTATGCATTTTCATTCGAAACACATCACACAAGCATCAAACATAAGAACAAACTTCATAGGATCACTCAGCATGCTCCCCTGATCATTTCCCTACCCTCATTCATCCCTGAAACCTCCTCAAACTGAAACACGATTCTCACCCCTCACTGAACAGAACTTCTTCAAACTCACAAACCAGCCATTTTAAACTCCAACCAAGCTTCATAACTTCATCAAGAGGATCATTGGGACCATTTTGAGGCAAAGAGGCAAGCAGAAAGCTCCTGGACTGAAAGCTCAATCTCAGGTAACATGATGAAACAATTTTCCAGAACTTTGATTTCTTGTTAGAATGTTGTTCTATATGTTGCCCTGATCATGGGGATCTATTTATTTTTGAAAATGAGCCAGAAACAAGCATGTATTGACTGTCTGAAAGTTTGCCCGTGAAAATGTTTTTGTTTGTTTCCTTTGATTCACGAAAAATAAATGTTGTTTGTTTTAGGGTTTATGTTTAGTGATGTTCATAGTTTGATTCTGGAGAGTTTTGTGAGGTTTTGATGCGTTTTGAGAGAGATTGAGATTTTGGTTGGCCGGAGAAGATGACCGGAACACTGTTTCGGTCATCTGAAAGTGTTTAGGGTTCAGATTAGGGCTTAATGACATAATTAGTGAAGTTTGAATCTCAGCCATCCAGATGCGCGCGCTGGTCAATTCCCTCCCTTTTTATTTGAATCTCAGCCACTGGATTGGATTACTTTCATAAATTCGTATTTTTAATTCATTTAAATTGTATTTATTTCCACATTTTATTTAAAATAGCAAAACACCTTTAAAAATTATGAAATTTTTTGTCAAGGGTTTCATTAATTTCTAAAGCACAAAAATATTTTTATTTTTATTTTTTTGCATTGGAAATTATTTTTAAATTATTTAAATGTTTATTTTTAATTAATTAATGGAAATTAATTAATTAAAAATACATTTAGGTATTTAAAAATCACAAAAAAATTCACATTACATTTAAAAACATTTAGAAACATTGTCCAACTCTCAAACCAAATTTAGTTTTTGTTCTTGATGCCTTTTGATCATTTTCATTGGATTTAATTTCATTTCAAGGCAATATTTTATGTCAAACTTCAAACATTTCTTTCTGCCTAACCATTGAGAATTGGATAATGATTCTTTTTGCATTGCATCTTGTATAGCATGTAGTTTATAGGATAAATTTGGTTTGATTTGATATTGCATTTTCAATTTGTTTAGCATTTTTCTTGTTGAGGTACCTTAAAACCCTAGCAATCTTAGGAAATTCATAACTTTCAATAGGTTAAGAGTTGGATCCCCTCCTTTGGGCAGTGAGTTTGTATAGGTTTAGGGTATCTTTGGTTGCATTTTCAAATTTTTATCATATCATTTGCTTCTGGTTTTGAGTTTTTGCTTTGTGTGATGCATATAACCCTAATTTGTGCCTTCCCTTGCATCCATCTTTCATTTGCTTGCATCCATTGACTTGCCATGACATTTTGTGCATTCTTTTGATTCATAATACATCTTAGGAAAAATTAGAATCATGTTTGATCATTGCATCTTTCATTTGCCATGTTGTATGTCCATTGCATTTCATAACTTTTCATGCACATCCATGTTTCAAAGCATGCCTCATCTGCATCTTTATGCTTGTATGATTATTCTCATGCCTTGCCTCATGTTTGCATCTTCTCTTAGCCTCCTTAACTTCATGTTCTTGCTCCTGGCTTTGGTTTGCATCATCACATTTCATCTCATTTGCATTGCATTTCATTTCTTATGCTAACATTTCAGGTGGTAAGTTGTTTGAGAAGTGAATTTGCCTTCACTTCTCATGATACCTTTTCATCTCTTTCATACTTCCCTTGCTGCATTTTGTATGTGTATTGGATTGAGCTTGCTCATTCTTGTTCATCTTACTTTCTTTCTTCAAGCAACTTGTCTTCTTAAGTGAAGCAAATTGTTTTGCTTCTCTTAGCTTCTTGCTCCTTTCATCTGTTTCCCTCCTTGGTGGTTCTTTGAAGATCTTTCTATCTTAAGCCTCACAAACCCTAGGATCTCCAAGCATGATAACAATTAGGGTTTGATTAGTCTCCCCATTTAGTTTTACCTTTGAGTCATCTTTGAGTATTCTCCTCTCATCTCATAATCAATGACTAAACCCTAAAGGCTTTAAGGCTTTGTGATTAAGCTTATGTCTGCATCCTTCTATTAGGATGGAGTGTATAACTTTAATCCCAAGTGTTAAACCCTTAATGTTGTTTAATTCCTTTAATCAATTCACTTAATAACCATCAAGACATCAAGCTTGTAACTTGGGCCTTGCATTAGGGTTCTAATTCTTCCTTAATTGGTTAAGAAGGACTAACCCTAGTGTTAATGGACAAGTCCCCCTCAAGTTGTCTTACAAACCATAAAAAATCACTTCTTAATCTTACCATTAACTAAAATCCACTTAATAAAGGCCTTGTTTTGTCATGAGGTTAATCCCTAATCATGGATTAAGTTGAGGAGCTTTCCTCAGCTTAAATGTTCTCATCTATTATCCTTCTATTAGGATGGTGTAATGAGTCCATTAAATCCTTGATTATGGCTTAAACTCATTACTTAACACTAAACAAAAACAACAAAGACATCTAAATAAATGCAAGTAGGTTAATGATCTTAATCCTACATCAGGGTGATTAAGTGTGAGATGCTGACTTCACACTTAAGGTATTCTCATTACCCCTAATCAGAGGGAAGATGTGATGAGTTTACTAACCCATTGGTTTAGGCTTAAGCTCATTAACTTATGACCAACTTCAAAAAGCAATAAAAGATTGAAAACACAAAAAACAGACAATAATCATCTCCTCCGGGATTCTTTTCTCATCTTATTCACTCATAAACGAGAACTTGCTTCTTCCGTCTAATGCAAGACAGTTTGCACCTGAGCCAGACAGGTCATGCACTTGAGCATAGACAAGTAAGCAGTTCACAAGTCAATTTATCTTTCAGTCTCTTTGGGTCGAACTACGGTGTTCTAACTTCCTCATTGCATGAGAGGATACGTAGGCATAACTTAACAGTTATCGAACAAAAGTCTCTGTAAATTCCCCCTCTTTCTAGCCTTATTCTTTAAGTCTCATGGTCTTGAGCATTTCATTCTTATTCTTACACTGACACTTTACTTATACACTTCACATTTCTTTTACACTGACACTTGCATTCTTTCCAGCTTTGATACACCAATAGCACTGACACTACCCCTTTGAAACACAAATCTTTCAAACGTGGATCCCGTCGAGTACGGCGGACAATCTGGGTGCTAATACCTTCCCAGGTTGTAACCAACCCCCTTTCTCAGTCTCTCTGGTTCGCAACCGTCTTATCCATATCTTTCCCAGGTCTATGCAACATTACCTTTCCTTCGGGATAAAAATGCCTAGCTGGCGACTCTATTCATTTCCTTTCTCCTTTCGCCGACCGTTCGCGTCTGTACGCCTCTTGGCTCGGGTGTCATTTGGTGGGAGCGACATTATGTAAATAGGGTAAAAGTAAATCTAGATTCAAAGATGAAATTTTATTTATATCACAAAGTGACCCATACATAGGTAAGTTTGTACAAGGATACAGAGATCCTAGTAAGAGGAACTTGTCATGAAATTTTTACAAAACAAAGAAAATCAGCTATGCGGGAAATAATCCCATTGAGTTTCAATTCTACTATTGCCATTATCTTTAAGTATCTCATCTTCTACTGTCGAGACGAAAACGATTGGATTGATCTTTATCTGTTAGAGCTTGGTTAAGTAGCACAACTGGTTGGAGTTTCATGGGTGATCCAAACGAGACATAGTCATATGCTTTAATCCTTAATTTTTGCCTGGATTGCCTTTTCAGGTTTTCAATCCACCGGGATACCCTTTTTTGCCCAAGCCGCCTTTTTAGGTTTTCGACTTGCCGGGTGTACACATTTTTTTATATATATCCCTAATTTTTGCCCGAACCCTTTTGGTTCGCCGGGATGCCCTTATTTTTGCCTAGGCCAGTCAACCTAGCGGGTCTCTTTTTATGCGTAGTATTTTTTAACTATGTCTGCGTTTACAGGCTGTGGGAAGTCTTCACCATCCATAGTAGTAAGCATCATGGCACCTCTTGAGAATACTGTTTTGACTATAAATGGTCCTTCATATGTAGGAGTCCACTTGCCCCTAGGATCACCCTGTGGTAGTATGATACGCTTGATTACCAAATCACTAACCTGATATACCTTTGGCTTAACCTTCTTATTAAAAGCCTTAATCATCCGTTTCTGGTACATTTGGCCATGACAAACAGCTGCTAACCTCTTCTCATCAATCAAATTTATCTGGTCAAGTCGAGTCTGAATCCACTCATCTTCATCCAAGCCTGCATCTTTCATGATTCTTAAAGAAGGGATCTGAACTTCAATGGGCAGAACTGCTTCCATACCATATACTAAGGAGAATGGGGTTGCCCCTGTTGAAGTATGTATTGTAGTACGATAACCATGAAGAGCAAATGGTAACATCTCGTGCCAATCCTTGTAAGTGACAGTCATCTTTTGTATAATCTTCTTAATGTTCTTATTGGCAGCTTCTACTGCCCCATTCATCTTCGGACGATACAGAGAAGAGTTGTGATGCTTAATCTTGAACTGCGTGCAGAGATCAGTAATCATGGTGTTGTTCAGATTAGAGCCATTATCAGTAATAATCCTTTTAGGGATGCCATACCTACATATGAGATTATTCTTAATGAATCGAGCCACCACATTCTTAGTAACAGATGCAAATGAAGCTGCCTCTACCCACTTAGTAAAGTAATCAATAGCAACCAGGATGAAACGATGCCCATTAGAAGCAGTAGGCTTGATCTCACCAATCATATCAATGCCCCACATGGCAAAAGGCCAAGGAGCAGTCAACACATTCAATGGTGATGGAGGTATATGTACTTTATCAGCATAGATTTGACACTTGTGACATGTTCTGGAATGTTGATAGCAGTCAGCTTCCATAGTAGACCAATAGTAACCTGCTCTCAATATCTTCTTTGCCATGGTATGACCACTAGAATGAGTGCCAAAGATCCCATCATGCATGTCTTCCATAATATTTGTTGCTTCCTTCTTATCCACACAACGAAGCAAAGTTGAATCATGATTGCGCTTGTACAAAATCTCATTACTCAAAAAGAATTTAGCAGAAAACCTCTTCAGAAACTTCTTATCTTTGACGGATGCCCCTTCAGGGAACTCCTGAGCTTCAAGATATCTTTTCACTTCATAGAACCAAGGCTTCTCTCCTGCTTCTTCAGTGTCAATTTCATTGCAGTATGCAGGCTTCTCAAATCTATCAATAGTAATCTTGGGAGCTTCATCATCCCAGCTAATCTCAAACATAGATGCCATGGTGGCTAATGCATCGGCCAACTGATTCTCTCTTCGTGGAATATGTCCAAAAGTAATCTCTTTAAAATATGGGATCAAAGACAACACATGCTCTCTATAAGGAATGAGATTATCATGCTTGGTATCCCAATCTCCTTTGATCTGACTCACTACCAGGGTTGAATCTCCATACACATCAAGGAACTGAATCTTCATATCAATGGCAGCTTTAATACCCAGGATACATGCCTCATACTCAGCCATGTTATTAGTACAATAGAAACAAAGTCTGGCAGTAATCGGGGTATGACAACCTTTAGGGGAACTGATCACAACACCAACACCATTACCAAGTGCATTAGAAGCTCCATCAAAAACCATAGTCCATCGGGATCCTTGTTCAGGTCCGTCATATTGTCCAGGTTCTTTGGTAATAATCATAATGTCTTCATCAGTGAACTCAAAATTCATTGACTGGTAATCATCCACTGCTTGATGAGCCAAATGATCAGCTACCACACTACCCTTAATGGCTTTCTGAGTAGCATACTGTATGTCATATTCTGTCAAGATCATTTGCCATCTTGCTATTCATCCGGAGAGAGCAGGTTTCTCAAATATGTACTTGATTGGATCCATCTTCGAAATCAACAAGGTAGTATGAGTCAACATATACTGTCTTAGTCGGCGAGCAGCCCATGCCAAAGCGCATCAAGTTTTCTCGAGCAGTGAGTATCTTGTTTCACAATCGGTAAACTTTTTGCTAAGGTAGTATATTGCCTGCTCTTTTCGACCAGACTCGTCATGTTGCCCCAACACACACCTCATTGAGTTGTCTAATACTGTTAAGTACATAATCAAGGGTCTTCCATCAACTGGTGGCATCAAAATGGGAGGTTCTAGAAGATATCTCTTGATTTCATCAAATGCTGTCTGACACTCATCATTCCATTCCATTACCTGATCTTTCTTCAACAACTTGAAGATTGGCTCACAGGTAGCAGTTAATTGGGAAATAAATATTGCAATGTAATTCAATCGTCCCAAGAAACCTCTAACTTCCTTCTCAGTACGGGGAGATGGCATCTCTTGTATAGCTTTCACTTTTGCAGGATCTACTTAAATACCTTTTCCACTGACAATGAAACCCAGGAGTTTACCAGACCTAACTCCAAAAGTGCACTTGTTTGGGTTCAATCTCAACTTGTATTTCTTCAACCTCTCAAACAATTTATGCAGGTGATCAAGATGTTGCTCTTC
Organism: Lathyrus aphaca; assembly: GCA_963966055.1. Lineage (NCBI taxonomy): Eukaryota > Viridiplantae > Streptophyta > Magnoliopsida > Fabales > Fabaceae > Lathyrus > Lathyrus aphaca. The sequence goes on along the minus strand of OZ014519.1, from coordinate 405,347,466 downwards.
ATTCTGGGACCTGGCTATCATATCATCCACATATACCCCTATCTCATGATGAATCATATCGTGAAATAAAGCCACCATAGCACGCTGATATGTTGCCCCGGCATTCTTCAAACCAAATGGCATCACTTTATAACAAAAAGTGCCCCACTGTGTAACAAATGTAGTCTTCTCCATATCTTCAGGTGCCATCTTGATTTGATTGTAACCAGAGAAACCATCCATGAAAGAGAATACCTTATGCTGAGCAGTGTTGTCTACCAGAACATCAATATGAGGAAGTGGAAAGTCATCTTTGGGGCTGGCCTTGTTCAGATCCCTATAGTCTACACACATACGTACCTTACCATCTTTCTTAGGTACCGGTACCTGTCGCTCCCGATAAATGGGAAAGGCCCCAGATAAAGGTACAGACGCAAACGGTCGGCGAAAGGGACAATGAGAACACACAGCCGTGAACTCACTGGAGATGAATAGAGTCGCCAGCTAGGCATTTTTATCCTGGAGGAAAGGTAATGCTGCATAGACCTAGAAAGAGATGGATAAGACGATTTGCGAACCAGAGAGACTGAGAAAGGGGGTTGGTTACAACCTGGGAAGGTATTAGCACCCAGATTGTCCGCTGTACTCGACGGGATCCACGCTTAAAAGATTTGTGTTTTAAAGGGGTAGTGTCAGTGCAATTTGTGTATAAATGAGCTGGAAAGAGATGTACAGGTGTCAGTGTAAAGGAAGTGCAAAGTGTAATATATACAGTGTCAGTGTAAGGATAAGAGTGAAGTGCTCATGACTATGAGGCTTAAAAGAATGAAGCTGGAAGGAGGGGGAATATACAGAGACTTTTGTTCGATAACTGTTAAGTTATGCCTACGTATCCTCTCGTGCAATGAGGAAGTCAGAACACCGTAGTTCGACCCAAAGAGACTGAAAGATGAATTGACTTGATGAACTGCTTACTTGCCTATGCTCAAGTGTATGATCTGTCTGGCACAGATGCAAACTGTCTTGCATTAGACGGAAGAAGCGAGTTCTCGTTTATGAGTGAGGATGATGAGAAAAGAATCCCGAAGGAGACGATTATTGTTTGTTTTTGTGTTTTCAGTCTTTTATTGCTTTTGGATTTGTCATAAGTTAATGAGCTTAAGCCTAAACCAATGGATTTAGTAAACTCATCACATCTTCCCTCTGATTAGGGGTAATGAGAATACCTTAAGTGTGAAGTCAGATTCTCACACTTAATCACCTTTGATACAGGATTAAGATCATTAACCTATTTGTGATTATTTAGGTGTTTTTGTGGTTTTTGTTTAGTGTTGAGTAATGAGGTTAAGCCATAATCAGGGATTTAACAGACTCATTACACCATCCTAATAGAAGGATAATAGATGAGAATGTTTAAGCTGAGGAAGGCTCCTCAACTTAATCCATGATTAGGGATTAAACTCATGACAAAACAAGCCTTTATTAGATGGATTTTATTCAATGGTATGATGATGAAGTGTTTTTTAGGGTTTGTAAGACAACTTGAGGGGGACTTGTCCATTAACACTAGGGTTAGTCCTTCTTAACCAATTAAGGAAGAATTAGAACCCTAATGCAAGGCCCAAGTTACAAGTGTGATGTCTTGATGATTATTAAGTGAATTGATTAAGAGATTTAAACACATTAAGGGTTTAACACTTAGGATTAAAGTTATACACTCCATCCTAAGATAAGGATGCAGGCATAAGCTTAATCACAAAGTCTTAAAGCCTTTAGGGTTTAGTCCCTGATTATGAGATGAGAAGAGATGACTCAAAAGAGACACAAAGGTAAAACTAAGAGGGGAGACTAATCAAAACCCTAATCATTGTCATGCTTGGTTGTTCCTAAGGTTTGTGAGGTTTGCAAGAACAATCTTCAATGGAACCACCAGGAAGCAGATGAAAGGATCAAGAGAAGCAAAGCAACTTGCTTCATTCAAGAAGTCAAGTCACTTGAAGAAAGAAAGTAGGAAGAAGAAGGATGAGCAAGCTCAATCTCAAACACATACAAAAATGCAGCAAGGATGCAAGAGAGAGATGAGAAGAAAAGTATGAGAAGTGAAGGCAAATTCACTTCTCAAAGTCACTTACCACCTGAAAGGTTAGAAAAGGAATGCAATGCAATGCAAAATGGGATGAGATGACATGATGCAAACCAAAACCAGAAGCACATATGTGATGCTAATGATGTTATGAGATGCTACAAATATGAGGCAACACCTGGGGATGATCATACAAGTTTATGAATGCAAATGAAGCAAGTTAGGAACCATGAAAACACATGAAAAGTTATGAAGTGCACATGGCATACAACATGGCAAATACATGATGCAATGATCAAACATGCTTTCAATATGTCTTATGATGTCAAATGAATCAAATGGATGCTTGAAATGTCATGGCAAGTCATGTTATGCAAGAGAATGCAAGATGGATGCATATGAAAGCCCAAATTAGGGTTTATGAACAACATATCAAACAAAAACCAAAACCAGAAGCAAATAGCATTACAAAAAATTGAAAATGCACTCAAAGGACCCCTAATCCTTTACTAAACCAATGCCCAAAGGAGAGGTCTCAACTCTTAACCAATCTCAAGTTATGATTTTCACAAGTTTTTTAGGGTTTTAGGGTTTCCAAACAAGAAAATTATCAAACAAAATGAAAATGAAAGATCAAATCATGGCCATTTAATCTCAAAAACTACATGCTAAACACAATGCAATGCAAAAAGAATCAATGTACAACTCTTCATGGATAGGCAGAAATGATTTTTTGAACTTTGGATCAAAATAATGCACAAAAATGATTTTTATTCAATGAGAAATTCTTAAAATGCAACAAGATCAAAAAATAAATTTGGTTTGAAGGTTGGACAATGTTTCTAAATGTCTTAGAACATTTCATGAATTTTTTGGTGATTTTTAAATACTTAAAAGTATTTTTAATAAATTAATTTCCATTAATCAATTAAAAATAAACTTTTAAATATTTTAAAATACTTTTAAAATGCTAAAAATGAAAATAAAAATATTTTTGTGTTTTAAAAATTAATGAAACTCTTGAGAAAAAGTTTCATAATTTTTAAAACAATTTTGCTATTTTAAATAAATTGTGCAAATAAAATGAAAAAGAAATGAAAATAAATTGAAATAAAAGAAAGTATTCAGATCCAATGGTGGAGATTTGAACTGGGTTTGGAAGCATTGACTAGCGCGTCATCCAATGGCCATGGTTGATTCTGATTAAATTTATTTAATTAGTGATTAATTAAACTAATTAAGGGGATTAGGGCAAAACAAAAGGATCTGGGCCATTCATCCACGCGGGTAGTCAACACAGTCAAGCCATCCAACGCCTGATATTCAAATGGGATTAATGACCTGAGATTAGGGCTAACAACATTCAGGTGACCGGAGAGAAGCTCCGGTCATCTTCTCCGGCGGCAACACAACCCTAAATCATGATTCAGGCATCTAAACAACAAATTAAACACACCCAAATGATCCTCTAACAACCTAGGTCACGAATCCAGCCTCAAACATCATTTAAACCCCAGGAATCAAGCTAATCGAAAGAAACAAATTTCACGGGTGAAATTTCAGAGTGACCATACAAGCTCATTTCTCATCTATTTTCGATTCTAAAAGCATCCCCATGACCAGCAAAGCATAAGCAACCAGTTTATAACTTAAAATGCAAGCTTTGGGAGAAAATGTTCATGTTCATACCTGAGCTGGAAAGCTTCAATACTGAGCTTCCAGAGCCTCCTTTGCGTGCAAATGAACTTCTTTGACTCCCCTGATGCTAATGGAAGGCTTGGAATGAGCTTAGACAAGCTGCTTTGAGAAATCCAGTTCTGGTGTAGCAGAAAATGGAGTTTGTGTGTGAGTGGTTTCAAGCTCTGTTAATGGTTGATTATTGCTCCTTTGAATGTTTCTGACTTGTTGGTGAAGAGAAATGGGATGTTTGTTGGCTGGATAATGGGATTCGAAGAGTTCTGGTTTTGAAGATGAGAAATGGTGAAGCTCAGTTCATGCTGGTTTCAGGCTTATGTTTTGTTGGTTTGGGGTCAATTATACATGGTGAGATGAGTAGTGGAATTTGTTTGAGTGTCTGAGGCTTGTGGAAGATGATTCGAAGGAAAATGCAAGATAGAGTGAGTTTGTGTATGCTGTCCTAGGGCTTGCTTCAGGCTGGCTTGATGTATGAATTGGCTAGCATTTGCTTTGCATAAAAGACTCCTATTGGTCAGATGATGTGACCTGGCCTGCTGTGATTGGGATGTTTACTTTTGCAAAAAGTCCACTTTGTTGTAAGAGAGGCATGGCTTGAGTTCTAGCTTGGTACAAGGGGCATGGGCTGCGCAGCAAGATGAGGTGAGAGGCTATGGCTGGTTCAAAGGCCAATGCAGCAAGTTGGTGAAGTGTGATCATGAGTTTTGCAAGTTGGTTCCTCTTTGGTTCACATGTGATTTTCTTGTCCCACAAGCCATGAATCATGAGAAACCTTGGTTCAAATCTGATTTTTAGGTCACATAGAATGTTTGTGTAATGGTTTGATGTCAATTAGAGGTCACAAGAATGCTTGGTACATGAAATTGCAAGTTTCTCATTTGAAGCATATCTTGAAAATTAGTGATTTTTGCCAACTTTGTCACACCATAACTTTTGATCCAAAATGAATTAGGTCATGTTCTTGTACTTTTTGAAAAGGGAAAAATGTGATCTACAACTTTCATGACCAAAGTTTTTTCATTTGAAGCATTTTTGGATCAAAAAGCAAGGCTTGAAAAATGGCATAAAATGACATATTCTTGAAAAGTCAACTATGCCCTAAAAAGTCAACTTTGCAAAAACTTCAAATTCTTGAATTTTGTGAACTTCAACCTTCTTCCATGATCAAATAAAGATCATATACACTCAAAATGATGAAGATCACCCCTTGGTTGGGTCATTGGGGGCCTCAGATGCCCTGATTTTGCACTGACTTGTCTGAAAAGTTAACTCTTGATCAGATGACTTCCCCATGGAATTTCTTCATGAAAATTGATATGAATACTCCCTATACCATATAAAGACCAATAGAAACAAGAATGACAAAAATATTTGGAGTTATGGCCTCTGAAACCCAAAACCCTAATTTTAGGTCATCTGTGCAGTCAAGCCTGGCTCTGCATCCACACCAATCCCAGTTCTTGTGATTCTTTTGCATTTTTGACTTTGAGGGGATGTAATATGATGCTAGAACACACATGGATCCCTTTGAAGTTATTGGTGGCCTTTGGAGTGGCTCAGGAGGCTCTTGGATTGTTCAGATCACAAACCCTAGGTGCAGATGACTTTGAATCTATGCAGTGAATCAAAAATGGGATATGAGATGATATGATTGAGTTTATGCATATGAAATGATCACAAGCCATGGTGTGAATGGGTGAGGGCAAATTTGGGGTGTTTACAGCTGCCCCTATTCAAACATGAGTTAGCTGTGCAGGTTGTAAGCGACGGCTTAGCAGGCAAACAAGATAACTTGTGGTTGAATACCAAAGACAGTCCAAAATTTGCACTCACAGAATGAAGAAGAAAAGGGATATAGACGGTAAAGGAAAATAAAGTATATTGTAAAGTGGGCGACGGAGGACGACTGTTGAGCAGAGGACGACTGCTGGGCGAATAGCAATGACGGGGACGGCCGACATGCTGGGAAAAGTATGTGAAGTAAAGCAATGACGGGGACGGCCGACATGCTGGGGATAAAGGGTAAAGCCAAGACGGGGACGGCCGACTAGCTGGGAAAAAGTAAGAAATTATGATGGGGACGGCCATCACGATAAAGCTGTAAAATTCTCTGGGGATTAATGAAACACGACGGGGACGACCATCAAGTTCATAAAGCAGGGTAACCGACGATGGGGACGGCCATCGGGCTAAAAGAAAAGGAAAAGGGACCACGACGGGGACGACCATCGGGTTAAAGAATAAATGAAATAAACAGATGATGGGGTACGGCCATCAAAGGTGAAGGACGATCACCTAGCAGGGGACGGCTGCTCTGTTGGAGGAATAAAAGGAATTATGATGGGGACGGCCATCAAAGGTGGAGGACGACCACCTGGCAGGGTACGGCTGCCGAAAATATCAACGATGGGGACGACCATCGGACGAGCATGATGGAGGACGACCATCAAAAGGTGGAGGACGACCACCTAGCAGGGGACGGCTGCTCTCAGGGTTTGTCATGACATAGGACGAATGCCAGATAACCAAAATCAACAATGGGGACGGCCATTGGATAAAATTGATGAAGGACGATCATCAAGAGGTGGAGGACGACCACCTAGCAGGGGACGACTGCTAAAATCAACGATGGGGACGGCCATCGGACGAGCATGATGGAGGACGACCATCAAGAGGTGGAGGACGACCACCTAGCAGGGTACGGCTGCTCTCAGGGTTTATCGTAACACATGACGAGTGTTAGATAAGAAGAAATATACTTTGTTGGTAGTCTACTGGGGAGTAGTAAACACGGACGAGTGTTTATATCCAAGAATCAAAAGGTATAAGTGTTTAGGTATCGTGTATAGATTAAAGATGCGGACGAGCATCCCTAAGACTACGATACGGACGAGTATCGGGTAGAAACAAATACTGACACGTGTTCAAAGATGATGATACAGACGAGTATCAACTGGTTAACAGAGAACACGGACGAGTGTTGAATCTGAAGGGACTCTTCTGGGGAATGATAGACACATGCGAGTATCCATATTCAAGAGGACAAAAGTGTGTGACATGGTGTATGGATTAAAGATGCGGACGAGCATCCTTAAGACTATGATACGGACGAGTATCATGTAGAAACAAACGCTGGACACATGCTCTGAGATGATGGTACGGACGAGTACCAACGGGTTAACAAAGAACAAGGACCGAAGTCGAATCTGTGGGGATATGAATGGTATATACAAGATACGGACGAGTATCTGTATTAGTGTAACATGAGTAATGAGTATGAGTATTGTATAGACGAGTGTTTATCTGCTGGGGAGAGTGACACGGACGAGTGCCAAAAGGAGAAGGGTATAAGTATGACCAAATATCTGATATACAAAGTGTAGGTGACTGTGCTGGGGATACGACACGGACGGGTGTCAAGAAAGTGTATATAGGTATGTGTGAGTACAAAGAGGATGTCTTTGGCTTTCTGCTGGGAGATATGACATGGACGGGTGTCAAGGAGTATCTGTAGTGCGGGTGATCTTGTTTGTAAAGAGTGTTCAGGTGACTTTACTGGGGAGGTGATGACACGGACGGGTGTCCAAAATGAGTATATACTGGTGTTTGTGATTATGAGGCAGCTGCTTTTGCCGGGGACTCTGGTGGGGATTTTTCTGTACGTTGATGAACTGTCATTATTCACAAGTGCTGATTCAAAACATGGCTTATGATTATGCTATGTGTTGGATTTTTGCCGTAATGCTCCGTGTTAAAACGGCATGCTACGCTCTGTGGGTGAATATGATGTGAATGCTATGATCATACAAAGATACCAAACCGGGATTCGGATCCCGTTGCTACGAAGATCTTCGGTCGATCTGTTTGAAATGGATCTCCCAGCTGGGGATAAGATCACTGGTAGATCTGGAGAGATGTGTCTGCTTGGGGATTCGGGCCATTGATAGACCTATCCTTTATAAATGAGAGACCCAGCTGGGGTTTGTAGAAGCTTTCTTCGCTCTGTTGTGATCTTTCATGCGTTGCTCTTCTGGATAGAGGCTGGAACTCTGTGGGGAGATAACTTTCTGACTTTTGCGCTCGGCTGAGGGCGAGATGGCAACTCGGCTGGGGAGGAAGAGAGATCATTGAGAGACCTCCATAGGGATTCTTGTTGAAGAGGATCCTTGACTCAGCCGGGGATATAGGTGCCTTTTGTGATGCCTGGCAACTCTGATGAAGATAAGCAATAAGCGGCCAACTCAGCTGGGAGGAGTCATGAAAGGCAATTCAGCTGGGGAAAGAGCACTTCGGGTGCTAAAATTGAGTGTGGATTTTCCAACTTGCTGGGATGAAGCTTACATGCCCCAAGTTGCGTTCTGGATACCTGCAACCCTGAAAAAGATAGAGAAACGCACAAGATAATCCCGAGGTATCCTTTACTGGATTCCGTCATAGGAGTTTAGATACTTCTGAGAGTAAGCATATTTCCTGCAAGCATGTTTTTATTTGAAGATAGGCATCTGTATTCTTATGCAATCAGTTTTTTCTTTTAAGACATCAGACATTTTTGCAAATAAAATGTACAAAACGAGACATGACTGAGAATCTGATTTTATTAATTCATATGCCCTGAATTGGCGAGATACAGTCAAAGGAACATATCCCCTGAAATGAGGAGATCGTTACAAATTGAGAAACAAAATGTTGGCAGTGTTGATGACGCTTTGAGGAGCTTCCTCTTCACTGTGACCCATATGACTTTTGACGTTCTTCTCATCTTGCTTTTTGAAGAATGTTGATTCTGATTGAAGCTTGATCCTTTCGAAGCTTACCAAGTTGTAGATGATACAGCCGAATTCAGAATGCAGTTGTTCGCTTATTCCCTTATTTTGCATGGATCGCCCTTTCGGGTTTTCAATCCATCGGGATACCCATTTTTGCCTGAGTTGTCCAATGCGGCTTTTCAACTCAGCGGGTGTACATTTTTGTTTATTTTCCCTTATTTTTGCCCGAGCCTTTTATTCTGTTTTTGACTCGCCGGGATGCCCTATTTTTGCCTGGACTTACATTCTGTTTTTGCGTCCAGCGGGTCATTTTTTTATGCGAAGTATTTTTTAACTGCATCTGAATTCACAGGGGACGGGAAATCTTCACCATCCATGGTGCTGAGCATCAGTGCTCCACCAGAGAAAACTTTCTTTACCACGAATGGTCCTTCGTAGTTTGGAGTCCACTTGCCCCTGTGGTCTGTATGAGGAGGGAGGATTCTTTTCAGCACAAGATATCCTACTTGGTACTCTCGGTGCCTGACTTTCTGATCGAAGGCTCTCTTCATCCTCTTCTGATACAACTGCCCATGACAGATTGCAGCCAATCTTTTCTCTTCAATCAGACTCAGTTGTTCGAATCGGGATCGGACCCACTCTGCTTCGTTCAGCTTAACATCCATCAGTACCCGGAGAGAGGGTAATTCAACTTCAACTGGTAGGACTGCTTCCATACCATACACAAGTTGATACGGTGTTGCCCCAGTGGATGTTCTGATTGACGTGCGGTACCCCTGCAAGGCAAACGGTAGCATTTCATGCCAGTCTTTGTAGGTAACTACCATCTTCTGCACAATCTTCTTGATATTCTTGTTCGCTGCCTCAACAGCGCCATTCATCTTTGGCCTGTAAGGAGAAGAATTGTGATGTTGGATCTTGAAGTCCCGACACAGTTCTGCCATCATTTTGTTGTTTAGATTGGAACCATTATCAGTAATGATTCGCTCGGGAACTCCGTATCGACAGATGATATCTTTCTTCAGAAATCTGGCTACCACTTGCCTCGTAACATTTGCATAGGATGCTGCTTCAACCCACTTGGTGAAATAGTCAATGGCGACCAGGATGAATCTGTGGCCATTTGAAGCAGTCGGTTCAATCTTGCCGATCATGTCAATGCCCCACATAGCAAAGGGCCAGGGTGAAGACATGATGTTCAAAGGATTGGGAGGCACATGCACCTTATCTGCATAAATCTGGCATTTATGGCATTTCCTGGCATAGGCACAACAGTCTGCATCCATTGTGATCCAGTAATAACCTGATCTTAGCAATTTTTTAGCCATGGCATGCCCTCCCGCATGGGTACCAAAGGATCCTTCGTGCACTTCATGCATCAACAAGTCTGCTTCTGTCTTATCAACACATCTGAGGAGCACCATATCAAAGTTCCTTTTGTATAAAGACCCATCAGTGTTCAGAAAGAAACTACCAGCAAGCCTTCTCAAAGTCTTCTTATCATTGGAAGATGCCCCAGGTGGGTATGTTTGATCTTCCAAGAAGCATTTAATGTCATGGAACCAAGGCTTATCATCTTTAACAACATCTGCTGCGAACACATATGCTGGTTTGTCAAGTCTGGACACTGAAATCTGAGGTACAAAGTTGGCAGTTTGAACTTTGATCATGGATGAAATGGTAGCCAGGGCATCCGCAAACTGATTCTCGTCCCGAGGGATATACTCAAGCTTGATTGTTGTAAAGAAAGTCAATAACCTCCTTGTATAATCCCTGTAAGGTATCAGATGATCCTGGTGGGTGTACCATTTGCCATTGGTTTGATTGATTACCAAAGCTGAATCTCCAAATACGGTCAATGTCTTGATCCTGAGGTCAATGGCCTCCTCAAGACCCATAATGCAAGCTTCGTATTCAGCTTCGTTGTTAGTGCAGTTGAAAGTGAGTTTTGCCGAGAAAGGCATGTGAACTCCTTTAGGTGTAATGAGTACTGCACCAACACCACGACCATTCATGTTAACAGCCCCATCAAACATCATAGTCCATTCTTCTTCCGGGTTGGGCCCTTCAGTGTGAACAGGCTCTTCATGATCTTTTGCTTTTATGAACATGATGTCTTCATCAGGGAAGTCAAATCTCATAGGCTGGTAGTCATCAATGGGTTGCTCAGCAAGATATTCCGATAGTACACTGCCCTTGATGGCTTTCTGAGAGGTGTACTGGATGTCATATTCCGTGAGAATCATTTGCCATCTTGCAACCCGTCCGGTAAGAGCTGGCTTCTCAAATATGTACTTAACTGGGTCCATTTTTGATATCAACAAAGTAGTGTGGGTCAACATATACTGTCTCAGTCGGCGAGCAGCCCACGCTAAAGCACAACAAGTTTTCTCGAGCAGTGAATAACGTTGTTCACAGTCGGTAAACTTTTTGCTCAGGTAGTATATTGCATACTCTTTTCGACCAGTCTCGTCATGTTGGCCCAGCACACACCCCATTGACTCTTCTAATACTGTCAAGTACATTATCAGAGGTCTTCCTTCAACTGGAGGCATAAGGATTGGAGGCTCTTGTAAGTACTCCTTGATCTTGTCAAAAGCCCTTTGGCAGTCTTCGTTCCACCTGACCGTCTGTTCTTTTCTTAACAACTTGAACAAAGGTTCACAGGTTGCTGTAAGGTGAGATATGAACCGTGAAATGTAGTTCAATCGACCTAAGAACCCTCGAACTTCTTTCTCAGTTTTCGGTGCAGGCATCTCTTGGATGGCTTTGACTTTATCAGGGTCAACTTCAATCCCTTTCTCGCTCACAATAAAACCCAGCAGCTTACCAGATCGCACCCCGAATGTGCATTTGTTGGGGTTCAATTTTAGTTGATACTTCCTCAGACGCTTGAACAGCTTGAGCAGATTTACCAGGTGATCCTCTTCAGTAAGGGACTTGGCAATCATGTCATCCACATAACACTCGATTTCTTTATGAATCATATCGTGGAATAATGTCACCATAGCCCGTTGATATGTCGCACCGGCATTCTTGAGCCCAAATGGCATTACCTTGTAGCAAAACGTGCCCCAGGGTGTGATGAAGGTTGTCTTCTCCATGTCTTCAGGTGACATCTTAATCTGATTGTATCCTGAAAATCCATCCATGAAGGAGAATACCGAGAACTGAGCCGTATTATCCACCAATACATCAATGTGAGGTAAAGGGAAATCATCTTTCGGGCTAGCTCTGTTCAGATCCCGGTAGTCAACACACATTCTTACTTTGCCGTCTTTCTTAGGCACAGGTACTATATTAGCAACCCACGGCGGATAGCTAGTCACAGCAAGGAACCCGACGTCCCATTGCTTTTGTACCTCCTCCTTGATTTTCATTGCCATGTCCGGGCGAGTACGACGCAGCTTCTGTTTAACCGGTGGGCATTCTTCTCTCAAAGGCAGCTTGTGCACAACAATATCGGTATCCAACCCTGGCATATCTTGATAAGACCAAGCAAACACGTCCACATACTCTTGAAGCAGGTCAATCAGTTGTCTCTTCACTGAGTCTTGCAGGCAGGCCCTGATTTTAACCTCTTTCACGTCTTCATCTGTGCCAAGATTAATCACTTCAACCTCCTCCTGGTGAGGAGTAATAACCTTTTCCTCTTGTCTTAACAACCTGGCTAGCTCTTCAGGAAGCTCGTATTCTTCATCAACCCCTTCATCAGCTTGATTGATTGGATTGTCAAAGTCATACGAAGTCATAGCCGTGCTGTTGTCGGTGCTGTCTGGAAGGCACTCTCTGCAAGGGTTCAGTTTGTTCATTTTAGTGATTGATTTTAATCTTGTTTTAGAAAAGTGAAATAAAGTTGTCATTTTGAAAACACTGCCATTTATTTTTTTGTACAAAAAGAAAAATGGAAAAACAGTGAGCGGAAAAGACAAGACTCATTTGCAAAAAGATGTCTGATATTTCATTGATTAATCTTGTTGCACAAAAAGTACAGATGGCCCGATTACAAAATGAGTCTTGTCATCTTGGGCAAGATGCAAGACTTTGATGCATGCTATAAAAATACAGGAAATAATAATTACTCTGCATGAGTAACTCTTATAATTTCCTGGGAAGACCAGTTTGAGATACTGCTCCCCGGGATCTTTGGACGAATCCAGCTTTCCAGGTTGCGTTCCTCTTCCAGCTCGTCTTCCAAACAGTTGACAGCATCAGGGGTGAGCATCCCCCCACTCACAAAGTTGGGCTCCTTTGCAGCCTCTGCTTGATCTTGTTGAGTTGGTTTGTAACCCAACCCAAATCTGTCCTCTTTCTTCTCCACCGATAAAAGTTTGCCCCAGCCTTGGGCGTTTCCTCCCTCAACAACCTTTCGGGCTTGTTGGTATGATGATATTGAAGTACCAGGCACAGCAGATGTTTCATTGATGTTCAAGGCCTCGAACCCCTGACTCATTGTTTCATGGATCTCCCCATCCATCTCAATATACTTATAGGTAGCCAGGTGGCTGACGAAAATATCCTCCTCTCCACAGATTGTAACGATTTGACCCTCCCACTCATATTTTAACTTCTGGTGAAGGGTAGAGGTCACGACGCCAGCGGCGTGAATCCATGGCCTACCCAATAGACAGCTGTAGGCAGGCTGTATATCCATCACGTAGAAGGTCGTTTTGAAGGTCTGCGGGCCAATCGTTATGGGCAATTCAATTTCTCCCAGAACCGATCTCTTTGAACCATCAAAGGCTCTCACCACCAGGTTGCTGAGTCTCAACGCCAATCCGTCATATTCTAGCTTCACCAGGGCCTTCTTAGGTAAGACATTGAGGGATGACCCCGTGTCTACCAGCACATGGGAAAGGACAACACCTTTACATTCCATGGTTATGTGCAAGGCTTTGTTATGGTTGCGGCCTTCCGTTGTCAAATCAGTATTGGTGAATCCTAGTCCGTGACTAGCATTAACATTTCAAACTACAGCTTCCAGCTGATTGACAGTGATCTCTTCAGGCACGTAAGCTGCGTGCAAGACTTTGAGTAGTGCATTCCGATGGGCTTCGGAGCACATAAGCAATGATAGGATTGAGATCTTGGAAGGCGTCTGATGAAGCTGATCCACTATTTTATAATCACTCTTCTTGATGATTCGCATGAACTCATCAACCTCTTGGTCGAAGGGTGTTTTCAAGGCTTCTTTAACAGTCTGCTCTTCCTGCACCAAGCTTTTTCCTTTTGCTTTAGCAGCAGCTTCTGCTTCGGCAGTGGGTCTCTGAATTTGTGGAGCGAAAAGACGTCCGCTTCGAGTGAAGCCTCCGCCTCCTCCCACATTGTCAATTTGTGGTGTAGGGGTTGATGATTCAAAAGTGATTCTTTGTCCTTCACAGTACAGGTCAGAGCCGTAATGCCAGGGGATAGCATTACTGCTTTCATAAGGTACTGGTCCAGGCACCGTGATGGTGACTGGACTGACTGCAGCTGCGGAAGGAATTGTGATAGTCTGCGGATCATAATAAATTGTGACTGGTGCCCTGATGGGAGCAGCACCTTCTGAGTTGTAGGCAGAGTTGTTTTCAGGATCATAAAATATTGTGATGGTTGAGACATCTTCATGATTTGTTGCTGGTGTTGTAGGAGACATTGGTGGAAGGATGGATGCTGTTGTTGTAGGAGTTCCAAAATGGAGTGATGCTGAAGTTGTAGAAGCAAAATTTGTTGATGACTGATCAGTTGAGATAATAGATAAAGTACTTGTTGATGAAACCGAAGAATTGTCAGGAACAATGGTTGTTGCAGTTGTAGGAGGTTCTGGAGTTGTTGCTGATGAGATTGCTGGATTTGTCGGAAATGATGTGGTGATCTGAAGTTGGCCACTCTGAATGAGACCGTCTATGCCATTCCTCAGGTTATCGCACCCATTTACTGAGATATTGCAGTAAGCACACCCCAACTCACACCCCGGGAACATTTGACATTCGAGGAGCTGAGCCTTAATTTCTACCAGCGGTGTCCGGATCTGACCCACACTGGTTATTAAATAAGACGGCTTGTCTTCTTCAATAGCGTTAATCCTGGGACCACCGTGGTTTGGCATGGGGTTCTTATTGACATTGGGTGGTGGTGCGAAATTCAGAGCTTTCGAGTCTACCAGGTCTTGTACCTTCATGTGCAAAGCTCTGCACTTTTCTGTACTGTGGCCAGGTGCATTTGAATGAAAAGCACATCTGGCGTTGGAGTCATAATTCCTAGGTAAACTGTTGGGATCTGGAGGTGCCAATGTCCTTAGCTCAACTAGGTTGAGTTTCAGGAGTTGTGGCAGCAAGGTAGCATATGGCATAGGGATCGGATCGATTACCCTGTTGGCTTGAGAAGGCCTCTGCTGGAATGGCCTTTGCTGGTTATTGTTGTTGGTGTTGCTGTTGTTGTAATTTCTCGGAGGATACTGAGCTTGTTGATGGTACTGAGGTTGCTGCTGATAGTTTTGTTGCGGAGGTTGATAAACTGGCTGAGGATGAGCTGGAGCGGGAATGGTGACTGCTGCCACTGATCTGTGAACATATTGGGGCCTGCCCCTGTTGGTGTGGATGGCATTGGTCTCGCCAGTTCTTCTTGGGCCTGCAAAAGGCTTCCTTGTACTACTGGACGAGCTTGCACCGTTGTCTGAGATCTTACCCATCTTTAACAGGCTCTCAATTCTCTCCCCAGCTATGACAACATCTGCAAAGCTAGTGGAAGAGAAAGCAGCCAGCCTGTCAATGTAGGTTCCCTGAAGGGTGTTCATAAACATGTCTGCCATTTCCCTCTCAGACATAGGTGGCTGAACAGCAGCAGCCAATTGCCTCCATCTCTGGGCATATTCTTGGAAACTTTCCCTTGACGACTGTGACATTCCCATTAGGAGGGTCCTGTTGGGTGCCATGTCTAAGTTGTACTGATACTGTCTGATGAAGGCCTCTGCCAGGTCCTTCCAGCATCTGATAGTTGCCCTTGTCAAGTGAGAGTACCATTCTCTTGATGCTCCAGTTAAGCTATCCTCGAAATAGAACATCCAGAGCTTCTCATCCATAGTATAGGCCTTCAGCCTTCCCAGAAATGATTGTAAGTGAGTCCGGGGGCATGAAGTCCCGTTGTATTTTTCGAAACAAGGAGGCTTGAACTTATGGGGAATCCTGACCCCGTATACCAAGCCCATGTCCATGACATCGAAACCCAAAGAGTTTTGAGACTCTAAGGACCTCAATTTCTCAGCTATCTCATCCAACCTTCTATCATAAGCTTCTTCCCCAGCACCCATTACTGTGAACTGATCCTCCTGGGGGTCTTCTTGAAGTACCCTGGCTGCTGTGGCAGTCCCTTGAACATTTGCAGGAATATTGACCTCAGGATGGAGGTGGGGTCCAAATACAGGGGGATTGACATGAGGTTGGACCCTCTCGTTATTGCTGGTGCCGGCAGTCCCTATATGTGGATCTTCTTGATTTTGCCTTTCCACCATGGCCCTCAATCTTTCCTGGCTCTGAGCCATGTTGTTCATTACTTCCATAAACTGCGTCATTTGATTCCTCATTTCTAGCCTTTCGTTCGCCATTTGATTTCTGACCTCGGTAAGGTCCTGCTGCATCTGATCCATTTGAATGCCCGGAAGGTTGTTACGGGTCGGATAACGGTGCGGACGGTTGAGGGGAAATACCCGGCGCCGAGCAATAGTTCCTGAACATCACAACAAAGTTAGTGGCAATAAAACCAAAAACCTACAAAACAAACAAAAGGGTTAGCATGCAATGCAGTATGCCTATTTGTTTTCAAGGTATCCGGTTTGGCATTCAGTTTTGACCCTTCCAGACCCTTGAAGATGCTGTTGATGTTGCTTTCGAAGTAAACTCGGATGGAACAAACATATATTACAAAAGACAAATGGTACATAGTTTGTTTACAAATACAAGCCCTCTGAGGGGTCAAAATACATCACAGGAAAATAAAAGTACATGGAATGAAAGCAACAACAAACAAATGGTCAAACACCAAGACCAAACTCATCCTCACGAACTTCCTTGAGAAGTGCTTCGGTCACAGGATCAGCCGGACGCTCCGTGAGATTCCTGATGAGGAGATTCCGGGTCGTAACAGCTGCTGTTAGCTTCTTGTGCTGACTTTGGTCCTCTGACCTCTTCACTCCAGCTTTGATCTTCAGCTCTGATATCTCCCTCTGGGCTGCTGCCAGGGCTTCCTGCTGTCCTTTGGCACTAGCTTCCAGTTGCTCTATCTTGTCTTGAACTCTCTTGTCCTCCAGAGTACGAGCTTCGGTGATCCTGACCCACCTAGACTGACTCTCCTTCAGATACAAGTCTGTCCTTGCTTTCTGGAACTGGGCTTCCTTGCAAGCATTCTTCAGAATTTGTTCTCCAGCTTTAGAATTTTTGATATAATCCCCAGACTTTTCAATCTTAGCCAGATGCTCCACTCTCAGCTTCTCTAGCCTCTCAATCTCCATCCTACCCTCACTCCTCTCTCGGAGGGTCTTCTGCAAAGCCTGGGTTAACTTCTCATTTCTTTCCTTCAAGCTCTCAAACTCCTCCAAACTGACAGTGACAGGGGGTGGTGCTGAAGATGACTCAGGCATATCTTCTATGGTAAAGGGCATCCCAGAGAATTGAGCCCTGGCACGGGACCACTCATAATATTGTGCTGATGCCACATTGCTGCACTTCCCCAAAATGGTTATTCCCTTGGTTTGAACATTATCCCAGGCCCAGTCTGCCTGCCTAACAATAGCCAGATTAGGCTTGTTTTCACAATAAAGAGTCTCAACCAAGTCCTGTGCCTTAGGAGTGTGGACCAGTGCATAGCCCAGTTGTCTTCTGAACAGCAGAGGGTTGTAATTAATACTACCCTTAACTCCTATTAGGGGCACATTGGGAAAATGCCCACAGCTGGTGATGATATCCCTGCCTTTGGTGCTTTGGGTGCACCACCTGATATCAGCTGAAGTTAGAGCAGTGAGTCTCTTAGCCCAGTTTCTCTGCTGATGAGGGTTCAAAAATGCATCTATCCTGGGTAGATGCCTGAGAAGCCAAGTGTGGAACAATGGAGCACAACACCTCACTAATCTTCCCCTCTGCTTTTCATTCCTCTGATGCACTGAATAGTAGAGATCCCCTAATAAAGTTGGCACTGGGTTCTTCAAGATGAAAAGATGGATTGCATTCTTGCTAATGAATCGAGGCTCATCTGCAAACAACACAATTCCATATATACTCAAGGCCAATAAAGCACAGACAGCTTTCCACTCTCCTAAAGAAGCTTTCAGGGTAGCTTGAGAGATCAAGAAATCCAGATGGAAACCAGGGATTCCAGCTTTAGAAGTCATATGCTGCTCAATCAGAACAGGTTCCAGATGCAAAGCCTTTGCTACTTCTCCATTACCAGGAAAGACCATCTCAGGGTTGAAAGGGACTCCACCCCTGATAGGTGTACCCACTAATGAGGAGTATTCTTCCAATAAGGGGCCCAACTGAAAGTCTTGGAAGGTGAAACATCTCAGCGGGGGATCATAAAACTGAATGCAGGTGTGAATCAGGCTTCTCTGTGAAGGGTCCAGATCCATAACCATATCAAGTATATCTCCATAGTGTTCCCTGAACAATGGTATGTGATCTGGAGTGATCAGGGTCTGAATCCTCCTGATGTCAGATAGCTCTGGCTGGAAGAAGTGGTAGGTGATGTTGCTCTTTTTAGGAGCCATGATGCTGAAGATGAGTAGAGACAGATGCTGATGATGATACTGAAGAATGGGCCACTGATTGGCTGATGCAGATAACTGAAGTAGATAGCTGAAGCAAATGCTGATGAGGATGGGTCAATGCTGAAGATGGGGTCAAAACCAGAACCAAATGAAGGTGGATACCCTGAAACACAAATAAGCAAATGTCAATATGATGCAATGAGTATGTATGCAAATGATATGCAAGGGTTTGTGACTGAGCTGGATCTGATCAATTGCTCTGATATAAGCCCATGTGTGTAAGAAATCCAGATGGAGGTCTATAAATCCAGTAACCAAGGTGGGGGGCTCAAGTAAAGGGCCACATGTCCAGGGTTTTAGAATCACAAGAACTGTTCCAACATGAAGTATTCTTAATCAAGTCAAAGTAACAGGGTATTCTGAGGTCAAGGTACCTGCAAACCTGTAAACAGCCCAACCCCCTCACAGGTGGTGTTCTAGAACAAGGATCCTCAGACTTGGATCAGTTATGAGAAGTGTAAACACTTCTAACCCGGAGGTACAGTGTTTACAATAACCATAAAAGTTCCTCCTCTAATTCACCTCAGTTTCTGAAGGTCAAAACTAAAGGTCATCCAGACTTAGCAGGCTTCCCAGATAGCCCTAGCATTGCAGGAAATCTGCAACACAGAGTTCTCAAGAAGAAACCCATATCTGAACCGTGTTTCATATTCCCGCACCAGACCGAGATGGAATGGGAAAGAATATGATTCACTCTAGCCTAGGTGTCACTCAGGTCCCAGGTATAGGACCTTAACTCTCAATGGAACACCCACCCACCAAAGCAAACAACAGATCCAGCCAGCAGCACAGTATGACAATATGATAATATATGCATAAAGCTATAAGAAAGCAATAAACAAAACTGTACAAAATAAATACAAATACACAAACACAAATAAGCACATAACACCCCAGTAAACACAAATCAAACAAGCGCTAGGAGGAACCCACAAAAAGAACCAGAAGCCCTGGTTGCAGTATAAGGGTCCCCAGCAGAGTCGCCAAGCTGTCGCTCCCGATAAATGGGAAAGGCCCCAGATAAAGGTACAGACGCGAACGGTCGGCGAAAGGGACAATGAGAACACACAGCCGTGAACTCACTGGAGATGAATAGAGTCGCCAGCTAGGCATTTTTATCCCGGAGGAAAGGTAATGCTGCATAGACCTAGAAAGAGATGGATAAGACGGTTTGCGAACCAGAGAGACTGAGAAAGGGGGTTGGTTACAACCTGGGAAGGTATTAGCACCCAGATTGTACGCCGTACTCGACGGGATCCACGCTTAAAAGATTTGTGTTTTAAAGGGGTAGTGTCAGTGCAATTTGTGTATAAATGAGCTGGAAAGAGATGTACAGGTGTCAGTGTAAAGGAAGTGCAAAGTGTAATATATACAGTGTCAGTGTAAGGATAAGAGTGAAGTGCTTATGACTATGAGGCTTAAAAGAATGAAGCTGGAAGGAGGGGGAATATACAGAGACTTTTGTTCGATAACTGTTAAGTTATGCCTACGTATCCTCTCGTGCAATGAGGAAGTCAGAACACCGTAGTTCGACCCAAAGAGACTGAAAGATGAATTGACTTGATGAACTGCTTACTTGCCTATGCTCAAGTGTATGATCTGTCTGGCACAGATGCAAACTGTCTTGCATTAGACGGAAGAAGCGAGTTCTCGTTTATGAGTGAGGATGATGAGAAAAGAATCCCGAAGGAGACGATTATTGTTTGTTTTTGTGTTTTCAGTCTTTTATTGCTTTTGGATTTGTCATAAGTTAATGAGCTTAAGCCTAAACCAATGGATTTAGTAAACTCATCACATCTTCCCTCTGATTAGGGGTAATGAGAATACCTTAAGTGTGAAGTCAGATTCTCACACTTAATCACCTTTGATACAGGATTAAGATCATTAACCTATTTGTGATTATTTAGGTGTTTTTGTGGTTTTTTTTTAGTGTTGAGTAATGAGGTTAAGCCATAATCAGGGATTTAACAGACTCATTACACCATCCTAATAGAAGGATAATAGATGAGAATGTTTAAGCTGAGGAAGGCTCCTCAACTTAATCCATGATTAGGGATTAAACTCATGACAAAACAAGACTTTATTAGATGGATTTTATTCAATGGTATGATGATGAAGTGTTTTTTAGGGTTTGTAAGACAACTTGAGGGGGACTTGTCCATTAACACTAGGGTTAGTCCTTCTTAACCAATTAAGGAAGAATTAGAACCCTAATGCAAGGCCCAAGTTACAAGTGTGATGTCTTGATGATTATTAAGTGAATTGATTAAGAGATTTAAACACATTAAGGGTTTAACACTTAGGATTAAAGTTATACACTCCATCCTAAGATAAGGATGCAGGCATAAGCTTAATCACAAAGTCTTAAAGCCTTTAGGGTTTAGTCCCTGATTATGAGATGAGAAGAGATGACTCAAAAGAGACACAAAGGTAAAACTAAGAGGGGAGACTAATCAAAACCCTAATCATTGTCATGCTTGGTTGTTCCTAAGGTTTGTGAGGTTTGCAAGAACAATCTTCAATGGAACCACCAGGAAGCAGATGAAAGGATCAAGAGAAGCAAAGCAACTTGCTTCATTCAAGAAGTCAAGTCACTTGAAGAAAGAAAGTAGGAAGAAGAAGGATGAGCAAGCTCAATCTCAAACACATACAAAAATGCAGCAAGGATGCAAGAGAGAGATGAGAATAAAAGTATGAGAAGTGAAGGCAAATTCACTTCTCAAAGTCACTTACCACCTGAAAGGTTAGAAAAGGAATGCAATGCAATGCAAAATGGGATGAGATGACATGATGCAAACCAAAACCAGAAGCACATATGTGATGCTAATGATGTTATGAGATGCTACAAATATGAGGCAACACCTGGGGATGATCATACAAGTTTATGAATGCAAATGAAGCAAGTTAGGAACCATGAAAACACATGAAAAGTTATGAAGTGCACATGATGCAATGATCAAACATGCTTTCAATATGTCTTATGATGTCAAATGAATCAAATGGATGCTTGAAATGTCATGGCAAGTCATGTTATGCAAGAGAATGCAAGATGGATGCATATGAAAGCCCAAATTAGGGTTTATGAACAACATATCAAACAAAAACCAAAACCAGAAGCAAATAGCATTACAAAAAATTGAAAATGCACTCAAAGGACCCCTAATCCTTTACTAAACCAATGCCCAAAGGAGAGGTCTCAACTCTTAACCAATCTCAAGTTATGATTTTCACAAGTTTTTTAGGGTTTTAGGGTTTCCAAACAAGAAAATTATCAAACAAAATGAAAATGAAAGATCAAATCATGGCCATTTAATCTCAAAAACTACATGCTAAACACAATGCAATGCAAAAAGAATCAATGTACAACTCTTCATGGATAGGCAGAAATGATTTTTTGAACTTTGGATCAAAATAATGCACAAAAATGATTTTTATTCAATGAGAAATTCTTAAAATGCAACAAGATCAAAAAATAAATTTGGTTTGAAGGTTGGACAATGTTTCTAAATGTCTTAGAACATTTCATGAATTTTTTGGTGATTTTTAAATACTTAAAAGTATTTTTAATAAATTAATTTCCATTAATCAATTAAAAATAAACTTTTAAATATTTTAAAATACTTTTAAAATGCTAAAAATGAAAATAAAAATATTTTTGTGTTTTAAAAATTAATGAAACTCTTGAGAAAAAGTTTCATAATTTTTAAAACAATTTTGCTATTTTAAATAAATTGTGCAAATAAAATGAAAAAGAAATGAAAATAAATTGAAATAAAAGAAAGTATTCAGATCCAATGGTGGAGATTTGAACTGGGTTTGGAAGCATTGACTAGCGCGTCATCCAATGGCCATGGTTGATTCTGATTAAATTTATTTAATTAGTGATTAATTAAACTAATTAAGGGGATTAGGGCAAAACAAAAGGATCTGGGCCATTCATCCACGCGGGTAGTCAACACAGTCAAGCCATCCAACGCCTGATATTCAAATGGGATTAATGACCTGAGATTAGGGCTAACAACATTCAGGTGACCGGAGAGAAGCTCCGGTCATCTTCTCCGGCGGCAACACAACCCTAAATCATGATTCAGGCATCTAAACAACAAATTAAACACACCCAAATGATCCTCTAACAACCTAGGTCACGAATCCAGCCTCAAACATCATTTAAACCCCAGGAATCAAGCTAATCGAAAGAAACAAATTTCACGGGTGAAATTTCAGAGTGACCATACAAGCTCATTTCTCATCTATTTTCGATTCTAAAAGCATCCCCATGACCAGCAAAGCATAAGCAACCAGTTTATAACTTAAAATGCAAGCTTTGGGAGAAAATGTTCATGTTCATACCTGAGCTGGAAAGCTTCAATACTGAGCTTCCAGAGCCTCCTTTGCGTGCAAATGAACTTCTTTGACTCCCCTGATGCTAATGGAAGGCTTGGAATGAGCTTAGACAAGCTGCTTTGAGAAATCCAGTTCTGGTGTAGCAGAAAATGGAGTTTGTGTGTGAGTGGTTTCAAGCTCTGTTAATGGTTGATTATTGCTCCTTTGAATGTTTCTGACTTGTTGGTGAAGAGAAATAGGATGTTTGTTGGCTGGATAATGGGATTCGAAGAGTTCTGGTTTTGAAGATGAGAAATGGTGAAGCTCAGTTCATGCTGGTTTCAGGCTTATGTTTTGTTGGTTTGGGGTCAATTATACATGGTGAGATGAGTAGTGGAATTTGTTTGAGTGTCTGAGGCTTGTGGAAGATGATTCGAAGGAAAATGCAAGATAGAGTGAGTTTGTGTATGTTGTCCTAGGGCTTGCTTCAGGCTGGCTTGATGTATGAATTGGCTAGCATTTGCTTTACATAAAAGACTCCTATTGGTCAGATGATGTGACCTGGCCTGCTGTGATTGGGATGTTTACTTTTGCAAAAAGTCCACTTTGTTGTAAGAGAGGCATGGCTTGAGTTCTAGCTTGGTACAAGGGGCATGGGCTGCGCAGCAAGATGAGGTGAGAGGCTATGGCTGGTTCAAAGGCCAATGCAGCAAGTTGGTGAAGTGTGATCATGAGTTTTGCAAGTTGGTTCCTCTTTGGTTCACATGTGATTTTCTTGTCCCACAAGCCATGAATCATGAGAAACCTTGGTTCAAATCTGATTTTTAGGTCACATAGAATGTTTGTGTAATGGTTTGATGTCAATTAGAGGTCACAAGAATGCTTGGTACATGAAATTGCAAGTTTCTCATTTGAAGCATATCTTGAAAATTAGTGATTTTTGCCAACTTTGTCACACCATAACTTTTGATCCAAAATGAATTAGGTCATGTTCTTGTACTTTTTGAAAAGGGAAAAATGTGATCTACAACTTTCATGACCAAAGTTTTTTCATTTGAAGCATTTTTGGATCAAAAAGCAAGGCTTGAAAAATGGCATAAAATGACATATTCTTGAAAAGTCAACTATGCCCTAAAAAGTCAACTTTGCAAAAACTTCAAATTCTTGAATTTTGTGAACTTCAACCTTCTTACATGATCAAATAAAGATCATATACACTCAAAATGATGAAGATCACCCCTTGGTTGGGTCATTGGGGGCCTCAGATGCCCTGATTTTGCACTGACTTGTCTGAAAAGTTAACTCTTGATCAGATGACTTCCCCATGGAATTTCTTCATGAAAATTGATATGAATACTCCCTATACCATATAAAGACCAATAGAAACAAGAATGACAAAAAGATTTGGAGTTATGGCCTCTGAAACCCAAAACCCTAATTTTAGGTCATCTGTGCAGTCAAGCCTGGCTCTGCATCCACACCAATCCCAGTTCTTGTGATTCTTTTGCATTTTTGACTTTGAGGGGATGTAATATGATGCTAGAACACACATGGATCCCTTTGAAGTGATTGGTGGCCTTTGGAGTGGCTCAGGAGGCTCTTGGATTGTTCAGATCACAAACCCTAGGTGCAGATGACTTAGAATCTATGCAGTGAATCAAAAATGGGATATGAGATGATATGATTGAGTTTATGCATATGAAATGATCACAAGCCATGGTGTGAATGGGTGAGGGAAAATTTGGGGTGTTTACAGTACCACATTTGCAACTCACTGAGGATAAGAAGTCACAGCTAAGAACCCTGCATCAAACTGTTTCATCACCTCTGCCTTAATCTTCTCTGACATTTCAGGACGCATGCGACGAACCTTCTGCTTCTTTGGACGACAATCTTCCTTTACTGGTAAACGGTGAACCACAATGTCTGTATCCAACCCTGGCATATCTTCATAGGACCAAGCAAAGATCTCCACATAATCATGTAACATCTGAATCAATCTGCTCTTAACACCATCCTCTAATTCAGCCCCTATCTTGACCTCTTTCCTGTTTTCTTTAGTTCCCAGATTCACAACTTCGATTGGCTCTTCATGTGGCTGTATAACTTTCTCTTCTTGTTGTAACAACCTAGCAAGCTCTACAGGTACTTCACAATCGTCCTCCTTTCCATCTTCAGCTTGATAGATCGGATTCTCGAAATTATAATTGGCAATAGTAGAACTGTTATCAACAGGATCCATAGTGGATGAGGATCTGCATTTTAGTGATGTGGGTGTGTGTAAGAACACATAGCTGATAAAACAAAAATAAAATAAAATAAAGACAAGGAACAAAATATTTACGAAAACGAAACGTCCATATATTTTTATGGAATGAAGTATGCAAATGAAATGACATCCCGAAACAAGCATACCATTGTGCCCCGGATAAGGCACAAGGCTTAAGAGTTTAATTGTTCAAAAATTACAAACTTAAAAGTAACAACACAATAATAGTATTTACTCCTGACTAAAGGAGATAGGAATAACATCTTCAGCTTTCCAATTATTGAGCCCAGCACCCACAGTAGGAAAAATCCAAGCATCCAAGTTGTAGTCTTCATCATAGTCACCCACAGCATTGATCTGATCCTTCATAATCCCTTGATTAGTTATACGAACATCACGAGCACGACGAACAACCTTCTGGGATTCTGTAGTGAAACCCAAACCAAATTTGTCAGACTTGTAAGGAATGTCAGGAAGCTGACCCCAAATAGTACAACCACCTTCATCCACCACAGCTCTAGCATCCTTGAGGGAAGCCATTGTAGGAGGTACTCTGGTGACCACATGAACTTTCTTGACAACAGGAGCAACTTCAAAATTAGGAACAACCCAAGGAACTACTTCAAACGTCTGGCACGGAGTTTCAACATATTCACCTTCCACTTCAAGATATTTAAATGTGTTCACGTGGCTAATCATATATCCTTCCTCTCCGTAAACAGTGACAACCTTTCCCTCTACTGGATATCTCAGCTTCTGATGTAAAGTAGAAGTCACAATACCTGCCCCATGGATCCAGGGGCGCCCAAGCAAACAAGAATACGAAGGACGAATATCCATTACATAAAAGGTAGCATTGAAGACCTGAGAACCTACTTTGATTGGGAGATCTATTTCTCCGTGCACCACTCTTCTTGAACCATCAAAAACCTTCACCACTATATTACTGGGCCTCAACACAGCATCTTCAGGACTAAGCTTATTCAGAACTTCTTTGGGCAACACATTCAGCGAGGAACCATTGTCTATTAACACATGTGACAGGGTAGTGCCCCTACATTCAATAGAGATATGTAGAGCCCTGTTATGATCCCTCTTGGCAGGAGTTAAATCAGCATCGGAGAAACCTAACCCATTATCATAGGTCAAGTGTGCAACACAATTTTCAAACTGGTCTACAGAAATATCATTTGGTACGTGAGCAGTCTTCAAAAATTTAATCAAGGCTTTAGCATGAGCCTCAGAACACAACAATAAAGACAACATGGAAATCTTGGAGGGAGTATGCCCCAATTGATCAACAATGTCATAATCACTCTTGCGAATGATCTTCAGTACTTCTTCCATTTGCTTAGAAAGATCATCAGCAGCTGGTACATCAGTTTGTATAGGTTCAATAACAGGACCTTTGCCCCGAGCATCAGTAGTGGAGGTAGTAGTTGGAGTAACTGTATTCTTGGAGGTAACCGGAGGAGAGAAAACTCTTCCACTTCGTGTAATCTTACTAGATCCCGCAATATTATCGACATCCAGATTTTCATCAACCACAGGTGCATCAGCTAAGGATTCCTGCTTAACACCATGAATATAAACATCGGAGCCATAATGCCAAGGCACCGCTTTATCAGAAGTATATGGAATAGGACCCGAAGTGGTGATGATCATAGGAGCCACTCTAGCTTCAGCAATAATTTTCACCGGGCCTTCAACAATAATCTTAATTGGACCCTTATGAGTGATTTTGACAGGACCCTTGGAAGTAATCCTTACCGGCACTTTATCAACCATGTCCACCTCTTCAACCTTCGCACCTTGAGTTATGTGTTCAACCATACTCTCCACAGAAGGTGTCCTCTCAAACAATATTGTGTAATTGTCCATGAGGCGTTGAATTCCATCCTTCAACTTCCAGCAACTATCCGGTTTATAAGCACAATAGAAACAATCTTCATTACAACCTGGAAAGAACCCAGCTTGTACCAACTTCTTCTTAATAAAAGACAATGGTATGGTTACATCTGCACTGAGGAAATATGTGAAACTTCATCAATGGCATTAACAGTCTTTTCATGATTTGGCATGGGAGCAGTAATCACATTTGGAGTACCCGGAGGGTCAAACTCAATCTCTCCAGCATCAATCATATCCTGAATCTTATTCTTCAATATCCAGCAATTATTGGTATCATGTCCCTAACAATTAGAATGATATGCACATCGTGCATTAGGATTGTACCTGGGAGAGGTAACATTGGGGTTCTGAGGAGGGTCCTTCAAAGTGATGAGTTCACCCTTCAACAGGTGTTGCAAGGCTTGGGCCATTGACATGTTGAGCTTGGTGAACTGTCTTTTAGGCCTCTGTTGATTGCCCTGTGGTGGCTCTGGTGTTGCAGGAGTAGGATTGGAGATATGAACTGCACTCACAGATTGGTGCCTCCTACTACGATCAGGTTGACCATAACAGCATTTGACTCTTTCTTCCCACTAGGGGGCTTCTTTGTAGTACTTGATGAAGAAGCAGACACTTGTATCTTGCCACTCCTTATACCACTTTCTACACGCTCTCCTGTCATTATCAACTCAGTAAAGCCAGATGATGAGCTTCCAATGAGATGACTATAAAAAGGACCATTCAACGTACACATGAACATATCCACTAACTCCCTGTCAGTTAGAGGAGGTTGTACTCTACCAGCCAAATCTCTCCACTTCTGGGCATACTCCTTGAAATTTTCTTTAGCACCCATTGACATGCTTTGTAGTTGCATGCGAGTAGGGGCTAGATCAGCATTGTATTGATATTGCTTATAAAAGGCCTCAGCAAGATCATTCCAATCACGGATGTTGACACTCTCCAACTGATAGTACCATTCCAATTGAGCTCCGGACAAGCTCTCTTGGAAGAAATGGATCCACAACTTCTTATCAGCAGTATGGGGTTGGATCCTCCGTACATAGGATCTCAGATGCAGCTTGGGACACGAGACACCATCATACACTACAAAAGCAGGGACTTTGAAACCAATGGGTATAACCACCCCAGATGTCAAACTCAGATCTTCAAAATCCAACCCAGAAGACTTTTGCAATTCCATAGCATCCATTCTATCCACCAGCATCTTGAACTTATCTTCATTAGGATCATGATAGTAGTTAGCTTCAGAATCAGAATCCCCCATTGTGTTATGGAGACTGCCTCCCTCTTTCTCAGATTCTTCAGACTCATATTCTTCAACCTGTTCCTTGGTCTTTACAGGACCTCTGAACCTTCTTCCCATATTGATTAAGCCTCCTGACCTTCTAGTCTTCTTAGTCTTCTTGGCCAGCAGTGTCTTCAATTCATCCTGCCCCTTGGACAAGTTCAGGATCAGCTCTTGGAACTGTGCATTCTGTGCCTGGAGATCTTTGACTGTTTGTTCAAGAGCCATTGCTGAAATAAACAGCGAAAAGATAAGATACCTGTACATAAGAAACCTGTGATGCAATGATATGGTGTATAAATGCGTATGCAATGTTTTCAAGGACCGCAGGATTTAAATTTGTTTAAACAACCAAAAAAGTAAACTTTTATTAGTAATAAATTTGTTTGCCCCTTGGGCGTACAATAAAAATGAAATGAATACAAAATATGGGGTTTTAAGTCTCCCATGGACGTTTCCTCTTTGTGAAGTTGCTTTGTTAGCTCCAGGATTCTTTCTTGACTTGCTTTGTAATGAGTCTCAAAAGTATCCCTTTGCTCCTTCAACTGGATCCAGGACCTCTGTAAGTCTTCCATGTCATTGGGCATGTATGGGTGAAGGATGGTATAAGAAGTATCCCCTTCAGCAACAGGCTCCATAGTAACTGGCAGGATGGCAGGATATGGCATCATAAGAGTCTGAGCACGAGATCGCACCCATCTGAGATAAGCTTCCATAGGAATAGTGTACTTGGGCTCCAGAGTCTTGCTGTCAACCTTGTTCACTTTCCCCCATGCTCGTATGAACCTTTGACGATAACCTTGCAGATCGTTGTCGTAGTCAAACACAATACCCTGAATCAACATGTCCTGAGGACCATCACTCCGAGCATAACCAAACTGACGTAAAGCTAAGGAAGGGTTGTAAGTAATGCCCCCTCTTATGCCAAGAAGTGGCACATTAGGGAACTCTCCACAACGGTCAATGATAGTGACATTCTCCATAGATATAGAGCACCAATGAATATCTGAATGGGAGAGTGACATAATCCTCTTGGACCACCTGAACCCTTATTCATTCTTCATCACTGATCGAGGAAGGTGAGAAATAAACCACCTAGATAGAAAGGGTATGCAGCACATCAGAGTTCCTCGCGCCTTTGTAGTACGAGTATGAAGAGAGTGCAAGATGTCTCCAAGTAATGTAGGCACTAGATTGTGACTCAGAAATATGTTGATGGTGTGAATGTCTATGAACTGATCTGGATTGGGGAACAACACTAAGCCATAAATCAACAAGGCTAAGATCTCCTCAAAAGCATCATAGCTCATAGCCTTTAAGAACACTTGAGCCTTCTCTATTAATGCCTTAGCAAGAATACCCTTAACTCCGCTTCTCGTTTCTAGAACAATGTCTGACTTCTTCAGATGTAGAGCTGCAGCAATAACCTCAGGTTTAGGCTTCTTTTCTAAGCCTGTGAAGGGTTTCTGATCAAGAATAGGTATACCTAGAAGCTTGGAGAACTCCTCCATGGTAGGAACCAGCTGGTAGTCGGGGAATGTGAAACAATGATGTTTAGGATCAAAGAACTGAAACAGGACACTCATCATGTCTTCATCGAACCCTGAAGTGACTAGATCCAGTAGGTGACCATGTCTCTTGATGAACTGGGAGTTTTCAAAAACTTGAGAGACCAATTCCTTAAGCTTAGGAGGTATTCCTACAAAGTTGATCCTGATAGTATTCCTACGAGCAGAAGCCATGACCTGCAACAAAGAACAAAGATAAATCCTTTGGTCCTTGAAATGGTTAATGAAGATGCTATGCTTATGATGCATGATGATGCTATGATGTGATGCTCAAACACAAACATGTGGCACACACAAACAAGTCACACAATAGTCCTATGTTTGAAGGCTTGCATGAGGTTTAAAGGTAAGTACCCTCCCCTGAAGTTTGGTTGGTTCATCCTGTCCTATAAAGTAACCAGGTTCTAAGGGATCTCAATATCATTGATCCTTCACAAGGGTGGTTGTTCAGTAGGCAACTTACTTGCCAACCAAAACCTTCCAAGTTTAGAATCTCAGTGAGTGTAGCATCAAGTATCAACCAACTTCAGTCTTCACCAAAGCCGGTTATCTCACTACTTTCTAAAGGCCAAGATGGGATGACTAGGGTTCTAAAAGTCAGTTAGTGTATTAACAACATATGGAAGCCTCATATTATCCTCAACTTGACTTAAGGAACATAAGCACCAACCAAGAAGTCACACTAACTATGGCCACCAGATCAACCATATCGGTATACGCCGTACAATTTCCTTGGTCTATTGCCATTTACCTAAGGTACACTAGATCCGGGTTAGGATCTTTCACACATAAGAGCACCCAACAAGTAAAGTAAAGCAAACAAAGCAAACAAGTTTAAAGTGATCTAATTCCTAAGGGTACCCCTCTTTTATTAAGTCCCCAGCAGAGTCGCCAGTTCTGTAACACGGTGGGAGAACTGACTTTAGTTAAATATTGCGGATAGCAAGAGTCGCCACCGACTTTTATTTTATCCAAAAGGAAAGGACATAAAAGAACAGGAAAGACCTTAAAAAGATTTTGAGGTTCGGGGGGTAGGTTATGCAAAGGGAAGGTGTTAGCACCCTTTACATCCATGGTTATCCACGGGCTCTTAGTTACTTAGCTCACTTTAAAATGTTTTGAGAAGTGTAGTGTGTGATTAGAAATTTTCTTAAGTACTTTATAATGATCCATGTACGGATATATATAAAGCCTTTGTTTTGAAAATTGTTTGAAAATGTGAAGTGTTTTTGAAGTGTTTTGAAAAGGTGAGCAAGTACATAAGAGGAACCTACCCTAATTTGAATCTTTTCTGTTCTTAAATGTCCTTTAAATGGTAAGACTATCCCTATTATTAAGGAATAGGTAGTCATTACCTTGGATGTTATGAGGGACAAGTGAAGGGTCATCTGTTATTAGGCAACCGTAAGGTGTATTAGCAATTCGAAGGGACTTATCATCTTTTATTCGAAGGGACAAGATCATTTACGAAGGCAACATTCGAAGGGACTTGATCTTATAATCGTAAAGGGACTTGATGATGTTTTTTAGGAGAAGGGACTTTGCTTTATACACCTTACTTGACCTTTTTCTTTAGGCAACATGAGAGGTATCCTTAAGAAGTGAGATGGCGATCAGAGATCGACTTACGTGTGTGCGTGTACAAATTTAAATATTTATCTTATAATTAGTGACCTAAATTTAATTTTAAGATACAAACAGGTTTGCACTCCCTAATTTACTAACCATAGCAATTTAAATAAATAACAATAATTCTACCACTATTACATAATTTGCACAATTACATTATAATAAAATAATTTAAATAATAAGAATATAATAAATAAATAAATAAAAGGTTAGTAATAATAAGAAAATAAATATAAGAGAAAAAGAGGTTAGTATAAGAATATAATATAGAAAACAAACTAAAAGTTCAAATTTAAATAAATAATCATTTTTTAAGAATTTTTAAGAAGAAGAATAAACCATAATAATTATATACTAATAAACATGATTAATAGTTTAATAATTTAATTATATATACATATTAGAAATATTTATTAATTATAATTAAACAAACATAATAAAATAAGAAATTATAATTATAAAAGAAAATTAGGGTTTTGAATTGTTTAGAAAAATAAATTAGGGTTTTAAATATAATTAGGGTTTATAAGTTAATCTAAATATAATTAATAAATTTATATACAAAAAATATATATGTACATATTAAATATGAATATAAAATAAATTATATTTTTGGAAATATGAAGTTTTAAGAAAATGTTACTAATTATTTAGGTTAGAAATTGTTTTTAATTGAATTAAATTAAAATATGAGAAAATAAATGTGAATAAAAAAAAATTGGATAAAGTACTAAAAAAATAGGACCTGGGATTTGAACCCAGGTCCTTTACCTGGCTGAAGGTCTCCCAAAACCAGTTGGGCCACTGCGCACGTGTGATATTCATACAGCACAATATTGTTTTATTATAATCCTGCAAAACAAATGAAATTAAAACAAAAATTGCTCCTGGCCGGATTCGAACCCAGGCCTCACAACATATTATACGCGCATCAAAACCACCAGAGCACTCATGCTCTTGTGAAATATAAACACAATACAAATAATATAAAATAAGTTAGTTTTTGAATCCTGGATTTCGCGCCAATGGACTCATCTTCTTCCTTGGTCGCTGCGGAATTACCTGCGGATTCTCTTACCACTTTTCCTGCGAAAAACGTTTTGGCAGGTAAACCTAGGTTGTTAGAACATCACGATAATCGTACCAATAATCAAAATTAATAACACCATTTGATTCCCCATGACCTATACGTTCTAATGGCATCATCCATAAGTCTTTAAACCTCTTAAATAAGAAGATCCCAAATGAGGGTTTGAAACCCTAGCCATGGCAGAACACGATTCCTGCACGAAAACTCAAAACCAACCATCTAGAATTGTTCTATGATACATTATAAACAATATTAAAGCATCAATAACAATTTATATTAAGTATAACCATGGATTCGAAAAATTTCAAAACACACATAAAACCAGATTCGGTTAAGGGCATTCATGCGGCTTTGGATGCATATGACAATTGAAACATGATCAATGATGTTCAGGGAGAAGATTGATGTCCTTAATTCACCTGAAAAGCCACACAATATTAGAATCCGAATTTTAAAAATTTGATGAATTTTGAAAGTTTGAAAGTGTTCTTAAAGGCTGCTAATTCGTCCCCCTCTATTGGCAATGTGTTTGTGTATATATATGGATTGAATTAGGTCAAAAAAAGGTCATGACTCTTTGGACTTTTTGGATAATTGAAGATTGAGAAAGATTTGTCATAAAACTTGATTTATTTTGATCTAACATTGCTATGTTTGGATTATCTGATTTTAAATGGTACCAATCAAGTTAAAATGTTTTTTAAGACATTCTAGAAGGCAAATCCTTTTCAAATATATGATTTTTATATTTTATTTCAATTAAAATTGTATTTTAATGAATAAAATTCAAATAAATATGAAATAAAAAATCAGAAAATCAGAAAATAGATGGGTTGGGTCGTGCTTGATGATATTGTAAAGTTTGGATGGCAATTTGGTGGGCTCATTTAGCAAAAATTGGTTTTAAGGCCTTATTTGCTTCATAAACTTCCCAAAAATTTCCCAACTTTGCAAGTGCACAAATCCTTCAATTTTAATGCTATGAGGCTGTTTTTGGACATTTTGGAAAGCTTGAAGAGTCCTCTAACCAACCTCTTTGGTCTCATGTCCATGTCTTTTACCATTCTCAAGTTATGCTCTTTGGAAGTTGTTGACTTTTTGTTGACTTTTAAAAGGACCTATAATGTCTTAGCTCATACCCTCCAAATGAAGCATTTTTGGGCTTGGCTTGTGAGACACAAAGTTGTAGAGAATTCAATTTCCTTCAAAATGAGATTTGGATGGAAAATATTTGATGAATCATGTGAAAGTTATGGCTGGTCAAAGTTCAGTTAACTTTTCCTGTGAAAACCCTAATTTAGAAACTCTTGATTCTTGATGAACTGAAGTCTCCTTGATGAATCATGATCAACCCTTGATAAAATGATGAATTTTACTTCATATAATTGATGTTGGCAAAAAATCATGAAGTTTGACTTTGGTTTGACCACAGTTGACCTCAGTTTGACTTTTTCACTGCTTTGACTGATTTTAACCTACCTGATCATCTGACTGAGCAAACCTTTGGGAAAAGTCTTGAAACTTGTCATGAGGATTCTTGAAAACATATAAGATGTTATGAAGCTCATTTAGCCTGATTAAAGTCAAAACCCTAGTTTAAGATGCAGTGCTTAGGAGGATGCATTGTCTGAGGGAATTGTCAAACTTTCTGACTAATTGTGAACTTTGTGAACTTTGTGAACCTTGTGAACCTCATAAGATGTCTTGTGAACCTTGTGAGACTCTTAGTACATAATGACTTGTCTTGTGGAGGGCAAATTTTGGGGTGCAACACCAGGCCACCAAAATATCTTCTTTAAATCCTGATACATTTTCTTCGCTCCTGAATGAATACTCAAACCACTCATATGCCCTTCTTCCAGAATCATTCTCTTCATGTCAAGATCATCAGGGATACTAATACAATTCCGAAATCTAAGTACTCCCTGTTCGTCAACTCAAAACTCGTTATTTCCAACTTGCTCATCACTAACCATCAGGTCTACCAATTTCACATCTGACTTCTGACCCTCTCAGATACAATCAAGAAAATCATTATTAACCTTCAGCATATCCAACATCACACTATGAGGTGTTTGTTCACAAACCAAACTCATATCCTGGAATTGTTCAATCAAATCCAACTCTCTCACCATCATAGCTGACATATGAAATGTCTTTCGACTCAAGGCATCAGCTACCACATTAGCCTTACCTGGGTGATAATTCAAACTAAAATCGTAATCCTTCAAAAATTCCAACCAACGCCTCTGTCTCATATTCAGCTCTTTCTGATCAAATAAATATTTCAAACTCTTATGATCACTATATACTTCGAACCTTGAACCATACAAATAATGTCTCCAATTCTTTAACACAAAAACGACAACTGCTAACTCCAAATCGTGCGTAGGATAATTCCTCTCGTGAATTCTCAACTGGCGCGAAGCATACGCCACAACCTGACCATTCTGCATTAATACTCCACCTAAGCCCATCAAAGAAACGTCATAATAAACTACAAATGTTTCATCTACCTTTGGCAAAATCAAAACCGGCGCAGTAGTCAACTTCTTCTTCAGCTCAATAAAACTCTTCTCGCACATGGAATCCTACACAAACGCTTTATTCTTACAAGTCAACTGGGTTAATGTAAGCGTTAACTTCGAGAATCCCTCAATAAATCTTCGATAATAACCTGCTAATCCCAAGAAACTTCTAATTTCTGTCACTGACGTTGGAGTCTCCCATTGGAGTATTGCATCTACCTTGGATGGATCCACAACAATACCTTTTTCCGAAATTACATAACCAAGGAAACTCACCTCTTTCAGCCAGAATTCACACTTTGACAATTTAGCATACAATTTCTTCTCTTTCAATACCTGCAACACTATCCGTAAATGTTCATCGTGTTCTTCTTCTGACTTAGAGTAAATCAGAATGTCATCTATAAAAACAACAACAAAATGTTCTAGATATTCATGGAATATCCGATTCATATACTCCATGAATACACCAGGTGCATTAGTAACTCCAAATGGCATTACTACATATTCGTAGTGTCCATACCGAGTCCTAAAGGAAGTCTTCTGAATATCTTCATCTTTCACTCTTATTTGATGATAACCCGATCTCAAATCGATTTTACTAAATACGCAAGCACCAACTAACGGATCCATCAGATCATCTATCCTTGGAAGCGGATACTTATTCTTGATTGTAACCTTATTCAATTGTCGTTAATCAATACACAATCTCATACTACCATCCTTCTTCTTTATCAATAATACCGGTGCTCCCCACGGTGATACACTCAGTCTCACAAATTTCTTTTCTAACAGTTCCTCTAACTGTTTCTTCAACTCAGATAATTCAGAAGCCGACATACGATAAGGTGCCATTGAAATAGGCCTTGTTCCTGGAACAAGGTCGATATTAAATTCCACTTCTTTCTGGCGGCACATCTATAACATCATATGGAAACACTTCTGGAAAATATCTCACTACTTGCATTTCACTAATCGCTATACTATTCTCCATCGACAACAAAGCAAATAGCGCCAGAACTTGCGCCTCATCATCCATAAGTTCTTTTAATCCTCGTGCAGACAAATAACCAGCTTCTTCTTCCTCTTTGCCAGGAGTAAGAAACCAAACCGACTTACTGAAGCAATTAATATGAACATGGTTGTACTCCAACCAATTCATACCTACAATCACATCCATTCCCTTTAATGGCAAATAAACCAAATCCACACTAAAGTCCTTACCATAAATAGATAACGGACAGTTCAGACATACGAGGGAAGTAGTTAACGATCCATCAGTAGGAGTCTCAATCACCATTTCTCCTTTCATTGGAGAAACAACGAGTCCTAGTCTCCTCACATAATCAATTGAAATGAAACAATTTGTTGCACCAGTGTCAATCATAGCAATCAAAGGAACACTATTAATATGACAAATACCTTTGATCAAACGGTCTTCGCTGGAAGTCTGTGTCCCTGTCAGAGCGAACACCTTCCCTCCAGTTGCAGCTTTCTTGGGCTTCTGACAATGTGTACTGATATGACCTTGCTCCCCACATTTGTAGCAAGTAACCATATTTTTCTTGCATTCAGCTATCAAGTGTCCAGGCTTACCACACTTGAAACATTTCTTCACATCGCTCGTGCACCCACTGACACGATGACCCATCTCACCACACCTATAACACTTAAGCGAAGCAGGAGCACCTCCCCCACTCGTCCTGTTACTTTCCTTTTGTTTCTGCCTACCTTTATCAGCAGGGGCTGCATAAGGTTTGCCACGATGCATTGGTTGCTTCCCTCTCCTCTCAGCTAGACCTCTGAAGTGCTCAGATCGAGCCTTACTGTCTTCCTCGAAAATTTTGCAGCAATCCACTAAATCGGGAAATCTTCGGATTCTCTGATAACCAATTGCCTGCTTAATCTCAGACCTCAAACCATTCTCTAACTTGACGCATTTCGAGAACTCAGCAGTCGCCTCGCTATAATAAGGATAGAACTTTTCCAGATCAGTAAACTTAGCAGCATACTCTGTCACTGACATACTTCCTTGTTTCAACTCTAAAAACTCAATTTCCTTCTTTCCCCGAACATCTTCAGGAAAATACTTTCTCAGAAATTCCCTCTTAAACACAGCTCAGGTGATTGCTTCACCAACCGCATCCAATCATTGACGAGTGCCAACCCACCAATCGTCGGCCTCAGCTACCAGTTTGTGTGCACCCAGCCGCACATTGCTTCCCTCTGAACACTCCATGACTATGAATATTTTTTCAATCTCCTTGAGCCAATCCTGTGCTCCATCAGGATCATACTTTCCCTTGAACATTGGCGGATCATTCTTCCTGAACTCATCATTTTCACGATCCCCAACATTCCTTGGATTTTGCACAGCTTGTGCCATCGCTTGCATAGCAGCGGCAGGTGCATCATCGTTTCTTCCAGCCATTCTAAATCTGTCATACAACAACAATCCAATGATGATTTAGATTCAATAACAATAACCACAACATTTATACTCACAACGACATCACAACTCACTACTCAACGACTCAAATACTTGGTCGGACGGACCGACCTGCTCTGATACCACTTTGTAACACCCAAAATACACCCACGATAATAATTATAAAATCAGAATAAAAGTTTTAATAAAATATTCGAGTGTCACATTTCAACTAACTTCACTATAAACTCAATGATACGTCTTTAAACAAAATTAGTAAACTTGCAGCGAAATTCAAAATAACATAAAGTATTCTCTTTCAAAATGTTTCATAAAATAAAGCAACTAAATGGAACATCGTCCCGACACCCAAGCGACGTATCAGAGCTGACATCCTAAGATGCGAAGCACACCGACTTCACTGACCACCACTCGACTCATCTGGCTCACTTGCACATTACCCACGAAGGGTAACATTAAACAGAAGGGGTGAGATAACTTACATCGCAAAGGATACTATAATAGGGAATGAGAAACATTAAGCAACAAAGCATCATCTATTAATAACAATATTACTTCTCATATACATAATCATCCCATGCATAATCATCAACCACATCCTCTCAACAACACACATGATGCAACACAACTTGACTCTATGCATGCGGTACCGACTTCGATCTCTATTTCAAGATCCAGTTCCCGTCGGAACTCTCGACCCCTCTTTCGTGGTCCAGTATGACCGCTATTTCATGGTCACACCCTCGGTCCCTATTGCATGACCATGTACGATCCCTATTTCATGACCGCACCAACATCACATCAACGACATACTCCACCGTAGTATGTTAAACATTATGCAACATGTCAATCGACGCTAATGACATACATATATCACTACACCACATTTCACTTCACAACATCATCAGTTATTATCAACATCATGCATACCTTAGCATATAATAACATCAATCAACTTTTTATCCATCATAGGCAACAACAACATACCACATATAAATACAAGTTATTTAACAATTATACCTCTACAGACATATATCTCATCATATCAATACTAAGCTACTACTATAATCCTTACGTTTAACTTAAATTATACTACCGATCTTATTCATTCTACGTACAACTTCCCCATCAATAACCTCGACTAATAAATCACTTTGGTCCATTAACATCATCAGAAACTATAATTACAGAGGGCTGACACGGGCTCCCGTGTCATGGGACACGGCCCGTGTCAGAGACCCACGCCCAAGCCTCCCAAAATCCAACAAATAGCCAGGTACAGTGGTCTGACACGGGTGGCCGTGTCGCGTGACACTGCCCGTGTCAGGCACACTGAAGCCAAAAAATTGTTCCTTCCCAAACCAAAGTCTGACACGGGTGGCCGTGTCGCGTGACACTGCCAGTGTCAGACACCCTGAAGTCAAAAAAATCATATTTAACCCCTCTAGAAGGCTGACACAGGTGCTCGTGTCGTGTGACACGACCTGTGTCAGAGCGTGATAAACCCCAATTTTTCCAAAGCAATTTCCTGCTGCAATTTTGTGTTAAAAACCCCACAAATCAGTCATTTTAAAGGCAAAATTGCATCAAGATGATCAAATAACATCTATATATCAACATATAACCATTATAGTCATTCTAATTCCTTATTTTATCCATTCTAATTCGCTTTATATGGTCAATATCTCATTCTTCAACCTCTAGCCATCAACCTACCCAAACCCCCATTATAAAAACCTTGAAGATGGAAGAAATCCCACCCTTACCTTGGAATTGACGAGAAATCCTTCTTCCTCGCGGGTTCTCTTTCACGTTCTAGCCTTTTCCTTCTTCTTCTCTCAACTTCTTCAGATCGTTCTATCATACTCTCCACACGATTCCTTTCCCCTTCTTTTTCCTTATTCCAACATAACCCCTTAGACCCAATCTATTAACTTCCCCCTTTACCCTCACCAATTTCACCAAATGACCACCTTATCCCTTAACCTCTTATTATATCAATTATTTAATTTCCTAATAATAATATTATCCGTCATAATATAATTCCTTAAATTAATAATACATTCAATAATATGATATTCTTTCACCCACCAAACATTATAATCCACTTAAAATAATTAAATGGAATTTGGGGCGTTACACCAGTGCATCTCGAACGAAGCTTCCCTTGGAAAAGTCGTAACCTAGAATTGAACTGGAGAACATGATCGCCTATATGGAAGTCTTTTCTTATTATTTTTTTGTCGTGCCAAACTTTTGTTCTTTCTTTGTATATAATGGCATTCTCGTAGGCTGACTGTCTGAGTTCTTCCAATTTGTGGACGTCGAGGATACATTTTTCACCAGCAGTTAGGTAATCAAAATTCAATGTTTTAATGGCCCAATAGGCTTTATGCACTAACTCAAAAGGTAAATGAAATGATTTTCCATAGACTAGTTGGCAGGGGGTTGTTCCTATAGGGGTTTTGAAAGCGGTTCTATAGGCCCATAACGCTTCTTGAAGTTTCTGCGACCAATTGTTTCTAGATATAGAGACAGTTTTCTCAAGAATTTGTTTAATCTCCCTACTAGACACTTCCACTTGTCCACTAGTATGTGGGTGGTATGGTGTTGCTACTCTATGCTTAACTCCATACTTGCTTAAGAGTTTATCAAATATTTTTATATGAAGTGTGATCCTCCATCGCTTATGACTAAACGGGGTGTTCCAAATCTGGGGAATATATAATTTTTAAATAATTTGATTACTACTCTGGTGTCATTTGTGGGTGCGGTTATAGCTTCAATCCACTTAAACACGTAGTCTACAGCTACTAAGATATACTTGTTTCCTAAAGATGGTGGGAAGGGTCCCATAAAATCTATACCCCATACGTCGAAGAGTTATTCTTCTTGGATATTTCTTAGAGGCATTTCATCACGTCTCGAAATATTTCATGTACGTTGGCATCTGTCACATTTGACAATGCAAGCGTGGACATCACGCTGCATGGTAGGACAGAATAGGACAACTTGAAGAATCTTGGCGTAGGGTTTAGAGGTACTCGCATGTCCACCATAGGGTGCAGAGTGACAATGCTCAATTATACTTTGTACCTCATCTTCTGGGACGCAACGACGAAAAATGACATCTTTACCTCTCTTGAAAAGAAGTGGTTCGTCCCAATAGAAGTTTCTTACATCACTAAAGAACTTATTCTTCTGGTGGTAATTGAGATCAGCGGGTACGATGTCAGTAGCTAGATAATTAACAAAGTTTGCATACCATGGTACGTTACTCATAACTAAGGATTTTTGAAAGTGCTCATGAGGGTATGGGTTATCATCTTCAATGGTTTCTAGTTTAGCTATCAGTCTATCATAGACAAAATCATCATTTACGGGTACTAAGTCAGGATTCAGGTATTCTAGCCTAGAAAGATGATCAGCTACTACATTCTCAGTGCCTTTTTTTTATCACGGATACCTAAATCAAATTCTTGTAGTAACAGAATCCATCGAAGTAACCTGGGTTTGGCATCCTTTTTACTTAGTAGGTAATGGATGACAGCATGGTCGGTGTAAACTATAATTTTGACTCCTACTAGATAAGATCTAAATTTTTCTATAGCAAAAACTACAACTAGGAGTTCTTTTTCAGTTGTTGCATAGTTGAGTTGGGCAGCGTCTAGGGTTCTACTGACATAATAAATTACGTGTAATTTTTTTATCTTTCCTCTGACCTAGAACAACTCCAACAGCATAGTCACTAACGTCACACATTATCTCAAACGGTTCTGACCAATCAGGGGGTTTCATAATAGGTGCTGAAATCAAAGCTTACTTCAAAAGATTAAACGCTTCACTACATTTTTCATCAAAGATGAATTCAACATCTTTCATTATAAGGCCAGTTATGAGTTTTGTTATTTTAGATAAGTCCTTGATAAAATGTCGGTAGAATCCAACATGTCCAAGGAAACTTCTTACCTCCCTGATAGTCTTTGGTGGTTTTAGAATCTCTATGACTTCTATTTTAGATTTATCTACCTCTATACCTTTTTCGGAGACTATATGTCCTAAAACAATCCCTTCGGTAACCATGAAATGACATTTTTCCCAATTTAGCACTAGGTTTACCTCCACACCTCTTTCCAGGA
This sequence comes from Lathyrus aphaca, assembly GCA_963966055.1. NCBI lineage: Eukaryota > Viridiplantae > Streptophyta > Magnoliopsida > Fabales > Fabaceae > Lathyrus > Lathyrus aphaca. The sequence continues at coordinate 405,305,953 of OZ014519.1, read as the reverse complement.
TTTTCTCAAGGTTGACAAGACAATTTTTGAAATCAAATCCACATCCCGAGAAATCGTCCATAAACACTTCCATGATTCCATCTAGATAATCTGCAAAGATTAACATCATGCAGCGTTGGAAAGTGGCTGGAGCATTACAGAGTCCAAAAGGCATTTGTCTGTAGTCAAAAGTTCCAACAGGGCATGTAAAGGTAGCTTTCTCTTGATCTTCGGGGTGAATAGGTATTTGGAAGAATCCTGAATATCCATCTAGATAACAAAAGTAAGAGTGTTTGGCTAGGCGCTCCAACATTTGGTCTATGAACGGTAAAGGGAAATGATCCTTCCTGGTCGCTTTATTTAATTTTCTATAGAGTATGCACATACGCCATCCTCCTTCTACCCTTTTTGCTACATGTTCACCTTTCTCATTTTGCACCATTGTGATGCCTCCCTTTTTAGGTACTAAATGCATAGGGCTCACCCACTTATTGTCTGAGATCTGATATATTATACCTGCCTCTAGTAACTTAAGAACTTCGTTCTTAACTACATTACTCAGCATATGGTTTATTCTTCTCTGATGTTCTCTGGAGGGTTTTGAATCTTCTTCGAGCAAAATCTGATGCATGCATACAAATGAGCTTATGCCTTTTAGATCAGAGGTCTTATATCCTAAGGCTGAGGAATACCTTCGTAAAACATCTAACAATTGGTTTGTTTCCTCTTGACTTAAGGTAAGACTGACTATAACTGGACGGTCTATTTCTTTATCAAGAAACTCATATCTCAGGTTCTTAGGCAGTTCCTTAAGTTCTACAGTTGGTTTCTTGGGGCAAGGCATAGGATTAGGGGTAAGGGATAAACATTCGTGAAGGTTATCATAAATGTAGGGTTTTCTAAAATTGTCGTCTTCCAAAATAAGAGTTGATGGAAACTTAATTGTTTCAGTGACTTCTTCTTGTTCCAATTCCCTAACGCATTCATCAATGATATATATGGCATAACATTTATCTCCTATTACAGGTGCCATAAGAAATTTTGAAAGTATGAATTCTATCTACTCGTCACCTACCTCAAAGGTTAATTTCCCTTTTTTGACATCTATTATGGCTCCAGCGATCGATAAGAACGGTCTACCTAGGAGGATTGGTATGTCGTTATCTTCTTTAATGTTCATGACAACAAAGTCGGTAGGGATAAACAACTTCCTTATCCTAACAGGGACGTCTTCAAGTATGCCTATAGGGTATTTAACGGATCTATCGGCTAATTGAAGTGACATCTTAGTAGGTTGTAACTCTCCTAATTTTAACCTTTCACAAACCGCTAAAGGCATTAAGCTCACACTAGCTCCTAAGACTAGAAAGGCTTTTTCGATGACATGACTCCCCGAAATACAAGGAATGGAAAAAATTTCGGGATCTTTATCCTTTTTTGATAACTTATTCTCGGAAATAGAATTACATTCCAAGGGTTTCGGATCGTCGAGTCTACGTTTATTGGTAAGGATGTCTTTGAGAAACTTTGCGTAAGAAGGTATTTGGGTGATGGCTTCTGTAAAAGGGATTTCTACGTGAAGTTTTTCTATAACCTCAATGAATTTCTGATACTGGTTATTGATCTGGGTCTGTTTTAGTCTTTGCAGGTATGGTATTGGTGGTTTGTATGGCGGGGGTGGTACATAGATTTTGTCTTTAGGTTCTTCTCCTTTTTCTTGACTTCCCTGTTTTCCGGATTCCTCTGGTTCCTTCTCTTCATCTCTCTTAGAATTTTTGGGCTCACTCAATCTTGGGTTAAAAGGTTCCTCATAAGCGGTCCCACTTCGTAGAGTAATGGCATTTGCTTGTCCTTTCGGGTTCTGTTGAGGTTGTCCAGGGAATTGTCCTCCAGGTGTAGTCTGAGGGGCTTGGTTTAAAGCTACCTGAGAGATCTGGGTTTCAAGCATCTTATTGTGAGTGATTATTTGGTCAACCCTGGTTCCTAACTGGGTAATTAGTTCGTTAACATGAACGTTTTGGTTCATGAACTCCTTGTTTTGTTGTGTTTGAGCAGTGATAAAATTTTCCACAATTTTTTCAAGGCTCTTTTTTGGTTGCATAGGTTGATTTGATCTCAGGGCTTGGTAACCTTGATGTCTTGGAGGTGTGGTATTTTGGATAGGGTTATTATTTTTATAGGAGAAGTTTGGGTGATTCCTCCATCCTGGGTTGTAGGTGTTTGAAAATGGGTTCCCTTGGGTGTAGTTCACTTGTTCAGAGCTTGCTTCATTCAACAGGCTGCATTCTGCGGATTGGTGTCCTTGTGTCCCACATATCTCATAATCTGACGAAACTACAGCTGCAGTATTCAGGGTTGTACACATATGCTCAACTCTAAGGGCCAACACGTCCATTTTAGCTTGCATCATGTCTATAGAGCTTAACTCATGTATTCCTTTGTGGGCTTCCTTCTTTTCCACCATCGCTCGTTCTACTCCCCATGATTGATGGTTTTGGGCCATATCTTCGATAAGGGCACTAGCTTCAGGGTAAGGTTTGTTCATCAGTGCACCACCTGCGGTGGCGTCGATGGTCATCTTAGTGTTATAGTGACGTCTATTATAGAAGGTTTGAATGACTAACCAATTTTCTAGACCATGATGTGGGCATGCTCTTAATAGCTCATTATATCTCTCCTAGGCTTCGAACAACGATTCTCCTTGGTTTTGGGTAAATCTGGTTACTCGGGGGAAAATATCTAGCAAGGAATACTTTTCTAAGATCTTCCCAAGTTGTTATGGAATTGGATGAAAGGGAATCTAACCATGATAGGGCTTTATCTCTGAGGGAAGAAGGAAATAATCTTAAGCGGATCACCTCTGGAGTGGCTCCATTGGTTTCAAAGGTGTCTGCTAACTGGAGAAAGTTTTTTAAATGTTGATTTGGGTTCTCGGTAGCAAGACCTACGAATTGTCTCTGCTGTACTAATTGCAGCAGGGATGGTTTAAGTTCAAAATTATTAGTTGGGATGGCTGGGCTTACTATACTAGAACTAGGTTCCTCGTTGGATGGTTGGGAGAAATCCTTAAGAGGTATTTGATTTTGATCTTCGGTCATAGCTCTCCTAATTTTATGGAAAAATAAACGTGCGCGAGAGTAACGTTCAGGTTCAGCTAAAGGGTCTACTAAGCTTCTGGTACGGCGAGTCTTTCGCATTGACAGGCAGGTAACAACCTTAGTCTAAACGGTATAACAACGGGGTGTAAAATTTGACGAAATTGGTCCCCGGCAACGGCGCCAAAAACTTGATGCGTGTTTTTCGCAAGTGTACGAACGCGTCAGAGTAATATAAAAGATTGTCGAATCCACAGAGACCAAATATCAATCTATCATTAGCTATTGTTATGGTGTGTATCTAAGGCAATTGAAAATAGTAGTTTCAAGGAGTGCACAATGATAAATAAAGTAAATTTAAATTAATTAATAAAGACAGGTTCGAATGCAATTCACATAATCAAGTATTTGCTAATAGAACTACTTATGGGCAATGTTTTCTACTTTGAGAAGAACCAATTTGACGAGAACTGTCACTTTCGCGTAATCAGAACCAAGTTGTACTCCCTAATCAAACCCTCTTATTGTCACGGATAAAAAGGCGCACATTGTGTTAGAATAGTAAACCTATTTTTAAGAAATGTAGTATCTTAACCTAGTTGAAAAGTATTTTGACCTGGATTTTCTAACAAAAATAGGTTCTTACAAACCAGACTCTAAACTTCTTAACGCGTCCGAAAATGGTTTTAAAATCTCCTTTCTTTTTGAATTAAAAACTTCTAATGAACTAAACAAAGTGCTTTCGCTGTTTTTGAAATAGTTAAAAACAATTAAGTTTAAATAGACGTCAGACGACTTTCGATCTTACCCAACGGAACTTTAAAAAACAGGAAAACTTATATTGAAAGTCAAAATAGCCCTTAAGTGTTTCTACAAACAATTGTACAAATTATCGGTTCAATTATGATCCTTACATTCTAATCTTTATAAAATTAGCTAGACATGGTAAAGTAAAAGCAGTGCGGGAAATAAAGGAAAGTAAAGTACGGGGGCGTGAAATAAAGGAAAGTAAAGCAGTGTGGGAAATAAATAGACAAAAGTTACAGGAAATGAAGACCTGCTCCAATCGGAGGGTTGAATAAAATGGCGGCAGGATTAACTTTCTTCCAAAGTGCTCCAAGACTTAATCGTACAAACATATACAGACTCGATCACTCGATTGTAGTAACACTCCGATGTGAAGCGATACTACTTTTACAACTGATATATGCTTAAGATAACTAAGTTTGGATGATTGAAAAACGAAAACTAAAGTCCTATTTATAGGCATGGAAATAACATGAAAAGATGAGGATGCACCTAGCATTTAAATTTGGGAGGGAAAGCCTTTTTCTCTTGTGGCGCCCGCCACACCATCATGGCGCCCGCCATGTGTGAAAAGTGGTTGGGGAAGGTGGAGATCTTGGGGAGTTGGAAGTTGAGGGGAGGTTGAGATATGTCCACCTCATGGCTGACCCTATGGCGCCAGCCACAGTGGGAGCCACAAGCATAAAATGATAATTTACTTGATTTTAGCTCTTTTCAACTCCCTTTTTGCTCATTTTCTTGCTCGAGGCTCCAATTAAACTAAAAACCTGAAACAAAGGAAAACATAGTAATAACATAACAAAATGGAACTAAAAGACTTAGAATGCATGCGAAATCAGAGTAAAAAATACAGTAAAATTCAGTCTCATCAGTAGATCTTGGAAGTAAGAGGGAGAGAGATGGAACTTATTTTCATCAATATCAAATTCTGATTTTTGAAATTTTAGAGCTGCTGTCAGTAAAAGTGTCATAACGTTTTGCTCGAGATTCGGATTGAAGCGGTTATAGACTTTTTGGAAAGCTTACAAAATTCCTTACAATTTTCATATAAGATTTGCATTCAGGAGGTTTGTGAAGAATGAGATAAGTTCATTTTAATAGTTGGGTCTGCTGCTGATTTTTGAAAAATTCTGCATACGGGAATTCTCAACCAGTCTCATTGCAAGGAGGATAACTTTTTACTCGTAAATCAGATTTGAGCGATTCTTGAAGTTCTGGAATCTGTACAAAATTCTATTCGTTTTAGGATATAAATTTGTGATTGAGAAGTATTTGTTGAGGAGATAATTGTGTTCGAAGTTGAACATTTATTACTGAATTGGTTTTTGGAAAGATGAAAATGTTGAAAAAGAATAAAATGTTGATATTAGAGGGAATGTGAAGGTATCGGAGAATGAATAGAGATGTGATTTATGTCTAATGAGGACGATTAAAGTGTCGATGTTAGATGATAGTAATGTTGAGAGGAAGACGAAAGTTTGTGTAGTGTTGTTAAGAATTTTAACTTGGATGAAAGTTTTAATTGGAAGCGAACCGAGTTGGATTATGCTTGATGTTGTAGCAACTCTGGTGTTAGAAGAATATTTAAAGTTGTATTATGCTACTAGCATGTATAAGAGACCGTGTATCGTATTTTAGATGCGTTGGTATAATCATCGAAGTCAAAATTTAAGGAGGCTGAGGAGAAGTTGATAAGTCGTAGAAAGTTGGCAGAGCATTATGCTTACGGAATTTAGGCACAAGTTGAAGTATGCTATTGTATTGGGTAATAATGATTTATGCAACCGTTATGGTTGTCGACTGTCTATTGACAAATTGAGGAACTGACCACCCTTAATTTATTGTTGATAGTAGACGGAATCATAATTGATGGATAGATGTGTCATGCCAACTCGTATAGTATGTACGTCGAATTGGTTGGACTTAAGCCAAGCTTTTGAGAATTGAGTGATTTGTCAATGGTAATTCGTATGTAAGAAAATAACTTGGAGTTAAAGATGATAGTATGAAGTTGCACTTAAACTGAATTGTAATAAAGAAACTCATAGTTGGACTCTGGACAATTGGAATGTCGTTTAGCGACGAATTAAGTAACTTGAGACTTGAAGCTTTATTGAGATGATTAGAAAGGATAGTAGGTGGAAATGTAAAATGATGATTTGACAAGAATGTAAGACAAAGTTAAGTTGCAAAGTATTATAAGAAGTGAAATTATGAGTTGGTTTATTAAAGTGCAATTTTGGTCGAAACAAGAAGAGTTGTTTGGTTGTGTCGATTTGGATAAGAATTTATAAAGGGTTGTGTCGATAAAAGTACAAATCGAGAATTCAGTATGTTGAATTAGTTGGAAGTGAAGAATATGATTTATCTTGTGGAAATTCGTTGGACCATTGTACCTTATGTTGTTGTAATGATGTTACGTGTTTAACATAATTTTTGAAGGACGTATTGTTAAAAGATAAGTAAAGTTGTAGTTGTGTTTAAGTTGTGTGTTCTTATGTTGATGTGTTCTAAGTTATAAGTTGGTTACCTGTTGTGTTGTGTTGATAGTTTTCAAGCGTATTGCTTGAGGGTTCTTCGTGTTGTTGTTGCCATCGAAGTTGTAGATTATTGTTCGTATTATACGTAGGTTGCCTTTTGAGGTGAGAATTAACTAGTCGAATGGGTTAAGTATTTGGAGTAGTTGAGTCAGATGAATTTTCGAGGACGAAAAAATTCAAAGTGGGGGAGAGTTGTAACGTCCATTTATTTAATTAAATATAATTGTGGTATATTGTGTTAAGTCGCGTTGATTTAAGTTGATTTTCAAGATATCAGAATATTATGTTGGTAAGTGTAAGTTGGTTTAATTCGAATTAATTAATTAAGTCGATATAAGTCGTGGAAATACGATATGGAATATTCTCCGAGTATTGTTGGATATGTTAATTAGACCGTTTGGACCATTTGGTTGATAATCGGAATTTAATTTGTTAAGTCGGGAATATGTATTTAGTTGTGAATTTTTATTCGTTCGATTTGGCATTGTAGAGAATTAAATCGTTAAGTCGAAGGAATAATATTATAAGTAATATTATTAATTATCGGAGCGTGTTGGTTAATGAGCTTGAATTGCGTCGGAATTAGAAATTAAAGGGAGTTTAAGAATTAGGCCCATTAATATTATATTGGATTATTATTATTTTATTTAATAAAAAGAAAGAATAAAACAAAAAGAATGAGAAAAAGGAAATAACGGTAAGAAGATAACATTGAGAAAAAGAGGATCGAAGAAAATTTTGAGAAATCGTGAAATTGGGAACGAGGGAAATTGGGAGAACGTGAATACGAGAAGTTGACGTTGGGAATGTCAAAACGGAAAATCGATCAGATATTTGAAGCGGTCACCGATTAAGGTAAGGGTGGGGTTTGATCTTTATAATCGGGTTTGATAAATGATACTATGATTGGGTAGTTAGGTTGCTGAGTTCTTGTTGATATTGATGATGTGTATAAAGATCTGTAACTTATTATTTCAGTAATTGGTTGTGGGCAATTATTGCCCGATAGCTAATTTTTGTTGATTATGTGTTGTTCTGTTTGTGTTGATTTTATTGGTTTTACTGTGTTGCGAGCAAATTTGGAAAAACGTTGTTTTGGGGACGATAAAACGATAACACAGAGACCGGTAGTAGAGGGAGCAACTTGCTCCCTGAGGCATGGCGCACGCCATAGCCCTAAAGTGGCAAGGGCCACTTGAATTTGTGAAGGCAAAAGTGGCGGTGGGCATCTGGTTAAATGACGCAAGCCATGCAGGTTTTGCGAAAAAGCCACTTTGGTGGCCACTTTGTTAAGTGGTGGTGGCCACTTGGTGGGTAGGATTTGTGTTGTATTATTTTAATGGAAATACATAACTTAATTAGTATTACTTTTCATGAAATAAACCTAATGAGGTAACAATAAATAATATGTTGATTTTTATATTTAATAAGAGTTTTTAAAGTGTATGGGTGCCACATTTTGTGGCCATTTTATTGTGATATGGCGCCAGCCATATTTGGTGGTGGTGAGTGCCACATTGTTATGTGGCTACCAAGGAAAAAAGTGGCGCACGCCACTAGGTTATTCTACCTAGGTAAAGTTGTTTTTGTTTTATCCCATTAAATTATTATTGTGTTAAATTATCTCCTTAATAAACAATTCTAATAAAGTAATAAAGTGCTAATGAAACATTGGTTTAAATCATGGGTTGGTTATAACACTAGTTACATTAGAATTAATAAAGAAGAAAAATGATGTTGTAGGATTAGTGCAATTGACTGTATCGAAAACTTAATTTATCAGTTTCATAAAAGAAATTAGTTGGCAACAGTGGTGTCCTTTGAGTGTTAGCAGAAAACATTTTTGCAATTTAAATTATGAATATTCTAAGTATATGAAATGGTATTCTATTAATGATCAAAAAATGGTACTAGAATTATTAGAATCAGTGGAAAGCAAGTATTAGTAGGGAACTAAACCATTTTTGGGTATTTCGGCTGTGATGAAATTTTGATAGAAAATGAAGTAGTTTTAGAAAATTGATAGAAACAAAATTTTTGCTAAAACTGTGTTTTCTATGACAAAATAATTTCCCAAAAATAATAGCTTTGACAAAATTTCCAGAATAAGTCGAAAATAATCGAAGAATGATAGAAATAGTGTCGGTTTATCCATTTTAGGCAAAAGATGTAGTTGCCCGGAATTTAACGAAAATTGTCGGGGTAAGTCGGGTAGTTTAGTAGTTGATTTTTATTACGTTGTTTGTCGAAAATAAGTTTTAAAGTTGAGTTACAGGTACAGGTAAGTTGGTAAGTGGTTCTGGTTTACGGAATATTCCTAAAGTTGTTAAATGGAAGGCTTTATAAGCCAAAGTCGATTTTAAGTTGCCTTGTCGTATAAGTTGTTTGTGTTAATTGTTTATGTCGTATGAGTTGCTCCTGTTGTTTACGTTGTTTTGTGTTTCCGATGATGTTGTGTTGTTATGTTGGAGGCTTTTATGCCGAAGTTGAATATAAGTTATTTATGTCGTAACAGTTGTTGTGTTGCTAAAGTTGTTATGTTTGAGGCTTTTATGCCAAAGTTGAATATAAGTTGTTTATGTCATAAAAGTTGTTGTGTTGCTTGTGTTGTTATCTTGTTTGCGTTGTAAAGTCGTGGATGTCATGTAGATCATATGCATTTATATAGGAGTCGTTGCTCACACCACATTGGCCTGGATTGGAAATTAAGTTGAAAGTTGAAGGCTTATGCCTTGATGCCTCGGTAAATTGGCAAAATTATTAAGTTGAAGGCTTATGCCTTGCAGATAACTCGATAACCTGGTATATTCTCAGTTGGGATTTTTATTCCAATGGTACCATATGCATATGCATAGTTGAGTCGCATTGTGTTGTAGTTTTGATGTTGATTATGTGTTTATGTTGTTCAAGTTGATAAGTTGCTATATTGTTTTTAAGTTGATTAAATGAAATGTGTTGATTTGCCTGATTAAGTAGTTTGTGTGGAATATATGATTATGTGGTATATGTAGAAAACGTTGATGGATATAATAGTAGTAAAGTAAGTTGATAACAGTTGGATGATTGTTAAGTCGTTGTTTTACTGTTGATATTGTGAACTGGTGAATTATTATGATCCTTATCTAAGTATTATTTATTAGATGCAGTTTATAATTATCGATATCTCACCCCTTCTGTTTGAATGTTACCCCTATATTGGTAACGTGCAGGTAGCTTGAAGGAAGATGATTATCTTCGCTAGTTCGAGTCGGTGTCGGTGCTCTGATACGTAACACTCGAGGAATGGACGCTTAGTTGTTTTAGTTGTTGTTTATAAGTTGTTTCAGTATGATTATGTTGTTTCTAAGTTGTTTTAAGTTGAATAACATGTTATACCATGTTTAGTTGAAAACTTGAAAATCCGATGTGATGTTGAAAAGATGTTTTAGAATAAAATAAAGTTGTTATTTGTCTCTTGGTGTTTAAGTGTTATGTATTCATGTTGAATATGCGATAAGTGTTTAATTGTTGTTTTTAAATTTGAAAATGTGACATCCTATTTTAAAGATGAATTTTTGAAACTTTGATTTATGAATTTTTTGTCGGGTAGATTTGGGGTGTTATAACTCCAACCACTCGCAATTTAACGATCTCGAAATGCAAACCTTGTTTGCTATAAAAAAAGATTAAAATGAACTGGACACTTACAATGATGTATCACTTTAGGAAAATTCTCACTTTATCAAGTGGTCTTCCATATACAAGACTCATTTCTCGGATTTTGGAAGCAACAGAACTAGACCTCAAACGTGAACCATAAGTGAAGATGAAGTCCAAAGAAAATAAGATCAATGGTAGAACCACAGTGAAAAATACGAGAATTATTTGTTGTAATGATGGTATCTATAGGTATGGAGATGTTTCTTCCTCATCCTCCAATCCACCAATTCCGGAAGGTGGCATAACCAATGAGTTTCTCTACACTACTATGGTCAACAATCACCGAGAAACCACTCACGCCATTAACTCGCATTGCAAACTTGTCCTTTCAATGAACAACCAAAATGAAGATGCCGAAGCAAGTGACGAAGATGGTGAAAGAGAAGAGGAAGATGAGGAAGATGATGAGGATGGGATTCCTGAGAATGAAGAGTAAACCCTACTCGTTTTTATGCTTTTGCTATATTAGGACTAATCCCCCCTCTCACCCCATATTTTGGATTTTCTAGTAAAAATACCTTCAAGCTCTAACAATGGAAGTTCTCATAAACCTTATCTGTGCCTCTTCTCCCAATTTTGTTTTCATGTATTCCCTTTTTCCAAAACTCTACAAGCAACTTATTTATCCCTAACCTAATTCTTAATCTTTTAAAATTTCACTAAGACCCAACTTATGTTATAAATTTCACAAATTCCATCATATTTTCTACTTTCTATTTCCACCCAAAAGTCTCATTTTCTTTTTTTCTAATAAATCAAATAAAATAGCTATAATTCAAATTATTTTAATTATTCTAATTCTTTTACCACCCCCACCAATGCTCTCACTACACTCCACCAATGCCCACATACACATACTAATCACCATACATATTTAATTAAAAGCACGCCAAATAATAATTAAATAAATAAAATGCAAAATAATCATATTAAATAATTTTAATCAAATTCCGGGGTGTTACAACTATCCCCCACTTATAGAATTTTCGCCCTCGAAAATTTCTTGAAGGAAACTGAGTCGGATACGACTCCTTCATCATGCTCTCCAACTCCTAAGTCTTGCTTCCACCAGCTGGTCCTTTTAGAACTACCTTACCCAAGGCAATCTCCTTACCACTCAATTGATACACTTATCGATCTTCTATCTGCATGGGTGATGCCTCAAAAGTTAGGTTCTCTCTCACTTGTACATCATCCATTTTGATCACATGAGACGAATCCAGAATGTATCTCCTCAACTGAAACACATGAAACACATCATGAAGATTAGCAATCGGTGGTGGCAAAGCAATCTGATGGGCCACTTCTCCAATCCTATGCAAGATCTAATATGGACCAACAAAGTGTGGCGTGCGCTTTCAAGAATTCAAAGCTCGACCAACACCAATTACCATAGTAACTAGAAAAAACACATTATCTCCCTCTTGGAACTCAAGTTCTTTCCTCTGTTTGGTATGGTAGGTCTTCTGGAGACTCTATGAAGCTTTCATCTTCTCTTGGATCATCTTGATCTTCTTAGATGTTTATTGAACAATCCCAGGTCCAATCACCGCACACTCGTCTGATTCATACCAACACAAAGATGTCTTACACCTTCTACCATATAAATCTTTGAAAGGTGTCATTCCAATGATATAATGGAAGTTGTTGTTGTAATTTAACTCAATCAACATCAAGTAACTATCCCAAACACCTCATGGTTCCCATCAAGTATGATGTATGTAAAAGGGTACAAATAACTTTCCTTCACATAACCGACTTCTGAACCTCGACAATGGTTGTGATGACCTTGTCATATCCTTTCCATTCCATGGGTTTTATCAATATTTTCTCTTTCCCTTATGGAAATAAATTAAATTCGGCGACGACTCTTATTTTACTCCATCCGCGAGCTTTTCTCGTGAAGTCGTATTTTTTAAGGTTCGACATCGAGCCACCGACTCCAAAGCATCAACAATTGTGTGATCTTTTCTTCCATCCATTTCTCTACACACCAAAAAACAGTTATTAGAAGAAACAACGCATCGGTAGTGCACACACACATGTCATATACAAGGCAATAATTAACATGTCAAAAACCTGGCTGGATGGACAAACTAGACTTTGATACCACTAATATTTGTTTCTCTCAAAATAAAACCTTAATATCCCTATCTTTCACATGCAGCGAACTCTTCTTCATAAGTTTCTTCATACTAAAAGGTAATCATGTTCATACACTCTATCTTTACTCTTCTTCTTCATAAGCTTTCTTCCATATTTTCATATGCTTTATTCCATTTTTCTTCATATAGGTTCTTCCATTTTTTTCCATAAGCTTTCATTTGGCTCGATTTTCGTGTTTTCATTCGGCAGAAAGCATATGGTTTAGAGTTTATGGTTTTCATTTGGCATGATTTTTGTTTTGTTATCTGTACTTGAATATCCGTTTTAAAATGGATCTCGGTTACCATATCTATTTCATGTATGACATTTGTTCTTCTTAAAAATATAAAAAATCTCTATTACCATGTTGGCTCCATGAAATGATCTATGTTTTCGTGTTCTTCTTAAAAATCTAATATGTGTCTAGGTCAAATTTATTACATTTATGACACTAGTTCAATAGAGACATCACTATATTATACATTACTCGGGTTTTTGTTTATGTTAATATTTTGTTAATGTCATGCTAGTTTATGTTTCCAAATCAGGGTAACATCTTGTTTATAGTTTTACAATGTCATAGTAGTTTAGGTTTCCAAATCAGGTTAACATGTTAATACAAATTTTGAATTGTAAGTATTATCACAAATTGTATGTGTTGCTATGAAAAAAAATACAAGGAGAATGAAGCTAATGTGAAAGTTGCAAACTTGTGTGAAAAACCCAAATAATGAGACACAAGAAAAAGGTATAAGTGTTTTGACGTTGTGTATAGATTAAAGATGCGGACGAGCATCCTTAAGACTATGATACGGACGAGTATCGGTAGAAACAAACGCTAACGCATGTTCAGAGATGATGGTACGAACGAGTACCAACTGGTTAACAAAGAACACGGACGAGTGTCGAATCTGAGGAAGATGAGTAGGGTATATAAGACACGGACGAGTATCTGTATGAGTAAAGTAAGCATGAGTGAGACACAGACGAGTGTTAAACTTGCTGGGGAGAATATGACACAGACGAGTATCGTAAGAGAAAGTGTATAAGTTATGAACTTTATGAATGTAAGAGATATTCTGAGGACCTATGGGGATAAGATGACACGGACGGGTGTCGGAGGAAGTGTGTTATAAACAAGTGTTTGGTTTATAATGAGTGTTTAGGCAACCATGCTTGGGAATGGTAACACGGACGAGTGTCCAAAGAGTGTATAGATATCTGTAGGGGAGTAATACGACACGAACGAGTATCGGAAAAAGTGTATATGTGTATGAGTGAGTGCAAAGGGGATGCTTTGGCTTTCTGTTGGGACCGTGAGTCTTTGTATATACATACATTGCTGATGGAATGTTGGTGCACACAAATGTTTGATTCGAAGCATGGCTTATGATTATGCAGTATGTTTGATTTTTTGCTGCAATGCTCCGTATTAGACGGAATGCTACGCTCTGAGGGGAAATATGATGCAAATGCTATGATTATGCAAAGATACCGATCCGGGATACGGATCCCGTTGCGGTGAAGATCTCTGGCTGATCTGCTTTGAAAGAATGTCCCAGCTGGGGGAAAAGATCATTGGTAGATCTAATAAGGTGTATGACTCTGCTTGGGGAAACAAGTCACTGATAGACCTATCTTTGGTGATGGGGAGCCCAGCTAGGGTCTGTGGAAGCTTTTCGCCACTTTGTTGTGAAATCTTCAGACATTGCTCTTCTGGATAGAGGTTGAAACTCTGTGGGGAGATGGTTCCCTGTCTAATACTTGGCTGGGGAGGAATGATCACTGAACGATATTCCTAGAGGTTTTTGTGGGGCTCCTGCTGAGGATGACGAACTTAGTCGGGGAAATGAGCCCCTTCTGATGCTGCTTTTAGAGAGAGTGCTGGAGAAGCGGTGTCCAGCAACTCTTGATGGGGAGAGAGCACCTCCGATGTTGTTTGGAAGATGTGCTGAGTGAATAAAGATTTGGCAGCTTGCTGGGGAGAAGCTTTCATGCCCCGTGCTGCGCTTTGACTATCTGCAATCCTGTTATGACAAAGAAACACACAAGTATCCCGAGGTATCCCTTACTGGATTCCATCATAGGAGTTTAGGCACTCCCGGAAGCAAATATATTTCCTGTAAGCACGTAATTTAGAAAAGACGCATCTGTATTTATGCAATCAATATCTTAAGGACATCGGACATTTTGCAAATGAAAATAAAATGTACGAGACGAAATATGATTGAAAATCTGATTTTATTAAATTGGGTGCCCTGAATTGGCAAATACAGTCGAGGAAACATATCCCCTGAAAAGAGGAGATTGTTACAAATTGAGAAACAAAAAGGTGTTGGCAATATTGATGACGCTTTAGTGTGCTTCCCTTTTGCTATGACTCGTATGACATTGACATTCTTCTCATCCTGCTTTTTGAAGAAGGCTGATTCTGACCGATGCTCGAACCTTTCAAAGCTTGCCATGTTGTAGGTGATACAGACGAATTCAGAATACAGTTGTTCGCTTATTCCCTTATTTTGCGTGGATCGCCCTTTCGAGTTTTCAATCCACCGGGATACCCATTTTTGCCTGAGCTGTCCAATGCGGCTTTTCAACTCAGCGGGTGTACATTTTTATTTATTTTCCCTTATTTTTGCCCGAGTCTTTTATTCTGTTTTTGACTCGCCGGGATGCCCTATTTTTGCCTGGACTTACATTCTGTTTTTATGTCCAGCGGGTCATTTTATGCGAAATATTTTTTAACTGCATCTGAATTTACAGGGGACAGGAAGTCTTCACCATCCATAGTACTGAGCATCAGTGCTCCACCAGAGAAAACTTTCTTTACTATGAATGGACCATCGTAATTCGGAGTCCATTTGCCCCTGTGGTCTGTATGAGGAGGAAGGAGTCTTTTCAGCACAAGATCTCCCACCTGGTATTCCCGAAGCCTGACCTTCTGATCGAAGGCTTTCTTCATTCTCTTCTGATATAACTGCCCATGACAGATTGCAGCCAATCTCTTTTCTTCGATCAGACTCAGTTGTTCGTATCGGGATCGGACCCATTCTGCTTCGTTCAATTTAACATCCATTAGTATCCGCAAGGAGGGTAATTCAACTTCAACAGGTAGGACTGCCTCCATACCATACACAAGCTGATACTGTGTTGCCCCAGTGGATGTTCTGATTGATGTACGGTACCCATGCAAGGCAAATGGTAGCATTTCATGCCAGTCTTTGTTGGTGACCACCATCTTCTGCACAATCTTCTTGATATTCTTGTTAGCTGCCTCTACAGCGCCATTCATTTTTGGCCTGTAAGGAGAAGAATTGTGGTGTTGGATTTTGAAGTCCCGGCATAATTCTGCCATCATTTTAATGTTCAAGTCGGAACCATTATCATTAATGATTCGCTCGGGCACTCCATACCGACAGATGATATCTCTCTTCAGGAATCGAGCTACCACTTGCCTGGTGACATTTGCATAGGAAGCTGCTTCGACCCACTTGGTAAAATAATCAATGGCTACCAAGATGAATCTGTGGCCATTTGAAGGAGTCGGTTCAATCTTGCCAATCATATCAATGCCCCACATGGCAAAGGGCCAAGGTGAAGACATCACATTCAGAGGATTCGGAGGCACATGCACTTTATCTGCATAAATCTGGCATTTATGACACTTCCGGGCATAAGCACAACAGTCTGCATCCATTGTGATCCAGTAATAGCCTGACCTTAGCAACTTTTTAGCCATAGCATGCCCTCCAGCATGGGTACCAAAAGATCCTTCGTGCACCTCGTGCATCAGCAAGTCTGCTTCTGCCTTATCAACACATCTGAGAAGTACCATATCGAAGTTTCTTTTGTACAAGGAACCATCAGCATTCAGAAAGAAACTACCAGCAAGCCTTCTTAATGTCTTCTTGTCATTGGATGATGCCCCAGGTGGGTATGTTTGATCCTCCAAGAAGCACTTGATGTCATGGAACCAAGGCTTATCATCTTTAGCAAGGTCTGCTGAGAATACATATGCTGGTCTATCAAGTCTGGATACTGAAATCCGAGGAACAAAGTTGGCAGCTTGAACTTTGATCATGGATGAAATGGTAGCCAGAGCATCTTCAAACTGATTTTCGTCTCGAGGGATATACTCAAGTTTGACTGTTGTAAAGAATGTAAGCAACCTCCTTGTATAGTCCCGGTAAGGTATCAGATGCTCCTGGTGAGTATACCATTTGCCGTTGGTTTGATTAATTACCAGAGCTGAATCTTCGAACACAGTTAAAGTCTTGATCCTGAGGTCAATGGCTTCCTCAAGACCCATGATACAAGCTTCGTATTCAGCTTCGTTGTTAGTGCAGTTAAAGGTGAGTTTTGCCGAGAAAGTCATGTTAACTCCCTTAGGTGTAATGAGTACTGCACCAACACCACAACCATTCATATTAACAGCCCCTTCAAACATCATAGTCCATTCTTCTTATGGGTCAGGCACTTCAGTGTGAATAGGCTCTTCATGATCTTTTACTTTTATGAACATGATGTCTTCATCAGGGAAGTCAAATCTAATTGGCTGGTAATCATCAATGGGTTGCTCAGCAAGATAATCAGACAATACACTGCCTTTGATGGCTTTCTGAGAGGTGTACTGAATGTCATATTCTGTGAGAATCATTTGCCATCTTGCAACCCGTCCGGTAAGTGATGACTTCTCGAATATGTACTTAACTGGGTCCATCTTGGATATCAATAAAGTAGTGTGGGTCAACATATACTGTCTCAGTCGGCGAGCAGCCCACGCTAAAGCATAGCAAGTTTTCTCGAGCAGTGAATAACGTTGTTCACAGTCGGTAAACTTTTTGCTTAGGTAGTAAATTGCATACTCTTTTCGACCAGACTTGTCATGCTGGCCCAGCACACACCCCATTGACTCTTCTAGTACTGTCAAGTACATTATTAGAGGTCTTCCTTCAACTGGAGGCATAAGGATTGGAGGCTCTTGTAGGTATTCCTTGATTTTGTCAAAAGCCCTCTGGAAGTCTTCATTCCACCTGACCGTTTGTTCTTTTCTTAACAACTTGAACAGAGGCTCACAGGTTGCAGTAAGGTGAGATATGAACCGTGAAATGTAGTTCAATCTACCTAAGAACCCCCGAACTTCTTTTTCAGTCTTTGGTGCAGGCATTTCTTGAATGGCTTTGACTTTGTCAGGGTCAACTTCAATTCCCTTTTCACTTACAATGAACCCCAGCAGCTTACCGGATCGCACCCCGAATGTGCATTTGTTGGGGTTTAGCTTCAGCTGGTACTTCCTCAGACGTTTGAACAGCTTCAACAAATTTACCAGGTGGTCTTCTTCAGTGAGGGACTTGGCAATCATGTCATCCACATAACATTCAATTTCTTTGTGGATCATGTCGTGGAATAATGTCACCATAGCCCATTGATAAGTGGCACCAACATTCTTCAGTCCGAATGGCATTACCTTATAACAGAATGTGCCCCAGGGTGTGATGAAGGTTGTCTTCTCCATGTCTTCAGGTGACATCTTGATCTGATTATATCCTGAAAATCCATCCATGAAGGAGAACACCGAGAACTGAGCTGTATTGTCGACCAATACATCAATGTGAGGTAATGGGAAGTCATCTTTTGGGCTGGCTCTGTTCAGATCCCGGTAATCCACACACATCCTCACCTTGCCATCCTTCTTAGGCATAGGTACAATGTTAGCAACCCACGGCGGGTAACTAGTTACAGCAAGAAAACCGGCGTCCCACTGTTTTTGTACCTCTTCCTTTATCTTCATAGCCATATCCGAACGAGTACGGTGCAACTTCTGTTTTACTGGCGGACAGTCTTCTTTTAGAGGCAGCTTGTGCATAACAATGTCGGTGTCCAACCCGAGCATATCCTGATAAGACCAAGCGAAAACATCCACATACTCCCGAAGCATGTTAATAAGTTGCTCTTTTACTGAATCTTGCAGACAGGCCCCGATCTTAACTTCTTTCAGGTCTTCTTCTGTACCAAGATTAACCGTCTCAACCTCCTCCTGATGAGGAGTGATAACCTTCTCCTCTTGTCTTAAGAACCTGGCTAGTTCTTCAGGTAGCTCATAATCTTCTTCAACCCCTTCATCGGCTTGATTAATCGCATTGCCAAAGTCATACGAAGTCATAGCAGTGTTGTTGTCGGTGCAGTCTGGAGGGTATTCTCTGCAATGGTTTAGATCGGTTTATTTTAGTGATCAGTTTTATCTTGTTTAGAAAAAGTGAAAATGAAGTTATTTATCTTGAAAAACATTGCCATTTTATTTTTGTACAAAAAATGAAAAATGAAAAACAGTGAGCGGAAAAGAAAAGACTCATTTGCAAAAGATGTCTTGATATTCATTAATTGATCGTTTGCACAAAATACAAGATGGCCCGATTACAAAATGAGCCCTGACATCTTGGGCAAGATGCAGGACTTGATGCATTCTTTAAAGATAGGAAATAATAATTACTCTGCAGGAGTAACTCTTATAATTTCCTGGGAAGACCAGTTTGAGACACGGTTCCCCAGGATCCTTGGACGTATCCAGCTTTCCAGGTTGCGATCGTCTTCTGACTCATCTTCCAAACTGTTCACAGCATCCGGGGTGAGCATCCCCCCGCTGACAAACTTGGGCTCCAATGCAGCCTCTGGTTGATCTTGTCGAGTTGGTCTGTAACCCAACCCGAATCGGTCTTCTTTCTTTTCAACTAGCAGCAGCTTGCCCCAGCATTGAGCGGTACCTTCCTCAACAACCTTCCGGGCTTGTTGATATGATGTGATGGAAGTCCCAGACACAGTAGATGCTTCATTGATGTTTAGGGCTTCAAACCCTTGACTCATGGTCTCATGGATCTCTCCATCCATTTCAATGTATTTGAAAGTAGCCAACTGGATAACGAAGATATCCTCTTCCCCATAAATGATAATGACTTGGCC
Organism: Lathyrus aphaca; assembly: GCA_963966055.1. Lineage (NCBI taxonomy): Eukaryota > Viridiplantae > Streptophyta > Magnoliopsida > Fabales > Fabaceae > Lathyrus > Lathyrus aphaca. The sequence goes on along the minus strand of OZ014519.1, from coordinate 405,286,731 downwards.
CTCCCACTCAAATTTTAACTTCTGGTGAAGGGTTGATGTCACGGCGCCAGCGGCGTGTATCCATGGTCTACCCAATAGACAGCAGTAGGCAGGCTGTATATCCATCACAAAGAAGGTCGTTTTGAAAACCTATGGACCAATCATTATTGGCAACTCTATCTCTCCCAGAACTGATCTTTTAGAGCCGTCAAAGGCTCTCACTACCAAGTTGCTTGGGCGTAGTGCCAATCCATCATACTCCAGCTTCACAAGGGCTTTCTTGGGTAGGACATTGAGTGATGACCCTGTGTCCACCAATAGGTGAGAAAGAACTGCACCCTTACACTCCAAGGTAATGTGCAAAGCCTTGTTGTGATTGTGACCTTCCGTTGTCAGATCAGTGTTGGTAAATCCTAGTCATGACTAGCGTTGACATTTCCAACCACAGCCTCTAACCGATTGACAGTAATCTCCTCCGGCACATAAGCTGCATGCAGGACCTTTAATAGTGCGTTCCGATGAGCCTCGGAGCACATTAGCAATGATAGTATGGAGATTTTGGAAGGTGTTTGGTGAAGCTGGTCCACCACCTTATAATCACTCTTCTTGATTATTCACATGAATTCATCAACCTCTTGATCAAAAGGAGTCTTCCAAGTTTCTTTAGCCACTGGTTCTTCTTGCACCACGTTCTTCCCTTTTGCCTTAGCAGCAACTTCTGCTTCAGCAATGGGTCTTGGTATTTGTGAGGCAAAGAGGCATCCTCTTCTAGTGAAGCCTCCGCCTCCCCCCACATTGTCTACCTGAGGTGAAGAATTTGATGACTCTAAGGTGATTTTCTGCCCCTCGCAGTATAGATCTGAGCCATAATGCCAAGGGATGGCATTATTGCTTTCGTAAGGAACTGGCCCAGGCACTGTGATAGTGATCGGACTGATAGCAGCTGCTGAAGGGACCACAATGGTGTGTGGATCATAATATATGGTAATTGGGGCTCTGACAGGAGTAGCATTTTGTTGTGAGTTGTTGGAAGGAACATTTGCGGGATCGTAGTATATTGTAACCGTTGAGACGCTTTCATTAACTGTTGCTGATGTTGTAGACGGAGTTGATTGGACGGGTGTTGAAGTTGTAGTAGGAACTGTGACTGAATCTGTATTCGTCGAAGTGATTGATTGAATATTTGTTGGAGTTGTAGCAGAATCTGTTGGAACAATGGTTGCTGATGTTGTAGGAGTATTTGTGATTGTTGATGAAGGAATTGTTGGAGTTGTAGTTGCTGTTGTCGTAATCTGAAGAATGCCATCTCTAATGAGGCCATCTATGCCATTTCTCAGTCTCTCACATCCATTAACGGCAATGTTGCAATATCCACAGCCGACTTCACATCCGGGGAACACTTGGCATTCTAACAGCTGAGCTTTGATTTCAACCAAGGGTGTTCGGATTTGTGCAACATTGTTAATTAATGTGGATGATTTGCCCTCCTCAATAGCATTGATCCTAGGCCCGTTGTGACTAGGCATTGGATTTCTTGTAACGTTCAGAGGAGGTGCAAAATTGAGAGCTTTTGATTCCACCAGATCTTGGACTTTCATTTGTAGGGCCCTGCATTTTTCAGTGTTATGCCCCGGTGCGTTCGAGTGGATGCACACTTGGCATTTGCATCATAGTTCTTTGGCATATTGAGAGGATCTGGAGGTGCCAACGTCCTTAACTCAACTAGGTTGAGCTTTAGGAGTTGTGGCAAGAGTGCAACATACGACATTGGGATTGGGTTAATTACCCTGTTTGCTTGTGATGGCCTCTGTTGGAAGGGACGCTGCTGTTGGTTGCTATTGTTGCTGTTGTACGACCTTTGTTGCGGATAATGAGCTTGTTGTTGATACTGTGGTTGTTGTTGTTGAGGATATGATGATTGTTGTGGAATTGGAGCTGGGATGGTAACAGCTGCTACTGACCGATGAGCATATTGAGGCCTGCCCCTGCTTGTATGAATGGAATTTGTTTCACCTGCCCTCCGGGGTCCCGCAAAAGGTTTTCTAGGATTGCTGGAGGAACTTGCACCACTGTCGGAGATTTTGCCCATCTTTAAGAGACTTTCAATCCTCTCACCAGCTATGACCACATCAGCAAAACTGGTAGAGGAGAAAGCAGCCAGTCTATCAATATAAGTCCCTTGCAATGTGTTCATGAACATGTCAGCCATTTCCCTTTCTGACATGGGTGGTTGGACAGCAGCAGCAAGCTGTCTCCATCTTTGAGCATAATCCCGGAAGCTCTCTCTAGAAGACTGAGACATGCCCATTAGAAGGGTTCTATTGGGAGCCATGTCCAAGTTGTACTGATATTGCCGGATGAAAGCTTCGGCCAGATCCTTCCAACATCTTATGGTGGCCCTAGTCAAATGCGAATACCATTCTCTCGAAGCTCCAGTCAGACTGTCCTCAAAGTAGAACATCCATAACTTTTCATCCATGGTATAAGCCTTGAGCCTTCCCAAGAAAGACTGCAGATGAGTGCGAGGATAGGAGGTACCATTGTACTTTTCAAAGCATGGGGTTTTAAATTTGTGGGGAATTCTCACCCCATCTACTAGTCCCATATCCATCACATCGAAGCCCAAAGAATTCTGAGATTCCAAAGATCTTAACTTTTCAGCAATCTCATCCAATCTTCTGTCGTATACCTCATCTCCAGCCCCAATGACACTGAACTGTTCTCCCTAGGGATCCTCCTGCAGGACTTGGCCCCCAGCAGTATTACCTTGACCATTCCTCGGGATGTTAACTTCTGGATTCAGATGGGGCCCATACTCCGGTGGATCAATGCGAGCTTGTCCCCGTTCATTGTTGCTAGTTCCTCCTGTTCCAAGATGAGGTTCCTCAGGAGTTTGTCTTTCCACCAGCTCTCTTAGCCTTTCTTGACTCTGGGCTAAGCCAGTCATCACTGCCATAAACTGAACATTTTATTTCTCATCTCTACTCTCTCATTGGCCATCTGATTTCTGACCTCAGTCAGATCCTGCTGTACTTGCTCCATTTGAATACCGGGAAGGTTGTTACGAGTCGGGTACCGGTGCGTGCGGTTGAGAGGGAACACTCGGCGACGAGCAATGTTTCCTGAAATCACAACAAAGTTAGAAACAAAAATAATAACAAAACCTACAAAAAAAAAACAAAGTTAGTATGCAATGCAGTATGCTTATTTGTTTTCCAAGGTATCCGGTTTGGTTCTTGGTTTTGACCTTTCCAGACCTCGAGGAAGATGTGTGATGTTGTTGAGAGAAAAGCCCAAATGAAAACAAACTAAAATATATTACAAGTGATGAACAATACATAGTTTGTTTTACAATACATGCCCATGGAGGGTCAAAATACAACAAAAGGAAAAGTACATCAAATGGAAGCAAACAACAAGCAAAGAATCAGACATCCAGTCCAAACTCATCCTCTCTGACCTCCTTCAAGAGTGCCTCAGTCACTGGACCAGCTGGGTGCTCTGTAATGGTCCTAATGAGGAGGTTCCTAGTAGCAATGGCAGTAGTCAGCTTTTTATGCCTGTCATGGTCCTTTGATCTCTTCAAACCTGCTCTGAGCTTCAACTCTGTTATCTCTTTCTGTGCAGCCAACAGAGCTTCCTGCTGTTTCTTCTCATTGCCCTCTAGCTGTTCAATCTTGGCTTGAGTCTTCTAGTCTTCTTGTGTACGGGCTTCGGAGATCCTGACCCACCTAGCCTGACTCTCTTGCAGATAGTGCTCAGCCCTAGCTTTCTGAATCTTGGCCTCTTTACAGGCATTCTTCAATATCTGTTCCCCAACCCTTGATTTCCTTATGTAGTCTTCTGTCTTTTCAATTTTGGCAAGGTGCTCAACCTTGAGCTTTTCCAATCTCTCAATGTCCAGGTGACCATCACTTCTTTCCCAAAGAGTCTTCTTCAAGGCCTGGGATAACTGCTCATTCCTTTCTTTCAACTTTTCAAATTCCTCCAGGCTAACCGTTGCTGCAGGTCGTACTGTGGATGGTCCAGGTATGTCTTCCAAGGTGAAAGGCATTCTGGTAATCTGAGCTCTAGTACGGGACCAGTCTGAGTACTGAGCTGAAGCAACATTGTTACATCTTCCAAGAATAGCTACCCCTTTTGTCTGGATGTTGTCCCAAGCCCAAGATGCTTGTCTGACAACAGCTGAATTAGGTTGTACTTCACAATATAGGGTCTCAGCTAAATCCTGTCCCTTAGGAGGGTGGACCAAGGCATATCCCAATTGTCTCTTAAACAGTAAAGGATTGAAGTTGATGCAACCCTTCACTCCTATCAGAGGCACATTTGGGTATTGTCCACAGCTGGTGATAATGTCCTTGCCCTTGGTGCTCTGGGTGCACCATCTAATATCATCTGAAGTCAAGGCAATGAACCTCTTGGCCCAATTCTTCTGCTGGTGGGGATTCAAGAAAGTATCTGACTTAGGCAGGTGTCTGAGCAGCCAGGTGTAAAACAAAGGAGCACAACATCTTACCAACTTCCCCCTTTGTTTCTCATTCCTCTGATGAACGGAGTAGTAAAAATCTCCTAGCAATGTAGGCACTGGGTTCTTTAGAAGAAACAAATGGATAGCATTCTTGCTGACAAATTTTGGCTCATCTGCAAACAGTATAGCCCCATATATGCTAAGGGCTAATAATGCACAGACTGCCTTCCATTCTCCCAATGAAGCCTTCAGGATGGCCTGAGAGATCAAGAAGTCCAAATGCAAACCAGGAATCCCAGCTTTTGTTGTCATACTTTGCTCAATAAGGGCAGGCTCCAAGTACAGTGCCCTTGCTATCTCTTCATTTTTGGGAGCAGTCATCTCTGGGTTGAAGGGGATTCCACCTCTGATTGGTACTCCAATCAATGAAGAAAATTCTTCCAGCAGAGGCCCTAGCTGAAAGTCTGGAAAGGTAAAACATCTCAATGGAGGGTCATAAAACTGCAAGCATGTGTGGATCATGCTCCTCTGAGAAGGGTCAAGGTCCATAACCATGTCCAGGATACCTCCATAATGCTCTCTAAATAGTGGGATGTAGTCAGGTGTGATAAGTGACTGGACCTGCCTGATACCAGTCAACACAGGCTCAAAAAAGTGGTAGGATATGTTGCTCTTCCTGGGAGTAGTCATGAGTGCTGCTGAGGAAGCTGTAGACAAATGCTGATAAAGATCACAAACTAAGAAGCTGAAGGTAGACCACTGACAGACTGGTGCTGGTGAGGATGGAGATAACTGAAGCAGATAACTGATGAAGACAGCTGAAGCAGAGGTTTATGCAGAAGAAGGGGTCAAAACCAAAACCAAGATACAATGAAATGGATACCCTGAAAAAGCAAATAAACAAATGTTAAATGATACAATGATGATATATGCAAATGATATGCAAAGGTTTGTGATCAAGTTGGATCTGATTATTTGTCTTGATATAAGTCCATGTATGTTCAAAAGTCCAGATGAAGGCTCAGAAATCCAGTAACCAGGGTGGGGTACTCAAATAAAGAGTCACATGTTGTCGCTCCCACCAAAATGAGGCTAAGTCAAATGGAGTACAGACGCGAACGGTCGGCGAAAGAGAAAGAATGAAAAGAGTCGCCAGCTAGGCATTTTTATCCCGAAGGAAAGGTAATGCTGCATAAACCTAGAAAGATATGGACAAGACGGTCGGGAACCAGAGAAACTGAGAAAGGGGGTTGGTTACAACCTGGGAAGGTATTAGCACCCAGATTGTCCGCCGTACTCGACGGAATCCACGCTCGAAAGATTTGTGCTTAAAGTGGTAGTGTCAGTGTTATTCTGTGTATCAAAGCTGGAAAGAATGCAAGTGTCAGTGTGAGAGAAATGTGAAGTGTATAAGAGAAGTGTCAGTGTGAAAACAAAGTGGAATGCTCAAGACTATGAGGCTCAAAGAATAATGCTGGAAAAAGGGGAAATATACAGAGACTTTTGTTCGATAACTGTTAAGTTATGCCTACGTATCCTCTCGTGCAATGAGGAAGTAGAACACCGTAGTTCGACTCAAAGAGAATGAAAGATAAATTGACTTGTGAACTGCTTGCTTGTCTATGCTCAAGTGTATGACCTGTCTGGCTCAGGTGCAAACTGTCTTGCATTAGACGGAAGAAGCAAGTTCTCGTTTGTGAGTGAAGATGATGAGAAAAGAATCCCGGAGGAGACGATTATTGTTTGTTTTTGTGTTTTCAGTCTTTTATTTCTTTTTGGAGTTTGTCACAAGTTAATGAGCTTAAGCCTAAACCCAGGGTTAGTAAACTCATCACATCTTCCCTCTGATTAGGGGTAATGAGAATACCTTAAGTATGAAGTAAACACCTCACACTTAATCACCATGGTGTAGGATTAAGATCATTAACCTACTTGCATTTATTTAGATGTTTTTGGAGCTTTTGTTTAGTGTTAAGTAATGAGTTTAAGCCATAATCAAGGATTTAATGGACTCATTACACCATCCTAATAGAAGGATAATAGATGAGAACATTTAAGCTGAGGAAGGCTCCTCAACTTAATCCATGATTAGGGATTAACCTCATGACAAAACAAAACCTTCATTAAAAGTGGATTTTAGTTAATGATAAGATTAAGAAGTGATTTTTATGGTTTGTAAGACAACTTGAGGGGGACTTGTCCATTAACACTAGGGTTAGTCTTTCTTAACCAATTTAAGGAAGAATTAGAACCCTAATGCAAGGCCTAAGTTAAAAGCTTGATGTCTTAGTGATTATTAGATGGATTGATTAAAGGAATTAAACACATTAAGGGTTTAACACTTAGGATTAAAGTTATACACTCCATCATAATAGAAGGATGCAGGCATAAGCTTAATCATAAAGCCTTAAAACCTTTAAGGTTTAGTCCTTGATTAAAGGATGAGAAGAGAAGACTCAAAGATGACACAAAGGTACAACTAATAGGGGACTAATCAAACCCTAATTATTATCATGCTTGGGTATCCCTAGGTTTTATGAGGCTTGCAAAAGATCTTCAGGAGAGAAGCCACCAGGAAAGAAGCAGATGAAAGGAGGAAGAAGCAGAGAGAAGCAAGACAACTTGCTTCACTTAAGAAGACAAGTTGCTTGAAGAAAGAAAGTGAGAAAGAGCATGAATGAGAAATCTCACTCTAGTGCAAAAGTAAAATGCAACAATGAATGCATGAAGAGAGATGAGAAAAAGATTATGAGAAGTGAAGGCAAATTCACTTCTCAATGACTTACCACCTGAAAAGTTAGCAACAAGAAATGAGATGAGATGAAAATGAGATGAAATGCAATGATGCAAACCAAAGTCAGAAGCATAAACATGATGTTAATGATGCTAAGAGATTATGCAAACACATGTCAAGAGTTGTGGATGATCATACAAGGATGAGGATGCAAATGGAGCATGCTTTGAACCATGAAAGTTCATGAAAGTTTATGAAATGGAATGAATGCATAACATGGAAAATGAATGATGCAATGATCAAACATGATTCTAATATGTCCTAATATGTCTTAGAAGTCATGTGAATGTACAAAATGTCATGGCAAGTTCATGTATGCAAGCAAATGAAAGATGTATGCAAATGAAGGCAAGAATTAGGGTTTACATACAATATGCAATGCAAAATCCAAAATCAGAAGCAAATGACAAGATATAAAATTGAAAATGGGACCAAAGGAACCCTAACCCTACACAAGTTTACTGCCCAAAGGAGGGGACCTAAGTCTTAACCTAATGGAAGTTATGATTTTCTCAAGTTGGCTAGGGTTTTAAGGCATTACAAAAGGAAAAATGCACATCAAATTGAAAATGAAAGATAAATTCAAATCAATTTTACCCTAGAAACTACATGATATGAAGGATGCAATGCAAGAAGAAACATCATCAAACTCTTCATGGTTAGGCAGAATGAATTTTTCTGAGTTAGGACCAAAATATTGCCTTTAAATAACTTTAATTCCAATGAAAAATGTCAAAATAGGTCAAGAACCAAAAAGAAATTTGTTTGAAGAGTTTGATAATGTTTCTAAATGTGTTGGAATGCAATGTGAATTTTTTTGTGATTTTTAAATACCTAAATGCATTTTTAATTAATTAATTTCCATTAACTAATTAAAAATAAACATTTAAATGATTTAAAAATAATTTTTGATGAAAAAATAAAAATAAAAATATTTTTGGGTTCCGAAAATTAATAAGAGGTTTGATAAAAAGTTTCAGAATTTTTTAATGTATTTTACTATTTTTAAAAATTCGTACAAATTAAATAGAAAGAAAATGAAATAAAATTAATTAAATGGAAAAGTATGCAAAAGGGAAGGACATGATTGATTCTGGGCTTGAAGCTGTTGACTGGCGCCACATTCAATGGCCCAAGTTTAAACCTGACTAAAGTTAATTAATTAATCCATTAAACCCTAATTAAAACTAATGATAGGATCCCAGCCATCCAACGCACGCGGGAAAGAACAATCGCACGGCCCACATTCAAAAATCCACTAATTACACAACTAACCCTAATTAGGGCAAACTAACCTCAGACGGCCGGAACAGTGTTCCGGTCGTCTTCTCCGACGAACACAAAACCCTAGCTTCTTCTACAAGTCACCAAACTTCAAATTTCTTTCACAAAAATGACCCTCTAATCATTCTAAACCTAAACCCCCAACTAAAACTCATTTATTTCACTCCATAAGCATGAATCGAAGGAAAATGTAAAACACGGGCAAAAGTTCAGAGATGACATACATGGTGGTTTCTTCACCATTTTCAAAAGTAAACACATCCCCATGATCAGGGGAGCATATAGTATCATAAAAGAACTTAAAAACTAGCTTCTGGGAAAAAAGTTCTTCATGTTACCTGAGATGAGGACTCTCTGATTCTGAGCTTTCTGGACTCTCCCTTGGTGCAAGCCTACTTCCTTGAACCCCCTGATGATGGAATGAAGCTTAGAAAGCTTCAAGAATGGCTGGTTTGAATGTTTCAGTTCTGGTATAGCAGAAATGGAGGTCTGTGTATGTGATGTTTTTGGCTGCCTTGAGGGTTGATTCTTGTTCAGTGAGTGATATGTGATTTGTTGGTGAAGAGATTTTGGATTTTTGATGGCTGAGGAAGGAGTTTCGAAGAGATGAAGGTTTGGACAGTTTTTGTGCAAGCTGGTTTCTTGGAGGTTTCAGGCTTGTGTGTGTTGTGTTTTGGAATGCTTGAGGTCCACATATGAGGCTCTGATTGGGCAGAGAGTTGGTAGTGGCACAGTTTGATTGGCATGGGCAAAAATGCAAAAAGTCAAGATCTTGTGTACTATGGGTATGGCTCGGGTCAGAGGAGATCTTAGGGCTTGTCCTGCCTCAGCTTGAGTTAAGGAAGGCCTTTGGATCTGATTTTGTGAGTTGGATGGTCTTGATCAAGAGTTTTCAAAGTTCTTGCACGTTTCCCTCTTTGAGTTTCCTTATGAACCAAGGCAAAGAATCTTGTGATTTCTTGGGCAAAATGCAGCAACATAAGTCATATGAAGTTGCTAGAATGCTTTGAGATCAATTAACAATCAATCCAATCATAAAAGGTTCCTTTTGCAAAGATTCAATTTTGAAGCTTCATGAGAAAATGCCTTTATGTAACTTGTAATTCAAGGCATATAAATGAGAAATCCTTTGGGCCATTCTGATTTTTAGGTCATGTGTTATGTTCATGTGATGCTTAGAAGTCATTTTGAAGTCATAGATATGCTTGGCATGTGAATTTGCAAGTTTCCCTCTTTGGTGTAAAAGTGAAAATTTAGTGATTTTGTCCAACTTTGCAAGGCCATAACTTTTGATATAAAATGAATTAGAATGAGTTCTTGTACTTTTTGAAAATGGGAGGATCAAATCTACAACTTTCATGACCAAAGATTTTTCATTTGAAGCATTTTTGGATCAAAAAGAAGAGGTTGAAAAACTTTCCCAAAATGGCAAGTTTACATTACAAGTCACTTTCCCAAAATGGCAACTTTGCAAATGGCTTGAAATTATTCAATTTTGTGAACTTATAACATCTTATAAGATCAAATAAAGATCATACACATTCAAAATGATGTAGAACACCCTTTGGTTGGGTCATTGGGGGCCTCAGATGCCCTGATTTTGCATTGACTTGCTCAAGAAGTCATCTTGTGATCAGATGCCTTCCCCTTTGAATTTCTTCATGAAAATTGATATGCATGATCCTCATAACATATAGAGACCAATAGAAACAAGAATGACCAAAAAATTTGGAGTTGTGGCCTCTGAAACCAAAACCCTAATTTTAGGTCATCTGTGCAGTTAAGCCTGGCTCTACTTCCATGCCTTTCCCAGTTCTTGTGATTTTTCAACTTCCTTGTCCTTGTGAGGATATAATATGATGCTTGAACATACATGGACCCTCTTGAGATGATTGAAGGCCTTTGGAGTGGCTCAAATGGTTCAGGGATGGCTCAGATCACAAACCCTAGATGCAGATGACTTAGAATCAATGCAGTGAAGCAAAAATGCAATATGAGATGATATGATTGAGTTCATGCAATATGAAAAGAGTCACAAGTCATGGTGAAATGAGTGAGGGCAAATTTGGGGTGTTTACACATGTCCAGGTTTAATCACAAGAACTGTCCAAAGTGAAGTATTCTTAAACAATACAGTAACAGGGTATGATGTGGCCAAGGGTTCCTGCAAACCTGTAAACAGCCCAACCCCCTCACAGGTAATGTTCTAGAACAAGGATCCTCAGACTTGGATCAGTTATGAGAAGTGTAAACACTTCTAACCCGGAGGTACAATGTTTACAATAACCATAAAAGATCCTCCTCTAATTCACCTCAGCTTTTGAAGGTCATAATAAAGGTCATCAAGACTTAGCAGGCTTCCCAGATAGCCCTAGCACTACAGGAAATCTGTAGCACAGAGTTCTCAAGAAGAAACCCACATCTGAACCGTGTTTCATATTCCCGCACCAGACCGAAATGAAATAGGAAAGATCATGAACCACTCTAGCCTAGGTGTCACTCAGGTCCCAGGCATAGGACCTTAAACTCTCAATGGAACCCCACCCACCAAAACAGCAAACCAGATCCAGCAAATGACAGTATGAAATATGCAAAATTGTAAAGAAAACAATAAATAAAGTTGTACATAAAGCAGTAAATAAAGCAAAATAAATAAACACACATAGCACATAACACCCCAGTAAACACAAATCATACAAGCGCTAGGAGGAGCCCACAAAAAGAACCAGAAGCCCTGGTTGCAGTATAAGGGTTCCCAGCAGAGTCGCCAAGCTGTCGCTCCCACCAAATGACACCTGGACAAGAGGGGTACAGACGCGAGCGGTCGGCGAAAAAGAGAACATAAAGATGAACTGAAAAGAGTCTCCAGCTAGGCATTTTTATCCCGAAGGAAAGGTAATGCTGCATAAACCTGAGAAAAGATGGATAAGACGGTCGCGAACCAGAGAAACTGAGAAAGGGGGTTGGTTACAACCTGGGAAGGTATTAGCACCCAGATTATCCGCCGTACTCGACGGGATCTACGCTTGAAAGATTTGTGTTTTAAAGGGGTAGTGTCAGTGCTATTTGTGTGCAAAAGCTGGAAAAGAATGCAAGTGTAAGTGTAAAAGAAATGTGAAGTGAAAGTAATAAGACTCTCTGGGGATTGAAGGTAAACGATGGGGACGACCATCGGGTTGAAGAAATAAATGATGAGGAACGGTCATCAAAGGTGAAGGATGATCACCTAGCAGGGGAAGGCTGCTCTGTTGGGGAAAAGGATGAGGGACGGTCATCCAAGGTGAAGGACGATCACCTGGCAGGGTACGGCTGCCGAAAGTATTACGACATAGGACGAATGCCGGAAAGAGAAGGTCGACGATAGGGACGGCCATCAGATAAGCATGATGAAGGACGATCATCAAGAGGTGAAGGACGATCACCTAGCAGGGTACGGCTGCTCTTGGGGTTTATCATGACATAGGACGAATATCAGATAACAAGATCAACGATGGGGACGACCATCGGATAAAATGATGAAGGACGATCATCAAGAGGTGAAGGACGATCACCTGGCAGGGGACGGCTGCTGAAAATATCACGACATAGGACGAATGTCGGATAGGAAGGGGTTCTAATGAATAGAGACTCCGTTGGGGATGATGAAGGACGTTCATAAAAAAGGTGAAGGACAATCACCTGGCAGGGTACGGCTGCCGAAAATATCATGACATAGGACGAATGTCAGATAAAAGGAGATAACTTATCACGATTTGCCGGGAATTCCTCTTGGGAATGGTAGACACGGACAAGTGTCTAATTTCAAGAAAGAAAAGGCATAAGTGTCTGACACGGTGTATAGATTAAAGATGCGGACGAGCATCCTTAAGACCATGATACGGACGAGTATCAGTAGAAACAAACGCTTGACGCATGTTCAGAGATGATGATACGGACGAGTACCAACTAGTTAACAAAGAACACGGACGAGGGTCGACTCTGAGGGGATTTAAGTGATGTATACAAGATACGGATGAGTATCTGTATGAGTAAAAAGTGATGAGTGAGACATAGACGAGTGTCCAACTTGCTGTGGAGAGCACGACACGGACGGGTGTCGGAAGAAATGTATTATAAACGAGTATTTTGGTTTACAAAGTGTTTAGGCAACCATGTTGGGGAAGGTGACACGGACGGGTGTCAGGGAATTGTATATATATGTATCTGTCTGTAGAGAACGTTCGGGCGACTTTACTGGGGAATGGTGACAGGAGCATGTATTTGTATTTGTGAGTGTAAAGAGGAAGCTTTGGCTTTCTGCTGGGAAGTTTGGGAAATATTTGTATATTGTTGATGGAGTGTCAATATTTACAAGTGTTTGGTTCGACACATGGCTCATGATTATGCAATATGCTTGATTTTTGCCGTAATGCTCCGTATTAGACGGAATGCTACGCTCTGGGGGAAAATATGATGCGAATGCCATGATTATGCAAAGATACCGATCTGGGATTCAGATCCCGTCGCTGTGGAGATCTCCGGCTGATCTGCTTGGAGTGGATATCCCAGCTGGGGATGAGATCATTGGTAGATCTGATACATATATGACTCTACTTGGGGGAAAAAGGTCACTAACAGACCCATCTTGGTAATGAGGGACTCAGCTGGGGTCTGTGTGAGCTTTCGTCACTTTGTTTCGAGATCTTCAGACATTGCTCTTCTGATAGAGGCTGGAGCTTTGCGGGGAGATGGTTCCCTGGCGACACTTTGCTGGGGAGGAATGATCACTGGACGATCTTCCTAGAGATTTCTGTGATTCTGCTAAGGAAGATGATGTCTGGCAACTCTGCTAGGGAGAGAGCACCCTTGGTGCTATTTGGGGAGATGGGCTGAGCAAATAGTGATTTGGTAGCTTGCTGGGGAACAACCTTCATGCCCCTGGTCGTATTTTGAACACCTGCAATCCTGTATGGCAAAGAAACGTACAAGTTCCCCGAGGTATCCCTTATTGGATTCCATCATAGGAGTTTTAGACACTCCCGGGAGCAAATATATTTCCTGTAAGCATGTACTTTAAAAAAGACGCATCTGTACTTATGCAATTAACATCTTAAGGACATCGGACATTTTGCAAATGAAAATAAAATGTACGAGACGAAATATGACTGAAAATCTGATTTTATTAATTTGTGTGCCCTGAATTGGCAAGATACAGTCAAAGAAACAGATCCCCTGAAATGAGGAGATTGTTACAAAATTGAGAAACAAAAAGGTGCTGGCAATGTTGATGACGCTTCAAGGAGCTTCCCTTTTGCTATGACTCGTATGACATTGACGTTCTTCTCATCTTGCTTTCTGAAGAAGGCTGATTCAGCCCGATGTTTTAACCTTTCGAAGCTTACCACGTTGTAACTGATACAGACGAATTCAGAATGCAGTTGTTCGCTTATTCCCTTATTTTGCGTGGATCGCCCTTTCGGGTTTTCAATCCACCGGGATTCCCATTTTTGCCTGAGTTGTCCAATGTGGCTTTTCAACTCAGCGGGTGTACATCTTTTATTTATTTATTTCCCTTATTTTTGCCCGAGTCTTTATTTCTGTTTTTGACTCGCCGGGATGCCCTATTTTTGCCTGGACTTACATTCTGTTTTTATGTCCAGCGGGTCATTTTATGCGAAGTATTTTTTAACTGCATCTGAATTCACGGGGGACAGGAAGTCTTCACCATCCATAGTACTGAGCATCAGTGCTCCACTAGAGAAAACTTTCTTTACTATGAACGGACCATCATAATTCGGAGTCCACTTGCCCCTGTGGTCTGTATGAGGAGGGAGAAGTCTTTTCAGCACAAGATCTCCTACTTGGTATTCCCGAAACCTGACTTTCTGATCGAAGGCTTTCTTCATTCTCTTCTGATATAGCTGCCCATGGCAGATTGCAGCTAATCTCTTCTCTTCGATCAGACTCAACTGTTCGGATCGGGATCGGACCCATTCTGCTTCATTCAGCTTAACATCCATCAATACCCGTAAAGAGGGTAACTCGACTTCAACAGGTAGGACTGCCTCCATACCATAAACAAGCTGATACGATGTTGCCCCAGTGGATGTTCTGATTGACGTACGGTACCCATGCAAGGCGAACGGTAGCATTTCATGCCAGTCTTTATAGGTGACCACCATCTTCTGCACAATCTTCTTGATATTCTTGTTAGCTGCTTCTACAACGCCATTCATCTTTGGCCTGTAAGGAGAAGAATTGTGGTGTTGGATCTTGAAGTCTTGGCAAAGTTCTGCCATCATTTTGTTGTTCAAGTTGGAACCATTATCAGTAATGATTCGCTCGGGAACTCCATACCTACAGATGATGTCTCTCTTTAGGAATCTGGCTACTACTTGCCTTGTAACATTTGCATAAGAAACCGCTTCAACCCACTTGGTAAAATAATCAATGGCTACCAGGATGAATCTGTGGCCATTTGAAGTCGTCGGTTCGATCTTGCCAATCATATCAATGCCCCACATGGCAAAGGGCCAGGGTGAAGATATCACATTCAAAAGGTTGGGAGGCACATGCACTTTATCCGCATAAATCTGGCATTTATGGCATTTTATGGCATAGGCACAACAGTCTGCATCCATTGTGATCCAGTAATAACCTGATCTTAGCAACTTTTTAGCCATAGCATGCCCTCCAGCATGAGTACCAAAAGATCCTTCGTGCACCTCGTGCATCAACAAGCCTGCCTCTGCCTTATCAACACATCTGAGAAGTACCATATCAAAGTTTCTTTTTTACAAGGAACCATCAGTATTTAGGAAGAAACTACCAGCTAGCCTTCTTAAAGTCTTCTTATCATTGGAAGATGCCCCAGGTGGGTATGTTTGATCCTCCAAGAAGCATTTGATGTCATGGAACCAAGGCTTATCGTCTTTAGCAAGTTCTGCTGAGAATACACATGCTGGTCTATCAAGCCTGGATACTGAAATCCGAGGCACAAAGTTGGCAGCTTGAAATTTGATCATGGATGAAATGGTAGCCAGAGCATCTGCAAACTGATTTTCATCTCGAGGGATATACTCAAGCTTGACCGTTGTGAAGAAAGTCAACAACCTCCTTGTATAATCCCGATAAGGTATCAGATGATCCTGATGAGTGTACCATTTTTCGTTGGTTTGATTGATTACTAGAGCTGAATCTCCGAATACAAACAAAGTCTTGATCCTGAGGTCAATGGCTTCCTCAAGACCCATAATGCAAGCTTCATATTCAGCTTCGTTGTTAGTGCAGTTAAAGGTGAGCTTTGCCGAGAAAGGCATGTGAACTCCTTTAGGTGTAATGAGTACCGCACCAACACCACGGCCATTCATATTAACAGCCCCATCAAACATCATTGTCCATTCTTTCTCCGGGTTAGGCCCTTCAGTGTGAATAGGCTCTTCATGATCTTTTGCTTTTATGAACATGATGTCTTCATCGGGGAAGTCAAATCTCATAGGCTGGTAATCATTAATGGGCTGCTCAGCGAGATAATCAGACAATACACTGCCTTTGATGGCCTTTTGAGATGTGTATTGAATATCATATTCTGTGAGGATCATTTGCCATCTTGCAACCCGTCCGGTAAGTGCTGGCTTCTCAAAAATGTACTTGACTGGGTCCATCTTCGAGATCAATAAAGTGGTGTGGGTCAACATATACTGCCTTAGTCGGCGAGCAGCCCATGCTAAAGCACAACAAGTTTTCTCGAGCAGTGAATAACGTTGTTCACAGTCGGTAAACTTTTTGCTTAGGTAGTATATTGCATACTCTTTTCGACCAGACTCGTCATGCTGGCCCAGCACACACCCCATCGACTCTTCTAATACTGTCAAGTACATGATTAGAGTTCTTCCTTCAACTGGAGGCATAAGGATCGGAGGCTCTTGTAAGTATTCCTTGATTTTGTCAAAAGCCCTCTAGTAGTCTTCGTTCCACCTGACCGTTTGTTCTTTTCTTAACAGCTTGAACAAGGGCTCACAGGTTGCTGTAAGATGCGATATGAACCTTGAAATGTAGTTCAATCTACCTAGAAAACCCCGAACTTCTTTTTCAGTCTTAGGTGCAGGCATTTCTTGAATGGCTTTTACTTTATCAGGGTCAACTTCAATCCCTTTCTCACTTACAATAAATCCCAGCAGCTTACCGGATCGCACCCCGAATGTGCATTTGTTGGGGTTTAACTTCAATTGGTACTTCCTCAGACGCTTGAATAACTTTAACAGATTCACCAGGTGGTCTTCTTCTGTGAGGGACTTGGCAATCATGTCATCCACATAACATTCAATTTCTTTATGGATCATGTCATGGAATAATGTTACCATAGCCCGTTGATAAGTGGCACCCGCATTCTTCAGTCCGAATGGCATCACCTTATAACAGAACGTGCCCCAGGGTGTGATGAAAGTTGTCTTCTCCATGTCTTCAGGCGACATCTTGATCTGATTATATCCTGAAAATCCATCCATGAAGGAGAACACCGAGAACTGAGCCGTATTATCAACCAATACATCAATGTGAGGTAATGGGAAGTCATCTTTCGGGCTGGCTCTATTCAGATCCCGGTAATCCACACACATTCTCACCTTGCCATCCTTCTTAGGAACAGGTACAATATTAGCAACCCACGGTGGATATCTAGTCACAGCAAGGAAACCGGCGTCCCACTGCTTTTGTACCTCTTCTTTTATCT
Source organism: Lathyrus aphaca (assembly GCA_963966055.1). Taxonomy (NCBI): domain Eukaryota; kingdom Viridiplantae; phylum Streptophyta; class Magnoliopsida; order Fabales; family Fabaceae; genus Lathyrus; species Lathyrus aphaca. Next base: position 405,269,496 of record OZ014519.1, on the reverse strand, counting down.
TCATTGCCATATCTGGGCGAGTACGGCGCAACTTCTGTTTTACTGGTGGGCAGTCTTCTTTCAGAGGTAGCTTGTGCATAACAATATCGGTGTCCAACCCTGGCATATCCTGATAAGACCAAGTAAAAACATCCACATACTCCCGAAGCATGTCAACCAGTTGTTCTTTCACAGAATCTTGCAGGCAGGCCCCGATCCTAACTTCTTTCAAGTCTTCTTCTGTACCAAGATTAACCGTCTCGACCTCCTCCTGATGAGGAGTGATAACCTTCTCCTCTTGTCTTAACAACCTAGCTAACTCTTCAGGTAACTCATAATCTTCTTCAACCCCTTCATCAGCTTGATTGATTGGATTGTCAAAGTCATACGAAGTCATAGCAGTGTTGTTGTCGGTGCAGTCTGAAGGGCACTTTCTGCAAGGGTTTAGATTTGTTCATTTTAGTGATCAGTTTTATCTTATTTAGAAAAAGTGAAAATGAAGTTGTTTATTTTGAAAATCATTGCCATTTTATTTTTGTACAAAAAGTGAAAAATGAAAAACAGTGAGCGAAAAAAAGAAAAGACTCATTTGCAAAAGATGTCCTGATATTCATTAATTGATCTTTGCACAAAATACAAGATGGCCCGATTACAAAATGAGTCTTGACATCTTGGGCAAGATGCAAGACTTGATGCATGCTTTAAAATACAGGAAATAATAATTACTCTGCAGGAGTAACCCTTATAATTTCCTGGGAAGACCAGTTTGAGACATGGCTCCCCGGGGTCCTTGGACGTATCCAGCTTTCCAGGTTGCGCTCATCTTCCGACTCATCTTCCAAATTGTTCACAGCATCCGGGGTGAGCAATCCCCCGCTGACAAACTTGGGCTCCTTGGCAGCCTCTAATTGATCTTGTTGAGTTGGTCTGTAACCCAACCCAAATCGGTCTTCTTTCTTCTCCACGGGCAGCAGCTTGCCTCAGCCTTGGGAGGTACCTTCCTCAACAACCTTCCGGGCTTGCTGGTATGATGTCATGGAAGTTCCCAGTACAGCAGTTGCTTCATTAATGTTCAAGGCCTCAAACCCTTGGCTCATGGTTTCATGGATCTCCCCGTCCATCTCAATGTACTTGTACGTAGCCAGCTGGCTAACAAAGATGTCCTCCTCCCCACAGATGGTGATGATTTGGCCTTCCCACTCGAATTTTAACTTCTGGTGAAGGGTAGACGTAACAGCGCCAGCGGCGTGGATCCAGGGGCTACCCAACAGACAACTGTAGGCCAGCTGTATGTCCATCATAAAGAAGGTAGTTTTGAAGGTCTGCGGGCCAATCAACACAGGCAGATCAATTTCCCCAAGCACTGATCTTTTAGAGCCATCGAATGCTCTCACCACCAAATTACTTGGACGCAATGCCAACCCATCATGCTCCAGTTTCACTAAGGCTTTCTTTGGTAGAACATTGAGTGATGACCCAGTGTCCACCAATACATGAGATAGCACAGCACCCTTGCATTCCAAGGTGATATGCAAAGCCTTGTTATGGTTGCGTCCCTCTGTTGTTAAGTCAGCATTGGTAAAGCCCAGTCCATGACTGGTGTTGACATTTGCAACCACGGTTTCTAGCTGATTAACAGTAATCTCTTCCGGCACGTATGCTGCGTGCAGGACTTTCAATAGTGCGTTCCTGTGAGCTTCAGAACACATCAACAGTGATAATATGGAGATTTTAGAGGGAGTTTGGTGAAGCTGGTCCACCACCTTGTAATCACTTCTTTTTATGATTCTTATGAACTCGTCTACATCTTGTTCAAAAGATGTCTTTTGAGTTTCTTTGATAGTCGGCTCTTCAAATACTACACTCTTTCCCTTTGCTTTGGCAGCAGCTTCTGCCTCAACATTAGGTCTTTGTGTTTGTGAGGAAAAAAGGCGTCCGCTTCTGGTGAAGCCTCCGCCTCCCCCAACATTATCAACTTGTGGAGAAGAGGTTGGTGAATCCAGAGTGATTTTCTCCCCGTTGCAATAGAGATCAGAGCCATAATGCCAAGGTATGGCATTGCTTCTTTCATAAGGAATGGGTCCAGGCACCGTAATGGTGACCAGACTGATTGCTGCAGAGGAGGGTACTGTAACGGTGTGCGGATCATAGTAAATTGTGACTGGTGATCTGGCAGGAGGTGCCATGATTTGTTGGAAACTGCTGCTGGGAGGAACACCTGATGGGTCATAGTAGATTGTAACTGTCGAGACATCTTCATTAATCCTTGCTGGCGTTGTAGAAGATTCTGCTAATAAAGTGGATGCTGATGTTGTAGAAGAAATGGCTGTTGAAATTTGACTTGTTGAAGTGATGGATGGAGTGATTGCTGATGATATTGATGAATCAGTAGGAATGATTGTCATTGCTGTTGTAGAAGAATCGGGAATTGTTGTTAAAGGAATTGTTGGATTTGTAGGCGTCGTTGTTGAAATCTAAAGGATACCATCCTTAATAAGACCATATATGCCGCTTCTCAGCCTTTCACACCCGTTGACCGCAATGTTGCAATACCCACGGCCGAGCTCACACTCGGGGTACACTTGGCATTCTAAAACCTGAGCTTTAATTTCGACCAAAGGTGTTCGAATTTGTGCCACATTGGTGATCAAGGTAGATGGTTTGTCTTCCTCAATGGCATTAATCCTCGGCCCGCCATAATTAGGCATGGGATTTCTGTTGACATTCGGAGGAGGTGCAAAGTTGAGGGCTTTAGAATCCACCAGATCTTGGACTTTCATTTGTAAGGCCCTGCATTTTTCAGTATTGTGACCAGGTGCATTGGAGTGGAAAGCACACCTGGCGTTGACATCATAATTCTTTGGGAGATTGAGGGGATCTGGTGGTGCCAACGTCCTTAACTCAACTAAGTTAAGCTTCAGGAGTTGTGGCAATAAGGCAGCATAAGGCATAGGGATGGGGTCAATCACCTGTGATGGTCTTTGTTGGAAGGGACGCTGTTGTTGGTTGTTATTGTTGTTGTTGTAGGTTCTTTGTTGTGGATACTGGACTTGTTGTTGATACTGTGGTTGTTGCTGAGGATATGTTGATTGTTGAGGAATCAGAGCTGGAATGGTAACTGCTGCTACTGATCTGTGAACATACTGAGGTCTGCCCCTGCTTGTATGAATAGAATTGGTCTCACCGGCTCTTCGAGGTCCCACAAAAGGCTTCCTGGGATTACTGGATGAACTTGCACCACTGTCAGAAATTTTGCCCATTTTTAAATGGTTTTCGATCCTTTCACCAGCTATGACGACATCAGCAAAGCTGGTAGAGGAAAAGGCAGCCAGTCTATCAATATATGTTCCTTGCAACGTATTCATGAACATGTCGGCCATTTCTCTTTCCGACATGGGTGGTTGGACAGTAGCAGCAAGCTGTCTCCACCTTTGGGCATATTCTCTGAAGCTTTCCCTAGAAGACTGGGACATTCCCATCAGGAGGGTCCTGTTAGGAGCCATGTCCAGATTGTATTGATATTGTCTGATGAAGGCTTCGGCTAAGTCCTTCCAGCATCTAATGGTAGCCTGGTCAAGTGCGAATACCACTCTCTTGAAGCCCCGGTCAGACTGTCTTCAAAGTAGAACATCCACAGTTTCTCATCCATAGTGTAAGCCTTAAGTCTTCCCAGGAAAGACTGCAGGTGAGTTCGTGGACAAGAGGTTCCATTGTATTTCTCAAAGCAAGGGGGTTTGAATTTGTGGGGAATTCTCACCCCATCCACTAGCCCCATGTCCATTACATTGAAGCCCAAGGAATTTTGAGACTCCAAAGATCTCAACTTCTCAGCAATTTCATCTAACCTTCTATCATAGACTTCATCTCCTGCTCCCATAACAGTAAACTGCTCTTCTTGGGGATCCTCCTGCAAGATTCTCCCCCCAGTAGTATTACCCTGCACATTCCTTGGGATGTTGGCTTCTGGATCCAGATGAGGCCCAAATACTGGTGGATCAATACGAGGCTAACCCCTTTTATTGTTACTAGTTCCTCCTGTCCCAAGATGAGGTTCCTCAGGAGTTTGTCTTTCCACCAGCTCTCTTAATCTTTCTTGACTATGGGCTAAGCCAGTCATTACAGCCATGAATTGAGACATCTGATTTCTCATTTCCACCCTCTCATTGGCCATCTGATTTCTGACCTCAGTCAGATCTTGCTGTACTTGATCCATTTGAATACCAGGAAGGTTGTTGCGAGTAGGGTACCGGTGCGTGCGGTTGACAAGGAACACTCGGAGACGATCAATGTTTCCTGAGATCACAACAGAGTTAGAAACAAATAATAACAAAACCTACAAAACAAAACAAGGTTAGTATGCAATGCAGTATGCTTATTTGTTTTCCAAGGTATCCGGCTTGGTTCTTGGTTTTGACCTTTCCAGACTTCGAGGAAGATGCTTGATGTTGCTGAGAAAAGAAACCCAATGAAACCAATATATTACAAATGATGAACAAATACATAGTTTGTTTTACAACACATGCCCCTGGAGGGTCAAAATACAAAAAAGGAGAAAAGTACATCAAATGGAAATGAACAACAAGCAAAGAAGTCAAACATTCAGTCCAAACTCATCCTCCTTGAACTCCTTCAGGAGTGCCTCAGTCACTGGACCAGCTGGGTGCTCTGTAATGGTCCTAATGAGGAGGTTCCTGGTAGCAATGGCAGTGGTCAGTTTCTTGTGTCTGTCCTGGTCCTTTGACCTCTTCAATCCTGCTCTGAGCTTCAACTCTGAAATCTCCTTCTGGGATGCCAACAAAGCTTCCTGCTGCTTCTTCTCATTGGCCTCTAGCTGTTCAATCTTGGCTTGAGTTTTCTGGTCTTCTTGTGTCCGGGCTTCAGTGATCCTGACCCACCTAGCCTGACTCTCTTGTAGATAGAGCTCAGTCCTAGCCTTCTGAATCTTGGCTTCTTTACAGGCATTCTTCAATATTTGTTCCCCAGCTCTTGCTTTCCTGATGTAGTCCTCTGTTTTCTCAATTTTGGCAAGATGCTCCACCCTAAGCTTTTCCAACCTCTCAATATCCAGACGACCATCACTCCTTTCCTAAAGAGTCTTCTTTAAAGCTTGAGATAGGTTCTCATTTATTTCCTTTAGCTTCTCAAATTCTTCTAGGCTGACAGTTGCTGCTGGCTGTGCTGTAGATGGTCCAGGTATGTCCTCAATGGTGAAAGGCATTCCAGTAATCTGAGCTCTAGTATGGGACCAATCATAGTACTGAGCTGAAGCAACATTATTACACTTCCCTAGAATAACCATCCCTTTTGTCTAGATGTTGTCCCAAGCCCAGGATGCTTGTCTGACAGCAGCTGAATTAGGTTTCACTTCACAATACAGGGTCTCAACTAAATCTTGCACTCTGGGAGGGTGAACCAAAGCATAGCCCAGTTGTCTCTTAAACAGCAAAGGATTGTAATTGATGCAACCCTTTACTCCTATCAGAGGCACATTTGAATACTGCCCACAGCTGGTGATAATGTCCTTGCCCTTGGCGCTCTGGGTGCACCATCTAATATCATCTGAAGTCAAAGTAATGAGCCTCTTGGCCCAATTCTTCTGTTGGTGGGGATTCAGGAAGGCATCTGTCTTAGGTAAATGTCTGAGCAGCCAGGTGTGAAACAAAGGAGCACAACATCTCACTAACTTCCCCCTTTGTTTCTCATTCCTTTGATGAATGGAGTAATAAAAGTCTCCCAGCAATGTGGGTACTGGGTTCCTCAGAAGAAACAGATGGATGGCATTCTTGCTGACAAATTTGGGCTCATCTGCAAACAGTACAACCCCATATATGCTGAGGGCTAACAGTGCACAGACTGCCCACCACTCTCCCAAGGAGGCCTTCAGGATGGCCTGAGAAATCAAGAAGTCCAAGTGCGAACCAGGGATCCCAGCTTTTGTTGTCATGCTTTGCTCAATCAAGGCAGGCTCCAGGTATAGTGCTTTTGCTACTTCTCCATTGCTGGGAGATGGCATTTCTGGGTTGAAAGGGATTCCACCCCTGATAGGTACCCCAATCAATGAAGAAAACTCTTCCAGCAGAGGTCCTAGCTGGAAGTCTGGAAAGGTGAAACATCTCAATGGAGGATCATAAAACTGCAAGCATGTGTGGAGCATGCTCCTCTGAGAAGGGTCAAGGTCCATAACCATATCCAGGATACCTCCATAATGCTCTCTAAACAATGGGATGTGGTCAGGGGTGATAAGTGACTGGACTTGCCTGATGCCAGTCAACACAGGCTCAAAGAAATGGTAGGATATGTTGCTCTTCCTGGGAGTAGTCATGAATGTTGAAGAAGAGGAAGATAGGTGCTGATGAAGATCAAGGCTGATACTGGAGATGAGCCACTGACAGGCTGATGCTGGTGATGATGAAAATAGCTGAAGCAGATAACTGATGAAGCAGAGGTCTATGCAGAAGAAGGGGTCAAAACCAAACCAGATATAATGTGGATACCCTGAAAAACAAATAAACAAATGTTAAATGATGCAATGATGATATATGCAAATGATATGCAAGGGTTTGTGATCAAGCTGGATCTGATTATCTGTCTTGATATAAGCCCATGTATGTTCAAAGAAGGTCCAGATGAAAGTTCAGAAATCCAGTAACCAAGGTGGGGGACTCAAATAAAGAGTCACATGTCCCGGGTTAATCACAAGAACTGTCCAAAATGAGGTACTCTTAAACCAAATAATAACAGGGTATGATGTGGCCAAGGGTACCTGCAAACCTGTAAACAGCCCCAACCCCCCACAGGTAATGTTCTAAAACAAGGATCCTCAGACTTGGATCAATTATGAGAAGTGTAAACACTTCTAACCCGGAGGTACAGTGTCTACAATAACCATAAAAGATCCTCCTCTAATTCACCTCAGTTTCTGAAGGTCATAATAAAGGTCATCTAGACTTAGCAGGCTTCCCAGATAGCCCTAGCACTACAGGAAATCTGTAGCACAGAGTTCTCAAGAAGAAACCCACATCTGAACCGTGTTTCATATTCCCGCACCAAACCGAGATGGAATGGGAAAGAACATGAACCACTCTAGCCTAGGTGTCACTCAGGTCCCAGGTATAGGACCTTAAACTCTCAATGGAACCCCACCCACCAAAACAGAAACCAAGAACCAGCAATGATAATGCCAGTATGAAATATGAAAAACTGTAAAGAAAGCAATAAATGAAGTTGTACATAAAGCAATAAATAAAGCAAATAAATAAACATAATTAGCACATAACACCCCAGTAAACACAAATCAAACAACCGCTAGGAGGAACCCACAAAAAGAACCAGAAGCCCTGGTTGCAATATAAGGTTCCCCAGCAGAGTCGCCAAGCTGTCGCTCCCACCAAAATGAGGCTAAGTCAAATGGGGTACAGACGCGAACGGTCGGCGAAAGAGAAAGAATGAAAAGAGTCGCCAGCTAGGCATTTTTATCCCGAAGGAAAGGTAATGCTGCATAAACCTAGAAAGATATGGACAAGACGGTCGCGAACCAGAGAAACTGAGAAAGGGGGTTGGTTACAACCTGGGAAGGTATTAGCACCCAGATTGTCCGTCGTACTCGAAGGGATCCACGCTCGAAAGATTTGTGCTTAAAGGGGTAGTGTCAGTGTTATTCTGTGTATCAAAGCTGGAAAGAATGCAAGTGTCAGTGTGAGAGAAATGTGAAGTGTATAAGAGAAGTGTCAGTGTGAAAATAAAGTGGAACGCTCAAGACTATGAGGCTCAAAGAATAATGCTGGAAAGAGGGGAAATATACAGAGACTTTTGTTCGATAACTGTTAAGTTATGCCTACGTATCCTCTCGTGCAATGAGGAAGTCAGAACACCGTAGTTCGACTCAAAGAGACTGAAAGATAAATTGCTTGTGAACTGCTTGCTTGTCTATGCTCAAGTGTATGACCTGTCTGGCTCAGGTGCAAACTGTCTTGCATTAGACGGAAGAAGCAAGTTCTCGTTTGTGAGTGAAGATTATGAGAAAAGAATCCCAGAGGAGACGATTATTGTTTGTTTTTGTGTTTTTAGTCTTTTATTTCTTTTTGGATTTTGTCACAAGTTAATGAGCTTAAGCCTAAACCCAGGGTTAGTAAACTCATCACATCTTCCCTCTGATTAGGGGTAATGAGAATACCTTAAGTATGAAGTAAACACCTCACACTTAATCACCATGGTGTAGGATTAAGATCATTAACCTACTTGCATTTATTTAGATGTTTTTGGAGCTTTTGTTTAGTGTTAAGTAATGAGTTTAAGCCATAATCAAGGATTTAATGGACTCATTACACCATCCTAATAGAAGGATAATAGATGAGAACATTTAAGCTGAGGAAGGCTCCTCAACTTAATCCATGATTAGGGATTAACCTCATGACAAAACAAAACCTTTATTAAAAGTGGATTTTAGTTAATGATAAGATTAAGAAGTGATTTTTATGGTTTGTAAGACAACTTGAGGGGGACTTGTCCATTAACACTAGGGTTAGTCCTTCTTAACCAATTTAAGGAAGAATTAGAACCCTAATGCAAGGCCCAAGTTACAAGCTTGATGTCTTAGTGATTATTAGATGGATTGATTAAAGGAATTAAACACATTAAGGATTTAACACTTAGGATTAAAGTTATACACTCCATCCTAATAGAAGGATGCAGGCATAAGCTTAATCACAAAGCCTTAAAACCTTTAAGGTTTAGTCCTTGATTAAAGGATGAGAAGAGAAGACTCAAAGATGAAACAAAGGTACAACTAATGGGGGACTAATCAAACCCTAATTATTATCATGCTTGGGTATCCCTAGGGTTTATGAGGCTTGCAAAAGATCTTCAGGAGAAAAGCCACCAGGAAAGAAGCAGATGAAAGGAGGAAGAAGCAGAGAGAAGCAAGACAACTTGCTTCACTTAAGAAGAAAAGTTGCTTGAAGAAAGAAAGTGAGAAAGAGCATGAATGAGCAAGCTCACTCTAGTGCAAAAGTAAAATGCAACAATGAATGCATGAAGAGAGATGAGAAAAAGATTATGAGAAGTGAAGGCAAATTCACTTCTCAATGACTTACCACCTGAAAAGTTAGCAACAAGAAATGAGATGAGATGAAAATGAGATGAAATGCAATGATGCAAACCAAAGTCAGAAGCATAAACATGATGTTAATGATTCTAAGAGATGATGCAAACACATGTCAAGAGTTGTGGATGATCATACAAGGATGAGGATTCAAATGGAGCATGCTTTGAACCATGAAAGTTCATGAAAGTTTATGAAATGGAATGAATGCATAACATGGAAAATGAATGATTCAATGATCAAACATGATTCTAATATGTCCTAATATGTCTTAGAAGTCATGTGAATGCACAAAATGTCATGGCAAGTTCATGTATGCAAGCAAATGAAAGATGTATGCAAATGAAGGCAAGAATTAGGGTATACATACAATATGCAATGCAAAATCCAAAATCAGAAGCAAATGACAAGATATAAAATTGAAAATGGGACCAAAGGAACCCTAACCCTACACAAGTTTACTGCGCAAAGGAGGGGACCTAAGTCTTAACCTAATGGAAGTTATGATTTTCTCAAGTTGGCTAGGGTTTTAAGGCATTACAAAAGGAAAAAAGCACATCAAATTGAAAATGAAAGATAAATTCAAATCAATTTTACCCTAGAAACTACATGATATGAAGGATGCAATGCAAGAAGAAACATCATCAAACTCTTCATGGTTAGGCAGAATGAATTTTTCTGAGTTAGGACCAAAATATTGCCTTTAAATAACTTTAATTCCAATGAAAAATGTCAAAATAGGTCAAGAACCAAAAAGAAATTTGTTTGAAGAGTTTGATAATGTTTCTAAATGTGTTGGAATGCAATGTGAATTTTTTTGTGATTTTTAAATACCTAAATGCATTTTTAATTAATTAATTTCCATTAACTAATTAAAAATAAACATTTAAATGATTTAAAAATAATTTTTGATGCAAAAAATAAAAATAAAAATATTTTTGGGTTCTGAAAATTAATAAGAGGTTTGATAAACAATTTCAGAATTTTTTAATGTATTTTACTATTTTTAAAAATTCGTACAAATTAAATAGAAAGAAAATGAAATAAAATTAATTAAATGGAAAAGTATGCAAAAGGGAAGGACAGGATTGATTCTGGGCTTGAAGCTGTTGACTGGCGCCACATCCAATGGCCCAAGTTTAAACCTGACTAAAGTTAATTAATTAATCCATTAAACCCTAATTAAAACTAATGATAGGATCCCAGCCATCCAACGCACGCGGGAAAGAACAATCGCACGACCCACATTCAAAAATCCACTAATTACACAGCTAACCCTAATTAGGGCAAACTAACCTCAGACGGCCGGAACAGTGTTCCGGTCGTCTTCTCCGACGAACACAAAACCCTAGCTTCTTCTACAGGTCACCAAACTTCAAATTTCTTTCACAAAAATGACCCTCTAATCATTCTAAACCTAAACCCCCAACTAAAACTCATTTATTTCACTCCATAAGCATGAATCGAAGGAAAATGTAAAACACGGGCAAAAGTTCAGAGATGACATACATGGTGGTTTCTTCACCATTTTCAAAAGTAAACACATCCCCATGATCAGGGGAGCATATAGTATCATAAAAGAACTTAAAAACTAGCTTCTGGGAAAAAAAGTTCTTCATGTTACCTGAGATGAGGACTCTCTGATTCTGAGCTTTCTGGACTCTCCCTTGGTGCAAGCCTACTTCCTTGAACCCCCTGATGATGGAATGAAGCTTAGAAAGCTTCAAGAATGGCTGGTTTGAATGTTTCAGTTCTGGTATAGCAGAAATGGAGGTCTGTGTATGTGATGTTTTTGGCTGCTTTGAGGGTTGATTCTTGTTCAGTGAGTAATATGTGATTTGTTGGTGAAGAGATTTTGGATTTTTGATGGCTGAGGAAGGAGTTTCGAAGAGATGAAGGTTTGGACAGTTTTTGTGCAAGCTGGTTTCTTGGAGGTTTCAGGCTTGTGTGTGTTGTGTTTTGGAATGCTTGAGGTCCACATATGAGGCTCTGATTGGGCAGAGAGTTGGTAGTGGCACAGTTTTATTGGCATGGGCAAAAATGCAAAAAGTCAAGATCTTGTGTACTATGGGTATGGCTCGGGTCAAAGGAGATCTTAGGGCTTGTCCTGCCTCAGCTTGAGTTAAGGAAGGCCTTTGGATCTGATTTTGTGAGCTGGATGGTCTTGATCAAGAGTTTTCAAAGTTCTTGCACATTTCCCTCTTTGAGTTTCCTTATGAACCAAGGCAAAGAATCTTGTGATTTCTTGGGCAAAATGCAGCAACATGAGTCATATGAAGTTGCTAGAATGCTTTGAGATCAATTAACAATCAATCCAATCATAAAAGGTTCCTTTTGCAAAGATTCAATTTTGAAGCTTCATGAGAAAATGCCTTTATGTAACTTGTAATTCAAGGCATAGAAATGAGAAATCCTTTGGGCCATTCTGATTTTTAGGTCATGTGTTATGTTCATGTGATGCTTAGAAGTCATTTTGAAGTCATAGAAATGCTTGGCATGTGAATTTGCAAGTTTCCTTCTTTGGTGTAAAAGTGAAAATTTAGTGATTTTGTCCAACTTTGCAAGGCCATAAATTTTGATCTAAAATGAATTAGAATGAGTTCTTGTACTTTTTGAAAATGGGAGGATCCAATCTACAACTTTCATGACCAAAGATTTTTCATTTGAAGCATTTTTGGATCAAAAAGAGGAGGTTGAAAAACTTTCCCAAAATGGCAAGTTTACATTACAAGTCACTTTCCCAAAATGGCAACTTTGCAAATGGCTTGAAATTATTCAATTTTGTGAACTTCTAACATCTTCTAAGATCAAATAAAGATCATACACATTCAAAATGATGTAGAACACCCTTTGGTTGGGTCATTGGGGGCCTCAGATGCCCTGATTTTGCACTGACTTGCTAAAGAAGTCATGTTGTGATCAGATGCCTTCCCCTTTGAATTTCTTCATGAAAATTGATATGCATAATCCTCATAACATATAGAGACCAATAGAAACAAGAATGGCCAAAAAATTTGGAGTTGTGGCCTCTGAAACCAAAACCCTAATTTTAAGTCATCTGTGCAGTTAAGCCTGGCTCTGCTTCCATGCCTTTCCCAGTTCTTGTGATTTTTCAACTTCCTTGGCCTTGTGAGCATATAATATGATGCTTGAACATACATGGACCCTCTTGAGATGATTTAAGGCCTTTGGAGTGGCTCAAATGGTTCAGGGATGGCTCAGATCACAAACCCTAGATGCAGATGACTTAGAATCAATGCAGTGAAGCAAAAATGCAATATGAGATGATATGATTGAGTTCATGCAATATGAAAAGAGTCACAAGTCATGGTGAAATGAGTGAGGGCAAATTTGGGGTGTTTACACATGTCCAGGTTTAATCACAAGAACTGTCCAAAGTGAAGTATTCTTAAACAATACAGTAACAGGGTATGATGTGGCCAAGGGTTCCTGCAAACCTGTAAACAGCCCAACCCCCTCACAGGTAATGTTCTAGAACAAGGATCCTCAGACTTGGATCAGTTATGAGAAGTGTAAACACTTCTAACCCGGAGGTACAGTGTTTACAATAACCATAAAAGATCCTCCTCTAATTCACCTCAGCTTCTGAAGGTCATAATAAAGGTCATCCAGACTTAGCAGGCTTCCCAGATAGCCCTAGCACTACAGAAAATCTGTAGCACAGAGTTCTCAAGAAGAAACCCACATCTGAACCGTGTTTCATATTCCCGCACCAGACCGAAATGAAATAGGAAAGAGCATGAACCACTCTAGCCTAGGTGTCACTCAGGTCCCAGGCATAAGACCTTAAACTCTCAATGGAACCCCACCCACCAAAACAGCAAACCAGATCCAGCAAATGACAGTATGAAATATGCAAAATTGTAAAGAAAACAATAAATAAAGTTGTACATAAAGCAGTAAATAAAGCAAAATAAATAAACAAACATAGCACATAACACCCCAGTAAACACAAATCATACAAGTGTTAGGAGGAACCCACAAAAAGAACCAGAAGCCCTGGTTGCAGTATAAGGGTTCCCAACAGAGTCGCCAAGCTGCCGCTCCCACCAAATGACACCTGGCCAAGAGGGGTACAGACGCGAACGGTCGGCGAAAAAGAGAACATAAAGATGAACTGAAAAGAGTCGCCAGCTAGGCATTTTTATCCCGAAGGAAAGGTAATGCTGCATAAACCTGAGAAAAGATGGATAAGACGATCGCGAACCAGAGAAACTGAGAAAGGGGGTTGGTTACAACCTGGGAAGGTATTAGCACCCAGATTGTCCGCCGTACTCGACGGGATCCACACTTGAAAGATTTGTGTTTTAAAGGGGTAGTGTCAGTGCTATTTGTGTGCAAAAGCTGGAAAAGAATGCAAGTGTCAGTGTAAAAGAAATGTGAAGTGAAATAAAAGAGTGTCAGTGTAAAGAAAGAAAGCAAAGCTCAAGACTGTGAGGCTTAAAGAATAATGCTAGGATAGGGGGGAATATACTGAGACTTTTGTTCGATAACGGTTAAGTTATGCCTACATATCCTCTCGTGCAATGAGGAAGTCAGAACACCGTAGTTCGATTCAAAGAGACTGAAAGATAAATTGACTTGTGAACAGCTTACTTGTCTATGCTCAAGTGTATGACCTGTCTGGCTCAGGTGCAAACTGTCTTACATTAGACGGAAGAAGCGAGTTCTCGTTTGTGAATGAGTGTGATGAGAAAAGAATCCCGAAGGAGACGATTATTGTTTGTTTTTGATGTTTTCAATCTTTTATTGCTTTTTGTGTCTGTCATAAGAAAATGAGCTTAAGCCTAAACCAAGGGTTAGTAAACTCATCACATCCTCCCTCTGATTAGGGGTAATGAGAATACCTTAAGTATGAAGTAAACACCTCACACTTAATCACCATGATGTAGGGTTAAGATCATTAACCTACTTGTAATTATTTAGATGTTTTTTGGAGTTTTTTGTTTAGTGTTAAGTAATGAGTTTAATCCATAATCAAAGATTTAATGGACTCATTACACCATCCTAATAGAAGGATAATAGATGAGAACATTTAAGCTGAGGAAGGCTCCTCAACTTAATCCATGATTAGGGATTAACCTTATGAAAAAACAAAGCCTTTATTAAAGGGATTTTAGTTAATGGTAGGATTAAGAAATGAATTTTATGGTTTGTAAGACAACTTGAGGGGGACTTGTCCATTAACACTAGGGTTAGTCCTTCTTAACCAGTTAAGGAAGAATTAGAACCCTAATGCAAGGCCCAAGTTACAAGCTTATTGTCTTAGTGATTATTAGGTGGATTGATTAAAGGATTTAAACACATTAAGGGTTTAACACTCAGGATTAAAGTTATACACTCCATCCTAATAGAAGGATGCAGGCATAAGCTTAATCACAAAGCCTTAAAACCTTTAAGGTTTAGTCCTTGATTAAGAGATGAGAAAAGAAGACACAAAGATGACACAAAGGTAAAACTAATGGGGGGACTAATCAAACCCTAATTGTGATCATGCTTGGGTATTCGTAGGGTTTATGAGGTTTGAAAGAAGATCTTCAAGGAAAAAGCCACCAAGGAAGAAGAAAGATGGAAGGAAGAGAAACAGAAGGAAGCAAGACAACTTACTTCACTTAAGAAGATAAGTTGCTTGAAGAAATAAAGTGAGGAGGGAACATGAATGAGAAAGCTCACTCTAATTCAAAAGTAAAATGCAGCAAAGAATGTATAAAATAGATGAGAAGAGATTATGAGAAGTGAAGGCAAATTCACTTCTCAAACACTTACCACCTGAAAAGTTAGCAACAAGAAATGAAATGAAATAAAAAATGAGAAAGATGCAATGATGCAAACCAAAACCAGAAGCATATTCATGATGCAAATGATGCTATGAGATGATGCAAGAGCATACCAAGAGATGTGGATGGTCATACAAAGGATGAGAATGCAAATGAGACATGTAAGAATCATGAAAGTTCATGAATGCATATGACATAAAATGAAAACAAAAGCATGGAAAATGGATGATGCAATGATCAAAAATGATTCCAATATGTCCTAAGATGTATTATATGTCATGTGGATGCACAAAATGCTATGGCAAGTTCATGTATGCAAGCATATGAAGGATGAATGCAAATGAAGGCAAAAATTAGGGTTTATATGCAACATGAGATGCAAAACTCAAAATCAGAAGCAAACAACAAGATAAAAAATTGAAAATGGGATCAAAGGTACCCTAAACCTATACAAGTTCACTACCCAAAGGGGAAGGTCAGAAGCTAAACCCTAAAGGACTTATGATTTTTCTAAGTTTGCTAGGGTTTTAAGGTACCTCAAAAGGAAAAATGCAAAACAAATTAAAAATGAAAGATAAATTCATGCCAAGTTTATCCTAGAAACTATATGCTATGTGGGATGAAATGCAAAAAGAATCATTATCAAACCCTTCATGGTTAGGCAGAAAATATTTTTCTAAGTTAAGGTCAAAAATATTGATTTTTAAGAACCCTAAATCCAAAGAAAATGTCAAAATGGATCAAGAACCAAAAATAAATTTGTATGAATGGTTTGATAATGTCTCTAAATGTGTCAAGATGCAATGTGATTTTTTTGGTGATTTTTAGAAACTTAAATGGTATTTTAATTAATTAATTTCCATTAATTAATTAAAATAAACATTAAAATATTTTAAAAATACAAATTTTATGCAAAAAATAAAATAAAAATTATTTTCAGAATGAGAAAAATATTTTAAGTCATGATGCAAAAAATGAAATTTTTTGAATGCATTTAGCTATTTTAAAATAAATATGCAAAACAAATAAAAAAATATGAATTAAAATGAATTTAATGGGAAAGTCAGCGCATCCAAGGGACAGGATTCAAATCTGGGGTGGAGGGAAAGACTTGGCGCGTGATCTAATGGCTGGAATTCAAACTGAGTAAATCCTATTTAATTAATTAATTAATCATAAATTAAAACTAATCACGTGATCCAGGCCCTTCAAACATGCGCGGGAGAATCAATCCAAGGACCTAGATTCAAATACGAAGCCCTAACCCTAATTAGCCTTAATTACTCTCAGGTGGCCGGAAATGACCTCCGATCATCTTCTTCGGCCACACTCTTCCCTGAGAAATGCCATCTCACTCCCTGGCCATGTCAAACCCCCCAAATCTCCAGAAATGATCCCAAAACCCCATAGAACAAGAATCCAACATCATATTTCATTTATCTTCCATCAAAATCAAGATTCGAATAAAAACATAAAACTGAACAAAATTTCAGAACATGCATACACACTCATCTCTCCATCATTTTCAGTGATTCAAAGCTTAACATGATCAGGGCAACACACTCTATCATTCTATAACAAGAAATTACATTTCTGGAAAATTTGTTCTTGGGGTTACCTGAACTGGAGCTTTCACCTTTGGAACTTTCTGGCCAGTTTTTTGCTTCAAATCACCTCCAATGATCCCCCTCAAGAGTTTGCAAAGCTTGGTTGGAGTTTATATGGCCTCTAACTGAAGTTTGCTGAAGCTCAGGTCAAGGATGGTGAAAATCGTATTTTGGATATGGGGTGTTTAAAGGCAAAATGAAGGGTGGGAAATGATCAGTGATGAGTGTGGAGTTGAATGGTGGAAAATTTTTGGAGTTTTGATGGCTGAGTTGTGTGTTTCGAAGAGAAATGCATAAGAGGGGATTTTTGTGAGTGCTGAGTTGTGGGAGGATTCAGGTTGTGTTGTTGTTTGAAATGGCTTGCTTGAGGTCCACATAACATGTTCTGATTGGGCAGAGAGTTGTTGTGGAGCAGTGTGATTGGTATGGCTCATTTTGCAAAAAGTCAAGAAAGTTGTACTTGGAGGTATGGGCTCATGGCAGGCTGAGGACAAGGGGGTGTCTGGCGCAGCTTGATTCATGGGCAGCCATGGAATTCAGATTGAGGCAAAATATCAAGTGGAATGAAGTTTGTGGGTGGTTTTGCAATTTGTGAAGGTTTTGGCCCCTTTTGAATTACTTGATGATCAAGGCATGAAACTTGAGAATTCTTTGGGAAATTCTGAATTATAGGTCATGTATGATGTTTGTGTAATGGTTGGAAGTCAATTAGAGGTCACAAATTGGTTAGACATGAGTTTTTGCAAGTTTCCCCCTTTGGTACATAAGTGAAATTTTGTGATTTTTCCCAACTTTGCAAGGCCATAACTTGAGTTCTATGATGAATTAGATCAAGTTCTTGTACTTTTTGAAAAGGGAATGATCCAATCTACAACTTTCATGACCAAGAATTTTTCATTTGAAGCATTTTTGAATCAAAAAGAGGAGGTTGAAAAACTTTCCCAAAATGGCAACTTTGCATTACAAGTCACTTTCCCAAAATGGGAACTTTGCAAATGACTTGAAATTCTTCAATTTTGTGAACTTCTAACCTCTTTTAAGATCAAATAAAGATCATATACACCCAAAATGATGGAGAAGACCCTTTGGTTGGATGAAGGGGGCCTCAGATGCCCTGATTTTACACTGACTTGTTCAAGAAGTCATTTATTGATCAGATGCCTTCCCCATTGAATTTCTTCATGAAAATTGGTATGCATGATCCTTATATCATATAGAGACCAATAGAAACAAGAATGACCAAAAAATTTGGATTTATGGCCTCTGAAACCAAAACCCTAATTTCAAGTCATCTGTGCAGTTAAACCTGGCTCTGCTTCCATGCCTTCCTCAGTTCTTGTGATTCTTTGACTTCTCTGATCTTGGGAGGATATAATATGATGCTTGAAAACACATAGACCCTCTTGAGATGATTGGAGACCCTTGGGTTGGCTCAGATAGCTCAGGGATGGCTCAGATCATAAACCCTAGATGCAGATGACTTAGAACCAATGCAGTGAAGCAAAAATGCAATGTGAGATGATATGATTGAACTTATGCAAATGAAAAGAATCACAAGCCATGGTGAAATGAGTGAGGGCAAATTTTGGGTGTTTACACCTATGACTACCATAAACACGAAAAAGAAGCCGTACCTTGAGCTTGAGAAGCCATTTGTAGAAGAGGTTGGTTCTGGAAACGGTGGTTGTCGGCTGGAAAACGGTGGTCGACGGCTGAAATGGCAGTGAATGAAAGGGCAGAGCAACGGAGAAGAAGATGAAGCGAAAAGCTTAAAATAAAGCTTGGAGATCCTATTTATAGGGAAGGGAACACGTGTAGACGCGCGTGACCCATAACCCTAGCCAATTATTACCTACGCACTAGCCCCTAGGCTAGCCGTCAGAGCATTAATAGGCGCGAATTCCCAAAGACGCCATCTTTTCGTTTCATATCCTCTTGTCGAGCGACGTAATGATTGCTCGTCTACCAACGATCGTCAGCGATAGCTTCCTGGCCCGCACACTGTGTATCCTTGAACACGAAACCATTACTAAGGCATGGCTCCTCCGCACGAGCAACGACTTGGGGGGCTCCTGTTCTGGGCAGGCCCAATTCCCATAATTGGGCCAGGCAAACCAGCTCCATGGAACGCTCGACGTTGAGCAACATTTAGAATCATGGTCTCTGCCGACCAAAGTCGTACCGACCAAGACGAAGTCTTCCAACGGCTAGTTCTGTCCGTTACCTATCTTTACGTATTCCGCGATCCGCGCACAACGGTGTGGACCAATAATCTTCCACTTGGCCCATTATATTAACCCTCTCATTTGAGAGGGTCAGGTATTCAATTCTCTGACCTTAATTCTTGTACTTGCTCACTCTTTGCTCAGTGTCTTACTTCAGCATCGGAGTGCATTGCAGGTACACCCCCCTCCTCTCCTCATCAACCGTGTTTCAACAACGCTCGAAGCCAGCCGTATCGGATCCTGATCTCCAGGTACGATCACATATCATATTGCATTTTTTTACAGGTACTAGATTCAGTTTTCTCATCTTGTGTCTTCTTCAGGAATTATAGTTGATCATCATATCCATCGATACCTACCAGAAGAAACCAAGCAAGAATGGTCGATCAAATGCAGAATGATCTCACTAAGCTCCGACAGAGGATGGATCAGTTCATGGAACTGATGACCAACATTGTAATACCCCTTATTTAATTAAACGCTCTGGATAATATCAATTAAGATTAATTAATATTATCTGACTCAGAGACCTTATTAAATATTCGACTTAGAGATATTTTGGATACTCTCAATTTGGGCCCGTTAGAATACTAACTATTGTGTACCGGTATAATATACTTTGTTTGGTTATAAAATAAAGAAATAAGTTATGTGTTATAAAAGGAAAAGAAAATAAAGTTAGTAAGAAGAAGAAGAAGAAATAAAAAGGAAAGAAAGAAAGAAAGAAAGGGAGAAAGGGAGAAGAGAAGAGAAATAAGGAAAAAAAGAGAGGATACCCTAGAAGAGGGAAAGCTTGAATCATCACCATTTCTTCATCAAATCTTCATTTTCACCAACATCCTCATCGATTGCAAGGTGGGTTCATAGTTAGAAACTTTTTCTTTGAGTTTTGGTTGAGTTTTATGGTTTTTGTAGAAAATCTTAGAAATTGAAAGTTTAACGGTTAAAAATCAATAAAATTGAAGTATGTTAGTTAATGTATGCATATATCCATGATTGGTGGTTGGTCCCTCTATTTAGTGAGGTTTTGATTGAGTTTTGGGCCCTTGGAGAAGTTCCATTCGCGACTGGTTTTCTGCTGTTTTTGCAGAGCTCGCTTAGTGAGAAGGTTGAAATTCTGGGAAGGCATAATGCAGGAGCTTGCTCGCTCAGCGAGCAGACCCCTCGCCTAGCGAGACATGGGAGTTGTTGTTTTGTGTTTTAATTCATAACTTGTGATCCGAGTATCCGTTTTTCTTTTGAGATGAGAAAGAAAGCAAAGCGAACCAAAGGTAAAAGTCTAAGGGGACTAATAATCCTAGTATTGTCATGCTTGAATGAACCTAGGTTAGTGTGGTTTTCTAATCCTAACGAGAAAAAGGACAGAAAAGGGAATTAGAAATCAACTTACTTCCTAAGGAAGTTCAGTCATTTCTAAAGAGGATTAGCATGAAGTTATGTAAACTAAACGCAAAATGCTAAAGCAAACGCACTTTGAAAGCGTAAAGAATTTTAAAAGGGAAAGGTTATGTGAACTTACCTCCACCTCCCTACAGAACAAAGGTTAGTAGGATACACATGATAAAATGAAAGAGGTAAACAAGTACCAAAAATTTCCTAATACCTTTAGGACCTAATCTAGACTCAATCCTAAGTCTAAGGGACCTAAAACTATGCAAAGAAAAAATCCAGTAGCTACTACAACTCCTATGGCACAAACAGCTACCAAATGCAATGCAAAAATGCAAACAGCCAATTATAGCTAACAATCAGCATGCAAAACAGGTGTAAAAAGTCAAAACAGCATGAATGCAACATGTTTTTACAGCCACTGCATCAAAATGCAGCGATGAAAACAAGACAGATTTGAATGATTTTCAATTATGCATACAATGAGTGGTAACTGATGAACAAACATCATATAAAATGATCAAAGCAACATCAACATGAAAGATTAACATGGATTATGAACATGTGAGTGTTTGCAATGACTTACTTATTAAATAATGCACAAAAATAAAAAAAGCAATAAGTATGCATTTTCAAGTTTTGAGCAAATAAGCACAAAATATGAAGTATGAACATGTATCCCCTAAGATCAACACTAAGCATACAATCAATACCAAAATCAGAACTGACATCAACATGGAATTGTGATCAAGCAAGCAAGCAAGAATAATGAACATACATGTGATCATACATTTTCAAGCAAAAACACAACATATCATTTAAGCAAGCAATCGATTGAAACATGCATGGATCGCAAAGATGAAGCAAAATTGAACTTGAAACAATTAATTGCATGTTAATCAAAGAGTTTGAACATAGCACCAACATTCATAAATCATTTCATGCATACTTTCACAAATAAGCACAAAATATGAAAAAAGTAACGAATACGCATGTCGAAACGACTCGAAACTATGGAATCAAACACCTAAAACGTTCTTGAAAATTCCCTAAAATCATGATCTATTAACCTATGAAGATTAAAGGCAAAATTAAAAGCAATTAAGTAATAAAACAAACAATTTACGCAATTCTGAACAGCGTTAACCAGTTAACGCTATAGGTTAACCGGTTAACGGCCCTAAAACTCCAACAATCAGGTATGAAAAACACGTGTTAACCAGTTAACCCCGCACTGAACATAATGCAAAAATAAGCCATGAAATAAGCACTTTCAGCCACTAACTTACATCTAGAGACTCCTATTGTAACACCCATTTTTTTCATTTTAAAAAATATAACATAAATCTTAATAAAATCAGAGTTTAAAAACCAAAGTGAGTTGCTACATTTCAAACGAAACCAAAATTCAATTTATTCTTTCATAAGCAGTAGAATTAAGTAGTCTCAATATAAAATGTGCCCAGTGGCATAAACATTTCCACAACATAAAATAATTCCTTTAGTTTATTAAACAGATACGTAACTAACAAAGTTGGAAAATGAAATAAAACAAAATAGTCAAAAGTCCCCATTCTCATGTTACGTATCAGAGCGTCCTACGACTCGAACAAGAAACACCAGATCACTCTCATGTACCTGGGTTATTTGTACTTCCAAGGAAGCACGAACACAACAACAAAAACAAAAGGCGTGAGAAACAATTCTATATCATAACGGTGCAAATAACATTTTGAAGGAGTAATTACACACAAGTCATAACATGCAACACAAATCATTCATTCAAATATATGCAATTTGACTCCACAATAAAATGCAAATGCGGTACCGACTTCAACAAATGTCCATTGATTCGGACCGGATGTATCGCTTACGCTCCTACTGAGTCACGATCATCCCCCACCTCTTGATTCACAATGAATTCGAATAACCAATTACGCTCCATCCGAGACATGATTATTTCACTAACATGTATGCGTATGCAAGACTCGATTACACATACATCAATATACGTAAGTATGAATAAAATCATTCACAACACGATTCTCCAATCTTCACCAATCATTAACCACACAGTCAACATAGGTTATGCCACACAAACCAGAATCATCATTCGTAATTAACATAATATCATTGGGTTCTTTCTAACAAAATTATTCATTTTAAATCCATCATATAGAACGTAACTACTACTTACGGTTCGTCGGGTCCTATACTCTTCATAAATACTATCCTCAATATCCTAGACCAATGGTAAGAAGGTTGACCAAAAGAACGGGACAGAAACGGCTTAAAATATCGAAAATTTTCCAAAATCAGAGGCCTGACACGGCCTGATACGCCAACATAAAAAAATCCCATTTTCCCCAATTACAAAAGAGTGACACGGCTGCTCGTGTCGTGTGAAACGGCCCGTGTCACACCCTCTGAGGCCCAATATTCCCAAAATCCTCCCAAAATTTGTTCCCGTAGCTTGACACGGCCACCTGTGTCGTGTGACACGGCCCATGTCAGGAGGCCTGCATCCAAAATTCACTTTTCGCATAAAACTCACTCTTCTTCCTAATCTAACACTAGTCTGAATCCAGTTCATTATACTTCAATTTTATCATCCAAAACAGTTCAATTGTGATCCTTATGATCAATTTATACCTCTAACACTACACAACTACTTAGCCTAATATTTACTAATCAAATTAGGGAAAATCCTAGGTTTCCTTCATCTTCTCTAATGGCTTCCTCATCCACAATATTCATAGATATCTTTTCTATATTACACTTACATTCATGCAATTCAACATCAAATTCACACAAACACAACCAATCGACATCGTATACACATTATATCACAATTTCATCAAAATCAACAATTTCATACAATCCCAAAGAGAGTAAGGAACTCCCAATATAAAACCATTTCTCCCCCTTACCTCAATTCAATTGATCCTTGGAAAATCTTGATCTTGGAATTCTACGATTCTTGATATCCCTTTTCTTCTCCCTTTTCTCCAGAGCAAACTGTTTCTGCGTCAAAACAAGATATGGGAGAATAAGACTCGTTCTCCTCTTTTCATATCATAACCAAATTACAAACTTTCTCCTTAGACCTCCAACTTATTATTTTATTTATTTTTAATAACAATATTCTAACAACCCACCTCATTATCATATTATTATTATTTTAAATAAAATAACCTTTTACTTTATCATTCCAATTACACCTCCATATTCACATAATTATTTTATAAAATAATTTAGGAAATCGGGGTGTTACAACTTTCCCCCACTTATTTTATTTTCGTCCTCGAAAATGTACCTGAAAGAAAGAACTCTGGATATGATTCCCACATCTTTCTCTCCAATTCCCCGGTAACACTTCCACCATCAGCTCCTCCCCACGCTACTCTCACAAGAGGTATCTCTTTGCCTCGTAGTTGCTTCACCTTACGATCTTTAATTCTCAAAGGTAAGGTTTCCACTGTACGGTTGTCACGAATTTGTAATTCATCCCTCTGGAAAACATGTGACGGATCAGATACATACTTCCTAAGCTATGACACATGAAACACTTCGTGCAAATTCGAAAGTTCTGGCGGTAACGCCACCCTGTAAGCAACTTTACCTACTCTCTGCATAATCTAATACGGTCTAATAAACTTAGGATCCAACTTCTTAGATTTTAAGGCACGTCCAACACCAGTCATCGGATTGACCCTCAAGAATACATGGTCACCCTCACTGAACTCTAAGTCCTTCCTTCTATTATCATGGTAACTTTTTTGTCGACTCTGAGATGCTTTCATTTTCTCTTTAATCATCTGAATAGTCTTTGTAGTTTTCCGAATAATCTCAGGTCCAAGCATAACATTTTTACCCTTCTCATACCAACACAGAGGTGTCCTACATATTCTACCATATAAAGCTTCAAAAGGTGCCATTCCAATACCCGAATGGTAGCTATTATTATATATGAACACAATTAGTGGCAAATGAGTATCCCATGCACCACCGTTTTCTAACACACAAGTTCTCAACAATTCTTCCAATGACTGAATAGTCCTCTCGGATTGTCCATTCGTCTGTGGGTGGTAAGTCGAACTCAATTTCAACTTAGAACCCAAAGCCTCTTGCAAACTCTTCCAAAATTCAGAAGTGAACCGCAGATCTCGATCCGACACTATAATAGATGGTACACCATGAAATTGTACAATAACTCGAATATAAATCTCTACCAACTTACTCAAAGGAAAACTGATGTTAATCGGGATAAAATGTGCAAATTTAGTCAACCAATCCACAACTACCCAAATGGCATCAAAACCTCTTTCCGTATTCGGTAAACCTGTCACGAAATCTATAGTAATACTATCCCATTTACACTCTGGAATTTCCAATGGTTGCATCAGCCCCGAAGGCTTATGATGTTCCACTTTAGACTTCTGACACACTAAACAAGCATAAATAAACTGTGCAATATCTCTCTTCATACCGTGCCACCAAAACAATTTCTGTAAATCATGGTACATCTTTGTAGCTCTTGGGTGAATACTCAAGCTACTTCGATGACTTTCTTCCAAAATCTCTTTCTTTAACTCCACACTGTCATGTATACAAATTATCCCTCTAAATCTAAGAATGCCATTACCATCCAAACTAAAATCACCGCTTTGATCATTTCCTTCGGTAGGCATTAAATCTACCAATTTTACATCTTGCCTTTGGCTTTCCTTAATCACATCCAGAAATTCATTATTCACTCTCAACATACCCAACTTAACACTTTCCGATGTCATTTCACAAACCATACTAAAATCTCTAAATTTCTCTATTAATTCCATCTCTTTCACCATCATCATCGACATGTGAATTATTTTCTGGCTTAATGCATCTGCTACCACATTCGCTTTTCCTGGATGGTAACTCAAATTAAAGTCATAATCTTTCAGAAATTCTAACCACCTTCTCTGCCTCATATTAAGTTCCTTCTAATCAAATAAGTACTTCAGGCTTTTATGGTTACTAAATACCTCAAACCGCGAACCGTAAAGGTAATGCCTCCAAATTTTCAATACAAATACCACTGCAGCCAACTCTAGATCATGAGAAGGATAATTCCTCTCGTGTACCCTTAATTGTCGTGAAGCATATGCCACTACTTTACCAACTTGCATTAACACGCCACCTAAACCCATCTTAGATGCATCACAGTAAACCACAAAAGCTTCACTCGGATTCGGTAAAATTAATACCGGTGTTGAAGTTAATTTCTTCTTCAACTCTTTAAAACTCTTCTCACAAGCTGCATCCCAAATAAAAGCTTGACTCTTACGGGTAAATTGAGTCAATGGAAATGTCAAATTAGAAAATCCTTCGATGAATCTTCGGTAGTAACAAGCTAGACCAAGAAAACTTCTAATCTCTGTTACTGTCTTCGGAGGTTCCCACTCAAGTACAACACTGACCTTCGAAGGGTCCACTGTTATACCTTCACCAGATATCACATGCCCCTAAAAGCTCACCGTCTTCAACCAGAATTCACATTTGGAGAACTTGGCGAACAATTTGTTGTCTTTCAACACCTGCAATGCAATTCTCAAATGTCCCGCATGATCTTCCTCAGACTTCGAATATATCAATATATCATCAATGAAAACTACAATAAATTGTTCCAAGTAAGAGTGAAATATACGGTTCATATACTCCATAAACACTCTTGGCGCATTAGACACTCCGAAAGGCATCACTGCATATTCATAATGACCATATCGAGTTCTAAACACCATCTTCTGAATATCTTCTTCCTTCACTCTAATTTGATGATATCCCGACCTCAAGTCAATTTTACTAAAAACACAAGCTCCAACTAGTTGATCCATTAAATCGTCAATCCTCGGAAGTGGATATTTATTTTTAATGGTCACATTATTCAGCTGTCAGTAATCATTGCATAAAAGCACACTACCATCTTTCTTCTTAACTAACAACATTGGCGCTCCCCACGGTGACACACTAGGTCTAATAAATTTCATATCAAGCAAGTCACCAATCTGAGATTTCAACTCAGCTAACTCTGTTGCAGACATCCTATACAACGCCATAGAAATAGGCCTTGTACCAGGAACCAAGTCAATAGAATACTCAACCTCACACGTCGGAGGAAAATCTGTAATGTCACTAGGAAATACTTCCAGAAATTCATTCACTACAGGAAACTCTTCAATAGTAGCCATTTCTTCAACAGATAACGAAGCAAATACCGCAAACATCTTCGCTTCATCCTCCAATAAGGTCCTCAATTCTTTCGTAGAAATTGAATCGGCCAAAGCCTCCTCCTCCGGAGTCAAGAACAATAATCTCTTCCTAAAACAATTAATATAAACTCGGTTGAATTCCAACCAGTTCATTCTCAAAATCACATCAAGATTACTGAGTGGAAAACATATAAGATCCACTTCAAACTCTCTACCAAAAATAGTTAGAGGACAGTTAAGACACACCAAGGAGGTAGTCACAGAACCTATGGATGGAGTATCAATAACCATTCCTCGACTCAACTGAGAAGGTTCCAATCCTAGCTTCTTCACACATTCCAAAGAAATAAACGAGTGTGTTGCACCTGTATCAATAATCACAAATAAAGGAACATTATTGATAAAGCAAGTACCTTTGACCAATCGGTCCTCACTAGTAGGTTGAGCTCTCACTAATGCGAATACTTTTCCACCTGATTGTTGTTTCTTTGGTTTCTGGAAATTGGGAATGATATGGCCCTGCTCTCCACAATTATAGCAAGTAGGCACATTCGCCATGTAATCAGCTATCATGTAACCTGGCTTCCCACACTTGAAGCACTTCTTCACCTCATTAGGACAATCATTGGCACGATGACCCGTACCATGGCATATGTAGCATTTGAGTGGTCCGGGAGTACCTCCTCCCCCACTTGGCTTCTTTTCATTACTAGCTTTCTGTTTTCCCTTATCAACTGGAGCACGGTAAGGAGTACCACCAAATCTCTGCTTCCCCTTCTTGTCACTCATAGCCTTGTAATGTGCAATTCGGGCTCTATTATCATTGTCATAAATTCGGATTCTACTCACCAACTCTGGGTAGTTCTTGATCTTCTGACAAGAAATGCCATGTTTTATCTCAGGACGCAAACCATTCTCATATTTCAGGCACTTCTATATCATAGCTTCCTCAGTGTTATAGTGCATACATTATTGCACCAATTCTTTGAACTTGCCAGCATACTCCGCCACTGTCATACTACCATGCTTAAGTTCCAGGAATTCCACCTCCTTAGCATTGTGGACGTATTCTAGGAAGTACTTCTCTAAAAATTCTCTGCGAAATACAGTCTAGGTGATTGCAGTACCCGCAACTTCCAATCTTTGACGATTGTTGTCCCATCAGACTTCAGCTTCGCCCTCCATTATGTGAGTGCCAAACCTCACCTTCTCATCCTCAGTGCACCCCATGGTTCTGAAGATCTTCTCAATAGCTTTCAACCACTTTTGAACAGCCTCTGGATCCAAAATTCCACCTTCATACTTAGGCGGCTTGTTACTCCTGAATTGATCCAATGCATGAGATTGAGCATTACCTCCAACTTGAACCACCTGATCAATGTTCTCGACCGTCTGCGCCATGGCTTGCATAGTCGCGGCAAGAGAAGCATCATGCCTTCCTGCCATACTGGTACAACAAACATCTCAGGTTAGGACACGCAACAACTCCTATTCTAAGGAATGACTCAACTCTACATCTGGCCGGTTGGACCGACCTGCTTTGATACCAATTGTAACACACATTTTTCCCATTTTCAAAAATATAACATAAATCTTAATAAAATCAGAGTTTAAAAACTAAAGTGAGTTGCTACACTTCAAACGAAACCAAAATTTAATTTATTCATTCATAAGCAGCAAAATTAAGTAGTCTCAATATCAAATGTGCCCAATGGCATAAACATTTCCACAACATAAAACGATTCCTTTAGTTCATTAAACATATACGTAACTAACAAAGTTGGAAAATGAAATAAAACAAAATAGTCAAAAGTCCCCATTCTCATGTTACGTATCAGAGCGTCCTACGACTCGAACAAGAAACACCAGATCACTCTCATGTACCTGGGTTATTTGTACTTCTAAGGAAGCACGGACACAACAACAAAAACAAAAGGCGTGATAAACAATTCTATATCATAACGGTGCAAATAACATTTTGAAGGAGTAATTACACACAAGTCATAACATGCAACACAAATCATTCATTCAAATATATGCAATTTGACTCCACAATAAAATGCAAATGTGGTACCGACTTCAACAAATGTCCATTGATTCGGACCGGATGTATCGCTTACGCTCCTACTGAGTCACGATCATCCCCCACCTCTTGATTCACAATGAATTCGAATAACCAATTACGCTCCATCCGAGACATGATTATTTCACTAACATGTATGCGTATGCAAGACTCGATTACACATACATCAATATACGTAAGTATGAATAAAATCATTCACAACACGATTCTCCAATCTTCACCAATCATTAACCACACAGTCAACATGGCCCGTGTCAGGAGGCCTGCATCCAAAATTCACTTTTCGAATAAAACACACTCTTCTTCCTATCTAACACCAGTCTGAATCTAGTTCATTATACTTCAATTTTATCATCCAAAACAGTTCAATTGTGATCCTTATGATCAATTTATACCTCTAACACTACACAACTACTTAGCCTAATATTTACTAATCAAATTAGGGAAAATCCTAGGTTTCCTTCATCTTATCTAATGGCTTCCTCATCCACAATATTCATAGATATCTTTTCCATATTATATATACATTCATGCAATTAATCATCAAATTCACACAAACACAACCAATCAGCATCATATACACATTATATCACAATTTCATCAAAATCAACAATTTCATACAATCCCTAAGAGAGTAAGGAACTCACAATTACCCTTTCATGTTAAATCACCAATATAAAACCCTTTCCCCCCCTTACCTCAATTCAATTGGTCCTTGGAAAATATTGATCTTGAAATTCTATGATTCTTGATCTCCATTCTCTTCTCCCTTTTCTCCAGAGCAAACCGTTTCTGCGTCAAAACACGATATGAGGGAATAAGACTCGTTCTCCTCTTTTCATATCATAACCAAATTACAACCTTGCCCCTTAGAACTCCAACTTATTATTTTATTTTTTTAATAACAATATTCTAACAACCCACCTCATTATCATATTATTATTGTTTTAAATCAAATAACCTTTTATTTTATCATTCAAATTACACCTCCATATTCACATAACTATTTTATAAAATAATTTATGAAATCGGGGTGTTACAACTATCACATCAATGAACATGCTAGCACGGATTTTCTACTCAAATATAGATTTCAAACACCTATTAGCACCAAGAACTAGCTATAATTCTAGCTACTAACAAGTGAATCGAACAAATCGAAAGCAAATCAATGAATCTATTCAAAACGCAAGCAAACAATCAAAGAATGCCATACAGCGAGATGAAGTGAATAAATTAAAAGCGAAAAGCGGTTTCAGATTCACCAACCTATAAAGCGGAGGATTGCTTTGGTGATTTTTGTGAGTTGATCTAGGCATGAATGAAGAGAATACCGGAGACTTCAAGCTTTGATCCCCGGAATGCAAAATAAATGCAATTGGTGAAGATCTTGATGAACACTTGCAAAATCACTTCCAATAAGCTCAAAGCAATCCCAAACAGCTTGCAACTTATCCAATAAGCTATGAAATTGATACTTGAAAGGAGGTTTAGCTTCAAACTCCTCAAGTTTCAATGTGAAACTTGAAGAATATTTTGTGAAGAAGCTTTGGTGAGGGTTGAAAATGGAGGGAAAATGAGAGAAAAAGAGAGAGATGAAGAGAAATTGTTGAAATTTTGAGAAAAATGGTGGAACTTGTGCCAAGACCTTTTTTTGGAGTGAAGAGATCTTTTTATAGTGGTTAGGTTTGGAGTGAGGGTTAGATTAGGGTTTAGGCTTTGGTCCTAAGCTAAGGGTAGGAGTTAGTTAAAGTTGATCAGGGTTTCTAGAATATTCATTGGAATATTCCTTGGAATAGTGATAGAAGAATCTAGAAGGTGGTGGAAAATGCTAGAATGTGGTAGAAGCACAAAACAAAGGGAAAATGGAAAAGGGAGGGAAACATCAACTAAAATTTGAAATATTTTTCCAATTTTCGCATGCGTTAACCGATTAACGCCCTGGGTTAACCGGTTAACGGACCAAAAACTTGAATTTTCCTTTTTTTATGGGAAACCTCGGGAATGCATCTGTACAGTCCCTTTTTGAGTTGATCTTGATTTTAAACCTTTTGTAGATGGAATTGAGCTTCTTGTAAATTCAATTGGCTCTTAGCTTGTCTTTGAATAATCAAATTGCCGGATGATTGATCATATGCCTTATGCTTGTGATAATGGATGCTTATGCTTCATTTTTCTATGCAAAAATGTTTGAACATGTATGCAATATGTTATGCTATATGACATGAATATAAGAGGACAAATTTTGGGGTGTTACAGCTACCCCTATTCAAATATCTGTTAATATGAAAAGGACGATAGCGTCGGCTGTCGGTTGTTCAAGATGAACTGTGATTGAATACCAAAAAGACCCCGAAATTTATGCTTTGTTAGAGAAAGAAAAGGGAAATAAACCCAACCAAAGGAAGCAATTGTTTGATGATGAAGGTAACCCACAGTAACAACTAAAAATGAGGAAATGTCTTTTGTAGGACACCGGGAGACTACTGGCTTGCCACAACAACGGTGGACTTGGAACACTTTAGTCTGTGGGATAGACGTGTACAACTTCAAGATTTGTATTAACAAATACGTTGTCTTGATCTTGATTAGAATCTGCATCTGGGCATGCACTGTCTTGATTCTCTTTGTATAACCTAAAGTCAGGTATACGGTAAAAATATGCAATTACAAAAATCTACGTAACAACGCGCTGTCTTGATTTTCTGCATTGTTTTGACAATATAACCCACTGTCAGAATCCGTGTAACTACACGCAGTCTTAACTTTGATCTTCAAAATTCGTATAAAAATATGTTGTCTTGATTTTGAATATGAAATAACTATTCTAACAGGTAGATATGTATTTCCAATAAAAGATCCACTGGGCTGGATCGCTGTCAAAATCCGTATAACAATACGATGTCTTGATTCTAGTCTTCAAAATCTGTATAACAATACACTGTCTTGATTTTGAATAGAGTTTTGAACAAAAGATCCATCGGGCTGGAACACTGTCAGAAGCCATATAACAATACGTTGTCTTGATTCTGATCTTCAAAATCCGTATAACAATACTTTGTCTTGATTTTGAATAGAATCTTGAACAAACGATACACTGGGATGGATCGCTGTCAGAATCCGTATAACAATACGTTGTCTTGATTTTGATCTTCAAAATCCGTATAACAATACCCTGTCTTGATTTTGAATAGAATTTTGTACCTCTTCAAAGATCTATCCACTGGACTGGACAAAGATATACTTTTCAGGGGAAATTCTTACTAGAACTCCGCTGGGGTGAAAACGTCATAGGCAACATTGTGTTGAGGAAGTGGGATTACAACTTCTGTCAAAAACCACCTCTTCTTGGGGAATAAAATGATCGCTAAATCGATCTCGAAAACCCTGGCTGGAGATAACCATCTGCTGGGAGAGATAAGAACAAAAACTGCATCTGGGCATGCATTGTTTTGATCTGTCATGTCTGCCAAAAATAAATTGGCGACCTCTTGGGGAATATTTCAATCATTGGGCTGAATCCCAATCACACAACTCTGCGGGGAAATGACAAACTTCCAACCTAGTTGGGGAAACAATCTGCCATGACCTAACTGGGGAGAGAATTCGTACAATTCCAACTCTGTGGAAGACAACACATTCAATTGCTTGCTGGGAATGAGGACTCCGCTCGAGGAAGATAATTATTCAATTGATCTCGAAGTTCTGTTGGGAACACTGCCTGTTCTGATTCAGCTGGGGAAAGTTCTGCTTTAACTCTACTGAGGATGTTGGATATCACCCTTCTGTTGGGGATGAGTATTGTAAAGCCTCTCTCGCTGGGAGGAACACTCTTCTTGGGGAATGTCGTATGGTAGCATCTTCTTGCTGAATGCAAACCTGCAACAACAAAGTACATACACATGCTCCGGGGAATTGCATGGTATGAATTAATCATCCCATTTCACCTGACATTCAAAGTGATTTTAAATGTTTTCCCTTCATATGTCATTTGTAAAGCCACAAAGTTTAAATGCAGTGTTCTTTTATCAAAAATTCAGGACATTTTTGCAAACAAAGCAAGTAAAAATAAAAACAAGGCTAAAGCTTTTTAACTGAACATTCTTTTATTGATGAGACTCTGAATAAGCGAGAATTTACATCAGGAAGCAATCACCTAGAAATAGGTAATCATTGTAAATTGAGAAAAGGAATTATCCTAATGGCAATGTGCACGACATTCCAATGAGTTTAAGTTCTGCTATGACCAGTATGTCTTTAAGATTTTCTCGTTCTTGCCTTCGCTCTCTGAAGACGAAGATTGAACTGATTCCCACCCTTTTGTGATTGCAAGGTTAAATGAAATGATGACGTGGTACAGATTACCCAGATCGCAGTCATTCTCTTATTCCCTTTGCGTGGATCGCCCTTGCGGGTTTTCAATCCACCGGGTTATCCTTTTTTTCCTGAGTTGTCCAATGTGGATTTTTAGCTCATTGGGTGTATGATTTTTTATTGTATCCCTAACGTTTGCCTGAGTTTTCTATTTTGTTTCTAGCTTGCCGAGATGCCACCTTTTTGCCTGGACTCTATTCTATTTTTGTCCAGCGGGTCTTTTTATGCGAAGTATTTTTTGAATGCGTCTGAGTTAACAGGGGACTGGAATTTTTTGCTATCCATAGTAGTGAGCATTAGTGATCCACCCGAGAAGACTTTATTTACTATGAATGGGCCTTCATAATTTAGAGTCCACTTGCCCCTGTGATATGAACCTGGATGAATGATTCTTTTGAGTACAATCTCCCCAACTTTATACTCTCGAGTGTGTACTCGTTGATCGAATGCCCGTTTCATCCTCCTATGATAAAGCTGACCATGGAAAACAAATGCTAATATCTTTTCCTCAATTAAGCATAACTGATTATATCGGGCACGCACCCATTCAGCCTCGTCGAGCTTGACATCCATCATTACACGCAAAGAAGGAATCTCGACCTCCACATGTAAGACTGCCTCCATACCATATACCAAGGAAAAAGGAGTTGCCCCAGTAGACGTCCTGACTAACAATCGGTACCCATGCAAAGCAAATGGTAACATCTCATGCCAATCTTTATAGGTGACGACCATTTTCTGCATAATCTTCTTGATATTCTTGTTTGCCACCTCGACCACACCATTCATCTTTGGCCGGTAAGTAGAAGAATTATGATGATGTATTTTGAAGTTCCGACACAATTCAGCCATCATTTTGTTGTTCAAATTGGAACCATTATCAGTAATGATTCGCTCGAGCACTCCATATCTGCAGATAATGTCTTTCTTCAGAAATATGGCTACCACCTGTCTGGTGACATTGGCATAAGACGCTGCTTCGACCCATTTGGTGAAGTAATCGATTGCGACCAATATGAAACGATGGTTGTTTGAAGTAGTAGGCTCTATTTTTCTGATCATGTCAATGCCCCACATGGAAAAGGGCCAAGGAGATGACATGACGTTGATCGGGCTTGGAGGTACATGCACTTTGTCTGCATAAATCTGGCACTTATGGCATTTGTGGGCATATAAACAACAGTTTGCATCCATTGTTAACCAGTAATACACCGGTCTCAATAACTTCTTTGTCATTACATGCCCCTGCATGGGTACCAAAAGATCCCTCGTGGACTTCCTACATTAACAGGTCTGCTTCGTGTCTATCCACGCATCTAAGCAGGACCATGTCAAAGTTTCTCTTATACAGAACGTTATCCGCGTTTAAGAAGAAACTAGTAGCCAGTCGCCTTAAGGTCTTCTTGTCATTGGAGGATGCCCCAGCTGGGTACTCTTTATTTTCCAGGAAGCGCTTAATGTCATGATACCAAGGCTTATCATCAGATATTGCGTCAACAGAGAACATATAAGTTAGCATATTAAGCATGGAGACATTTATCCTGGGGACATAATTCCAACTCATCACTTTGATAGACGAAGAGAGCGTAGCCAGTGCATCGACAAACTAATTTTCATATCATGGTATATGCCGAAGCTTTACTGTTGTGAAAAACGTCAACAGTTTTCTGGCATAATCCCTGTAAGGAATTAAATGATCTTGGTGTGTATACATTTGCCGGTAATTTGATTAATCACTAGGGCTGAGTCTCCGAATATATCGAGGGTCTTAATCCTAAGATTAATAGCCTCCTCTATTCCCATTATGCACGTCTCATATTCCGCTTCATTGTTGGTGCAACCAAAAGTAATTCTGGAGGCGAAGGGAAAATGAACACCTTCAGGAGTAATTAGAACAACACCAACTCTGCGCCCATTGATATTGATAGCCCCATCAAACATCAATCTCCATCTAGATTCAGGGTATGGCCCCTCCTCTAGGAGTGGTTCCTTACAATCCTTTGCTTTGAGGTATGTGATGTCCTCATCTGGGAAGTCAAATCTCATGGGTTGATAATCATCCTCAAGAGGTTGTTGTGCAAGATAGTCTGAGAGCACACTTCCTTTGATGGATTTTTAGAAACTGTATTGAATGTCGTACTCAGTCAACACCATCTGCCATCGTGCAACCCTTCCAGTTAATGCTGGTTTCTCAAAAATGTATTTGACATGATCCATCTTTGAAATTAATAGGGTAGTGTGAGTCAACATGTACTGTCTCAATCGACGAGCAGCCCATGCCAAAGCGCATCAAGTTTTCTCGAGAAGTGAGTATCAGGATTCACAGTCGGTAAACTTTTTGCTAAGGTAGTATATCACATGCTCTTTTCGACCAGACTTGTCATGTTGGCCTAGAGCATGCCCCATTGATCCTTTTAACATAGTCAAATACATGATGAGTGGCCTCCTCGGAACCGGAGGCATCAGGATTGGAGGTTCCTACAAGTACTCTTTAATCCTTTCAAAAGCCCTTTGACAATCTTCGTTCCACCTGACCACCTACTCTTCTCTTAGCAATTTGAATATTGGTTCACATGTAGTTGTGAGGTGAGATATGAACCATGCGATGTACTTCAATCTACCCAGGAAGCCACAAACTTCTTTTCAGTTCACGGTGCAGACATATCTTGTATGGCTCTGACTTTTGTAGGATCTACCTCAATCCCTCTTTGACTCACAATGAAACCCAACAGTTTTCTGGAATGCACCCCAAAGGTGCATTTGTTAGGGTTTAACCTCAGACGATACTTTCTTGGTCATTCAAACAGCTTCCTGAGGTTAACCAAATGCTCTTCTTCGTCTTGGGACTTGGCGATCATGTCGTCCACATAACATTCAATCTCTTTGTGGATCATATCATGAAATAGTGTCACCATTTCCCGCTGATAGGTTGCCCCTGCATACTTTAGACCAAAATGCATGACTTTGTAGAAAAACGTACCCCAAGGGGTAATGAACGTTGTCTTTTCCATGTCCTCCGACGCCATTTTAATCTGGTTGTAGCCGGAGAAACCATCCATGAAGGAGAATACCAAGAATTGAGCCATATTATCAACCAATACATCAATATGAGGTAATGGGAAATCATCTTTTGGGCTCGCCCTGTTTAAATCCCGATAATCAACATACATCCGGACCTTTCCGTCCTTCTTCGGTACTGGAACAATATTAGCTACCCATGGTGGATAAGTAGTCACGACAAGGAACCCGGCGTCCCACTGCTTCTGTACCTCTTCTTTAATTTTCATCGCAATGTCGGGACGGGTTATTCTAAGCTTTTACTTAATAGGAGGGCAGTCTTCCCTTAGTGGCAGCTTATGCATCACAATGTTTGTATCTAATCCCGACATATCTTGATAAGACCAAGCAAAGACGTCCACATATTCTCAAAGCATTCCAATTAACTCTTCTTTTACTTCGGCCTGCAGGCTGACCCCAATTTTAATTTCCTTCTTTGCATCTTCTATTTCGATGTTGATGACCTCAATCTCTTCTTGATGAGGTTAAATCACTATTTCCTCCTGCTTCAACAACCTAGCCAATTCTTCAGGGAGTTCACAATCTTCCTCAACCCCTTCATCATCTTGGTAGATTGGATTATCGAAGTCATAGCAGAAGAGTTATCAAAGAAATCTGAATGATCGGTTCTACATAATTAATGTGCTTATTTCAAAATTTGTTCTTTTATGAAAACCACATGACAAAACAAAACAAAAAAAACATTGCCATTTTATTTGTTTTTGTGAAAAAAATTCAAAAATAAAGAAAGGGAACACAATTTGAAAAAAAATGTCCCTTATTTATGATAAAATAAATTGCATAACATGCAAGGAGGCCCTACAATGGATTTCGACATGCGTATGATAATGAGAAAACAAAGAAAATTACTTTGGCAGACAAATGACTTCAATGAAGTCTTCTACGAACCAGTTCTCTGGTTTTACCCCTGGGACAAATTACAATCACTATCAGCATCATCTTCAATGACACATACTTGATTTGGGTTAATCACTCCCCCGCTCGAGAAGTTGACTGCTCTACTTTGGGATCCTGTTGCTTGCCCCGAGACATAGCCTATCCCAAACTTGTCTTCCTTTTTACCCACCTGGATTAGCTTGCCCCAGCCTTGGGTATTTCTAGATTCAACCACTTACCTAGCCTGTTTGTAGGAAGATATAAAAGTTCATATTCTCTCATTGCTCTTGGTTGCAGAATTGGGAGCAACGGTACTGACGTTCACAGCTTCAAACACTTGGCATAACATTTCATGAATCTCCCCATCCATTTCAACATACTTGAATGTAGACAAGTGGCTGACAAAGATATCCTCCTCCCCGCACATAGTAATCACTTGACCATCAATAACATATTTCAACTTTTGATGCAAGGTTGAAGTCACTACGCCTGAAGCGTGGATCCACATATGTCCCAGAAGGCAGCTGTAAGCTGGATGGATATCCATGACGTAGAATGTGCTTTTGAAGACCTGCGATCCTATCTTCACTGGTAACTCAACCTCGCCAAATACCGATCTTCTAGAACCATAAAAGGCTCTTACCACTAGATAACTTGGTCTCAGAGTCAGTCCATCTATCTCCAACTTCATCAAAGCTTTCTTCGAAAGCACGTTCAAAGAAGAGCCAGTGTCAACTAGAACATGAGATAACACATAACCCTTGCACTCCATGGTGATATGTGTCATACCCCAATTTTGACCCTGAATCATTTTCATCTAACGCATTTTATCGATTTGTCGATATTCTCCATTTCTTTGCATCTTCAGTCAAAACATTCCATTAATCATAAATCATGCATTTTTCAGTCGATTTATCATCCCATGTCATTTTTATGTTATCCTTATTTCTAGAATTTATTTCAATTTTTTAAATAGGATTTTTATCTCATTTTATAAGTCATTTATTTTATAAAATAATTTATTTTAGGCTATTTTTAGAATTTGTTTAATTTTAATTTTAATTTAGTTTTATTTAGAATTAATTTAGTTTATATTTTTAATTTAGTCTATATGTTAATTAAGTTTTAATTTTAATTTAGTTTGCTATTTAATTAGCTTAATTCAATTTAGTTTGATTCTAGTTTTCATTTAATTAGATTTTGATTTTTAAGTTTAGTTTCATTTTAATCAGTGTTTTCCTTAATTAATTCAATTTAGTTAATTTTAATTTAGTTTATAATTTTAATTAATTTGGTTTAATTTGTAGAATTGGTTTAGTTAGTTTTTAATTAGTTTGTGTTTTAATTCAATTTATAGTCAGATTAGTTTTTTTTTTATCAATTAATTAAATTAGTTTTGATAAGTCCAAATACTCTCCAAGTCTTCTGCTACACCTTGACCAATATACTTGCTATGCAACCCCAACAATTAAGCTGTAACACCAAGACAAACACCATACACAAAATAAGTCACACAAAAAACCTGCCATAAAAAAGTTATGCATCAATAGAACCAAAAATCTGCAGTGAAAATGACAGGACATCAACACAAGACCAAATTCAAAAACTTAATGGACAAGTTTTTTTGAGAAGTTGAAAAAAAGGATTTCACTCAATAAAAGGGGAGACCGTGGGTGAAACAAAAGAAAAAAACTAAAAAGAAAGAAACTTTTTCGAAACCTCTACTTTCATCCCTTCCAGGGGGTTTCGACAAAAAAAATGATCACAAACCTTGTTCTTACCAAAAAAAATCACAAAATAACAACCTCTCTTATACAAGTCATTATGGTTGTTGTTGAAGAAAGCTTCTTCCTATGAGTTGGATTATTTTAATGTGTCTCTTGAGTTCTCTATCAACCTGAAATCAAAACTTCTACTAAAACTTTCTCCACTGTCACACCCAAACCCAAAACCGCAGGAAACCGAAATCACCACAAACCACCAAGCACAACCACACAAAGCTAAATAAACACAAACTGTAACCTGCAAACACAAACCTTCATAAAACCATTTTCTGGATTCACAGAACCATTCTCCATCAACACATCATAACTTACTCTTATCATATTCATTAAACAACCCTCAAAACCTACAAACACATAAATCATTTTTCACACCATCGCAAATCCCAGCCTTCAAATCTGAAATCGCTGCTCAAAATCGTTAAACTGCAACCCAAAACCAAAGAACTGAGAACTCTAAAACACTCACTACCACCTTGAACCTCAATCGCCTTCACCACAAGAACACAAATCCGAAACTGAGAACCTGAATCGAACCACTTACCACCTCACCTCTAACCTTCAATAATCGTCCCCTGTTCTTCACATGAACTCAGCTCTTCCACAGAAAATCACAAACCTGTACCAGAAAACCAAAACAAACCGCAAAAATCCAACAAAGTTTTTCTTCCAAAATCACTACTGCATCATTGCAAAATCACAATCCCAAAACCTTAAACCTTCCATTCATAATCGTTCACCCTTCATCAAAATTGACCCACCAATCTTCTTATCCACTTCAACACGCTGAGCGAAACCACTACCATGCGACCAAAAAGTGCCGTGAGCGAACCCCGAACAACCGTCGCGAACTTGTGAAGGAGATAACGGATCGCCGCCGTGATTGAGGGTGGGTATTATGTTTCTTTGGAATTGTGTTTTGACTTTGTGAGTTTGTTTCTAATGAACCGTGAGAGAAACTGAAAGTGATTTTCTATTCTTCTTTTGATCTGGACTGTGATTTGGGATTATTTTTTTAAAGCTTTCATTATTTGTTTTAAAACCATCATATGGTAATGTTATGTGATATTTTTTATTTATTTTCCTTTGTTTTATAAAATCTCTTTATTTTTCTTTTGTTATTATTGTTGCCAGACTCGGGCTTGGCGCGTCTGAGTTATTGTTTTTCATAACACCCAGAACCACGAAACACCTCCTCTTATATTTGTTTTTTTTTATTTTAATGCTATGTTTTTTTATATGCATTTCTAAACATTTTTTTCTTGTTTCCTTTCTTTTCAGGTCTTATTTTTTTTTAAACCATCACATTAATATATCTTTCTTTTAAAATAAAAAATAATAATAATTGTATTGTAGTTCATTTTATTTTTGGGCCAATGATATAACAAAAGGCCATGATTAGTCGATTTTGATAAATCGATAAATTGTGACCAATATGAGGTCTATTTAGCTTAGTTTATTTTATTTCATAGTTTATTTTATTTTATTTAGTCTATTTATTTTATTTTCGCATTTAAATACAATATAAACGCTCTACTCCTCATAGAACGGTTCTAAACATTGAATCGGTTCTAAGATAGTAAAAGAGCTACATTTTGACGGTTCCGGATAATTAAGACACTACACACACGCCTTCTCTTGGGCAAAATACAACGAGCCCTTTTATTTCATCGCAATCCCGTGTAATTTATTTTGTACCCCTCTCCTGATTTCCATTTGTATGCAATTTATTTCTTCGCCTTTATTTATCATTTCGATCGCTAGGAGCCCCCTTAGGGACTAGTATAGATTTTGCCTTAGTTCGTGAACCCTTGGTCCAACACCAAGTGGTTTCACTTGCACACTCGCACATTTCATTCGGTTACGATTTCGTATTGTTAGGAGCACCCCTAGGGACTAGGAATCGAACCCACCTAATCAATTAAACAATTAACCTCCATTTGCATTTCACTCGTAAGTCGAGTGCTTCACGCATCGCCATCTAACATTTTCCAAACCAAAAATTCAAATTATTTTCATAATAAAAATACGAAAGAACTGAATTCTGGAGTCTAGCATTCCACTAATTCTTGAATGAATCATTCATGAGGCCCGCCCCACGGGACGTGATTCATTCGCCATTTCGTACTCAAACATTGTTTAGATCTCTTTCTATCTCGCAGACAAGTTAGCGCTTCAGCCTCCTATCGTGAGCAGATAAACCAACGCTTAGTAGTTAGAAAGCGGTTTAAACAATCGTTCATTAAAAAAACCAACAAATCGCAGTTGCACGAACTACAAAGCTCTGACTTTCCCATTGCACAAGGGAATATGTAGGCACAGGGATTTTTATCCTTCGCGAGCACACTAATAAAAAAATTAACAATTTTTCCGTAAAAATGACACTAATAAAAAACTAACCATTTCTCCATAATAATAACAAATAATAATTTTAAAATACTCTTTTCCCTAAAAACAAACATATTAGTAAACCTTTTAGAAGACACAAACATAAATCAACATTCAATCACATAGTTAGACTAAGAGGTTCTCGTTGGGTACAACAGACGTGAGGGGTGCTAATACCTTCCTCTTGCGTAACCGACTCCCGAACTTAGAATTTGATTTCGTTGACCATTTCTTATCCTTATTAGGTTTTGTATATATCTTCCTTTTCTCTCTGTTGTACCAAAAATATTCCCCTCCCATATTCAAGACAATGTGTCTCAAGAGGTCTCCTAATAGTCACAAGATTCTCAATTGGTCAAAGGGATTGAAGGTTTCATAAGACAAAGCCTCCTCCTGAACAATGGATCTTAAAACTAGGGTTTTGATTTTCCCCAAGCAAAGTGGACTTCCAAAGCCTCAAGTTTACTTCATAACATCCCACATACTTCAAAGAATCCTCATGTCAAGTTTCAAGACTTTCCCCACAAGTTTGGTCAGTCAGATGCTTAGATATCCAAAAATCAGTTAACTTGGCAAAAATGTCAACTGAGGTCAATTGTGGTCAACTTAAAGTAAAACTTCAAGATTTTTTTGTCAACATCAAGATTATGAGGTGAAATTAATCATTTTATCAAGGGTTGATCATGATTAATCTAGAAAATCTCAGATCATCAATAATCAAGCAGTTTCTAAATTAGGGTTTCCATAGGAAAAGTCAACTGAACTCTGACCAGCCATAACTTTCACATACTTCTTAAAACATTTCCCATCCAAAACTCATTTTGAAGGAAATCCAATTTTCTACAACTTTGTGTCTCACAAGCCAAGCCTAAAAATGCTTCATTCGGAAGGTATGAGCTAAAACATTATAGGTCCTTTTGAAAGTCAACAAAAAGTCAATTTTTTTCAAAACTCATAATTTGAAAATGGTAATATATATGGACATGGGACCAAAAAGGTTGGTTAGAGGAAACTCTAAGCATTATAAAAAGTCCAAGATCACCTTCATAGCATTAAAATTGAGGGAGTTATGCTTTGTCAAAGTTGGTTGATTTTTAAGGGGTGTATGAAGCAAAAAAGGCCATAACTTCAAATTTTTCCAAATGGGCCCATGAAATTGCAACCCATACTCAAAGATAAAGTCATGCACGACCCAATGAATATTTATCCTGATTTTTATAATTTATTTTATATTATTTTGGATTTTATTTATTAAAATTCAATTTTAATATAAATAAAATATAAAAAACAAATAATAGATCAAATCTTTGTTCTAGAAGCTTTTACACAACATTTAAGGTGATCGGATGCTATCCAAATTCGTGCAAGGCAAAAATAGCAAGAGGATATTTGATTTTTTTTTACATTTATGAATGATTGTTTCTTCAACTCCAAGTAACCAATATCCATGATCTAAAGGCCCAAGTTTGACCTAATTCTATTCACCACATATATATACAAACATAAACAACAACAAGGGGACGAAAAAATTCAGAAAGGAGGCCACCATCAAACTTCAAAATTCTAAAAAAAAGTCAACTTTCGGTTTTGGAAAATAAGGGTGTTTCAAAGCATTCCAAAGGTCTCAATACCTTCCTAAACATTCCCTGAACTTATCCCAAGCATTACAATCATTAAGAACACCACCAAATGCATGAACCGAATTCACCTTTTTTTATTTTTTTTTATTTTTCGATTCCAATTAAATATGTGTGCTAACTTAAATTTGATAACATATCATTTCTTGTATTGGTGATTAGATGTTTTTTGGATGTTTTAATTGGATTTCTAATGCAGGTTGGACATAACAACATTATTAGGGTTTTGAGCTTGAATTTGGGGATTCACGATTTAAGTCACTTAAAAGCTTTTTAAGAACATGTTTTGATTGTATAGGTCATGAGGAGTCTTTTGATGTTGTTAATTTGATTCAATCGCACTTGTTATATGATGTTTAAAGAATCGCAGGATTTCCTAGGAGGAAAAATTCGCAGCAAATTTGTATCTGAATTCGCAGGAAAACCTGCAGGTCAACAGGTTGAAGACGACTCCAAGGGCGCGCAATCAGAATTTCAAATTTTGTTTTTCTTATATAATTTATTTGTTCTATAATGTTTATACAGATGCGTGTGTGGCGTAGCGGATAAGGGTCAGGCTTGGTGGCTTGAGGGCGTGGGTTCGAACCCAGCCTCAAGCGTATTTTTTTCCATAATAATCTATGTTTTTTTTCTGTTTTATTTTATAATTTGTTTATTGCAGGTTTATTCACACCAGCGCGCATGGCCCAGTGGTAAGGGAATATGGTTTATGAGGTACAAGGGTGAGGTTCGATTTTGGCCTCCCCCCATTTACTTTAGGCGTTTGTTTTCTTTTTCTTTTCCTTTTCTTTTTTTAATTTTATAATTTAATTATTATATGATTATTATATGATTATTATATTTAACTAATTAATTGATAATTAACCATTAACCAAATTAATTTAATGATTTAATAAAATTCATAACAATTTTATTTTCTGAAAATTAATAATAAATCTCACTAATTGCTTAAGTATTTTATGTAAAATATTTGATTTATCTTTTAATTAAAAAATGTTAATAGTTTTCTTATATAAATTAATCATCCTAATTTTCTCAATTTCTTTTCTTTAATTTTTCTTTTTATTAATATGTAAATTTTCTTTTCATTATTCTCTTATATAAATCAATTTATAATAATTAGTAATTAGGTTAATATTTTTCTAAGTAAATTTTAATTTTCTTAAAAAACATTTTTTTCATTAAAACCCTAATTCTAACTTAATTTTTTATTTAACCCTGATTTTTCTTTTCTAACATTAATTTCAAAAAAAACTTAATTATTTTATTTTTACTTTATTTAATTATTTAGAATTCTTTGTTTATTTTATTTATTTTTGCCTTATTTAATTACTTAGAAAAATTGTATAGGTTGTTATTTTATGTATTTTATTTTTCCGCTCATATTATTATGTAACTGCCCCGAAGTCGTGTAATAGCGTAGGTTTTTTTATTTTTCTCGCACTTTATTTATTTATTTTATTTATATGGTTAGTAATAATAGGGTGTGCAAAACCTAATTGAATTAATTGGACTTAGATAATTAAAAAAAAGAAAGATAAATACTTGAATATAATCACTCACACACGAAAGTCGATCGTCCTACGATCGCCATCTACACCTCCTAGGGTTACCCCCCTTGGTTTCCTTCTTTAATATGGTCAAGTCCCTCGAAAG
Source organism: Lathyrus aphaca (assembly GCA_963966055.1). Lineage (NCBI taxonomy): Eukaryota > Viridiplantae > Streptophyta > Magnoliopsida > Fabales > Fabaceae > Lathyrus > Lathyrus aphaca. The sequence continues at coordinate 405,225,274 of OZ014519.1, read as the reverse complement.
TGGGGGTGTCTTAAGCAAAGTCCCTTCAAACAAAAATCATCAAGTCCCTCCCAGATTAAAAGAGCAAGTCCCTACGAGGTTGCCTATGATATAATGATCTTATCCCTTCGGTAAAGATGATAGTCCCTCCAAGTTGCTAAAGACACCCATTAAGTTGCCTTCATTGACCATACGATTACCCTACGCCCGTCCCTCAAACAAATCCAAGGTAAAGACTACCTATTCCTTAATAGCGGGGACAGTCTTACCCTTGAAAGAAAATAAAAGAACATGAAAGACTAGTCTAGGGTAGGTACCTCTTAGTTACTTGCTCACATTTCAAAAATAATTTTCACACCTCACTCTTGTCAAATATCTTCAACAACAAGGCTTTGTATACATCCATACGAGGATCATTACAAAGTACTTAGACAAATTTCTAAACACACTTTCCTTTTTCAAATAAATAAGTGAGCTAAGTAACTAAGAGCCCATGGATAACCATTGATATAAAGGGTGCTTGTGTAAACACCCCAAATTTTCCCTCACTAAGTTCACACCATGGCTTGTGATCTTTCATCTTTGCATAAGTTTAAGCATATCATATCATACTACATTTTTGTTTCATCTTCATGGTTCAAGTCATCTGCATCTAGGGTTTGTGATCTGAGCAATCCAAGATTCATCTGAGCCATTCCAAAGGCCATCAATCATTCCAAGAGGGTCCATGTATGTTCAATCATCACGTTATATCCTCCAAAGGTCAAGGAAGTCAAAGAATCACAAGAACTTGCAAAGCATGGAAGCAGAGCCAGGGTTTAACTGCATAGATGACCTGAAATTAGGGTTTTGGTTTCAGAGGACATAACTCCAAATTTTTGAGCCATTCTTGTTTCTATTGGTCTCAATATGTTATAGAGATCATGTATACCAAGTTTGATGAAGAAATTCATTGTGGAAGTCATCTGACCACTGGATAACTTCTTGAGCAAGTCAGAGCAAAATTAGGGCATCTGAGGCCCCTCAACATGGAACCAAAGTGGATTTTTTCATCAAAATGAAGTTATATGATCTTTATTTGATCATTGAAGTACTTTGAAGTTCACAAAATTGAAGAAAAGTGAGCTAAACCAAAAGTTGCCAAAAATGGAAATGAGTTGTAATGTAAACTTTCCATTTTGGGAAAGTTTTTCAACCTCCTCTTTCTCAACCAAAAATGCTTCAAATGAAAAATTATTGGTCATTAAAGTTGTAGATTGGATCATTCCCTTTTCAAAAATTACAAGAACAAGATCTAATTCATTTTGGAACTCAAGATATGGCTTGTCAAAGTTGGCAAAAATCCCATAATTTTCAAGAATGCACCAAAAGGGATTCTTTGCAAAACCACTTGCCAAGGCTTTTTGTGACTTCAAACACACTTCAATGTATCATAACATCATAGTGCATTGCCTTTAGATCAGAATTGCCCAAAGAATTGCAAGATTACATGTCTTGAACATCAAGAATTCTCAAAGGGGCCAAAACTTCACATAATTGCAAAACACCCCATAACTTTGTTCCAACTTGCTGAATTGCCTCCAAATGGATTCTATGGACATCCTTGATCTCAGCTGCACATGGACATGCCAAAAAGCCAGTTGCATCCTTGCCCATACCTCAAGTACAAGAAATTTTGACTTTATGCAAATTCACCCATACCAATCACAACAGTCCACTACCCACTCTCTGCCCAATCCAGACACTACAAACATGCCTCAAAGATCTTTTTTCATAACACACACAAGCTAAAACCTCCAAGAACTCAGCATTGCCAAAAACACTCCCTCTTGCATTTTCCTTCGAAACTCCCAGCTCACTCACTCAATCTTCAAACCAATTCCACCATTCATCTCAAAATCATCCACTGATCACAAACCAACCATTGAAACATCCAAGAACACACCATACACAAAACACGATTCTCAGCGAGTTGGAGTGCAAACTCACAAACCAGCCATTCTCAAAGCTTTCCAAGCATTGCAACTTCTTCAGGGAGGCCATTAGAGTCATTTTGCACCAAGGAAGTGGCCAGAAAGCTCAAGTTTAAAAAGCTTCATCTCAGGTAGTCATCTGAATTCATTTTTCTAGAACCTCTTTTTTATGTTACAAAATGAATAAGCATGCTTCACTGATCATTCTGAGCTTTGAATTTTTGAAAATGGTGTAGAAATGAGTATGTACTGAACCTCTGAAATTTTTGCCATTTTTGATCTTTTCTTCGAATCTTGTTTATGAGCATGAATAAATGTGTTTTGAGTGTGGATTTGAGCTTAAGAGAGTGAGAGGGTTTGATTTGGAGCTTTAGAGCTCCAGAAATAACCTAGGGAGGAAGTTGGAAATTTTCAGGTGAGGGTGTCACCGGAGAAGACGACCAGAGCTCTTCTCCGGTGACCTGAAAGTCATTAATTGTGTAATTATTGTTAGGGCTAGGTTTGAATACGAGCCGTCTGATTTTCCCTTCCCGCGCGTGCTGAGTGGCTGAGATCTTGTCATTAATTTTAATTATGGATTAAACAATTAATTAATTAGGATTAATGAAATTTGAATTCAGGACGTAGAATCACGCGCCAAGTCAATCCCAAAATCCCCAGAATCAATGAGAACCCTTGGATGTGCATACTTTTCATTTATTCAGTTTAAATTCATATTTTCTCATTTAATTTTGTACCATTTATTTAAAATAGCAAGAAAATTCCAAAAAATAATTTTATTCTGCATTTTTACTTCAAATCATTTTCTCAACCCAAAAATATTTTTATTTTTATTTTTTGCATTAAAAAATCATTTTTAAAACATTTAAATGTTTATTTTAATTAATTAATGAGAATTAATTAATTAAAATATCATTTAGGTTTCTAAATATCCCAAAAAAAATCATATTTCATCTTTAAACATTTAGAGACATTGTCATACCATCCACACAAATTTCTTTTTGGTCTTGAACCATCTTTGATAATTTTCTTGAATTTAGGGTTCATAAAATTCCTATTTTAGAACCCTAACTTCAAGAATTATTTTCTGCCTAACCAAGAATGGTATGACAATGGTTCTTTTTGCATTGATCTTCATTTGACATGTAGTTTCTAGCATAATTTTGTCACAAATTTCTTCTGCCTTTTTGAATTAATTTGCATTTTTTCCCTTTAGGTACCTTAAAACCCTAGAAAACTTAGAAATATCATAACTTTCATTAGGTTAAGAGTTAGGTCTTCTCCTTTGGGGTGTGATATCATATGGGGTTAGGGTTCTTTTGATTGCATTTTCAATTTTTTATCTTGTCATTTGCTTCTGTTTTTGAGTTTTGCATCTCATGTTGAATGAAAACCCTAATTTCTCATCTTCCTTTGCATACATCTTGCATAAGCATTCATATAAGAACTTGCTATGACATTTTATGCATTCACATGACTTCTAAGACATCATAGGACACATTATACTCATGCTTGATCATTTCCTCATCCATTTGCCATGTTATGCATTCATTACATTCCTTGAGCAGTCATGAACTTTCATGCTTCTTTCATGCTTCATTTGCATTCTCATCACTTGTATGATCATTCACAACTCTTGACATACATTTACATCATCTCTTAGCATCATTTACATCATAAATATGCTTCTGGTTTTGGTTTGCACCTTTGCATTCATTTCATTTTCATTTCATTTCTTTCTCTTCTGCTAACTTTTCAGGTGGTAAGTACTTTGAGAAGTGAATTTGCCTTCACTTCTCACATTCTCTTCCCATCTATTTTATGCATCCTTGCTGCATTTTACCTTTGTATTAGAGTGAGCTTGCTCATTCATGTTCTCCATTCACCTTCTTTATTTAAGTAACTTATCTTCTTAAGTGAAGTAAGTTAACTTGTTTCTTCTGCTTCTCCTTCTTTCATCTGATTCTTCCTTGGTGGCCTTAAAGATATTTTCTCTTAAGCCTTACAAACCATAGGAACATCCAAGCATGATAATCTTAGGGTTTTTATTAGTCCCCCTTAGTTTTTAACTTTGTGTCTTCTTTGTGTATCTTTTCTCATCTCATAATCAGAGACTAAACCTTTAAGGTTTTAAGGCTTTGTGATTAAAGGTATGCCTGCATCCTTCTCTTAGGATGGAGTGTATAACTTTAATCCTAAGTGTTAAAACTTTAATGTGTTTAAACCTCTTAATCAATCCATCTTAATAATCACTAAGACAATAACTTGTAACTTGGGCCTTGCATTAGGGTTCTAATTCTTCCTTAATTGGTTAAGAAGGACTAACCCTAGTGTTAATGGACAAGTCCCCCTCAAGTTGTCTTACAAACCATAAAATTCATTTCTTAACCTTACCATTAACTAAAATCCACTTTAATAAAGGTTTGTTTTGTCATGAGGTTAATCCCTAATCATGGATTAAGTTGAGGTATCTTCCTCAGCTTAAATGTTCTCATCTATTATCCTTCTATTAGGATGGTGTAATGAATCCATTAAATACTTGATTATGGCTTAAACTCATTACTTAACATTAAACAAAAATTCCAAAAACATCCAAATAATCACAAATAGGTTAATGATCTTAATCCTACATCATGGTAATTGAGTTTGAGTTGTTTACTTCATACTTAAGGTATTCTCATTACCCCTAATCAGAGGGAGGATGTGATGAGTTTACTAACCCTTGGTTTAGGCTTAAGCTCATTAACTTATGAAAAACACCAAAAAGCAATAAAAGAGTGAAAATACCAAAAACAAACAATAATAGTCTCCTCCAGGATTCTTTTCTCACCTCATTCACTCATAAACGAGAACTTGCTTCTTCCGTCTAATGCAAGATAGTTTGCACCTGAGCCAGACAGGTCATACACTTGAGCATAAATAAGTGAGCAGTTCATTAGTCAATTTATTTTCCAGTCTCTTTGAGTCGAACTACAGTGTTCTGACTTCCTCATTGCACGAGAGGATACGTAGGCATAACTTAACAGTTATCGAACAAAAGTCTCTGTACATTCCCCCTCTTCCAGTATTATTCTTTTAAGCCTCATTGTCTTGAGCATTGCACTCTTTTCTTACACTGACACTCCTTTTCTTCACTTCACTTTCCAGCACTGACACCTGTACATCCTTTTCCAGCTTTTGCACACAGATAGCACATACACTACCCCTTCAAACACAATCTTTTGAGTGTGGATCTCATCGAGTACGACAATCTGGGTGCTAATACCTTCCAGGTTGTAACCAACCCCTTTTCTCAGTTTCTCTGGTTCGCAACCGTCTTATCCATCATTTCCTAGGTTTATGCAGCATTACCTTTCCTTCGGGATAAAAATGCCTAGCTGGCGACTCTATTCATCTTCACTTCATTTCTCTCTTTCGCCGACCGTTCGCGTCTGTACCCTATCTGACCTGGTTGTCTTTTAGCGGGAGCGACAGCTTGGCGACTCTGCTGGGGACCCTTATACTGCAACCAGGGCTTCTGGTTCTTTTTGTGGGTTCCTCCTAGCGCTTGTTTGATTTGTGTTTAGTGGGGTGTTATGTGCTACTTGTGCTTATCTATTTGCTTTATTTATTGCTTTATGTACAGCTTTATTTATTGCTTTCTTTTACAGTCTTATGCATATTTCATACTGTCATTATCACTATGCTGGATCTGGTTTTCTTTGGTTGGTGGGGTTTCATTGAGATATTAAGGTCCTATACCTGGGACCTGAGTGATACCTAGGCTAGAGTGGCTTCATATTCTTTCCCATTCCATTTCGATCTGGTGTGGGAATATGAAACACGGTTTAGATATGGGTTTCTTCTTGAGAACTCTGTGCTACAGATTTCCTGTAGTGTTAGGGCTATCTGGGAAGCCTGCTAAGTCTGGATGACCTTTATTTTGACTTTCAGAACCTGGGGAGAATTAGAGGAGGATTTTAAATGGTTATTGTAAGCATTGTACCTCCGGGTTAGAAGTGTTTACACTTCCCATAATTGATCCAAGTCTGAGGATCTTTGTTCTAGAACATCACATGTGAGGGGGTTGGGTTGTTTACAGGTTTGCAGGAACCCTTGGCCACATCATACCCTGTTACTGTATTGTTTAAGAATACTTCCCTTTGGACAGTTCTTGTGATTAACCCTGGACATGTGACTCTTTATTTGAGTCCCCCACCCTGGTTACTGGATTTCTGAGCCTCCATCCGGACCTTTGAACATACATGGACCTTATACCAAGACAGATAATCAGATCCAGCTCTTGATCACAAACCCTTGCATATCATTTGCATATATCATCATTGCATCATTTAACATTTGTTTATTTGTTTTTCAGGGTATCCACCTCATTATATTTGGTTTGGTTTTGACCCCTTCTACTGCTTAGACCTCTGCTTCAGTTATCTTCTTCAGCATTTGCTTCAGCTATCTCCTTCAGCACCTGCATCAGTCTGTTCGAGACTTACCTCCAGCTTTTTCAGTCTGTGATCTTCATCAGCATTTGACTTCAGCTTCTTCATCAGCACTCATGGATATTCCAAGGAAAAGCAACATATCTTATCACTTCTTTGAGCCCTCTCTGACTGGTATCAAGCAGGTCCAGTCCCTTATCACACCTGACCACATCCCACCGTTTAGAGAGCACTAAGAGGTTCACAAGGTTCACAAGACCTTTCATGAGGTTCATGAAGTTTACCAGACACTTTATGAGGTTCACAAGGTTCACAAGACATCTTATTAGGTTCACAAGGTTCACAAGACATCTTATGAGGTTCACAAGGTTCACAAAGTTCATCATTGGTCAGAAGATTTGACAATTCCCTCAAGCAAAGCATTCTCCTAAGCAGTGCATCCAAAACTAGGGTTTTGACTTTAATCAGGCTAAATGGATTTCCAAGACTTCAAGTGAGCTTCATAACATCTTAAATGTGTTTGAGAATCCCCATGACAAGTTTCAAGACTTTTCTCAAAGGTTTGCTCAGTCAGATGATCAGATAAGTCAAAATTAGTCAAAGTAGTTAAAAAGTCAAACTGAGGTCAACTGTGGTCAAACCAAAGTCAAACTTCATGATTTTTTGCCAACATCAAGTATATGAAGTAAAATTCATCATTTGATCAAGGGTTGATCATGATTCATCAAGGAGATTTCAGATCATCAAGAATCAGGAGTTTCTAAATTAGGGTTTCCTCAGTAAAAGTCAACTGAACTTTGACCAGCCATAACTTTCACATGCTTCATCACCAAGTCTCCATACAAAGCTCATTTTGAAGGAAATTGAATTCTCTACAACTTTGTGTCTCACAAGCCAAGCCCAAAAATGCTTCATTTGGAAGGTATGAGCTAAGACATTATAGGTCCTTTTGAAAGTCAACAAAAAGTCAACAACTTCAAAAGGGCATAACTTGAGATTGGTAAATGATATGGACATGAAACCAGTGGGGTTGGTTAGAGGACTCTTCAAGCTTTCCAAAATGTCCAATAACACCCTCATACCATTAAAATTGAAGGATGTGTTCCCTTGCAAAGTTGGGAAATTTTAGGGAAGTTTATGAAGCAAATGGAGGTTTAAAACCAAATTTTGCTAAGTGGGCTGAACTTTTAATGACTCAAAGCAATTCATGACATCATGCACGAAAATTCTTTAATATTTTCATAATTTTTATTTTATTTAATTAATTTATTATGATTTTTTATATTAAAAATCATTTTAAATTTAAATAAAATATTAAATGTGAAGATTTAAAATTATTTTTGATTCTAGAAGGTCATGAATTCAGCATGGATCAAATTGATACAAAGATAATGTTGATTGGCTTGAAATAGAAAGTGTTTATGCAAAAATATTTGAATTTCAAAGCTTATCTTTTTGAATCTTTTTGGATCAAATCTTCCACACAAACATCAATTTTTTCTGACCTAATTGATCACACTATAAGTACATGAGATAACCCTAACAAGGAACACGAAATCCAGCCTCCAAAGTCTAAGTTCATATTTTCAAAAACCACACAAAACTTCAAATTCGGGTTTTAATATACAAGGCATTTGAAGGTAATTTTAAGACATGGAATGATTCCTTGGACATCCATAAACCAATCTCAGCCATCATTTGCATACAAAACCTCTCATATAGCATAAACCGAATTGCTCTTGTTCTTGAAATTTAATTTTTTCGATTATGACTTTTCATGCATTACTAATGAATTTTGGTTGTACTTTATTGTTTGTGAGGTTCTAGGGATTGATTCTGGACGAAAACATGGAAGTTTCATGGTGTAATCAGTCTATCACCATGGTTAGGGTTTATACCTTCGAATTGGGGTTTCTTAATCCAGCGTATATAAATACATTCTAAGACCGTAGATTGATTGAGTGAACTGTGTAGATTACAATGGTGTGCTCAATTGGATGAAATTGTACCTGTTTGGCATAGTTTGTATTTCGCAGGTTCATACACGCAGGAGAAATCGTAGGAAATTCCCCAGGAAAATTCGCAGGAAAACCTGCGAAAATCCAAGGAGGAAGACGAAGCCAGCGCGCGCGTTTGGAGAATTCAAATATTGCTTATAATATTTTATTCCATTGTTTCTGTTTTTGTTCACAAGTGCAGTGTTGGCCTGGTGGTAAGAAACGCGCGTGTGTTGTTTGAGGGCATTGGTTTGAAACCTGGCTGCAGTGGTTTTTCTATTTTTCATCTTTTAATCGTTGTACTTAATATATTATACGTTATTATGAACATGTTACCAGTAGCACCCTCCCGGCTGGATGGAAAGAACGTTTGTGTGTTGTGTAATGGACCTGGGTTCGAATCCCCCCAGGCCCTTTTATGTTGTTTTATTTTTTTTACCATGATTATTTCCAGGTTATGCAACAAAACTAAGTGAAGTGGAGTACATACCAGCTGCGTGCAGTGGATCAGTTGGTTTTGAGAACTCTTCAGCCAGGTAAAGGACCTGGGTTCAAATCCCAGGTCCTATTTTTTTAGGTTTTTTTGTTTTGTTATTTCTTTTATTAAATTAATTAATATAAATTCCATAAAACCTAATTAATTAATAATCTTTTCTTGAAATCTCATATTATCAAAATATAACAATTTATTTTCAAACTTTCTTTTTTTTCTTTCTATGCTTATATTTATTAATATGTATATACATTTATAATATAATTCCATTAATTATTTGTATAAATAAATTAACCCTAAAAAATATATTTTTCCTAAAACCCTAATTTGTTTTGACAAACCCTAATTTTCTTCTATTTAAAATTCAATTCTATTATAATTTATAAATCTTAATTATGTATATATTATATAATTTGTTTATAATTAATTTATTGTATATAAATAATTGTTTTATTATGTTTAAAAATAGTTAAAAATTACTAATTTAATTTTATAATTATAACTTTATTTTCATAATATTTTCATAATTAATTTAATTTTATAATTTGTATATAACTTAAAACTTTATAATAATTAATATAATTGTCCATATTTTCTTATTAATCTTAAATAATTGCTTATATAAAATTTGATCTTTTAATATTTTTGTTTATATTATCTATTATATTTTCTTATTTGTTTATTACTAACCCCATTTATCTTTAAATTGTTATTATTATTATTTTCACTAACCCAATTATTATTAATATTTAATATTTTGCTTATTTATTTAAATTGCTTTTATTATTATTATGTAATTGCTCCTTGGTGTAATATTTATTTATAATGTAAATTATTTATTTTATGCTATGGTTAGTAAATAGGGAGTGTAAACATACTTGTAATATAAAATAAATTTAGATCACTTAATTTAAAGATAAATATTAAATTGTACACTCACACACGTAAGTCGATCTTGGATCGCCATCTCACTTCCTTAGGGATACCTCTCATGTTGCCTATTCAAAAAGGTCAAGTAGGGCGTATAAAGCCAAAGTCCCTCAAAATAAAGTCATCTAGTCCCTTAACAGATAAAAGATCAAGTCCCTTTTCGAATGTTGCCTTCGTAATGATCTTGTCCCTTTCGAATAAAGATGACAGACCCTCCAAAATTGCTTAATACACCTCACAGTTGTCTACATAAACAGATGTCCCTTCATATGTCCCTTACATCCAAGGTAATGACTACCTATTCCTTAATAATAGGGATAGTCTTACCATTTAAAGGATATTTAAGAACAGAAAAGACTTAACTTAGGGTAGGTTCCTCTTATGTACTTGCTCACTTTCCAAAAAAATTCAAAACACTTCACATTTTCAAACAAATTTTCAAAACAAAGTCTTTATATATATCCGTACATGGATCATTATAAAGTACTTAAGAAAATTTTTAATCACACACTACACTTCCCAAAACATTTTAAAGTGAGCTAAGTAACTAAGAGCCCATGGATAACCATGGATGTAAAGGGTGCTAACACCTTCCCTTTACATAACCTACCCCCCGAACCCAAAAATCTTTTAAGGTCTTTCCTGTTCTTTTATGCCCTTTCCTTTTGGATAAAATAAAAGTCGGTGGCGACTCTTGCTATCCGCAACATTTAACTAAAGTCAGTTCTCCCACCGTGTTACAGAACTGGCGACCCTGCTGGGGATTTAATAAAAGAGGGGTACCCTTAGGAATTAGATCACTTTAAAATTGTTTGCCTTGTTTGCTTTATACTTATATGTTGGGCTCTTATGTGTGAAAGATCCTAACCCGGATCTAGTGTACCTTAGGTAAATGGCAATAGACCAAGGAAACTGTACGGCGTATACCGATATGGTTGATCTGGTGGCCATAGTTAGTGTGACTTCTTGGTTGGTGCTTATGTTCCTTAAGTCAAGTTGAGGATAATATGAGGCTGCCATATGGTTTCAATACACTAACTAACTTTTAGAACCCTAGTTATCCCATCTTGGCCTTTAGAAAAGTAGTGAGATAACCGGCTTTGGTGCAGACTGAAGTTGGTTGATACTCGATACTACGCTCATTGAGATCTTAAACTTGGAGGGTTTTGGTTGGCAAGTAAGTTGCCTACTGAACAACCACCCTTGTGAAGGATCAATGATATTGAGATCCCTTAGAACCTGGTTACTTTTGTAGGACAGGATGAACCAACTAACTTCAGGGGAGGGTACTTACCTCTGAACCTCATGCAGGCCTCTAAACCTAGGGCTATTGTGTGACTTGTTTGTGTGTGCCACATGTTTGTGATTGATCATAACATCATGACATCATCATGCATCATAAGCATAGCATTTTCACTAACCATTTCAAGGACCAAAGGATTTATCTTTGTTCTTTGTTGCAGGTCATGGCTTCTGCTCGTAGAAACACCATCAGAATCAACTTTGTAGGGATACCTACTAAGCTTAAAGAGTTGGTTTCTCAGGTCATGGATTCTGCTCGTAGAAACACTATCAGGATCAACTTTGTAGGGATACCTCCCAAGCTTAAAGAGTTGGTTTCTCAAGTGTCTGATCATTCCCAGTTTATCAAGAGACATGGTCACCTATTGGATCTAGTCACCTCAGGATTCAATGAAGACATGATGAGTGTCCTGTTCCAGTTCTTTGACCCTAAGCACCATTGCTTCACATTCCCCGACTATCAGCTGGTTCCTACAATGGAAGAGTTCTCTAAACTTCTGGGTATACCTGTTCTTGATCAAAGACCCTTCACAGGCTTGGAGAAGGAGCTTAAACCAGAGGTTATTGCTGCAGCTCTACATCTGAAAAAGTCTGATATTGTTCTAGAAACGAGAAGCGGAGTTAAAGGTATTCTCGCCAAGGTGCTAATGGATAAAGCTCAAATGTTCTTGAAGGCTATGAGCTATGATGCTTTTGAGGAAATCTTAGCCTTGTTGATATATGGCTTAGTATTGTTCCCCAACCCTGATCAGTTCATAGACGTTCACGCCATCAACATATTTTTGAGTCACAATCCAGTGCCTACATTGCTTGGAGACATCTTGCATTCTCTTCATACTCGTACTACAAGGGCAAAAGGAACTTTGATGTGCTGCATACCTTTGCTTTCTAGGTGGTTTATTTCTCACCTTCCTCGCTCAGTAATGAAGAATGAGCAAGGTTTCAGGTGGTCCAAAAGGATCATGTCACTCTCGCATTCAGATATCCATTGGTGCTCCAGATCTATGGAGAATGTCACTATCATTGATCGTTGTGGGGAGTTCCCTAATGTGCCACTTCTGGGCATAAGAGGAGGTATCACCTACAACCCCTCTCTAGCTTTACGACAGTTTGGTTACGCTCGGAGTGATGGTCCACATGACATGTTGATTCAGGGTATTGTGTTTGACTACGACAACGATCTGCAAGGTTACCATCAAAGGTTCATACGAGCATGAGGGAAAGTGAACAAGGTTGACAGCAAGACTCTGGAGCCCAAGTACACTATTCCTATGGAGGCTTATCTCAGATGGGTGCGATCTCGTGCTCAGACTCTCATGATGCCATACCCTGCTATCCTGTCAGTTACCATGGAACCTGTTGCTAAAGGAGATACTGCTTATACCATCCTTGACCCAGACATGCCTACTGACATGGAAGACTTGCAGAGATCCTGGATCCAGTTGAAGGAGCAAAGGGATACTTTCGAGGCTCATTACAAAGCAAGCCAAGAAAGAATCCTGGAACTAACAAAGCAACTTCACAAGGAACGGAATCTCAACTCATACCTCAACACAAAGAGGAAACGTCCATGGGAGACTTAAAACCCCATCCCTTGTATTTATTTCATTTCATTTTCTGTAAGCCCAAGAGGCAAAACAAATTTATTACTAATAAAAGTTTACCTTCTTGTTTGTTTAAGCAAATTTAAATCCTGCGGTCCTTGAAAACATTACATACGCATTCACATATCATATCATTGCATCACAGGTTTATAATTGTGCACAGGTTTCTCATCTTCTCGCTGTTTATTTCAGCAATGGCTCTTGAACAAACAGTTAAGGATCTCCAGGCACAAAATGCACAGTTCCAAGAGCTGATCCTGAACCTGTCCAAGGGGCAGGATAAATTGAAGACACTGCTGGCCAAGAAGACTAAGAAGACTAGAAGGTCAGGTGGCCTGATCAACATGGGAAGAAGGTTCAAAGGTCTTGCCAAGACCAAAGAACCAGTTGAAGATTATGAATCTGAAGAGTCTGAAAAAGAGGGAGGCAGTCTCCACAACACTATGGGGGACTCTGATTCTGAGGCTAATTACTACCATGAGCCTAATGAAGACAAATTCAAGATGCTGGTGGATAGAATGGATGCTATGGAGTTGCAGAAGTCTTCCGGGCTGGATTTTGAAGATTTGAGTCTGATATCTGGGGTAGTCATACCCATTGGTTTCAAGGTTCCTACTTTTGTTGTTTATGATGGGGTCTCTTGTCCCAAGCTGCATCTGAGGTCTTATGTCAGAAGAATCCAACCTCACACTGCTGATAAGAAGTTGTGGATCCATTTTTTCCAAGAGAGCTTATCCGGAGCTCAATTGGAGTGGTATTATCAGTTGGAGAGTATCAACATCAGGGATTGGAATGATCTTGCTGAAGCTTTCTATAAGCAGTATCAATACAATGCTGATTTAGCCCCCACTCGCATGCAGCTGCAAAGCATGTCTATGGGTGCCAAAGAAAGTTTCAAGGAGTATGCTCAGAAGTGGAGAGATTTAGCTGGAATAGTACAACCCCCTTTAACTGACAGGGAATTGGTTGATATGTTCATGTGTACACTGAATGGTCCTTTTTATAGTCATCTCATTGGAAGCTCATCATCTGGCTTCACTGAGTTGATAATGACAGGAGAGCGCGTGGAAAATGGTATAAAGAGTGGCAAAATTCAAGTGGGTACTTCTTCCTCAGGTGCTGCAAAGAAGCCTCCCACTGGGAAGAAAGAATCCAATGTTGTTTATGGTCAACCTGATTGTAATAGAAGGCATCAGTCTGTGAGTGCAGTTCATATTTCAAATCCAACTCCTGCAACAACAGAGCAGCCACAGGGCAACCAACAGAGGGCTAGAAGGCAGTTCACTAAAATCAACATGTCAATGGCTCAGGCATTGCAACACTTGTTGAAGGCTGAACTTATCACTCTGAAAGAGGCTCCTCAGAATCCCAATGTTACCTCTCCCAGGTACAATCCCAATGCACGATGTGCATATCATTCAAACTGTCAGGGACATGATACTAATAGCTGCTGGGTCTTGAAGAACAAAATTCAAGATATGATTGAGGCTGGGGAAATTGAGTTTGACCCTCCGGGTACTCCAAATGTGATTACTGCTCCAATGCCAAAACATGAGAAGACTGTCAATGCCATTGATGAAGACTTACATATCTATTCAGTTGCAGAGTTGACCACACCATTGTCTGTTATCAAGAAGAAGTTAGTGCAAGCTGGGTTCTTTCCAGGTTGTTGTGAAGATTGTTTGTATTGTACCTATAAGTCGGATAGTTGCTGGAGATTGAGAGATGGAATTCAACGTCTCATGGATAAGTATACCATAGTGTTTGAGAGGACTCCATCGTCTGTAGAGAGTATGGTGGATCATATTACTCAAGGTAGGAAGACTGAAGAGGTTGATATGGTTGATAAAGTACCAGTAAGGATCACTTCAAAGGGACCTGTTAAAATCACTCATAAGGGTCCAATTAAGATTACTGCTGAAGGCCCTGTGAAGGTTGTTGCTGAAGCTAGAGTGGCTCCTCTGGTCATTACCACTCCTGGTCCTATTCCGTATACATCTGATAAAGTTGTACCTTGGCACTATGGGTTTGATGTTTATATCCATGGTGTTAAGCAGGAACCATTAGCTGATATGCCTGTTGATGTTGATAATATTGCTGGATCTAGTAAGATCACACGAAGTGGAAGAGTCTTCTCTCCTCCAGTTACTTCCAAGAATGCAGTTACTCCAGCTGCTACCTCCACCACTGATGCTCGGGGCAAAGGTCCTGTTATTGAACCTATACCTACTGATGTGCCAGCTGCTAATGATCTTGCTAAGCAGATGGAAGAAGTATTGAAAATCATTCGCAAGAGTGATTATGACATTGTTGACCAGTTTGAGAATTGTGTCGCCCACCTGACTTATGATAATGGGTTAGGGTTTTCTGATGCTGATTTGACTCCTGCCAAGAGGGATCATAACAGGGCTCTGCATATCTCAATTGAATGCAAGAGCACTACCCTGTCACATGTATTGATAGACAATGGTTCCTCTCTGAATGTGTTGCCCAAGGAAGTCCTGAATAAGCTGAGTCCCAAAGATGCTGTGCTGAAGCCCAGTAATATAGTGGTGAAGGCTTTTGATGGTTCGAGAAGAGTGGTGCATGGAGAAATTGATCTCCCAATCAAAGTTGGTTCTCAGGTTTTTAATGCTACATTTTATGTGATGGATATCCGTCCTTCGTACTCTTGTCTGCTTGGTCGTCCCTGGATCCATGGGGCAGGTGCCGTAACCTCTACATTACATCAGAAGCTGAAATATCCGGTAGGAGGAAAGGTTGTTACTGTCTATGGAGAGGAAGAATATTTTGTTAGCCATGTGAACACCTTCAAGTATCTGGAAGTGGAAGGTGAATATGTTGAAACTCCGTGTCAGACATTTGAAGTGGTTCCTTGGATTGTTAATGATTATGAAGCTCCTCCAGTTGTCAAGAAAGTTCCTGTGGTTACCAGAATACCCCCAACAATGGCCTCCCTTAAAGATGCTAGAGCTGTGGTGGATGAAGGTGTTTGTACTATTTGGGGTCAGCTTCCTGATATCCCATACAAGTCTGACAAATTTGGTTTGGGTTTCACTGCAGAGTCCCAGAAGGCTGTTCGTCGTGCTCGTGCTATTCGTATCACCAATCAAGGGGTTATGAAAGATCAAATCAATGCTGTGGGTGACCATGATGAAGACTACAACTTGGATGCTTGGATTTTTCCTACTGTGGGTGTTGGACTCAATAATTGGAAAGCTGAAGATGTTATTCCTATCTCCTTTAGTCAGGAGTAAATACTATTACTGTGTTATTACTTTTAAGTTTGTAATTTCTTGAACAATTGAACTCTCAAGCCTTGTGCCTTGCCCGGGGCACAATGGTGTGCTTGTTACGGGATGTCATTTCATTTGCATACTTCATTCAATAAAAATCAGTGGATGTTTCGTTTTCGTAAATATTGTGTTCCTTGTCTTTCTTTTCTTTTATTTTTGTTTTATCAGCTATGTGTTCTTACACACACCCACATCACTAAAATGCAGATCCTCATCCACTCTGGATCCTGTTGATAACAGTTCTACTATTGCCAATTATAATTTCGAGAATCCGATCTATCAAACTGAAGACGGAAATGAGGACGATTGTGAAGTACCTGTAGAGCTTGCTAGGTTGTTACAACAAGAAGAGAAAGCCATACAGCCACATGAAGAGCCAGTCGAAGTTGTGAATCTGGGAACTGAAGAAAACAGGAAAGAAGTCAAGATAGGGGCTGATTTAGAAGATAGTGTCAAGAGCAGATTGATTCAGATGTTACGTGACTATGTGGAGATCTTTGCTTGGTCTTATGAAGATATGCCAGGGTTGGATACAGACATTGTCGTTCACCGTCTACCAGTAAAAGAAGATTGTCGTCCAAAGAAATAGAAGGTTCGTCGTATGCGTCCTGAGATGTCAGAGAAGATCAAAGCAGAGGTAATGAAACAGTTCAATGCAGGGTTCTTAGCTGTGACTTCTTATCCTCAATGGGTTGCAAATGTGGTGCCGGTACCTAAGAAAGATGGGAAGGTACGTATGTGTGTAGACTACAGGGATTTGAACAAGGCCAGCCCCAAAGATGACTTTCCACTTCCTCATATTGATGTTCTGGTAGACAACACTGCTCAGCACAAGGTATTCTCTTTTATGGATGGTTTCTCTGGTTACAATCAAATCAAGATGGCACCTGAAGATATGGAGAAGACAACGTTTGTTACACAGTGGGGCACTTTTTGTTATAAAGTGATGCCATTTGGTTTGAAGAATGCAGGGGCAACATATCAGCGTGCTATAGTGGCTTTGTTTCATGATATGATTCATCGTGAGATTGAGGTATATGTGGATGATATGATAGCCAGGTCTCAGAATGAAGAGCAACATCTTGATCATCTGCACAAGTTATTTGAGAGGTTGAAGAAATACAAGTTGAGACTGAACCCAAACAAGTGTACTTTTGGAGTTAGGTCTGGTAAACTCCTGGGTTTCATAGTCAGTGGAAAAGGTATTGAAGTGGATCCTGCAAAAGTGAAAGCTATACGAGAGATGCCAGCTCCCCGTACTGAGAAGGAGGTTAGAGGTTTCTTGGGACGATTGAATTACATTGCAAGATTTATTTCCCAATTAACTGCCATCTATGAACCAATCTTCAAGTTTTTGAAGAAAGATCAGGTGATGGAATGGAATGATGAGTGTCAGACAGCATTTGATGAAATCAAGAGATATCTGCTAGAACCTCCAATTTTGATGCCACCAGTTGATGGAAGACCCTTGATTATGTACTTAACAGTGTTAGACAACTCAATGGGGTGTGTGTTGGGGCAACATGACGAGTCTGGTCGAAAAGAGCAGGCAATATACTACCTTAGCAAAAAGTTTACCGACTGTGAAACAAGATACTCACTGCTCGAGAAAACTTGCTGCGCTTTGGCATGGGCTGCTCGCCGACTGAGACAGTATATGTTGACCCATACTACCTTGTTGATTTCGAAGATGGATCCAATCAAGTACATATTTGAGAAACCTGCTCTCTCTGGAAGAATTGCAAGATGGCAAATGATCTTGACAGAATATGACATACAGTATACTACTCATAAAGCCATTAAAGGAAGTGTTGTGGCTGATCATTTGGCTCATCAAGCAGTAGATGATTACCAGTCAATGAGTTTTGAGTTCCCTGATGAAGACATTATGATTATTACCAAAGAACCTGGACAATATGATGGACCTGAACCAGGATCCCGATGGACTATGGTTTTTGATGGTGCCTCTAATGCACTTGGTAATGGTGTTGGTGTTGTGATTAGTTCCCCTGAAGGTTGCCATACCCCGATTACTGCCAGACTTTGTTTCTATTGTACCAATAACATGGCTGAGTATGAGGCATGTATCCTGGGTATTAAAGCTGTTATTGATATGAAGATTCAGTTCCTTGATGTGTATGGAGATTCAGCCCTGGTAGTTAGTCAGATCAAAGGAGATTGGGATACCAAGCATGATAATCTCATTCCTTACAGAGAGCATGTGTTGTCTTTAATCCCACATTTCAAAGAGATTACCTTTGGACATATTCCACGAAGAGAGAATCAGATGGCAGATGCATTAGCCACCATGGCATCCATGTTTGAGATCAGCTGGGATGATGAAGCTCCCAAGATTACTATTGATAGATTTGAGAAGCCTGCATACTGCAATGAGATTGACACAGAAGGGGCAGAGGAGAAGCCTTGGTTCTATGAAGTGAAAAGATATCTTAAAGCTCAGGAGTTCCCTGAAGGGGCATCTGTCAAAGATAAGAAGTTTCTGAGAAGGTTTTCTGCCAAGTTCTTTTTGAGTAATGGGATTTTGTACAAGCGCAATCATGATTCAACTATGCTTGTTGTGTGGATAAGAAGGAAGCAATTGAGATTATGGAAGATATGCATGATGGGATCTTTGGCACTCATTCTAGTGGTCATACCATGGCAAAGAAGATATTGAGAGCAGGTTACTATTGGTCTACCATGGAAGCTGATTGCTATCAACACTCCAGAACGTGTCACAAGTGTCAAATTTATGCTGATAAAGTACATATACCTCCATCACCATTGAATGTGTTGACTGCTCCTTGGACCTTTGCCATGTGGGGCATTGATATGATTGGTGAAATCAAACCTACTGCTTCTAATGGGCATCGTTTCATCTTGGTTGCTATTGATTACTTCACTAAGTGGGTGGAGGCAGCTTCATTTGCATCTGTTACTAAGAATGTTGTGGCTCGATTCATTAAGAATAATCTCATATGTAGGTATGGCATCCCTGAAAGGATTATCACTGACAATGGCTCTAATCTGAACAACACTATGATTACTGATCTCTGCACGCAGTTCAAGATTAAGCATCACAACTCTTCTCCGTATCGTCCAAAAATGAATGGGGCAGTTGAAGCTACTAATAAGAACATTAAGAAGATTGTACAGAAGATGACTGTTACCTACAAGGATTGGCATGAGATGTTACCGTTTGCTCTTCATGGTTATCGTACTACAATACGTACTTCAATAAGGGCAACCCCATTCTCCTTAGTCTATGGTATGGAAGCAGTTCTGCCCATTGAAGTTCAGATTCCCTCCTTAAGAATCATGAAGGATTCAGGCTTGGATGAAGATGAGTGGATTCAGACTCGACTTGACCAAATAAATTTGATTGATGAGAAGAGGCTAGCAGCAGTTTGTCATGGCCAGATGTACCAGAAACGGATGATCAAAGCTTTTAACAAGAAGGTTAAACCAAAGGTATATCAGGCTGGTGACTTGGTAATCAAGCGTATCATATTACCACAAGGTGATCCTAGGGGCAAATGGACTCCTACATATTAAGGACCATTTGTAGTCAAGACAGTATTCTCAGGAGGTGCCATGATACTCACTACTATGGATGGTGAAGACTTCCCACAGCCTGTAAACGCAGACATAGTTAAAAAATACTACGCATAAAAAGAGACCCGCTAGGTTGACAGGCCTAGGCAAAAATAAGGGCATCCCGGCAAACCAAAAGGGTTTGGGCAAAAATTAGGGATATATATAAAAAGATGTACACCCGGCAAGTCGAAAACCTGAAAAGGCGGCTTGGGCAAAAAAAGGGTATCCCGGTGGATTGAAAACCTGAAAGGGCAATCCAGGCAAAAATTAGGGATTAAAGCGTATGACTATGCCTCGTTTGGATCACCCATGAAACTGCAACCAGTTGTACTGCTTAATCAAACTCGAACAGATAAAGCTCAATCCAATCGTTTTCGTCTCAACAGCAGAAGATGAGATACTCGAAGATAATGGAAATAGTAGAATTGAAACTCAATAAGATTATTTCCCACATAGCTGATTCTCCTTGTTTTGTAAAACTTTATGACAAAATCCTCTTACTAGGGTTTATGTCTCCTTGTACAAACTTACCCATGTATGGGTCACTTTTTGATATAAATAAAATTCCATCTTTGAATCCAGATTTACTTTTACCCTATTTACATAATCGAAACGTCCATTGGTTGTGTTTGAATGTATGTATGCTTTTGAATATGATTGATGTTTACCAGAAATGCATGTATGCTTAATATGATTGATGTTTACCAGAAATGCATGCAAATGCAGTAATAGTATTTACTAAGGACGAACGAGGGAAGGATTTCAACGAAGCTTCGCCGGTTCATCTTTACAAGACAGTTACAAACCCTCAGTAGGACAAATCCATCTTCATAAGGTCACATCTCCCCTGGAATTTATATCCATCTCTTTTATCCTCATACGGATATTCGGGAATTTACTTTCCAATAGGAGTACGACGAACGAAGACGGGAGGTTATGTATACCTTACTATTCCCAGCAGACGGGAGGTTATATATACCTTATTATCCCCAGCAGACGAGAGGTTATGTATACCATACTATCAAACGAAGACGGGATGTTATGTATACCTTATTATCAAACAATACGGGAACAAGTTCCTCATATTCTTCGAGCAACGAATTGGGATTTATTTTCCCTGGTCAGCAGTTGTTATACGAAGATATCCAGACGCTTCAGGCAGTATCATATCATCCATACATCATTTACATCATACCATAACATACATATCCATATATATATAATACATTACTTAAGTGCATCATATTATACATGCATACATAATGCATAAACTAATATTACCATACAGAATGCTGCCTTGTTTTCAGGTTAATTCTCCAGCATACAGACTTCATTAACAAATTGTGACTATTGGGCCGTTGTTTATCTTCCCAAAAGTTATCATTTCCTCAGGACGTTGTTATCTTCCTGAAAGTATATCCTTCCCTCAGGACGTTGTTTATCCTCCTGAAAGCTTCTTATACCTCAGGACGTTGTTATCCTCCTGAAAGCATATTATCTCCTCGGGACGTTGTCTATCTTCCTGAAAGCTATCATCACTTCCTCAGGATGTTGTTTATACCCCTGAAAGCATATTATTACCTTGGGCCGTTGTTATCTTCCCAAAGGTTACCACTTCCTCAGGACGTTGTTATCCTCCTGAAAGCATATTATCTCCTCGGGACGTTGTTTTCCTGAAAGCTATCACCCCTACCTCAGGACGTTGTTTATCCTCCTGAAAGCATATTATTACCTCAGAACGTTGTTTATCTTTCTGAAAGCATATCACTCCCTCAGGACGTTGTTATCTTCCTGAAAGCATATTATTACCTCAGGACTGCTTTATCCTCCTGAAAGCACACTATTACCTCAGGACTACTTTATCCTCCTGAAAGCATATTACTACCTCGGGACGTTGTTTATCTTCCTGAAAGCTATCATTTTACCTTCATATTTTGGACTGCTTTATCCTCCAAGAAATGTATCTGAAGAACTTTTCTCCAAGTGGCATCTTTAAGCCCACTCAAGCATATTCAACTAGTCATCTGTATCACTCTATGCACTGGTGAGTGCAAATTTTTGGGCTTTTGTGTTCAATCCCCTTCAACCTTCCAGGTCACGACTGGAAAATATACCAATCTAACCCCTCAGGTTTCAGAAAATTGAACAGGGGCAGCTGTTGCACCCCAAAATTTGCCCTCACAATACAAGACTTTGTGTGCTAAGAGGTTCACAAGGTTCACAAGACCTTTCATGAGGTTCATGAAGTTTACCAGACACTTTATGAGGTTCACAAGGTTCACAAGACATCTTATGAGGTTCACAAGGTTCACAAGACATCTTATGAGGTTCACAAGGTTCACAAAGTTCATCATTGGTCAGAAGATTTGACAATTCCCTCAGGCAAAGCATTCTCCTAAGCAGTGCATCCAAAACTAGGGTTTTGACTTTAATCAGGCTAAATGGATTTCCAAGACTTCAAGTGAGCTTAATAACATCTTATATGTGTTTGAGAATCCCCATGACAAGTTTCAAGACTTTTCTCAAAGGTTTGCTCAGTCAGATGATCAGATAAGTCAAAATCAGTCAAAGTAGTTAAAAAGTCAAACTGAGGTCAACTGTGGTCAAACCAAAGTCAAACTTCATGATTTTTTGCCAACATCAAGTATATGAAGTAAAATTCATCATTTGATCAAGGGTTGATCATGATTCATCAAGGAGATTTCAGATCATCAAGAATCAGGAGTTTCTAAATTAGGGTTTCCTCAGTAAAAGTCAACTGAACTTTGACCAGCCATAACTTTCACATGCTTCATCACCAAGTCTCCATCCAAATCTCATTTTGAATTAAATTGAATTCTCTACAACTTTGTGTCTCACAAGCCAAGCCCAAAAATGCTTCATTTGGAAGGTATGAGCTAAGACATTATAGGTCCTTTTGAAAGTCAACAAAAAGTCAACAACTTCAAAAGGGCATAACTTGAGATTGGTAAGTGATATGGACATGAAACCAGTGGGGTTGGTTAGAGGACTCTTCAAGCTTTCCAAAATGTCCAAGAACACCCTCATAGCAATAAATTGAAGAATGTGTGCCCTTGCAAAGTTGGGAAATTTTAGGGAAGTTTATGAAGCAAATGGAGGTTTAAAACCAAATTTTGCTAAGTGGGCTGAACTTTTAATGACCCAAAGCAATCCATGACATCATGCACGAAAATTCTTTAATATTTTCATAATTTTTATTTTATTTAATTAATTTATTATGATTTTTTATACTAAAAATCATTTTAAATTTAAATAAAATATTAAATGTGAAGATTTAAAATTATTTTTAATTCTAGAAGGTCATGAATTCAGCATGGATCAAATTGATACAAAGATAATGTTGATTGGCTTGAAATAGAAAGTGTTTATGCAAAAATATTTGAATTTCAAAGCTTATCTTTTTGAATCTTTTTGGATCAAATCTTCCACACAAACATCAATTTTTTCTGACCTAATTGATCACACTATAAGTACATGAGATAACCCTAACAAGAGAACACGAAATCCAGCCTCCAAAGTGTAAGTTCATATTTTCAAAAACCACACAAAACTTCAAATTCGGTTTTTAATATACAAGGCATTTGAAGGTAATTTTAAGACATAGAATGATTCCTTGGACATCCATAAACCAATCCCAGCCATCATTTGCATACAAAACCTCTCATATAGCATAAACTGAATTGCTCTTGTTCTTGAAATTTAATTTTTTCGATTATGACTTTTCATGCATTGCTAATGAATTTTGGTTGTACTTTATTGTTTGTGAGGTTCTAGGGATTGATTCTGGACGAAAACATGGAAGTTTCATGGTGTAATCAGTCTATCACCATGGTTAGGGTTTATACCTTCGAATTGGGGTTTCTTAATCCAGCGTATATAAATACATTCTAAGACCGTAGATTGATTAAGTGAACTGTGTAGATTACAATGGTGTGCTCAATTGGATGAAATTGTACCTGTTTGGCATAGTTTGTATTTCGCAGGTTCATACACGCAGGAGAAATCGTAGGAAATTCCCCAGGAAAATTCGCAGGAAAACCTGCGAAAATCCAAGGAGGAAGACGAAGTCAGCGCGCGCGTTTGGAGAATTCAAATATTGCTTATAATATTTTATTCCATTGTTTCTGTTTTTGTTCACAAGTGCAGTGTTGGCCTGGTGGTAAGAAACGCGCGTGTGTTGTTTGAGGGCATTGGTTCGAAACCTGGCTGCAGTGGTTTTTCTATTTTTCATCTTTTAATTGTTGTACTTAATATATTATACGTTATTATGAACATGTTACCAGTAGCGCCCTCTCGGCTGGATGGAAAGAACGTTTGTGTGTTGTGTAAGGGACCTGAGTTCGAATCCCCCCAGGCCCTTTTATGTTGTTTTATTTTTTTTACCATGATTATTTCCAGGTTATGCAACAAAACTAAGTGAAGTGGAGTACATACCAGCTGCGTGCAGTGGATCAGTTGGTTTTGAGAACTCTTCAGCCAGGTAAAGGACCTGGGTTCAAATCCCAGGTCCTATTTTTTTAGGTTTTTTTGTTTTGTTATTTCTTTTATTAAATTAATTAATATAAATTCCATAAAACCTAATTAATTAATAATCTTTTCTTGAAATCTCATATTATCAAAATATAACAATTTATTTTCAAACTTTCTTTTTTTTCTTTCTATGCTTATATTTATTAATATGTATATACATTTATAATATAATTCCATTAATTATTTGTATAAATAAATTAACCCTAAAAAATATATTTTTCCTAAAACCCTAATTTGTTTTGACAAACCCTAATTTTCTTCTATTTAAAATTCAATTCTATTATAATTTATAAATCTTAATTATGTATATATTATATAATTTGTTTATAATTAATTTATTGTATATAAATAATTGTTTTATTATGTTTAAAAATAGTTAAAAATTACTAATTTAATTTTATAATTATAACTTTATTTTCATAATATTTTCATAATTAATTTAATTTTATAATTTGTATATAACTTAAAACTTTATAATAATTAATATAATTGTCCATATTTTCTTATTAATCTTAAATAATTGCTTATATAAAATTTGATCTTTTAATATTTTTGTTTATATTATCTATTATATTTTCTTATTTGTTTATTACTAACCCCATTTATCTTTAAATTGTTATTATTATTATTTTCACTAACCCAATTATTATTAATATTTAATATTTTGCTTATTTATTTAAATTGCTTTTATTATTATTATGTAATTGCTCCTTGGTGTAATATTTATTTATAATGTAAATTATTTATTTTATGCTATGGTTAGTAAATAGGGAGTGTAAACATACTTGTAATATAAAATAAATTTAGATCACTTAATTTAAAGATAAATATTAAATTGTACACTCACACACGTAAGTCGATCTTGGATCGCCATCTCACTTCCTTAGGGATACCTCTCATGTTGCCTATTCAAAAAGGTCAAGTAGGGCGTATAAAGCCAAAGTCCCTCAAAATAAAGTCATCTAGTCCCTTAACAGATAAAAGATCAAGTCCCTTTTCGAATGTTGCCTTCGTAATGATCTTGTCCCTTTCGAATAAAGATGACAGACCCTCCAAAATTGCTTAATACACCCCACAGTTGTCTACATAAACAGATGTCCCTTCATATGTCCCTTACATCCAAGGTAATGACTACCTATTCCTTAATAATAGGGATAGTCTTACCATTTAAAGGATATTTAAGAACAGAAAAGACTTAACTTAGGGTAGGTTCCTCTTATGTACTTGCTCACTTTCCAAAAAATTTCAAAACACTTCACATTTTCAAACAAATTTTCAAAACAAAGTCTTTATATATATCCGTACATGGATCATTCTAAAGTACTTAAGAAAATTTTTAATCACACACTACACTTCCCAAAACATTTTAAAGTGAGCTAAGTAACTAAGAGCCCATGGATAACCATGGATGTAAAGGGTGCTAACACCTTCCCTTTACATAACCTACCCCCCGAACCCAAAAATCTTTTAAGGTCTTTCCTGTTCTTTTATGCCCTTTCCTTTTGGATAAAATAAAAGTCGGTGGCGACTCTTGCTATCCGCAACATTTAACTAAAGTCAGTTCTCCCACCGTGTTACAGCGGGTCAAAATACAAAAACAAAAAGAAAATACAGTCAAAATGAAGTACAAACAAAAAGTCAAACATCCAATCCAAAGTCATCTTCTCTGACTTCCTTCAGGAGGGCCTCAGTCACTAGACCAACCGGGTGCTCTGTGATAGTCTTGATGAGGAGGTTCCTGGTAGCAATGGCATTGGTCAACTTCTTGTGCTTATCCTGATCCTTTGACCTCTTCAATCCCGCTCGGAGTTTCAATTCAGATACCTCTTTCTGTGCTGCTAACAATGCCTCCTGATTCTTCTTCTCATTAGCCTCCAGTTGCTCTATCTTAGCTTGAGTTCTTTGATCTTCCTGTGCACGAGCCTCAGTGATCCTGATCCACCTAGCCTGGCTCTCCTCTAAGTAATGCTCTGCCCTAGCCTTCTGAGTCTTTGCTTATTTGCAAGCATTCTTCAGTACTAACTCCCCTGCTATAGCCTTTCTGATGTAGTCATCCGTCTTCTCCATCTTGGTCAAGTGCTCAATCCTGAGCCTTTCCAACCTCTCATTATCTAGACGGTTGTCATTCCTCTCCCAGAGGGTCTTCTTCAAAGCTTCAGAGAGTTGATTATTCCTTTCTTTCAGTTTCTCAAACTCTTCCAAACTGACAGTAGCTGCAGGTTGCACTGTTGAAGGTCCAGGTACATCTTCCAAAGTGAATGGCATCCGGGTGATCCGTGCCCTGGTACGAGACCAATCAAGATATTGTGCTGAAGCAATGTTGTTGCACTTGCCAAGGATAGTTGTCCCTTTAGTCTTAATGTTGTCCCAGGCCCAGGCTGCCTGTCTAACAATAGCAGAGTTGTGCTGGATGTCACAATAGAGGGTTTCAGTCAAATCTTGCCCTCTTGGGGGATGAACCAAAGCATATCCTAATTGCATCTTAAAAAGCAAAAGGTTGTAGTTGATGAAGCCTTTTACTCCAATCAAAGGCACATTAGGATATTGCCCACAACTAGTAATGATGTCCTTGCCCTTGGTGCTCTGAGTGCACCATCTGATGTCTTCTGATGTAAGGGAAATCAATCTCTTAGCCCAGTTCCTTGGTTGATGATGGTTCAGGAAAGTATCTGACTTTGGAAAATGTCTTAACAACCAAGAGTAATAGAGGGGAGCACAACATCTGACCAATCTTCCTCTTTGCTTCTCATTCCTCTGGTGCACTGAATAATAGAAATCTCCAAGCAAGTTAGGAACTGGGTTCCTCAGCAAGAACAGATGAATAGCATTCTTGCTTGCAAACTTTGGCTCATCTGCAAACAAGATAACTCCATATATGCTGAGGGCTAGGAGTGCACAAACAACATCCCATTTCCCTGCTGCAGCATGCAAGGTGGCCTGGGAGATCAAGAAGTCTAAGTGAAGGCCTGGAACCCCAGCCTTGGTGGTCATACTCTGATCAATGAGGGCAGGCTCCAAGTGAAATGCCCTAGCTATGTCTTCATTCTTGGGAGCAACCATCTCAGGGTTGAAAGGAATCCCTCTCCTGATAGGAACTCCTAACAACATGGAAAATTCTTCTAGCAGAGGTCCCAACTGAAAATCAGGGAATGTGAAGCATCTGAGAGGGGGATCATAAAACTGCAAGCAAGTATGGATCATGCTCCTCTGGGATGCATCCAGGTCCATGATCATGTTCAATATACCTCCATAATGTTCCCTGAATAATGGGACATGATCAGGAGTGATGAGAGACTGGATCTGTCTGATGCCTGTCAGAGTGGGCTCAAAGAAGTGGTATGTGATGTTGCTCTTCCTGGAAGTGTCCATGGATGCTGGTGAAGAAACTAAGGAGAAACTACTGATGAAGGTCACTGAAGAAGATGCTGAAAAAGTGTCCCTGATGAAGACAAACTAAGGAGGGTGCTGGAGAAGGAACACTGATGAAGATGCTGGTGTAGATAACTGAAGAAGCCTGAGCAGCAGAACAGGTCAAAACCAAACCAAAGATAAGAAGGTGGATACCCTGTAAAACAAATAGGCAAATGTTAAATGATGCAAAAATGATGTATGCAGAATGATATGAAAAGGGTTTGTGATCAAGTGTTGGATCTGTTATCTGCCTTGATAGGGTCCATATGTGTTCATAAGTCCGGATGGAGGCTTAGAATACCAGTAACCAGGTGGGGGACTCAAATAAAGAGTCACAAATCCAAGGTTTCACAAGAACTGTCCAAAGTGGTGCATTCTTAAACAAAAATGGTAACAGGGTATGATGAGGCTAAGGGTTCCTGCAAACCTGTAAACATCCCAACCCCCTCACATGTAATATTCTAGAACAAGGATCCTCGGACTTGGATCAGTTATGAGAAGTGTAAACACTTCCAACCCGGAGGTACAATGTTTATAATAACCATAAAAGATCCTCCTCTAATTCACCTCAGATGCTGAAGGTCATAAAAGGTCATCCAGACTTAGCAGGCTTCCCAGATAGCCCTAGTACTACAGGAAATCCGTAGCACAGAGCTCTCAAGAAGAAACCCATGTCTGAACCGTGTTTCATATTCCCACACCAGACCGAAATGGAATGGGAAATAATATGAAGCCACTTTATCCTATGTGTCACTCAGGTCCCTGGTATGGAACCTTAATCACTCAATGATCCCCCACCCACCAAGGAAAACACATATCCAACACCAATGACAAATGACAGTATGAAATGCATAAAAAACTATAAATGAAAGCAATAAATAAAGTTGTACAGAAAGCAATAAATAAAGCAAATAAATAAGACCAAGTAGCACATAACACCCCCGTAAACACAAATCAAACAAGCGCTAGGAGGAACCCACAAAAAGAACCAGAAGCCCTGGCTGCAATATAAGGATCCCCAGCAGAGTCGCCAAGCTGTCGCTCCCCCGAAAAGACACCTGGTCCAGATAGGGTACAGACGCGAACGGTCGGCGAAGAGAGAAATGAAGGTGAAGATGAATAGAGTCGCCAGCTAGGAATTTTTATCCCGAAGGAAAGGTAATGCTACATAAACCTAGAAAAAGGATGGATAAGACGGTTGCGAACCAGAGAAACTGAGAAAGGGGGTTGGTTACAACCTGGGAAGGTATTAGCACCCAGATTTTCCGTCGTACTCGACAGGATCCACGCTTAAAAGATTGTGCTTAAAGGGGTAGGTGTATGTGCTATCTGTGTGCAAAAGCTGGGAAATAATGTACAGGTGTTAGTGTAAAGAGGTGAATTGCTCAGGGACTGAGGCTTAGAAAAGGATGCTGAAAGAGGGGGATGACACAAAGACTTTTGTTCAATAACAGTTAAGTTATGCCTACGTATCCTCTCGTGCAATGAGGAAGTCAAAACACCGTAGTTCGACTCAAAGAGAATGAAAGATGAGTTGACTGTGAACTGCTTGTTTGTCTATGCTCAAGTGTATGACTCGTTTGGCTCGAGTGCTAACTGTCTTGCATTAGAAGGAAGAAGCAAGTTCCCGTTTATGAGTGAGTGTGATGAGAAGAGAATCCCGAAGGAGACGATTATTGTTTGTTTTTGTGTTTTTAGTCTTTTATTATTTTTGGTGTTTTGCATAAGTTAATGAGCTTAAGCCTAAATCAAGGGTTTGCAAACTCATCATATCCTCCCTGATTAGGGATAATGAGCATACTTAAGCATGAGATAAGCATCTCAACTTAATTTCCATGATGATGTAGGATTAAGATCATTAACCTACTTGTGATTATTTATATGTTTTTGGGCTTTTGTTTAGTGTTAAGTAATGAGTTTAATCTCTAATCACAGATTAGTGAACTCATTACACCATCCTAATAGAAGGATAATAGATGAGCACACTTAAGCTGAGGAAGATACCTCAACTTAATCCATGGTTAGGGATTAAATTCATGACAAAACAAACCTTTAATAGATGGATTTTAATTAAGGGGTGAGATTAAGAAATGAGTTTTATGATTTGTAAGACAACTTGAGGGGAACTTGTCCATTAAACACTAGGGTTAGTCCTTTTTAACCATAAAGTAAGAATTAGAACCCTAATGTAAGGCCCAAGTTACAAGTTAATGTCTTAGTGATTATTAAGTGGATTGATTAAGAGGTTTAAACAAATTAAGGGTTTAACACTTAGGATTAAAGTTATACACTCCATCCTAAGAGAAGGATGCAGGCATAACCCTAATTCCAAAGTCCTAAAGCCTTAAAGGTTTAGTCTCTAATGATGAGATGAGAAGAGAGACACAAAGAAGACTCAAAGGTAAAAACTAAGGGGGAATAATCACAACCCTAATTATTATCATGCTTGGATGTTCCTATGGTTCGTAAGGCTTGAGAAAGATCTCCAAGGAAGCCACCAATGGAAGAAGCAGATGAAAGGAAGAAGAAGTAGAAAAATTAAGTTACTTACTTCTTTGAAGAAGATAAGTAACTTAAAGAGAGAAATGAAAGATACATAAGTGAGCAAGCCCACTCAAAGACAGTCAAAAATGCAGCAAAGATGCAATATAAAAAGATGAGAAGAAGTGGGAGGTGAAGGCAAATTTACCTCTCAAACAACTTACCATTAACTTGAAAAGTTAACACAAGATGCATAAAGAAAGAAATGAAATAGAATGATGCATATGCAATGACAAATATCAAAACTAGAAGCATACACATGATGTGAATGATGTTATGACATGCTGCAAAGGCATACAAAGTGTATATGAATGATCATACAAAGATGAGATGCAAATGGAAGCATGCTTTGAAGTTTGAAAGTTCATGAAAGTTAATGAAAGGAAATGAATGAAAATCATGGAAAATGAATGAAGAAATGATCAAGCATGATTATAACATGTCCTAAGATGTCTAATATGACATATGAATGCATGAAATGTCATGGCAAGTTCATGTATTGATGCATACACAAGATGAATGCAAATGAAGATGCAAAATTAGGGTTTTAAGGCAACATGAGATGCATATGACCAAAACAGAAGAAAATGACATCATAAAAAATTGAAAATGCACTCAAAGGAACCCTAAAACTATATTAGGTTACCATCCAAAGGGGGAGGACAGAAGCTAAACCTATAAGGAGTTATGAATTTCCTAAGTTTCTAGGGTTTTTTGGGTGATCCTCAATGTAAAATGCCAAACAAATTGAAAATGCAAGATAAATTCATTCCAAAAATATCCTAGATAATACATGATATGCACAAAACAATGCAAAAAGAATCATCTTCAAACTCTTCTTGGTTAAGCAGAAAAGATTTTTCCAAGTTAGGGTTCAAAAATAGGATTTAAAGGACCCTTAATTCAAATAAAATTCTCAACTTATCATCAAACCTAAAAAGAAATTTGTGTGAAGAGTTTGAAAATGTTTCTAAATGCAAAGGGATGATTCTTGATTTTTTTGGTGATTTTTAGAAACTTAAATGGTATTTTAATTAATTAAATTCAATTAATTAATTAAAATAAACATTTAAATATTTTAAAAATACAATTTTTATGCAAAAAATAAAAATATTTTTTGGTTTCTGAAAATTAATAAAAGTCATGATAAGAATTTTCAGAATTTTTTAATGATTTTTGCTATTTTAAAATAAATGTGAAAGAAAATGCAATAAAATGAAAATAAAAATGAAATAAAAGGAAAGTAATCCAATCTGATGGCTGGGATTCAAAAGGGGGAAGACTGCGCGCGCTATCCTAAGGCCCAGATTGAATCTAGCTAATTAATCTTAATTAATTTAATTAAATTGATTAGGGTTTAAGTGAATGCATCTTGGGCATCCAAACACGCGGTAAACATGATCTAAAGGTCAGAATTCAAACTAACATAATTAACCCTAATGATTCTCAGGTGACCGTTCTTCGGCCAACCTCTCATGCCATCTCTCTCAAAACGCCACTAAAACGCATCAAACTCTCCAGATTCACTCAACTAAACATCCTAAACAAGAATCCAACAACAAAATCCATTTATTTTTCATGAATCAAGAGAATCGAATAAAAACATTTTCACGGGCAAAATTTCAGACAACTATGAAATACTCAATACTCAACCATTTTCAATTCTAAACACATCAGCATGATCAGTGCAACTCATAGAATCATTCTATAACAAGAAATCAAAGTTCTGGAAAAAATGTTCTTGAGGTATACCTGAGATGGAGCTTTGCTATCTGGAGCTTTCTGGCCATTTTCTTGGTGTTTTTCCACTCCAATGAACCCCTTAATGCTTCTGGCAAGCTTGAAACAAGTTTGTATGGACTGTTTTGAAAGTTTCAGTTCAGGGGAAGCTGAAATCGTGTTTTTGTTTGAGGTGGTTTCAGGCCAATGTGAGGGGTGGGAAATGATCCTGGGGTTATGTGGAGATGATTGGTGAAAGAATTTTGAAGTTTTGATGGTTGGTTTATGAATTTCGAAGAGATGAAATTTGAGAGAGATTTTGTGTAATCTGAGTTGTGAGAGCTTGCAGGCTTGTGTATTGTGTGTTATGGCTTGCATAAAGTCCACATATCATGTCTTGATAGGTCAGAAGAGTTGGTGTGGGCTATACTGATTGGTATGGGTGATTTTGCAAAAAAGACAAGAATGTGTACTGAGGTATGGGCATGGTTGTTCGCTGTGGTTTCTGGCGAACAACCTCTGGTTAACCAATCTCTTCAGAAAACTGGGTTACGTGCAGGACCAACCAAACAAGTCCTGGGATACATGTGCATTAGTTCTGTCGAAATACTCTTAGAATTGGTGATTGATTTGTGGTTTGTTTTGTCAAGATTGTCAAAGTGTTAAGAACTTTGATTTTTACAAGTAAAGTAAAGCTTTAAGTTTAAAATGGGATAAAGCAAAGATTTTAAACAAGAATAAAAAGAAATGTCGAAGGCTAAAAACTTGCAGAAAAATAAATAAAGCTTGAAAATGACATTAAACTTGATAAATGAACAAGTAATTTAAATGACTTTGAAATATAACTGGTGTTCAAACGTACATTGTTCCAAATCTTAGACTCATTTTCTCTCACACTGGGTACTTAGAGTTTTTTACAGGAATTTTGTATCAATTTTCACACACCTATTCTAAACACAAACTATCCTATTTATATACAAACAAAATAACTGCTTAGAACGGAAAAACTATAACTAAATGACAAGTGTCAGCCTGCATGCAATTCTCTTCTCTGAAACTTCCAAGTGTCCAAACTGCCAAAGGTTACAACCTTTTGAATTTGAATTCCCTTCCTTGGTGACGAAACCTTGTAACTCTTCAGACTGTCGAAGCCCTTTAAAGAAGAAACAAAACTCTTCAGTACTTGCCAAACACTTTCTTTTGTCAAACATCCTCTTCTGTCGAAACCGTTGAAAGAACATCTTCTGTCAAACACTTAGCTACAAATAACTTTCCAACTTTACTCTGCCATAACACTATTTGTATTTCTGTCGAAATAATGGAGTTTTGAACCTTGTCAGCAATTCTTGAATCCTCTTCCTTTGATTGTCCTTCGACAAAGGTAATCTCAAGCCCTTAATTTCAGTCTTGTCGAAATTATGGGTTTACAAATTGCCCCCCAGCAAAGATGTTTTCGACTATCCTTGGAGAAATATCTTTTGCTGTCGAAATGACCTTTGACTTCCTGTCAGTTGCATTTATTGTAAAGTGATTTTGTTGAGTCCCAAGAAAACATCATGATTTCCCCTTTATGAAAACGTCACACCTAGCCCACGTTTTTACACAATCTCCCATAACCCTATATTGTAGGTAAATCATGGCACCCTACCAACTGCCACTTTCTAACTTCCACCAATGGATCAGAAACGCACGTCTCCACTTCCCAACTGAAAATCTTTTCATTTTCCTTTTTTAATTACTTGTCATTTATTTCTTCCTCTATAAATACTACTTTCAACAACATTTCACACTTTCCATCTTCTCAAACTCTTCTCTTACCCAAACGTAAGACTCCATTTCAAGACCTTCCAAGCTTCTGTTCTTTCAAACTCTCCATCAAATCAATGGCTCCCCCAAAGACTACTACTGGCCGCAGCGCAAAGAAGACCAAGAAGACTATGGATCTTCCTCCTGCTCTCGTACTTTCTGGGCCTACACAAACACAGCACCAACAGTACTTTCCAGAACCCCCAAATGAAAGGGAAAAGGCAAGCATTTACAAGTCACAGGTAATGATTCTCATTTCTGTTTCTGGAGTTCATCATGCTATGTTAGGTCCTATTTTTGATCCCACTGTGGACCCTAACCGTTTAAAAGAATTTTATCCCTGTTATTCTGCTTCCAAACCCATAGCTGCTAACAAAAACCCTAAACCTGTCGAAGCCTCATCAAAAGAACCTGAAGTCCTTATGGCTTCGACAGAAATAGATCTGTCTTATCTAAACCAAAATAGGATTTTCAGAAGTCCCCCTTTGACGAAAGATCCCTCTGACTACCTAGCATGGCTTACTAGGATTGAAAAAGCTAAAGAGAAGTTTTGGAAGAAAACTGGCATTTATGACTTAATTCAATTGTCGAAAGAGGGTCCCCGTTATTGCCAAAACATGCTGTTAGCCTCCTTATATTTTTGGGATAGCACTTACAATACTTTCCACTTACCCTGTGGAATGGTGACTCCCACCCTATTCGACATAGCAGCCATAACTGGCCTTAGTCCTTTAGGGGAAATCTTTAACCCTGAACACTTGAACAAGGATCCCATAGGCTTCGACACAAAGCATGCTGGGTATTTTGTTTTCATAGCCCATCACCAAGGTGAAAACAATGAAGAAGTCTCTGACATAGAGCACATTGCCTTCCTTAGCCTGTGGTTGTCCAAATTTGTATTTTGTACAAGGTCCCTTCAAGTGGCCAGAAGTTTTATCATTATGGCTAATCAGCTTCATAATGGAGTTGCATTCTGCCTGAGTGAACTTCTTTTGGCAAACCTCTATGAATCCTTAAGTGAGAGTGTAAGCAACCTCAAAACCCTTAAGGACAAAGGTAACATTAGTCTTACAGGCCCTTTTTGGCTCCTACAATTATGGCTGAATGCCACTTTTGAAAACTTCATCCCCATCAAAATGCCAGTTGTCGAAGACGCAGTAAAAGAAAGGCGTGTCGAATGGCCTAGGCTGGTTCAACTGACCCCTACAGATGATAATACAAGCCTTCAACAAGCATTCACTGGCTACATCATGATGTTCGCCAAACGCTACAAATTTTCTCCTTCAATGGCACCATTCGCCAACAGACAAGTAGGTCCAAGATGGTTTACCAGAAGACTCCCAGTGGAGAACCAGAAAGATGAAGACTCCTATATCTCTATTTGGGAAGCCTTCCTTATGCCCAGACACTTTTTCTCCCATCATAGTCTTAACAACACAAAGGTATCCCTCATTGTGTACCAACCCAATTTGGTAGCTAGGCAGTTTGGATTAATTCAGACGAAGACGAAGCCTATCTACCATAAGAAAGGTGCTATCATTTTCTATAACTCATTTCACCACTTCGACAAAAGTTTAGAGCTGTACAACAAGTTTTTCGACCCAACTTTGGAGGTCTATCCCACCATTTTTCTACCAAACTTCCTCTGTACTGAAGAATTCGACGTCTGGTGGAAGGAATATTACATCAACAGATTTTTCGACGTAGCAACCTTCACTACTCTTCTGACAAATGCTTTTACCTTTGTGCAGGACAAGAAGAAAAAAGGTACAGATCAGCATATCAAAGAAGTTCAAAAGTTTCAAAAGTATTTTGAAACTATTTACAGGCCTGATGATCTTCGTCGAACCATAGCTGAAGCAGCAGTATCTTTAAAATACAAATTCACAGAGAAATTAAATAAGTTGTGGTTTCCTTCATCTCTTCCACCACATGCACACTATGACTTTGCATTCACAACTTTTCCTCCAAAATTTCCTCCACTCCCTTCTGCAGAATTTGGAGTGGCCTTGTGTCCTCCATTTCCAGATTGGTTTGTGTGTGGATCTGATTTAAAACTGCTTCGCGAAAGAAACAAAAAACCTGCCGAACGTGTGGTTGCGACGAAGTATCATCTGGACAACTTCACTGGGCACCTTCATATTGGGATAGAACATGTTACTGTAGACGAACCCATTCTTGAAGGTGTCGAAGAAATTACATTCTTCTTTTTGCTTCTAACTCCTTTTATTATTATATCAATGTTCATGCAACTTTTCTTTTTCAGCTGTTAGAATTGTCAGGAAGACTGCTGGCGAAGGAACCTCTTCTAAAACAGTCGAAAAGTCTCCTACAACTGTCAAGAAGGTTTCGACAAAAACAGAGCATCCCTCCTTATTTATGTACTTCACATTTTCTTATACTGAACACTTCTCTTTTTTTGTAGGTAACTCGTACCCCAGCAAAGAAAAGGAAACCAGAAGAAAAGGAAGAAAGCGTCGAAGAGTCTGAGGACGAATCCCCTGAACCCCAACCTTTGAAAAGAAACAAAGGTCTAAGAATTAAAACAGTAGCCTCTCAAAGATCTATAGTCCAAAGACGAACTCCACCTGCCAGTCCAGTCAACAAAATTCCCACAAGGAGTGAAAGAAGTGGAGACTCAAGTGCACATACTGAAATCCCTCAGGTAATCACTTCGACAAACCATATCTTTAGTCTTAACTGCACGTATCTTTATCTTATGACTCTCTTGGATATTTTCTGAAGGTTGTCATTGATGTCGAAGAGACTTCTACAATCCAAGAAGAGCATGCCCCTTCTAATTCTGAGAGGACTCTGGCTGAAAGACTCCAAGATGATGCCACTCCAGATGCAGGTGTCCCCATGGACCTCAAACCTTGGATGAATTTGACCTCAGGGATTCTGAATCTTCTGGCAACAACTCTCCTCTTCGACCAGACTTCACTACAGAAAAAATAGTTCCAAATCAAGATGCACCACTTCCACCACCAGCTGCTATACCAGAAACTGACGAAAATGCCATTGCTCAGGATGCACAAACTCCAGATCCAACTGACACCAACATAGTTGACAAAGAAAATGTCGAAGAGGAGGTCACTCTGTCGAATCAACCAGGAGTCAACTTGAGCATTGGAGGCACTTCTCAACACAATCCTTCTCCAACAAAAATTCCTGCTGAAACTTCTGTGGGTACTAATTCGACAAGCTTGTCACACGAAGAGATTGAGAGCTTGAAGGTTAGAAAACCCTTTGAATATTTAAAAGCCTTGCTCGACACCAGGTATAATTTCCAAGACTCCTCTCCCAGTGGTTCGACAGCTTCAGGGGCCACTTCTGACCTTCAACCAATCAATGTCATTATGGATGAGATCAAGACAAGAATCCTTGGAGTTGACCTGTTTGAAGTCTTGGCTGAGAATGCTTCTGCCCAATATGATCTGAAGAAGCTCCTGAAAAGTGCCAATTTGTTGGAGGCTTCGACTGAGGAAAGCCGTTTGGTGATGGATTTAATATCCTTAATTGATTCTGTTAGTGCTGATCTGGTTCGACAAAAAGAATACTCCCAAAAAATCACAGCCAAGTCTGAAGAGCAAGTCTCAGAATGGAACACAGTGGCTTCTTCGACAGAAAAGATTTCAGAGCTGAATAAGCTTTCTGACGAATACACTAAAGCTGCTGCTGAGTGTGAAAGCAATATTCAAGCTTACCAGGCCCAGATTGCTGATCTTCAAAGGAAAATCCTTCAAGAAAAAGAACGCCAGGCCTCTCTCCAACAACCAAATCAGGAAGCAATAGATAGTGAACTCCAGAAGGGGCTACAACATGCAGAAACAGCCCAGCAACTTCATAGGGAGATTGAAGAAATGACTGTCAGCAAGAGTCTCTGCGAGCGTCGAATCCAACTTCAAAAGAAAAAATTCGACGAACTCAAAGCTACCTTCCTTCGACAGTAGTTCTGTAATAGGACTTAGGAATTTTATTTGTTTAAGGATATTTTCTTTTAGCACTTTTATATGTAATGCTATTTCACGCCATTTGTTTGGCGAAGACAAGTTTCGTTTGCAATTTTAATTTGTTCCTATTTTTATTTCCTGCAATGTTGGTTTATACTTCTTTAAGTACTTCCCATTTATTTTCAGCACTCTTCTGTCTTTTTCTATTTCTTCGACTTCGTACGCACCATTGGAAAAAACTCTTAGAATTTTGAAAGGTCCTTCCCATTTAGGGGACCATTTTCCCATCACTCTGTCTTTCTTCTCCATGGGCAAGATTACTTTCCAAACTAAATCATTTACTAAAAAGGCTTTGAATTTTACTTTTTTGTTATAAAACTTTTCAACTCTCTCTTTCTGCCTTCTTATTAATTCTAAAGCACGCAACCTTTCTTCGTCTAAATCAACCAATTCATCCATCATCATACTCCAATAGATTTCAGATGGAATCTCATGATGTCTTTGAATTCGTATTGACTGTAAACAGATTTCGACAGGCAATACTGCATCATGTCCATAGGTTAATTTAAATGGGGTAGAATTAGTTGCTTCCTTAGGAGATGTTCGACAAGCCCAAAGGATTTGATCCAGGGTCTTATGCCAATTTCTGGGTTTTTTACCCACATGCTTCTTTATCAGGTTTATTACAACTTTGTTGGCTGCTTCGACCTGACCATTTGCTTGGGCATAATAGGGTGTTGAAGTCAACAACTTAAAACCTGTCTCCCTTGCAAATGCCTGCATATTTCTACCAGTAAACACAGATCCTTGATCTGTGGTTATAGTCTCTGGTATTCCAAACCTATACATTATGTGTTTCTGGATGAAGTCTATGACTGCTTCCTGATCTACATTCGTCAAAGGTATGGCTTCAATCCATTTAGTGAAATAGTCTACTCCTACTAAAATGTACTTCTGCCCTTTTGAAGAGGCTGGTCGAATTTCACCAATCAAATCTAAAGCCCAACCTCTGAATGGCCAAGGCTTTATAATGGAATGTAACTCATTTGCTGGCACATGAGGTATGCCTGCATGAATTTGACATTCCTGACAACCCTTTGCAAATTCGACACAGTCTTTCAACATGGTTGGCCAATACATTCCTTGTCGAAATAATAGCCATTTCATCTTATGTCCTGCTTGGTGAGCACCACATGCACCATTGTGTACATTCGACAAAGCTATATAAGCTTCAGTCTCTCCAAGGCATTTTAGTAGAACTCCTTCTGCAGTCTTTTTAAACAGTTCATTTCCAAAGAGTACATAACTTATAGCTCTGTACTTTATCTTTCTTTCGACTGTCTGATTTGGATTTTGTAAATAATCTTTGATGGGTTTTCTCCAATCTCCAACTTCTAGATCACCTACATTGAAAATCTCAAAGTTTTCTTTATCACCATATCCCAATCTCATTGTCTCCAAATCAGATGGGGACAATTTGGTGGATAAGACTTTGCCTCTCACTTCGACAACCTTCATCAGATTTTCCTTCGACACTTTATACCCTGAAGCCAACTGAGCCAAGTCATTTGCTTCTTGATTTTCTAATCTGGGAATGTGTCTAAAGACTACACTGTCGAATCTTTTGAGGAGTCTGTTGGCTATCACAAAGTACATGATCAAATTTTCTTTGACACATTTATACTCTTTCGTCAATTGTTTTATCACCAACTCAGAGTCACCCATTATTTCGACCTCTGTTGCCCCCAGTTCCAACAAAATTTCAAGTCCAGCAATTAAAGCTTCATATTCTGCCTCATTATTTGAACAGAATCCTTCTATTTTATACTTGAACTTTGTTGGAATTTTATTGGGAGAAATAATTAATACCCCAACACCTGTTCCATTTTTATGACTGGAACCATCAAAATATAACCTCCAAGGCTCTTTTTCGACATAATTTGTCCCATCTCCAAGTATGGAGTGGTCAGCTATGAAGTCAGCAACTGCTTGCCCTTTAACAGCTTTTAGAGGCATATATTTTAAAGAATACTCAGTCAAGGCTAAAGCCCATTTTCCAATTCGGCTATGTAGAATAGACTTAGACAACATATGTTTTATTACGTCGAAATGAGAAGATATATGTACATCAACGGGTTTTATATAATGCTTCAATTTTATACAAGAGAAATATACACACAAACATAATTTCTCTATCATACTATATCTAGTTTCAGCATCATTTAAGACTCTGCTGAGATAATAAATGGCTCTTTCGACGCCATGTTCATCTTCTTGACAAAGCATACTTCCTAATGTTTTGTCAGACGCTGATATGTAAAGCCTCATGCTCCTTTTTCGACAAGGAGATATTAGGACTGGAGGATTTGCCAGATACTCCTTGATCTTGTCGAAGGCATCTTGCTGCTCTTGCCCCCAAGTGAATCCTTCCTTCTTCAGTCGAAGCAGAGGTGAGAAGGCCTGAGTCTTTCCACTAAGGTTGGAGATGAACCTTCTGAGAAAGTTGATTTTCCCTAGTAGAGACTGCAATTCCTTCTTTGTCGATGGCGCTTTTGCTTCCATTATTGCTTTAGCTTTGTTCTCATTAATTTCGATCCCTTTCTTGTGGACCACAAAGCCTAAGAAGTCCCCTGCCTGCACACCAAAAGCACATTTAAGAGGATTCATTTTCAAACCAAACTTCCTCATCCTTTCAAAGGACTGTCGAAGATGGTTAATGTGGTCCAAGCCTGAAGCAGATTTAATCACAATGTCATCTATATAAATTTGCATAAATGTTTCGATGAAATCATGAAAAATAGAATTCATGGCCCTTTGATAAGTTGCTCCAGCATTTTTCAAACCAAAGGGCATGACTACCCACTCATATGTTCCTATTGCTCCTGGACAACGAAAAGCTGTTTTTGGAACGTCTTCTTCAGCAATGAAAATCTGGTTGTAACCAGAATAACCATCAAGCATACTTAAATACTCATGGCCTGCTGCAGAATCTACTAGCATTTCTGCTACTGGCATAGGATACTCATCCTTAGGGGTGGCTGAGTTTAGATCTCTAAAATCAATACACACCCTTAATGTGCCATTTTTCTTAATCACAGGAACAATATTAGCAATCCATTCGACATACCTTGTTGTACGGATGAATTTGCATTTTAGAAGCCTTTCGACTTCTTCTTTGATTTTCGACAGAACCTCAGGTGCAAAGCGTCTGGGGGTCTGCTTTATTGGCTTCTTCCCTTCCAGTATTGGCAACTTCAATTCCACCAAACTTCTGTCTAAACCAGGCATTTCGTCATAATCCCAGGCGAAGCAGTCTTTAAACTCATTCAGCAATTGGATTATTTCGACTCTGAGTTGAGGATTCAACTTGGCACTGATGTAAGTGGGCCTTTTTTCTGCCCCCAGTCCCAGATTAATCTCCTCTAAAGGGTCCTGTGCCACCATTTTCATATTGGTTGAGGTTGGATCCTTTTCGAACCCCAAAGGCTCGTCATCATAAATGGCATCAAGTCTTTGATTCTGCCATTCACCATTTGTGTCTTCTTCAAAATTCTGATTTGCATGTTGCTCCTCAATATTTTCCTGAGGATGTTGTCCTTCGACAACCTGAGTGCTGGCTTCGACAGCCATATTTCTAACTTCAGCCTCAAGGGCCGTTCTGATTTGTTTTTCGGCCATATAAGCCGAAATCCTTTCCATTGCTGAAACTTCAGTCATTTTCACTGAATTCACTCCCCCATCCAGTTGGGTTGACATGGGCAGTTCCCCAAGTGTAATTTGTCTCCCCAATTACTTCTTTATCCCACTGGAAGCCATGCGTAGGATGGAGGTACATGGAACAGTAAGCATTGTCGGAAGCTGTTAAGTCGAAAGCAGCAGGATTGCATGGTGCTATATGGGCTAGATTTTTGTCGAAGTTACGTCCAGTGACATTGTTCACATCAGCTGTGAAGTAACTCTGATCTGCTTCTATGTTTTCGACAATCCCATCTGGCCTCCAGATTGCTATCCTTTGATGCATGGAGGATGGTACAGCCCCAATCCCATGGATCCATTCTCTTCCCAACAGTAAGTTGTAGTTTGCCTTTGATGCTATCACCACAAACATGGTAGGC
Source organism: Lathyrus aphaca (assembly GCA_963966055.1). Taxonomy (NCBI): domain Eukaryota; kingdom Viridiplantae; phylum Streptophyta; class Magnoliopsida; order Fabales; family Fabaceae; genus Lathyrus; species Lathyrus aphaca. Next base: position 405,183,574 of record OZ014519.1, on the reverse strand, counting down.
CTGGTGATGGATCCTACAGTCAAGTTTAGTTGTATTACTCCCAGTGTTGTTCCTACTTTACCTTCATAGTTGGACAACACCATATTGTGAGGCTTAGTGTCGGAGTCATCTTTTCCAATCCTCTTTATCATGTAATGAGGAATTAAATTTACAGCTGCCCCACCATCTATCAGAATTTTGTTGACACCCACACCTTCTAACTTTCCTTTTATAAAGAGAGGCTTTAAGTGAGCCTTCATTGCATCATCTGGCTTTTCGAAGAAAGCATTTTGCTCTTCGACACAACCATTGTTCATTATGTAGTAGCATACAGGCTTCAAGCTTATGCTGTCATCTGCCATGTCATCCTCTTCATCTTCGACTTCCATTATCCTGTCATAATCTCTGGGCAGCACAGAAACCACATTGCAGGTTACGTCGAAAGAGGCATCTGATTCTGAACTAAATTCATCTGTGACCTCTTCGTCCACTGGCATTCTGTTGTTTGTTTTCTGCATTTCTGTGGTGTCACTAGGTCCATTCTTCTGAGGGGTTTCTTTTTCTGCCAGAGGTATCCCCTTGTTTGTGATCTGCACACATTTGCTTGATTCAGCCTCTTTTTGCCCAACCTTTTTGTGTTCCACAGTTTCCTTTCCAATTTTCTTCTGCCTTTGGAATCTTCTCCATTGGGATCTGGACATAGGATTCTTCCCTTTGTAGTTTTCAGAGACGTATTTTGGCTTTGCCTCCTTTTTAACTTCCAATGAGGGACCCCTGTTCACTTCAAAACTCTTCCATCTCTTCTGACCTTGGGCATCCCTTATAGGTTGAACCCATTTGTCATTATTGGGTCTGTTGGATGGTTTGTAGGTGTTGAAACGCCTTTCTCCCACCCCTTGACTGTGATACTTCCCTCTTCTTGGGTCAAATTTTTCATTTCTGGTTGGTGGGACTGTTACCCAATTTCTTTTCCTCTGGGTCTTTTCTGCTGCTTCTAAGTCATCAGCCGCTTTCTTGTCGAATACAGCACTGCATCTTGGGCAAAGCATGACTTCTGCATTTTTCCTTTGACACCTCTGGATGAATTCGACAAGACTCTCGTTCTCTTCTGGGTAAACCAGCTTCTGATGCTTTTCTTGATGTTTCTTTCCCTTGTTGGTGTCTGGTCCTCCCTTTTGAGTGATTTCCACCATATGAATCCCAGCATTCTGTTCAGTTGTAATTTTCAATCTGTTCATTTTTTCGACTAGCATGATTTCCTCTGGGATGTCCTCCTTTGACTGACTCACATTGCCTTTTGGGTGTAAGCCCTTATAGATGTATTTGCAGCAATGTGCAACCCTTTCGACAGGATGTTCTTCAGTTCTGGTGGTGCCACTGTTTATTGGTTCGACAGTGAGGGAATTGTCATCAGCCCCTGCTGTTTTGACCTCCTCTTGGTCAGGGCCTTCAGTGGCCACTTTTTGGACAGTGAGGGTTTTGCCATCCTCCTCTTCGTCATCCTTTTTGAAAGAATCTCCCCATCCTGTGGGTTTGATTTCGTTGATATCTGTTTTGGAACTTGGTGGTGCTGAATATTTCACCATGAAGTCGAACTTCCCATTTGACTCTCCCAAAGTGTCCCAGATCACCCCTTGCTCAGCATCTCTTTCACAGTTTTTCTTGTCGAAGCTTCTTCCCACTTTGACTGCATTTCTTCCGTCGAAACCTTCAGTAGTTTCAGTGGCATTCTCATTGTCGAAGTCTTCAGAAACTTTGACTTCTTTTGCCTCAGCCTGGTCAGCAGAATTATCACCTTCTTCCACCACATTGACATGGGTGTCGAAACCTTCAGCAGCTTCTATCATGGTGAAGTTGGTGTCGAAGCTTTCAGTAACTTCTACCATTTCAAAATTTTCTTCTGCCATGATCTCCATTTCGACCACGTTTACCATTTCTGGTTCAGCATAATTGGCCTCCACAACCTGCATGGGATTGGAGTCAATCTTCATCTGCTGCTTGCCTTTGTCTCCAAACTTCAGCCTTCCATTTTGGATTGCATTCTGGACGAGATCCCTGAAAAGGTAACATTGAGGAGTTTTATGACCCAAGAAATTATGGTATTTACAAAAACCTCTCTTTTTCTGTTGGTCTACAGGAGGCTCTTTAGTGCCTGCTGGTTTTATTAACTGACCATCTTTGACTAATAACTCAAATATCTCATCACACTTGGTGACGTCGAATGTATAGGTTCTTTTGGGGAACCTGTCATTCCTTTCCGCTTCGACTGGATTTTTTCCATTTGACGGGGCTAAAACTTTACAAGAATATGGAGGGCCTTGTTTTAATTCTGCAAGATCAATTTCTTGCTGGTCGAAAATGACTGGTTCGTTTTCGTCATAATCATCTTCTTGAACTATTTCTACATAGGCCACTCTTTCCTTCTTGTTTTTATTTGATCTAAATTTTTCATTTTTTAGTCTTTCTATTTGCCTCACTCTGTCTGCCAACTGTGCCATGTCTCTCAAGTACTGGGTATCCAGTTTTTTCCTTATGGAATAATCTAGACCCCCTGCAGCCATTTCGACTAGTTCTTGTTCCGGCACTTGCGTAAAGCATCTGGCTTTTAATAACCTAAACCTATTTAAATAGTCATCTATAGGTTCAGAAAATTTTCTTTTGACACTTGCCAACTCTTTCAAACTTATCTTGGTTTGTCCCATATAAAATTGTTCATGGAACAATCTCTCTAATTGGGTCCAAGTAAAAATTGAAGTTGCAGGAAGTGATGTAAACCAAGTGAAAGCATTTTTCGTCAAAGAACTTGGGAAATATTTCATCCTTAAGTTCTCATTATTAGCAATCTCTCCTGCCTCTATCAAATAACGTGCCACGTGTTCTATGGTGGACTCACTAGTATCCCCTGAGAATTTTGTGAATTTGGGGACTTTCCACCTTGGTGGTAACTCTTGTTGTAAGACAAATTCAGACAAGGGGGAAGTATAACTAGGCCTTTGTAATCCTACGTTCACTCCATTTTGTGCCATTATTCTCTCCACCATGGTGGCAATATTATTTTCGACAGGCATGTTATTGTAACGCATTCTCTGCTGTAATACTTCGTCAGCATTTTGGTTTCTCTGGACTATTATCCTTCTTGGTTCCTGTCGAATAGGCTCTTCTACATTAGGTTGTTCGACTATCACCTCTTGCCCCCTGGGATTTTCATGAGGGTTCCCTAAGGGCCTTTGGTTTATAGTAAGTTCCTCTTCGACAGCCCTATTGGCAGGATTCTGGTTTAATTGCATTCTTTGTTGTGCTTGCGGGACTCCAAAAAAGTCAGCAATGCGTGCCATCTGTTCTGCCAATATTTGGTTTGTTTGGGTAGTGTTCTGTATTAAGGGATTGAACACTTCTCCCATTTGTTGTGTCAAAGCCTGCACCATATCATGATTGCTTTCATCCATCTGTTGACGAATTACTTGTGCAGAATGGTTTGTCATAGCAGGCATGTGGAAACCTGGTGGAATTTGATTCATTCTATTTCCATTTCCACCATATCCTGATCCCTGCAATGGTGATGACACTTGAACCATAGCATCAGAGAATAATGGTGACGAATTATGTAGGCTTGCCATCATTGAAGTTGGCATTCCATATGGTTGTTCCCTCCCAGTCAAAGGCTGAGAATAATTCAGATATGGCCTGAATGTATTTCCTCCAGGGGGAGGGGTTCCAAGGGGTCTGGCTTGTCCCATGGTGGAAGAACTAGGCACATTTTGGGATCCTGAACCCGTTGGTATGGAATCTCCCAAAGGAGGCCTAATTTGTTCTAAAACAGGGCCAGACACTGGTATTGTTCCTGACGAAGGGATAGGGTTGGAAACTGGTATTGTTTCGTCAGGAATGTTTGAAGTATTTGGCAAGTTAGCCATGTTTCTTCTTCTTGTTCTCTTTGGTCTTTCTACGTCGGTTACGGCTAGTTTACCGCTTCTAAGAATCATACAACGTAGCGAGGAACAATTTGTCTAAGAAGTTCTTTATTAGATAATTGTCTAATGCACTAGTCCCACTGGGCGTGCCAATTTGTTCGCTGTGGTTTCTGGCGAACAACCTCTGGTTAACCAATCTCTTCAGAAAACTGGGTTACGTGCAGGACCAACCAAACAAGTCCTGGGATACATGTGCATTAGTTCTGTCGAAATACTCTTAGAATTGGTGATTGATTTGTGGTTTGTTTTGTCAAGATTGTCAAAGTGTTAAGAACTTTGATTTTTACAAGTAAAGTAAAGCTTTAAGTTTAAAATGGGATAAAGCAAAGATTTTAAACAAGAATAAAAAGAAATGTCGAAGGCTAAAAACTTGCAGAAAAATAAATAAAGCTTGAAAATGACATTAAACTTGATAAATGAACAAGTAATTTAAATGACTTTGAAATATAACTGGTGTTCAAACGTACATTGTTCCAAATCTTAGACTCATTTTCTCTCACACTGGGTACTTAGAGTTTTTTACAGGAATTTTGTATCAATTTTCACACACCTATTCTAAACACAAACTATCCTATTTATATACAAACAAAATAACTGCTTAGAACGGAAAAACTATAACTAAATGACAAGTGTCAGCCTGCATGCAATTCTCTTCTCTGAAACTTCCAAGTGTCCAAACTGCCAAAGGTTACAACCTTTTGAATTTGAATTCCCTTCCTTGGTGACGAAACCTTGTAACTCTTCAGATTGTCGAAGCCCTTTAAAGAGGAAACAAAACTCTTCAGTACTTGCCAAACACTTTCTTTTGTCAAACATCCTCTTCTGTCGAAACCGTTGAAAGAACATCTTCTGTCAAACACTTAGCTACAAATAACTTTCCAACTTTACTCTGCCAGAACACTATTTGTATTTCTGTCGAAATAATGGAGTTTTGAACCTTGTCAGCAATTCTTGAATCCTCTTCCTTTGATTGTCCTTCGACAAAGGTAATCTCAAGCCCTTAATTTCAGTCTTGTCGAAATTATGGGTTTACAATGGTGCAGGCCTGAGATTTTGGGGTGTCTGGCCTCAGCATGGATCAAGGAAGGCCATAGGATTGAAACATTGCAGCTGGATCACTTGATGCTAGAGTTTCTATGTGTTTTGCAAATTTTCCCTCTTTGGTGTATCTTGTGATTCAAGGCATGAAACCTTCCAAATCTTGGGCCAATTCTGATGCTTTGAAGTTGTTTGATCATGTTATGTCACATTTGGGCACATTAGAAGTCATTAGAAGCATTGGCAAGTGGTTTTGCAAAAAATCCTCTTTGGTGCATTCTTGAAAATTATAGGATTTTTGCCAACTTTGAAGGATCATAACTTGAGTTCCATGATGAATTAGAACATGTTCTTGTACTTTTTGAAAAGGGAAAGACCTAATCTACAACTTTCATTACCAAGAATTTTTCATTTGAAGCATCTTTGGTTGAGAAAGAGGAGGTTGAAAAACTTTCCCAAAATGGAAAGTTTCCATTACAAGTCATTTCCATTTTTGGCAACTTTTGGTTTACCTCAAATTTCTTCAATTTTGTGAACTTCCAAGCACTTCAATGATCAAATAAAGATCATATAACTTCAATTTGATGAAAATACCCCTTTGGTTCCATTGTTGGGGGCCTCAGATGCCCTGATTTTGCTCTGACTTGCTCAAGAAGTTACCCAGTGAACAAATGACTTCCAAAATGAATTTCTTCATCAAACTTGGTACACATGATCCTTATAACATCTTAAGAACATTAGAAACAAGAATGACCAAAAAATTTGGAGTTAAGGCCTTTGAAACCAAAACCCTAATTTTGGTCATTTGTGTAGTGAAAAACCATAGCTCTGCTTCCATGCTTTGCCAGTTCTTGTGATTTCTTGACTTCTTTGAACTTTGAGAGACATAATATGATGATTGAACACACATGGACCCTCTTGGAATGCTTGGAGGCCTTTGGAGTGGCTCAGATGGATCCTTGGATTGCTCAGATCACAAACCCTAGATGCAGATGAACTTGAACTATGTAGATGAAATAAATATGCAATGTGATGTGGTATGCTTATGCTTATACAAATATGAAAGATCACAAGCCAATGTGTGATAAAGAGTGAGGGAAAATTTTTGGTTTTTACACTATTTTGATGGAATCACCACTTCTTCTGTAGCTACCTGTTTCCCTTTAGCCCGTGCTACAACCTCAACTTCGTTGTTTGTTCGGAGAGTTTCTGGAGCGAAGAGTCGTCTACTCCTGGTGAACCCCTTACTCCACCAACATTTACAACACTTGGATCAATAACAACTAGAGACTTTTTTTCACCACTTATTTTGTAGCTACCTGTTTCCCTTTAGCCCGTGCGGCAGCCTCAGCTTTGTTGTTTGTTCGGAGAGTTTGTGGAGCGAAGAGTCGTCTACTCCTGGTGAACCCCTTACTCCACCAACATTTACAACACTTGGATCAATAACAACTTGATACTTTTCTTTAACCTTCTGCCCCTGAACATACACAGATGATCCATAATTCCAAGGCACTGCTCTTTCACTTTCGTAGGGGACCAATCCAGGAACTGTGATGGTTATAGGGATTGTTGTAACAGGCCTTTCCTCCTGTGGTACGTAGATAATAATTAGTGTTGGGTGAGAAGGAATTTCTTCTGGAGTAAAATGTATAGTGACAGTAGACACATTATCGCTTTGATTATTTACCTTATCAAATTGTAGCGTGCCTTCATCGATCAAAGCTTGGATACCCATTTTCAGTTTATTACACCCGTTCTTAGAAGTCTTATAACCTTCACAATCTTTGCTACATCCAGGAAACACCTGGCCTTTCAACAATCTTTCTTTGACAACAGGCAAGAGAGTCTTAACTTTATTATCATCCAGAATCAGATTCAAGAATTTTTCCTTCCTCAATAGCATTGATCCTTGCCCCTCCATGGTCGGGCATAGGATTGATATTGACATTTGGCGGTGGTGCAAAATTGATGGTTTTTGCGTCAATCAAATCCTAGACTTTGAACTGTAAAGCCATGCATTTCTCAGTTATGTGCCCTAGGGCACCAGAATGAAAAGCACATCTGGAATTGGCATCGTAGCCCGGTGGTAGAGAATCCCCAATGATGGGTTGCAGTGTCCTTAACTGAATCATGTTCATATCCAGTAATCTCTGAAGCAGTGTAGTATACGTCATCGGAATGGGCTCAATGACACGATTAGATTGGCATGAGCATTGTTGGTAGGGTCTTTGTTGAAGATGATTCTGTTGCTGTAGTTGTTGTTGAACATGCCCTGATGGGATGGTAACTCCAGCCACCTGACCATGGTAATTATGACGACCTCGGCCATGGCCTCTACTATAAACAACATTAGTTTCACCTTCCCTCTTCCTTTGGGGACCAGCAAAGGGATTTCGTGCTCCAAATGAGCTATTGGCGCCGATATCTTGTATCTTCCCCATCTTTAACAAATTTTCCACTCTTTCACCAGCAATGACAAGATCAATAAATTTGGTGGCTGCACAGGAAGCTAGACGGTCGATAAACACCCCTTGTAGAGTACTCATGAACATATCCGCCATTTCATTCTCTAGCGATGAAGGTTGCACTGCAGCTAATTGGCGCCACCTCTGGGTGTACTCTTTGAAACTTTCTTTAGCATTATGTGACATGCTCTAAAGCTGTGTACAATTTGGAGCCATGTCCAGATTATACTTATAATGCTTGACAAAGTCTTCAACAAATTCCTTCCAGCTCCTGATAGAGGGCTACTTAGCTTCATGTACCATTCTTGGAATGCCTCGACGAGACTATCCTGGAAATAGTACATCCACAGCTTTTCATCATCAGTATGAGCAGTAATTCTACCGACAAAAGACTAGAGATGGGTCCTTGGGCAGGAAGTACGGTTGTACTTGTCAAAGGTAAGGAGCTTTGAATTTGTGGTGAATTCTCACCCCAGGAACAAGACCCAAGTCAGTGATATTGAATCCCAAAGAGTTCTGGGATTGAATAGAAAGAATTTGCTCTGCCATTTCCTCGAAACGATGATTGACCTCCACACCTTGTCCTTCCATATCCTCCAGTATAGTGAACTGATCATCTTGATTATCTACTTGAGGAATATGAACATGTTTGGGACCACCACCGGTATTAACAATAACCTCAGGTTTAGGTTGAGGTTGATGGCCACCGTTACCACCCAAAGTACCTGTACCTCTAGGACCTCCCCCATTGTTGTTGTTGCCATCCTGATTCCTGTCAATCATCTCTCTCAAATGCTCTTGGTTCTGATTGATGTCAGTTACCAAAGTCATGAACTGGTCCATACGATTGCGCAACTTCGTCAATTCAGCTTGCATCTGATCCATGATTCTGACCCTGTTTTGTTTAGTAGGATACCTGTGAACCTTCTTCGTAGCAATAATGCCTGAAACAGAAAATATGTTAGAAATCTCTGAATGTACATGCAAAATAGAGAAATAGGGTGATATGCATGCAATGCAATTGTTTATGCTTTCAATCTCAAGGTCATTTATGCCCCGGTTCCGGTATTTAATAAAGAAATCCAGATGGTTTCGACCCTCGACTTTGAAAAATCCTTCGCATAGAAATCAGATTCAGATGATCGTAACGGCCTAAGTGTCAGTGCACACAGGAAATGGAGAACTAAATAATAGTTGTGTAACATATATCAGCCCATAAGGCAAGAACATCAAAATTCCTCACATGGTATGAGTCTTACAAAAGGGAAAGGAGAAACAAAGCCAAGATTCCTACAATGTGTCTGTAGGTAATCCAAATACAGAGGAAACAAACTAGAAAACGAGGCTACTACTTGAAGATTCAGATCCATCCCGGCTCAGACCTAATCCTCTTAATTCCAGTCATCAACTTGAGATTTTCTATCTCCTGGAGTGCCACTTTAAGTGCCTTCTGGCTCTGCTCCAGCTCTTCCTTCTTGGAGATCAAATGCAATTCATAGAATTCTTCCCTTTCCTTGTGCTTCTTTTGATCTTGGATCCTCTGATCTTGCAACCAAGAGAGGGATTGTTTGGCTTCCCTGAGAGTCTTCTTAGTCTTTCTGAACTCTTCTTCTCTCTTAGTGTCCATTAGTCCCCTTCTCTGAAAGTAGGTTTCTCTTTTCGCAAACGCTTTCTTCTTAGTCTCCTGAGCTATCTGCATTTTATGCAGCTTCTCTTCTAGGATTGTCTTAGAATGAGCCATTTGATGGTACATGCCAGTCATCTCTACATTTTCCACCCTCGACTTTTGCAGCTGGGCTTCCAATTTCTTGTAGTCTTCTAAGGGAACAATGGTCTTAGGCTCAATCACTGGAGGAACTAGAGGGGAGAATGGAAACAAAACTGCTTGAGCTATATTCTTCAGCCATATCTCATACTCCGGGAAAGTATGATTGTTACACTTGCCAAATTTAGCCACCCCTTTTCTTTTGATACACTTCCAAGCTCCAGCAGCTTTCCTCACCAAGGGCATATTGTCTTTCACTAAGAAGTAAAATGTAGGAGCCAATTTTAAATCTTCTAGGACATCTCTTAAAGCATACCCCAATTGTCTCCTCAATAATATTGGGATGTAGTTGATTACCCCAGTCACTCCTACAAAGGTACACTGAGGTAACTCCCACAATCTGACATCTTTGGCAAACAACTTCTCCAGCTTCTTAGCCCAAACCAAAGTATGATCACTGAACACCCCGAAGCTAGGTAAGTGCCTTATGAACCACATATGGAACAAAGGAGCGCAACATCGAACTAAACCTCCTTGTTACCTTTCAGACTTATAATGCACTGAGTAATACAAGTCTCCCAGCAATGTAGGCACCGGGTTCTTCAGCAAGAAAATATGTATGGCATTCATGTCTATGAACTTCTCCAAATCTGCAAACAGAATGATGCCATAAATAGAGAGAGTCAGAATGGCATACACAGAATCCCACTGTGCTTCAATAGCAAGCTCCCCATCCTTCTTCACTAAGACTTCCAAAGAGAAACCTGGCACACCCCCTTTAGTAATAGTCAGAGAATTCACAATAAAAGGGCTCAAATAAAGAGCCTTGGCGATTGCTTCAGGTGCATGTCTAACCATTTCAGCATTGAAGGGGATCTGGTCTTGAATAGGAACTCCCAAGATCAAAGCATACTCTTCCAGCAAAGGACATAACTGAAAATCGGGAAAAGTGAAGCATCGAAGCTGGGGATCATAGTACTGAAGCAGAGTATGAATGACACTTCTCTCAGAGGGATCTAACTCTACCACCACATCCAGAATATTCCTGTAAGCTTTCCTGAACTCTCCCACAAGATTGGGCATAATCAGATCTATCATTCTCTTTAACAAGCCAATCTTAATGTCGAAGAACTTGAAGTGAATGTTCTGCTTGCGAGGGTCTTCCATATCTGAATAGTATACCGGAACCGAAGACAATAAGCTAAACCTGAGGACGAAAACAAAACATGATTAATGATGGGATGATGTTGTAACACGGTGGGAGAACTGACTTTAGTTATGTTGCGAATAGCAAGAGTCGCCACCGACTTTTATTTTATCCAAAGGAAAGGCATAAAAGAATAGGAAAGACCTTTTAAAAGATTTTTGGGTCCGGGGGGTAGGTTATGTAAAGGGAAGGTGTTAGCACCCTTTACATCCATGGTTATCCATGGGCTCTTAGTTACTTAGCTCACTTTAAAATATTTTTGAAAATGTGAAGTATGTGAATATAAATTTTCTTAAGTGTTTATAATGACCCATGTACGGATGCGTATAAACCTTTGTTTTGAAAATTTGTTTGAAATTGTGAAGTGTTTGAAAAGTTTTGAAAAGTGAGCAAGTAACTATGAGGAACCTACCCTAAGTTTAAGTCTTTTCTGTTCTTGAAACCTTTAAATGGTAAGACTATCCCTATTATTAAGGAATAGGTAGTCATTACCTTGGATGTGAGGGACAAGTGAAGGGTCATCTGTTATTTAGGCAACTGTGGGGTGTATAAGCAATTCGAAGGGACTATCATCTTTATTCGAAAGGGACAAGATCATTACGAAGGCAACATTCGAAAGGGACTTGATCTTTTATCTGTTAAGGGACTAGATGACTTTATTTTAAGGGATTTTTGCTTTATACACCCTACTTGACCTTTTTGAATTGGCAACATGAGAGGTATCCCTAAGGAAGTGAGATGGCGATCAAAGATCGACTTACGTGTGCGAGTGTACAATTTAATATTTATCTTTAAATTTAAATGATCTAAATTAATTTTAAATTACAAGTATGTTTACACTCCCTATTTACTAACCATAGCATAAAATATAAATAATAAAGATTATAAATAAATATTACACCAAGGAGCAATTACATAATAATAATAAAAGCAATTTAAATAAATAAGCAAAATATTAAATATTAATAATAATTGGGTTAGTGAAAATAATAATAATAACAATTTAAAGATAAATGGGGTTAGTAATAAACAAATAAGAAAATATAATAGATAATATAAACAAAAATATTAAAAGATCAAATTTTATATAAGCAATTATTTAAGATTAATAAGAAAATATGGACAATTATATTAATTATTATAAAGTTTTAAGTTATATACAAATTATAAAATTAAATTAATTATGAAAATATTATGAAAATAAAGTTATAATTATAAAATTAAATTAGTAATTTTTAACTATTTTTAAACATAATAAAACAATTATTTATATACAATAAATTAATTATAAACAAATTATATAATATATACATAATTAAGATTTATAAATTATAATAGAATTGAATTTTAAATAGAAGAAAATTAGGGTTTAACAAATTAAGGTTTTAGGAAAAATATATTTTTTAGGGTTAATTTATTTATACAAATAATTAATGGAATTATATTATAAATGTATATACATATTAATAAATATAAGCATAGAAAGAAAAAAAAGAAAGTTTGAAAATAAATTGTTATATTTTGATAATATGAGATTTTAAGAAAATATTATTAATTAATTAGGTTTTATGGAATTTATATTAATTAATTTAATAAAAGAAATAACAAAACAAAAAAAAAAACCTAAAAAAAATAGGACCTGGGATTTGAACCCAGGTCCTTTACCTGGCTGAAGAGTTCTCAAAACCAACTGATCCACTGCACGCAGTTGGTATATACTCCACTTCACTTTGTTTTGTTGCATAACCTGGAAATAATCATGGTAAAAAAATAGAACAACATAAAAGGGCCTGGGGGGATTCGAACCCAGGTCCCTTACACAACACACAAACGTTCTTTCCATCCAGTCGGGAAGGCGCTACTGGTAACATGTTCATAATAACGTATAATATATTAAGTACAACGATTAAAAGATGAAAAATAGAAAAACCACTGCAGCCAGGTTTCGAACCAATGCCCTCAAACAACACACGCGTGTTTCTTACCACCAGGCCAACACTGCACTTGTGAACAAAAACAGAAACAATGGAATAAAATATTATAAGCAATATTTGAATTCTCCAAACGCGCGCGCTGGCTTCGTCTTCCTCCTTGGATTTTCGCAGGTTTTCCTGCGAATTTTCCTGGGGAATTTCCTACGATTTCTCCCGCGTGTATGAACCTGCGAAATACAAACTATGCCAAACAGGTACAATTTCATCCAATTGAGCACACCATTATAATCTACACAGTTCACTCAATCAATCTACGGTCTTAGAATGTATTTATATACGCTAGATTAAGAAACCCCAATTCGAAGGTATAAACCCTAACCATGGTGATAGACTGATTACACCATGAAACTTCCATGTTTTCGTCTAGAATCAATCCCTAGAACCTCACAAACAATAAAGTACAACCAAAATTCATTAGCAATGCATGAAAAGTCATAATCAAAAAAATTAAATTTCAAGAACAAGAGCAATTCGGTTTATGCTATATGAGAGGTTTTGTATGCAAATGATGGCTGGGATTGGTTTATGGATATCCAAGGAATCATTCCATGTCTTAAAATTACCTTCAAATGCCTTGTATATTAAAAACCGAATTTGAAGTTTTGTGTGGTTTTTGAAAATATGAACTTACACTTTGGAGGCTGGATTTCGTGTTCTCTTGTTAGGGTTATCTCATGTACTTATAGTGTGATCAATTAGGTCAGAAAAAATTGATGTTTGTGTGGAAGATTTGATCCAAAAAGATTCAAAAAGATAAGCTTTGAAATTCAAATATTTTTGCATAAACACTTTCTATTTCAAGCCAATCAACATTATCTTTGTATCAATTTGATCCATGCTGAATTCATGACCTTCTAGAATCAAAAATAATTTTAAATCTTCACATTTAATATTTTATTTAAATTTAAAATGATTTTTAGTATAAAAAATCATAATAAATTAATTAAATAAAATAAAAATTATGAAAATATTAAAGAATTTTCGTGCATGATGTCATGGATTGCTTTGGGTCATTAAAAGTTCAGCCCACTTAGCAAAATTTGGTTTTAAACCTCCATTTGCTTCATAAACTTCCCTAAAATTTCCCAACTTTGCAAGGGCACACATCCTTCAATTTTAATGCTATGAGTGTGTTCTTGGACATTTTGGAAATCTTGAAGAGTCCTCTAACCAACCCCACTGGTTTCATGTCCATATCATTTACCAATCTCAAGTTATGCCCTTTTGAAGTTGTTGACTTTTTGTTGACTTTCAAAAGGACCTATAATGTCTTAGCTCATACCTTCCAAATGAAGCATTTTTGGGCTTGGCTTGTGAGACACAAAGTTGTAGAGAATTCAATTTCCTTCAAAATGAGCTTTGGATGGAGACTTTGTGATGAAGCATGTGAAAGTTATGGCTGGTCAAAGTTCAGTTGACTTTTACTGAGGAAACCCTAATTTAGAAACTCCTGATTCTTGATGATCTGAAATCTCCTTGATGAATCATGATCAACCCTTGATCAAATGATGAATTTTACTTCATATACTTGATGTTGGCAAAAAATCATGAAGTTTGACTTTGGTTTGACCACAGTTGACCTTAGTTTGACTTTTTAACTACTTTGACTGATTTTGACTAATCTGATCATCTGACTGAGCAAACTTTTGAGAAAAGTCTTGAAACTTGTCATGGGGGTTCTTACACACATATAAGATGTTATGAAGCTCACTTGAAGTCTTGGAAGTCCATTTAGCCTGATTAAAGTCAAAACCCTAGTTTTGGATGCACTGCTTAGGAGGTGCATTGTCTGAGGGAATTGTCAACTCTTCTGACTATTTGTGAACTTTGTGAACCTTGTGAACCATCATAAGATATCTTGTGAACCTTGTGAACCTCATGGGAGGTCTTGTAAACCTTTTGAACCTCATAAAGTGTCTTGTAGACTTCATGAACCTCATGAAAGTACTTGTAAGTATTGTGAATCTTGTGAACCTCATAAAGTGTTTTGTAAACTTCATGAACCTCATGAAAGGTCTTGTGAACCTTGTGAACCTTCTTAGCACACAAAGTCTTGTATTGTGAGGGAAAATTTTGGGGTGCAACAGCTGCCCCTGTTCAATTTTCTGAAACCTAAGGGGTTAGATTGGTATATTTGCCAGTCGTGACCTGGAAGGTTGAAGGGGATTGAACACAAAAGCCCAAAAATTTGCACTCACCAGTGCATAGAGTGATACAGATGACTAGTTTAATATGCTTGAGTGGGCTTAAAGATGCCACTTGGAGAAAAGTTATTCAGATACATTTCTTGGAGGATAAAGCAGTCCAAAATATGAAGGTAAAATGATAGCTTTCAGGAAGATAAACAACGTCCCGAGGTAGTAATATGCTTTCAGGAGGATAAAGCAGTCCTGAGGTAATAGTGTGCTTTCAGGAGGATAAAGCAGTCCTGAGGTAATAATATGCTTTCAGGAAGATAACAACGTCCTGAGGGAGTGATATGCTTTCAGAAAGATAAACAACGTTCTGAGGTAATAATATGCTTTCAGGAGGATAAACAACGTCCTGAGGTAGGGGTGATAGCTTTCAGGAAAACAACGTCCCGAGGAGATAATATGCTTTCAGGAGGATAACAACGTCCTGAGGAAGTGGTAACCTTTGGGAAGATAACAACGGCCCAAGGTAATAATATGCTTTCAGGAGTATAAACAACATCCTGAGGAAGTGATGATAGCTTTCAGGAAGATAGACAACGTCCCGAGGAGATAATATGCTTTCAGGAGGATAACAACGTCCTGAGGTATAAGAAGCTTTCAGGAGGATAAACAACGTCTTGAGGGAATGATATGCTTTCAGGAAGATAACAACGTCCTGAGGAAATGATAACTTTTGGGAAGATAAACAACGGCCCAATAGTCACAATTTGTTAATGAAGTCTGTATGCTGGAGAATTAACCTGAAAACAAGGCAGCATTCTGTATGGTAATATTAGTTTATGCATTATGTATGCATGTATAATATGATGCACTTAAGTAATGTATTATATATCTATGGATATGTATGTTATGGTATGATGTAAATGATGTATGGATGATATGATACTGCCTGAAGCGTCTGGATATCTTCGTATAACAACTGTTGACCAGGGAAAATAAATCCCAATTCGTTGCTCGAAGAATATGAGGAACTTGTTCCCGTCTTGTTTGATAATAAGGTATACATAACCTCTCGTCTTCTGGGGATAGTAAGGTATATATAACCTCCCGTCTGCTGGGGATAGTAAGGTATATATAACCTCCCGTCTGCTGGGAATAGTAAGGTATACATAACCTCCCGTCTTCGTTCGTCGTACTCCTATTGGAAAGTAAATTCCCGAATATCCGTATGAGGATAAAAGAGATGGATATAAATTCCAGGGGAGATGTGACCTTATGAAGATGGATTTGTCCTACTGAGGGTTTGTAACTGTCTTGTAAAGATGAACCGGCGAAGCTTCGTTGAAATCCTTCCCTCGTTCGTCCTTAGTAAATACTATTACTGCATTTGCATGCATTTCTGGTAAACATCAATCATATTAAGCATACATGCATTTCTGGTAAACATCAATCATATTCAAAAGCATACATACATTCAAACACAACCAATGGACGTTTCGCTTATGTAAATAGGGTAAAAGTAAATCTGGATTCAAAGATGGAATTTTATTTATATCAAAAAGTGACCCATACATGGGTAAGTTTGTACAAGGAGACATAAACCCTAGTAAGAGGATTTTGTCATAAAGTTTTACAAAACAAGGAGAATCAGCTATGTGGGAAATAATCCTATTGAGTTTCAATTCTACTATTGCCATTATCTTCGAGTATCTCATCTTCTGCTGTTGAGACGAAAACGATTGGATTGAGCTTTATCTGTTCGAGTTTGATTAAGCAGTACAACTGGTTGCAGTTTCATGGGTGATCCAAACGAGGCATAGTGTAACCCGGTGAACTGACTTTAAACAATGTTGCGGATAGCAAGAGTCGCCACCGACTTTTATTTTATCCATAAGGAAAGGTTATAAAAGAACAGGAAAGACCTTAGAGAATATTTTTGGGTCCGGGGGGTAGGTTATGAAAAGGGAAGGTGTTAGCACCCTTTTCATCCATGGTTATCCATGGGCTCTTAGATACTTAAGCTCACTTTTGAATTGTTTTGAAAGTGTAGTGTATGAATAGCAAAAAATTTCAGAATAGTTTAATAATAATCCATGTATGGATGTGTAAAAAACTTGTTTGAAAATTTGTTTGAAAATAGTTTAAGTGTGAAAATGTTTTGAAATGAGCTTAAGTACCTAGGAGTAACTTACCCTAATGTTTAAAGGTCTTTCTTATTCTTTATTCTTTCCTTTAGTAAGACTATCCCTACTATAATGGAGTAGGTAGTCCTTACTTTGGATGTTTAAGGGACATATGAGGGACAAGTTGATTTTGAAGGCAATGGTGGGGTGTAATAAGCATTTATAAGGGACTATCATCATTTTTCGAAAGGGACTCGATTCGTATAGGCAACATAAGGGACTTTGATGATTTTTATTCGAGGGACTTGCTTTTATACACCCCACTTAACCATTATTCGTAGGCAACGAGAGGGATAACCTTAGAAGGTGAGACGGCGATTAAAATCGACTTACGTGTGTGAAGTGTTTAAATTAATTATCTTTATTAAAAATTATCTAAATTTATTTTAAATAACAAACATATTAACACTCCCTAATTACTAACCATAATGACAATAATAATTAAATAATTACATCCGGGAAACAATTACAAGAAATTATAATAGAAATAATAAGCAAAATAATTAAATAAAAATAAACCAAATATAAATAAGCAATAAGAAAATAAGGGGGTTAGTAAATAAAATTAACAAAATAATAATAGTAAACATAATTAAATCATAAATGGGTTAGTAATTAGAAATAATAAATAATGTTAGAAACATAAGAATAGAATATAAATAATAATATGTTTAGTAATAAAAATTAAAAGATTAATGAAATTATAATAAGCAAGAAATTAATTAATAATAATAATAGAAATCAACAATATAAAAGAATAATTAACATACATAATTAGATAATTTTTTTAATTCATATAATATTTAAATTATTATAATTACAAAAAAAAAATTTTAATTATTATGAACATATATTTACATTTATATACATATTATAAGAAAAAGATAAACTTTAAATATCATATTAAAATTTAATTTCTATTGGTCATTATATTTATAAATTAATTTTAACTATATACAAAATATATAAATTAAACTATTTCTAAATATTAAAAGAAAATTAATTTAAGTTACAAATACAAAATTTTATGAAAAATTATAATTATATTAGGAATAATAAAAAAAACAGAATTAAATGTTATTTAGAAAAATATTTTAAGATTAAGTTTTTATAGTTTTTAGGGTTTAAGAATTAGGGTTAGAAAAAAAATATTTTTTAGGGTTTGATTATTAAGATTTATGCATATACAAAATTTATTTAAAACTAAGTATCTTGACTAAAAAAAAAAAATTATATTGAAAAATAATTTGAATACATGATATATACATTTTATAATATAAATAATAATATACTAATTATTTTAAAACAATTAAATTAAACATGGAAATAAAAGAAAAGGAGAAGGAAAAGGAACCTGGTGGGACTGGGATTTGAACCCAGTCCCTTATGATTAACAGCAACATGCCTTCACCACTGAGCCATTCACACGCAGGCATCAAGGAAATACCTCCCAATGGTTTTGTTCTCTATTTGGAAAAATCAGAAAAATGCAAGAAATAAAAAGGCCTGGTTCATGGTTTGAACCCAGGACCTCATAGCAATGTACGCGCGCATGTTACCACCCGGCTGGAAGAGCCAATCTGAAAGCATACTGATAACACAATATAATATATTCAAATCATAAATTAAATGAAGAATGCAGCAAAAAGAATTGCTGGAGGCTGGACTCGATCTCATGACTTCAGGTCCTACATGCGTCATTGCTACCACTGGGCCAACCAGCCGGTTGTGATAAACAAATAGAAAGAATCTATAATATTTTAAAACAGAATTTGAATACGAATTTTCGCGCCAGCCAAGCTTCATCTTCAACCTTGAGATCTTCGAATTTACCTGCGATTTAACCTACGATATTTCCTGCGAAAACCAATTCCCAGCAAGACCTGCGAATGTCAACAAGCAACAAAACCATACAATTTTCCAAAATTAAACATAACAACATGATCCTGGCATTTGCACGAGTCATTCCATGTTTTTAGAATTGATTTAAGTCTCTTAAATTGGAAATCCCTAAACCTAGGTCAAAACCCTAGTTATGGTGTTTTGCGAATTAACCATGATTCCTTGAGTTTTCCTGCCCAGAAACACTCTACAACACACAACAAATAATATTAGCCAAACAAAATCCATTTAAATGCAATGAATTGGTGTAACTGAAAAGTAAATTTCAAACATGAACATTGCTTCGGGTTCATCATATGTGCATGAATGGGATGCATTTGAAGGTTGTTTTCGACTCAATGATGACTAAGGAAGCTAGCCATGTCTTTGGAATACCTTGTAATGCCTTGGTTTGAAAAATCCGAATCCCACTTTTTCCTTGAATTTTTGATCTTTGAACTTACCAATGAGCAGCTGCAAATTCGTGAATGAGCTAGGGTTTGTGTTATGTATATATATGGGATTGATTTAGGTCAGAAAAATCATTTGGTTGTGTGAAGATTTGGTCCAAAAAATATTGAAAAAGATCCTTGTGTAAATTTCAAATATTTGATCATAAGGCCTTACTATTTTGGGAGGAATCTCATGATTTCTTTCTCCTTTGACTCCAATCTATAATTATGAATTTTTAGGAACAAAATCTTCACCCAAAAATAACTTTTCATATTTTTTATTTATTTAAAATGATTTTTAGGAGTTAAATCAATAATAAATAAATAAAAAATAATAAAAATGATGATTTTTGTTCAATTGGGTCGTGCACCATATTAGGAGATGGATTGGGTCATGAATTAGGCAGCCCATTTGGAAAGAAATACTTTTAAGCCTCCATTTTCAACATAAACCATCCTAAAATTGTCCAACTTTGCAAGGGCACATATCCCTCAATTTTAAAGGTATGAGGGTGTTCTTGGACTTTTTGGAAAGCTTGAAGAGTCCTCTAAACAACCCCATTGGTTTCAGGTCCATATCATTTACCAATCTCAAGTTATGCCCTCTTGAAGTTGTTGACTTTTTGTTGACTTTTGAAATGACCTATAATGTCTTAGATCATATCTTTCAAATGAAGCATTTTTGGGCTTAACCTTCAACATCAAAGTTGTAGAGAATTCAATTTCCTTCAAAATGAGCTTTGGATGGAGACTTGGTGATGAAGTATGTGAAAGTTATGCCTGGTCAAAGTTCAGTTGACTTTTACTGAGGAAACCCTAATTTAGAAACTCCTGATTATTGATGATCTGGAATCTCCTTGATGAATCATGATCAACCCTTGATCAAATGATGAATTTAACTTCATATACTTGATGTTGGCAAAAAATCATGAAGTTTGACTTTGGTTAGACCACAGTTGACCTCAGTTTGACTTTTTAACTGCACTGACTAATTTTGACTTATCTGATCATCTGACTGAGCAAACTTTTGAGAAAAGTCTTGAAACTTGTCATGGGGGTTCTTACACACATATAAGATGTTATGAAACTCACTTGAGGTATTGGAAGTCCATTTAGCCTGATTAAAGTCAAAACCCTAGTTTTGGATGCATTGCTTAGGAGGTGTATTATCTGAGGGAATTGTCAACTTCTTTGACCAATTGTGAACTTTGTGAACCTTGTGAATCTTCATAAAGTGTCTTATGATACTCATGGGAGATATTGTGAAGCTTGTGAACCTTGTGAACCTCATGAAGTGGTTTTGTAGACCTCATGATCCCCAGGGAAGCTTTGTAATCATTGTGAAACTTGTGAACCTTATGAACCTTCAAGAAGTGACTTGTGGACTTCATGAACTTCATGAAAGGTCTTGTAAATGTTGAGAAGCTTGTGAACCTTGTGAACCTTCATAAAGTAACTTGTAGACTTTATGAACTTCATGAAAGGTTATGCAAGTGTTGGAGAACTTGTGAACCTTGTGAATCTTCTTAGAACACAAAGTCTTGTGTTGTGAGGGCAAATTTTGGGGTGCAACAGCTGCCCCTGTTCAATTTTCTGAAACCTGAGGGGTTAGATTGGTATATTTGCCAGTCGTAACCTGGAAGGTTGAAGGGGATTGAACACAAAAGCCCAAAAATTTGCACTCACCAGTGCATGGAGTGATATTGATGGTTGGTTGAATATGATTGAGTGGGCTTAAAGATGCCACTAGGGGAAAGTTCTTCGGATATATTTCTTGGAAGATAAAGCAGTCCAAAATATGGAGGTATAATGAAAGCTGTCAGGAGTCTGGAGCAGTCCTGAGGTATTAATGATATGCGTTCAGGATATTGGAGTAATACTGATGTAACAGTATGTCTTCATGAGGATAGAGCAATCAATAATGATAACCCTAAAGCAGTCTTGAAGTAATAATATGATTTCAGGAGGATAGAGCAATGATAATTCTAAAGCAGTCTTGAAGTAATGATTTCAGGAGGATAGAGCCATCAATAATGATAACTCTAAAGCAGTCTTGAAGTAATGATTTCAGGAGGATAGAGCCATCAATAATGATAACTCTAAAGCAGTCTTGAAATAATAATATGATTTCAGGAGGATAGAGCAAAGCAATGATAACTCTAAAGCAGTCTTGAAATAATGATATGACTCCAGGAGGATAGAGCAATGGATAGCTCTAAAGCAGTCTTGAAATAATAATGTAATTGCCTTCAGGAGGATAGAGCACTGGATGGCTCTAAAGCAGTCTTGAAGTCATGAGAAATTATCAGGAGGATAAAATAACCCTGAGGTTACAATAAAGCAGTCCCAAAGTAATAAGAAGCTCATCAGGAGGACAAAGTAACCCTGAGGTTACGATAAAGCAGTCCCAAAGTAATAAGAAGCTTATCAGGAGGATAAAGTAACTCTGAGGTTACGATAAAGCAGTCCCGAAGATCATAAGTTTGTTTGTTGGATAATTAACCTGAAAACAAGGTAGCATTCTGTATAATAACATTAGTTTATGCTTTATGTATGCATGTATAACATGATGTGTTCAAGTAATGTACTATATGTTTATGGATATATGTGCTATGGTATGATGTAAATGATGTATGTATGATATGATACTGCCGGAAGCGTCTGGATATCTTTGTATAACAACTGCTGGCCAGGGAAAATAAATCCCGATTCGTTGTTGAAGAATATATAACCCTCTGTCTGCTAGGGGTAACAGGGTATAGATAACTTCCCGTATGATGGGGATAGTAAGGATAGATATCACCTCCCGTATGCTGGGATAGTAAGGTATATATAACCTTCATCTTCGTTTGATGGTAGGGTAGACATAACATCCCATCTTCGTTTGATAGTAGAGTAGATACAACATCCCGTCTTTGTTCGTCGTACCCTTATTGGAAAGTAAATTCCCGAATATCCGTATGAGGATAAAAGAGATGGATATAAATTCCAGGGGAGATGAGACTTTATGAAGATGGATTTGCCCTACTGAGGGTTTTGTAATTGTCTTGTAAAGGTGAACCGGCGAAGCTTCGTTGAGATCCTTCCCTCGTTCGTCCTTAGTAAATACTATTACTGCATTTTCATGCATTTCTGGTAAACATTAATCGTATTAAAAGCATACATGCATTTCTGGTAAACATCAATCATATTCAAAAGCATGATACATTCAAACATAACCAATGGACGTTTCGCTTAGGGTAAAAGTAAATCTGGATTCAGAGGGAAAAGTAAAGCTGAACTTGAAAACAGAATCGTTTCAACTTCGAGAGTGTATAACCAATTGGATCTATGGCTCCTGAAATTCTTTAACTTTCCTGAGTACCTTTCCAGAAATCCTCATAGCTGGATCTGAATACATGATATTGACACCATCTGATACTACTGGCGTAGACAACTAATTTGCATCATGGTTTCAGCTGAGAATCCAATATCAAGGTAATACAATGAGAGGAATGTGTCTTCAAACTGTAATGGACCATATACGCTCCAAGTATTAGATTTGAAGAGAAAGCATTGCCCCTTGGTTGAGGATGAATTGTCCCATAATGGAAGTATCTGTAATGAGTTATCTCAAGAGAAACAAGCAGAATGCCCCATAAGCATATGCCCCTGGCATTGTGAACTCTGTAATGTCACCTTTGGTAATTTAACTGTATGAGGAAAAATGCCCCTGGCATTGTGAACTCTGTAATGTCACCTTTGGTAATTCAACTGTATGAGGAAAAATGCCCCTGGCTATTAAGCACAGATGAGTCTGGACCTAATTGCCCCAACTGAATTGAACAGTAACTTGGTATGCCTCTTGACTGGGAAACAGTGACTATGCCCTTGGCATTTCAGATAGATGAGGAGATCTGCCTCTGGCTGCTTAAACATAGTTGAATCTTGTCCTGATTGCCCCAAATGAGTTAGGAAGTATCATGGCATGCCCCCTTGATTGGGAGGTCATGACTATGCCCCTTTGTATACATGGACTTTGATCCAGGAAGCAACTTTGTTTATCGGAAGGACTTTGGTTCATTGAACATTCATCCTGTAAGCTTCTCCATTTGTCAAACACTTAGGTATATGCAAACAAATATATTAAAAAATGCAATGCTTATGTCTGTATTGAAGTTTTGAAACAAGTTATTTTAGAAAAACTTTTTTTTTTTTTTTGGGAAAACTGTGATATTAACTCAAATTTTATGACAAGCCCTAAAGGAGTCAGGATACCTTTTTGCAGCAGTACGCTTTCGAACTAACCATGCTTCAGTTAGGACTTTTAAAGGGTTGTAACGTGGCCTGGTTCATGGTTTAAGAAACAAAGGATAAAGGCTCAAATTTTATTTGTACCCAACCCAATCTCCATGATGTTCTTCAGTCCTATGCTCAGTTAACTCATGCATTGAAGTTCCATAGCAGTTTGGAGTTGTAACACCGATATTTGTGATGGTTCAGAAACCCAAAATTTATTTGAACATTCAGCCATCTTTCTTTGTTGAGGGTTCATAATGACCTCTCTTTTTTTTCTTTTGACTTTATTATCCCTTCTTTTTGCCTGAACTGCTTATTTTAAGATTACAGTCAGCGGGATGTCTTGATGTTTTACTAAGTCTCCTTCATAGGTTTTGACTTAGTGAGCTTTTCTTTTGCTAGATATTGACTATTAGGTTTAATGATTACAGTGAACCATCATTCATTGTGTACAACACATATAAATGGCATATTTGAGTTAACTGAGTAACTACCCTGCCCCATGTTATGAATAAGGGTTTTAATTTGTGAGAATAAAAACTCCTACTTCATAGGCTCAAAAGGGTTGACTAGGGATTAACTTCCTTATATCTCCACTATTTAGGAATTGAAACAATGCCTGTACATCGTCAGCATAGTCTGTTCAAAAGCATACTGCATAAGATTATGGTATTGTTTTCGTCATCCTCCCTCTACAGGCTTATAGCTTTATCAGGAGTTAAATATCACAAGATAGAAATGAGAAGCATAATTCAAAATATAGTGGAACGAATGGATTACTTCAAGACAAACATATGCAATGCATTAATGAAAACAAAAGTTTAACATAATAGTAAGTGTTCAAACAAATAAAAGAAATTACAAATGAAAATTCAAATGTTGTCCCATCCGGTTGGCTGAATGTCCTCAATTGCAATCTGTGAACTTTGAGGAGCAGTATACTTCACCATGAAATCAAATTTACCACTTGGATATCCCAAGGTGCCCCATATCTCAACAGGAACAGGTAGGCTTTCTTTCTTGCAACCTTGGGCAACTTGTCTTGCAGCTTTGGTGTTTGATGGACGATAGTAGAATTCAACTTGACCCTCTGGAGTAACCTCTAGGATTCCTTCGTCAATCAGGTCTTGAATCTTTTTCTTCAATGCCCAACACCTATTAGTATCATGTCCAGGACTGTTGGAGTGGTACTCACACCTTGCCCTGGGATTATAGCGAGGAGAGGATGTTTTAGGATTTTGAGGAGGATTTTCCAAGGAAATTAGCTTCATCTCCAACAAGCATTGCAGAACTTGTGACATTGGAGTGCTGAACTTGATAAACTGCCTTCTATATTTCTTGTGTTGAGGTGGATTAACCTTATCAGGTCTTTCAACAGAAGAACAATCAATGGCAACCTGTCTCTTACCCTCTTTTATCCTCATCCTCCTTTCAACCAAATCAGCTTGTTTTAATGGAGGTTCACTGACAATTAGATCCCTGACTCTATTACTTTGAAGTTTGTGGATAAGGGTCCTTAGCTCTTCTTGCCCCTGAGCTAAACTTTGGATAAGAGCCATTTGGCCATTCATCTGGATCCTCATTCCTGTCATCTCAGCTTGTAGTTGTTTTAGTTGATCATCCTTTTTGTCCTCAGGATTCTTCTTCTTAGCCAGCAGTGTCTTCAATTCATCCTGCCCCTTGGACAGGTTCAAGATCAGCTCTTGGAACTGTGCATTTTGTGCCTGGAGATCCTTAACTGATTGTTCAAGAGCCATTGCTGAAATAAACAGCGAGAAGATGAGAAACCTGTGCACAATTATAAACCTGTGATGTAATGAAATGATATGTGAATGCATATGCAATGTTTTCAAGGACCGCAAGATTTAAATTTGCTTAAACAAACAAGAAAGTAAACTTTTATTAGTAATAACTTGTTTTGCCTTTTAGGCTTACAAAAATGGAAATGAAATAAGTACAAAAGATGGGGTTTTAAGTCTCCCATGGACGTTTCCTCTTTGTGTTGAGGTATGAATTGAGGTTTCGTTCCTCGTGAAGTTGCTTTGTTAGCTCTAGGATCCTTGCTTGGCTTGTTTTGTAATGAGCCTCGAAAGTATCCCTTTGCTCCTTCAGTTGAATCCATGATCTCTGCAAGTCTTCCATATCAGTAGGCATGTCTGGGTGAAGGATGGTATAAGCTGTGTCTCCTTCAGCAACAGGTTCCATGGTAACTGGTAGGATGGCAGGATATGGCATCATGAGTGTCTGAGCACGAGATCGTACCCATCTGAGATAAGCCTCCATAGGAATAGTGTACTTAGGCTCCAGTGTCTTGCTGTCAACCCTGTTTACTTTTCCCCAAGCTCGTATGAATCTCTGACGGTAACCTTGAAGATCGTTGTCGTAGTCAAACACAATGCCCTGGATTAACATGTCATGTGGACTATCACTCCGAGCGTAACCAAACTGTCGTAAAGCTAGTGAAGGGTTGTAGGTGATGCCTCCTCTTATGCCTAGAAGTGGCACATTAGGAAACTCCCCACAACGGTCAATGATAATGACATTCTCCATAGATCTGGAGCACCAATGAATATCTGAGTGAGAAAGTGACATGATCCTCTTGGACCATCTGAATCCTTGCTCATTCTTCATTACCGAGCGAGGAAGGTGAGAAATAAACCACCTAGAAAGTAAAGGTATGCAGCACATCAAAGTTCCTCTTGCCCTTGTAGTACGGGTATGAAGAGAATGAAGGATGTCTCCCAGCAATGTAGGCACTGGATTGTGACTCAGGAAAATGTTGATGGCATGAACATCTATGAACTGATCTGGATTGGGGAACAATACTAAGCCGTATATCAGCAAGGCTAAGATCTCCTCAAAAGCATCATGACTCATGGCCTTCAAGAACATTTGAGCTTTATCCACTAATACCTTGGCAAGGATACCCTTAACTCCACTTCTCGTCTCTAGAACAATGTCAGACTTCTTCAGATGTAGGGCTGCAGCAATAACCTCTGGTTTAAGTTCTTTCTCCAAACCTGTGAAGGGTCTTTGATCAAGAACAGGTATACCCAGAAGTTTGGAGAACTCCTCCATGGTTGGAACCAGCTGGTAGTCGGGGAATGTAAAGCAGTGGTGCTTAGGATCAAAGAACTGAAACAGGACACTCATCATGTCTTCATTGAACCCTGAAGTGACCAGATCCAATAAATGACCATGTCTCTTGTTGAACTGGGAATGATCGGGCACTTGGGGAACCAACTCTTTGAGTTTGGGAGGTATCCCTACAAAGTTGATCCTGATGGTGTTTCTACGAGCAGAAGCCATGACCTGCAACAAAGAACAAAAATAAATCCCTTGGTCCTTGAAATGGTTAGGGAAAATGATATGCTCATGATGCATGATGATGTCATGATGTTATGCTCAATCACAAACATGCGGCACACACAAGCAAGTCACACAATAGCCCTAGGTTTGAAGGCTTGCATGAGGTTTAAGGTAAGTACCCTCCCCTGAAGTTAGATGGCTCATCCTGTCCTACAAAAGTAACCGGGTTCTAAGGGATCTCAATATCATTGATCCTTCACAAGGGTGGCTGATCAGAAGGCAACTTACTTGCCAACCAAAACCCTCCAAGTTTAAGATCTCAATGAGCGTAGTATCGAGTGTCAACCAACTTCAGTCTGCACCAAAGCCGGTTACCTCACTACTTTCTAAAGGCCAAGATGAGTTAACTAGGGTTCTAAAAGTTAGTTAGTGCATTGACAACATATGGCAGCCTCATATTATCCTCAACTTAACTTAAGGAACATAAGCACCAACCAAGAAGTCGCACTAACTATGGCCACCAGATCAACCATATCGATATACGTCGTACAGTTTCCTTGGTCTATTGCCATTTACCTAAGGTACACTAGATCCGGGTTAGGACCTTTCACACATAAGAGCACCCCAACAATATAATAATAAAGCAAACAAATCAAACAATATTAAAGTGATCTTAATTCCTAAGGGTACCCCTCTTAAATTTAAATCCCCAGCAGAGTCGCCAGTTCTGTAACCCGGTGAACTGACTTTAAACAATGTTGCGGATAGCAAGAGTCGCCACCGACTTTTATTTTATCCATAAGGAAAGGTTATAAAAGAACAGGAAAGACCTTAGAGAATATTTTTGGGTCCGGGGGGTAGGTTATGAAAAGGGAAGGTGTTAGCACCCTTTTCATCCATGGTTATCCATGGGCTCTTAGATACTTAAGCTCACTTTTGAATTGTTTTGAAAGTGTAGTGTATGAATAGCAAAAAATTTCAGAATAGTTTAATAATAATCCATGTATGGATGTGTAAAAAACTTGTTTGAAAATTTGTTTGAAAATAGTTTAAGTGTGAAAATGTTTTGAAATGAGCTTAAGTACCTAGGAGTAACTTACCCTAATGTTTAAAGGTCTTTCTTATTCTTTATTCTTTCCTTTAGTAAGACTATCCCTACTATAATGGAGTAGGTAGTCCTTACTTTGGATGTTTAAGGGACATATGAGGGACAAGTTGATTTTGAAGGCAATGGTGGGGTGTAATAAGCATTTATAAGGGACTATCATCATTTTTCGAAAGGGACTCGATTCGTATAGGCAACATAAGGGACTTTGATGATTTTTATTCGAGGGACTTGCTTTTATACACCCCACTTAACCATTATTCGTAGGCAACGAGAGGGATAACCTTAGAAGGTGAGACGGCGATTAAAATCGACTTACGTGTGTGAAGTGTTTAAATTAATTATCTTTATTAAAAATTATCTAAATTTATTTTAAATAACAAACATATTAACACTCCCTAATTACTAACCATAATGACAATAATAATTAAATAATTACATCCGGGAAACAATTACAAGAAATTATAATAGAAATAATAAGCAAAATAATTAAATAAAAATAAACCAAATATAAATAAGCAATAAGAAAATAAGGGGGTTAGTAAATAAAATTAACAAAATAATAATAGTAAACATAATTAAATCATAAATGGGTTAGTAATTAGAAATAATAAATAATGTTAGAAACATAAGAATAGAATATAAATAATAATATGTTTAGTAATAAAAATTAAAAGATTAATGAAATTATAATAAGCAAGAAATTAATTAATAATAATAATAGAAATCAACAATATAAAAGAATAATTAACATACATAATTAGATAATTTTTTTAATTCATATAATATTTAAATTATTATAATTACAAAAAAAAAATTTTAATTATTATGAACATATATTTACATTTATATACATATTATAAGAAAAAGATAAACTTTAAATATCATATTAAAATTTAATTTCTATTGGTCATTATATTTATAAATTAATTTTAACTATATACAAAATATATAAATTAAACTATTTCTAAATATTAAAAGAAAATTAATTTAAGTTACAAATACAAAATTTTATGAAAAATTATAATTATATTAGGAATAATAAAAAAAACAGAATTAAATGTTATTTAGAAAAATATTTTAAGATTAAGTTTTTATAGTTTTTAGGGTTTAAGAATTAGGGTTAGAAAAAAAATATTTTTTAGGGTTTGATTATTAAGATTTATGCATATACAAAATTTATTTAAAACTAAGTATCTTGACTAAAAAAAAAAAATTATATTGAAAAATAATTTGAATACATGATATATACATTTTATAATATAAATAATAATATACTAATTATTTTAAAACAATTAAATTAAACATGGAAATAAAAGAAAAGGAGAAGGAAAAGGAACCTGGTGGGACTGGGATTTGAACCCAGTCCCTTATGATTAACAGCAACATGCCTTCACCACTGAGCCATTCACACGCAGGCATCAAGGAAATACCTCCCAATGGTTTTGTTCTCTATTTGGAAAAATCAGAAAAATGCAAGAAATAAAAAGGCCTGGTTCATGGTTTGAACCCAGGACCTCATAGCAATGTACGCGCGCATGTTACCACCCGGCTGGAAGAGCCAATCTGAAAGCATACTGATAACACAATATAATATATTCAAATCATAAATTAAATGAAGAATGCAGCAAAAAGAATTGCTGGAGGCTGGACTCGATCTCATGACTTCAGGTCCTACATGCGTCATTGCTACCACTGGGCCAACCAGCCGGTTGTGATAAACAAATAGAAAGAATCTATAATATTTTAAAACAGAATTTGAATACGAATTTTCGCGCCAGCCAAGCTTCATCTTCAACCTTGAGATCTTCGAATTTACCTGCGATTTAACCTACGATATTTCCTGCGAAAACCAATTCCCAGCAAGACCTGCGAATGTCAACAAGCAACAAAACCATACAATTTTCCAAAATTAAACATAACAACATGATCCTGGCATTTGCACGAGTCATTCCATGTTTTTAGAATTGATTTAAGTCTCTTAAATTGGAAATCCCTAAACCTAGGTCAAAACCCTAGTTATGGTGTTTTGCGAATTAACCATGATTCCTTGAGTTTTCCTGCCCAGAAACACTCTACAACACACAACAAATAATATTAGCCAAACAAAATCCATTTAAATGCAATGAATTGGTGTAACTGAAAAGTAAATTTCAAACATGAACATTGCTTCGGGTTCATCATATGTGCATGAATGGGATGCATTTGAAGGTTGTTTTCGACTCAATGATGACTAAGGAAGCTAGCCATGTCTTTGGAATACCTTGTAATGCCTTGGTTTGAAAAATCCGAATCCCACTTTTTCCTTGAATTTTTGATCTTTGAACTTACCAATGAGCAGCTGCAAATTCGTGAATGAGCTAGGGTTTGTGTTATGTATATATATGGGATTGATTTAGGTCAGAAAAATCATTTGGTTGTGTGAAGATTTGGTCCAAAAAATATTGAAAAAGATCCTTGTGTAAATTTCAAATATTTGATCATAAGGCCTTACTATTTTGGGAGGAATCTCATGATTTCTTTCTCCTTTGACTCCAATCTATAATTATGAATTTTTAGGAACAAAATCTTCACCCAAAAATAACTTTTCATATTTTTTATTTATTTAAAATGATTTTTAGGAGTTAAATCAATAATAAATAAATAAAAAATAATAAAAATGATGATTTTTGTTCAATTGGGTCGTGCACCATATTAGGAGATGGATTGGGTCATGAATTAGGCAGCCCATTTGGAAAGAAATACTTTTAAGCCTCCATTTTCAACATAAACCATCCTAAAATTGTCCAACTTTGCAAGGGCACATCTCCCTCAATTTTAAAGGTATGAGGGTGTTCTTGGACTTTTTGGAAAGCTTGAAGAGTCCTCTAAACAACCCCATTGGTTTCAGGTCCATATCATTTACCAATCTCAAGTTATGCCCTCTTGAAGTTGTTGACTTTTTGTTGACTTTTGAAATGACCTATAATGTCTTAGATCATATCTTTCAAATGAAGCATTTTTGGGCTTAACCTTCAACATCAAAGTTGTAGAGAATTCAATTTCCTTCAAAATGAGCTTTGGATGGAGACTTGGTGATGAAGTATGTGAAAGTTATGCCTGGTCAAAGTTCAGTTGACTTTTACTGAGGAAACCCTAATTTAGAAACTCCTGATTATTGATGATCTGGAATCTCCTTGATGAATCATGATCAACCCTTGATCAAATGATGAATTTCACTTCATATACTTGATGTTGGCAAAAAATCATGAAGTTTGACTTTGGTTAGACCACAGTTGACCTCAGTTTGACTTTTTAACTGCACTGACTAATTTTGACTTATCTGATCATCTGACTGAGCAAACTTTTGAGAAAAGTCTTGAAACTTGTCATGGGGGTTCTTACACACATATAAGATGTTATGAAACTCACTTGAGGTATTGGAAGTCCATTTAGCCTGATTAAAGTCAAAACCCTAGTTTTGGATGCATTGCTTAGGAGGTGTATTATCTGAGGGAATTGTCAACTTCTTTGACCAATTGTGAACTTTGTGAACCTTGTGAATCTTCATAAAGTGTCTTATGATACTCATGGGAGATATTGTGAAGCTTGTGAACCTTGTGAACCTCATGAAGTGGTTTTGTAGACCTCATGATCCCCAGGGAAGCTTTGTAATCATTGTGAAACTTGTGAACCTTATGAACCTTCAAGAAGTGACTTGTGGACTTCATGAACTTCATGAAAGGTCTTGTAAATGTTGAGAAGCTTGTGAACCTTGTGAACCTTCATAAAGTAACTTGTAGACTTTATGAACTTCATGAAAGGTTATGCAAGTGTTGGAGAACTTGTGAACCTTGTGAATCTTCTTAGAACACAAAGTCTTGTGTTGTGAGGGCAAATTTTGGGGTGCAACACATAGTCATACGCTTTAATCCCTAATTTTTGCCTGGATTGCCCTTTCAGGTTTTCAATCCACCGGGATACCCTTTTTTTGCCCAAGCCGCCTTTTCAGGTTTTCGACTTGCCGGGTGTACATCTTTTTATATATATCCCTAATTTTTGCCCAAACCCTTTTGGTTTGCCGGGATGCCCTTATTTTTGCCTAGGCCTGTCAACCTAGCGGGTCTCTTTTTATGCGTAGTATTTTTTAACTATGTCTGCGTTTACAGGCTGTGGGAAGTCTTCACCATCCATAGTAGTGAGTATCATGGCACCTCCTGAGAATATTGTCTTGACTACAAATGGTCCTTCATATGTAGGAGTCCATTTTCCCCTAGGATCACCTTGTGGTAATATGATACGCTTGATTACCAAGTCACCAGCCTGATATACCTTTGGCTTAACCTTCTTGTTAAAAGCTTTGATCATCCGTTTCTGGTACATCTGGCCATGACAAACTGCTGCTAGCCTCTTCTCATCAATCAAATTTATTTGGTCAAGTCGAGTCTGAATCCACTCATCTTCATCCAAGCCTGCATCCTTCATGATTCTTAAGGAGGGAATCTGAACTTCAATGGGCAGAACTGCTTCCATACCATAGACTAAGGAGAATGGGGTTGCCCCTGTTGAAGTACGTATTGTAGTACGATAACCATGAAGAGCAAACGGTAACATCTCATGCCAATCCTTGTAGGTAACAGTCATCTTCTGTACAATCTTCTTAATGTTCTTATTAGCAGCTTCAACTGCCCCATTCATTTTTGGACGATACGGAGAAGAGTTGTGATGCTTAATCTTGAACTGCGTGCAGAGATCAGTAATCATAGTGTTGTTCAGATTAGAGCCATTGTTAGTGATAATCCTTTCAGGGATGCCATACCTACATATGAGATTATTCTTAATGAATCGAGCCACAACATTCTTAGTAACAGATGCAAATGAAGCCGCCTCCACCCACTTAGTAAAGTAATCAATAGCTACCAGGATGAAACGATGCCCATTAGAAGCAGTAGGTTTGATCTCACCAATCATATCAATGCCCCACATGGCAAAGGGCCAAGGAGCAGTCAACACATTTAATGGTGATGGAGGTATATGTACTTTATCAGCATAAATTTGACATTTGTGACATGTTCTGGAGTGTTGATAGCAATCAGCTTCCATGGTAGACCAATAGTAACCTGCTCTCAAAATCTTCTTTGCCATAGTATGACCACTAGAATGAGTGCCAAAGATCCCATCATGCATGTCTTCCATAATCTCAATTGCTTCCTTCTTGTCCACACAACGAAGCAAAGTTGAATCATGATTGCGCTTGTATAAAATCCCATTACTCAAAAAGAACTTGGCAGAAAACCTTCTCAGAAACTTCTTATCTTTGACAGATGCCCCTTCAGGGAACTCCTGAGCTTCAAGATATCTTTTCACTTCATAGAACCGAGGCTTCTCCTCTGCCCCTTCTGTGTCAATCTCATTGCAGTATGCAGGCTTCTCAAATCTATCAATAGTAATCTTGGGAGCTTCATCATCCCAGCTGATCTCAAACATGGATGCCATGGTGGCTAATGCATCTGCCAACTGATTCTCTCTTCGTGGAATATGTCCAAAGGTAATCTCTTTGAAATGTGGGATTAAAGACAGCACATGCTCTCTGTAAGGAATGAGATTATCATGCTTGGTATCCCAATCTCCTTTGATCTGACTAACTACCAGGGCTGAATCTCCATACACATCAAGGAATTGAATCTTCATATCAATAGCAGCTTTAATACCCAGGATACATGCCTCATACTCAGCCATGTTATTGGTACAATAGAAACAAAGTCTGGCAGTAATCGGGGTATGGCAACCTTCAGGGGAACTAATCACAACACCAACACCATTACCAAGTGCATTAGAAGCACCATCAAAAACCATAGTCCATCGGGATCCTGGTTCAGGTCCGTCATATTGTCCAGGTTCTTTGGTAATAATCATAATGTCTTCATCAGGGAACTCAAAACTCATTGACTGGTAATCATCTACTGCTTGATGAGCCAAATGATCAGCCACAACACTTCCTTTAATGGCTTTTTGAGTAGTATACTGTATGTCATATTCTGTCAAGATCATTTGCCATCTTGCAATTCTTCCAGAGAGAGCAGGTTTCTCAAATATGTACTTGATTGGATCCATCTTCGAAATCAACAAGGTAGTATGGGTCAACATATATTGTCTCAGTCGGCGAGCAGCCCATGCCAAAGCGCAGCAAGTTTTCTCGAGCAGTGAGTATCTTGTTTCACAGTCGGTAAACTTTTTGCTAAGGTAGTATATTGCCTGCTCTTTTCGACCAGACTCGTCATGTTGCCCCAACACACACCCCATTGAGTTGTCTAACACTGTTAAGTACATAATCAAGGGTCTTCCATCAACTGGTGGCATCAAAATTGGAGGTTCTAGCAGATATCTCTTGATTTCATCAAATGTTGTCTGACACTCATCATTCCATTCCATCACCTGATCTTTCTTCAACAACTTGAAGATTGGTTCACAGATGGCAGTTAATTGGGAAATAAATCTTGCAATGTAATTCAATCGTCCCAAGAAACCTCTAACCTCCTTCTCAGTACGGGGAGTTGGCATCTCTCGTATAGCTTTCACTTTTGCAGGATCCACTTCAATACCTTTTCCACTGACTATGAAACCCAGGAGTTTACCAGACCTAACTCCAAAAGTACACTTGTTTGGGTTCAGTCTCAACTTGTATTTCTTCAACCTCTCAAACAACTTGTGCAGATGATCAAGATGTTGCTCTTCATTCTGAGACCTGGCTATCATATCATCCACATATACCTCAATCTCATGATGAATCATATCATGAAACAAAGCCACCATAGCACGCTGATATGTTGCCCCTGCATTCTTCAAACCAAATGGCATCACTTTATAACAAAAAATGCCCCACTGTGTAACAAACGTTGTCTTCTCCATATCTTCAGGTGCCATCTTGATTTGATTGTGTAGATGTTTAAGAATTGGCAGAATTTTTGACCAAACAAGAAATGTTAAATTCAGTTCAGAATGTCCTATCAGATGTTGGGACATTATCAAACAGAGTATATGAACTTATTTCAGGATGTCTCATCAGATGTTGGGACATTGTGTAAATAACTTAAGTTCAGTTTTTCAGGATGTCCCAACAGATGTTGAGACATCTCAGACCTGCTACCAGAATTAATTATTGATTAACTGATCAGAGATATTTAAGGAGAATTATCTGGAATTAATTAATGATGGATAAAAACAGAACAAGGCGCATCTGTAGGGAGTTTTATATTGAAGATTCAGATTAAAACAGAAGACCTAGAAGCACCTAGAATCTAGGAGGTAACAAACCCTAATTCAAGGTGGAAGCTGCTGCGCATTAGGGCTGGATCATTCTACAGAAAGCCCAAATTACAGATACCTATTTAAGCAACAGAAACTCATAGAATTGAGCACAAATTTCAGAAGACCAAATAGGGTGTCTAGTGTTTTAATAGCAGGTTGTTTTTATATGTACCACTTTATGAGCTTTTAAGCAAAAGTGCATTTGTGACTTGATTGAAACTGTGAAGTAAGATCAAGCTGTATTGTTTGAAGAATGTCTTCAATTTCTGTAAACTTGTAAACTTGATCACTGTGTGATTGAGGGGGAGTGAGTAGGGTACTCTTATCTAAGGTGTGTCTTAGGTAGAAATTGCATTGGGTAGTTATTAAGTGATAGATTAAACAGGGTGGTTTAAGTCTAGAATTAATATTACTTATAGTGGATTTCCTCCTGGCTTGGTAGCCTCCAGATGTAGGTGTGGTTATACACTGAACTGGGTTAACAAACTTCTGTGTTGTTTACTTTTATTGCTATTTAAGTTTTGGTTAAATTTGTCAAGTGTCCTATCAAGTGTTGGGACATCTCTTAGGACATCTCATACCTGATCACAGAATTTCAATTGGCATCAGAGCAGGCACCCTGCCTGTTTATACTGGGTGAGATCTAGGGAAAACAAATTCTGTAACATGGACAGAGATATAGGGTCAGTAAATAGACCACCTATACTGGATGGATCTAATTATGACTACTGGAAGCCAAGAATGATTGCATTCTTAAGATCACTTGACAACAGGGCATGGAGAGCAGTCAATGTTGGATGGGATCATCCTGTCCAAGACACCAAAGATGGAACAAAAGTGCTGAAACCTGAAGAAGAATGGAGTAAGGAGGAAGAATATTCAGCACTAGGCAACTCAAAAGCCTTAAATGCTTTATTCAATGGCATTGATAGGAACATTTTCAGACTTGTTCATCATTGTGAGCTGGCCAAAGATGTTTGGGACACTCTCAAAACAACTCATGAAGGAACATCAAAAGTAAAAATGTCAAGACTTCAACTTCTCACCACCAAGTTTGAAAACTTGAGAATGAAGGAAGATGAATCAATTCATGAGTTCTACATGAACATCTTAGATATAGCCAATACTTCTGGAGCTTTGGGAGAAAAGATGACTGATGAAAAGCTTGTGAGAAAGATTCTCAGATCTTTGCCAAAAAGATTTGACATGAAAGTCACAGCAATAGAAGAAGCTCAAGACATATGCTCTATGAAAGTTGAAGAACTCATTGGTTCCCTTCAAACTTTTGAGATGGGAATGAATGACACAAATGTTAAAAAGAACAAAAGCATAGCATTGGTGTCAAATACTGATGAAGAAGAAGATGATGAATCATAAAATGGCAAAAGCTTATCAGAAAAACTAGCTATGCTTGGAAGACAATTCAAACAGATTCTCAGAGGAATGGATGGCAAATCCAAATCCAGTGGAAAATACACAAACTCTTCTGAGAACAGGAGACCTTATGATGCTAATAAAAAGTCAAATTATGCTGAAAAGACCAGTCAAGAAAAAGTCAAATGCCATGGATGTGAAGGATATGGACACATCAAGAAGGAATGTCCTACCTTCTTAAAAAGACAAAAGAAGGGACTATCTGTAACCTGGTCTGATAAAGACTCAGGAGGAGATTCAGAAGAAGAATCAGCTAAGCATATTACTGCTTTAGCTGGACTGTGTGAATATGATAGTGATTCCAGTTGTGGAGAGCTTACTTATGAAGAACTTGAGCAAGCATTCAAAGATCTATACAAAAGAAGCTCTGAAATATGCAGTGAGGTTATAAAGCTAAAGAAGCAGAATGAGACATTAGAAGATGAAAAAGCAAATGATCAAGAAATCATTGACACCTTGAAAAGTGAAGTAAGTCTTCTCAACTCCAAGTTGGAACATATGTCCAAATCTGTTAGAATGTTGAACAGCAGCTCAAATACACTGGATGTGATTCTCAACAACAATAAGCACACAGGGGATAAAAGTGGACTGGTATTTAACAAAGCAAATAAAGATGAAGCTAGCTCTAGCAAAACAGCTTCAAAATCTATACAGTCTAACAAGATGTCCCAACAGATGCTTCAACATCATGAAAGAAACACAAAGTCAAACATAATGTTCCAACAGATGTCTCAACATTCTGAAAAGAACAAAATGAAGAAGAAGTATCAAAGATGGAGATGCCATCACTGTGGAAGATTTGGGCATATCAAACCTCACTGTTATAAGCTACATGGATATCCAAATCAGATGCATCAGCAACCTTCCAAGCAGAAAGTAGAAGGTACCAAGAAAGTGTTGCATAGACATCAAAGAAATCAGCAACCTCCTAAGCAGAAGACAGAAAACATCAAGAAGGTATGGAAACCAAAAGCTAGCACTGAAGCTGATCAAAGCTACAAGAACAAGATCAACAATCAAGTTTGGAGATCAGTTGATAAACAACACACAGGGCAGAGGCATCAAAAGAAATCTCAACTCATCTGGTCAAAGAAAAATACTGCATACATAGCACATACATCACTGAGAGTATCAGCTAAAGAAGACTGGTACTTTGACAGTGGATGTTCAAGACACATGACTGGATTGAAGAATTTGCTAGTAAACTTAAAATCACATTCATCCAGGTATGTGACCTTTGGAGATGGAGCTAAAGGAGAAATCAAGGGAGTTGGAACCTTGGACTGTCAAGATGTTCCAAGACTAGATGATGTGCTGCTTGTTAAAGGTTTAACTGCTAACCTGATCAGTATAAGTCAGTTATGTGATCAAGGGTACAATGTAAACTTTACCATAACTGAATGCATAGTGACTAACAATGAACAAGAGGTTGTCATGAAAGGAGCCAGATCTAAAGACAACTGTTACATGTGGGAACCACAAGACTTCAGTCTCACTTCAACCTGCTCTCTAGCTAAAGAAGAAGAAGTGAAACTGTGGCACCAAAGACTAGGTCATCTTCATTTCAGAGGCATAAAGAAGATCATATCTATGGATGCTGTAAGAGGTATTCCTAAACTGAAGATTGATGATGGCAAAATATGTGGTGAATGTCAAATAGGCAAGCAAACCAAGATGTCCCATCCAAAGCTCCAACATCTGACAACTTCCAAAGTTTTGGAACTTTTACATATGGATCTTATGGGACCTATGCAGGTTGAAAGTCTTGGTGGTAAGAGGTATGCTTATGTGGTGGTTGATGACTTTTCAAGATATACATGGATAAATTTCATCAAAGAAAAGTCTGATGTATTCAAAGAGTTATGTCAAAGATTGCAAAGGGAAAAATCCAGCTGTGTGATCAGAATAAGAAGTGATCATGGAAAAGAATTTGAGAATCAAAAATTCTTAGATTTCTGTTCTTCAGAAGGAATCAATCATGAATATTCTTCACCAATCTCTCCTCAACAGAATGGGATTGTTGAGAGGAAGAATAGAACTATTCAAGAATCTGCAAGAGCTATGATCCATGCTAAAAAGTTACCTCTGTATTTCTGGGCTGAAGCTATGAACACTGCCTGCTACATCCATAACAGAGTTACCTTGAGAAAAGGAACTTTGTCCACAATATATGAAGTCTGGAAGGGCAGAAAACCCACTGTTAAGTACTTTCATGTGTTTGGAAGTAACTGCTATATTCTGGCAGATAGGGAGCAAAGGAGAAAAATGGATCCTAAAAGTGATGAAGGGATTTTCCTTGGATACTCTATAAACAGCAGAGCATATAGAGTATTTAATTCTAGAACCAAGGTTATCATGGAGTCCATAAATGTGATAATTGATGATGCTCCTACAGATGTCCCAGAAGATGTTGGAACATCTGTTGATATCAAGATTGAAGCTTAAGAAAAGAATGATCAATATAACTTCACTCAAACTGATACAAGGACAGAAGAATCCAGCAAACCTCCCTCCATCAGAATACAGAAGGATCATCCCAAAGATTTGATCATTGGTGATCCCAACAGAGGTGTGAGCACTAGATCAAGAGAAGTGATTTCAGGTTCTTGTTTTGTTTCCAAAATAGAACCTAAAAACATCAAGGAAGCCCTCACTGATGAATAATGGATTTGTGCTATGCAAGAGGAATTAGGTCAATTCACAAGGAATGAAG
The DNA here is from genome assembly GCA_963966055.1 of Lathyrus aphaca. Classification (NCBI taxonomy): domain Eukaryota; kingdom Viridiplantae; phylum Streptophyta; class Magnoliopsida; order Fabales; family Fabaceae; genus Lathyrus; species Lathyrus aphaca. The sequence goes on along the minus strand of OZ014519.1, from coordinate 405,144,378 downwards.
TGTGGAATCTTGTTCCTAGACCTGATGACATAAATGTGATTGGAACAAAATGGGTGTATAAGAACAAATCAAATGAACAAGGAGTTGTTACAAAGAACAAATCTAGACTTGTAGCTCAAGGATACACTCAAATTGAAGGGGTAGACTTTGATGAAACCTTTGCACCAGTAGCAAGGCTTGAATCAATCAGACTGCTGTTGGGAATTGCTTGTATCTTGAAGTTCAAGCTATTTCAAATGGATGTGAAAAGTGCCTTTTTAAATGGCTATCTTAATGAAGAAGTATATGTAGAACAGCCTAAAGGATTTGTTGATCCAAGCTGTCCAAATCATGTATACAAACTAAAGAAGGCACTTTATGGGTTGAAGCAAGCTCCAAGGGCATGGTATGAAAGACTGACCACATTTCTTATCAAGCAAGGATACAGAAAAGGTGGGATTGATAAAACCCTGTTTGTTAAAGATGAAGAAGGAAATGTCATGATTGCTCAAATATATGTTGATGACATTGTCTTTGGTGGGATGTCTGACAGGATGGTCAAACATTTTGTCAAGCAGATGGAATCTGAATTTGAAATGAGCCTAGTAGGAGAGTTAACCTACTTTCTTGGTCTGCAAATAAAGCAAATGGAAGACTCAATGTTCATTTCCCAAAGTAAGTACTCCAAGAACATAGTCAAGAAATTTGGAATGGAAAATGCTTCTCATAAAAGAACTCCTGCCCCCACACATTTAAAGCTGACTAAAGATGAAAAGGGTGAGAATGTAGATCAAAGCTTATACAGAAGCATGATTGGAAGCTTGTTATACTTGACTGCTAGCAGACCAGACATTGCATTTGCAGTAGGAGTTTGTGCAAGATATCAAGTTGATCCAAAAGTCAGTCATCTCAATCAAGTCAAGAGAATTCTTAAATATGTTAATGGTACTTGTGACTATGGCATAATGTACTTTCATGGTTGCAAACCAATTCTCACTGGCTTCTGTGATGCTGATTGGGCTGGAAGTGCTGATGACAGAAAAAGCACCTCAGGAGGATGCTTCTTTCTAGGAAACAATTTGATTTCTTGGTTCAGTAAGAAACAAAATTGTGTATCCTTATCTACAGCTGAAGCTGAGTATATAGCAGCTGGTAGCAGTTGTTCTCAGTTGGTTTGGATGAAGCAAATGCTCACTGAGTACAATGTCCCACAGGATGTCATGACATTGTACTGTGACAACTTAAGTGCAATAAACATATCAAAGAATCCTATCCAACATAGCAGGACCAAGCATATTGATATCAGACATCATTTCATCAGAGATCTTGTAGAAGAAAAGGTGATTTCATTGGAGCATGTAGCTACAGATCTGCAGTTAGCTGATATCTTTACCAAAGCATTGGATGCTACACAATTTGAGAACTTAAGGGGCAAACTTGGAATCTGTTTATGTGATATTTAGCAGTTAATGAGATGTGCCAACATGTCATATGACATTGTATGGCATAAGTTCCAGATGGCAAAACCAGTCTGGACAAGTTCCTTGGGAATTCCATTCCTAATCATTTGCACTGTAACGGCTACTTATTTAGTAACTGTTTATAAGCAGCTATCAAGATTCTTATTTTACTATCACAAGCGAATCACATTAACTAGCTATCCTTCAGAAATCATAAACCCTAAAGCTGTTCATCCATCTTCCTCAACAATGTCTCAAAACCCTAACACAACTGAAGAAGTTCTCAATCAAGAAGACGTAGTTCATGCCACTCCCATCTCTGTGGTACCAATGCAATCAACCCCATTGGATGAACTCAGGGGAAGCGCTTCTCACACTAAAAAGGCAAGAACTCCAAAGAGAGGTAAAGATCAAGTCAGAAGCAAAGCTAAAGGCATTCCCTCTCCTGCTAACAGGCCCCCAAACTCTTCAAAATATGTGGATGATTCCATCAAGGAGATTGTCAACAAAATCCTTTTTGAACAGAGAGTGGTGAGTGGGATCTCTGTTCCTCTGAACACAATGCCTGCACCTCAAGAAGAACAAGCTCAAGCTGCAGAGGACACTCCTGCAGAACAAGATGTCCCAACAGATGTTGGAACATCTGAAGATAAGAAAAAGAACTCATCTGATGTTGACTTGGAACAAACTGAGGACCAGAATAAATCCTCAAATGAAAATGATGAAGAAGTCTCTGAAGAACAGGCTAAAGCCTCAAATGAAGATCAAATCCCTGCTGATCAACCAGCTGAAGAGGAGACTGCTCAATCTCCTCTAGTGGTAAACCTGGAGCAGGACTCTGATACAGAGATAATAGCTTCTGTTAGACCTAGCATAGCCAAAAGGCTCAGGTCCAGGAAAGGCAAGATGCAAGCTGAAGCAGCAATTCCTGAGAAGAAGAAAGCCTCTCCAAAGAAAGGCAAAGCTAAAGCCACTTTTGGGCCATCAAAACAATGGAGTAAAGTCCAAACTCAGAAAAGGAAAGTTGTCACCCCATCTGACTCAGATGTTGAATCAGATGTCCCAACATCTCCTCCCAAGAAGAGACCAGCCCCATCTAGGGCTTCAACAGCTGTTCCAGAAGCTCCATTAGACAACATATCTTTCCACCATGTCTCTAGGGTGAACAAGTGGAAGTTTGTGTACCAAAGAAGAGTTGCCCTAGAAAGAGAACTGAGCAGCAATGCACTTGAGTGCACTGAACTGATTGACCTCATCTCTACTGCAGGACTATTCAAGACAGTCTCAGATTTCTCTCCCTGCTATGAACTTCTTGTCAAAGAGTTCATTGTGAATCTTCAGGAGGATTGTTCAAATGGTAAGTCCTCTGAGTTCAGAAAAGTGTTTGTGAGAGGTAAGTGTGTTGAGTTCTCTCCTCAAATCATAAATCAATACCTAGGAAGAGAAACAGATGGACCCAATGAGCTAGGTAAGACAGATAATCAAGTCTGTAAGGTGATCACAGCAAACCAGGTCAAGGCATGGCCTGTGAAGGGAAAGCTCTCAGTGAGCATGCTTACCAGAAAATATGCCATGCTGAACAGGATTGGTACAGCTAACTGGGTGCCTACCAACTGTCGCTCCCGACAAATGAAAATGGATCAAATGAAGGTACAGACGCGAACGGTCGGCGAAGGGAACAGTGAGAACACACAGCCGTGAACTCACTGGAGAATGAAAAGAGTCGCCAGCTAGGCATTTTTATCCCGGAGGAAAGGTAATGCTGCATAGACCTAGAAAGAGATGGATAAGACGGCTTGCGAACCAGAGAGACTGAGAAAGGGGGTTGGTTACAACCTGGGAAGGTATTAGCACCCAGATTGTCCGCCGTACTCGACGGGATCCGCGCTTAAAAGATTTGTGTTTTAAAGGGGTAGTGTCAGTGCAATCTGTGTATAAAATGGCTGGAAAAGATATACAGGTGTCAGTGTATGACGTATAAGTGATATGAAGTATGAAAGTGTCAGTGTAAGAACAAGAATAAGATGCTCATGATAATGAGGCTCAAAGAATAATGCTGGAGGGAGGGGGAATATACAGAGACTTTTGTTCGATAACTGTTAAGTTATGCCTACGTATCCTCTCGTGCAATGAGGAAGTCAGAACACCGTAGTTCGACCCAAAGAGACTGATAGGTGAATTGACTGATGAACTGCTTGCTTGCCTATGCTCAAGTGTATGATCTGTCTGGCACAGATGCAAACTGTCTTGCATTAGACGGAAGAAGCAAGTTCTCGGTTGTGAGTGAAGATGATGAGAAAAGAATCCCGAAGGAGACGATTATTGTTTGTTCTTGTGTTTTCAGTCTTTTATTTCTTTTTGGAGTTTGTCATAAGATAATGAGCTTAAACCTAAATCAATGGATTTGGTAAACTCATCACATCTTCCCTCTGATTAGGGGTAATGAGAATTACCTTAAGTGTGAAGTCAGATTCTCACACTTAATCACCTTTGATGTAGGGTTAAGATCATTAACCTACTTGTGATTATTTAGGTGTTTTTTGTGATTTTGTTTAGTGTTGAGTAATGAGGTTAAGCCATAATCAAGGATTAAACAGACTCATTACACCATCCTAAAAGAAGGATAGTAGATGAGAATGTTTAAGCTGAGGAAGACTCCTCAACTTAATCCATGATTAGGGATTAAACCCATGACAAAACAAGTCTTTATTAAGTGGATTTTATTTAGATTAATGGTATGATGATGAAGTGTTTTTTATGATTTGTAAGACAACTTGAGGGGGACTTGTCCATTAACACTAGGGTTAGTCCTTCTTAACCACTTAAGGAAGAATTAGAACCCTAATGCAAGGCCCAAGTTACAAGTGTGATGTCTTGATGATTATTAAGTGAATTGATTAAGAGATTTAAACACCTTAAGGGTTCAAGACTTAGGATTAAAGTTATACATTCCATCCTAAGAGAAGGATGCAGGCATAACCCTAAGCACAAAGTCTTAAAGCCTTTAGGGTTTAGTCCCTGATTATGAGGTGAGAAGAGAAGACTCAAAGAGAGACACAAAGGTAAAACTATGAGGGGACTAATCAGAACCCTAATTCATTGTCATGCTTGGTTGGTCCTAAGGTTTGTGAGGTTTTCAAGAGAAGCCTTCAATGGAACCACCAGGAAGCAGATGAAAGGATCAAGAGAAGCAAAGCAACTTGCTTCATTCAAGAAGTCAAGTCACTTGAAGAAAGAAAGTGGGAGGAACAAGAATGAGCAAGCTCAAACTCAAACACATATAGAAATGCAGCAATGGATGCAAGAGAGATGAAAAGAAAGGTTATGAGAAGTGAAGGCAAATTCACTTCTCAAGTTACTTACCACCTGAAATATTAGAAAGAAATGCAATGCAATGCAAAATGAGATGAAATGGTATGATGCAAAGCAAAACCAGAAGCATGTTGATGATGATTATGATGTTATGAAGTGCTGCAAACATGAGGCAAGACATGGAGATGTTCATACAAGATCATGGATGCAAATGATGCAAGCTGAGGAGCATGAACAAGCATGAAATGTTATGAAGCATACAGGACAAATGACATGGCAAATATGCAATGCAATGATCAATGATGCTTTCTACATGTCTTAAGATGTCAAATGAATCATAAGAATGCACAAAGTGAAATGACAAGTCAAGTTATGCAAGGAAATGCAAGAAGGATGCAAATGGAAGCCCAAATTAGGGTTCATGGATCAAACATCAAACAAAAACCAAAAACAGAAGTAAACCTTAAGATCAAAAATGGAAAATGGTGCCCAAAGAAACCCTAAACCTATAATGAACCACTTCCCAAAGGGGAACTCTCAACTCTCAACCAAACTCAAGTTATGATTTTTTCAAGTTATTAGGGTTTTTTAGGGTTTGTAACAAAAGAAATGCCAATCAATTAGAAAAATGCAAGATCAAATCATGGCCTTTTTATCCTTGAAAGTTCATGCTAAATGGAAAACAATGCAAGAAGAATCAATGTCTCAACCTTCACCAATAGGCAGAAATGAATTTTCAAACTTATGAACAAAATAATGCATCAAAAATGGTTTAATTCAATGAAAAATTCTTAAAATGCATCAAGATCAAAAAATAAATTTGGTTTGAAGGTTGGACAATGTTTCTAAATGTCTTAGAACATTTCATGAATTTTTTTGTAATTTTTAAGTACCTAAAAGTATTTTTAATTAATTAATTCTCATTAATCAATTAAAAATAATCTTTTAAATATTTAAAAATACTTTTTTAATGATAAAAAATAAAATAAAAATGTTTTTGTGTCATAAAAATTAATAAAACCTTAAAGAAAAAGTTTCATAATTTTTATGATTTTTTAACTATTTTAAAATAAATGTGCAAAATAAATGAAATAAATATGAATTAAAATCAAATTAAATGGAAAGTAAGCTGAATGGATGGCTAGGATTGTGTCTGGGTTTAAAAAGGTTGACTGGCGCGCAATCCTGTGGCCAGGATTCAAACTGAATTAATCTTGATTTATTAATTTAATTAAACCTAATTAAAACTAATGAACTGATCTGAACCACTCAAACACGCGCGCGAAACCTGATCCAATGGCCCACGTTTGAACCTTGCCCTAATTAAATGCAATTAACCCTAATCACTCTCAGGCTGCCGGAGAAGACTTCCGGTCGTCTTCTCCGGCCAGCCCTCACCTGAGAAACACCTAACTTCCTCAAAACGTAATAAAAATGAAAACTAAAGCCAGGGAAATGTTCCTCTCACTCTCACGAACCAAAACCCTAACCTAAAACAAATTTATATTACCTAAATCATCTGAATCGAAGAAACTAAGCTCTAGGGTTCGTAAGCTTCAAACTCAAATTAAATGCTTAAAACAAAACCATTTCAAAAACTAAAGGTACCAGAATGATCAGTGCATCATGAAGAACAAGTTTGTAACATAAAAAGAGATTTCTGGAAAAATTATTTTTTAAGTTACCTGAGATTTGCAGCTCTTGATTTAGGAACTTTCAGGCTACTTCCCTTGATGCAAGCTGCTCCACTTGATCCCCCAAGTGTGTCTGGATGCTCAAATGGAGTTTAGATTTGCTGGATGATGAGTTTCGAAGAGAACTGCTTCAGTTCAGTCAACAATGGCTATGGTGATCTTGGCACTTTCAGGCTGTGAAAAGGGGTGGTTTGTGATCTATGAAGTGTATTGAGTTGCTTTGCAGGGTTTGTTTTGGTGTTTGTGGGCTAGAATGAGAGATTCGATAGAATCTGCAGAATGAAGGTGAACAATGGCAATGGAGGATTCAGGGTGTTTCAGGCTGGTGCTTTGGGTGGTTTCTACTCAATGGAGTGTGTTGAGTTGGATAGTGATGAGAGTTTTAGTGTTTGCTTGCTGTGAAGAGGAATTCGAAGCCAATTGCAGTTGGGAGGTTTTTTGTGAATGTCATCCAATCTTATGTTTCAGCCTTGGTCCCTTGGTGTTATGGCTTGCAAGATGATTCAATAAACAATTCTGATTGGTTGTTTGATGTGACATGGCCTGCCATGATAGGTGAGTTTGCTTTTGCATAAAGGTCAACTTTTTGTAAGATAGGGCATGGCTCAACTCTAGCCAAGTACAAAGTTGGTTTTGGTGCAGCATGGGTGAGGGAAAGGTCTAGCTTGGCTCAGCACTCAATGCAGCAAGTTGGCATAATGTTATGAGTGGTTTTTGCAAGTAGGTTGGCTTATGGTTCACATGTGACTTTTTATCCAACCAAGCATGAAACCATGGGCAAACTTAGTCAAATTCTGATTTTTAGGACTTAGAGGGTGTTTACATAATGGTTTGACATGAATTAAAGGCTGCATAATGCATTGGTTCAAGACTTAGCAAAATTTCCATTTAGTGCATAACTTGAAAAACAATGATTTTTGGCAACTTTGCATGGCCATAACTTTTGATCCAAGAAGAATTTGGTCATGTTCTTGTACTTTTTGAAGAGGGAAAGATGAGATCTACAACTTTCATGACCAAAGTTTTTCCATTTGAAGCCTTTTTGGATCATGAATCAAGGCTTGAAAATTGACCTAGAATGATGCATTCTTGAAAAGTCAACTATGCCCAAAAAGTCAACATTTGCAAAAACCCTAAATTCTTGATTTTTATGAACTTCAACCTTCTTCCATGATCAAATAAAGATCATATACACTCAAAATGATGAAGATCACCCATTGGTTGGGTCATTGGGGGCCTCAGATGCCCTGATTTTGCACTGACTTGTTTGAAAAGTCAACTCTTGATCAGATGACTTCCCCATGGAATTTCTTCATGAAAATTGATATGCATATTCCCTATACCATATAGAGACCAATGGAAACAAGAATGACCAAAAAAATTGGAGTTATGGCCTCTGAAACCAAAACCCTAATTTTCAGTCAACTGTGCAGTTCATCCTGGCTCTGCATCCACTCAAACCCTAGTTCTTGTGATCCCTCTGCAATTTTGACTTTGTGAGGATGTAACATGATATAAGAACACACATGGACCCCTTTGAGTTGATTAGTGGCCTTTGGAATGGCTCAAGATGCCCTGAAGTTGCTCAGATCACAAACCCTAGGTGCAGATGCCTTAGAAACTATCCAGTGAAACCAAATGAGACATGAGATGATGTGATTGTGTTTATGCATATGAGATGATCACAAGTCATGTGTGAATGGGTGAGGGCAAATTTGGGGTGTTTACAGCTGCCCCTATTCAAGCATGAGTTAGCTGTGCAGGTTGTAAGCGGCGGCTTAACAGGCAAACAAGATAACTTGTGGTTGAATACCAAAGACAGTCCAAAATTTGCACTCACAGAAATGAAGAAGAAAAGGGATATAGATTGTAAAAGCAAATAAAGTATATTGTAAAGTGTGGGCGACGGAGGACGGCCGTCGAGCAGAGGACGACTGCTGGGTAAACGGGGACGGCCGACATGTTGGGGAAAGTGTGTAAAATAAAGCGATGACGGGGACGACCGACACGCTGGGGATAAAAGATAAAGCTAAGACGGGGACGGCCGACTAGCTGGGAAAACTAAGATAATATGATGGGGACGGCCATCAAGATAAAGTAGTAACATTCTCTGGGGATTGGTGAAACATGACGGGGACGGCCATCAAGTTCACAAAGGTAAAGTAACCAACGATGGGGACGGCCATCGGGTTAAAAAAGAAAAGGGACCACGACGGGGACGGCCATCGGGTTAAAGAATAAATGAAATAAACAGATGATGGGGTACGGCCATCAAAGGTGAAGGACGATCACCTAGCTGGGGACGGTTGCTCTGTTGGGCATAAAAGAAATATGATGGGGACGACCATCAAAGGTGGAGGACGACCACCTGGCAGGGTACGGCTGCCAAAATATCAACGATGGGGACGGCCATCGGATAGAAAAGGTCAACGATGGGGACGGCCATCGGATAGAAAAGGTCAACGATGGGGACGGCCATCGGACGAGCATGATGGAGGACGACCATCAAGAAGTGGAGGACGACCACTCAGCAGGGGACGGCTGCTCTCAAAGTTTATCATAACACAGGACGAGTGTTAGATAAAAAGGAAATTTGACTGCGATCTACTGGGGATATAGTAAATACGGACGAGCGTTTACATCCAAGAAACAAAAGGTATAAGTGTTTGGTATTGTGTATAGATTAAAGATGCGGACGAGCATCCTTAAGACTATGATACGGACGAGTATCATGTAGAAACAAACTGACACATGTTCAGAGATGATGATACGGACGAGTATCAACTGGTTAACAAAGAACACGGACGAGCGTTGCGTCTGAAAGTATCCTTCTGGGGAATAGTAGACACAGACGAGCATCTATATTCACGAAGACATGAGTGTTTGACACGGTGTATGGATTAAAGATGCGGACGAGCATCCTTAAGACTATGATACGGACGAGTATCATGTAGAAACAAACATTAGACGCAATGTTCTGAGATGATGGTACGGACGAGTACCAACTGGTTAACAAAGAACAAGGACTACTGTCGAATCTGCGGGGATATACATGGTGTATATAAGATACGGACGAGTATCTGAGTAGGTGTACTAATGAGTAGTGAGTATATAATGTATAGGCGAGTGTCTATCTGCTGGGGATATGACACGGACGGGTGTCAGGAAAGTGTATAGGTATATGTAAGTGCAAAGAGGGTGTCTTTGGCTTTCTGCTGGTGACACGACACGGACGAGTGTCAGGATGTATCTGCAATACTGGTGATCTTGGTTTGTAAAGTGTATTCAGGCAACCTGCTGGGAAATGATGATACGGACGGGTATCAAAAAGGAGATAAGCACTGGTGTTTGTGATATGGGGCAACTGCTTTTGCTGGGACCCTGATGGGGATGTATTCTGTATGCCGACAGATTGTCAATATTTACAAGTGTTCAAATCACAACATGACTTATGATTATGCTATGCATTTGATTTTTTTCTGCCGTAATGCTCCGTATTAGACGGAATGCTACGCTCTGGGGGTGAATATGATGCGAATGCTATGATTATGCAAAGAGGCACCGATCCGGGATTCGGATCCCGTTGCTGCAAAGATCTCTGATTGATCTGCTTGAAGTGAACATCCCAGCTGGGGATGAGATCATTGATAGATCTGTAATTGTATCTGTTTGGGGATATACGTCATCGATTGACATATTCTTATAATACGGGACCCAGCTGGGGTTTGTAGAAGCTTTCTCTCTCTCTGTTGTGACTTCTTCGTGCGCTGCTCTTCTGAATAGAGGCCTGAAGCTCTGTGGGGAGATGATTCCTCGATTCTCGCATCCTGCTGAGGAATAATGGTTGGTATTACAGCTGGGAGATGTTATTGGTAATTCAGCTGGGGCGAGCAATGGGAAGCAACTCGACTGGGGATAGAGCATTTCGGATGCCGATATCTTTTGTAGATTTGCCAGCTTGCTGAGACGTAACTTGTATGCCCCAAGTTGTGTTCTGGATACCTGCAATCCTGCAAAGATAAAGAAACTCACAAATGGTCCCGAGGTATCTTTTACTGAGATTCCGTCATAGGAAATAAGTACTTTCGAGAGTAAGTATATTCCCTGCAAGCATGTGTTTTATTTTTAGAGAGAGGCATCTGTACTTATGCAATTGTGTTTTTAGAGACATCAGACAACTCTTTGCAAAACATAAATGTAAAAAACGAGACATGACTGAAAATCTGATTATATTAATTCGTGTGCCCTGAATTGGCAAGATACAGTCAGAGAAACATATCTCCTGAAATGAGGAGATTGTTACAAATTGAGAAATAAAGTGCTGGCGGTGCTGGCGATGCTTTCAAGGAGCTTCCTCTTCTGCTATGACTCGTATGACAATGACGTTCTTCTCGTCTTGCTTTCTGGAGAGAGTTGATTCTGATTGCAGCTTGATCCCTTGGAGCTTACCAAGTTGTAGGTGATACAGACGAATTCAGAATGCAGTTGTTCGCTTATTCCCTTACTTTGCATGGATCGCCCTTTCGGGTTTTCAATCCATCGGGATACCCATTTTTGCCTGAGCTGTCCAATGCGGCTTTTCAACTCAGCGGGTGTACATTTTTTGTTTATTTTCCCTTATTTTTGCCCGAGTCTTTTATTCTGTTTTTTGACTCGCCGGGATGCCCTATTTTTGCCTGGACTTACATTCTGTTTTCATGTCCAGCGGGTCATTTTATGCGAAGTATTTTTTAACTGCATCTGAATTCACAGGGGATGGGAAATCTTCACCATCCATGGTACTGAGCATCAGTGCTCCACCAGAGAAAACTTTCTTTATGACGAATGGTCCTTCATAATTTGGAGTCCATTTTCCCCTGTGGTCTGTATGAGGAGGGAGGATTCTCTTCAACACAAGATCTCCCACTTGGTATTTTCGGTGCCTGACTTTCTGATCAAAGGCTTTCTTCATTCTCCTCTGATATAACTGTCCATGGCAGATTGCAGCCAATCTCTTCTCTTCGATCAGACTCAGTTGTTCGTATCGGGACCGAACCCATTCTGCTTCACTCAGTTTAACATCCATCAAAACTCGTAGAGAGGGTAATTCAACTTCAACAGGTAGGACTGCTTCCATACCATATACAAGTTGATACGGTGTTTCCCCAGTGGATGTTCTGATTGATGTGCGGTACCCATGCAAGGCAAACGGTAGCATTTCATGCCAATCTTTGTAAGTGACTACCATCTTCTGCACAATCTTCTTGATATTCTTATTTGCTGCCTCAACAGCGCCGTTCATCTTTGGCCTGTAAGGAGAAGAATTGTGACGTTGGATCTTGAAGTCCCGGCACAGCTCTGCCATCATTTTGTTGTTCAAGTTGGAACCATTATCAGTAATGATTCGCTCGGGCACTCCATACCGACAGATGATATCTCTTTTCAGAAATCTGGCTACCACTTGCCTTGTGACATTTGCATATGAGGCTGCTTCAACCCACTTTGTAAAATAATCGATGGCGACCAGGATGAATCTGTGGCCGTTCGAAGCAGTTGGCTCAATTTTGCCAATCATGTCAATGCCCCACATAGCAAAGGGCCATGGTGAAGACATTATGTTCAGGGGATTGGGAGGCACATGCACCTTGTCTGCATAAATCTGGCATTTATGGCATTTTCTGGCGTAAGCACAACAGTCTGCATCCATTGTGATCCAATAATAGCCTGACCTCAACAATTTCTTAGCCATGGCATGCCCTCCTGCATGGGTGCCAAAGGATCCTTCGTGCACTTCGTGCATCAACAAATCAGCTTCCGTCTTGTCAACACATCTGAGGAGTACCATATAAAAGTTCCTCTTGTATAAAGATCCATCAGTGTTCAGAAAGAAACTTCCAGCAAGCCTTCTTAAAGTCTTTTTATCATTGGAAGATGCCCCAGGTGGGTATGTTTGATCCTCCAAGAAGCACTTAATGTCATGGAACCAAGGCTTATCATCTTTTACAACATCCGCTGCAAATACATATGCTGGTCTATCAAGTCTTGATACTGAAATCTGAGGTACAAAGTTAGTAGCTTGAACTTTGATCATGGACGAAATGGTAGCCAAGGCATCTGCAAACTGATTCTCGTCCCGAGGGATATACTCAAGTTTGACTGTTGTGAAGAAAGTCAGTAACCTTCTTGTATAATCCCTGTAAGGTATCAGATGATCTTGGTGGGTGTACCATTTTCCGTTGGTCTGATTGACTACCAAAGCTGAATCTCCGAATACGGTCAATGTCTTGATCCTGAGGTCAATGGCTTCCTCAAGACCCATAATGCAAGCTTCGTATTCAGCTTCGTTGTTAGTGCAGTTGAAAGTGAGTTTTGCCGAGAAAGGCATGTGAACCCCTTTAGGTGTAATGAGTACTGCACCAACACCACGGCCATTCATGTTGACAGCCCCATCAAACATCATAGTCCATTCTTCTTCTGGGTCAGGCCCTTCAGTGTGAATAGGCTCTTCATGATCTTTTGCTTTAATGAACATGATGTCTTCATCGGGGAAGTCGAACCTCATAGGCTGGTAGTCATCAATGGGTTGCTCAGCAAGATATTCAGATAGTACACTGCCCTTGATGGCTTTCTGAGATGTGTACTGTATGTCGTATTCTGTGAGGATCATCTGCCATCTTGCAACCCGTCCGGTAAGAGCTGGCTTCTCGAAAATGTACTTAACTGGATCCATTTTTGAGATCAATAGAGTAGTATGGGTCAACATATACTGTCTCAGTCGGCGAGCAGCCCACGCTAAAGCACAGCAAGTTTTCTCGAGCAGTGAATAACGCTGTTCACAGTCGGTAAACTTTTTGCTTAGGTAGTATATCGCATACTCTTTTCGACCAGACTCGTCATGCTGACCTAGTACACACCCCATCGATTCTTCTAATACTGTCAAGTACATAATCAGAGGTCTTCCTTCAACTGGAGGCATAAGGATTGGAGGTTCTTGCAAATACTCCTTGATCTTGTCAAAAGCTTTCTGGCAGTCTTCGTTCCACCTGACCGTTTGCTCCTTTCTTAACAGCTTGAATAAGGGTTCACAAGTTGCTGTAAGGTGAGATATGAACCGGGAAATGTAGTTCAATCGTCCTAAGAACCCTCGAACTTCTTTCTCAGTTTTGGGTGCAGGCATCTCTTGAATAGCTTTGACTTTATCAGGGTCCACTTCAATCCCTTTCTCGCTTACAATAAAGCCCAGCAGCTTACCGGATCGCACCCCGAATGTGCATTTGTTGGGGTTCAGATTCAATTGGTACTTCCTCAGACGCTTGAATAATTTGAGCAGATTCACCAGGTGGTCTTCCTCTGTAAGGGACTTGGCGATCATATCATCCACATAACACTCGATTTCCTTATGGATCATATCGTGGAACAATGTCACCATAGCCCGTTGATATGTTGCACCAGCATTCTTGAGCCCAAATGGCATCACTTTGTAACAGAACGTGCCCCAAGGTGTAATGAATGTTGTCTTCTCCATGTCTTCAGGCGACATCTTGATCTGATTATATCCTGAAAATCCATCCATGAAGGAGAATACCGAGAACTGAGCCGTGTTATCCACCAATACGTCAATGTGAGGTAATGGGAAGTCATCTTTCGGGCTGGCTCTGTTCAGATCCCGGTAGTCAACACACATTCTTACTTTGCCATCCTTCTTAGGCACAGGTACTATGTTAGCAACCCACGGCGGGTAGCTAGTTACAGCAAGGAACCCGGCGTCCCATTGCTTTTGTACCTCTTCTTTGATTTTCATAGCCATGTCTGGGCGAGTTCGGCGCAACTTCTGTTTGACTGGTGGGCATTCTTCCCTCAAAGGTAGCTTATGCACAACAATATCGGTATCCAACCCTGGCATATCTTGGTAGGACCAAGCAAACACATCAACATACTCTTGAAGCAGATCTATCAGCTGTCTCTTCACTGAGTCTTGCAGGCAGGCCCCGATTTTGACTTCTTTCACGTTTTCCTCCGTACCAAGATTAATCACTTCAATCTCCTCCTGATGAGGAGTAATAACTTTTTCCTCCTGTCTCAGCAACCTGGCTAGCTCTTCAGGAAGCTCATATTCTTCATCAACCCCTTCATCAGCTTGATTGATCGGATTGTCAAAGTCATACGATGTCATAGCTGTGCTGTTGTCGGTGCTGTCTGGAAGGCACTCTCTGCAAGGGTTAAGTTGTTTATTTTAGTGATCTGATTTTAGTCTTGTTTAGAAAAGTGAAATGAAGTTATCATTTTGAAAACACCGCCATTTATTTTTGTACAAAAAGAAAAAATGGAAAAACAGTGAGCAGAAAAGAAAAAGACTCGTTTGCAAAAAGATTGTCTGATATTTCATTAATTTAATCTTGTTTGCACAAAAGTACAGATGGCCCTGATTACAAAATGAGTCTTGTCATCTTGGGCGAGATGCAAGACTTTGATGCATGCTTATAAAAAATACAGGAAATAATAATTACTCTGCTCGAGTAACACTTATAATTTCCTGGGAAGACCAGTTCGAGATACTGCTCCCCGGGATCTTCGGACGAATCCAAATCTCTAGGTTGCGCTCCTCTTCCAGCTCGTCTTCCAGACAGTTGATAGCATCGGGGGTAAGCATTCCCCCACTGACAAAACCAGGCCCTCCAGCAGCCTTTGCTTGATGTTGAGTTGGTCTGTAACCCAACCCAAATTTGTCTTTCTTCTCCTCCACAGCTAAGACCTTGCCCCAGCCTTGGGCAGTTCCTTCTTCAACAACCTTCCGGGCTTGTTGGTAAGATGACATGGAGATACCCGATACAGCAGATGCTTCATTGACGTTCAAGGCTTCGAAACCTTGGCTCATTGTTTCATGGATTTCTCCATCCATCTCAATGTATTTATAAGTAGCCAGATGGCTAACAAAAATGTCCTCCTCTCCACAGATTGTGACAACTTGACCTTCCCACTCAAATTTTAACTTTTGGTGAAGGGTAGACGTTATTGCGCCAGCGGCGTGGATCCAGGGTCTACCCAACAAACAGCTGTAGGCGGGCTGAATGTCCATCACGTAAAAGATAGTTTTAAAGGTCTGCGGGCCAATTGTCACGGGCAGCTCAATCTCTCCCAGAACCGATCTCTTCGAGCCATCAAAAGCCCTAACCACCAGGTTGCTGGGTCTAAATGCCAGTCCATCATATTCAAGCTTCACCAGAGCCTTCTTTGGTAAGACATTCAGGGATGATCCTGTGTCCACCAGCACATGTGAAAGGACAGCTCCTTTGCATTCCATGGTTATGTGCAAGGCTTTGTTGTGATTGCGACCATCCACTGTCAGGTCAGAATTGGTAAACCCTAGCCCATTGCTAGCAGTGACATTTCCAACAACGGTTTCCAATTGGTTGACAGTAATCTCCTCGGGCACGTAAGCTGCGTGCAGTACTTTCAGTAGTGCATTCCGATGGGCTTCGGAGCACATAAGCAGTGAGAGGATAGAGATTTTGGATGGCGTCTGGTGAAGTTGATCCACAATTTTGTAGTCACTCTTTTTGATGATTCTCATAAACTCATCAACTTCCTGATCGAATGGAGTCTTCAGGGCTTCTTTGGCAGCTGGATCTTCCTGCACCGGGCTCTTTCCTTTTGCTTTGGCAGCAGCTTCTGCTTCGGCAGTAGGTCTTTGGACTTGTGAAGCAAAGAGACGTCCGCTTCGGGTGAAGCCTCCGCCTCCGCCCACATTATCAATTTGTGGTGCAGGTGCTGATGTTTCCAGAGTGATTCTTTTCCCTTCACAGTACAAGTCAGAGCCATAGTGCCAAGGGATGGCCCTATTGCTTTCATATGGTACAGGTCCAGGCACCGTGACAGTGACCGGACTGATTGCTGCTGCTGAAGGGACTGTTATTGTTTGAGGATCATAAAAGATTGTAACTGGTGCTCTAGTGGGAGCAGCACCTTCTGAATGGTAGGCGGAGTTATTTTCTGGATCGTAGAATATGGTAACTGTGGAGACATTTCCATGATTGTTTGCTGGAGTTGTAGGAGGTACCGTTGGAAGGACTGTTGTTGTTGTTGATGGAGAGTCGAAATGGAATGAAGCTGAAGTTGTAGCAGGAGTAACTGTTGTAAGCTGATCATTTGGTAGGACAGATGGAGTACTTGCTGATGCTGCTGATGAATTATCGGGAACAATTGTTGTTGCATTTGTAGGAGGATCTGAAACCGTTGTCGATGAAGTTGCTTGAGTTGCCGGAAATGATGTAGTGATCTGTAGCAGGCCACTCTTAATAAGGCTGTCAATGCCATTCCTCAAGTCTTCACACCCATTCCAAGAAATATTGCAGTATGGGCACCCTAGCTCACACCCCGGAAATATATTGCTTTCACGGAGTTGAGCCTTGATTTCTACCAATGGTGTCCTGATCTGATCCACACTGGTTATCAAATAAGACGGTTGGTCTTCTTCGATAGCATTAATTCGGGGACCACCATGGTGTGGCATTGGGTTTTTGTTGACGTTGGGCGGAGGTGCAAAGTTCAAAGCCTTGGAGTCCACTAAGTCTTGTACCTTCATATGCAGTGCCCTGCATTTTTCTGTACTGTGACCAGGTGCGTTTGAATGGAAAGCACACCTAGCATTGGAGTCATAGTTTCTTGGTAAACTGTTGGGATCCGGAGGTGCCAACGTTCTTAGCTCAACTAGGTTGAGTTTCAGAAGCTGTGGCAGCAAAGCAGCATACGGCATTGGAATTGGGTCGATCACTCGGTTAGCTTGGGATGGCCTTTGTTGGAATGGCCTCTGTTGATTGTTGTTGTTGGAGTTGTTGTTGTTGTAGTTGTTTCTTGGAGGATATTGATTCTGATGATACTGAGGTTGTTGTTGGAAGTTTTGTTGAGGAGGTTGATAGACTGGCTGAGG
Source organism: Lathyrus aphaca (assembly GCA_963966055.1). Taxonomy (NCBI): domain Eukaryota; kingdom Viridiplantae; phylum Streptophyta; class Magnoliopsida; order Fabales; family Fabaceae; genus Lathyrus; species Lathyrus aphaca. The sequence goes on along the minus strand of OZ014519.1, from coordinate 405,127,027 downwards.
ATGAGCTGGAGCAGGGATGGTGACTGCTGCTATTGACCTTTGAGCATATTGGGGCCTACCCCTGTTGGTGTGGATGGCATTGGTCTCGCCAGTTCTTCTCGGGCCTGCAAAAGGCTTTCTTGTACTACTGGACGAACTTGCACCATTATCAGATATTTTGCCCATTTTCAACAGGCTTTCAATTCTCTCCCCAGCTATGACAACATCTGCGAAGCTGGTGGAAGAGAAAGCGGCCAACCTGTCAATATACGTTCCCTGGAGAGTGTTCATAAACATGTCTGCCATTTCCCTTTCAGACATAGGGGGTTGAACGGCAGCAGCCAATTGCCTCCATCTTTGAGCATATTCTCTAAAGCTCTCCCTCGAAGACTGTGACATTCCCATTAGGAGGGTCCTGTTGGGTGCCATGTCTAGATTATACTGATACTGTCTGATGAAGGCTTCTGCCAGGTCCTTCCAGCATCTTACCGTTGCCCTTGTCAAGTGGGAATACCATTCCCTCGACGCTCCCGTCAAGCTATCTTCAAAGTAGAACATCCAAAGTTTCTCATCCATTGTATAGGCCTTCAGCCTTCCCAGAAATGATTGCAGATGAGTCCGGGGGCACGAAGTCCCATTATACTTTTCGAAACAAGGAGGCTTGAACTTATGAGGGATCCTGACCCCCTCTACTAAACCCATGTCCATGACATCGAACCCCAAAGAATTTTGGGATTCCAAAGACCTTAACTTCTCAGCTATTTCATCCAATCTCCTATCATAAGCATCCTCTCCGGCACCCATTACTGTAAATTGGTCCTCCTGAGGATCCTCTTGAAGTACTCTGGCCGCGGTGGCTGTCCCTTGAACGTTTGCAGGGATATTAATCTCAGGATGTAGGTGTGGACCAAACACCGGGGGATTCACATGCGGTTGCACCCTTTCATTATTACTGGTGCCTGCAGTCCCCACATGAGGCTCATCTTGGTTCTGCCTTTCCACCATAGCTCTCAGTCTCTCCTGGCTCTGAGCCATGTTGTTCATAACCTCCATGAACTGCGTCATCTGTGTTCTCATCTCCAATCTTTCATTGGCTAGCTGATTTCTGACATCAGCAAGATCTTGTTGAACTTGATCCATCTGAATTCCCGGAAGGTTGTTTCTAGTTGGATACCTGTGTGGCCTGTTGAGAGGAAATACCCGGCGACGAGCAATAATGCCTGAGTTTTACAACAGAGGTTAGTAACAACAAAACAAAAACCTACAAAAACAAACAAAGGGGTTAGCATGCAATGCAGTTATGCTTATTTGCTCTCAAGGTATCCGGTTTGGTCTTCAGTTTTGACCCTTCCAGACCCTTGAAGATGATGCTGTTGCAGTTGCTTTTGATGTGAGCCCAAATATAAACCAACACAAATATATTACGAAGGGTGAAATAATACAACTTGTTCATTTTTACAACACAAACCCTCAAAGGGGCCAAAATACATCACAAAAGCAAAAGTACATGGAAAAGGAACAACAACAAGCAAATGATCAAACTCCAAGGCCAAACTCATCCTCACGAACTTCCTTGAGAAGTGCTTCGGTCACAGGATCAGCCGGACGCTCCGTGAGACTCCTGACGAGAAGGTTTCTTGTTGCAACAGCTGTAGTCAACTTTTTGTTCTGGCTTTGGTCTTTGGATTTCTTCACTCCAGCTTTGATTTTTAACTCTGAAATTTCCTCCTGGGCTGCTGCCAGGGCTTTTTCCATCTGCTCCATCTTATCTTGAACTCTCTTGTCTTCTAGAGTACGGGCTTCAGTGATCCGGACCCACCTGGCCTGACTCTCTTTCAAGTACAAGTCTGTCCTTGCTCTTTGGAACTGGGCTTCTTTACAAGCATTTTTCAGAATCTGCTCACCAGCTTTAGACTTGTTGATATAGTCTCCAGACTTCTCAATCTTAGTTAAGTGTTCCACTCTCAGCTTCTCCAATCTTTCAATCTCCCTTACACCTTCACTCCTCTCCCTGAGGGTTTTCTGCAGGGCTTGGGATAGCTTCTCATTTCTTTCTTTCAAGCCTTCAAACTCTTCCAAACTGACAGTAGCAGGGGGTGGTGCTGATGATGACTCAGGCATGTCTTTGATGGTGAAGGGCAATCCTGAGATTTGGGCCCTAGCATAGGACCACTCATGATATTGGGCTGATGCCACATTATTGCACTTCCCCAGAATGGTGATTCCCTTGGTTTGAACATGATCCCAGGCCCAGGCAGCCTGCCTAACAACAGTCAAACTGATCTTGTTCTCACAGTAGAGGGTCTCAACCAGGTCTTGTTCCCTAGGAGCATGAACCAGTGCATAGCCTAATTGCCTCTTGAACAGCAGGGGGTTGTAGTTGATACTTCCCTTAACTCCTACCAAAGGTACATTGGGAAAGTGCCCACAGCTTGTGATCATATCTCTGCCCTTGGTGCCTTGGGTGCACCATCTGATGTCTGCTGCAGTGAGAGTAGTGAGCCTCTTAGCCCAGTTGCTTTGCTGATGAGGATTCAGGAATGCATCTGTCCTGGGTAGATGCTTGAGAAGCCAAGCATGGAATAGTGGAGCACAACACCTCACTAGCTTACCCCTCTGTTTCTCATTCCTCTGATGTACTGAGTAATAGAGGTCACCCAACAAGGTTGGCACTGGGTTCTTCAGGATGAACAGGTGGATGGCATTCTTGCTGATGAATCTGGGCTCATCTGCAAACAACACAATTCCATATACACTCAAGGCCAACAATGCACAAACAGCTTTCCAATCCCCCAGGGAGGCCTTCAAACTAGCTTGAGAAATCAGGAAGTCCAGATGAAAACCAGGGATCCCAGCTTTAGAGGTCATATGCTGCTCAATCAAAGCAGGTTCCAGGTGCAAAGCTCTTGCTATCTCTCCATTGCTGGGGAAGACCATTTCAGGGTTAAAAGGAATTTCTCTCTTGATAGGCAAACCAACCAAAGATGCATATTCTTCTAAGAGAGGTCCCAACTGAAAGTCTTGAAAGGTGAAACACCTCAATGGGGGGTCATAGAACTGGATGCAGGTATGGATCAGGCTCCTCTGAGATGGGTCCATGTCTATAACCAAGTCAAGTATATCCCCATAATGCTCCCTGAACAGAGGTATGTGATCTGGGGTCATCAGGGTTTGGACCCTCCTGATGTCTGACAAGTCTGGTTGGAAGAAATGATAGGTGATATTGCTTTTCTTTGGAGCCATGATGCTGAAGACTGGGTAGAGTGCTGATGACAATGCTGAAGTAGAGAAAACCACTGACTGGCTGGTGCTGAAGCAGACAGCTAAACTGAAGCAGATGCTGGTGAAGATGGGTCAAAGCTGCAGATGGGGTCAAAACCAAAACCTGATGAAAATGGATACCCTGAAAAACAAATAAGCACATGTTAATATGATGCAATGAGGATGTATGCAAATGATATGCAAAGGGTTTGTGACTGAGCTGGATCTGATTAACTGCCTTGGTATAGATCCATGTGTGTTCAAGAATTCCGGATGGAGGTCTATAAATCCAGTAACCAGGGTGGGGGACTCAAATAAAGAGCCACATGTCCAGGGTTTTAGAATCACAAGAACTATCCAACATGGAGCATTCTTAACAAAGTCAAAGTAACAGGGTATTCTGAGGTCAAGGTACCTGCAAACCTGTAAACAGCCCAACCCCCTCACAGGTAGTGATCTAGAACAAGGATCCTCAGACTTGGATCAGTTATGAGAAGTGTAAACACTTCTAACCCGGAGGTACAGTGTTTACAATAACCATAACAATTCCTCCTCTAATTCACCTCAATTTCTGAAGGTCAATACTAAAAGGTCATCCAGACTTAGCAGGCTTCCCAGATCCCCCTAGCACTGCAGGAAATCTGCAACACAGAGTTCTCAAGAAGAAACCCATATCTGAACCGTGTTTCATATTCCCGCACCAGACCGAAATGGAATGGGAAAGAATATGATTCACTCTAGCCTAGGTGTCACTCAGGTCCCAGGTATAGGACCTTGGCTCTCAATAGAACCCCACCCACTAAAACAAAACCAGATCCAGCACAGACAGCATGACAGTATGATATATATAAATGCAATAAAGAAAGCAGTAAAGTAACTGTACATAAAGCAATGAATAAAAATAAATACAAGCACAAACAAGCACATAACACCCCCAATAAACACAAATCAATCAAGCGCTAGGAGGAACCCACAAAAAGAACCAGAAGCCCTGGTTGCAGTATAAGGGTCCCCTGCAGAGTCGCCAAGCTGTCGCTCCCGACAAATGAAAATGGATCAAATGAAGGTACAGACGCGAACGGTCGGCGAAGGGAACAGTGAGAACACACAGCCGTGAACTCACTGGAGAATGAAAAGAGTCGCCAGCTAGGCATTTTTATCCCGGAGGAAAGGTAATGCTGCATAGACCTAGAAAGAGATGGATAAGACGGCTTGCGAACCAGAGAGACTGAGAAAGGGGGTTGGTTACAACCTGGGAAGGTATTAGCACCCAGATTGTCCGCCGTACTCGACGGGATCCGCGCTTAAAAGATTTGTGTTTTAAAGGGGTAGTGTCAGTGCAATCTGTGTATAAAATGGCTGGAAAAGATATACAGGTGTCAGTGTATGACGTATAAGTGATATGAAGTATGAAAGTGTCAGTGTAAGAACAAGAATAAGATGCTCATGATAATGAGGCTCAAAGAATAATGCTGGAGGGAGGGGGAATATACAGAGACTTTTGTTCGATAACTGTTAAGTTATGCCTACGTATCCTCTCGTGCAATGAGGAAGTCAGAACACCGTAGTTCGACCCAAAGAGACTGATAGGTGAATTGACTGATGAACTGCTTGCTTGCCTATGCTCAAGTGTATGATCTGTCTGGCACAGATGCAAACTGTCTTGCATTAGACGGAAGAAGCAAGTTCTCGGTTGTGAGTGAAGATGATGAGAAAAGAATCCCGAAGGAGACGATTATTGTTTGTTCTTGTGTTTTCAGTCTTTTATTTCTTTTTGGAGTTTGTCATAAGATAATGAGCTTAAACCTAAATCAATGGATTTGGTAAACTCATCACATCTTCCCTCTGATTAGGGGTAATGAGAATTACCTTAAGTGTGAAGTCAGATTCTCACACTTAATCACCTTTGATGTAGGGTTAAGATCATTAACCTACTTGTGATTATTTAGGTGTTTTTTGTGATTTTGTTTAGTGTTGAGTAATGAGGTTAAGCCATAATCAAGGATTAAACAGACTCATTACACCATCCTAAAAGAAGGATAGTAGATGAGAATGTTTAAGCTGAGGAAGACTCCTCAACTTAATCCATGATTAGGGATTAAACCCATGACAAAACAAGTCTTTATTAAGTGGATTTTATTTAGATTAATGGTATGATGATGAAGTGTTTTTTATGATTTGTAAGACAACTTGAGGGGGACTTGTCCATTAACACTAGGGTTAGTCCTTCTTAACCACTTAAGGAAGAATTAGAACCCTAATGCAAGGCCCAAGTTACAAGTGTGATGTCTTGATGATTATTAAGTGAATTGATTAAGAGATTTAAACACCTTAAGGGTTCAAGACTTAGGATTAAAGTTATACATTCCATCCTAAGAGAAGGATGCAGGCATAACCCTAAGCACAAAGTCTTAAAGCCTTTAGGGTTTAGTCCCTGATTATGAGGTGAGAAGAGAAGACTCAAAGAGAGACACAAAGGTAAAACTATGAGGGGACTAATCAGAACCCTAATTCATTGTCATGCTTGGTTGGTCCTAAGGTTTGTGAGGTTTTCAAGAGAAGCCTTCAATGGAACCACCAGGAAGCAGATGAAAGGATCAAGAGAAGCAAAGCAACTTGCTTCATTCAAGAAGTCAAGTCACTTGAAGAAAGAAAGTGGGAGGAACAAGAATGAGCAAGCTCAAACTCAAACACATATAGAAATGCAGCAATGGATGCAAGAGAGATGAAAAGAAAGGTTATGAGAAGTGAAGGCAAATTCACTTCTCAAGTTACTTACCACCTGAAATATTAGAAAGAAATGCAATGCAATGCAAAATGAGATGAAATGGTATGATGCAAAGCAAAACCAGAAGCATGTTGATGATGATTATGATGTTATGAAGTGCTGCAAACATGAGGCAAGACATGGAGATGTTCATACAAGATCATGGATGCAAATGATGCAAGCTGAGGAGCATGAACAAGCATGAAATGTTATGAAGCATACAGGACAAATGACATGGCAAATATGCAATGCAATGATCAATGATGCTTTCTACATGTCTTAAGATGTCAAATGAATCATAAGAATGCACAAAGTGAAATGACAAGTCAAGTTATGCAAGGAAATGCAAGAAGGATGCAAATGGAAGCCCAAATTAGGGTTCATGGATCAAACATCAAACAAAAACCAAAAACAGAAGTAAACCTTAAGATCAAAAATGGAAAATGGTGCCCAAAGAAACCCTAAACCTATAATGAACCACTTCCCAAAGGGGAACTCTCAACTCTCAACCAAACTCAAGTTATGATTTTTTCAAGTTATTAGGGTTTTTTAGGGTTTGTAACAAAAGAAATGCCAATCAATTAGAAAAATGCAAGATCAAATCATGGCCTTTTTATCCTTGAAAGTTCATGCTAAATGGAAAACAATGCAAGAAGAATCAATGTCTCAACCTTCACCAATAGGCAGAAATGAATTTTCAAACTTATGAACAAAATAATGCATCAAAAATGGTTTAATTCAATGAAAAATTCTTAAAATGCATCAAGATCAAAAAATAAATTTGGTTTGAAGGTTGGACAATGTTTCTAAATGTCTTAGAACATTTCATGAATTTTTTTGTAATTTTTAAGTACCTAAAAGTATTTTTAATTAATTAATTCTCATTAATCAATTAAAAATAATCTTTTAAATATTTAAAAATACTTTTTTAATGATAAAAAATAAAATAAAAATGTTTTTGTGTCATAAAAATTAATAAAACCTTAAAGAAAAAGTTTCATAATTTTTATGATTTTTTAACTATTTTAAAATAAATGTGCAAAATAAATGAAATAAATATGAATTAAAATCAAATTAAATGGAAAGTAAGCTGAATGGATGGCTAGGATTGTGTCTGGGTTTAAAAAGGTTGACTGGCGCGCAATCCTGTGGCCAGGATTCAAACTGAATTAATCTTGATTTATTAATTTAATTAAACCTAATTAAAACTAATGAACTGATCTGAACCACTCAAACACGCGCGCGAAACCTGATCCAATGGCCCACGTTTGAACCTTGCCCTAATTAAATGCAATTAACCCTAATCACTCTCAGGCTGCCGGAGAAGACTTCCGGTCGTCTTCTCCGGCCAGCCCTCACCTGAGAAACACCTAACTTCCTCAAAACGTAATAAAAATGAAAACTAAAGCCAGGGAAATGTTCCTCTCACTCTCACGAACCAAAACCCTAACCTAAAACAAATTTATATTACCTAAATCATCTGAATCGAAGAAACTAAGCTCTAGGGTTCGTAAGCTTCAAACTCAAATTAAATGCTTAAAACAAAACCATTTCAAAAACTAAAGGTACCAGAATGATCAGTGCATCATGAAGAACAAGTTTGTAACATAAAAAGAGATTTCTGGAAAAATTATTTTTTAAGTTACCTGAGATTTGCAGCTCTTGATTTAGGAACTTTCAGGCTACTTCCCTTGATGCAAGCTGCTCCACTTGATCCCCCAAGTGTGTCTGGATGCTCAAATGGAGTTTAGATTTGCTGGATGATGAGTTTCGAAGAGAACTGCTTCAGTTCAGTCAACAATGGCTATGGTGATCTTGGCACTTTCAGGCTGTGAAAAGGGGTGGTTTGTGATCTATGAAGTGTATTGAGTTGCTTTGCAGGGTTTGTTTTGGTGTTTGTGGGCTAGAATGAGAGATTCGATAGAATCTGCAGAATGAAGGTGAACAATGGCAATGGAGGATTCAGGGTGTTTCAGGCTGGTGCTTTGGGTGGTTTCTACTCAATGGAGTGTGTTGAGTTGGATAGTGATGAGAGTTTTAGTGTTTGCTTGCTGTGAAGAGGAATTCGAAGCCAATTGCAGTTGGGAGGTTTTTTGTGAATGTCATCCAATCTTATGTTTCAGCCTTGGTCCCTTGGTGTTATGGCTTGCAAGATGATTCAATAAACAATTCTGATTGGTTGTTTGATGTGACATGGCCTGCCATGATAGGTGAGTTTGCTTTTGCATAAAGGTCAACTTTTTGTAAGATAGGGCATGGCTCAACTCTAGCCAAGTACAAAGTTGGTTTTGGTGCAGCATGGGTGAGGGAAAGGTCTAGCTTGGCTCAGCACTCAATGCAGCAAGTTGGCATAATGTTATGAGTGGTTTTTGCAAGTAGGTTGGCTTATGGTTCACATGTGACTTTTTATCCAACCAAGCATGAAACCATGGGCAAACTTAGTCAAATTCTGATTTTTAGGACTTAGAGGGTGTTTACATAATGGTTTGACATGAATTAAAGGCTGCATAATGCATTGGTTCAAGACTTAGCAAAATTTCCATTTAGTGCATAACTTGAAAAACAATGATTTTTGGCAACTTTGCATGGCCATAACTTTTGATCCAAGAAGAATTTGGTCATGTTCTTGTACTTTTTGAAGAGGGAAAGATGAGATCTACAACTTTCATGACCAAAGTTTTTCCATTTGAAGCCTTTTTGGATCATGAATCAAGGCTTGAAAATTGACCTAGAATGATGCATTCTTGAAAAGTCAACTATGCCCAAAAAGTCAACATTTGCAAAAACCCTAAATTCTTGATTTTTATGAACTTCAACCTTCTTCCATGATCAAATAAAGATCATATACACTCAAAATGATGAAGATCACCCATTGGTTGGGTCATTGGGGGCCTCAGATGCCCTGATTTTGCACTGACTTGTTTGAAAAGTCAACTCTTGATCAGATGACTTCCCCATGGAATTTCTTCATGAAAATTGATATGCATATTCCCTATACCATATAGAGACCAATGGAAACAAGAATGACCAAAAAAATTGGAGTTATGGCCTCTGAAACCAAAACCCTAATTTTCAGTCAACTGTGCAGTTCATCCTGGCTCTGCATCCACTCAAACCCTAGTTCTTGTGATCCCTCTGCAATTTTGACTTTGTGAGGATGTAACATGATATAAGAACACACATGGACCCCTTTGAGTTGATTAGTGGCCTTTGGAATGGCTCAAGATGCCCTGAAGTTGCTCAGATCACAAACCCTAGGTGCAGATGCCTTAGAAACTATCCAGTGAAACCAAATGAGACATGAGATGATGTGATTGTGTTTATGCATATGAGATGATCACAAGTCATGTGTGAATGGGTGAGGGCAAATTTGGGGTGTTTACACCAACCACACCTCTTCAATCTCCACTGGTCTGGCCAAATTCATCTATGCTGTGGGAACTCAAACCAAGATGAACTATGGAGCTTACATCTTTGATCAGACCTTGAAGCATGCCAGCTCCTCTGCAACAAAGCTTCCAATAGCTTTTCCATCATTGCTGTGTGGTATAGTGCTCAATCAATACCCTGGCATTCTCACTGACAAGGATACAGCATGCAAAAGAGAAAGCCCCCTGGCTTTTCACTACAAGTTATTCCTCAGTCATCATGCAGCAGATGTTGAAGCACCTTCTGGGACATCTGCAGGTCCTTCAACTGCTAAGAATCCAATCTCCAAGAAGGCTTTAATTGCTGAACTCAAAAGCACCTGCAAAGAGCTTGAAGCTAGAAAGCAGAAGCTTGAGGAAATCATTCAAAGGTTGGAGAGTGAAGAAGACCAGACAGCTGCCTCTGATGAAGACAGTGAATCTGATGAAGCAAGTGAAGCTGAAACAGAAGATGAGGAAGCAACTAAGAGTGATGAATCTGAGTGATCTTTGTAGGTGAGGAAATTGTAATGACAGCACTGCTTTGTATTTCTGGATAATAGTGTCTTTGGCCCAAATTTTGTGACTAACAAGGGGGAGAACAACAACAACAAATTCTACTGCTGTTTAATTATGAATGAAAAATTCTGTTTGTTTGCTTCTGAACTGAATAATTTTTTCTGTTGGAACAAGACTGGATACATATATGTTTGAGGGGGAGTAATCTCAAATAAGAATCAACAGAAAAGTAATGCTATACTCTGATAAAAGGAACTTCTGCTGCACTCTGATAACCAGAAAAGATGTTAGCCAAAAATTAGCCAAAGGGGGAGTTTGTAGATGTTTAAGAATTGGCAGAATTTTTGACCAAACAAGAAATGTTAAATTCAGTTCAGAATGTCCTATCAGATGTTGGGACATTATCAAACAGAGTATATGAACTTATTTCAGGATGTCTCATCAGATGTTGGGACATTGTGTAAATAACTTAAGTTCAGTTTTTCAGGATGTCCCAACAGATGTTGAGACATCTCAGACCTGCTACCAGAATTAATTATTGATTAACTGATCAGAGATATTTAAGGAGAATTATCTGGAATTAATTAATGATGGATAAAAACAGAACAAGGCGCATCTGTAGGGAGTTTTATATTGAAGATTCAGATTAAAACAGAAGACCTAGAAGCACCTAGAATCTAGGAGGTAACAAACCCTAATTCAAGGTGGAAGCTGCTGCGCATTAGGGCTGGATCATTCTACAGAAAGCCCAAATTACAGATACCTATTTAAGCAACAGAAACTCATAGAATTGAGCACGAATTTCAGAAGACCAAATAGGGTGTCTAGTGTTTTAATAGCAGGTTGTTTTTATATGTACCACTTTATGAGCTTTTAAGCAAAAGTGCATTTGTGACTTGATTGAAACTGTGAAGTAAGATCAAGCTGTATTGTTTGAAGAATGTCTTCAATTTCTGTAAACTTGTAAACTTGATCACTGCGTGATTGAGGGGGAGTGAGTAGGGTACTCTTATCTAAGGTGTGTCTTAGGTAGAAATTGCATTGGGTAGTTATTAAGTGATAGATTAAACAGGGTGGTTTAAGTCTAGAATTAATATTACTTATAGTGGATTTCCTCCTGGCTTGGTAGCCTCCAGATGTAGGTGTGGTTATACACTGAACTGGGTTAACAAACTTCTGTGTTGTTTACTTTTCTTGCTATTTAAGTTTTGGTTAAATTTGTCAAGTGTCCTATCAAGTGTTGGGACATCTCTTAGGACATCTCATACCTGATCACAGAATTTCAGATTGTAACCAGAGAAACCATCCATAAAAGAGAATTCCTTGTGCTGAGCAGTGTTGTCTACCAGAACATCAATATGAGGAAGTGGAAAGTCATCTTTGGGGATGGCCTTGTTCAAATCCCTGTAGTCTACACACATACGTACCTTCCCATCTTTCTTAGGTACCGGCACCACATTTGCAACCCATTGAGGATAAGAAGTCACAGCTAAGAACCCTGCATTGAACTGTTTCATTACCTCTGCTTTGATCTTCTCTGACATCTCAGGACGCATACGACGAACCTTCTGTTTCTTTGGACGACAATCTTCTTTTACTGGTAGACGGTGAACCACAATGTCTATATCCAACCCTGGCATATCTTCATAAGACCAAGCAAAGATCTCCACATAGTCACGTAACATCTGAATCAATCTGCTCTTGACACTATCTTCTAAATCAACCCCTATCTTGACTTCTTTCCTGTTTTCTTCAGTTCCCAGATTCACAACTTCGACTGGCTCTTCATGTGGCTGTATGGCTTTCTCTTCTTGTTGTAACAACCTAGCAAGCTCTACAGGTACTTCACAATCGTCCTCATTTCCGTCTTCAGTTTGATAGATCGGATTCTCGAAATTATAATTGGCAATAGTAGAACTGTTATCAACAGGATCCAGAGTGGATGAGGATCTGCATTTTAGTGATGTGGGTGTGTGTAAGAACACGTAGCTGATAAAACAAAAATAAAAGAAAAGAAAGACAAGGAACACAATATTTACGAAAACGAAACGTCCACTGATTTTTATTGAATGAAGTATGCAAATGAAATGACAGCCCGTAACAAGCACACCATTGTGCCCCGGGTAAGGCACAAGGCTTAAGAGTTCAATTGTTCAGGAAATTACAAACTTAAAAGTAATAACACAGTAATAGTATTTACTCCTGACTAAAGGAGATAGGAATAACATCTTCAGCTTTCCAATTATTGAGTCCAGCACCCACAGTAGGAATAATCCAAGCATCCAAGTTGTAGTCTTCATCATGGTCACCCACATCATTGATTTGATCTTTCATAACCCCTTGATTGGTGATACGAATAGCACGGGCATGACGAACAGCCTTCTGGGACTCTGCAGTGAAACCCAAACCAAATTTGTCAGACTTATATGGGATATCAGGAAGCTGACCCCAAATAGTACAACCACCTTCATCCACCATAACTCTAGCATCTTTAAGGGAGGCCATTGTTGGAGGTATTCTGGTAACCACAGGAACTTTCTTGACAACCGGAGGAGCTTCATAATCATTAACAATCCAAGGAACCACTTCAAATGTCTGACACGGAGTTTCAACATATTCACCTTCCACTTCCAGATACTTGAAGGTGTTCACATGGCTGACAAAATATTCTTCCTTTCCATAGACAGTAACAACCTTTCCTCCTACCGGATATTTCAGTTTCTGATGTAATGTAGAGGTTACGACACCTGCCCCATGGATCCAGGGACGACCAAGCAGACAAGAGTACGAAGGACGGATATCCATCACATAAAATGTAGCATTAAAAACCTGAGAACCAACTTTGATTGGGAGATCAATTTCTCCATGCACCACTCTTCTCGAACCATCAAAAGCCTTCACCACTATATTACTGGGCTTCAGCACAGCATCTTCGGGACTCAGCTTATTCAGGACTTCCTTGGGCAACACATTCAGAGAGGAACCATTGTCTATCAATACATGTGACAGGGTAGTGCTCTTGCATTCAATTGAGATATGTAGAGCCCTGTTATGATCCCTCTTGGCAGGAGTCAAATCAGCATCAGAAAACCCTAACCCATTATCATAAGTCAGGTGGGCGACACAATTCTCAAACTGGTCAACAGAAATTGCATTGGGTACATGAGTCGTCTTCAGAAACTTAATCAAAGCTTTGGCATGGGCCTCAGAACATAACAACAAAGACAGCATGGAAATCTTGGAGGGAGTGTGCCCCAACTGATCAACAATGTCATAATCACTCTTGCGAATGATTTTCAATACTTCTTCCATCTGCTTAGCAAGATCATCAGCAGCTGGCACATCAGTAGGTATTGGTTCAATAACAGGACCTTTGCCCCGAGCATCAGTGGTGGAAGTAGCAGCAGGAGTAACTGCATTCTTGGAAGTGATTGGAGGAGAGAAGACTCTTCCACTTCGTGTGATCTTACTAGACCCAGCAATATTATCAACATCAACAGGCATATCAGCTAATGGTTCCTGCTTAACACCATGGATATAAACATCAGACCCATAGTGCCAAGGTACAACTTTATCAGATGTATACGGGATAGGACCAGGAGTGGTAATGACCAGAGGAGCCACTCTAGCTTCAGCAACAACCTTCACAGGGCCTTCAGCAGTAATCTTAATTGGACCCTTATGAGTGATTTTAACAGGTCCCTTGGAAGTGATCCTTACCGGCACTTTATCAACCATATCAACCTCTTCAATCTTCTTACCTTTAGTAATATGATCCACCATACTTTCCACAGAAGGTGGTGTCCTCTCGAATACTATGGTGTAATTATTCATGAGGCGTTGAATCCCGTCCTTCAGCCTCCAACAGCTATCTGAATTATACTCACAATAGACACAATCTTCACGACAACCCGGAAAGAATCCAGCTTGTACTAACTTCTTCTTGATAACAGACAATGGTGTAACCAAATCTGCAACTGAGGAGATATGTGAATCTTCATCAATGGCATTGACAGTCTTCTCATGTTTTGGCATTGGAGCAGTAATCACATTTGGAGTACCCGGAGGGTCAAACTCAATTTCCCCAACCTCAATCATATCTTGAATTTTGTTCTTCAAGACCCAGCAGCTATTAGTATCATATCCCTGACAGTTTGAATGATATGCACATCGTGCATTGGGATTGTACCTGGGTGAGGTAACATTAGGATTCTGAGGAGCCTCTTTCAGAGTAATAAGTTCAGCCTTCAACAAGTGTTGCAATGCCTGAGCCATTGACATGTTGATCTTTGTGAACTGTCTTCTAGCCCTCTGTTGGTTGCCCTGTGGCTGCTCTGGTGTTGTAGGAGTTGGATTTGAAATATGAACTGCGCTTACAGACTGATGCCTTCTATTACGATCAGGTTGACCATAAACAGCATTGGATTCTTTCTTCCCAGTGGGAGGCTTCTTTGCAGTACCTGATGAAGAAGTACCCACCTGAATCTTACCACTATTTATACCATTTTCCACGCGCTCTCCTGTCATTATCAACTCAGTGAAGCCAGATGATGAGCTTCCAATGAGATGGCTATAAAAAGGACCACTCAGCGTACACATGAACATATCAACTAACTCCCTGTCAGTTAAAGGGGGTTGTACTCTTCCAGCTAAATCTCTCCACTTCTGAGCATACTCCTTGAAACTTTCTTTGGCACCCATAGACATGCTTTGCAGCTGCATGCGAGTGGGGGCTAAATCAGCATTGTATTGGTACTGCTTATAGAAAGCTTCAGCAAGATCATTCCAATCCCTGATGTTGATACTCTCCAACTGATAATACCACTCCAATTGAGCTCCGGATAAGCTCTCTTGGAAAAAATGGATCCACAACTTCTTATCAGCAGTGTGAGGTTGGATTCTTCTGACATAAGACCTCAGATGCAGCTTGGGACAAGAGACCCCATCATAAACAACAAAAGTAGGAACCTTGAAACCAATGGGTATGACTACCCCAGATATCAGACTCAAATCTTCAAAATCCAGCCCGGAAGACTTCTGCAACTCCATAGCATCCATTCTATCCACCAGCATCTTGAATTTGTCTTCATTAGGCTCATGGTAGTAATTAGCCTCAGAATCAGAGTCCCCCATAGTGTTGTGGAGACTGCCTCCCTCTTTTTCAGACTCTTCAGATTCATAATCTTCAACTGGTTCTTTGGTCTTGGCAAGACCTTTGAACCTTCTTCCCATGTTGATCAGGCCACCTGACCTTCTAGTCTTCTTAGTCTTCTTGGCCAGCAGTGTCTTCAATTTATCCTGCCCCTTGGACAGGTTCAGGATCAACTCTTGGAACTGTTCATTTTGTGCCTGGAGATCCTTAACTGTTTGTTCAAGAGCCATTGCTGAAATAAACAGCGAGAAGATGAGAAACCTGTGCACAATTATAAACCTGTGATGCAATGATATGATATGTGAATGCGTATGCAATGTTTTCAAGGACCGCAGGATTTAAATTTGCTTAAACAAACAAGAAGGTAAACTTTTATTAGTAATAAATTTGTTTTGCCTCTTGGGCTTACAGAAAATGAAATGAAATAAATACAAGGGATGGGGTTTTAAGTCTCCCATGGATGTTTCCTCTTTGTGTTGAGGTATGAGTTGAGATTCCGTTCCTCGTGAAGTTGCTTTGTTAGCTCCAAGATCCTTTCTTGGCTTGCTTTGTAATGAGCCTCGAAAGTATCCCTTTGCTCCTTCAACTGGATCCAGGATCTCTGCAAGTCTTCCATGTCAGTAGGCATGTCTGGGTGAAGGATGGTATAAGCAGTGTCTCCTTCAGCAACAGGTTCCATGGTAACTGGCAGGATAACAGGGTATGGCATCATGAGAGTCTGAGCACGAGATCGCACCCATCTGAGATAAGCCTCCATAGGAATAGTGTACTTAGGCTCCAGAGTCCTGCTGTCAACCTTGTTCACTTTTCCCCAGGCTCGTATGAATCTCTGACGGTAACCTTGAAGATCGTTGTCGTAGTCAAACACAATGCCCTGAATCAACATGTCATGAGGACCATCACTCTGAGCGTAACCAAACTGTCGTAAAGCTAGAGAGGGGTTGTAGGTGATGCCTCCTCTTATGCCCAGAAGTGGCGCATTAGGGAACTCCCCAGAACGATCAATGATAGTGACATTCTCCATAGATCTGGAGCACCAATAGATATCTGAATGCGAGAGTGACATGATCCTTTTGGACCACCTGAACCCTTGCTCATTCTTCATTACTGAGCGAGGAAGGTGAGAAATAAACCACCTAGAAAGCAAAGGTATGCAGCACATCAAAGTTCCTCTTGCCCTTGTAGTACGGGTATGAAGAGAATGCAAGATGTCTCCAAGTAAGGTAGGCACTGGATTGTGACTCAGGAATATATTGATGGCATGAACGTCTATGAACTGATCTGGATTGGGGAACAATACTAAGCCATAAATCAGCAAGGCTAAGATCTCCTCAAAAGCATCATAGCTCATGGCCTTCAAGAACACTTGAGCTTTATCCACTAATACCTTAGCAAGAATACCCTTAACTCCGCTTCTCGTTTCTAGAACAATGTCAGACTTCTTCAGATGTAGGGCTGCAGCAATGACCTCTGGTTTAAGCTTCTTCTCCAAGCCTGTGAAGGAACTTTGATCAAGAACAGGTATACCTAGAAGTTTAGAGAACTCTTCCATTGTAGGAACCAGCTGATAGTCGGGGAATGTGAAGCAATGGTGCTTAGGGTCAAAGAACTGAAACAGGACACTCATCATGTCTTCATTGAACCCTGAGGTGACTAGATCCAATAGGTGACCATGTCTCTTGATAAACTGGGAATGATCAGACACCTGAGAAACCAACTCTTTAAGCTTAGTAGGTATCCCTACAAAGTTGATCCTGATGGTGTTTCTACGAGCAGAAGCCATGACCTGCAACAAAGAACAAAGATAAATCCTTTGGTCCTTGAAATGGTTAGTGAAAATGCTATGCTTATGATGCATGATGATGTCATGATGTTATGATCAATCACAAACATGTGGCACACACAAACAAGTCACACAATAGCCCTAGGTTTAGAGGCCTGCATGAGGTTCAGAGGTAAGTACCCTCCCCTGAAGTTAGTTGGTTCATCTTGTCCTACAAAAGTAACCAGGTTCTAAGGGATCTCAATATCATTGATCCTTCACAAGGGTGGTTGTTCAGTAGGCAACTTACTTGCCAACCAAAACCCTCCAAGTTTAAGATCTCAATGAGCGTAGTATCGAGTATCAACCAACTTCAGTCTGCACCAAAGCCGGTTATCTCACTACTTTTCTAAAGGCCAAGATGGGATAACTAGGGTTCTAAAAGTTAGTTAGTGTATTGACAACATATGGCAGCCTCATATTATCCTCAACTTGACTTAAGGAACATAAGCACCAACCAAGAAGTCACACTAACTATGGCCACCAGATCAACCATATCGGTATACGCCGTACAGTTTCCTTGGTCTATTGCCATTTACCTAAGGTACACTAGATCCGGGTTAGGATCTTTCACACATAAGAGCCCAACAGATAAGTATAAAGCAAACAAGGCAAACAATTTTAAAGTGATCTAATTCCTAAGGGTACCCCTCTTTTATTAAATCCCCAGCAGGGTCGCCAGTTCTGTAACACGGTGGGAGAACTGACTTTAGTTATGTTGCGGATAGCAAGAGTCGCCACCGACTTTTATTTTATCCAAAGGAAAGGCATAAAAGAACAGGAAAGACCTTTTAAAAGATTTTTGGGTCCGGGGGGTAGGTTATGTAAAGGGAAGGTGTTAACACCCTTTACATCCATGGTTATCCATGGGCTCTTAGTTACTTAGCTCACTTTAAAATGTTTTTGAAAATGTGAAGTATGTGAATAGAAATTTTCTTAAGTGTTTATAATGACCCATGTACGGATGCGTATAAATCTTTGTTTTGAAAATTTGTTTGAAATTGTGAAGTGTTTGAAAAGTTTTGAAAAGTGAGCAAGTAACTATGAGGAACCTACCCTAAGTTTAAGTCTTTTCTGTTCTTGAATCCTTTAAATGGTAAGACTATCCCTATTATTAAGGAATAGGTAGTCATTACCTTGGATGTGAGGGACAAGTGAAGGGTCATCTGTTATTTAGGCAATTGTGGGGTGTATAAGCAATTCGAAGGGACTATCATCTTTATTCGAAAGGGACAAGATCATTACGAAGGCAACATTCGAAAGGGACTTGATCTTTTATCTGTTAAGGGACTAGATGACTTTATTTTGAGGGACTTTTGCTTTATACACCCTACTTGACCTTTTTGAATTGGCAACATGAGAGGTATCCCTAAGGAAGTGAGATGGCGATCAAAGATCGACTTATGTGTGTGAGTGTACAATTTAATATTTATCTTTAAATTTAAATGATCTAAATTAATTTTAAATTACAAGTATGTTTACACTCCCTATTTACTAACCATAGCATAAAATATAAATAATAAAGATTATAAATAAATATTACACCAAGGAGCAATTACATAATAATAATAAAAGCAATTTAAATAAATAAGCAAAATATTAAATATTAATAATAATTGGGTTAGTGAAAATAATAATAATAACAATTTAAAGATAAATGGGGTTAGTAATAAACAAATAAGAAAATATAATAGATAATATAAACAAAAATATTAAAAGATCAAATTTTATATAAGCAATTATTTAAGATTAATAAGAAAATATGGACAATTATATTAATTATTATAAAGTTTTAAGTTATATACAAATTATAAAATTAAATTAATTATGAAAATATTATGAAAATAAAGTTATAATTATAAAATTAAATTAGTAATTTTTAACTATTTTTAAACATAATAAAACAATTATTTATATACAATAAATTAATTATAAACAAATTATATAATATATACATAATTAAGATTTATAAATTATAATAGAATTGAATTTTAAATAGAAGAAAATTAGGGTTTAACAAATTAAGGTTTTAGGAAAAATATATTTTTTAGGGTTAATTTATTTATACAAATAATTAATGGAATTATATTATAAATGTATATACATATTAATAAATATAAGCATAGAAAGAAAAAAAAGAAAGTTTGAAAATAAATTGTTATATTTTGATAATATGAGATTTTAAGAAAAGATTATTAATTAATTAGGTTTTATGGAATTTATATTAATTAATTTAATAAAAGAAATAACAAAACAAAAAAAAAACCTAAAAAAAATAGGACCTGGGATTTGAACCCAGGTCCTTTACCTGGCTGAAGAGTTCTCAAAACCAACTGATCCACTGCACGCAGCTGGTATGTACTCCACTTCACTTTGTTTTGTTGCATAACCTGGAAATAATCATGGTAAAAAAATAAAACAACATAAAAGGGCCTGGGGGGATTCGAACCCAGGTCCCTTACACAACACACAAACGTTCTTTCCATCCAGCCGGGAGGGCGCTACTGGTAACATGTTCATAATAACGTATAATATATTAAGTACAACGATTAAAAGATGAAAAATAGAAAAACCACTGCAGCCAGGTTTCGAACCAATGCCCTCAAACAACACACGCGCGTTTCTTACCACCAGGCCAACACTGCACTTGTGAACAAAAACAAAAACAATGGAATAAAATATTATAAGCAATATTTGAATTCTCCAAACGCGCGCGCTGGCTTCGTCTTCCTCCTTGGATTTTCGCAGGTTTTCCTGCGAATTTTCCTGGGGAATTTCCTGCGTGTATGAACCTGCGAAATACAAACTATGCCAAACAGGTACAATTTCATCCAATTGAGCACACCATTGTAATCTACATAGTTCACTCAATCAATTTACGGTCTTAGAATGTATTTATATACGCTGGATTAAGAAACCCCAATTCGAAGGTATAAACCCTAACCATGGTGATAGACTGATTACACCATGAAACTTCCATGTTTTCGTCCAGAATCAATCCCTAGAACCTCACAAACAATAAAGTACAACCAAAATTCATTAGCAATGCATGAAAAGTCATAATCGAAAAAATTAAATTTCAAGAACAAGAGCAATTCGGTTTATGCTATATGAGAGGTTTTGTATGCAAATGATGGCTGGGATTGGTTTATGGATATCCAAGGAATCATTCCATGTCTTAAAATTACCTTCAAATGCCTTGTATATTAAAAACCGAATTTGAAGTTTTGTGTGGTTTTTGAAAATATGAACTTACACTTTGGAGGCTGGATTTCGTGTTCTCTTGTTAGGGTTATCTCATGTACTTATAGTGTGATCAATTAGGTCAGAAAAAATTGATGTTTGTGTGGAAGATTTGATCCAAAAAGATTCAAAAAGATAAGCTTTGAAATTCAAATATTTTTGCATAAACACTTTCTATTTCAAGCCAATCAACATTATCTTTGTATCAATTTGATCCATGCTGAATTCATGACCTTCTAGAATCAAAAATAATTTTAAATCTTCACATTTAATATTTTATTTAAATTTAAAATGATTTTTAGTATAAAAAATCATAATAAATTAATTAAATAAAATAAAAATTATGAAAATATTAAAGAATTTTCGTGCATGATGTCATGGATTGCTTTGGGTCATTAAAAGTTCAGCCCACTTAGCAAAATTTGGTTTTAAACCTCCATTTGCTTCATAAACTTCCCTAAAATTTCCCAACTTTGCAAGGGCACACATCCTTCAATTTTAATGCTATGAGGGTGTTCTTGGACATTTTGGAAATCTTGAAGAGTCCTCTAACCAACCCCACTGGTTTCATGTCCATATCATTTACCAATCTCAAGTTATGCCCTTTTGAAGTTGTTGACTTTTTGTTGACTTTCAAAAGGACCTATAATGTCTTAGCTCATACCTTCCAAATGAAGCATTTTTGGGCTTGGCTTGTGAGACACAAAGTTGTAGAGAATTCAATTTCCTTCAAAATGAGCTTTGGATGGAGACTTGGTGATGAAGCATGTGAAAGTTATGGCTGGTCAAAGTTCAGTTGACTTTTACTAAGGAAACCCTAATTTAGAAACTCCTGATTCTTGATGATCTGAAATCTCCTTGATGAATCATGATCAACCCTTGATCAAATGATGAATTTTACTTCATATACTTGATGTTGGCAAAAAATCATGAAGTTTGACTTTGGTTTGACCACAGTTGACCTTAGTTTGACTTTTTAACTGCTTTGACTGATTTTGACTAATCTGATCATCTGACTGAGCAAACTTTTGAGAAAAGTCTTGAAACTTGTCATGGGGGTTCTTACACACATATAAGATGTTATGAAGCTCACTTGAAGTCTTGGAAGTCCATTTAGCCTGATTAAAGTCAAAACCCTAGTTTTGGATGCACTGCTTAGGAGGTGCATTGTCTGAGGGAATTGTCAACTCTTCTGACTATTTGTGAACTTTGTGAACCTTGTGAACCATCATAAGATATCTTGTGAACCTTGTGAACCTCATGGGAGGTCTTATGAACCTTGTGAACCTCATAAAGTGTCTTGTAGACTTCATGAACCTCATGAAAGGTCTTGTAAGTATTGTGAATCTTGTGAACCTTGTGAACCTCATAAAGTGTTTTGTAAACTTCATGAACCTCATGAAAGGTCTTGTGAACCTTGTGAACCTTCTTAGCACACAAAGTCTTGTATTGTGAGGGCAAATTTTGGGGTGCAACAGATGCAATGCAAATGCAAGGACATATGATCAAACTGGAACTGTCTGGATACTGGATATCGGAGCCAAGTGACCAGAAACCCGAATCCTCTGAATAATAACCCATAAGAACTCAAATAATCTCAGATAAACCTAGATCAAGCATTTGATAAACTCAAGAACTCCAGGATCAAAGTAATCGTATCAGAACATAAAACTGCACTGGTTAGGGGTGTTCATTGGTTCGGGAAAATCCGAACCAAACCGGAATCCAAACCAAACCAATGTGTTTGGGTTGGGCATTTTTCCATTTCGCGCATAAACTGAACCAAACCAATTAAAATCGATGTTAATTGGTCCGGGCAACAGATTTCTAATTTGTTACCCGTAAACCCAAACCAATAACAATCAATGTAATTAATTCATATAATAAACTTTTAATTTTAATTGAGTTATTACTTATTTATTTGAATGAAGAGAATAATTGTTATAACAATTATCAAGTACAAACCATAATAAAAGAAATAAAGAGGCAGTCTCTAGACATTTCCAATGAAAATCGAAACAACATCTTTTAAATTATCACAAGCGTATCAATCAATAATGAAATATAGAGAAATGAAACATTAAAAGTCACAACCATTATAAATCAAACTCACAAATTGCAAACTACAAGTATATGTAAACCGTAAGCTTCTTCCCAAATCGCAAAACATCAAATCACAAGTATCTAAAACTGCAAACCTTTAATTTTATGTTAAGGAATGAAGTATGATTATGCAATAAAATTGTTTTGAGTTACTAAATTTTAAGTGAAATAAACAATTATATGACTATGGTGGTCATAACATATTTAAAAATATGTGTGTGTCATGTGTTCAATATTTATTTTTCATATTTTAGCGTGTAAACAAATAATTTAAAAAATATATTTTTGTATATTTATTTTTAATATATCCGATCAATCCAATCCAAACCAATCCATTATGTTTTGGATCGGTTTGGTTTGGGCTTTATTGCAAAAATATAGAAATCCAATCCAAACCAATCCATTTATTTTTCATTGGTTCGGGTATCGGATTCTCTCGAAACCAAACCAAACCGGCCCGCGAACACCCCTAGCACTGGTAATGAGGGTATGATGAGGTCAAGGGTTCCTGCAAACCTATAAACCCCTCTCATTCTCACGGGTGTGCTCCGGGTCAAACATCACGGACACTCAAAGCCGAATAGAAATAATACGTTAACCATTTATGAGAAATGGCTCATGACCAGATTAGGGAACTGGTTTGGCATTATGTATTACTTAGGGAGGTCTCAACGTGAGCTTGGGAAAACAAGCATCCCTTATAAGTTCCCAGCTTTGAGCGTTGAAATTGAGAAACAATAGTACATTCAGCCCGTAGGATACAATACTATTTTCATACGACCAGATGCTTTGACTGAGTTCCTATACGAGAACCAGACCATCCTATGTGAGTCCCCAGTGAACCCTCGGGTGCGAATGGGTTTGCCACGAAATGTGGAAAGCCACTGTCACCACTAGAGAGGGTTGTCTCCACAAAGGTTCTCAATGATCGGTCCCCAGATGCACATAACTATCAAGGTCATATCCCGAAGTGGAGGAAATCCCCACACAAGATATTTCCAAGACAGTCGCAGTCTGGGTGTGAAGCACATCGCCACTCATCATGCCACATGCGAGTACAATGTGTCCATACTAATCCTAGGGTGTACTCAAGCCGGGTATTTGGCTTATCTCACAGTAACCCCATCCCACAGAAAAAATGTAAACCAACACGGTCCAGACAGTCCAGTAATATATGATGCATGAAAATAAATATTGAAAACTGTAAATAAAGCTGTAAATAAAACTATAAATAAAATACAGTAAAATAAACACACATCAACATACAGATAAACACCCAAAGAAACAAAGGCAGACAGGCACTAGGATTGACTCTCAAGGGGAAACCATAGATTATGGGCTCTGTCCCCAGCAAAGTCGCCAGCTGTCGCTCCCGAGATTTTCATCCTAGTACAAACGCGAAAGTGGCGCGGAAAAGGTGGAGTCGCCAGTCATGCATTTTTAACCCGAATGAATGGGAAAGGTAATGATGCACAAACCGAAGAGAGAAGGAAATGACAAGGTCATGCGAACCAAAGATCTGGGTTAGGGAGTCGGTTACGACCTGGGAAGGTATTAACACCCCAGACCGTCCGCCATACCCGACAATATCCACATTTGTTTGTCTATTTCAAAGGGTGAGAAATAAGATGTTGCTGAACAAAACCGCTGACTGGAATGAAATGGAAAGGGAACTGGAAAAGAGATCGAAAAGGGAAAATGGGGAAAAATGTAGGGAAATAAAAAGTGTGCTCGAACGGGCCCTACCCCGTTGCCTACGTACCTCATCGGGAAAATGAGGATCAGAGTCGACGTAGTTCACCTAACTAAGGCGGAAACTATTTATTTGTGTTTTTTAGAGCTGAACTGTTTATGTCTATGCTCAGGTGTTGTAGGCTCGTCTGGTACGAGTGCGTTACCGTCTTGCAAATGAGACAAGTCGTCGTAAGTTCGCGTTTAGAGTGAATGAGGTGAGAAAAGAATTCACGAAGGAAAAGACGAGTGTTGTTTGTTTACTGTGTTTTAAAGAAGTGTTTTTTGAGATTGTTTTTTGTGAAACATTCTCATACTAAGACTTGTTCATCATGGTAGATACCTTACACCTCGCCCCAAAATGAGACGTGTATAAGTAACCCACTGCAAAGTCTCATGGAGTACGATAAGATCAACCTTTATTAGGTGTTTTTTTACTTTTCTTTTGAGATGAGAAAGAAAGCAAAGTGAACCAAAGGTAAAAGTCTAAGGGGATAAAAGGGATGCCTTACTTTTCTTTTGTCATGCATGAATGAACCTAGGTTAGTGCGGTTTTCTAATCCTAACGAGAAAAAGGAAATAAAAGGGAATTAGAAATCAAGTTACTTCCCAAGGAAGTTAAGTCATTTGTAAAGGGGATTAACATGAAGTTATGTAAAATAAACGCAAAATGCTAAAGCAAACGCACTTTGAAAGCGTAAAGAATTTTAAAAGAGAAAGGTTGTGTGAACTTACCTCCACCTCCCTACAAAACAATGGTTAGTAGGATAAACATGATAAAAATAAAGAGGTAAACAAGTACCAAATATTTCCTAATACCTTTAGGACCTAATCTAGACTCAATCCTAAGTCTAAGGGACCTAAAACTATGCAAAGCAAAAATCCAGCAACTACTACAACTCCTATGGCACAAACAGCTACCAAATGCAATGCAAAAATGCAAACAGCCTATTACAGCTAACAATCAGCATGCAAAATAGGTGTAAGAAGACAAAACAATTTAATGCAACATGTTTTTACAGCCACTGCATCAAAATACAGCTATGAAAACAAGACAGATTTGAATGATTTTCAATTATGCATACAATGAGTGGTAACTAATGAACAAACATCATATAACATGATCAAAGCAACATCAACATGAAAGATTAACATGGATTATGAACATATGAGTGTTTGCAATGACTTGCTTATTAAAGAATGCACAAAAATAACAAAAGCAACAAGTATGCATTTTCAAGTTTTGAGCAAATAAGCACAAAATATGAAGTATGAACATGTATCCCCTAAGATCAACACTAAGAATGCAATCAATACCAAAATCAGAACTGACATCAACATGGAATTGTGATCAAGAAAGCAAGCAAGAATAATGAACATACATGTGATCATACATTTTCAAGCAAAAACACAACATAGCATTTAAGCAAGCAATCAATCGAAACATGCATGGATCGCAAAGATGAAGCAAAACTGAACTTGAAACAATTAATTGCATGTAATCAAAGAGTTTGAACATAGCACCAAAATTCACAAATCATTTCATGCATACTTTCACAAATAAGCACAAAATATGAAAAAAGTAACGAATACGCATGTCGAAACGACTCGAAACTATGGAATCAAACACCTAAAACGTTCTTGAAAAATCCCTAAAATCATGATCTATCAACCTATGAAGATTAAGGGCACAATTAAAAGCAAGCAAGCAATGAAACAAACAATTTGCGCAATTCTAAATAGCGTTAACTGATTAACGCTATAGGTTAATCGGTTAACGGCCCTAAAACTCCAACAATCAGGTATGAAAAACACGTGTTAACCGGTTAACACTGAACATAATGCAAAAATAAGCCACGAAATAAGTACTTTCAGCCACTAACTTACTTCTAGAGACTCCTATCACATCCATGAACATGCTAGCACAAATTTTCTATTCAAATATAGATTCCAAACACCTATTGGCACCAAGAACTAGCTATATTCTAGCTACTAACAAGTAAATTGAACAAATCGCAAGCAAATCGATGAATCTATTCAAAACACAAGCAAACGATCAAATAATGCCATACAACGAGATGAAGTGAATAAATTAAAAGTGAAAAGCGGTTTTGGATTCACCAACCTACAAAGTGGAGGATTGCTTTGGTGATTGTTGCGAGTTGATCGATGCACGAATGAAGAGAATACCGGAGACTTCAAGCTTCGATCAGCGGAATGCAAAATAAATGCAATGGGTGAAGATCTTGATGAATACTTGCAAAATCACTTCCAATAAGCTCAAATCAATCCAAAACAGCTTGCAACTTATCCAATAAGCTATGAAATTGATACTTGAAAGGAGGTTTAACTTCAAACTCCTCAAGTTTCAATGTGAAACTTGAAGAATCTTTTGTGAAGAAGCTTTGGTGAGGGTTGAAAATGGAGGGAAATTGAGAGAAAAAGAGAGAGATGAAGAGAAATTGTTGAAGTTTTGAGAAAAATGGTGGAACTTATGCCAAGACCTTTTTTTGGAGTGAAGAGATCTTTTTTATAGTGGTTAGGGTTGGAGTGAGGGTTATGTTAGGGTTTAGGCTTGGGTCCTAAGCTAAGGGTGGGAGTTAGTTAAAGTTGGTTAGGGTTTCTAGAATATTCCTTGGAATATTAGGAATATTCCTTGGAATAGTGCTAGAAGAATCTAGAAGGTGGTGGAAAATGCTAGAATATGGTAGAAGCACAAAACAAAGGGAAAATGGAAAAAGGAGGGAAACATCAACTAAAATTTGAAATATTTTTCAAATTTTCGCATGCGTTAACCGATTAACGCCCTGGGTTAACCGGTTAACGGACTAAAAACTTGAATTTTCCTTTTTTTTATGGGAAACCTCGGGAATGCATCCGTACCGTCCATTTTTGAGTTGATCTTGATTTTAAACCTTTTGTGGATGGCATTGAGCTTCTTGTAAAGTCACTTGGATCTTAGCTTAACTTTGAATAATCAAATTGCAGGATGATTGATCATATGCCTTATGCTTGTGATCATGGATGCTTATGCTTCATTTTTCTATGCAAAAATGTTTGAACATGTATGCAATATGCTATGCTACATGACATGAATATGAGAGGAAATATTTTGGGGTGTTACACATAACTAACCATTAACTTTGTGATCTCACAACTTAAGACATCTAATCTACGATTTCTCAATCCAACATGCAACCAATACACCCGTCTATCTAGCAGTACAAGATTAGTAATTAAAATTTTTGCCATCTCAATTCCATCTTGGAACATCCAATGATCTAATTATTCTCATTAATTCTATCGTCAACCTTCAAATTGTTACAAGTCATACCCATGTGAACAAACTACACTACCTCGCACTCCCGTTGCGCACTATGTTTACATACCACTTTCAAATGCAACAAGTTCACGTCCAACTTCTTATGCTTTCTAGCAATCGCCATACATCATCATTCAAATTTAGTATATCCAACATTCTTCCCACTAGGTTTTCTTTCAACTAGACACAAAGCCCTGAACTGCTAACTCAATTCCAACTGTCTCTACTCATCAGATCGAACAGATACAAAGACTTTCGACTTACTTCATCAGGAGTCCCCAATCCACCTTGTCATATCATACTCTAATCCATTAGACCAAATAATCATCCTACTTTTATGATTATTGATCACTCCAAATTCTAGGTCCATAAAACCATATTCCTTAATCATTCAACACATCCACTACCACAACCCTAATCCAAATCTTGAGTAAAATGGATCCTTTCCTGTATCCTTTATTTTCGTAAAGCATAAACTATAACTTTACCATCTTATATTCATTCTCTGCCAAACATGTCACCCACAAATCTCAACACTCCACAAACGACGTATTAGGATTAGACCAAATCAAAATGGAACTATAGCCGACTTATACTTAGGTCCTCAAAACCCTCCTATTATAAACATCCCAACATATAATCTTAATTTTCACAAGTTAATTAAGATAACATAATTGCTAACTTGAAAAATACCTTACAAAACTTGTATCCAAAACATCTTAATTTCATTTTACCTACTTCAAAGCTTCCTCATTGTAGGACTACGTCATATCTTATGGACTTACAACAATACCTTCATTTGACTTGACCTAAACACTCAACATCACCTCTACCAACCAAAAATCACTCTTTGACAACTTATCATACAACTTTACTTCCTTCAATTAATAATTATAATTAAATTTCCAATCATTCCACACCTTTTATTTATCCCTTCATTAGGTCACCTTGCCAAATCTTCAAATATTAAGTCCCATGTATTCTCGATTCATGAATTCTATAAAAGACAATGGTTGCATACTTTTCATTCTATAATCGTCTTATCAACCCAAGGCATATAAGCATACATCTATCTTACCATTAATGTCCCACATTGTTTACGGTTGTTGATTCCAATTACCAC
Source organism: Lathyrus aphaca (assembly GCA_963966055.1). Taxonomy (NCBI): domain Eukaryota; kingdom Viridiplantae; phylum Streptophyta; class Magnoliopsida; order Fabales; family Fabaceae; genus Lathyrus; species Lathyrus aphaca. The sequence continues at coordinate 405,098,598 of OZ014519.1, read as the reverse complement.
ACTTCGTACTCATTCTTCACCTCATAGTCCACTAATACCATCAGGGAACTTCAACCCATTTATGATACATCATGCCTCAAATCCAAGTTATCCCGAACACAACTGTGAATTCCATACTACTCCCTAACCAACACACAATCCCAAGCCATCGTTCTCTTCTTAACCAATCATACCAAAATTCTCCATGGTGGCATTTCTGATTTCATAATTTCCCCTTTTATCAAATCCTGCGACTACTCTTTTCTATCATACTGACATCTCGTACAATACCATAGAATCCAGGACCACAAACAGAATTCCAATACAATTCCATCTTCCTCTCCTAACGGAACATCTGATACCTTTTACCAAAACAACTCCAAAATCCACGCACAACCAGTAGTCCGTCGTTGTGACCTTATTTATAATTCCCATAACACCATCTTTGCATCCATGGAAAACCTCACATTCCTGAATCCGTCTCACCTTCAGCTATAGGAATTTACATCGACTAATCCAAACACTCTGCAAGTACCTGACTTAACTCCATACCATTCACTGCACATGATACTATATCTTAGCAAGTCAAGGCTATCCTATCCAACATGATCCCGTCTGTAATCAACAAAAGATTAAGGGTGATCAGTTCCTCAATTTTTTGATATACATCCGACAATCATGATGGGGTGTAAACCATCCTCACCAAGTCATAATAGCGTTCAACTACACAATACATCATCCTCTCAACGATTGGAAAACACACTGTTTAACTCAATCCATTCATTCAAAGAATAACATCGCCTTGTTCCGACTTAAAGATAACTTTGTACCTCCTAAGGAAACACGTCAGGATACTCCACACATCATCAGCTCACAACTGGCCTAAAACATCGCTTTCCCCCATTCACTAGGAGGCGAACTGTTGGTGTAAGCCCTAGAGGCCAATACTTTTTGGTACTTGTATCGGATTATTCGTTTAATAATAAAAGGCATTTCTTTATTATGTTTGTCTTTCAGAATAATAAAGTCCCTAGAATAGTTAGTCTGTTTAATGAAATGTTAAGTGTGACTTAATCATGAGATCCCATTAAACATAAAGACATTATTCTTAAAATATCCGTAGTCAAGCTTTATTGCAAAGTGGGATAACATTAAAGCATTGAGACTATTATGAAGATAGACTGATGATCACATCTCATGGATCATGGATAAAGAGTTATCAAGTCTTGACATAGGTATAAATATTAGGAGTAATATTTATACTGGATTGACCCGCTATGAGAATACTACATAGTATGTTATGCAAAGTGTCATAAGTTATTCTCATGGTGATAATGGTGTATTACCACCCTTCGACCTGAAACCACTATGGACCCTAGATGTAGAGTCGGGTGCTTTATTGCTGATCAAACATTATCCGTAACTGGATGATCATAAAGACAGTTGATGGGTACTCCACGAAGCATGCTGAGGGACATGAGTGTCCTAGATGGAATTTGCCAATCCTGCATAACAGGAGAAATGTCTAAGGGCCCAATATTGAACTGGACAAGGATGACACAGTGTATGCCTTGTGTTCAATATAGACATAGGGGCAAAAAGGTAATTGTACAAACATATATTATCACGGAAAAGGTTTTGTCAGATCACATGACATTTTCGTGACTTGGGTAGCAGTGATGTGTTGCTAGATACCGCTCACTGTTTATTATGTTAAATATATAATTTAATATAATTACCAACGTTACGAAATCCTACAGGGTCACACACATAAGGACAGTTTGATGAGAGATAGAGAAATCAAAGGAACACCGTAAGGTACGGTGCACTTAAGTGAAAATAGAAATTCGGATAATATAATAATAATTATTGTTATTATAAAATAATAATAAAATAAATATATTTATTATAATAATAGTTATTATAATAATATATAATATTATTATGGATCATGTGAATTGGGCTTTTAGCCCGCAGCCCACAAGAGAGTCTATAAAAGGAACCCTTGTGATGAAGCTTTCACTTGATGCAATTTCGTTTTTGATTCTCACTCAAATAATTCCGTTCGTAAGCAGCTAGCACTGTGACCGGAAGCTGTTCGTGTGGACTGAGTAGAGGCGTTGCACTTCATCAACGCTTGTGATCGCTGCATCAAAGATCTGAATCGCCACAAAGAGGTAACGATTCTATCACTGACCATGCTCATTCGTAAGGATCACTAAAGGAAAATTTTTGTTTTCCGCTGCGTTTAGATCGCTATTTTCCTTCAGTGGTATCAGAGCCACTTACGAAACCATGGATCTGATAGCTGTTAAATTTCCGTTTTTTTTTCTGTATTTGATTCGATTAAAACACAGAACGAATTTAACAATAAATGATTAATTAAATTTGGCATCTGTTATGTACGATTTGGATGATTGATGTTGATTATGCTTCAGAAACCGACATTAGTATGGTGAAGTTGTGCGATACATTGATCATCCATAGGTTACACAATTAGATCGATCACTTTTATATAAGATATAAGAAATTCTGATGCAAAGATGGTATATGGGATATACTGTTTTGATTTCATCCATTCAATCACATAAGGATTGTAATTCTTTTGAAAGATCATCATTTTCATTCGCTTCGGAATCCGACGTTAGTATGGTGAAGCAATGACATGTTGATCTATCATATTGAGTTATCAATCGAGTTGTGTTTGACGGCATGAAATTGTTGCATTAGGATTAATGGCAGTACAAGTGTTGTATTGCCGCAGACTTTTCCGGTTGGGGTTGTAAATGCACAAAAGTTGTGCAGGAAACGACGTGAAATACAATGAAGTGTTCATAAAAATTTTCGTCGGGGCGCTGCCCCTAACAACCCCGCAAGGAGGCGCTGCCCCCTTGACCCCCGGCTAAGTATGCAAAGTGTGATCAATCAGCCGAAATTTAATTTAGTTTATTTAATTATCGGAATTTTAAACTAATAATAAAAGTGTGTTTATTATTATTTATTTGTGGTGATCAGTTATGGCCTTAGTTTATCCTTTATTATTGTTTTGGGATTTTTAAATACGGCCTGCGTGTCGTGCCTCTCTCTCTCAATCTCTTTATGTAACTTCTTTTCTCATCTCACTCCCTCGTATGTAAAACGAGTTTTCTTATATGTAATGTAATATTATGTTATGAAGAAAAAAGAAGTATTCAATATTAAAGGAGGATAACCTTGGAGATCATGCTTGGAGAAGCTTAGATCGTTATTAGGTTAGCTTAGGTTCTCTCATTGGCTTGAGAGAACAATTGCGTTAGGGGCCATAATTGTATCTTTTTATATGTATGTTGATGCATGTAATTGTATGTTGATGCATGTGAGAGACATTTTGCATGTTAAGCAGGTGAGATCAAACTAATAACAAATTCCCTCAAAATTAAATATTAAGTTTATGCTTTCCAATTTTTAGCACTCATCAAGACTAGTATCGAGCATTGTAGGTTTCGCCTACGCGAGGTGCATGTTCTATATTAGTAAGGTGTGATGGGATAATTGTAATATCCAATTGCTAAAACAATGGGTCAAACTTAACTAAACAAATTATAATAAGATTATACATGTTTAGAAGCAAGAATTGGGAATGATTCATGTGATGGATCAGAATAAGGAGTTATTCACCCAATTGAAAATATTCGAGAGTTGTATGAGATACAATTGGAAGGAGTTCCTACCTAAATAACTTAGTTTTGTGTAATCAGCCTAACGCTGACTTAAAACAAAGTGAAACATGGATCTCGACCCACTAGAAAGTCTTCCAACGGGATTTTCCGAATCAAATGATGAGGGTCATTTGTTTTGAATAAAATAGTGGGAGCATATTTGATTAAAGGCCTAATTAAATATGTTGTTTTTAATGATACTTATATTTTCATATTTCTCTTGTAGATTACCATGACAACAAACACATCGAACAATATTTTGCGATCCATCCTAGATAAGGAAAAATTGTCTGGGACAAATTTCCTGGATTGGCACCGTAATCTGAGGATTGTCCTCAAGCACGATAAGAAGCTGTATGTCTTGGAGACACCAGTTCCTGAGGAGGAACCTCCTAGTTCTGCACCAAAGGCAGAAAGAGATGCTTATAAGAAGCATTTCGATGATGCCAATGAAACCGCTTGCCTCATGCTTGCTACCATGAACTCTGAGTTGCAAAAGCAACACGAGAACATGTCTGCGTTCGATATGATCGGACATCTGAAAATGCTTTATCAAGAGCAAGCAAGAAATGAGAGGTTTCAGGTTTCAAAGTCCCTTTTTAACAGCAAGTTAGCTGAGGGAGCCCCTGTAAGTCCCCATGTACTCAAGATGATTGGGTATGTGGAGAACCTTGACAGATTAGGGTTTCCCCTAGGAAAAGAACTTGCGATTGATCTGATCTTGAAATCGTTGCCAGAGAGCTTCAGTCAGTTTGTCCTGAATTTCAATATGAATGACTTGGACAAAAGTCTTCCAGAACTGCTAGGCATGTTGAGAACTGCTGAGCAGAATATGAAGACAAAAGGGAAATCCATTCTGATGGTCAGTAATGGAAAGAAACAGAACAAGAGGCCCATCAAACAGGGTGGTAGAGGGAAAGGCAAGGAAGTTGCCAAACCCAAACCCACTCCTCCTGTTTTGAAGCCTAGTGGAGGAATAGCAAAGGAGGGCACTTGCTTCCATTGCGGTAAGACCGGACATTGGAAGAGAAATTGCCCAAAGTACCTGGAAGATAAGAATAATGGAGTAGAGACTTCAAATTCAGGTATTTTTGTTATTGAAATTAATTTATCTACTTCTGCATCATGGGTATTAGATACTGGATGCGGTTCTCACATTTGTACTAATGTGCAGGGGCTAAAAAGGAGTAGAGATTTGGCAAAAGGTGAAGTTGACCTACGAGTTGGCAATGGAGCAAAGGTTGCTGCTTTAGCTATAGGAACTTATGTTTTAACTTTACCTAGTGGTTTAATAATTCAGTTAGAGAACTGTTATTATGTACCTGCAATTAGCAGGAATATTATTTCCGTTTCTTGTTTGGACAAGTTTGGTTTTTCATTCATAATAAAGAACAATTGTTGCTCCATTTATTTGAATGATATATTCTATGCTACTGCAAAAATGAATAATGGACTATATGTCCTTGATCTTGAAATGCCAATTTATAACATTAATACTAAAAGGTTGAAACCTAATGAGTTGAATCCAACTTACCTTTGGCACTGTCGATTAGGCCACATAAATGAGAAACGCATTTCCAAACTCCATAAAGATGGACTCTTGGACTCTTTTGATTATGAATCATATGAGACATGCAGATCTTGTTTAATTGGAAAGATGACAAAGTCCCCATTCACAGGAAAAGGTGAAAGGGCTAATGATCTTTTGGCACTCATACATACTGATGTATGTGGACCACTGAACATACCAGCCAGAGGAGGTTTTCAGTACTTCATCACTTTTACTGATGACTTCAGTAGATACGGATATGTGTATTTAATGAAACACAAATCTGAGTCCTTTGAAAAGTTCAAGGAATTCAAGAATGAAGTGCAAAACCAACTAGGTAAGAATATTAAAGTTCTTCGATCAGATCGAGGCGGTGAATATTTAAGCCTAGAATTTGATGACCATCTAAAAGAGTATGGGATTCTATCCCAACTTACTCCTCCTGGAACACCACAATGGAATGGTGTATCTGAGAGAAGAAATCGAACCTTGTTAGACATGGTCCGATCCATGATGAGTCACGCCGATCTTCCAAACTCCTTTTGGGGACATGCATTATTAACAGCAGCTTACACACTTAACCGTGTTCCATCCAAAAAGGTTGATAAGACACCATATGAGATATGGAGTGGTAAGAAACCACATATGTCTTACATGAAGATTTGGGGTTGCGAAGTTTACGTCAAACGACAAATTTCAACCAAGCTTGAGCCCAAATCTGACAAATGCTTATTTGTGGGATATCCTAAAGAAACAAGAGGATATTACTTCTACAATCCTTCTGAGGGCAAAGTGTTTGTCGCTCGAACTGGAGTCTTTCTGGAAAGGGATTTTATTTCCAAAGGAAACAGTGGGAGGAAAATAGAGCTTGAAGAAATTCAAGAATCACAAAACATTGAAACACCTATGGAGGAACTAGAGCAGGAAACACAAGTAGTTGTGGAAGAGCAACCTGCTCAAGTAGAACAAGACCAGCGTAGGTCAAGCAGGACACGTCACCAACCTGAGAGATATGGATATCTCATAAGTGATCAGGGTGATGTATTACTCATGGATCAAGATGAGCCTGTGACCTACAAAGAGGCCATAACTGGTCCTGAGTCTGAGAAGTGGCTAGAAGCCATGAAATCTGAGATGGATTCCATGTACACAAACCAGGTTTGGACCTTGGTAGAACCTCCTATAGGAGTTAACCCTATAGGATGCAAGTGGGTCTTCAAGAAGAAGACTGACATGGATGGTAAGGTACATACCTATAAAGCAAGACTGGTTGCAAAAGGCTATAAACAAATTCATGGGGTTGACTATGATGAAACCTTTTCACCAGTTGCAATGCTTAAATCTGTTCGGATTTTACTTGCCATCGCTGCATATCATGATTATGAAATATGGCAGATGGATGTCAAAACTGCTTTCCTTAATGGGAATCTTCTTGAGGATGTGTACATGACACAACCTGAAGGATTTGACATACCACAAGATGCCCAAAAGATATGCAAGTTACAGCGATCAATCTATGGATTGAAGCAAGCTTCCAGAAGCTGGAATCTTCGTTTTGATGAAACCGTAAAACAATATGGATTCATCAAAAATGAAGATGAACCTTGTGTCTACAAGAAGGTTAGTGGGAGCATGATCGTGTTTCTGGTATTATATGTAGATGACATATTACTCATTGGAAACGATGTCCCTACCTTGCAACAAGTGAAGACTTGGTTAGGGAATTGTTTTTCTATGAAAGACCTAGGTGAAGCAGCCTATATATTAGGAATTAGGATCTATAGAGATAGATCACAAAAACTGCTTGGCCTAAGTCAGAGTACATACATAGATAAAGTGTTGAGACGCTTTAATATGCATGATTCCAAGAAAGGATTCATACCTATGCAACATGGTCTGTGTTTATCAAAAACACAATCCCCTTCAACTAAGGAAGAAAGGGATCGCATGAATAAGATTCCATATGCATCTGCAATAGGATCTATCATGTATGCCATGTTATGTACTCGACCAGATGTCTCGTATGCATTAAGTGCAACGAGTAGGTACCAATCTGATCCCGGTGATTCTCACTGGGTAGCTGTCAAGAATATCCTTAAGTACTTGAGAAGGACTAAGGATTCATTCTTGATATATGGAGGTCAGGAAGAGCTTAATGTAATTGGTTACACTGATGCTAGCTTCCAGACAGATAAGGATGATTTTAGATCACAATCTGGTTATGTGTTCTGTCTCAATGGTGGCGCTGTGAGCTGGAAAAGTTCAAAGCAGGAAACAGTTGCTGATTCTACAACTGAGGCCGAGTATATTGCTGCCTCAAATGCAGCAAAGGAAGCTGTTTGGATCAAGAAGTTCATTAGTGAACTTGGCATAGTCCCAAGCATTGTGGATCCCATTGGTTTATATTGTGATAACAATGGTGCTATCGCACAAGCTAAGGAGCCTAGATCTCACCAACGATCCAAACACATACTTAGGCGTTATCACCTCATTCGAGAGATAATCGATCGGGGAGATGTGAAGATATGCAGAGTACCTACACTTGACAATATCGCTGACCCATTAACAAAGCCTCTTGCGCAACAGAAGCATGATGGTCATACTAGATCTATGGGTATTAAGGGTATGCCTAATTGGCTCTAGTGCTAGTGGGAGATTGTTGGTGTAAGCCCTAGAGGCCAATACTTTTTGGTACTTGTATCGGATTATTCGTTTAATAATAAAAGGCATTTCTTTATTATGTTTGTCTTTCAGAATAATAAAGTCCCTAGAATAGTTAGTCTGTTTAATGAAATGTTAAGTGTGACTTAATCATGAGATCCCATTAAACATAAAGACATTATTCTTAAAATATCCGTAGTCAAGCTTTATTGCAAAGTGGGATAACATTAAAGCATTGAGACTATTATGAAGATAGACTGATGATCACATCTCATGGATCATGGATAAAGAGTTATCAAGTCTTGACATAGGTATAAATATTAGGAGTAATATTTATACTGGATTGACCCGCTATGAGAATACTACATAGTATGTTATGCAAAGTGTCATAAGTTATTCTCATGGTGATAATGGTGTATTACCACCCTTCGACCTGAAACCACTATGGACCCTAGATGTAGAGTCGGGTGCTTTATTGCTGATCAAACATTATCCGTAACTGGATGATCATAAAGACAGTTGATGGGTACTCCACGAAGCATGCTGAGGGACATGAGTGTCCTAGATGGAATTTGCCAATCCTGCATAACAGGAGAAATGTCTAAGGGCCCAATATTGAACTGGACAAGGATGACACAGTGTATGCCTTGTGTTCAATATAGACATAGGGGCAAAAGGGTAATTGTACAAACATATATTATCACGGAAAAGGTTTTGTCAGATCACATGACATTTTCGTGACTTGGGTAGCAGTGATGTGTTGCTAGATACCGCTCACTGTTTATTATGTTAAATATATAATTTAATATAATTACCAACGTTACGAAATCCTACAGGGTCACACACATAAGGACAGTTTGATGAGAGATAGAGAAATCAAAGGAACACCGTAAGGTACGGTGCACTTAAGTGAAAATAGAAATTCGGATAATATAATAATAATTATTGTTATTATAAAATAATAATAAAATAAATATATTTATTATAATAATAGTTATTATAATAATATATAATATTATTATGGATCATGTGAATTGGGCTTTTAGCCCGCAGCCCACAAGAGAGTCTATAAAAGGAACCCTTGTGATGAAGCTTTCACTTGATGCAATTTCGTTTTTGATTCTCACTCAAATAATTCCGTTCGTAAGCAGCTAGCACTGTGACCGGAAGCTGTTCGTGTGGACTGAGTAGAGGCGTTGCACTTCATCAACGCTTGTGATCGCTGCATCAAAGATCTGAATCGCCACAAAGAGGTAACGATTCTATCACTGACCATGCTCATTCGTAAGGATCACTAAAGGAAAATTTTTGTTTTCCGCTGCGTTTAGATCGCTATTTTCCTTCACGAACAACAAGGACACCTGTCTGCCTCTCTTCGAGAGTAACAGCATTCTCCAAATAATTGAACATTCCATACAATACTCCATCTTACAGCGACACGATACCCCATCTCTCAACATCGGGAATATCCACGTGAAACAGACGTTTCTCCCTCACTTGTTTCATTCCCAACCTGCAATGGAAAACAAAACAAGTACCGACAGTGTTCTCACACACATGTTGCATACTAAAAACAACACAACTACGCAACCTGGCCAGACGGACCGACCTGCTCTGATACCACTTTGTAAAACCCAAAATACTCCCCACAAATTTACATTTAAAATCAGAGTAAATAAAAATCATCATTTTATTTTGAGTGTCACAATCAACAAAACTCATGGCTCAATGTGATACGTCTTACAAAATATTTTAAGTTGTAGCGAAAAACTCGAAAGAAACATAAAGTAAGATTCATTTACAAGATGTTTTTCTAAAATAAGTAAACAACAAGAATATCATCGACCCGAAACCCCAAAGCACGTATCATATCTGACTAATCTAAGTGTGAAGTACACTGACTTCACCGACCTCCACTATACTAATCCTGATCACCTGCATGTTACCGACATAAGGGTAACATTCAAACAGAAGGGGTGAGATAGTTACATCATCAAAAGAGAAAGATAATAAGAATCAAGCAAGTGTCGAAAATTAGATCACCACTTCATAACAACAACAACAACAACTAAACAAATACACCACAACACATATCACACCATGCACATCAACAACAACTTATGCAATGCGACTCTACTTGACTCTATGCATGTGGTACCATAATCCGATCTCTATTTCAAGATCCAGTTCCCGTCAGAACTATCGACCCCTCTTTCATGGTCTAGTATGACCCCTATTTCATGATCACACCCATCGACCCCTATTTCATGGTCCAGTATGACCCCTATTTCATGGTCCAGTATGGCCCCTATTTCATGGTCCAGTATGACCCCTATTTCATGATCACACCCTCGTACAATCCCTATTTTATGATAGCACCATCCACTGTGATTGTACACAATCACACCATCAACAATTATGCATATGTCATGCACCATCAATGTCAATATGCAACAACAACAACAATAAACATATAACAACTCATCACAACAATGATTTCATGCATTAGCATCATCAACAACATACAACTACAACGATTTCATGCATTAAAATCATCAACAACATACAACTACAATGAGCTCATGCATTAACATCATCAACAACACATAACCGCATGAATAACATGTATCAACAACCTACAACAACACCTACCAATTACCATAACATGTGTCCACATCTACAACAACAATTTCTAGCAACATCAACAACGTATATCAACAACATACAACAATACCTACCAACTACCACATCATATCACCATAACTACTACAACAACCACATATTACAACAACTTATCAATAACAACATACTATAACAACTTAATAATAACAACAACAACATCATATTACAACAATTTATCAACCACAACATATCATTGCAATTCAACAACAATGACATATCATCACAACTCAACAACAACAACCACATATTACAACAACTTAACAAACACAATATATCATGTTAAAACATCAATGAATACATATACAAAACATTAATACACCATTATAATCATATAATTATTATTGTATCATAAACGTCAACACTCCATCATTATATTCTAGCTCAACGTAAGCATCATTTAACCTTCAACACATAATTAACATCACAAAGTCGTTAGCACTGAATTATCATCGTCTATTCATCAGACTCCATTACAAACAACCTTATCGCATTACCTACATCTCTACATCAATATAACTAATTCCTACACATCGTTTTTACCATCCCTAGTCATAGGACATCACCATTCTCCCATTTAGAACAAGATTCATCATATATAGCAACATGTCTTTAGTTCAATATACAACAACTCACCTTCCAACATAAATTCATATTATTTAAATTATTTCTAGAAACATGAGACTATTTTTAAATGAAAGTAAATTGTCTTAGCTTTGCACAGCTTCGAGTGGTGCACAAATCGGACACCCGAAGCCCAAGATATGAATTTTTGAAGTTTTCGAAGTAATGTTGTCAAGAGCCACTCGCTTAGCGAGCTATTCGCTGTCCCGACAAGAGTCTGCAATGGCAGAACTTCTCCCACTGTGATTTCACACCTTTAAAATGTCTTATTAACCCCAATAATCCCCATTTGAGTCCTTAAACCCCTATCTAACACATATACATCAATCACATCAAACATTACAAAACAAATCATCATATTCATCAATTCTACATCCTTAATCCTAGGTTTTCTCTTAAAAATCCAAATCCCCAACATAACCCTTCAATACATCCACATCATAATCTCCAACAATATAAACATCTACAACAAATATCTCCATAATACATACATCAATAACAACAATCATAACACATTAATTCATCCAAATTCACTCAACCCCCAAACCTCTAATCAACAACACAATCTAATTCTCATTATAAAACCCTTAAGAGACAGAAGAATCCCACCCTTACCTTGGTTTCAACAAGAATTCTCTTATTCCCCGCGGATTCTTCTCTTCAAGCCTTTCACCTTCTCATTCTTCTTCTCTCTATTCACGATCGGTACATCGCTTCACAAAAACACGATTCTCTTTTCTCTTTTCCTTAATTCCAGCATAACCTCTTAGACCCAATCTATGGTCTTTCATATTTACCCTCACTATTTTCACCAAACGACCACCTTACCCTTATCTCTTTATTTTTCCAATTATTTAATTATTCACCAAATAATTATTCAATATAATATAATTTATATAATTAAATATCATATTGAATAATATTTCTTTCTTCCACACACAAAATACCACAAATCCAATTTAATTAATTAAATAAAATTTGGGGCGTTACAGTTCCAGCATGAAGGCTCGACATCCTAGACTATTACTAAAGAAGATTTAAATCTGGTTTAAATCTTCTCCAGGATTATCTCCAACAAATCAACAGTGGATCAACGAATTAGAAAACAAAAGATTGAAGCCCATGGATCAACATAAGATTATAAATAGAAAAACTTAGACTTAGGGCAAAACAATTAATTTTTGTAACACTTTTGTAAAGTAGAAAATAAAGATTTAGGATTTTAAGAGTCGTTGGCTCTTTATGATTTGTAAGTCTCCCTTTGTATCAGTTTGATACACTGTGGTAGGCATATATATGATACATATTCAGAAGTCTTTAGGTAATGAATTGTATATTGTTTTTGGATGAAGCTTTGAAGCAAATCTGAGTTAACTTGTTGGTCAAGAATTCTTTATAGAATTCTGTATTGACAAAGGTTGATGAAGATATGATTTGTGATAAATGGAGTGAGATAGGGTTCTCATGTCAAATATGGATTTCTTTGATAAAGATATCTATTGGATAGTGATTAGGAGATAAAGTTGTAAATGAGGGAGTTTAGCTTTATGATAATACTACAGATAGTGAAATCTTCTTCCTGGATTGGTATCCTCCAGAGTAGGTGAATTGTAGCGAACTGGGTTAACATATTCAATGTTATTTTTATTTTCTACAGATTTACATATTTTGTTATTGTTCTTGATTAACATATTGAGTTAGATGTTGGAACATCTGACATGTTCATGCGCTGATATTGTTAAATACCAGTCTACGCGTCAGATCCTTATTTAACTCATATCAGAGATCAATGTCCCGACAAGTAGTTAAGACATCTGTGATTTGCGTACCAGAATTTTAGTTTTGACAATTAATTATTGCTAATGATAGGTTTACACTTGTTTTTACTAATTTCATATGACATAACATTATTCTTTTTAGCTTTTTGTTAGGGTGGTGCACGACATTCTAAAATAATTTGTAGTCATGTTTCTTATTTCTCACCATTTTATGTTTTTAATTCCACAACAATCAACGCGAGGATACTCTTAATTGAAAACAGGTAGGGAGAAGCAATCTAAGTAATTTAAATATTGAACTGTAGAATCAAAGGGAAGTCTTAATTCCAAAAGCCATTGGCGTTTTACTCCATGAGAAGTGGAATCAATAATATTTATAATTAATATATATATTTTTCTCAATTTGTTGTGTTTGATCTTGTAGGGGTCAGAGAAGTGAAATTAACTACAAATTAGTTAGGGAATAATTAAGAATTAGCTATAGATTATGCTAATAGGATGATGTGTTTGAATTAGTTAGAGATTAATTAGAAATTAGCTATCATTTTTTGGTTTAGATATCGTATTAATAAAAAAAATTAAATGGAAACAATTGAAACGTGACATTCATGTCAATATTTTTTACCACATTGACGATGCCACGTGTCTGACACGTCATAAAAAATTCACATGGCGTGCCACATCATTCACCGTTCAGGAGGGACTAAAGGTAGAGACAAATTTTTTTTTAGATAACTATTGTTTGAAAAAAAAATTTAGAGGACCAAATCTAAAAATTGAGATATTTGTAGGGACATTTTTTTAACCTTTTATTTTAATATTAAATCATTTTAGTATTTTTCACATCCCTTGATAATAGACATGGATTTATCCCAATTATTACATCACATTTTCTTTTTGTTGAGGATATATATCACATCACTTCTTTTAAAAAAAAATCAAATATATTTCTAAAAATGAAATTGAATTAAAAATGTAAAGAAAAAGTTTTAATGTGTAGTTTTTGCAACTTTCTTCATCTTCTTCTTCATATTCACATTCACACATATTCAGATTCCTTCAATACGTTACAAATTTCACAAAACCCAGATCTACTCCTCTCTCTTCAGATCTATTCAACACATTTCAAATCCACGACGTCGTTTAACAGGAGAAAACAACAATTATAATAATTAAATAAAAAATGGGTGCGAATCACTCATCACAAGGCGTTGAAGATAGCGATGACGAAGAAGAAGAACAAGATGAAGAAGAAACCAACATTAACGGTCACATAAGTGGGTCCCAATTACGTAACCACCTTATAGTCAAGAAGGTTCTAGAACAAGAACCCGAAATGCTTCCGTGCCACGCGTCAGCTTCTCCGCTTTCGCCGCAACTGTCATCTCTCGGAACTCCGCGGCTTGGTCCGTCAATCAAGGTATGGGATCCGTACAACGTTTTGGCTCCGCCGACGCCGCCTCCGGCTGCGGGGATGTTTTCGCGGAGTTTTTCGTCGATGAGTGGCGTGGGAGGTGAGGAGGAGGTTGTGGAGGTTTATTTGATCTGTCATGGGGAATGTGAGTTGAATTTGGCGCCGGAGTTGGTTGGTGGAAGGTGTTCGGAGGCTGTGTTGACGCCGAATGGGAAACGGCAGGCTAGGGCTTTGGCTGTTTTTCTTAAATCTCAGGGAGTTAGGTTTAATGCGGTCTATTGTTCGGCGTTGGATCGGGCTAGGTCAACTGCGGTTTCTGTGTGTAAGGTAATTCTCCCGTGGTCGATTGCATTGTTCTTTGTAGATGTTTAAGTTCTGTGATTTGGTTTGTGCGAGTTGAATTATGTTATGCAATGTTTGGATTGAATCTGAGCTAGATAGAATAATGTAGTATTACCATGATTTTGATGAAATCTACATAAATGATTTGGTTAAACTCAATGTGATTCCGAATATGCACTTAAAAGTACTTCTCATGAAGTAAGTAATCTCGACTAATAATAAGAAATCATGATTTATATTTTTAGATAATCATTAATCATTGTTGTCAATCATGGATAGTGTAAAATGGCGGGTTGTTCAAATTCTGCTACACAGCCCTGCTATATTGTTGCAATAGTTGCTGAAATAGTGATTTGTTCAAGTTTCTCAACATTGTAGCCGCTATTTAACATCCCGGGACACAACCATGATTTGTTTTGGATATGGATGTAATATCATCGAATGATTTATTCATGAATAGTTGATATTACTTTTATTAAACTCTAAAGAATGTTGATTACTTCTGAAGAATCAGATCTGTTAAATGGTATTCATTGTGATCAAGCTACAATTGAGAATATTGTAAAAGGTTAGGGATAAATGTGAGGGCAGTTTGGATACATAGTTGATGAAACTTCTAAAGATTAACGTTGTGGTTGTTAACTGCATTTTAAAACTTTAATACTATGTTGAATGGTAGAAGTTGTTGTATTTACAATTTACAAATATATCAGACAGTATAGTTGAAATGGAAAGTAGTAGAGCTGATTCCTTGCCCGATCATAATTGAAAATGTCAATGAAGTTTCCTTGTATACTGATCACTTTTTAAAAGTGAACCATGGTGTTATTATTGCTCTTGAATAATTTCTCACCTTAACATTAAGTGTGCTAGTTTGTTGTTTTCCTATATTATCATGATTTATTTTCTTAGAATGTCTTTCTCGTGAATGGAATCTCCTAATTGATGATTACATTTACATGTCATGTGTATTTTTTTAACGGGGGAAGTGATAAGCCGCATCTGCTTTTTATCAATTCTGCATTTGAATATCATTTGTGCTAGCATGTTCCATAGAACTGGACTAACTTTTAGGAGATTGAAGTTCTCTGTTGAGAGAGTATCATTTGGCCCCAATTTTGTTGGTTTTCATCCCTAACATATACCAAATTGATATTGCCTCCAATCAATTCCCTTGTAACACAAAATTTAACATAGATCTCATGTCCAACGTGGGGATTTGAAATTTGTTTTGTGACTTTATTGCTTAATGAACAGCAGACGATACTAGAATTGAAAAAAACAATAAGAAAAGCTCATCGGTCTCTAAGATTAAAAAATTTCCTTTCAATTTACATGATTTGTTGATGCAGTTTTTTATCGGTATAAATTAACAGATGATTTGATTGAACAAACCTGATATTATAAACATACAAGTAGGTTAGCAGACCTTGTCACCCAGATGTTGATTGAAATGTGTCAGTACTAATATTCATGCTGAAAATGGACCACTATAAGGACAAATAGCTAAAATGGTTTTTGATACTTACTAAGTTCATTTATTTTATTGCCTTTTGATATTGAAATGGAAAAACTAATGGGTCCACATTAGCTTTTAATGGTAGTTCAACATTAGCTTTTAATGGTAGTTCAACATTGTACGTATAAACCTGTTGCCACATCTGATTGTTATTGTTGCTTTGCACTGAATGCTGACTTGCATGAATTAAATTTATAGAAGTTTTTTACCATTTAATCAAAGCAGGATAGAAAAGGAGGAGACTCTAAAAACTCAAATGGTAATTGTGATTTTATTTATTGGTAGACTGTAAGTAATTGTGCAGAAAATTGTTGATGGTGGTATAGAATGGTGGGAAGGAATTTTAGCATCCTTTGGAAGGCTTGCATGAGAAATAAGGATACGACTCATTAGTGGGGCCAAGGAATCAATTCGGTCAGCCCTTGTGAGCTGAGAGGCAGAGTTTGTAAGCTGTTAGAGTAGTTAATTGTTAGGCTATAGGCAGAGAAGGTAGAGAGTTTGGTAGTTGATAGTGATATGTGGAGGGAGACCTCTGCAGACAGCTTTTAGTAATTACTTCTCCTAATTTAGACTCACAGTTGCTCCAGAGCGAGCAAGAACACATAAAATTCTATAACTTTCTTGCTAATTGTTTCCTAATCTCTAAATCAAATTTATCTACGCTTAGAGAACTCCGAAATCCAGATAGTTAGTTGCTCATAGTCTGCAAAAATGGAGGAGGAATTACTTGAAGAATTTAGAATGGAGCTGCAAAGCTTAAAGAATGCATTCAAACTTTCAAAGAGTAAACTTAAAGGATTCTTGTATTTTTAAGTAGTTACATTTGGGGGGTTTATTTGACTCAGAGCTCCATTTTTACATGGACAAGTGATGGGGGAAGTTGCAGCTGGTAGCCAAAGTACTTGAAGCATGTGTTAACCATTGGTACCAATCGAAGGAGGCCATAAATCCTGTTAGAATCATCAAAAGAGGCAGAGGAATGCCCAAATAAGGAGAAAGAGTGTAGTTCTTGCAGAAAAAAATGAAGTGAAAATTAAGGAGCTTACGGTAGTTTTTTGGCAGGTAGTAATTAGGAAATGGATTGGTTGACGAGGATGTGCCTTGTAGTTTTGCGTAGCTGAGAAGTTACTATTAGTTCACCTTATTTTTCTGAATTGTACCAATACACATTCATTTCCTTTCTTTCTCCTATTCTCTCTATCTTCTTTCACTGGATCATAACAAATGCTTAGGCAATGAGGGAAAGCTTCTGAAAGGCAGTGCTCAGGCAGTACTAAACTCAAGTAGGCGCTGAACCCGACAGTTTGGTCTGTGACGCGAGATTATATTTTTTGGAGCTTGAAAATAGGAGCAAAGATGAAGGTTTGAAGTCTAACTATAGAAAAGAAACAGATTTTGTGCTAGCAAAAACGAGTGAAACAAACATTAAGATGAATAAGTGGGTATGGTGGAGGACACACTTGATTAGCCTGCCTAAGATGGAGAAAAGTTTAGTGCAGAATAGGGTTTAGGACAAACAAGGCAATTAGGTAAGCAACTTTAGATCCCTTTATTGCTTGTGGGTAGACCTAGTCTTAAGAAACAGAGGGAAAAGAACCCCTGCCAGAAACATCAGGGGGATCTCCGTGGTATAAAACCAATGGGGAACAAGCCATACTGTTCCATTTATGCATTTCACATGGGGCAGAAATGAAGAAATCAGTGAACCTGTTGTTATCTGGAAGCTTATAGAATGGCTTGACTTGGGAAGCTAGGGTAGAAGTTAAAAGGTATGTACTTGATCCAAGTGCTCAAAGTAGTGAGAACTGAGAAGAAGAAATGACTTTTAGAGATGCAAGTCGCGAGAAGAAGCCCAAACCAGGAATCACAGAAAAAATAACAAAGAACAAGAACCATGAATGTTCCTGCTGGGCATGAGTTAAACTTGGAACAAGAACGACAAACAAACCCAAGACAAGAAACATGAATCATAAACCAGAAACCTACAACAACAAATGCAGGTGAACCAATGGCGAGATGGTGTAACTGAACCGCAAACACATAAATAACACTAGTACAGACTCTATTAGGGACTCCATTATCACTATTAATCACAAATGTTTCTAATTATATACAATTAGTAAACTAGTAATGGAAGAAATTAACAAGGTACCCAATCTCAAGGGAACCCTGGAAGTATAAGTTTTTCCAATAGTTGAAGGCTAAGTTGGGTGATGTGTCTTTATGCTTTTGGCCACAAGATAGAAGTGGGAGTTGTTGGCTTTCTTGATTTTGGACATTGGAGAAAGTAATGCAGTGCTGATCAATGGGCTGGATCTATATGTTTGCAAGAACTTTTGGTAGTCAGCAGCTCCAAAGGTTTTATCCAACTCGCCATCTAGTAGTATGAAACTTTTGGGGCTGTTTTCTTAGCACCAAATCCCCAATTAGGAAGTTTCACAGAAGGAGAAAGGATGGGCCCAAGGGATCAGGTGGGCTATCCTTTAGGTAGTCCTTGTTAGTAGTGTGCTGTCCTCGTAATTTTATTTGTTAGGCTATTATAAATTAGTGGTAAAGATAAAATTGATGCGTGGAGTTGGTGAGTTAGTAATCATGGAGGGAGATACAGGTTCTGAACTCTTGCATAGACGGTTCTTTAGTCATTTACATTTATTCTCTTTTTAACCTAGGTTATCTATGAACTAGTGCTAGAGAGAATATCACAGAAATAAAATTCTAACCATAGTCACCACAATTCTATTTGGTATGGATATGCATTAAGCTACACGACACAGTTGGGGCATGTGGGAGGTACACATTGTCATTATGCTATGGATTCGTAGTACATTTAATTGATACACTAGCAATCTTGTTCATTTGTGATATGAAATATAGTCATTAATTGGAATGAAGTAATAATAGATTGAATAATTTTAGAAGTGATTTCATTATTTTAAAAATGTCTTTCCTACTCTCTGAACTAGTTCATTTATAAAATCATCTCAAGAAATTGATTTACCCGAATTTGTAGTAAATGCTTTGAAGGGAATTCGGTGTAGTAGCTACTCCTTCGATGCTACATTAAAGAGTGTGAGACCTTTTGGCTCAAAGAACAATAAAAGATGGTATAGATAAAGCCAGAAGTGTGTTAAAATTTGTTTGAGTTCGTAGGCATGATTGTCTTACACTGGACTTCATTTGTCTTCTTAGTTTCACTTTTAATTTTAATAGATTTATTACATCTCAGAACTTCATAATAAATCTCACTCTAGTAACTAATGTTCCAATGGACAGGAAGTCAATTTTTCAGAGGAGCAAATTCAATCCTCAGATGCAATTTCCGAGATTAGCCAAGGAAATTGGGAGGGCTGTCTTCGATCGGAAACATACACACCTGAAGTTATGAGCTACATTGACAGGTTCCAGCCAGATTTTGCTGCACCTTCTGGAGAATCGCTTAGACAAGTAGAATTCCGAATGATTCGTTTTTTAAATGAAACTGTGTTGGGATTACATGAAAAACTGAGACTCGTTTTCTTGTCACATCAAAATGACAGTCACACATTTTCTCAGCACAATTCCCATGCTCTCACAAACTCAATTCATGACCAAGATGGAAACTCTATCCATTCAAACCAATGGGATTCTCTCACCAGGCATCGACCTGCGTTCTCAAGGAAAAAATCTGGTAAGAGCAGGCTACAATTTGTGACAACTACCGGAGATGAGATCGAAGACGACATTCCTTCTAGCAACGTAAACCACGAAATTTCCCTGCGAAATTCTAATTTCAACAGCTTTTCATCATCTGTTTCTTGTATAGGACTATTTACTCATTCTGTGCCAATCAAGTGTCTCCTTACGGGTCTTCTTGGATGTAGCCCCTTGATGTCACATAAGTTCTGCATTGAAGACTCTTCAGTGACTGTGTTGCAGCACTCTCTCAGAACTGGTTGGCAGATAAAAAAGCTGAATGATACAGCTCATCTCAGGCTACTCTAGTTAAAGCTCTACACAGCCATCTTATTTATTTTGGCATTATTTTGGATTATAAATGTCGCGTGATTGTTGATATTCCCCAGTTCTCGAGGTTTTACACCTTTGATTGTAACCTTTATTTATATCTGCACTGGTACATTCCGTAAGAGGAATGATGCAGTCTTTGGTTTGTTGTATCAATTCTTTTTGGTTTAAAGCATTACTAAAATTGTTGCTACTGTGAAAAAATATACATGCTAGTGTATCCATGTAAATTCAATGGCTTTGCCAATATGGTATGTTACATGTCAATTAGCGTTAGCAAACGTTTTCCCATTCAAGCTCATCACTTAGAAGTACTATACTGGACTACTCATTTTTCTAGTAGAATCAACATTCTCCAAATAAATCATCTACATAGTGGAACCCATTTTCCACTCACTAGCATATTATTGATCTTACTCTTCTCTTACTTATACATCAATGTAACATCAAAATGGTATCATATTATTGATCTTACTCTTCTCTTACTTAAACATCAATGTAACATCAAAATGTCTTTTGTAGTTATCGCATCCTCGCAACATGTATGGTGGAGAGTACGCCACTTAAAACATAGCTTATTCTCCAATCTTCACCCCCAAAAAGTTTTTCTTCCCTTTATTTATTACTCCATCTCATATTTTCTTAGACCCTCACATAATTTTTTAATTTTCTTCAATTATTACATTTTAGTGCACACAGTTTCTTTTTACACCATCAATCCTTAAATTATAGATAATATATCTATTTCTATTGGCATTTTCTTATAAGCAGCCAACAATTGCATTAAAGCAAATACAAGGGTTACTTAACCCAAATACAAAAGAAAGAGCACAACAAAAACTAACTCTAAATCTCTACTAGTTTTAAATGTCATTTTATTAGGAAATACATACAATCATGTGCTATAAGTACAACTTACCTGCTCACTAAACAATAAAATATTTGACATTGTATCTAATTCTTTTGGCGTGAAATTTTTTCAAAATCTCATGTTCAAGTTGGATGTTCATAATCCTCACACTCCAATTTGAGGGGGAGCATTAGAGATAATTTAATAGTTTGTTATTAGTTTGTTAGGATTGATCCTATTTTTAAACTTTGAAACATAGATCATCAGCCTATCTATAAAGATATGTCATGTATCATAAAAATAATATGAATATAACATATTTTTTAAGTTAACTTTCTATTATGACCTAAGTATGGAAAAAATGCAGTAGAAAAAGGCATGCACGACCGCAAACAATTTTGCGATGGAACCTCGACCTGTCGGATCTGACTTAAAGAGATCTTTGTTCTATGGTCCGAGATCCTTTGGTACCCCTATAGGAGAAACAGTACCGGATCTACGTCAGTCATTAACTATGAACTCATTGTATCTTCAACGTCGCCACAATGAGTATTGCGTTGGCGGCGAGAGATAGAGGCGATATTAGATCGGAAGTTGGACCGCAAATCTTTGGTCATGGTCTTCAAGGAAATTGCCTTCACTATCTGCTAATTTTAGTGTAGATATGGATATGGATCTAGGGTCCTTTCTTTTCTAGCTTCGCGGAGTTCCCGGGGGAATCAGAGATCTGAAAATCCAATTAATTGTAGCTGAAACACTAATGGATTGAACCAAACGCGACAAATCTCCCAGTTTAATTCTAAATGCTCTTTATTCGATGACCCGAGGAGGTTACGAACTTATGAATTGTAGATTGGATATGAAATCGTGAAAATCATAGGATTCGGAAGTCGGTTCCCACAGACGACGTCATTGTTCCTTTAAGGAACCATAAATAAATGTAATTGGCGAGCTAAACCTATTGAACCAATGGTATTGATCTTTGTTACGACGACACAGGGTGGACTTACATGATTAATACTTAAACGTCCAAATCAATTCAAAATTTAAGATGAGTATCGTAAAAAAATAGAGATAAAAAATATACTTTCTTTCCCGAGTGGATTGACTTTTATACATTAAGATTAAATGAAATGTAATTGTGAAAAATTGAGACTATTTAGACCTTTGTCCGACCTAGAATAAAATTAAACATGTAAAATAAAGCTAATATGATTAGGTTTTGTTTGGTAAAAATAATGGTTGACTAATAAGCTAGCTTATATCTTATGACTAATGACTTATAGCGTATAGTTTACAACGGATGACTGATGACTGATAGCTTATAGTTTATAGCGGATGTCTGATGACTGATATCAGGTAAACTAATTGTCCATAAGTAAATACAAATATTATATTACATGAAATTTTATATCAAAGTATATAAAAGTAATGACATTTGGGAATCTTTCAATGAAAAAAAAAAGTGATACCAACATTTAAAAAAAATATGAATCAACAATATATTTTTTTTCCGTTTAAAAATATTTGAATTCACAATGTATATTTGCTCGTAAGTAAATACAAATATTATATTACATTAAATTTTATATAAAAGTATATAAAAGTAATTTCAGTTGGGTATCTTCCAATGAAAAAAATAAGTGATAACGATATTTAAAATAAATAAATTAATCAACAATATCTTTTTGCCCGTTTAAAAATATTTGAATCCACAATGTATATTTGCCCGTAATGAAGTAAAAATAAATTTGGAAAAAATAAACAGAGATATATTCAGTTAATATGTAGTAACTGAATATATTTCAATGAAAAAATAAAAGTGATAGCAACATTCAAAATAAATAAATTCATCAACAATATATTGTTCCCTGTTTAAAAATATTTGAAACCATAGGGTATATTTGCCCGTAAGTAAAACAAAAATATTATATTACATGATATTTTATATAAGAGTATATAAAAATAATGTCATTTGGGAATCTTCCACTGAAAAAAAAAGTGATACCAAAATTTAAAAAAAACATATTTAATCAACAAAATATTTTTTCCCGTATAAAAATATTGAATTCACAATGTATATTTGCCCGTAAGTAAATACAAATATTATATTACATAAAATTTTATATAAAAGTATAAAGTGTATTATTATGTCCATAAATTTTAGTATGAGATCCTTACATTTGCATAGATAGTTGTTTTAGACACGCATTGTGTGTAAAAAATTGATGTTCGTAAAAACATATGATTGAAATAATTAATGTTATAATTATTTGGATGATAAATATAGTATTATAATTATTTTAGAGAAATTAATTGATTTCGATATTTAAATGTATTTGGATGATAAATAAAATGTTATAATTATAAAAAAAAATTAATTTAATTGTTTTATATTTTTCTGTACAGACAATTATTTTATATATTTAAAAATATATAACTGAGATAATAAATTGATTAGTCTTATTATAATAAAAATATAAAATGTTGTAGATGCAAGCCTCTCAAGTATGCTTTTGATGATAACAACAAATCAATCAAGTCTTGGAAGAAAGCAAAATGGATTATTCAAGCTTCATTCAAAAAGTCTCCATAAAGATCAAGCTTTCTCATTAAAAGGTATATGACATTTCTCATAATCCAATAATGATTATTAAGTGTTCAATATAAGATGCTCACACATTTAACACTCTCTAAACAAATCATTTTGTGCATGCCTTTGTTACTGATCAAATTGAAAAAGAATTTTTTCTGGTTTCTGATCAAGTAACCGGTTACCAGCCCAGATTTGAAAAATAATTTTAACGTTACATCAAGTAACCGGTTACCCTTGGGGTAGTAACTGGTTACCACTGTTTAAAATTCAAAAATTATTTTTGTTCAAATTTTGAATTGTGTCTCTTGTTCTTTAAATTGAAATGATGCACTCTTTCATATTTTGTACCTTTTCCAAAAGGTATCTTGCACTCTATATAAACCTTATGTGCAAAATTTTTTGAGACACCTCCTTCAAATTTTTATGAAACATTTTTTCACTCAAAAATTTCAAATTATCAAAATTCATAAAAGTGCACTAAAATTATCATACACTTTAGTGAACACTTAGTCATTATTGTTGAGTGAGAAATATCAATCAAAGGAGAAGATCAACATTGCTTGATATACCAAGACTTCAACTTTTCTACATCTTATTCAAAAATATTATTTCTTGTATTGACTTGTGATCCAGGATTGTTGGACACAAGAGTTTGTGTGGCAAGAGGATTGTTCTTGCACACTTGAATGTTATAGTTGTTAGAAAGTAGGCCTCATCAGTTGATGGTGTGATAGGTTGTACAATCTAAAACTATAGTGGAAAATATCTTTCGGTTTGGAAAGGGGACTGGATGTACCTTCGGATTGTGAAGGGAACCAGGATAAATCGCCGTGTCTTTTTACTTTTTGTTTTACCACATTCTTATCTTAACCACATAAAAGAGAAAAATCCATCCACCGATAAAATAACCGAGAAAATTTTATTAAGCCTAATTCACCCCCTCTTAGGCAATCTCTGAAACTACAATTGGCATCAGAGCAAGTTATAGGTAACTTGTTCCTAGAAGATCCAGCATGGCTTTCGCAAGTACAAATCCGATTTTCAAAGACGGTGGAAGTAGCAACAAGCCCCCACTCTTCTCCGACGAATATTTTGATTTTTGGAAAATCAGAATGAAAGCACATCTTGAAGCCCAAGGAGAAGGTATATGGGAAGCAATCGAAGAAGGTCCACACAATCCAGTAAATGTAATCAATGGTGTTGGAACTGCAAAGTTAAAAAGCACGTATGACGAAGATGATAAGAAAAAGATCCTAAATGAGAAGAAAGCAATCAACATACTCCAAAGCGCTCTCAGTATGGACGAGTTCTTCCGTATATCACAATGTAAATCGGCAAAGGAAATCTGGGACACCTTGGTAGAAACGCATGAAGGAACCACAAAAGTTAAAAGATCAAGGCTTAACACTTTGAGTCAAGAATATGAGATGTCCCGTATGCAGCCCGGTGAATCTATTGTTGCCTTACAAAAGAGATTCGTTCATCTAACAAATCACTTGATCACTCTCGGAAAGACCTTCACCAACGATGATCCCAACTTGAAAGTCCTAAGATCCTTGACAAGAGAATGGCAACCGAAAGTGGCTGCTATTTCGGAAAAAAAGAGTCTCTCAACGATGACATCCACATCCTTATTTGGCAAACTTCAAGAGCACGAATTGGAACTTGGAAGGCTCGAGAAGCATGAAAATCAAGAAAAGAAGTCCAAAGGAATTTCCTTGAATATTGATACGAAGGATGACAAAGACGACGAGACTTCCGAAGATGAGAACTTCATACTTCTTGTAAAGAAGCTTGGTAAGTTTTTTTAACAAAAATAAAAGTTCCTCTTTTCCTAAAAAGAATAAACATTTCAGGAAAAAGGATGCATCCTCATCGATTCAAGAAGTCACATGTTACGAATGTGGGAAGCAATGTCACATAAAGCCGGATTGCCCAAAACTTGCAAAGAAAGGAGGATTCAAAGGCAAGAAAGATTTCAAGAATAAGAAGGCTTATGTTGCTTGGGACAATAATGAGATAAGTTCATCATCGGAATCAGAAAGCGATGAATGTGCAAATATGGCTCTTATGGCTTCACATCACTCCGATGAAGAAATTGATGAGGTATGCTTGAAGACAACTTCTAATCAATGGTATCTTGATAGCGGTTTTTCAAAGCATATGACGGGCGACATCAATAAATTTTCAAGTCTATCTTTAAAGTCCAAAGGATACGTTACTTACGGTGATGATAATAAAGGAAAGATTCTTGGAGTAGGAACCATTGGTGCACCTCCATTTACAATCATCAAAGATGTTCTTTATGTTGAAGGCCTTAAAAATAACCTAATTAGCATAAGTCAATTGTGTGACAAAGGGTTCCGAATCAACTTCACAAAGGATGAATGTTTGATAGAACATGAAGTCACCTATGACATCTTGCTAAAAGGTAAAATATTTAATAATATTTTTATGATTTCTTTTGATGACTCTTTCTTGAAGGTAAAATGTTTAATGGAAAACAACAACGAGGCGTGGCTATGGCATAAAAGGTTCACTCACATTCACATGGAGCACTTAAAAAAATTGATAAAGCATGACCTAGTTGTTGGACTTCCAAAGATAAAGTTCATCAAGGATAAGTTTTGTGACGCATGTCAAAAGGGAAAGAAAACCAAGATAACTTTAAAGTCCAAGAAAGTGGTGTCTACATTAAGACCACTTCAATTGTTGCATATGTATCTCTTCGGTCCATCAAGAACGAAAAACTTCGGAGAAGTGATCATGGTGGAGAATTCCAAAACTCATCCTTTGAAGAATTTTGCGAAGAGCATGGAATTTCTCACAACTTTTCCGCACCAAGGATTCCTCAACAAAACGGTGTCGTAGAAAGGAAGAATAAGACATTGGTGGAGCTTGCAAGAATAATTCTTAGCGGCTCAAATCTTCCTAAATAATTTTGGGCGGATGCAGTTAGCACGACATGTTTCGTAAGCAACCGTGTCAATATTCGACCAATTCTCAAGAAGACTCCGTATGCGTTGTTCAAAGGTAGGAAACTGAACATATCATTCTTTCACATTTTTGGATGCAAATGTTTCATTCTCAACAACGACAAGGACAATCTCGGTAAGTTTGATGAGAAGTACAACGAAGGTATATTCCTTGGTTATTCCCTCTCTAGTAGAGCTTTTAGAATTTTCAATAAACGAACACTTACCATTGAAGAATCTATTCATGTTTCGTTTGATGAGACTAACCCCTCGAAAGAGGATAATATTATTGTGGATGATGATGATGATATAGTAGATATGCCACAACAATAAAAGGAGATATCAAAGGATCAAGCAATACCACAAGAAGATGACTCACTAATCATTGAATATCATCAAGATCTTCTGAAGGAATGGAGAACTCATAGAGATCACCCGATAGATAAAGTTATTGGTGATATTAGCCAAGGCGTTGCGACTCGACTAAATCTCAAGGATGCTTGTATCAACATGGCTTTTGTGTCTCAAATTGAACCAACCAAAATCGATGAATCCTTAGGCGACGATCAATGGATAGTAGCAATGCAAGAAGAACTCAACCAATTCAAAAGGAATCAAGTTTGGAGTCTTGTACCAAGACCGAACAACAAGTACATCATATGAACGAGATGGGTGTTCAAGAACAAACTTGACGAGAATGGAATCATAGTTCGTAACAAATCAAGATTGGTCGCACAAGGCTACAACCAAGAAGAAGGAATCTACTTTGATGAAACGTTCGCTTCGGTAGCAAGGTTAGAAGCAATTAGATTATTACTTGCTTACGCTTGTTCAATGAATTTTCAGTTGTACCAGATGGATGTCAAAAGTGCTTTCCTGAATGGCTACATCAATGAAGAAGTCTATGTCAAACAACCTCCAGTCTTTGAAGACTTCAAGAATCCCTCTCATGTCTACAAGTTGAATAAGGATCTTTATGGCTTAAAGCAAGCACCAAGAGCATGGTATGATCGCCTTAGAAACTTCCTATGTGAGAAAGGTTTTACAAAAGGAAAGGTTGATAAGACGTTGTTCATAAAGAATTTCAAGGGTAACACCTTATTGGTTCAAGTTTATGTTGACGACATCATCTTCGGTTCAACAAACAAATATCTTTGCGAAGAATTTTCACTTATGATGCAAGGAGAATTCGAGATGTCCATGATGGGAAAAATGAACTATTTCCTTGGACTTCAAATCAAGCAAACAAAGGATGACATCTTCATCAACCAATCCAAGTATTGCAAGGAATTATTGAAAAGATTCGATATGGATAGTTGCAAGGTGATGTCCACTCTGATGGGATCCGGAACGTACGTTGATCAATATGAATCCGGAACTTCAATTGATATCACAAAGTATCGAGGTATGATCGTTCATTATTATATTTGACGGCAAGACGTCCTGACATTATGTTTAGTGTTTGTTTGTGTGCACGCTTTCAAGCAAATCCGAAGGAATCGCATCTCACCACCGTGAAGAGGATTATGAAGTATCTCAAAGGAACAACGAATGTCAGAATATGGTATCCAAAAGGTAGCACATGTTCTTTAATTGGTTATTCTGACGCTGATTATGTAGGATGTAAGACCGATAGAAAAAGCACAAGTGGTACTTGTCACATTCTCGGAAATGCACTAGTGTCGTGGGCATGTAAGAAGCAAGCATGCATTGAACTTAGCACGGCCGAAGAGGAATACATCGCAGCAGGCAGTTGTTGTGCACAGATCTTGTGGCTTAAGCAACAAATCCTTGATTTCGGTGTAGACCTTGGTTGCATTCCTCTCCGATGCGACAATACAAGTGCCATCAACATCACAAAGAACCCGGTCATGCATTCAAGGACAAAGCACATAGACATCCGACATCACTTTCTTCGAGATCACGTGCTCAACGAAGATGTAGATGTTACTTTCGTGGATACACACAACCAACTTGCAGACATATTCACTAAACCTTTGGCGAAAGACCCTTTCTTCAAGATTCGGCGAGAACTTGGTATTCTCGATGAAGGTGACATCTAAACTTAACCTAAAAATTGTTTGTTATATGTTTTAGTTGCATAATATAAGTTTTTGTTCACTTTTACATCACAAAATGCTAGCACTCATATTTCGCCGTTTTTCGTTTTTCTAACTTTCGCATACTAAAAAATAATTGGTTTCAAAATATTTTTTGATCATGAGTTGCGTAATATCATGTGCTAACACTTTGTGAAAAGTTTTTGCCAAAAATCACTATCTTTTGACCTATACAAAGTTGCTGTTGTTTTAATTTTTTTTTTGAAAATCTGAAGCAAGTAACCGGTTACCCATGGGGTAGTAACCGGTTACCACTGTCATTTTTCTGAATTTTTTTTAACGCAGAATGGTTTATATGTATCATACCCCAAATTTTTCCCACCGAGTTCATTTCTCACAGTATTTGGTTAGTTATTTGGTGGTTATGCTCTAAGTGATCATCCGGCCTCTAGCCATGATATTCTAGCTTGCAAACCATGGAAAGGTTGGACGTGTTTTTGGTTATGATTGTGGGTTCTCGCAAGTATATAAAAAAAAGTAGGTGGAGGGTAAAGAAAGATATATTTGTCATTCTTAAGGCCACGATTTGAATGTTTGTACTCATATCAAATATGGGATCCAAATTTGAATTGGTTACACAACTAGGGGATGCATTTGAATTAAGACCTATGATATAATTAGTTTGTAATCAAAGGATTTGTTTGTAATGTGAATTTGTATCACCCTTCAAATCAAGTTTGTTTGCTAGACATGGTTAAAAGTTTTGTCTCGATTTGTTTTAAGAGGATCGCTTAAGGTGAGGGTGTTGTTAAAAATTTCAAAATCTGAAGATAATGAATGGTGGACATTAAGTTACTATGATTTTGGATGCATTTGTGCCATGCTTTCTCAAAGTTTGGTTGCAATGTTTTGTTTGGTGATTTTTCGCATATTATTCTTTCAAAGTATGCTCCAAGTTTATGTTATGGTGTAAAGATCATCAAAGAACAACCCATCATAGCCAAGTTTTGTGCCCTATGTTATGTCTGAAGTATTGGAAGGAGAGTATGAGTTGGATTTGGACTCTTGTGTGGAAGTAATATATTTGCAATCCAAGTATTATGGTTTTGTGTTAGCTTAAGTTTGTGAAATTCGAAGGAAACAGGATGAGGATTAAGCATAATTCATGTCCAAAGTTAAACGTTACATCCATTTAATTAAATTTCACAAGTTCTACAAATATGGATTACATAAATTTTCTTTTGGGTTCATTACAACAGCTAAACAACCATTTTGTACAGCCTAATTCCAAGGCAGATTAATTTAATACTTCCTTCTATATGTCCCCCAACTTTTGGAAGTTTGCCGATTAGATCACCGATACATGCCTCATTCCTTCAGCATCCGGTATGTGTGGGAAGTTCAGCTGTCCCGCATAGCTTTCAAATAGTCCGTCCAGGTGCAAGCTTTCAGGCTAATCCCTCCATGTTATCTGGGACTTCAGACGTGCCTCTCCCCAACGGATCATCCCCATGTTCTTGGAAGTAATTCTCTACCTGCACCTGCAGTTCTTAAGGATGAAGTGTGGAATTCTGACCAACAATCGACATAGCTTCCGCCTGATACGGAGTTTGTTTTACTGCAACAAATATTGAATCTAACACCAGA
The DNA here is from genome assembly GCA_963966055.1 of Lathyrus aphaca. Taxonomy (NCBI): domain Eukaryota; kingdom Viridiplantae; phylum Streptophyta; class Magnoliopsida; order Fabales; family Fabaceae; genus Lathyrus; species Lathyrus aphaca. The sequence goes on along the minus strand of OZ014519.1, from coordinate 405,068,225 downwards.
GCAATTGAATTCCTTTCTACCAGAACAACAACAACAGGTCATCCAACTCCAACAAAGTTTAAATGAGATCAGATGCAACCAGCATAACAAGCAGAAACTAAGTCCTCCTTACGAAATCCCTCGCGCCGAGCCTTCGTGAGCCAATTTCCAATGTGATATCAAGTGCTCCAAAAGAATTGTACATGAAAAAACAAGACACGTGTGATTAGAAGCAAAGGAGACAATGTGGATCACACACTAAAACAGTTAGCCTGAAGTTTGAGTTTACAGCAATTTGATAAATAGAAATATAAACTCAGCATAATACATCTAAAAGCTTAATCCAACAATAGCATTCTCATCTAAGTCATAAGTTAAGAAAAAGTTTGTTTGGATGGATGATGATTTAATTGATTTAACAACATATCCAGTCGTCGTTTGAGGTATGGCCAGTCACTCATTCAGAATGTTTCTCTTGTCAAGTCTCAGAAATCAAAAAGTTGCATCAAGAGATTCCAAGTCAAAATTCAAAGAAGAGAAGGTCTTACCAATTATGCTGCAGCCTATTGCACTAATCTCCAATGTAGAGACTTCTGGAGAGGATTATTCCGTGGAGCCAGCTGATTCCAGGAGGTCATTCCATGCCCTCCTTGATTTTGGTCTTGTTAGAGCCACAACCGGAAACTGTGTGTTTGGTGCACTCAAGGGAGCTTTGGAGAGAGGCTTGAATATTCCTCACCGTGACAAGAGGTTTGCTGGTTTTGACAAGGAGGAGAAAGAGCTTGGCTCTGAGATTCACAGGAAGTATGTCTTCAGTGGACATGTTATTGCCTGCGTGAAGACATTGATTGAAGATAAAAAAAATGTCAAATTCATTTCAGTCAATATATCAGGAAAGGCATAGAAGCTGACGAAATTGAAGAATTTTACAAGAAGATTCATGCTGATATCTGTGCAGATCCTACAATCAAAAGTCTGAGAAGCCGCTACCAAAGAGGTACAACCTGAAGAAGTTCACTCATGATGAACAAAGCCAAGTGGTTAATACAGTAGGCATAATTCGCAAGCAAACATGACAATTCACAGGATTGGTTATAATACAAATATCACAACAAGCCATGTTTAAGATTTGAAGTACAAGCTGACACCAATAAACATGAAGAAAACATCGAAAATAAACTTTAATTCAAGTTTGTAATTATGTCCAAATCATGATTATTCACGAAAGAAGTTTGTCTTACAAGTTTTTTGGACGAAGAGGTAGTCTTAGAATCATCCTGACGACGGTTTCTCTCAAGTATTCGCCGTTCACTCTAGCTGCACAAGACCTTACTCCAAATTGATATAACCTACATCACAAGAAGTGATCACCCTCCAAAGCTTAACCTAACACACAAAACACATAGAAAATTAAGGACACACATCACACATTTGTCATGGAATGTGGGGGGCAAGAACACTCATGTGTTATAGGTGTTAACGGGAAAACATTCTACCATGGATCTCCAGACATTTGCCAAAGAGGCTTAGGTGTTGCATTGAGCATGATATGCAGCTCTTCTACCTCCAGACTCACAACTGCAAAGAACCATGAGCCATAATCCCTAACCTGTAAGATAAGTAAGGCAAAAAGTCAGAAAACAAAATTTTGAAGCAAGAAGTCAAATGAGAGGCAAACAAGAATTTCATGGTAGTAAAAACGTAAGTTCCACAAGCAGTAAAAAACCATTTCAAAGCCAATTCGCAGGGGACCACAAGTCATTCTAGAAAAATTTTCAAGACTCACTACAGACAAAAACGAAAATCATGACTCACCAAATGGAGGGTCCCCACAAATCACTCAAAAATCCACTCTAACGGATTCACAGGTCCTCTCACACGAATTAGAGGATATTCCTCTAAAATTTGTTTTTCCCTACACGTACCACCCTCACTCCAATCACACTATAAAGACCTACCAATCATTGTGAATGAGGAGGACACCTGAAAAAACCCTACACAGAGAAAACCCTAAGAAAAAAGGAAGCCGTTACCTCCCTCACCCTTACCGAAACTGAGAAACCACCCCTTTCACAGCCGCAACCACCATCCGCCTTTTGCGAACTTGTTGCACCCCAAAATTTGCCCTCACAAAACAAGACTTTGTGTGTTAAGAGATTCACAAGGTTCACAAGACATCTTATGAGGTTCACAAGACATCTTATGAGGTTCACAAGGTTCACAAGACATCTCATGATGTTCACAAGGTTCACAAAGTTCACAATTAGTCAGAAGATTTGACAATTCCCTCAGACAATGCATCCTCCTAAGCAGTGCATCCAAGACTAGGGTTTTGACTTTAATCAGGCTAAATGAATTCCCAAGACTTCAAGTGAGCTTCATGACATCTTATATATGTTTAAGAATCCCCATGACAAGTTTCAGAACTTTTCTCAAAGGTTTGCTCAGTCAAATGATCAGATAGGTCAAAATCAGTCAAAGTAGTTAAAAAGTCAAACTGAGGTCAACTGTGGTCAAACCAAAGTCAAACCTCATGATTTTTTGCCAACATCAAGTATATGAAGTAAAATTCATCATTTTATCAAGGGTTGATCATGATTCATCAAGGAGATTTCAGATCATCAAGAATCAGAGGTTTCTAAATTAAGGTTTCTTCAGGAAAAGTCAACTGAACTTTGACCAGCCATAACTTTCACATGCTTCATCAAATTTTTCCCATCCAAAGCTCATTTTGAAGGAAATTGAATTCTATACAACTTTGTGTCTCACAAGCCAATCCCAAAAATGCTTCATTTGGAAGGTATGAGCTAAGACATTATAGGTCCTTTTGAAAGTCAACAAAAAGTCAACAACTTCAAAAGGGCATAACTTGAGAATGGTAAATGATATGGACATGAAACCAATGGGGTTGGTTAGAGGACTCCTTAAGCTTTCCAAAATGTCCAAGAACACCCTCATAGCATTAAAATTGAAGGATTTGTGCCCTTGCAAAGTTGGGAAATTTTTGGGTGGTTTATGAAGAAAATAGGGTCTTAAAACCATAATTCTTCAAATGGGCTGAACTTTTTGTGACCCAAGGTGTTCCATGACATCATGCACGAAATTTATTTAATATTTTCATAATTTTATTTTATTTATTTTATTTATTATGATTTTTTATATTAAAAATCATTTTAAATTCAAATAAAATATAAAATATGAAGATTTAAAATATATTTTGATTTTAGAAAGTCATAAACATGAATTGGATCAGATTAATATGCAATTGATGGTGATTGTCTTAAGATAGAAAGGTTTCATTCAAAAATATTTGAAATTCAAGCCATGATCTTTTTCAATCTTTTGAATCCAAAAAGTACAAACAACCATCCAATTTTTTGACCTAATTTCATTTACTATAAGTACCTAAACACATCACAATGCATAAGGGACGAAATTGCTGCCTCAAGAGTAAGTTCAAAACTTCAAAAAATCCTTCAAAAGTGAATTTTCGGTTTTGACCCTAGAGGAGGTTTCAAGGTATTTTAAGAACATCACAAGCTTCCCTGGACATCCCTGAATCGAAACCATTCATCACATTGATCCATAACATGACATATTGAGAAATCCGAATCATTTTTTTCTCACTTTTGATTTTTTTCGTTCTTACATTTTTACATGTTATTAATCAAGTTTGTCCATTGATTTGTGTTTAGATGAATGCAGTGATGGATTCTGGGCAATTAGTTGATGTTTTGATGGCCAATTCGTGAAACACCATTTTAGGGTTCATACCTCTTGAATTAGGGTTTCACAATTTAATGACTATAAATGAATTTTGAGACCATAAATCAACTCAATGAACTGTCTGGATCATGTTTATGTAATTAATTTGATAAAATCGTGCGTGTTTAGTGAAGTATGAAATTCGCAGGTTCAAGAATGCATGAAAATTCGTAGGAAACTTCCCAACAAATTTCGCAGGAAAACCTGCGAAAATCCAAGGAAGAAGATGAAGTCCTGGCGCGCATTCTGGAATTCAAATATTTGTCTTAATATTTTATTGTATTGTTGTTAATTTGTTTCACAGAAGCTTGCTTGGCCCAGTGGTGATGGATGCGCGTGTATTGCTTCAAGGCTTGGGTTCAATTCCTGGAGGCAACATTCTTTTTGCTTCATTTTCTCATTTATTACATGACTTAATATATTATTAGTTGTAGTGGTTATATACACAGGTGCGCCCTTCTGGCTGGATGGTTGGAGTGTGTGTTTGTTTGGTAAAGGGTCCTGGGTTCGAATCCCCCCCAGGCCCTTTTTTATGTTATTTTGCTTTTGTTGTGATTTTTACAGGATTTGAAATAAAACAATATGGATTGCCTTCTATGTCACCTGCGTGTGCTGGCCAGAGTGGTTTTGGTGTTGCGTTTGGAGGTAAGGGACCTGGGTTCAAATCCCAGGTCCTTTCTTTTTTGAGCAATTTTTCATTATTTTCTTATTATAATTATTTCTATTTTATTAAATTATCAAATACAATTTATAAATATCATTAAAATACTTTTATTCAATATTCTTAAAAACTTCATATTTTATTTTATAAAAATATTTTTATTTATAATATGTATATATATATATATATATATATATATATATATATATATATATATATATATATATATATAATTTATGAATAAATTGATTTAATTTGATTTAATTTGTAGATAAATAAGTAAACCCTAATATTTTCATAAACCCTAATTTAATATGATTAACCCTAATAATATTTTTCTAAAACCCTAATTATTTTTATATAAATGTTAATCTTGTTTATTTATTTTTATTATTTATTTATATTATCATTATATGTAGTTTTATATAAATCATGTAAATAATTTTAGATTATGTTTAAAACAATAAAAAAAACTCCTAATTTGATCTTATTAATATAATTTATTTTTATAATATGTTTATTTAATTATAATTAACCATTATTTTCATAACATGTATATAAATTTAAATTTTTATAATAATTAGTATATAGTATGAATTGCTTATTTTTCTTCTTAAAATCTTAAAAAAATAATTATTTATTAAAAATTGAACTTTTAATTATTATGCTAATTTCTTTATTTTATTCTTATTTATTTTATTATTACTAACCCCATTTATTTATACATTATATGATTTTTATTATTATTGTTACTAACCCAATTATTTATTATTATTTATTTGCTTATTTAATTTATTTTAATTGTTATTATTATGTAATTGTATCCAATATGTAATAGTTGTAGAATAATTTTTAATATTTATATTTTAAATGCTATGGTTAGTAATATAGGGAGTGTAAAACATGTTTGTATTTAAAAATTAATTTAGATCATTAAATCTTAAGATAAATATTTGAATTGGTACACTCACACACGTAAGTCGATCTTTGATCGTCATCTCACTTCTTAAGGGTTACCCCTCAAGTTGCCTAAACAAAAGGTCAAGTAGGGTGTATAAAGCAAAGTCCCTCATTTCATATCATCTAGTCCCTAAACAGATAAAAAGATCAAGTCCCTCTGAATGTTGCCTTCGTAATGATCTTGTCCCTTTCGAATAAAGATGATAAGTCCCTTCGAATTGCTTATACACCTCACAGTTGCCTAAATAAACAGACGTCCCTTCACTTGTCCCTCATACATCCAAGGTAATGACTACCTATTCCTTAATAATAGGGATAGTCTTACCACTTAAAGGATATTCAAGAACAGAAAAGACTTAACTTAGGGTAGGTTCCTCTTAGATACTTGCTCACTTTCCAAAAAAAAAAACATTTCAAACACTTCATATTTTTCAAGCAATTTTCAAAAACAAAGTTTTTATATATATCCGTACATGGATCATTATAAAACACTTAAGAAAATTTCTAAACACACACTACACATTTCAAAAACAATTTAAAGTGAGCTAAGTAACTAAGAGCCCATGGATAACCATGGATGTAAAGGGTGCTAACACCTTCCCTTTACATAACCTACCCCCCGAACCCAAAAATCTTTTAAAAGGTCTTTCCTGTTCTTTTATGCCTTTCCTTTGGATAAAATAAAAGTCGGTGGCGACTCTTGCTATCCGCAACATTTAACTAAAGTCAGTTCTCCCACCGTGTTACAGAACTGGCGACTCTGCTGGGGATTTAATAAAAGAGGGGTACCCTTAGGAATTAGATCACTTAAAAATTGTTTGCCTTGTTTACTTTATACTTATCTGTTGGGTTGCTCTTATGTGTGAAAGATCCTAACCCGGATCTAGTGTACCTTAGGTAAATGGCAATAGACTAAGGAAACTGTACGGTGTATACCGATATGGTTGATCTGGTGGCCATAGTTAGTGTGACTTCTTGGTTGGTGCTTATGTTCCTTAAGTCAAGTTGAGGATAATATGAGGCTGCCATATGTTGTCAATACACTAACTAACTTTTAGAACCCTAGTTATCCCATCTTGGCCTTTAGAAAGTAGTGAGATAGCTGGCTTTGGTGAAGACTGAAGTTGGTTGATACTCGATACTACGCTCATTGAGATCCTAAACTTGGAGGGTTTTGGTTGGCAAGTAAGTTGCCTATTGAACAACCACCCTTGTGAAGGATCAATGATATTGAGATCCCTTAGAACCTGGTTACTTTATAGGACAGGATGAACCAACTAAACTTCAGGGGAAGGTATTTACCTTTAAACCTCATGCAAGCCTCTAAACCTAGGGCTGTTGTGTGACTTGCTTGTGTGTGCCACATGTTTGTGATTGAGCATAACATCATAACATCATCATGCATCATAAGCATAGCATTTTCACTAACCATTTCAAGGACCAAAGGATTTATCTTTGTTCTTTGTTGCAGGTCATGGCTTCTGCTCGTAGGAATACTATCCGGATCAACTTTGTAGGAATACCTTCTAAGCTTAAAGAATTGGTCTCTCAGGTTTCTGAAAACTCCCAGTTCATCAAGAGGCATGGTCACCTATTAGATCTAGTCACTTCAGGGTTCAATGAAGACATGATGAGTGTTCTGTTTCAGTTCTTTGACCCTAAGCACCATTGCTTCACATTCCCCGACTATCAGCTGGTTCCTACAATGGAAGAGTTCTCTAAATTTCTGGGTATACCTGTTCTTGATCAAAGACCATTCTCAGGCTTGGAAAAAGAGCCTAAACCTGAGGTTATTGCTGCAGCTCTACATCTGAAGAAGTCTGACATTGTTCTAGAAACGAGAAGCGGAGTCAAGGGTATTCTTTCTAAGATCAGTTCGTAGACGTTCACGCCATCAACATATTTTTGAGTCACAATCCAGTGCCTACATTACTTGGAGATATTCTGCATTCCCTCCATACTCGTACTGCAAAAGCACGAGGGAATCTGATGTGTTGTATACCTTTACTATCTAGGTGGTTTATTTCTCACCTTCCTCGCTCAGTGATGAAAAATGAACAAGGGTTCATATGGTCCAAGAGGATTATGTCACTCTCTCATTCAGATATCCATTGGTGCTCCAGATCTATGGAGAATGTTACTATCATTGACCGTTGTGGGGAGTTTCCTAATGTGCCACTTCTAGGCATAAGAGGAGGCATTACTTACAACCCATCTTTAGCTTTACGACAGTTTGGTTACGCTCGGAGTGATGGTCCTCATGACATGTTGATCCAGGGTATTGTGTTTGACTACGACAACGATCTGCAAGGTTACCGTCAAAGGTTCATACGAGCATGGGGAAAAGTGAACAAGGTTGACAACAAGACTCTGGAGCCCAAGTACACCATTCCTATGGAAGCTTACCTCAGATGGGTGCGATCTCGTGCTCAAACTCTCATGATGCCATATCCTGCTATCCTGCCAGTTACTATGGAGCCTGTTGCTGAAGGAGATACCTCTTATACCATCCTTCACCCAGACATGCCCACTGACATGGAAGACTTACAGAGGTCCTGGATCCAGTTGAAGGAGCAAAGGGATACTTACGAGGCTCATTACAAAGAAAGTCAAGAAAGAATCCTGGAGCTAACAAAACAACTTCACGAGGAGCGGAATCTCAACTCATACCTCAACACAAAGAGGAAACGTCCATGGGAGACTTAAAACCCCATCTTTTGTATTTATTTCATTTCATTTTGTAAGCCCTAAAGGGCAAACAAATTTATTACTAATAAAAGTTTACCTTCTTGATTGCTTAAGCAAATTTAAATCCCGCGGTCCTTGAAAACATTGCATATACATTCACATATCATATCATTGCATCACAGGTTTATTGTGCACATGTTTCTTATCTTCTCGCTGTTTATTTCAGCAATGGCTCTTGAACAAACAGTCAAAGATCTCCAGGCACAAAATGCACAGTTCCAAGAGCTGATCCTGAACTTGTCCAAGGGGCAGGATGAATTGAAGACACTGCTGGCCAAGAAGACTAAGAAGACTAGAAGATCAGGTGGCCTGATCAACATGGGAAGAAGGTTCAGAGGTCCTGTCAAGACCAAAGAACAGGTTGAAGATTACGAGTCTGAAGAGTCTGAGAAAGAGGGAGGCAGTCTCCATAATACAATGGGGGACTCTGATTCTGAAGCTAATTACTATCATGAGCCTAATGAAGATAAGTTCAAGATGCTGGTGGATAGAATGGATGCTATGGAATTGCAAAAGTCTTCTGGGCTGGATTTTGAAGACCTGAGTTTGATATCTGGGGTGGTCATACCCATTGGTTTCAAGGTTCCTACTTTCGTGGTTTATGATGGTGTCTCTTGTCCCAAACTGCATTTGAGGTCTTATGTCAGGAGAATCCAACCCCATACTGCTGATAAGAAGTTGTGGATCCATTTCTTCCAAGAGAGCTTATCTGGAGCTCAATTGGAATGGTACTATCAGTTGGAGAGTGTCAACATCCGTGATTGGAATGATCTTGCTGAAGCCTTCTATAAGCAATATCAATACAATGCTGATCTAGCCCCTACTCGCATGTAACTGCAGAGACTTAGCTGGAAGAGTGCAAACACCTCTAACTGACAGGGAGTTAGTTGATATGTTCATGTGTACGTTGAATGGTCCTTTTTACAGTCATCTCATTGGGAGTTCATCATCTGGCTTCACTGAGTTGATAATGACAGGAGAGCGCGTAGAAAGTGGTATAAGGAGTGGCAAGATCCAAGTGGGTGCTTCTTCATCCAGTACTACAAAGAAGCCTCCCAGTGGGAAGAAAGAGTCAAATGTTGTTTATGGTCAATCTGATCGTAATAGAAGGCATCAGTCTGTGAGTGCAGTTCATATCTCCAATCCAACTCCTGCAACAACAGAGTCACCCCAGGGAAATCAACAGAGGACTAGAAGGCAGTTCACTAAGATCAACATGTCACTGGCCCAAGCCTTGCAACACTTGTTGAAGGGTGAACTTATCACTTTGAGGGACCCTCCTCAGAATCCCAATGTTACCTCACCCAGGTATAATCCTAATGCACGATGTGCATATCATTCGAATTGTTAGGGACATGATACCAATAGTTGCTGGGTATTGAAGAACAAAATTCAAGATATGATTGATGCTGGAGAAATTGAGTTTGACCCTCCGGTTGCTCCAAATGTGATTATTGCTCCCATGCCAAATCATGAGAAGACTGTCAATGCCATTGATGAAGATTCACATATTTCATCAGTTGCAGATTTAACTACACCATTGTCTCTTATTAAGAAGAAGTTGGTACAAGCTGGGTTCTTTCCAGGTTGTCGTGAAGATTGTTTATATTGTACTTATAAGCCGGATAGCTGCTGGAGGTTGAAGGATGGAATTCAACGCCTCATGAATAATTACACCATAGTGTTTGAGAAGACTCCACCTTCTGTGGAAAGTATGGTGGATCATATAACTAAAGGTGCGAAGGTTGAAGAGGTAGATATGGTTGATAAAGTGCCGGTGAGGATTACTTCCAAAGGACCTGTCAAAATCACTCATAAGGGTCCAATTAAGATTACTGCTGAAGGCCCTGTGAAGATTGTTGTTGAAGCTAGAGTGGCTCCTATGATCATTACCGCTCCTGGTCCTATTCCGTATACTTCTGATAAAGCTGTGCCTTGGCATTATGGGTCCGATGTTTATATCCATGGTGTTAAGCAGGAACCCTTAGCTGATACGCCTGTTGCTGATGCGAACCTTGATGTTGATAATATTGTTGGATCTAGTAAGATCACACGAAGTGGAAAAGTTTTCTCTTCTCCGGCTGTTTCCAAGAATACAGTTACTCCAACTACTACCTCCACTACTGATGCTCGGGGAAAAGGTCATGTTATTGAACCTATACCAACTGATGTGCCAGCTGCTGATGATCTTTCTAAGCAGATGGAAGAAGTACTGAAGATCATCCGCAAGAGTGATTATGACATTGTTGATCAATTGGGGCATACTCCCTCCAAGATTTCTATGTTGTCTTTGTTGTTGTGTTCTGAGGCTCATGCCAAGGCCTTGATTAAATTTCTGAAGACTGCTCATGTACCAAATGAGATTTCCGTAGACCAGTTCGAAAATTGTGTTGCACACTTGACCTATGATAATGGGTTAGGTTTCTCCGATGCTGATTTGACTCCGACCAAGAGGGATCATAACAGGGCTCTACATATCTCTATTGAATGTAGGGGCACTACCCTGTCACATGTGTTAATAGACAATGGTTCTTCGTTGAATGTATTGCCAAAAGAAGTTCTGAACAAGCTTAATCCTGAAGATGCTGTGTTGAAACCCAGTAATATAGTTGTGAAGGCTTTTGATGGTTCAAGAAGAGTGGTGCACGGAGAAATTGATCTCCCAATCAAAATTGGTTCTCAGGTCTTCAAAGCTAATTTTTATGTAATGGATATTCGTCCGTCGTATTCTTGTTTGCTTGGGCGTCCCTGGATCCATGGGGCAAGTGCTGTGACTTCTACTTTACATCAGAAGTTGAGATATCCAGTAGAAGGAAAGGTCGTCACTGTTTACGGAGAGGAAGGATATATGATTAGCCATGTGAACACATTTAAATATCTTGAAGTGGAAGGTGAATATGTTGAAACTCCATGCCAGATGTTTGAAGTAGTTCCTTGGGTTGTTAATGATTATGAAGCTCCTCCTGTTGTCAAGAAAGTTCCTGTGGTCACCAGAGTACCTCCTACAATGGCCTCCCTTAAAGATGCTAGAGCTGTGGTGGATGAAGGTGGTTGTACTATTTGGGGTCAGCTTCCTGACATCCCTTACAAGTATGACAAATTTGGTTTGGGTTTCACTGCAGAGTCCCAGAAAGCTGTTCGTCGTGCTCGTGCTGTTCATATCACCAATCAGGGGATTATGAAGAATCAGATCAATGTTGTGGGTGACTATGATGAAGACTACAACTTAGATGCTTGGATTTTTCCTACTGTGGGTGCTGGACTCAATAACTGGAAGGCTGAAGATTTTATTCCAATCTCCTTTAGTCAGGAGTAAATACTATTACTGTGTTGTTACTTTTAAAGTTTGTAATTTTTGAACAATTAAACTTTTAAGCCTTGTGCCTTACCCGAGGCACAATGGTATGCTTGTTTCGGGATGTCATTTCATTTGCATACTTCATTCAATAAAAAATCAGTGGACGTTTCGTTTTCGTAAATATTGTGTTCCTTGTCTTTCTTTCCTTTTATTTTTATTTTATCAGTTATGTGTTCTTACACACACCCACATCACTAAAATGCAGATCCTTATCCACTCTGGATCCTGTTGATAACAATTCTACTATTGCCAATTATAATTTCGAGAATCCGATCTATCAAACTGAAGACGGAAATGAGGAAGATTGTGAAGTACCTGTAGAGCTTGCTAGGTTGTTACAACAAGAAGAGAAAGCTATACAGCCACATGAAGAGCCAATCGAAGTTGTGAATCTGGGAACTGAAGAAAACAGGAAAGAAGTCAAGATAGGGGCTGAATTAGAGGATGGTGTTAAGAGCAAGTTGATTCAGATGTTACATGATTATGTGGAGATCTTTGCTTGGTCCTATGAAGATATGTCAGGGTTGGATACAGACATTGTGGTTCACCGTTTACCAGTAAAAGAAGATTGTCGTCCAAAGAAGCAAAAGGTTCGTCGCATGCGTCCTGAAATGTCAGAGAAGATTAAGGCAGAGGTGATGAAACAGTTTGATGCAGGGTTCTTAGCAGTGACTTCTTATCCTCAGTGGGTTGCAAATGTGGTACTGGTACCTAAGAAAGATGGTAAGGTACGTATGTGTGTAGACTACAGAGATTTGAACAAGGCCAACCCCAAAGATGACTTTCCACTTCCTCATATTGATGTTCTGGTAGATAACACTGCTCAGCATAAGGTATTCTCTTTTATGGATGGTTTCTCTGGTTACAATCAGATCAAGATGGCACCTGAAGATATGGAGAAGACAACGTTTGTTACACAATGGGGCACTTTTTGTTATAAGGTGATGCCATTTGGTTTGAAGAATGCAGGGGCAACATATCAGCGTGCTATGGTGGCTTTGTTTCATGATATGATTCATCATGAGATAGAGGTATATGTGGATGATATGATTGCCAGGTCCCAGAATGAAGAGCAACACCTTGATCATCTGCATAAGTAGTTTGAAAGGTTGAAGAAATACAAGTTGAGATTGAACCCAAACAAATGTACTTTTGGAGTTAGGTCTGGTAAACTCCTGGGGTTCATTGTCAGTGGAAAAGGTATTGAAGTGGATCCTGCGAAAGTAAAAGCTATACAAGAGATGCCAGCTCCCCGTACTTAGAAAGAAGTTAGAGGTTTCTTGGGACGATTGAATTACATTGGAAGATTTATTTCCCAATTAACTGCTACCTGTGAGCCAATCTTCAAGTTGTTGAAAAAAGATCAGGTAATGGAATGGAATGATGAATGCCAGACTGCCTTTGATGAAATCAAGAAATATTTGCTAGAACCTCCAATTTTGATGCCACCAGTTGATGGAAGACCCTTGATTATGTACTTAACAATATTAGACAACTCAATGGGGTGTGTGTTGGGGCAACATGACGAGTCTGGTCGAAAAGAGCAGGCAATCTATTACCTTAGCAAAAAGTTTACCGACTGTGAAACAAGATACTCACTGCTCGAGAAAACTTGTTGCGCTTTGGCATGGGCTGCTCACCGACTAAGACAGTATATGTTGACTCATACTACCTTATTGATTTAGAAGATGGATCCAATCAAGTACATATTCGAGAAACCTGCTCTCTCCGGAAGAATCGCAAGATGGCAAATGATCTTGACAGAATACGACATACAGTACACTACTCAGAAAGCCATTAAAGGAAGTGTTGTGGCTGATCATTTGGCTCATCAAGCCGTGGATGATTATCAGTCAATGAGTTTTGAGTTCCCTGATCAAGATATTATGATTATTACCAAAGAACCTGGACAATATGACGAACCTGAACAAGGATCCCGATGGACTATGGTTTTTGATGGAGCTTCTAATGCACTTGGTAATGGTGTTGGTGTTGTGATCAGTTCCCCTGAAGGTTGTCATACCCCGATTACTGCCAGACTTTGTTTCTATTGTACCAATAACATGGCTGAATATGAGGCATGTATCCTGGGTATCAAAGTTGCCATTGATATGAAGATTCAGTTCCTTGATGTATATGGAGATTCAACCCTGGTAGTAAGTCAGATCAAAGGAGATTGGGATACCAAACATGACAATCTCATTCCTTACAGAGAGTATGTTTTGTCTTTGATCCCACATTTCAAAGAGATCACCTTTGGACATATTCCACGAAGAGAGAATCAGTTGGCAGATGCCTTAGCCACCATGGCATCCATGTTTGAGATCAGCTGGGATGATGAAGCTCCCAAGATTACTATTGATAAATTTGAGAAGCCTGCATACTGCAATGAGATTGACACTGAAGAACCAGAGGAGAAGCCTTGGTTCTATGAAGTGAAAAGATATCTTGAAGCTCAGGAGTTCCCTGAAGGGGCATCTGTCAAAGATAAGAAGTTTCTGAGAAGGTTTTCTGCTAAGTTCTTTTTGAGTAACGACATTCTGTACAAGCGCAATCATGATTCAACTTTGCTTCATTGTGTGGATAAGAAGGAAGCAACTGAGATTATGGAAGATATGCATGATGGTATCTTTGGCACTCATTCTAGTGGTCATACTATGGCAAAGAAGATATTGAGAGCAGGTTACTATTGGTCTACCATGGAAGCTGACTACTATCAACATTCCAGAACATGTCATAAGTGTCAAATCTATGCTGATAAAGTACATATACCTCCATCACCATTGAATGTGTTGACTGCTCCTTGGCCTTTTGCCATGTGGGGCATTGATATGATTGGTGAGATCAAGCCAACTGCTTCTAATGGGCATCGTTTCATCCTGGTTGCTATTGATTATTTCACGAAGTGGGTAGAGGCAGCTTAATTTGCATATGTTACTAAGAATGTGGTGGCTCGATTCATTAAAATAATCTCATATGTAGGTATGGCATCCCTGAAAGGATTATTACTGACAATGGCTCTAATCTTAACAATACTATGATCACTGACCTCTACACGCAGTTCAAGATTAAGCACCACAACTCTTCTCCGTATCGCCCGAAGATGAATGGGGCAGTAGAAGCTGCTAACAAGAATATTAAGAAGATTATACAGAAGATGACTGTTACTTATAAGGATTGGCATGAGATGTTACCATTTGCTCTTCATGGTTATCGTACTACAATACGCACTTCAACAGGGGCAACCCCATTCTCCTTAGTATATGGTATGGAAGCAGTTCTGCCCATTGAAGTTTAGATTCCCTCCTTAAGAATTATGAAGGATGCAGGCTTGGATGAAGATGAGTGGATTCAGACTCGACTTGACCAGATAAATTTGATTGATGAGAAGAGGTTAGCAACAGTTTGTCATGGCCAGATGTACCAGAAACGGATGATCAAGGCTTTTAATAAGAAGGTTAAGCCAAAGGTATATCATGTAGGTGATTTGGTAATCAAGCGTATCATATTACCACATGGTGATCCTAGGGGAAAGTGGACTCCTACATATGAAGGACCATTTGTAGTCAAGACAGTATTCTCAGGAGGTGCCATGATACTTACTACTATGGATGGTGAAGACTTCCCACAGCCTGTAAACGCAGACATAGTTAAAAAATACTACGCATAAAAAGAGACCCGTTAGGTTGACTGGCCTAGGCAAAAATAAGGGCATCCCGGCGAACCAAAAAGGTTCGGGCAAAAATTAGGGATATATATAAAAAAAATGTACACCCGGCAAGTCGAAAACCTGAAAAGGCGGCTTGGGCAAAAAAGGGTATCCCGGTGGATTGAAAACCTGAAAGGGGAATCCAGGCAAAAGTTAGGGATTAAAGCGTATGACTATGTCTCGTTTGGATCACCCATGAAACTACCACCAGTTGTGCTACTTACTTAAGCTCGAACAGATAAAGCTCAATCCAATCGTTCCCGTCTTAACAGCAGAAGATGAGATACTTGAAGATAATGGCAATAGTAGAATTGAAACTCAATAGGATTTATTTCCCACATAGCTGATTTTCTTTGTTTTATAAAAACTTTACGACAAATTCCTCTTACTAGGATTTCTGTCTCCTTGTACAAACTTACCCATGTACGGGTCACTTTTTGATATAAATAAAATTCCATCTTTGAATCCAGATTTACTTTTACCCTATTTACATAAGCGAAACGTCCATTGGTTGTGTTTGAATGTATGTATGCTTTTGAATATGATTGATGTTTACAAGAAATGCAAAAAATGCTTAATATGATTGATGTTTACCAGAAATTCATGAAAATGCAGTAATAGTATTTACTAAGGACGAACGAAGGAAGGAATTCAACGAAGCTTCGCCGGTTCATCCCTACATGACAGCTACAAATACCCTAATAGGGCAAATCCATCCTCATAAATATTTTGAGTTGCATCTCCCCCCTGGAATTTATATCCATCTCTTTTATCCTCATACGGATAGTCGGGAATTTATTCTTCCAATAGGAGTACGACGAACGAAGACGGGAGGTTATGTATACCTTACTATCGAACGAAGACGGGAGGTTATGTATACCTTACTATCGAACGAAGACGGGAGGTTATGGATACCTTACTATCCAACGAAGACGGGAGGTTATGGATATCTTGCTATCGAACGAAGACGGGAAGTTATGAATGCTATATTATCAAACAAGACGAAAACGAGTTCCCCATATTCTTCAACAACAAATCGGGATTTATTTTCCCTGGCCAGCAGTTGTTATATGAAGATACCCGGGCGCTTCAGGCTACATGATGCATACATACATCATTTATATCATACCATAAATATCCATAATTACATAATACATTACTTAGTTGCATCATACTATACATGCATACATAATGCATAAACTAATATTATCTCGCAGAATGTTATATACATCATGATATTTGCTTTGCAGATTAATTCTCCAGCAGACAAACTTCATCAATAACTTGTTACCTTGGGCCTTTGTTTATCTTCCCAAAGGTTATCTCATTACCTCAGGACGTTGTTTATCCTCCTGAAAGCTATCATGACTATTGGGCCGTTGTTTATCCTCCCAAAAGTTATACTTATATCTCGGGACGTTGTTTATCCTCCCGAAAGCTATCATGACCATGGGCCGTCGTTTATCTTCCCAAAGGTTACCTCATTATCTTGGGACATCGTTTATCTTCCCGAGGGCTATCTTGAGACGTCGTTTATCTTCTCAAAAGCCGTATTGTTACTTTGGGCCGTTGTTTATCTTCCCAAAAGTTATACTTATACCTCAGGACGTTGTTTATCCTCCTGAAAGCTATCATTTCTTTGGGCAGTTGTTTATCTTCCCAAAAGTTATACTTATACCTCAGGACATTGTTTATCCTCCTGAAAGCTATCATTTCTTTGGGCCGTTGTTTATCCTCCCAAAAGTTATATTTATACCTCAGGACGTTGTTTATCCTCCTGAAAGCTATCATTTCTTTGGGCCGTTGTTTATCTTCCCAAAAGTTATGTTTATACCTCAGGACGTTGTTTATCCTCCTGAAAGCTATCACTACTTTGGGCCGTTGTTTATCTTCCCAAAAAGCCATATCTTCATATTTTGGATTGCTTTATTCTCCAAGAGGTATATTTGAAGAACTTTTCTCCAAGTGGCATCTTTAAGCCCACTCAAGCATATACAACTAGTCATCAGTATCACTCTACGCACCGGTGAGTGCAAATTTTTGGGCTTTTGTGTTCAATCCCCTTCAACCTTCCAAGTTACAACTGGCACATACACCAATCTAACCCCTCAGGTTTCAGAAAATTGAACAGGGGCAGCTGTTGCACCCCAAAATTTGCCCTCACAAAACAAGACTTTGTGTGTTAAGAGATTCACAAGGTTCACAAGACATCTTATGAGGTTCACAAGACATCTTATGAGGTTCACAAGGTTCACAAGACATCTCATGATGTTCACAAGGTTCACAAAGTTCACAATTAGTCAGAAGATTTGACAATTCCCTCAGACAATGCATCCTCCTAAGCAGTGCATCCAAGACTAGGGTTTTGACTTTAATCAGGCTAAATGAATTCCCAAGACTTAAAGTGAGATTCATGACATCTTATACATTTTTAATAATCCCCATGACAAGTTTCAGAACTTTTCTCAAAGGTTTGCTCAGTCAAATGATCAGATAGGTCAAAATCAGTCAAAGCAGTTAAAAAGTCAAACTGAGGTCAACTGTGGTCAAACCAAAGTCAAACCTCATGATTTTTTGCCAACATCAAGTATATGAAGTAAAATTCATCATTTTATCAAGGGTTGATCATGATTCATCAAGGAGATTTCAGATCATCAAGAATCAGAGGTTTCTAAATTAGGGTTTCTTCAGGAAAAGTCAACTGAACTTTGACCAGCCATAACTTTCACATGCTTCATAAAATTTTTCCCATCCAAATCTCATTTTGAAGGAAATTGAATTCTCTACAACTTTGTGTCTCACAAGCCAAGCCCAAAAATGCTTCATTTGGAAGGTATGAGCTAAGACATTATAGGTCCTTTTGAAAGTCAACAAAAAGTCAACAACTTCAAAAGGGCATAACTTGAGAATGGTAAATGATATGGACATGAAACCAATGGGGTTGGTTAGAGGACTCTTTAAGCTTTCCAAAATGATCAAGAACACCCTCATAGCATTAAAATTGAAGGATTTGTGCCCTTGCAAAGTTGGGAAATTTTTGGGTGGTTTATGAAGAAAATAGGGTCTTAAAACCATAATTCTTCAAATGGGCTGAACTTTTTGTGACCCAAGGTGTTCCATGACATCATGCACGAAATTTATTTAATATTTTCATAATTTTATTTTATTTATTTTATTTATTTTATTTATTATGATTTTTTATATTAAAAATCATTTTAAATTCAAATAAAATAAAAAATATGAAGATTTAAAATATATTTTGATTTTAGAAAGTCATAAACATGAATTGGATCAGATTAATATGCAATTGATGGTGATTGTCTTAAGATAGAAAGGTTTCATTCAAAAATATTTGAAATTCAAGCCATGATCTTTTTCAATCTTTTGAATCCAAAAAGTCCAAACAACCATCCAATTTTTTGACCTAATTTCATTTACTATAAGTACCTAAACACATCACAATGCATAAGGGACGAAATTGCTGCCTCAAGAGTAAGTTCAAAACTTCAAAAAATCCTTCAAAAGTGAATTTTCGGTTTCGACCCTAGAGGAGGTTTCAAGGTATTTTAAGAACATCACAAGCTTCCCTGGACATCCCTGAATCGAAACCATTCATCACATTGATCCATAACATGACATATTGAGAAATCCGAATCATTTTTTTCTCACTTTTGATTTTTTTCGTTCTTACATTTTTACATGTTATTAATCAAGTTTGTCCATTGATTTGTGTTTAGATGAATGCAGTGATGGATTCTGGGCAATTAGATTGATGTTTTGATGGCCAATTCGTGAAACACCATTTTAGGGTTCATACCTCTTGAATTAGGGTTTCACAATTTAATGACTATAAATGAATTTTGAGACCATAAATCAACTCAATGAACTATCTAGATCATGTTTATGTAATTAATTTGATAAAATCGTGCGTGTTTAGTGAAGTATGAAATTCGCAGGTTCAAGAACGCATGAAAATTTGTAGGAAACTTCCCAACAAATTTCGCAGGAAAACCTGCGAAAATCCAAGGAAGAAGATGAAGTCCTGGCGCGCATTCTGGAATTCAAATATTTGTCTTAATATTTTATTGTATTGTTGTTAATTTGTTTCACAGAAGCTTGCTTGGCCCAGTGGTGATGGATGCGCGTGTATTGCTTCAAGGCTTGGGTTCAATTCCTGGAGGCAGCATTCTTTTTGCTTCATTTTCTCATTTATTACATGACTTAATATATTATTAGTTGTAGTGGTTTTATACACAGGTGCGCCCTTCTGACTGGATGGTTGGAGTGTGTGTTTGTTTGGTAAAGGGTCCTGGGTTCGAATCCCTCCCAGGCCCTTTTTTATGTTATTTTGCTTTTGTTGTGATTTTTACAGGATTTGAAATAATACAATATGGATTGCCTTCTATGTCACCTGCGTGTGCTGGCCAGAGTGGTTTTGGTGTTGCGTTTGGAGGTAAGGGACCTGGGTTCAAATCCCAGGTCCTTTCTTTTTTGAGCAATTTTTCATTATTTTCTTATTTTAATTATTTCTATTTTATTAAATTATCAAATACAATTTATAAATATCATTAAAATACTTTTATTCAATATTCTTAAAAACTTCATATTTTCTTTTATAAAAATATTTTTATTTATAATATGTATATATATATATATATATATATATATATATATATATATATATATATATATATATATATATATATATATATATATATATATATATATATATATATATATATATATATATATATATATATATATATATATATAATTGATTTAATTTGATTTAATTTGTAGATAAATAAGTAAACCCTAATATTTTCATAAACCCTAATTTAATATGATTAACCCTAATAATATTTTTCTAAAACCCTAATTATTTTTATATAAATGTTAATCTTGTTTATTTATTTTTATTATTTATTTATATTATCATTATATGTAGTTTTATATAAATCATGTAAATAATTTTAGATTATGTTTAAAACAATAAAAAAAACTCCTAATTTGATCTTATTAATATAATTTATTTTTATAATATGTTTATTTAATTATAATTAACCATTATTTTCATAACATGTATATAAATTTAAATTTTTATAATAATTAGTATATAGTATGAATTGCTTATTTTTCTTCTTAAAATCTTAAAAAAATAATTATTTATTAAAAATTGAACTTTTAATTATTATGCTAATTTCTTTATTTTATTCTTATTTATTTTATTATTACTAACTCCATTTATTTATATATTATATGATTTTTATTATTATTGTTACTAACCCAATTATTTATTATTATTTATTTGCTTATTTAATTTATTTTAATTGTTATTATTATGTAATTGTATCCAATATGTAATAGTTGTAGAATAATTTTTAATATTTATATTTTAAATGCTATGGTTAGTAATATAGGGAGTGTAAAACATGTTTGTATTTAAAAATTAATTTAGATCATTAAATCTCAAGATAAATATTTGAATTGGTACACTCACACACGTAAGTCGATCTTTGATCGCCATCTCACTTCTTAAGGGTTACCCCTCAAGTTGCCTAAACAAAAGGTCAAGTAGGGTGTATAAAGCAAAGTACCTCATTTCATATCATCTAGTCCCTAAACAGATAAAAAGATCAAGTCTCTCCGAATGTTGCCTTCGTAATGATCTTGTCCCTTTCGAATAAAGATGATAAGTCCCTTCGAATTGCTTATACACCTCACAGTTGCCTAAATAAACAGACGTCCCTTCACTTGTCCCTCATACATCCAAGGTAATGACTACCTATTCCTTAATAATAGGGATAGTCTTACCACTTAAAGGATATTCAAGAACAGAAAAGACTTAACTTAGGGTAGGTTCCTCTTAGATACTTGCTCACTTTCCAAAAAAAAACATTTCAAACACTTCACATTTTTCAAGCAATTTTCAAAAACAAAGTTTTTATATATATCCGTACATGGATCATTATAAAACACTTAAGAAAATTTCTAAACACACACTACACATTTCAAAAACAATTTAAAGTGAGTTAAGTAACTAAGAGCCCATGGATAACCATGGATGTAAAGGGTGCTAACACCTTCCCTTTACATAACCTACCCCCCGAACCCAAAAATCTTTTAAAAGGTCTTTCCTGTTCTTTTATGTCTTTCCTTTGGATAAAATAAAAGTCGGTGGCGACTCTTGCTATCCGCAACATTTAACTAAAGTCAGTTCTCCCACCGTGTTACAGAACTCACCTTTAACTAAACCCTCGTCACCGTGAACTCAACCCCACGACCTTCTTCACCACCGAACCGTACAAATCCTCCATCGACCCTTTCCGATTTCCTTCAAAGCCAAAACTGGCCGTAAACCGCACAAGCCATTGACACCTTCATCTTCGAAAAACCATCGCAGAAATAGCCGCACAAATCGATCTGAAACAGAGTGATTTCCGTGAGAACCGCCTTCAACCGAACCTTGATGCCGGCCATCCACTAATCCGAACATCACCACCTTCAACCACTGTGAATGCACCAAAACATTCAAAGCCTGAGAGAAGAGGGCGACGTGATTCCAAATCGCGAGCGGACCATGCCGAGAAAGTTGCAGAGAAGCTAGACTGAGAGAGACACGTTTGACGGTTTGAGGTTGAATCCTCTTTTCTAAATCTTGAGTCTATTTACTTATTTATTTCTCATGTTTTTTTGTTTTTCTTTTCTTTAATTTAAACACTTGGTTTTATATTGTTGTTGTTGCTGTTTGTTTTCATGGCCCATGATAATTGCTACTAAACACACCATCTTATCCCAGCGGCTTACCACCTGTTCCTTTATTTCATCATTTTATTTTGTTAAAAAATAATAACTCTATGTCATTGTTTTGGGTTGGGTCCTTTGAACTCAGTGGTTTATGCTATACTAACCTCAAGATCCATCGATACCCCTCCTACATTTCATTGCTTGTTTTTTATTTTATTATTATTATTTTGTTTTATGAATTTCTGTTGGGCTTGAAGCCCATACCGATTTGCTGCAAACACGCATATAAATTCAGTATGCACCTCTATTTTATCTATTTTAATTGCTACTCGTTTTATATTATTCACTAGCTTATATATTTTATTTCAAATATTACTTGAATCTTTAATATTTATAGGGGCCAATGATATAATAAAAGGCCATTTTTCGCCCGATTTCATTAAATCGGTGATATTTGGTCAATATGAGGCCCTCATGTTTCTATTTTATCTTATTATTTTATTTTGAACAAAAATTGTAATTTAATTAAATTTATTCATTATTCTCAATATTATTTAATTAATTTATTTATTTGTATTTATGATTCTATTTATTTTTTGCGATTCAATTTATTTAATTTCGCATTTCAAATTATGTTTCGACTCCTCATAGAACGATTTCATTAAATCGGTTCTAAGGTAGTTCACGAACAAAATTTTGTCGCGTCCCAAAAAGGTCCAACGCCTTCGAATAGTTGTGTCCCGATTAAACAGGCCGAACGCCTTCGAACCATTCAAAACACTGCACACACGCTTCCTCTTGGGCTAATTACAACGAGACCTTTTTATTTCTCGCAATCCCTTGTATTTATTTTGTATCCCTCTCCCATTAATTTGTATATTTTGTATTTATTTTAATTCTGAATCCTTGGTCCAACGCCAAGCGATTGCACTTGCACACTCGCACCTTTTTATTTCGTTTAGGATCCACTCCACCTTTGCGAGCCGAGCGCTTCGTGCCTCGCTAACAAACCACAAAACAAACTCCATTTGCATTTACCCTTTTAACCTCAAAAAACCAAAATGTTTCGATTAGATCCAAACCTTTGATCCAACGTCAAGCGGTCTTAGGAAATAAAACACTTTAACAAAAACGAGAAGATTTGTACGCCACGAGCCTTAAGCGGTAGAAAGGAGGATAACGAGCTCTCGTTACTCGCTCCGATTATTTCGACGCAGGACGCTCGTCTTGTTGGGCGAGATAAACTATCCATAATCTTTAGTACATTCGACTCCTAAACCCTTTCACCGATGAAAGGTAATAAAATCGAACAACCATTACCCTTAGTAGGCCGAACTACGAGGCTCTGACTTTCCCATTGCACACGGGAGTACGTAGGCACGGGGATCTCAATCCTTTCCGAGCACCTAGGTTCAATCTAACTTATAATTCAACTCATTTCCCTCTAGCAAGCAATTCGTTTAAGCATAGACATCCTTTCGCGCGTGATAACTTAGATGGTTCCCATCGAGTACGATGGATGTAGGGGGTGCTAATACCTTCCCCCTGCATAACCGACTCCCGAACCCAGGCAATGGTTCCGTTGACCTTTGTCCTAATCCTTTCCTTCCCGGGTTGTATCTATATCTTCCCTTTCCCTATTCGGGAATAAATAGAATTAGGTGGCGACTCTTCAATCTGTTCGGCATGCGGCTCCGTCTTTTCGGATCGCGTAAGGTCGTATTTTTCGGGGTACGACAATATGCTACATGTTTTTTCTTTATTTATTTTTTGTTTATGAGTCTTAAAGTATATGTTGAATACATTAAAAGTCTCATTCACTTCTTGGAACCCTAATCTTCATTTATTCCCTCAACCTCCCACCTTCCTCTCATAAACTCTCTTGACCAAATATTACTTTCAATTAAAACCCATTCAATAACCTTTCACCTTATAACCCTAGCCACTCAAAATCAACTCATCCTCATCTCTCACCATCCAAAATCTGCAAATACACACCTAAACCCTAACCTTACCTTTTTCTCATGGCAACTTCAAAGAGTAGAGGAAAACAACAAGTTGTAGATTCCGACTCTGATTCCGACACTGTTAAGGAGTAGTTCATAATACCCCAGAAGTAGAGAAGACTCGACATTGACATTCGTTCCCGAAAGTTCATGAGCATCAAATATGTGAACTTTGAAGAGTTCCCTTCTCATAGCTTTACCTTTGAAGCTCTTCTGGATGCATCTGGCGTCAAAGAGCTGGTTGCTGACACTGGAAAGATCTATCCTGATTTGGTAAGAACTTTTTATCACACTCTTTCCTTTGGAGAAGATGAATTCGGGGACGAACAATTTACTGCTAAGGTCAATAAAAAGGAAATTGAGGTTACAATTGAAAAGCTAGGAAGCATTCTTGATATACCATCTGAAGGATATGAGTTCAAAGTTGGTTCTATGCCAAACACTGAAAGATGGAATAATTTTGATACATTGGCTTATTTTATTGAAAGATCAAGGGGAACTCAAGAAGATTTACTCGGTAGGCAGGTCCAATCTTCTCGGGTAATTAAATATGCAAAGTCCTTAACCGTTAGCGACCGTATGCTTCATTACATTTTGGCTTATGTGTTGGTACCAAAAAGTTCAAACTTTTCTCAAGTTAGTGAACTTGAGTTGATGTTGTTCCGTTCTTTGAAAGAGGATTGGCCAATCAACTAGGCCTATGTCATTTTTCATCACATGAAGCATCAGGTTCGTTTGGGTAGCGGTCTCCCATACATCCGCTTTGTATCCAAAATTCTGGAACATTTTGGTATACCAAGTTCAAGAGAACCTCATTTTGAGATGACGGCCAAACAAAATGAAATAAACTTGGTTACGGCTACTAAGAACACCAGAATCATATGTGGCCCAAATGGCGTTTATGGATATAAAGAAGATATTGCCGCTCAAGCCGCTCCAGAAGGTGGTTACACAAATGAATTCCTTTACAATGAAATTGTCACTCTCAAAACAACCATGAACCATAACCATCAGAAAACAACCCGTACCCTCGGAAAAATAATGAAAATGTTTAAGAAATTCTCTACCTCTCAACCTTCCAATACGGAGAATTCGGAGGGTGACGAAGAAGACATGGATGAAGACGGACCCGAAAGTGATTAGATGTTTAATGCATTTCCGTTTTTATGTTCTAGTTTTATAATTCTTAGTTTAAATTATGTTTAATCTTTATGTTGTTAGTTTCCGTACCGTATTGTTTGTTTTAGCTTCAATTATGTTAATGTTCGTAAACTTATGGTTGTTATATTTTATGTCTAGTATTTGTTTCTGTATGATTGTTTACTATATGACTTATTTTTTGAAAATATTATAAAACAAATTTTTAAGGAAACTTCCACGGGTGGATGTTCAGTGTAAAAACTGACTAAAATATTTTCAGACAGTTTTATAAGGCATCTTCCACTGGTGGATGTTTAGTATAAAATCTGACAAAATTCCCTAATCATTTTTTGAAGAACTTTTCCCATCCTTTTTGTGGATGACAAAGGGGGAGAAGTGTCTAGTATGCTCTCTTGTTTCTCTTTATGCAGATTTTTTCGATTAAAACCTCCCAATATCACATTGAGGGGGAGCACCTTCATAGTGGGGGGGTGTTTGGAGAAACATAAGAAGCAATCGTGCAAACTCAATTTTCACATGTGGTTGTCATCACTAAAAAATTTCAAATTATCAAAATTCATAAAAATGCACTAAAATTATCATACACTTTAGTGAACACTTAGTCATTATTGTTGAGTGAGAAATATCAATTAAAGGAGAAGATCAACATTGCTTGATATACCAAGACTTCAACTTTTCTACATCTTATTCAAAAATAGTATTTCTTGTATTGACTTATGATCCAGGATTGTTGAACACAAGGGTTTGTGTGGCAAGAGGATTGTTCTTGCACACTTGAATGTTATAGTTGTTAGAAAGTAGGCCTCACCGGTTGATGGTGTGATAAGTTGTACAATCTAAAACTATAGTGGAAAATCTCTTTCGGTTTGGAAAGGGGACTGGATGCACCTTCGGATTGTGAAGGGAACCGGAATAAATCGCCGTGTCTTTTTACTTTCTGCTTTACCACGTTCTTATCTTAATCACATACAAGAGAAAAATCCATCCACCGATAAAATAACCGAGAAAATTTTATTAAGCCTAATTCACCCCCTCTCTTAGGCAATCTCTGAAACTACAAATGTAACACAAAAGTAAATATAAATAAAAATGTCATTAAACAATGAAATTATAAACCTACTGAGAACAAAAAAAATTGTTGTCAAAAATTGAATTTAATTAATCATTCCATCTAAACTTAAAATATGAAACTAATGAAGTTTACTCCAATAACAGAAAACATAGAAAACTTGAAATTGAATAAATTTAGCAATCCTAATTATCAAATCTGAAACGACGCGCCGAAAGAAAGTTGGTCCACGACCAATCATGTTCATCATCATCAATTGAACCAAATATTGAATAGTCTTGTTCTTCATCATCGCTGAAATTTGAGTTCTTCTGACCCTTTTAGATGATTTTGTTTTTCTTTTTTTTCGTCTCCTCCGACGCACACCCGACGGCTCAACAACCATTACACCATCCTGAACAAATAAAAGTAGGGCAAAATGAGTAAAACCAATTAGCAGATGCATATGAAGAACAAAAGAAATAAATAAAAATCATTATAGTTGCTTGGTGGACCATATTTCGTTCTTCATCGTCGGGATGTTGTTGTGGCAGCAGAGGTTGGAGTGCCACATGAAGTGGTTGAAGGTCGAGTTGTGGGTCGAGTCAGACATTTTGATCCCGATTCTGTAGTGGGTGTTGTGGATGTCGGTCTGAGCCGGGATGTTGTAGTTGTTGAGGTTCGTCCACGACTCTCGGAACATCATTTGACGCCATATAGGTATTTGAGTTATGAGGATGTTTGAATTTGTATTTGAGTTGAAGTACAAAGGTTTATATAAGTGAGTCTGTGTCTGTTGATGTTCTCCAATTCCTTGAAAATATGAAACCATTAATTGTATTGAAACTATAACATATTAAGATTGGATGGTAAAATAATAAATGAAAATCACTATCATGTTTCATACTAAACTTTTGATACAATGTACTCATTGATAGGTCATTATAGAAAAATATTTAATTATGGTCCAAAAACAATGTAATGTGTTATCAATGACCATGGAAAACAATAAAATTCCAGATGAGAAGCCACTTTTATACCACCTGTATACTGTCATATCAGGCTAATCCACTAAAATGATACCACCTGAAACAAAGCTTGTACGAAGGTCCTTCATTTACTATCATGTCAGCAGTCTAATAATCTACATCAGTTTCATTTATTATCCAAAAGCAAGTCCCTGCACCAAAAGCAACGAAGCTTATATATACATAAAAGTTATTAGAAATGAAATGTTTATATGTTCTAAAGAAACAGGGAGAAGAAATCCTACAGCAAAGACCGGACTACTATTAAAAATCATTTAGAAGAATAGTTATAGAGAATTAATTTTATCAGCAAAACATAAACCTGCCTTATTTTCTACCGCTAATGGGACATTTATACCATGTCTTCCAATATCTTCTTCACCAAATGACCCTGAAATTAACATAATTGACAAACTTAGCACTAATATAATTGGCCATCTCATTCAAAAATTGTTATACAATTTCTCTATGTCGACTACCTGGACATAATTCCACTTACTAAAGTAGGAAAATAAGCAGTGAAATATATAGGCATAACCAAAGCATGTTAAGATCCTACATCAAATACATGGTAATAAGAAGCAAATAGCAATGCATCTTTTTTGCTTCAATTAGATGTTAGTGTAACAGGGTGCCTTCCAGATGCTTACCTTCTTAATCTCTAATGTTGGCATATGAGGAAGAAAGTCATTCATCAAATTTAATAGCATTTTCACTCCAATATAACCTACATGTTCCATTCAAAATAAAACAAATATAATATTATCATAGTGTTAATGCTGGAATTTTCAGATGGTTTATCTTTATTAAATTGTTTATCAATGTAGGCAGTTAAAAACAATATTGCATAATAACCCGAGGTAGTGGAGTTGTTCTTAGGTCTCAATTTTGCACCATGTGAAGCACTCTTCAAGGAAGAGTGATGTTTCTCTGGAAAGGAAAAACCTCTGACATAGGAAGATCATCATGTTTCCAATGAGATAAATCTCAGAACCTATTTCTGGTATTATGTTTTAAAAGTAATAGCAAATGTTAGAACGAAATAGAACAAAATTGTAAAAATTATCTGTATAGAAGCTATTTCCATTCATAGTTTTGTCGAATAGAACTTCAGATTTGATATCCATTTAAGAAGAGTATCTCGTCCACCACAGAGAAGACATGAAGTTTGTCTTTCAAAGCTTATAAGTCAATAGATTCTTAAGTCATGGTTCATAGCTGCGTGACTCGGTATATCGTCTACATCATTCCATATAGTCGCCGCATGACTTGGTTCAACCAGAAGCTAACTACCATTGTTGTCATGTTGAGTTTTATCAGATACTTCTAGCTTTGGTACAGACAAGTTTGCAGCATCCTCCCAGTCCTAAAGTTCAGCCTTCCTTGGCAGTTGCTGCAGAATATGGTGTTTTTGCTCCTACAATTTCAGAAAATACACAATCAGAGTTACAACCATCACCAGCTAGAGAAGGTTTATTAGCCACAACATAAGATTGCACAACCACCCGTGAGGAACAAAATAAAATGGACATTCACATAAACAATATAGTACACAACTTTCTATAAAAAAAAGATATACAATTGGAGATGGTGTACCTGGTGTGCTACATCTTATAACTTATAAGTAAGCTGGGTCAAAGCCTATGCATAGGGACGAGTTAGCTCTAAATTGCCAATTGCATTCAATAATTCTCTGCCCTGCAATATAAAACAATAGACGAAACCTATTGCCGTCGAGGATTACCCTCTTCTTAATATATCATCCACATGTATCTTAGAATTGCATGATGAACTGAAATGATCATTAATGCATACAAAATCATGATTGTAATTTGTAAACAACTAACTCATAAAAACCAAAACATAACACAATGTATCTAAAAACTAATCCGAATAGGGTATAAATTAATCTTGTTTAAGACAAGTAAATACCTTTATCTTATGAGATATCCATAAACCAACATCTTGAAGCAGTTTGTTTCCAGAAACATCCGTCTGGTCCATGGCTTGCATGCTTTCGGCAAAAGATCTTGTCCTTCTCCCTTGGCTATGACTATTACCATATGTCCATTTTCTTTTTGCCTTTTCTTGATATACTCATAAAGCCCCCACTTTCCTTCAAGGTAGAAGGGTGACTCTGGAATCAAACAATAGTCCACATCTTTGCTAGCAAGAGTAGCATACATTGCAATAAAACCTGCAGTCATAGTGTCATACCCCAAATTTGTCCTACCTTTTTATTTTATTGTCCTACCCGCACCATTTTATTTTTACTGTCTAACACATAAAAAAAATCAAAAATATATGTCATTTCTTTTGTTATCCAAAATTAAGTTAGTTTTGTGAGTGGTGTTGTTCCAGAAAGTCGGCGTGTTGTATGGAGACTTGTTGCTCGATTATCGTTTATTTTTTCATTAAGATGTTTCTATCACTTTCTTTTATCATAAAAATTCCAAAAATTTCAATTTCCCTTCTTATCTTTTATTCAAATTTTTATTCTATTTTAAAAATCTATTTTTGCTACTTTATTTCATTCTTATCCTATTTATATAAAAATACAAAAATATTGGTACTATCATTCTTACTATTATTATTGTTTTATTATTATTATTCTATTATTTTTGTTATTCTCTTACTGTTATTATTATTCCACTATTCCTATTTGTCGCTCCCGATAGATGGGACCGGCCCAAATAAAGGTACAGACGCGAACGGTCGGCGAGAGGGACAATGAGAACACACAGCCGTGAACTCACTGGAGATGAATAGAGTCGCCAGCTAGGCATTTTTATCCCGGAGGAAAGGCAATGCTGCATAGGCCTAGAAAAAGATGGATAAGACGGTTGCGAACCAGAGAGACTGAGAAAGGGGGTTGGTTACAACCTGGAAAGGTATTAGCACCCAGATTGTCCGCCGTACTCGACGGGATCCACGCTTAAAAGATTTGTGTTTTAAAGGGGTAGTGTCAGTGCAATCTGTGTGTAAAAGAACTGGAAAAGGATGTACAGGTGTCAGTGTAAAAGAAGTGTGAAGTGTGATATATACAGTGTCAGTGTAAGAATGAGAGTGAAATGCTCATGATAATGAGGCTAAGAGAATGATGCTGGAAAGAGGGGGAATATACAGAGACTTTTGTTCGATAACCGTTAAATTATGCCTACGTATCCTCTCGTGCAATGAGGAAGTCAGAACACCGTAGTTCGACCCAAAGAGACTGAAAGATGAATTGACTTGTGAACTGCTTACTTGTCCATGCTCAAGTGTATGACCTGTCTGGCTCAGGTGCAAACTGTCTTGCATTAGACGGAAGAAGCAAGTTCTCGTTTGTGAGTGAATGAGATGAGAAAAGAATCCCGAAGGAGACGATTATTGTTTGTTTTTGAGTTTTCAGTCTTTTATTGCTTTTTGAAGTTTGTCATAAGATAATGAGCTTAAACCTAAACCAATGTATTTAGTAAACTCATCACATCTTCCCTCTGATTAGTGGTAATGAGAATACCTTAAGTGTGAAGTCAGATTCTCACACTTAACCACCTTTGATGCAGGATTAAGATCATTAACCTACTTACGATTATTTAGATGTTTTTGTTGTTTTTGTTTAGTGTTAAGTGATGAGATTAAGCCATAATCAAGGATTAAACAGACTCATTACACCATCCTAATAGAAGGATAATAGATGAGAATGTTTAAGCTGAGGAAAGCTCCTCAACTTAATCCATGATTAGGGATTAAACTCATGACAAAACAAAGCCTTTATTAGATGGATTTTAGTTAATGATATGATAATGAAGTGATTTTTAAGGTTTGTAAGACAACTTGAGGGGGACTTTTCCATTAACACTAGGGTTAGTCCTTCTTAACCAATTAAGGAAGAATTAGAACCCTAATGCAAGGCCCAAGTTACAAGTGTGAAGTCTTGATGATTATTAAGTGAATTGATTAGAGGGTTAAAACACATTAAGGGTCTAACACTTAGGATTAAAGTTATACACTCCATCCTAATAGAAGGATACAGGCATAAGCTTAATCACAAAGCCTTAAAACCTTTAGGGTTTAGTCCTTGATTATGAGATGAGAAGAGAAGACTCAAAGAGACACAAAGGTAAAAGCTAAGTGGGGGACTAAACAAAACCCTATTCATTGTCATGCTTGGTTGTCCCTAAGGTTTGTGAGGTTAACAAGAGAAATCTTCAATGGAACCACCAGGAAGCAGATGAAAGGATCAGGAGAAGCAAAGTAACTTGCTTCATTCAAGAAGTCAAGTCACTTAAAGAAAGAAAGTAAGAAGAAGAAGAATGAGCAAGCTCAAACTCAAACATATACAAAAATTCAGCAAGGATGCATAAAAGAGATGAAGAGAAGTTATGAGAAGTGAAGGCAAATTCACTTCTCAAAGTCACTTACCACCTGAAAAATTAGAAAAGAAAATGCAATGCAATGCAAAATGAGATGAAATGGTATGATGAAAAACCAAACCAGAAGCACATACATGATGTTAATGATGCTATGAGATGCTACAAACCAGAAACAACACATGTGGATGATCATACAAACTTATGGATGTAAATGAAACAAGCTAAAGAGCATGAACATACATGAAAAGTTATGAGATGCATATGGCATACAACATGGCAAATGAAAGATGCAATGATCAAACATGCTTTCAATATGTCTCATGATGTTAAATGAATCACATGGATGCATAAAATATCATGGCAAGTCAAGGTATGAATGCAAATGCAAGATGGATGCATATGGAGGCCCAAATTAGGGTTCATGAACAATACCACAAACAAAAACCAAAATCAGAAGCAAACAACATTACAAAAAATTGAAAATGCACTCAAAGGATCCCTAAACCTATACTAATCCACTGCCCAAAGGAGAAGTCTCAACTCTTAACCTAATTCAAGATATGATTTTCCTAAGTTTTCTAGGGTTTTAGGGTTCCTTAACAAGAAAATTACCAAACAAATTGAAAATTAAAGATCAAATCATGGCTATTTAATCTCACAAACTACATGCTAAACACAATGCAATGCAAAAAGAATCAAGGTCCAACTCTTTAGGGTTAGGCAGAAATGATTTTTGGAAGTTTGGATCAAAATGATGCATAAAAATGATTTTAATTCCATGGAAAATTCTCAAAATGCATCAAGATCAAAAAATAAATTTGGTTTGAGGGTTGGACAATGTTTCTAAATGTTTTTAAAGGTTTCATGAATTTTTTGGTGATTTTTAGATACCTAAAAGTATTTTTAATTAATTAATTCTCATTAATTAATTAAAAAGAAACTTTTAAATATTTAAAAATACTTTTAAAATGCAAAAAAAGAAAATAAAAATATTTTTGTGTTTTTAAAAATTAATGAAACCCTTGGTAAAAAATTTCATAATTTTTAAATGATTTTTGCTATTTTTTATAAAATGTACAAGTTAAATGGAATAAAAAGAAAAATAAAATGAAATAAATGAAAGTATGCTGAACGAGAGGCCTAGATTGAATCTGGCAAAGAAGCTGTTGACTGCGCGCCAGATCTAATGGTTGGTATTCAAACTTCCTAATTTTAATTAATTAAATAAATTAATCCTAATTATCAACTAATGACATGATCCAGACCACACAAACGCGCGCGGGAAGCCAGATCCAAGGGTCCACGTTTAAAGCTTGCCCTAACCCTAATTAAGCTGCTAATGAGTTTCAGTGAAGGAAAATTGCGATCTAAACGCAGCGGAAAACAAAAATTTTCCTTTAGTGATCCTTACGAATGAGCATGGTCAGTGATAGAATCGTTACCTCTTTGTGGCGATTCAGATCTTTGATGCAGCGATCACAAGCGTTGATGAAGTGCAACGCCTCTACTCAGTCCACACGAACAGCTTCCGGTCACAGTGCTAGCTGCTTACGAACGGAATTATTTGAGTGAGAATCAAAAACGAAATTGCATCAAGTAAAAGCTTCATCACAAGGGTTCCTTTTATAGACTCTCTTGTGGGCTGCGGCTAAAAGCCCAATTCACATGATCCATAATAATATTATATATTATTATAATAACTATTATTATAATAAATATATTTATTTTATTATTATTTTATAACCATTATAAAATAACAATAATTATTATTATATTATCCGAATTTCTATTTTTCACTTAAGTGCACCGTACCTTACGGTGTTCCTTTGATTTCTCTATCTCTCATCAAACTGTCCTTATGTGTGTGACCCTGTAGGATTTCGTAACGTTGGTAATTATATTAAATTATATATTTAACATAATAAACAGTGAGCGGTATCTAGCAACACATCACTGCTACCCAAGTCACGAAAATGTCATGTGATATGACAAAACCTTTTTCGTGATAATATATGTTTGTACAATTACCCTTTTGCCCCTATGTCTATATTGAACACAAGGCATACACTGTGTCATCCTTGTCCAGTTCAATATTGGGCCCTTAGACATTTCTCCTGTTATGCAGGATTGGCAAATTCCATCTAGGACACTCATGTCCCTCAGCATGCTTCGTGGAGTGCCCATCAACTGTCTTTATGATCATCCAGTTACGGATAATGTTTGATCAACAATAAAGCACCCGACTCTACATCTAGGGTCCATAGTGGTTTCAGGTCAAAGGGTGGTAATACACCATTATCACCATGAGAATAACTTATGATACTTTGCATAACATACTATGTAGTATTCTCATAGCGGGTCAATCCGGTATAAATATTACTCCTAATATTTATACCTATGTCAAGACTTGATAACTCTTTATCCATGATCCATGAGATGTGATCATCAGTCTATCTTCATAATAGTCTCAATGCTTTAATGTTATCCCACTTTGCAATAAAGCTTGACTACGGATATTTTAAGAATAATGTCTTTATGTTTAATGGGATCTCATGATTAAGTCACACTTAACATTTCATTAAACAGACTAACTATTCTAGGGACTTTATTATTCTGAAAGACAAACATAATAAAGAAATGCCTTTTATTATTAAACGAATAATCCGATACAAGTACCAAAAAGTATTGGCCTCTAGGGCTTACACCAACATTCAGGTCACCGGAGACGAGCTCCGGTCGTCTTCTCCGGTGACCTCCCTCCCTGAGAATTTCCAAATCATTCCCTAGGTCATTTCTGGAGCTCTAAAGCTCTAGATTTGTTCCTTTCACTCTCCTAAACTCATCCCTAACCTCATTTCTCATTTATTTCCAGCCATAATCAAGAATCGAAGCCAAGAACAAAAACTGCCAAAATTTCAGACAAGTAATACAGTTTCATTTCTCAACCATTTTCAATAATTTCAAGTTCAATGTGATCAGTGAAGCATGCTTAATCATTTTGTAACATAAAATAGAGGTCCTGGAAAAGTTAATTCGAAAGGCTACCTGAGATGGAGCTTTCACCCTTTGAGCTTGTTGGCTGCTTTCTTGGTGCAAAAAGCTTCTAATGACCTTCCTGATGAGTTTGCAGTGCTTGGACAACTTTTAATGTGGCTGGTTTGGGAGTTTGCACTTCAACTGGTCAGAAATCGTATCTGGCTTGTGGTGGGTTCTTGGTTGTTTTGATGGGTGGTTTTGGGTCAGTGGATGATCCAGAGATGAATGGTGGTGTTTGTTTGAAGGTTGAGTGATTGAGTTGGGAGAATCGAAAGCTTTTGCAAGAGGGAGAGTTTTTATGAAAGGTGAGTTCTGGTGAGTTTCAGCCTTGCCTCTTGTGTGATTTGGCTTGCATTTTCTTTGTATAAACTAATGCCATTGGTCAGAGGATGTGACCTGTGCTTTTGTGATAGGTGTAGCTACTTTTTGCAAAATGTCCACTCTTGTGTAAGAGAAGCATGGGTCATGTTCTAGCTTGGTACAACGGGTGTGGGCTGCGCAGCAAGGTGAAGGGAAAGGCTAGGGCTGGTTCAGTAGCCAAGGCAGCAAGTGGGTGAAGTGTGATGATGGTTTTTGCAACTTGCTTGCTTTTGCTTTCCATGAAAATATCTTGCCTTACAAACCATGAAACATGTGATTTCTTTGGTCCAATCTGAATTTTAGGACTTGTGTGATGCTTGTGTATTGGTTTGATATCAACTAGAAGTCACAAATGCCTTTGGTACAAGATTTTGCAAATTTCTCATTTGGTGCATAACTTAAAATTTAGTGATTTTAGCCAACTTTGATGCACCATAACTTTTGATCCAAAATGAATTAGGTCATGTTCTTGTACTTTTTGAAAAGGGAAAGATTTAATCTACAACTTTCATGACCAGAGTTTTTCCATTTGAAGCATTTTTGGATCAAAAAGTAAGGGTTGAAAAAGTTGCATAAAATGACATTTCATTAAAAGTCAACCTTGCCCAAAAAAGTCAACTTTGCAAAAACTTGAGATTCTTGAATTTTGTGAACTTCCAACTTATTCTATGATCAAATAAAAGTCATATACACTCAAAATGATGAAGATCACCCCTTGGTTGGGTCATTGGGGCCCTCAGATGCCCTGATTTTGCACTGACTTGTCTGAAAAGTCAACCCTTGATCAGATGACTTCCCCATGGAATTTCTTCATGAAAATTGATATGCACACTCCCTATACCATATAGAGACCAATAGAAACAAGAATGACCAAAAAATTTGAAGTTATGGCCTCTGAAACCAAAACCCTAATTTCAGGTCATCTGTGCAGTTAAGCTTGGCTCTGCTTCCATACCAATCCCAGTTCTTGTGATTCTTTGGCATTCTTGACTTTGAGAGGATATAATATGATGCTAGAACACATATGGATCCCTTTGATGTGATTGATGGTCTTTGGAGTGGCTCAAGAAGTTCTTGGATTGCTCAGATTACAAACCCTAGATGCAGATGACTTAGAACCAATGCAAAGACTCAAAATTGTGGTATGAGATGTTATGATTGTGTTTATGCATATGAAATGATCACAAGCCATGGTGTGAATGGGTGAGGGCAAATTTGGGGTGTTTACAGCTGCCCCTATTCAAACATGAGTTAGCTGTGCAGGATGTAAGCAGCGGCTTAACAGGCAAACAAGATAACTTGTGGTTGAATACCAAAGACAGTCCAAAATTTGCACTCACAGAATGAAGAAGAAAAGGGATATAGATTGTAAAAGAAAATAAAGTATATTGTAAAGTCTGGGCGACGGAGGACGACCGTCGAGCAGAGGACGACTGCTGGGTAAAGAGCAATGACGGGGACGGCCGACATGCTGGGGAAAGTGCGGAAAATAAAGCAATGACGGGGACGTCCGACATGCTGGGGATAAAAGAATTATGATGGGGAAGGCCATCAAGGTAAAGCTGTAAGATTCTCTGGGGGTTAATGAAACATGACGGGGACGGCCATCAAGTTCATAAAGGTAAAGTAACCAACGATGGGGACGGCCATCGGGTTAAAAGAAAAGGGACCACGATGGGGACGGCCATCGGGTTAAAGAATAAATGAAATAAACAGATGATGAGGTACGGTCATCAAAGGTGAAGGACGATCACCTAGCAGGGGACGGTTGCTCTGTTGGGTCAAGATGAGGGACGATCATCTAAGGTGGAGGACGACCACCTGGCAGGGTACGGCTGCCGAAAATTTCACGACATAGGACGAATGCCGGATAAAAGGTCCACGATGGGGACGGCCATCGGATGAGCATGATGGAGGACGACCATCAAGAGGTGGAGGACGACCACCTAGCAGGGGACGGCTGCTCTCAAGGTTTGTCATGACATAGGACGAATGTCAGATAACCAAAATCAACAATGGGGACGACCATTGGATAAAATGATGAAGGACGATCATCAAAAGGTGGAGGACGACCACCTAGCAGGGGACGGCTGCTAAATATCAACGATGGGGACGGCCATCGGATGAGCGTGATGGAGGACGACCATCAAGAGGTGGAGGACGACCACCTAGCAGGGTACGGCTGCTCTCAGGGTTTATCATGACACAGGACGAGTGTCAGATAAAAGAGAAAAATGCTTTGTTGGCAATCTACTGGGGAATAGTAAACACGGACGAGTGTTTATATCTGAGAAACAAAAGGTATAAGTGTTTGGTATTGTGTATAGATTAAAGATGCGGACGAGCATCCCTAAGATTATGATACGGACGAGTATCGGGTAGAAACAAATAACTGACACGTGTTCAGAGATGATGATACGGACAAGTATCAACTGGTTAACAAGGAACACGGACGAGTGTTGATTCTGAGGGGACTCTTCTGGGGAGAAGTAGACACAGACGAGTGTCTAGATTCAAGAAGACAAGAGTGTTTGACACGTGTATGGATTAAAGATGCGGACGAGCCTCCTTAAGACTATGATACGGACGAGTATCATGTAGAAACAAACTCTCGAGGCATGTCCTGAGATGATGGTACGGACGAGTACCAACGAGTTAACAAAGAACAAGGACTAGCGTTGAATCTGTGGGGATATATAAGTGGTATATATGAGATACGGACGAGTATCAGTATAAGAGTGAGTGGTATATAGATGAGTATTTAACTGCTGGGGAGAGCGACACAGACGAGTGTCAAAAGGAGAAGAGTGTAATATAAACAAGTATCTGATATACAAAGTGTAGGTGACTGCGCTGGGGATATGACACGGACGGGTGTCAAAGGATTGTCATATGTAAGTATAAGTGAGTACAAAGAGGACGTCTTTGGCTTTCTGCTGGGGTTATGACACAGACGGGTGTCAAAAAGTATCTGTAATACGAGTGGTTTTGTTTGTAAGGAGTGCTCGGGCGACTTTATTGGGGAATGATGACACGGACGGGTGTCAAGGGGAGTATATACTGGTGTTTGTGAATGTGAGGCAACTGCTTTTGCTGGGGAATCTCTGCTGGGGATTTTGGGGAAAGTATTCTGTATATTGTTGAGATGTCATTATTCACAAGTGTTAATTCAAAACATGGCTTATGATTATGCTAATGTTTGATTTTTGGTCGTAATGCTCCGTGTTAGACGGAATGCTACGCTTTGTGGGTGAATATGATGCGAATGCCATGA
This sequence comes from Lathyrus aphaca, assembly GCA_963966055.1. Lineage (NCBI taxonomy): Eukaryota > Viridiplantae > Streptophyta > Magnoliopsida > Fabales > Fabaceae > Lathyrus > Lathyrus aphaca. The sequence continues at coordinate 405,030,030 of OZ014519.1, read as the reverse complement.
TTATGCAAAAGGTGCCAAACCGGGATTCGGATCCCGATACTGCGAGGATCTCTGGCCGATCCGTTTGAAATGGACATCCCAGCTGGGGATGAGATCATTGGTAGATCTGATGACATGTATCTGCTTGGGGGATAAATCACTGACTGACACCTCCTTGTAATATGGGACCCAGCTGGGGTTTGTAGGAGTTTTCTTTACTCTGTTGTGATCCCTTCGTGCGCTGCTCTTCTTGGACAGAAGTCGATGCTCTGTGGGGAGATGGTTCCCTGACTTTTTCATTTGGCTGAGGACGGAATGGCAACTCGGCTGGGGAGAAGTAACAAGTGGCAACTCGGCTGGGGAGAAAACACTTTGAGTGTTAAGACTGAGCGAGCATTGATCTGCCAGCTTGCTGGGATGAAACTCACATGCCCCAAGTTGCGTTCTGGATACCTGCAATCCTGCAAAGATAGGGTGACGCACAAGTAATCCCGAGGTATCCTTTACTGGATTCCGTCATAGGAGTTTAGACACTTCTGTGAGTAAATATATTTCCTGCAAGCATGTGACTTTTATTATATTTTTTGAAGATAAGCATATGTATTCATGCAATCAGTTTTTTTTCTTTAAGACATCAGACATTTTTTGCAAATAAATGAAAATGTACAAGACGAGACATGACTGAAAATCTGATTTTATTAATTCATATGCCCTGAATCGGCGAGATACAGTCTAAGAAACATATCCCCTGGAATGAGGAGATTGTTACAAATTGAGAAACAAAATGCTGGCAATGTTGATGACGCTTTAAGGAGCTTCCTCTCTTGCTATGACTCGTATGACTTTCGACGCTCTTTTCGTCTTGCTTTCTGAAGGAGGCTAATTCTGATTGAAGCTTGATCCTTTCGAAGCTTACCAAGTTGTAAGTGATACAGACGAATTCAGGGTGCAATTGTTCGCTTATTCCCTTATTTTGCATGAATCGCCCTTTCGGGTTTTCAATCCATCGGGATACCCATTTTTGCCTGAGCTGTCCAATGAGGCTTTTCAACTCAGCGGGTGTACATTTTTGTTTATTTTCCCTTATTTTTGCCCGAGTCTTTTATTCTGTTTTTGACTCGCCGGGATGCCCTATTTTTGCCTGGACTTACATTCTGTTTTTATGTCCAGCGGGTCTTTTATGCGAAGTATTTTTTAACTGCCTCTGAATTCACAGGGGAGGGGAAATCTTCACCATCCATGGTGCTGAGCATCAGTGCCCCACCAGAGAAAACTTTCTTTACTACGAATGGTCCTTCATAATTTGGAGTCCATTTGCCCCTGTGGTCTGTATGAGGAGGGAGGATTCTTTTCAGCACAAGATCTCCTACTTGGTACTCTCGGTGCCTGACTTTCTGATCGAAGGCTCTCTTCATTCTTTTATGATACAATTGCCCATGACAGATTGCAGCCAATCTTTTCTCTTCAATCAGACTCAGTTGTTCGTATCGGGACCTGACCCATTCTGCTTCGTTCAGCTTAACATCCATCAATACCCGTAGGGAGGGTAGTTCGACTTCGACAGGTAGGACTGCTTCCATACCATATACAAGCTGATACGGTGTTGCCCCAGTAGATGTTCTGATTGACGTGCGGTACCCATGCAAGGCAAATGGTAACATTTCATGCCAGTCTTTGTAAGTGACTACCATCTTCTGCACAATCTTCTTGATATTCTTATTCGCTGCCTCAACAGCGCCATTCATCTTTGGCCTGTAAGGAGAAGAATTGTGGTGTTGGATCTTGAAGTCCCGGCATAGCTCTGCCATCATTTTGTTGTTTAAGTTGGAACCATTATCAGTAATGATTCGCTCGGGCACTCCGTATCGACAGATGATATCTCTCTTCAGAAATCTGGCTACCACTTGCCTTGTAACATTTTCATACGAAGCTGCTTCAACCCACTTGGTGAAATAGTCAATGGCAACCAGGATGAATCTATGGCCATTCGAAGCAGTTGGCTCAATCTTGCCAATCATGTCAATGCCCCACATAGCAAAGGGCCAAGGTGAAGACATCACATTCAAAGGATTGGGAGGCACATGCACCTTATCCGCATAAATCTGGCATTTATGACATTTTTTGGCGTAAGCACAACAGTCGGTATCCATTGTGATCCAGTAATATCCTGATCTTAGCAATTTCTTGGCCATTGCATGTCCTCCTGCATGAGTACCAAAGGATCCTTCGTGCACTTCATGCATTAACAAATCTGCCTCTGTCTTGTCGACGCATCTGAGGAGTACCATATCAAAGTTTCTCTTATACAGGGAACCATCAATGTTCAGAAAGAAACTACCAGCAAGCCTTCTCAAAGTCTTCTTATCATTGGAAGATGCCCCAGGTGGGTATGTTTGATCCTCCAAGAAGCACTTAATGTCATAGAACCAAGGCTTATCATCTTTGACAACATCTGCTGCAAATACATATGTTGGCCTGTCAAGTCTGGACACTGAGATCTGAGGCACAAAGTTGGCAGCCTGAACTTTGATCATGGATGAAATGGTAGCCAGGGCATCTGCAAACTGATTCTCGTCTCGAGGGATATACTCAAGCTTGACTGTTGTAAAGAAAGTCAATAACCTCCTTGCATAGTCCCTGTAAGGTATCAGATGATCCTGGTGGGTGTACCATTTGCCGTTGGTTTGATTGATTACCAGAGCTGAATCTCCGAATACAGTCAATGTCTTGATCCTGAGGTCAATGGCTTCCTCAAGACCCATAATGCAAGCTTCGTATTCAGCTTCGTTGTTAGTGCAGTTAAAAGTGAGTTTTGCCGAGAAAGGCATGTGAACTCCTTTGGGTGTAATGAGTACTGCACCAACACCACGACCATTCATATTAACAGCCCCATCAAACATCATAGTCCATTCTTCTTTCGGGTCGGGCCCTTCAGTGTGAACAGGCTCTTCATGGTCTTTTGCTTTTATGAACATGATGTCTTCATCAGGGAAGTCAAATCTCATAGGCTGGTAATCATCAATAGGTTGCTCAGCAAGATATTCAGACAATACACTGCCCTTGATGGCTTTCTGAGATGTGTATTGGATGTCATACTCTGTAAGGATCATTTGCCATCTTGCAACCCGTCCGGTAAGAGCTGGCTTCTCAAATATGTACTTGACTGGGTCCATTTTTGAGATCAATAAGGTAGTGTGGGTCAGCATATACTGTCTCAGTCAGCGAGCAGCCCACGCTAAAGCACAACAAGTTTTCTCGAGCAGTGAATAACGTTGTTCACAGTCGGTAAACTTTTTGCTTAGGTAGTATATTGCGTACTCTTTTCGACCAGACTCGTCATGCTGGCCCAGCACACACCCCATTGACTCTTCTAATACTGTCAAGTACATTATCAGAGGTCTTCCTTCAACTGGAGGCATAAGGATTGGTGGTTCTTGCAAGTATTCTTTGATCTTGTCAAAAGCCCTTTGGCAGTCTTCGTTCCACCTGACCGTCTGTTCTTTTCTTAACAATTTGAACAAAGGCTCACAGGTCGCTGTAAGGTGAGATATGAACCTTGAGATGTAGTTCAATCAGCCTAAGAAACCTCGAACTTCTTTCTCTGTCTTCGGTGCAGGCATCTCTTGAATAGCTTTGACTTTATCAGGGTCAACTTCAATCCCTTTCTCACTCACAATAAAACCCAGCAGCTTACCAGATCGCACCCCGAATGTGCATTTGTTGGGGTTTAACTTCAGTTGGTACTTCCTCAGACGCTAGAACAACTTTAGCAGATTTACCAGATGATCTTCTTTAGTAAGGGACTTGGCGATCATGTCATCCACATAACATTCTATTTCTTTATGGATCATGTCGTGGAATAATGTCACCATAGCCCGTTGATACGTCGCACCGGCATTCTTGAGCCCAAATGGCATTACCTTGTAGCAGAACGTGCCCCAGGGTGTGATGAAGGTTGTCTTCTCCATGTCTTCAGGTGACATTTTAATCTGATTGTATCCTGAAAATCCGTCCATGAAGGAGAATACCGAAAACTGAGCCGTGTTATCCACCAATACATCGATGTGAGGTAATGGGAAGTCATCTTTCGGGCTGGCTCTATTCAGATCCCGGTAGTCAACACACATCCTTACTTTGCCGTATTTCTTAGGCACAGGTACAATATTAGCAACCCACGGCGGATAGCTAGTTACAGCAAGGAACCCGGCGTCCCACTGCTTCTGTACCTCTTCTTTGATTTTCATTGCCATATCTGGGCGAGTACGGCGCAGTTTCTGTTTAACCGGCGGGCATTCTTCTCTTAAAGGCAGCTTGTGCACAACAATGTCGGTGTCCAAACCTGGCATATCTTGATAAGACCAAGCAAACACATCCACATACTCTTGAAGCAGGTCAACCAGTTGTCTCTTCACTGAGTCTTGTAAGCAGGCCCCGATTTTAACTTCTCTCACGTCTTCATCTGTACCAAGATTGATCATCTCTACCTCCTCCTGATAAGGGGTGATAACCTTCTCCTCCTGTCTCAACAATCTGGCTAGCTCTTCAGGAAGCTCATACTCTTATTCAACCCCTTCATCAGCTTGATTGATTGGATTGTCAAAGTCATACGAAGTCATAGCCGTGTTGTTGTCGGTGCAGTCTGGAAGGCACACTCTGCAAGGGTTTAGTTGTTCATTTTAGTGATTTGATTTTAATCTTGTTTAGAAAAGTGAAATAAAATCGTCATTTTGAAAACACTGCCATTTATTTTTTGTACAAAAAGAAAAATGGAAAAACAGTGAGCGGAAAAGAAAAAGACTCATTTGCAAAAGATGTCTGATATTTCATTGATTAATCTTGTTGCACAAAAAGTATAGATGGCCCGATTACAAAATGAGTCTTGTCATCTTGGGCAAGATGCAAGACTTTGATGCATGCTATAAAAATACAGGAAATAATAATTACTCTGCATGAGTAACTCTTATAATTTCCTGGGAAGACCAGTTCGAGATACTGCTCCCCGGGATCTTTGGACGGATCCAACTCTCCAGGTTGCGGTCGCTTTCATCCTCATCTTCCAAATTGTTGACAGCATCAGGGGTGAGCATCCCCCCACTAACAAAGTTGGGCTCCTTTGCAGCCTCTGCTTGATCTTGTTGAGTTGGTTTGTAACCCAACCCAAATCTATCCTCTTTCTTCTCCACCGACAACAATTTGCCCCAGCCTTGGGCAGTCCCTTCTTCAACAACCTTCCGGGCTTGTTGGTATGATGTCATTGAGGTTCCAGGTACAGCAGATGTTTCATTTACGTTCAAGGCCTCAAACCCTTGACTCATTGTTTCGTGGATCTCCCCATCCATCTCAATGTATTTATAGGTAGCCAGGTGGCTAACAAAAATATCCTCCTCTCCACAGATAGTAACGACTTGACCCTCCCACTCGAATTTTAACTTCTGGTGAAGGGTTGAGGTCACGGCGCCAGTGGCGTGAATCCATGGCCTACCCAATAGACAGCTGTAGGCAGGCTGTATATCCATCACGTAGAAGGTCGTTTTGAAAGTTTGTGGGCCAATCGTTATAGGCAACTCAATCTCACCCAGAACCGATCTCTTAGAACCATCAAAGGCTCTCACCACCAGGTTGCTGGGTCGTAATGCCAGTTCGTCATACTCTAGCTTCACAAGGGCTTTTTTAGGTAAGACATTGAGGGATGATCCTGTGTCTACCAGTACATGGGAAAGGACTGCACCTTTACATTCCATGGTAATGTGCAAAGCCTTGTTATGGTTGCGGCCTTCCGTAGTCAAATCAGTGTTGGTGAACCCTAGTCCATGACTAGCATTAACATTCCCAACCACAGCTTCCAACTGATTTGACGGTGATCTCTTCAGGCACATAAGCTGCGTGCAAGACTTTTAGTAGTGCGTTCCGATGGGCTTCGGAGCACATAAGCAATGATAGGATTGAGATCTTGGAAGGCGTCTGGTGAAGCTGATCCACTATTTTGTAATCACTTTTCTTGATGATTCTCATGAATTCATCAACTTCCTGATCAAAGGGTGTTTTCAAAGCTTCCTTAACAATCTGCTCTTCCTGCACCAAGCTTTTTCCTTTTGCCTTGGCAGCAGCTTCTGCTTCGGCAGTGGGTCTTTGAATTTGTGGAGCAAAGAGACGTCCGCTTAGAGTGAAGCCTCCGCCTCCTCCCACATTGTCTATTTGTGGTGCAGGGGTTGATGATTCAAAAGTGATTTTTTGTCCTTCGCAGTATAGATCAGAGCCGTAATGCCAGGGGATGGCATTACTGCTTTCATAAGGTACTGGCCCAGGCACTGTGATAGTGACTGGACTGATAGCAGCTGCAGAAGGGACGGTGATAGTCTGTGGATCATAGTATATTGTGACTGGTGCTCTGATGGGAGTGGCATTTTGTGAGTTGTAGGCAGAATCATTTTCAGGATCATAATAAATCGTAACTGTTGAGACATCTTCATGGTTTGTTGCTGATGTTGTAGGAGACATTGTTGGAAGGATGGGTGTTGTTGTTGTAGGAGATTCAAAATGAGGTGGTGCTGAAGTTGTAGAAGGAATGTCGGTTGATATCTGGTCAGTTGAGATGACAGATGAAGCATTTGTTGATGAAGCTGAAGAGTTGTCGGGAACAATGGTTGTTGCAGTTGTAGGAGATACTGGAATTGTTGCTGATGAGATTGCTGGATTTGTTGGAATTGACGTTGTAATTTGAAGTAGGCTACTCTGGATGAGACCATCTATGCCATCCCTCAAGTTATCACACCCATTCACTGAAATGTTGCAGTAAGCACACCCTAACTCACACCCCGGGAACATTTGACATTCGAGGAGTTGAGCCTTAATCTCTACCAACGGTGTCCGAATCTGACCCACACTGGTTATTAAATAAGACGGCTTGTCTTCTTCAATAGCATTGATTCTGGGACCACCATGGTTTGGCATAGGGTTCTTGTTAACATTGGGTGGTGGTGCGAAGTTCAGAGCTTTAGAGTCTACCAGGTCTTGTACCTTCATGTGCAAGGCTCTGCACTTTTCTGTACTGTGGCCAGGCGCATTTGAATGAAAAGCACATCTGGCGTTGGAGTCATAATTTCTGGGTAGACTATTATGATCTGGAGGTGCCAACGTCCTTAGCTCAACCAGGTTGAGTTTCAGGAGTTGTGGCAATAGTGTTGCATAGGGCATAGGGATCGGATCGATTACCCTATTGGCCTGAGAAGGTCTCTGTTGGAATGGTCTTTGCTGATTGTTGTTGCTGGTGTTGTTGTAGTTTCTCGGAGGATACTGAGTTTGTTGCTGGTACTGAGGTTGTTGTTGATAATTTTATTGCGGTGGTTGATAAGTTGGTTGTGGATGAGCTGGAGCGGGAATGGTGATTGCTGCCACAGACCTATGAACATACTGGGGTCTGCCCCTGTTGGCATGGATAACATTGGTTTCACCAGTTCTTCTTGGGCCCACGAAAGGTTTCCTCGCATTGCCGGACGAGCTGGCACCGTTGTCAGAAATCTTGCCCATCTTTAACAGGCTCTCAATTCTTTCTCCAGCTATAACGACATCTGCAAAGCTAGTGGAAGAGAAAGCAGCTAGCCTGTCAATGTATGTTCCTTGGAGGGTGTTCATAAACATATCTGCCATCTCCCTCTCTGACATAGGTGGCTGAACAGCAGCAGCCAATTGCCTCCATCTCTGGGCATACTCTCGGAAACTTTCTCTTGATGACTGTGACATTCCCATTAGGAGGGTCCTGTTGGGTGCCATATCTAAGTTGTACTGATACTGTCTGATAAAGGCCTCTGCCAGGTCCTTCCAACACCTGATAGTTGCTCTTGTCAGATGAGAGTACCATTCTCTTGAAGCTCCCGTCAAGCTGTCCTCAAAATAAAACATCCAGAGCTTCTCGTCCATGGTATAGGCCTTCAGCCTCCCCAGAAAGGACTGTAAGTGGGTCCGGGGGCATGAAGTCCCGTTGTACTTTTCAAAACAAGGAGGCTTAAACTTATGGGGAATCCTGACCCCGTCTACCAAGCCCATGTCCATAACATCAAAACCCAAAGAGTTCTGAGACTCCAAGGATCTTAATTTCTCAGCTATCTCATCCAGCCTTCTGTCATAAGCTTCTTCCCCAGCACCCATTACTGTGAACTGATCCTCCTGGGGGTCTTCTTGCAGTACCCTGCCTGCAGTGGCAGTCCCTTGAACATTAGCATGAATATTGACCTCTGGATGAAGGTGGGGTCCAAATACAGGGGGGTTGACATGAGGTTGGACCCACTCATTGTTGCTTGTGCCGGCAGTCCCTATATGGGGATCTTCTTGATTCTGCCTTTCCACCATTGCTCTCAATCTTTCTTGGCTCTGAGCCATGTTGTTCATCACTTCCATAAACTGCGTCATCTGAGTTCTCATTTCCAATCTTTCGTTTGCCATTTGGTTTCTGACCTCTGCAAGGTCCTGTTGTACCTGATCCATTTGTATGCCCGGAAGGTTGTTACAGGTTGGATATCGGTGTGGACGGTTGAGGGGAAATACCCGGCGTCGAGCAATAGTTCTTGAACATCACAACAGAGTTAGCAACAATAAAACAAAAACCTACAAAACAAACGAGGGTTAGCATGCAATGCAGTATGCTTATTTGTTTTCAAGGTATCCGGCTTGGCATTCAGTTTTGACCCTTCCAGACCCTTGAAGATGTTGTTGATGTTGCTTTTGAAGTAAACTCGGATGGAACAAACTGAGACATATATTACAAAAGGCAAATGGTACATAGTTTGTTTACAAATACAAGCCCTCTGAGGGGTCAAAATACATCATAAGAAAATAAAAATACATAAAATGAAAGCAACAACAAGCAAAATGGTCAAACACCAAGACCAAACTCATCCTCCTGAACTTCCTTGAGAAGTGCTTCAGTCACAGGATCAGCTGGACGCTCCGTGAGATTCCTGATAAGGAGATTCCGGGTAGTAACAGCTGCAGTTAGCTTCTTGTGCTGACTTTGGTCCTTTGACCTCTTCACTCCAGCTTTGATCTTCAGCTCTGATATCTCCCTCTGGGCTGCTGCCAGGGCTTCCTGCTGCTCTTTTGCACTAGCTTCCAGCTGCTCTATCTTGTCTTGAGTCCTCTTATCTTCCAGAGTACGAGCTTCGGTGATCCTGACCCACCTAGCTTGACTCTCCTTCAGATACAAGTCAGTCCTGGCTTTCTGGAACTGGGCTTCCTTGCAAGCATTCTTCAGAATTTGTTCTCCAGCCCTAGACTTCTTGATGTAATCCTCAGACTTCTCAATTTTATCCAGATGCTCCACTCTCAACTTCTCTAACCTCTCAATATCCATCCTACCATCACTCCTCTCCCGGAGGGTCTTCTGCAAAGCCTGAGTCAACTTCTCATTTCTCTCTTTCAAACCCTCAAACTCCTCCAAACTGACAGTGGCAGGGGGTGGTGCTGAGGATGATCCAGGCATATCCTCCATGGTAAAGGGCATTCCAGAGAATTGAGCCCTGGCATGGGACCACTCATGGTACTGTGCTGATGCTACATTGTTGCACTTCCCCAGAATGGTTACTCCCTTAGTTTGAACATTATCCCAGGCCCAGGCTGTCTGCCTAACAATAGCCAGATTAGGCTTGTTCTCACAATAAAGAGTCTCAGCCAAGTCTTGTGCCTTAGGAGTGTGGACCAGTGCATAGCCCAGTTGCCTTTTGAACAGCAGAGGATTGTAATTAATGCAACCCTTAACTCCTATCAGGGGCACATTGGGAAATTGCCCACAACTGGTAATGATATCCCTGCCCTTTGTGCTTTGAGTGCACCACCTGATATCAGCTGAAGTCAGAGCAGTGAGCCTTCTAGCCCAGTTCCTCTGATGATGAGGGTTCAAAAATGCATCTGTCTTGGGTAAATGCTTGAGAAGCCAAGTATGGAACAAAGGAGCACAACATCTCACTAATCTTCCCCTATGCTTTTCATTCCTCTGGTGCACTGAGTAGTAAAAATCCCCCAATAAAGTGGGCACTGGGTTCCTCAGGATGAAAAGATGGATTGCATTCTTGCTAATGAATCTAGGCTCATCTGCAAATAATATGATCCCATATATGCTCAGGGCCAATAAAGCACAGACTGCTTTCCACTCTCCTAAAGAAGCTTTCAAGGTAGCTTGAGAGATTAAGAAATCCAGATGCAAGCCAGAGATTCCAGCCTTAGTAGTCATATGCTGCCCAATCAGAACTGGTTCCAGATGCAATGCCTTTGCTACCTCTTCATTACCAGGAAAGACCATCTCAGGGTTGAAAGGGACTCCACCCCTGATAGGTATACCAACCAATGATGAGTATTCTTCCAATAAAGGGCCCAGCTGAAAGTCCTGAAAAGTGAAACACCTCAGTGGGGGATCATAAAACTGAAGGCAAGTATGAATCAGGCTCCTCTGTGAAGGGTCCAAATCCATAACCACATCAAGTATATCTCCATAGTGTTCCCTGAACAGTGGTATATGGTCTGGAGTGATCAGGGTCTGAATCCTCCTGATGTCAGCTAGCTCAGGCTGGAAGAAGTGGTAGGAGATGTTACCCTTTTTAGGTGCCATGTTGTTGAGGATGAGTGGAGATAGGTGTTGATGATGACACTGAAAATGGGCCACTGGCTGGCTGATGCAGGTGACTGAAGCAGATAGCTGATAGCTGAAGCAGATGCTGATGAAGATAGGTCTATACTGATGATGGGGTCAAAACCAAGCCAAAAATGAAGATGGATACCCTGAAACACAAATAAACAAATGTCAAAATGATGCAATGAGGATGTATGCAAATGATATGCAAGGGTTTGTGACTGAGCTGGATCTGATCAAATGCTCTGATATAAGTCCAAGGTATGTTCAAGAAATCCAGATGGAGGTCTATAAATCCAGTAACCAAGGTGGGGGACTCAAATAAAGAGTCACATGTCCAGGGTTTAGAATCACAAGAACTGTTCCAACATGGAGTATTCTTATTCAAATCAAAGTAACAGGGTATGCTGAGGCCAAGGGTACCTGCAAACCTGTAAACAGCCCAACCCCCTCACAGGTGGTGTTCTAAAACAAGGATCCTCAGACTTGAATCAGTTATGAGAAGTGTAAACACTTCTAACCCGGAGGTACAGTGTTTACAATAACCATAAAAGTTCCTCCTCTAATTCACCTCAATTTCTGAAGGTCAATACTAAAGGTCATCCAGACTTAGCAGGCTTCCCAGATAGCCCTAGCATTGCAGGAAATCTGCAACACAAAGTTCTCAAGAAGAAACCCATATCTGAATCGTGTTTCATATTCCCGCACCAGACCGAGATGGAATGGAAAAGAATATGAAGCACTCTAGCCTAGGTGTCACTCAGGTCCCAGGTATAGGACCTTAACTCTCAATGGAACACCCACCCACCAAAGCAAACAAACAGATCCAGCCAGCAGCACAGTATGACAGTATGATATATGTAAAGCTGTAAAGAAAGCAGATAAACAACTGTACATAAAGAAAAAATAAATACAAATACACAAACACAAATAAACACATAACACCCCAGTAAACACAAATCAATCAAGCGCTAGGAGGAACCCACAAAAAGAACCAGAAGCCCTGGTTGCAGTATAAGGGTCCCCAGTAGAGTCGCCAAGCTGTCGCTCCCGATAGATGGGACCGGCCCAAATAAAGGTACAGACGCGAACGGTCGGCGAGAGGGACAATGAGAACACACAGCCGTGAACTCACTGGAGATGAATAGAGTCGCCAGCTAGGCATTTTTATCCCGGAGGAAAGGCAATGCTGCATAGGCCTAGAAAAAGATGGATAAGACGGTTGCGAACCAGAGAGACTGAGAAAGGGGGTTGGTTACAACCTGGGAAGGTATTAGCACCCAGATTGTCCGCCGTACTCGACGGGATCCACGCTTAAAAGATTTGTGTTTTAAAGGGGTAGTGTTAGTGCAATCTGTGTGTAAAAGAACTGGAAAAGGATGTACAGGTGTCAGTGTAAAAGAAGTGTGAAGTGTGATATATACAGTGTCAGTGTAAGAATGAGAGTGAAATGCTCATGATAATGAGGCTAAGAGAATGATGCTGGAAAGAGGGGGAATATACAGAGACTTTTGTTCGATAACCGTTAAGTTATGCCTACGTATCCTCTCGTGCAATGAGGAAGTCAGAACACCGTAGTTCGACCCAAAGAGACTGAAAGATGAATTGACTTGTGAACTGCTTACTTGTCCATGCTCAAGTGTATGACCTGTCTGGCTCAGGTGCAAACTGTCTTGCATTAGACAGAAGAAGCAAGTTCTCGTTTGTGAGTGAATGAGATGAGAAAAGAATCCCGAAGGAGACGATTATTGTTTGTTTTTGAGTTTTCAGTCTTTTATTGCTTTTTGAAGTTTGTCATAAGATAATGAGCTTAAACCTAAACCAATGGATTTAGTAAACTCATCACATCTTCCCTCTGATTAGGGGTAATGAGAATACCTTAAGTGTGAAGTCAGATTCTCACACTTAACCACCTTTGATGCAGGATTAAGATCATTAACCTACTTACGATTATTTAGATGTTTTTGTTGTTTTTGTTTAGTGTTAAGTGATGAGATTAAGCCATAATCAAGGATTAAACAGACTCATTACACCATCCTAATAGAAGGATAATAGATGAGAATGTTTAAGTTGAGGAAAGCTCCTCAACTTAATCCATGATTAGGGATTAAACTCATGACAAAACAAAGCCTTTATTAGATGGATTTTAGTTAATGATATGATAATGAAGTGATTTTTAGGGTTTGTAAGACAACTTGAGGGGGACTTGTCCATTAACACTAGGGTCAGTCCTTCTTAACCAATTAAGGAAGAATTAGAACCCTAATGCAAGGCCCAAGTTACAAGTGTGAAGTCTTGATGATTATTAAGTGAATTGATTAGAGGGTTAAAACACATTAAGGGTCTAACACTTAGGATTAAAGTTATACACTCCATCCTAATAGAAGGATACAGGCATAAGCTTAATCACAAAGCCTTAAAACCTTTAGGGTTTAGTCCTTGATTATGAGATGAGAAGAGAAGACTCAAAGAGACACAAAGGTAAAAGCTAAGTGGGGGACTAAACAAAACCCTATTCATTGTCATGCTTGGTTGTCCCTAAGGTTTGTGAGGTTAACAAGAGAAATCTTCAATGGAACCACCAGGAAGCAGATGAAAGGATCAGGAGAAGCAAAGTAACTTGCTTCATTCAAGAAGTCAAGTCACTTAAAGAAAGAAAGTAAGAAGAAGAAGAATGAGCAAGCTCAAACTCAAACATATACAAAAATGCAGCAAGGATGCATAAAAGAGATGAAGAGAAGTTATGAGAAGTGAAGGCAAATTCACTTCTCAAAGTCACTTACCACCTGAAAAGTTAGAAAAGAAAATGCAATGCAATGCAAAATGAGATGAAATGGTATGATGAAAAACCAAACCAGAAGCACATACATGATGTTAATGATTCTATGAGATGCTACAAACCAGAAACAACACATGTGGATGATCATACAAACTTATGGATGTAAATGAAACAAGCTAAAGAGCATGAACATACATGAAAAGTTATGAGATGCATATGGCATACAACATGGAAAATGAAAGATGCAATGATCAAACATGCTTTCAATATGTCTCATGATGTTAAATGAATCACATGGATGCATAAAATATCATGGCAAGTCAAGGTATGAATGCAAATGCAAGATGGATGCATATGGAGGCCCAAATTAGGGTTCATGAACAATACCACAAACAAAAACCAAAATCAGAAGCAAACAACATTACAAAAAATTGAAAATGCACTCAAAGGATCCCTAAACCTATACTAATCCACTGCCCAAAGGAGAAGTCTCAACTCTTAACCTAATTCAAGATATGATTTTCCTAAGTTTTCTAGGGTTTTAGGGTTCCTTAACAAGAAAATTACCAAACAAATTGAAAATGAAAGATCAAATCATGGCTATTTAATCTCACAAACTACATGCTAAACACAATGCAATGCAAAAAGAATCAAGGTCCAACTCTTTAGGGTTAGGCAGAAATGATTTTTGGAAGTTTGGATCAAAATGATGCATAAAAATGATTTTAATTCCATGGAAAATTCTCAAAATGCATCAAGATCAAAAAATAAATTTGGTTTGAGGGTTGGACAATGTTTCTAAATGTTTTTAAAGGTTTCATGAATTTTTTGGTGATTTTTAGATACCTAAAAGTATTTTTAATTAATTAATTCTCATTAATTAATTAAAAAGAAACTTTTAAATATTTAAAAATACTTTTAAAATGCAAAAAATGAAAATAAAAATATTTTTGTGTTTTTAAAAATTAATGAAACCCTTGGTAAAAAATTTCATAATTTTTAAATGATTTTTGCTATTTTTTATAAAATGTACAAGTTAAATGGAATAAAAAGAAAAATAAAATGAAATAAATGAAAGTATGCTGAACGAGAGGCCTGGATTGAATCTGGCAAAGAAGCTGTTGACTGCGCGCCAGATCTAATGGTTGGTATTCAAACTTCCTAATTTTAATTAATTAAATAAATTAATCCTAATTATCAACTAATGACATGATCCAGACCACACAAACGCGCGCGGGAAGCCAGATCCAAGGGTCCACGTTTAAAGCTTGCCCTAACCCTAATTAAGCTGCTAATGACTTTCAGGTCACCGGAGACGAGCTTCGGTCGTCTTCTCCGGTGACCTCCCTCCCTGAGAATTTCCAAATCATTCCCTAGGTCATTTCTGGAGCTCTAAAGCTCTAGATTTGTTCCTTTCACTCTCCTAAACTCATCCCTAACCTCATTTCTCATTTATTTCCAGCCATAATCAAGAATCGAAGCCAAGAACAAAAACTGCCAAAATTTCAGACAAGCAATACAGTTTCATTTCTCAACCATTTTCAATAATTTCAAGTTCAATGTGATCAGTGAAGCATGCTTAATCATTTTGTAACATAAAATAGAGGTCCTGGAAAAGTTAATTCGAAAGGCTACCTGAGATGGAGCTTTCACCCTTTGAGCTTGTTGGCTGCTTTCTTGGTGCAAAAAGCTTCTAATGACCTTCCTGATGAGTTTGCAGTTCTTGGACAACTTTTAATGTGGCTGGTTTGGGAGTTTGCACTTCAACTGGTCAGAAATCGTATCTGGCTTGTGGTGGGTTCTTGGTTGTTTTGATGGGTGGTTTTGGGTCAGTGGATGATCCAGAGATGAATGGTGGTGTTTGTTTGAAGGTTGAGTGATTGAGTTGGGAGAATCGAAAGCTTTTGCAAGAGGGAGAGTTTTTGTGAAAGGTGAGTTCTGGTGAGTTTCAGCCTTGCCTCTTGTGTGGTTTGGCTTGAATTTTCTTTGTATAAACTAATGCCATTGGTCAGAGGATGTGACCTGTGCTTTTGTGATAGGTGTAGCTACTTTTTGCAAAATGTCCACTCTTGTGTAAGAGAAGCATGGGTCATGTTCTAGCTTGGTACAAGGGGTGTGGGCTGCGCAGCAAGGTGAAGGGAAAGGCTAGGGCTGGTTCAGTAGCCAAGGCAGCAAGTGGGTGAAGTGTGATGATGGTTTTTGCAACTTGCTTGCTTTTGCTTTCCATGAAAATATCTTGCCTTACAAACCATGAAACATGTGATTTCTTTGGTCCAATCTGAATTTTAGGACTTGTGTGATGCTTGTGTATTGGTTTGATATCAACTAGAAGTCACAAATGCCTTTGGTACAAGATTTTGCAAATTTCTCATTTGGTGCATAACTTAAAATTTAGTGATTTTAGCCAACTTTGATGCACCATAACTTTTGATCCAAAATGAATTAGGTCATGTTCTTGTACTTTTTGAAAAGGGAAAGATTTAATCTACAACTTTCATGACCAAAGTTTTTCCATTTGAAGCATTTTTGGATCAAAAAGTAAGGGTTGAAAAAGTTGCATAAAATGACATTTCATTAAAAGTCAACCTTGCCCAAAAAAGTCAACTTTGCAAAAACTTGAGATTCTTGAATTTTGTGAACTTACAACTTCTTATATGATCAAATAAAAGTCATATACACTCAAAATGATGAAGATCACCCCTTGGTTGGGTCATTGGGGCCCTCAGATGCCCTGATTTTGCACTGACTTGTCTGAAAAGTCAACCCTTGATCAGATGACTTCCCCATGGAATTTCTTCATGAAAATTGATATGCACACTCCCTATACCATATAGAGACAAATAGAAACAAGAATGACCAAAAAATTTGAAGTTATGGCCTCTGAAACCAAAACCCTAATTTCAGGTCATCTGTGCAGTTAAGCTTGGCTCTGCTTCCATACCAATCCCAGTTCTTGTGATTCTTTGGCATTCTTGACTTTGAGAGGATATAATATGATGCTAGAACACATATGGATCCCTTTAAGGTGATTGATGGTCTTTGGAGTGGCTCAAGAAGTTCTTGGATTGCTCAGATCACAAACCCTAGATGCAGATGACTTAGAACCAATGCAAAGACTCAAAATTGTGGTATGAGATGTTATGATTGTGTTTATGCATATGAAATGATCACAAGCCATGGTGTGAATGGGTGAGGGCAAATTTGGGGTGTTTACACTATTTTATTATTACTATTTTTATTATTTCCAAAAAAATCTTTTTACATTTTACTAAATCATCAATTCATTTTTTACTATTACTATCATGTTTGTCCCACTTCTTTTATTACTATTATTTTTGTTCTCACTTTTATTTTTATTATTAGTATAGTTATTTTTATTAGTATCATTATTATTATTATTTTGTTTAATTCCTAAATCAATAAAGCTCATTCTTTTTATGGCATTTTCACAGCAAAAATAAAACTAAAAAAAATGATGTACATTTAGCCGCAGAATTATTTGGCACTTTCACAATTTTAGACCTACATGAATAAAGTGGGACAAACATTATTATTATTATTTTGTTTAATTCCTAAATCAATAAAGCCCATTCTTTGTATGGCATTTTCACAGCAAAAATAAAACTAAAAAAAATGATGTACATTTAGCCGCAGAATTATTTGGCACTTTCACAATTTTAGACCTACATGAATAAAGTTAAAAAGAGGTGTACGCGAATCATGTGTGAACAAAAAGCCAGCTATCACATTCACTACCACAAACATACACAACACCACACACTGATATTGATCCTTCCACTCACATATTCTGTACGAAACGCAACAACCTCAACGCACATGGCCTGTTATTCAAATTGCACAGCTCAGAGAAATCTCCATCTACCCTCACTTCATTATATATAACAAGCATCATTCTCTTCATATTTCCAAGCTTGAAAAATAAAAAAAACTCTGCAGAAACAATGAAGAACATCAAGCTACAAAATTAAAACCTAAATCCCTTCACCACCTTCAAACCACAGTCGTCCGCGCCATAGTCGCTGCCCCCGAAATCGTTACACACCCACCACCGACGAAACCGCGGCGGACCAAAAACCATAAGCACACCAAACCAGAAAAATTCACTGCATAAGCCCTCATCAACACAAACCGTGAGCGATCAAAAAATTGAAGAAAACCTGATCCGAAACGTGAGAGAAACAGAGCGGTCTCGCGAGGAGAGAACCGCCGTGAGCCAAATCCTCACCGAATCAACCCGCAAACGCGAACCCTTCACCGCCAACACCAATCCAAAGCTGGACAAACCTGAAACAAACCCCATACAATCCGTCGACCGCCGTGCGAGAGTTCGAGAACAAACTACCACCTTCTACATACCGAAACCACCGAGAGAGATCCGAGTGGCTGAGACAAATCACAGTGAAACCGAAAAATCACAGTAAGAGTCGCGAGCCGTGAAATCGAAAAGACCAAAACTCACCTGCGCGTCGTTGTTCTTCAAGAGTATGAGATTCTGATTTTTTTTTCCGTCGTTTCCTGTCCATATCTCTGAATCGTGGTTCTAAGGGTTATGTTATAATGCTGATTTTTTTTATTTAATTATTGATTTCATTGTTTTATGTTTGTTGTTATTTGTTGGGTCTAAGCCCATCTTGTTTGGTTCCATCTGCTGTCTACACCCACAGATTCGCTAGACACAACCCACCATTTTTTTTTATTATTATTTATTATTTATTTTATTTTATTTAAATTTGTTTATAGATATTTATGAATCTTATTCCATTTTTTTTAATATATAATATTATTTTGTTACATCCTTTAAATTTATTCCATTGATTTTAATGTTTTCTAGATTTCATTGAGATGTTTTGTTTACCATTTTAGATATTTTTTCTTGATTTATTATTTTAGGGCCAATGATATAAAGAACAAAATTAATTTATTTTCAATATTTTTTCTAATAAGAGAATTTAATTAAATATGAGGCCTCCTATTTTTATTATTATGAAATTCAAATTCGATAAATTAAATTTAATTCAATTTTTATTTTATCACATTATTTCAACTATTTAACACTTTATTAATTTCATTTAATTTATTCATTTATAAATATTATTTCATTTCGATTTAATTATCGCAAATTGATTTATTTCTCTTTTTTATCGCTTTAATCAATTTGTGAACCATGTAAGCCGAGCATCGCGCCTCGCCAACAACTTTTCCGAACTCGACAATCCAAATATTTTTCATAATAAAAATAACGGATAAACTGAATTCTGGAGTCTCGCATTCCTCGAATTCTTGAATGAACTCTCCTGAGGCTCGCCCCGCCGGATGTGGTTCATTCGACTTTCCGTAATTAAAACTTTTAACCACATACCGAATAATGAAAGAATTGAATTCTGGAATCTCGCATTCCTCGAATTCTCGAATAAATTTCTTGAGGCCCGCCCCTCAGGACGCAGTTTATTTACCCTTTCATTCTTGAAAACCCTAACCGAATCGAACATTTTTCAAGCGAACATTATCTAAATCTTTTTTATCTCGAACGAGCTAGCGCTTCAGCCTCCTATCGCGAGCAGACAATCCAACGCTTAGTAGTAGAATGTGATTTAAATAACTGTTCATTAAAGCAAACCGACCAAACTTAGTACCACGAACTACGAAGCTCTGACTTTCCCATTACACAAGGGAATACGTAGGCACACGGATCTTACTCCTTGCCGAGCACCCTAGGAACAAAATAACCCATTTCCCCTATTAACCTTATATTAGAATCGTTCGCATTTTATTATTCGAAGAAAACAGAAAGTATTAGTCAACATTAGATCGCAAGTTAAACTAAGAGGTTCCCGTTGAGTACAACGGACGTAAGGGGTGCTAATACCTTCCCCTTACGGAATCGACTCCCGAACCTAGAATCTGGTTTCAAAGACCTTGTTCTATCCATTTTTCTAAAAAGGGTTTTTCGATATTTTCCCTTTCCTTAATTGGAATAAAATAAGTTTGGTGGCGACTCTATTGTTTAATTTTTATCCGCGGTATATTTTTTTTATCGCGAGGTCGTATTTTTCGAGGTGCGACAGATGGCGACTCTGCTGGGGACATCAGAGAGTCAAGCCTAACTTAGTTTACTTTCCGATCAATGTTTACATTGCTTATCTGTTTTCTTTATGCTTTTTATTTATGTTTGTTTATTCGCTCTTCTTATCATGATCGTTATCATACCTGTTTGTTGGATCATGGGTTGACACCTGAGTTTTTGAAAAAGAAGAGGAAACACCTAGTTTAGAATTGATAGTTATTAGTGTTAGTCTCCAAGGACTCGCTCCTTGCAAGCCTAGCATGAAAGCTCCCCCCAGAGAGTAGACATATTCACAGATCTCGTCATAACACAGCTAGCCTGTCGCATGACTTGATTCATGAAAGGGTTGTGACTCTGGGACCCACTTTTAGAACCAGTTTCAATGTTGGTAGTTGCGTAGTGATAGTCTCCGAGGACCCGCTCCTCGTACGGCTAACATGAGAACTCCACTCAAGGTAGATCTTATCGGTATTATCGTCATAATACAGCTAGCCTGTGGCAGGACGTTAGTACGATTAATGTCCATGACCTTGAGTATTTTATCCATAACCGTAGAAACTATCCTGTGAGTGGTTTTACGGGTAAAAGAACTTAGAAAATCCTATAAGAGTCTACCTGTTAAGGTTACTTTTATCAGAGATACCGTTTATTTACTCGTTACTATGGTTCACCTCAGAGCAGATTATACTCGTGATCCTGGATCTTGCAATGCATCCATACGCATATTCATTTCATTTTCATTATTTGTTCATCTTGCATTTCATTCCAAAGCCATAAACTCATTCCATGTTCCTTCATCTTCAGTAAATCAAGCTGGTTTCCCGACACCCGTATCGTGCTAGACACCCGTACCTAACTCGAGCCAACACTAGAAGACTGATGGACGTGATTCAAGAAGAGCAAGCTGCTATGAGGGAAGATATTGACTCGGTCAAGAACAAGATTGACCAGATTTACGAGACTATCCAAGCCTTGGCCAGGATGGAAGAACGTCGCGAAGCTGCTGCCGCAATGAACAATGCTCTAGTGCAAGGATCTGCCTCGCGAGCAATGCCTTCAGTTCCAGTTCCAAATCCTTTGGTCTATGGATTGCCTCCAGGTTTCACTCATGCTGTTGAAGAAGTCATTTCTCAACCCATACCTACCTCTCGTGTCACTGTTGGCGCTATTCCTCAAGCTCAACCTTTTCCAACTCAAGTCCAGTTTCTTCATGCTGAAGAGGGTCATCAAGTTGAGTATGAGATGCATACTGCTATTCCAATCACCAATCCCTATGCTGTTCAAGAATCCGAAGCTATGAAGATGTGTCGCGAGTTAGCTGAAAAACTCTGAATCATGGAAGGACACAACTCAACCTCTTTGAGTGCCTCAGACATGTGCTTAGTTCCAGATGTTGTGATCCCTGCTAAGTTCAAACTTCCCGAATTCGAGAAATACAAAGGCCTCAGTTGCCCTGAACTCCATTTGAGAATGTACTGCAGAAAAATGGCCGTTCATGCCAAAGATGACAAGCTCATGATCCATTGCTTCCAAGACAGCCTGTCTGGAGCATCTCTAGAATGGTACATGCAACTTGAGCGCAACAATATTCGTACTTGGCTTGATCTATCTGATGCATTCAAAAAGCAATACAAGTACAACAATGACTTAGCTCCGAATCGCACTCAACTTCAGAGTATGTCTCAAAAGGAAAGCGAATCCTTTAAGGAGTACGCCCAACGCTGGAGGGAGTTAGCTGCCAGAGTGCATCCGCCATTGGTTGACCGTGAACTGATCAATATCTTCATGGGTACCTTACAAGGGCAATACTACGAGAAGCTGATCAACAGCGTATCTTCTGGATTTTCAGACATGGTGATGGTCGGAGAGAGAATCGAAGAAGGTTTGAAAAGTGGAAAGATTCAAGGAGGTTCTAGCAACCAAGCCAATGTCAAGAAACCTTTCAACGGGTACAAAAAGGGCAAAACAAATTCCATTTCTGCTGCAAGTGGGAATCTGCAACAGAGTGCACCTACTCTAGTTCCCTACTACCAGTACCCGTATGTTGCTGCTGCACAATATGCTCCCGTGCCACATCAGCCAGTTCCTCCCATGCCTTACCAACAGGCCATTCAAGCTCCATTTCCGCCTCAGATGGCTTATCAACCACGTCCGTATTCTATGATTGCAGCTACGCAATACGCGCCCAATCCATACCAGCAACCGGCATACCCACAACGGCCTGGTCAACAACAACAACGCGCTCCTCCACAGCGCCCACCATATCAACAAAGAGGATATGATAGGCACATTGATCCCCTGCCTATGACATATTCTGAAATCTTCAATCAGCTGATGGCAAAAGGATCTCTTACTTTGAAGGATATGCCACCTCAGACTGGCAATGCCCGAAATTATGATGCCAATGCTCACTGTGAGTATCACAAAGGCGCTCCAGGTCACACAATTGAGAACTGCCATTCCTTCAAACACATGGTTCAGGATATGATCAACTCTAAGGATCTCACCCTCACTCCTAGAAATGCAAATGTCCAGAACAATCCATTGCCGCCGCACGATGCCAACAAGTGAAGACATTTGAAGGGGTTGTTGAAGACCGAGCTGAGTAGTCTCCAACTTTGAAGCATTCAATCAAGAGAAGTTCATTCCTCAAATCAAGGCAGCCAGTGCCATTTATTATTTCCGCATTCCTGTTATTTTGTAATGTTTGTTTAAGTACTATTTGCTCTGAACATTGTTATCTGTACTTGGTTATGTTAATGTTATGTTTATGCATGTTTTGAATCAATTTATTCGCATTCGCTCATTATTTATCATTTATCACAAAAATCACAAAAATATTTCTCTCACTTCACTTTAGCAAATATTTGAGGGAGGATGATGAAAACGAAATACCCATAACTGTTGCGGTATGCTTTCGGATAAAACCTCGTCAATGATGTACAGGCATTCTTTCAAATCCCCAAACACTGGAGAAATAAGGAGTTAATACCTAGTCAACCACTTCGAGCCTAGAAGTAGGAGTTTCTTTCGGATACAACCCTTACATCTAACCCGGGGCAGGGTAGTTGTTCAGTTAACCTGACTACACCTTCAAATCGCAAGATGAGACATCCCGTCGGAGGACCATCAACAAATGACTTGGCAGTCACAACATTCAAACAAAAAGAAAAGAAAAGAAAAAAAACCGCTAAGTTGAGCACCCGAAGGGAGACTTAGTCGAAAAAAATCAAAAGAGGAATTCAAATCCTCAACAAAAGCAAAACAAATGTCAGAGACAAAAAAAAAATCAAGAATCAAAGGGTCACCAACAACAAAATAAGATGACTACCATTTTCAAGCAGACTTTAAAGCTTCATCTTCACTCTTGCAAAGTCAATACAAATGCAGGTGTAGAGTTAACTGAACGTAGGATGGGAGAACATCACGAAGAAGGGGTGGGTACAAATCAAACTTTGAGCCTTATATCCTTTGTTTCTCTAACCATTAACCAGATCACGTTACAACCCTCGAAAGTCCTAATTGAGGCGCAGTTTATTCTGAAAGCGTGCTACCAACAAGGTTGCATAAATTGACTCCCATATATTTGCTAATCTTCAAACTCGATTACACATTATTCTTGTTGCATATTTCACGCACTTTCTAAATCAGCACCTCGTGTGGACTAACGGTCCATTCGTCACACTATCACAATCATTCAAATAATTGACTTTTTCAAAACTTATATGAATTTTACATTAACATCACCATTTGTGTATGAGCAATTTAATTGCAATTCAGTGCTTAACATCAGTGCAATCCCAACAAAGGACAGTCAAAAGAGAAATTTGAACTTCATTAGTGCCAACATGAATCAAGACTACCTCAACAGTCCAATCAGGGGCAAAATCATCTTCAATAGCCCAATCAGGGGCAAACTATCTTCAAACAGCTCAATCAGGGGCAGGCACCTACCAAATCCAGACACTGGGGAAGATCATGTCATGGCCATTGTCAAAGCTTCCCCACCAGATTTATTTCAAATACCCTACAGGCAGGGGCAGCCATACAAGGAGCAAGTCTTCCTATCTCTACTCCCCAGCTGAACAAGCAGATCTTACCAGATGTTGGCAACTATTCAAAGCAAAGAAGTCTTCATGTGTCAATTAAGTCGCTTCGCTCATCAGCAAATGATCGAACTTGGAGCATTCAAATCCATCATCTGACCATACATCGTCGAAGATCGAGTGTCGGGGAATCAAGCCCTCCACCCACCCCAAAGTCCATTCATTATTGGCAACTACCAAACCAAAAGTCCACCAAGCTGGCACCTTTCAATCGCGCATATGCATCATTATGCATCATCAATGTCATACGCATCATTTACATCAATCATTTACAGCATATGCATCAGTTGCATACCTAAATAAATCAGTTTTTCATACTCCCAATAGTTTTAACTTTCATCAGTGCATAAACATTTGCATCGTATCTCCATCATTATGGAATACCATCTCAAACAATAAGCATAATTGCATAATTCAGGATCCAGGATCAACCCAAGTTTCCAATCCTTTCCCCAGCGGAAGTCAAGATCATATCAATCAAAAATTCTAGGCATCTCCTCGGCGGATTCAATGGTCGTATTTAAATTTCATTCACCTTATCATCCTCAGTTGATAAGTGAGTTTATTTTTCTGTCATTCGCCTTATCATCCTCTGGTGATAAGTGAGTTTATTTTCAGTTATTCGCCTTATCATCCTCTGTTGATAAGTGAGTTATTTTTCTGTCATTCGCCTTATCATCCTCTATTGATAAGTGAGTTTATTTTCAGTTTATTCGCCTTATCATCCTCAGTTGATAAGTGAGTTTATTTTTCTGTCATTCGCCTTATTATCCTCTGGTGATAAGTGAGTTTATTTTCAGTTATTCGCCTTATCATCCTCTGTTGATAAGTGAGTTTTATTTTTTCTGTCATTCGCCTTATCATCCTCTGGTGATAAGTGAGTTTATTTTCAGTTATTCGCCTTATCATCCTCCGTTGATAAGTGAGTTTTATTTTTTCTGTCTTTCGCCTTATCATCCTCTGTTGATAAGTGAGTTTATTTTCAGTCTATTCGCCTTATCATCCTCAGTTGATAATTGAGTTTTATTTTTCTGTCTTTCGCCTTATCATCCTCTGTTGATAAGTGAGTTTATTTTCAGTTATTCGCCTTATCATCCTCAGTTGATAAGTAAGTTTATTTTTCTGTCTTTCGCCTATCATCCTCTATTGATAGTGATCCTTTATTTTTTTCGTCTTTCGCCTATCATCCTCTGTTGATAGTGATCCTTTATTTTTCTGTCTTTCGCCTATCATCCTCTGTTGATAGTGATTCTTTATTTTTCTGTCTTTTGGCATCCATATCAACCTAGTTCGAGTGCCGATATTGCCTTATCATCCTCTGGTGATAAGTGATTTTTATTTTCAGTTATTCGCTTTATCACCCGCCAGTGATAAGTGATTTATTTGGTCAACTTATTCGTTGTGTCACCCGTTTTTCCAGTTTTCAGTCATTTAGCTTTAATCATCACACATTTTCTTTTATCGGACAAATTTGGAGTCTGTTAGTATCTAATTATCTTATACCTTGAAAGATGGAACGCGAGCCGGTTCATCTTACTCGGTCTACGCCAATTCGATAGGGGCATCTGTCACACCCCAAATTTGTCCTACCTTTTTATTTTATTGTCCTACCCGCACCATTTTATTTTTACTGTCTAACACATATAAAAATAAAATAAAAAATATATGTCATTTCTTTTGTTATCCAAAATTAAGTTAGTTTTGTGAGTGGTGTTGTTCCAGAAAGTCGGCGTGTTGTATGGAGACTTGTTGCTCGATTATCGTTTTTTTTTTCTCATTAAGATGTTTCTATCACTTTCTTTTATCATAAAAATTCCAAAAATTTCAATTTCCCTTCTTATCTTTTATTCAAATTTTTATTCTGTTTTAAAAATCTATTTTTGCTACTTTATTTCATTCTTATCCTATTTATATAAAAATACAAAAATATTGGTACTATCATTCTTACTATTATTATTGTTTTATTATTATTATTCTATTATTTTTGTTATTCTCTTACTGTTATTATTATTCCACTATTCCTATTTTATTTTACTATTTTTATTATTTCCAAAAAAATCTTTTTACATTTTACTAAATCATCAATTAATTTTTTACTATTACTATCATGTGTGTCCCACTTCTTTTATTACTATTATTTTTTTTTCTCACTTTTATTTTTATTATTAGTATAGTTATTTTTATTAGTATCATTATTATTATTATTTTGTTTAATTCCTAAATCAATAAAGCCCATTCTTTTTATGGCATTTTCACAGCAAAAATAAAACTAAAAAAAATGATGTACATTTAGCCGCAGAATTATTTGGCACTTTCACAATTTTAGACCTACATGAATAAAGTTAAAAAGAGGTGTACGCGAATCATGTGTGAACAAAAAGCCAGCTATCACATTCACTACCACAAACACACACAACACCACACACTGATATTGATCCTTCCACTCACATATTCCGTATGAAACACAACAACCTCAACGCACATGGCCTGTTATTCAAATTGCACAGCTCAGAGAAATCTTCATCTACCCTCACTTCATTATATATAACAAGCATCATTCTCTTCATATTTCCAAGCTTGAAAAATAAAAATAAAAAACTCTGCAGAAACAATGAAGAACATCAAGCTTCAAAATTAAAACCTAAAGCCCTTCACCACCTTCAAACCACAGTCGTCTGCGCCATTGTCGCTGCCCCCGAAATTGTTACACACCCACCACCGACGAAACCGCGGCGGACCAAAAACCATAAGAACACCAAACCAGAAAAATTCACCGCATAAGCCCTCATCAACACAAACCGTGAGCGATCAAAATATTGAAGAAAACCTGATCTGAAACGTGAGAGAAACAAAGCGGTCTCGCGAGGAGAGAACTGCCGTGAGCCAAATCCTAACCGAATCAACCCGCAAACGCGAACCCTTCACCGCCAACACCAATCCAAAGCCGGACAAACCTAAAACAAACCCCATACAATCCGTCGACCGCCGTGCGAGAGTTCGAGAACAAACTACCACCTTCTACATATCGAAACCACCGAGAAAGATCCGAGTGGCTGAGACAAATCGCAGTGAAACCGAAAAATCACAGTAAGAGTCGCGAGCCGTGAAATCGAAAAGACCAAAACTCACCTGCGCGTCATTGTTCTTCAAGAGTGTGAGATTCTGATTTTTTTTCCGTCGTTTCATGTCCATATCTCTGAATCGTGGTTCTAAGGGTTATGTTATAATGCTGATTTTTTTATTTAATTATTGATTTCATTGTTTTCTGTTTGTTGTTATTTGTTGGGTCTAAGCCCATCTTGTTTGTTCCATCTGCTGTCTACACCCACAGATTCGCTAGACACAACCCTCCATTTTTTTTATTATTATTTATTATTTATTTTATTTTATTTAAATTTGTTTATAGATATTTATGAATCTTATTCCATTTTTTTTATATATAATATTATTTTGTTACATCCTTTAAATTTATTCCATTGATTTTAATGTTTTCTAGATTTCATTGAGATGTTTTGTTTACCATTTTAGATATTTTTTCTTGATTTATTATTTTAGGGCCAATGATATAAAGAACAAAATTAATTTATTTTCAATATTTTTTCTAATAAGAGAATTTAATTAAATATGAGGCCTCCTATTTTTATTATTATGAAATTCAAATTCGATAAATTAAATTTAATTCAATTTTTATTTTATCACATTATTTCAACTATTTAACACTTTATTAATTTCATTTAATTTATTCATTTATAAATATTATTTCATTTCGATTTAATTATCGCAAATTAATTTATTTCTCTTTTTTATCGCTTTAATCAATTTGTGAACCATGTAAGCCGAGCATCGCGCCTCGCCAACAACTTTTCCGAACTCGACAATCCAAATATTTTTCATAATCAAAATAACGGATAAACTGAATTTTGGAGTCTCGCATTCCTTGAATTCTTGAATGAACTCTCCTGAGGCTCGCCCCGCCGGATGTGGTTCATTCGACTTTCTGTAATTAAAACTTTTAACCACATACCGAATAATGAAAGAATTGAATTCTGGAATCTCGCATTCCTCGAATTCTCGAATAAATTCTCCTGAGGCCCGCCCCTCAGGACGCAGTTTATTTACCCTTTCATTCTTGAAAACCCTAACCGAATCGAACATTTTTCAAGCGAACATTATCTAAATCTTTTCTATCTCGAACGAGCTAGCGCTTCAGCCTCCTATCGCGAGCAAACAAGCCAACACTTAGCAGTAGAATGCGATTTAAATAACTGTTCATTAAAGCAAACCGACCAAACTTAGTACCACGAACTACAAAGCTCTGACTTTCCCATTGCACAAGGGAATACGTAGGCACACAGATCTTACTCCTTGCCGAGCACCCTAGGAACAAAATAACCCATTTCCCCTATTAACCTTATATTAGAATCGTTCGCATTTTATTATTCGAAGAAAACAGAAAGTATTAGTCAACATTAGATTGCAAGTTAAACTAAGAGGTTCCCGTTGAGTACAACGGACGTAAGGGGTGCTAATACCTTCCCCTTACGGAATCGACTCCCGAACCTAGAATCTGGTTTCAAAGACCTTGTTCTATCCATTTTTCTATAAAGGGTTTCTCGATATTTTCCCTTTCCTTAATTGGAATAAAATAAGTTTGGTGGCGACTCTGTTGTTTAATTTTTATCCGCGGTATATTTTTTTTATCGCGAGGTCATATTTTTCAAGGTGCGACACATAGTATCCATTATGACACAAAAAAGTAAAAATGATTTAAGATAATAGCTTCCAATGAAATATTTTAGACATTTTATGTTTGGGTGGGGTGAGGAAATAGGGTTCAACCAACAAAATCAGCCCTAAGCTTCAATTCTCTTTGGTGAAAATAGCTACAAAGTGCAAACCTTCCGCACCTTAACATAATGAGGTCCATAATCAGCCCAAATCAAATCCTTCCCATCTCTATTAAACTTCGTCGCGGACCGACTCCTATGTCGTCTCAATAAAACACAATATGTTTAAATTCCATAAGATATATGACACAAATTCATTAAACACAATATGTTAAAAATCCAACAGATATATGACAAATAATATAGTCAAAAAACCATTAATCCAGTACCTTAACAGTGGATTTAAGAGGCAAACATCATAATCTCAGTCTCTATTTCCTAAATCTTTCTACATTCTAATCTAATGGCATTCTACATTCCCAAAACACACAATTTTAAGTTGATCCCAAATGCTTCACAAACAGGAATCCAGTAATACCCTGCCATTAATTACAACAACATTATCATTCAAAAATTAAGAACCGACTAATAAATATAAAGCACAGTATCACTAATTGAACATAGTGACAACTATCACCAGATAAACAAATGAAATTTTTTGGATTGAGCTCACCCTAATTTAAACCCACCTCAAAAAGAGTTCGCAACTCATTATCCTCCACATTACTGTTAATATTTCGAACAAACAATGTTCAAGAAGGATGCTCTCTATATGGATGCTCTCTAGCAACAGCTCCGCCTACATCTCCATTAGGAAGAGAATAGCGAGGAAAACATGTCAACAGAGAATACAAATCGGAAAACTGAAAACGGAGAATACAAATCCAAAAACTGCCTTAAAATTACAACCATAAATCATCCCTAACTATAAACCGTCAAGTTTCAAAATCACAGCCACTGATTCCAAAGCTTTCCAACTGTACAATTCAAAAGCAATTACTCAATTCATTTTATAATTTTACTGAGAGGTGACAATGCTTAGTGAAATTGAGATTTGTTTCATCTCTTTGAACATGAGCCTGATTAGAAAAAAACATTGCATACCCATTGGAAACCATTGTATAACCACCCATCATTGTATGAAATATGTCAAGACGCATATATCCCCGGTTCTTCCATTTCCCTCACCAAGGCTTCAGCTCGACTCATTTTGCAAGCTTGACTGTAAAACACATCATGATATACAAAATAATAAGAAAGAATCCATAGACATTAACCACATTGTACATAGACATTATCAAAGTTGAAATATTCAGTTTTGTGCTGAGGAATAAAAATGGTCTCAAATGTTCATTGTAGAGATTACAAAGAAGATTCAACCACAAAATAACTGAACAAACCTTATACCATTTGAATCCATGAATATCAGACTGATCCATGAATATAAGACCAAATCCATGAATAAGATACAAATTTTCGCTATAAGAAAGAGATTAGTGGAACACTGTAATCATAAAAGCATAACCTTGATACCATTTTGAACATGAAATCTTGTAGATAGTGGATATGAAGATTCTGCAAACCGCTGTCGCAACTCTACAGAGGTTTCAACAGTAAACTTGATGACATGAAGAAGAAGAAGTTCTCACCAACAACAAACTTGATGGCAAGAAGAAGAATAAGTTCTCAACAAACATGTGGTATTGGAGAGAACAATGTTTTCCAAGTCTGATCTAACAAAAACGAACATCGAAAAATGAACCCCCAAAAGCAAAAAGGTGATGTACCGAAAAGTAGTACATTGGCTGGTTGCAATTGGATAAATCTAGTTACTATTTGCCCACAAATGGGTGTAAGTATTGCAGTTAGTGTACTTAAGATACAATTGACCCATCATTTAGTTGTAAATAGTTAGATTTAGACATCAAATGCCCCCAATTTGCTGATATGACAAACTAATGGTGAAAGATAAAATTAAATTTTCCAGAACTAAAGAAGTACTTATATTATAGATATACTCCCTCCGTCCCAAAATAATTGTCACATTTCAAAAAAAAAATTTGTCCCAAAATACTTGTCACTTTAGATTACCAAGACATTTTTATATTTAAGGCTAAATACCCAAATTGGTCCCTTAACTCAATCACTGGGTCCAATATGGTCCCTTATCTCTAAAAAGTGACAAAAAGATCCTTTAATTTGTTAAATTGTACCACGTTTGTCCTTCCGTCAGCAACCGTTAGTCAAAGTCAACTTAGTATACACATGTGGAGCTTAGATTGGGTGACTCAGCTGCCATGATTGGGTGACTCAGCTGCCATGTAGGATGTGTTTGCATAAGGACTCTCATTACCTACCAAGGACTCTCATTACGAATGTTGGTGAAAATTAGTAAGGAGGAACCCTAGCACAGCCATTGAAGCATGAAGCATTGAAGCATAATCCATTTCTGAAGCATAATCCATTCGTGAAGCATAATCCACCAGGTATTCTATTTTACTATGTTATTCGATTTCAGTTACTGTAAAATTTAGGGTTTTTCGTAATAGTTTAGGGTTTTTCGTAATAGTTATTCGATTTCAATTTGATATGTTTTAGGGTTTTTCGTAATAGTTACTGATTTAGGGTTAATTGACTATTTAGGGTTAATTGACTTCAGTTGAGATGAGTGAGTTCCTGAGTCTTACTATTCACCACAGTGGTGCATTTGTGGATGACGAGCTGAGTGTATACGAAGGGGGAGAGATTGCAGAATTGAAAATAGATGTTGATAGATGGAGCTATTTTGAACTTCTAGGTTGTTTTAAGGATCTAGGTTACACCTGTATTGGGAAAATTTACTATAAGGATCCACAATTTGGGATGAGCACCTTGGTTGATGACAAAGGAGCCCTAGAGATTGCTGATTTGTTTAGGGTTCACCTTAGGGTTGACATATACATCACACACATTTTGTCACAACCTGCTTTTTATGATGGTCCAATTGATGAAGTGGAAGCAGATGTGATGGAAGAGGATGACACTGAAAAAGTGCTTGCTGCAATGATTGAGGAAGTTAATGCTGAGGTGAATAATACTGATCCTTTGAATGATACAACTCCAAGGATGGAAGGGGATAACATTGATCCTGTGAATAATTCTGATACTGGTCCTGTGAATAATGCTGAGGTGAATAGCTCTGATCCTGTGAATCCGAGGATGGAAGAGGAAGTTTTGAATCAGAATGAAGGGGATAATACTGATGTCAGTGATGATGATAGTGATGATGAAAACTTCAATTATGACAGTGCAATGGAAGTTGGTTTTGATGATGAATCATATGAGTTTGATGATGAGGAGGGTGATGTGATGGAATTTGTAAATGATCAAGAGGGGAAGATGAATAAGGGTAAAGAAAAGTGTGAAGATAAAGTTAGTGATAATGAAAGTGATGATTTACAAAGTGGGTGTGAAAGTGATGATACTAGTGATGTTGTTAGGAAAAAGTACCTTATTTTTAGATTACAGAAAGACATGTCCAAATTCAAATGGGAGATTGGGATGTATTTCACAACCAAGGCTGATTTTAAAGAAGCTATAGCATCATATGCTGTGCAATCTGGCAGAGGTCTTAGGTACATTAAGAATGACAAGGTAAGGGTGAGGGTTAGATGCAAGGAAGGATGTGATTGGGAAGCCTACTGTGCAAAGTTACCTAATGAGGATTCTTGGCAACTAAGGAAGATCATAGACAACCATAGTTGTAGTAGAGAGTACAATGTAAAGCTGATGAGTACAAAATGGTTAAGTAAGAGGCTACAGAATTCACTGAAATCCAATCCAAGATTGAATCTTAGGGACATAAAGGAAAAGGCACAAAAAAATGGAATGTAGGTGTTAGCAAGCAAAAGGCCATAAGAGCAATATTTGCTGCTAGAGACATGGTAGATGGTTCTTTTCTTGGGGACTATACAAGGATCTATGACTATTGTCATGAACTTTTGAGATCTAACCCAGGTTCTACTGTGAAAGTCAATGTGCATCCTGTACTAGAGAGTTCTGCAGATCAGAGACCATATTTTAAGAGGTTGTACATTTGCTTGGCTGCTTGTAAGGAGAGTTTTAAATTATGTAGACATTTCATTGGGCTAGATGGCTATTTTTTGAAAGGGTTGTGTGGAGGGCAAATCTTGGCAGCAATTGGTAGAGATCCAAATGACCAAATGCTACCAATAGCATTTGTTGTGGTTGAAAGTGAAAATAAAGATAGCTGGACTTGGTTCTTGGAGCTTCTTATTGATGATCTAGGTGGGAGAGAAAGGTGTCTCACATACACCTATATATCTGATCAACAAAAGGTAAATATGGTACTTATGTAATTATGTAGTTATGTTCACTTATAGGTCCTTATGTTATTTGTACTAACTTATGTAATTTTTGTTGCACTAAGGGTTTATTACCTGCCATGGATGAGTTGCTACCTGGAGTTGAGCAAAGATTTTGTGTCAGACATCTTTATAATAATTTCAGAAAAAAATATCCAGGCAAGAAACTCAAGGAAATTATCTGGAAAGCTGCAAAGTCCACATATTACCAAGCTTGGGAAAGAGAGATGAAAGTGATGAGGGATATCAATGTGGAAGCATACAAGCACATGATCAGCACTCCACCAAGATATTGGAGCAGATCATATTTCAAGACTCATAACAAATGTGATGCAGTCCTCAACAATATGTCCGAGGCATTCAATAGTGTTATTCTGGATTCAAGAGCTAAACCACTAATTACTATGGTGGAAGAAATAAGGATATATATGATGGAGAGATGGGCAAACAATAGGATGAGGTATCAGAATCTGGATGATGGGGAAGTCCTACCAAACATAAGAAAGAAAGTTGAAAAAACAAGCTCTTACACCAACCTTTGGAATGTCAGGTATATGAATTTTGTTTTGTTTATTAGTTGCTTATTAGTGAATTCTGAATTCTGTTGCTTATTAGTGATTGGTATATGAATTCTGAATTCTGTTGCTTATAGTTGCTTATTAGTGATTGGTATATGAATTGATTTCTGTTTTGTGCTTATAGTAGATTGGCAGGTATATCAATTCTGTTTTGTTGCTTATAGTTGCTTATTAGTGATTGGTATATGAATTGATTTCTGTTTTGTTGCTTATAGTGGATTGGCAGGTATATCAATTCTGATTGGTATATGAATTGAACATATTTTTTATGGTGAGGCATGGCTTCTGAACATATTTCTGTTTTGTGCTTATAGGATGGCATCTGAACATATTTTTGAGGTGAGGCATCTAGAAAACCAAGCAGATAAATTCAGTATAGACCTTAAGGAGCAAAGTTGTTCATGTAGAAGATGGGAGCTGACAGGGCTACCTTGTGTGCATGCCTTATCAGCTATGAAGAGTAGAAACTACAACATTGCTGACTACATTCCAAAATATTATAGAAAGGAGAGATACATGGAGGTCTATAACTTTGTGATATATCCAGTTAATGGTTCTAATTTGTGGGCCAGAACTGAATATCCAGATGTGCAGCCTCCTAAGTATTGGAAGATGCCTGGAAGGCCAAAGAAAAGAAGAAATTTAGAGCAAGGTGAGATTGATGGTTCTGACAAGAAGATGAGAAGGACAGGGTTTAATGTTAGGTGTAGCAGGTGCAAAAAAGCAGGTCATAATAAACTGACCTGCAAGGACCACACCAGTCAGCAGGTATCACAAGGCCAGCCATCTGAAGCATCTGTTCAGCAACCATCACAGCAACCATCTCAGCAACCATCTAGTACTCAACAGCCATCACAGCAACCATCACAGACTCAGCAGCCATCACAGCAACCAACACAGACTCAGTAGCCATCACAACAACCATCACAGTCTTAGCAGCCATCACAGTCTCAGCCATCACAGTCTCAGCCATCACAGTCTCAGGACCTATCACAGTTTCAGCAGCCATCTGAAGTTCAACCTCATCATAATTCAAGGAAAACCAAGCAAGCTCAAGGAAGGCCAAACAAGCTGTCTTACAGAAGGCCAGCTAAGCCTTTCATGCTCCCAGGCCCAACCACCAGGATGAGTGCAGTCAAGACTGCTGTAGGCCCAACAACAAGGAGAAGTACACCAACAAAGAGATCAACCAAGACTTGGAAACCTTAGGACATATGTCAATGTTAAGAATTCTGTCAATGTTAAGATCTATGTGTTTTGTCAATGTTAAGACAATTCTGTCAATGTTAAGTTTAGTTAAGACAATTATGTCAATGTTTTGTCAATGTTAAGACAATTGTGTCAATGTTAAAATTCTGTTTTGTCAATGTTTTGTCAATGTAAGACATATGGTTTTGTCAATGTTAGAATTTTGTTTTGTCAATGATGGAGACATATGGTTTTGTCAATTCTGTTTTGTCAACTATTGTTCTGTAGCAATTATTTCAATTATTTCAATTAGTTCTATCAATGTAACATTTCTGTAGCAATTAACATTTCTGTTTTGTCAAATGCTAACATTATGGTACTGTCAACATAACAATAGTAACTACCATTGATCACAAATAATCCATTACATTTGACAACAACAACAACTATTTGACAACAAATTGCCTTAATTCAACAACAACAATTTCCTAAATCATTCTAAAAACAGTGAGACCAAATTGATTCAACAACATCCTAAAGGATTCTAAAAACAACTACAACAAGGCCTATGAACAAAATCAATTTCCAGAATTTTATCAACTTCATGAGCTTCTTCATGTCATCTTCCATTTTGCTTATTTGTTTCCCATACTCTTCAATAGTCACTTGAGCCTTTGCCACTGACTTTGAGAGCTTCTCAATTCTATCCATCAAATATTGCTCCTTCTCATCTCTAACCTCTTCAAAATACCATCCAAAGTACCCACAACCGGCATTGCTTGATCCCTGCAAAATAGCATCTTCAACATCAACCATTTTAAAACACAAATACAGCTACAGATTTTAAACACATACATATGACATACCTTAAAATTAGGACATCCCCAAAAATGTTTCCCATAGTTCTTGAATGTTGTGGCCATACGAAGAACAGCTAAATCCCCACAGTGACATATAGGTTTCCAAGTTGTGCTTGTGTTAACATTCGATTCTTCCTTCGAAGAACACCCACCATAACCGTGTTTTGCTTTCGAAGAACACCCACTGGATTTCATCTTCGTGACTCTATGATTTTCTTGGTTCTTGAATCAATTTGGGAATGGATGAAGAGAAATTTTCGCATAAACCCTAGAAAAGGAGGAAGATGAAGATTCTCAGTTTAAAGGAAGAAGATGAAGTCATGTCAGCTGCCACCTATACAATAGTTAACGTCTGTTTGGGGGTGGTGGACGGAAAGGATCTATTTGGTACAATTTAACAAATTAAAGGATCTTTTTGTCACTTTTTAGAGATAAGGGACCATATTGGACCCAGTGATTGAGTTAAAGGACTATTTTGGGTATTTTGCCTATATTTAATCTTCCAATTGTATCATCTAATAAATACTCTTAATTAATTGTTTTCTCACTTAACATTAATGTTAATTTGAATACACCAATAGGTAATTAGGATAATTTGATAAAGTTACTATTCTCTCTTTTATTTATTACTATTTCTTAATCTATGTGAAATGATCAAACATGACAAATAATATGAGACAGAGGGAGTACTATAAACTATAAATTATAAACTCTGAGATTATGACTTATAAACAAACATACATCGTCAAGACCAAGCTATCTTCTTCGTTGAGTGACTATTATGACCAAGCTATCTTCTTCATTGACTAACTATTATGCTCATTATTCACATTATGAAATTGCTAGTCAAAACCAAACTTAAGAAAATTCGAATGGTTGAATAAATGAGCAAAAGTTAAAGTGGCCAAATAAATGGTTCAAAGCTGAAAGAGATGTGTTTGGTAAATATTGTTCTTTTAATAACTCAAAATGCCAACCATCAAATAAATTGGATGACATATCGTCTTACGGATTCAATGCAACACAATTGAACGTGGCGACCTCTAATTTGGAGAAAATTACACAAATCACATTTTCTGTCATAAAGAAAATTGTCAAATCAAAGCCGCCATGACCAAGAAGATTCAAAATACCTAACTGGAGTATTTCAAATTTTCCATCTCTTTATATATAAAATCCTAAAGGAAAGAAGAAACCAATTTGGCTCCAACATCCAAGGAATTTGAAGAAAAAATAAACAAACTTCTATATTTGCTTTCTTCCTAACTAATTCATACTTTGTATCTTCTCATTATTTTTCTTCATGGACCATTCTCTCTTACCTAGCTTCCTCTACTCCTCTACCTCGTTACCGCAGAAGAAGATCGTGGACGATGTCTCCACCTATCACCATGTTGTGACAGATACTTCAAATTCGAAGTTTATGATTCCTTCTCCCAGCGAAACTGGGAAAAGGAACATAAAAATGTTTTCTCGCGATTACTATGTTGCTTGCGCAATTGGTGGAAGCATATGTTGTGGCTTCACTCATATGGCAGTTACACCTCTTGATCTTGTCAAATGTAATATGCAGGTTGGTCCCTTTTTATCTATCTCATTATCCTTAACTTGTTTATTCAAAAATGCGGAAAATAAATATTACAAAATTTTCAGATTGATCCTACCAAGTACAAGAGTATCTCGTCTGGATTTGGCGTGATGCTCAAGGAACAAGGATTTAGAGGATTTTTCCGAGGATGGGCGCCGACATTTATTGGTTACAGTGCACAAGGTGCTTTCAAATATGGATTCTATGAATATTTCAAGAAGTACTATTCAGATGTTGTTGGTCCAGAATATGCTACAAAGTATAAGACATTAATTTACCTTGCTGGAGCTGCATCTTCTGAGGTTATTGCTGATGTTGCACTTTGTCCATTTGAAGCTATTAAGGTTAGAGTTCAAACTCAACCCGGTTTCGCTAGAGGCCTTTCTGATGGCTTACCCAAATTGATCCGATCCGAAGGAGTTTCAGGGTATGTATACTAATAAAATCTTTATTATATTTCTTGATATGTATATAGAATCTTAAAATGACAATGATGATTTCAGGTTGTACAAGGGAGTTGGACCACTTTGGGGAAGACAGGTTCCATGTAAGTTTCCTGCTAATACTATTTTGTTGTTGATTTTGAACAAAGAAATAATGAAGGAAATATAATGTAATGTTGTTTTGTTTGTTGCAGATACAATGATGAAGTTTGCTTCTTATGAAAACATTGTTGAGATGATTTACAAGCATGCCATCCCTACACCAAAGGAAGATTGCACCAAAACACTACAACTTGGTGTGAGTGTTGTGGGTGGATATTTAGCCGGAATATTGTGTGCAGTTGTGTCTCATCCCGCAGATAACCTTGTATCTTTCCTAAACAGTTCCAAAGGGGCGACCGCTGCTGACGTGAGTGCCACATTCTTTATATTTATGTAGCACTGACAACTCTGAAAAATGGCGTGTCTGTGTCAGTATCAAGTATCAGACACCAACACCAACACTCGTGTGATTCATCCTGGTTATTGACTATACTTTGTAATGCAGGCGGTAAAGAAGTTGGGATTATGGGGTATGTGTACGCGTGGTCTCCCTCTTCGAATTCTTATGGTGGGAACTCTAACCGGTGCTCAATGGGGAATTTATGATGCATTCAAAGTTTCTGTGGGATTGTAAGTTTTAACAATTAGGCTTATTGTTTCTGGTTTTTTTGATATATTGATGGATTGGTTTATCTTAAGTTTTCAAATTGGATTGGATTATGGAACTGAAAATTGGTTTTCCTTTATCAGACCAACCACC
Source organism: Lathyrus aphaca (assembly GCA_963966055.1). NCBI lineage: Eukaryota > Viridiplantae > Streptophyta > Magnoliopsida > Fabales > Fabaceae > Lathyrus > Lathyrus aphaca. The sequence continues at coordinate 404,991,913 of OZ014519.1, read as the reverse complement.
GGTGGTGTTGCTCCTACTCCAGCTTCTGTTTCTTAGCTTTGTAGAGGTGTAAAATGTTGAATGTAGCAGCAAGATACAACATTTTGAAGTTTGCTTCACAAACTATAGGAAAAGAGAGGTTAAATAAACTAAGGATTGCAAAGGTTAATGAGAATTTTGTATTGAATAATTGGTTAGAATATTCTTTTATAGTTATAGCTTTCTATAGTTATGAGTTGTAAGGTTTTGCAGAATTTATGTATATTGTGTAATAAGAGTATGATAACTCAATTTTCTGTTACAGTAGTTGCCAGTTTCAGTTTCTGAGCAGATATAAATTGAGGGTGTTCATCTAAATGAGTAGTGATAGAATGCATAATCTGTAGAGTATATTGAAAACTCAAAGGCTCACTCATACTTTCAAACACTCTTTTAGTATCAGATGAAATGTGAGATTCAAAAGAATTCTATCAAAGAAAAGAGAAAATGTTACAAAGTATTTTAAATAAGTATTTCTAGCATTTTTTGTTTATTTGTAATTGATAATCAACTAATCAATTTAGTGTCTCTCTCTTTGTTTATTTGGTGAAGAAAAATGACTTTGAACGAATCATTGATTGATTTTGTTTAAAAGTAAATTGAAGGTAAAGTGTGAGGTTCTACATGTAATATCCTCAAATAGTTTCATGAATTCAACTCTTCAAATAGTTTGTGATGATGACATTCGATCAAAAAAGAGATATATATCTCAAGTATCATCTAACAAAATCTTTTGAGTTACAGTTATAAGTGCTAGACAAAGATTAATCATGCAAAGGAATTTGAAGATATGATGTTCAGATCTTGAAGTTATGAATTTGAAGATGTGAAAGTGTAAAAGTCCGTCTCGTCTTTCGTTTAGCGTTCTATCTTGTTTGAACTAATTTTTTGTAAAAGGAACAAGAGTAAATCTTTAGATATTTAGGAAAAAAACGTATATACAATATTTGCAAACCTCTCATCTTTTTTATAAAATTTCTTTAAATTGAGATGGGCAAAATGCTTAAACAATTAGATAGCTTGTTTGATTAGTTATGAAGACAAAATACAGTAGTCAATCGACTAAGCATTCCTTCTAATCGATTAAAACAAAGTGAAATGTCTCCAAATCGATTCAGAAGACTTTTAGTAGATTAAGTGATGTTGAAATTAAAATTTCCTTTTTGAGTTAAGTTAATCAAATAATGCATACTTTTGATCGATTAAATTATTGAAAATGCAAATGGTTGTTTACTTTTTTAGCCATATTTTTTCTGTATAAATGAGGTTTCACCTCATTTCAAAATATATATGTTTTTAAATAGAAACTCTCTACTATATTTCTTTCCATTATTGTTTTATATAATTATTTTTCATTAGAGTTGTTTTTGTGACAAGAGAGTGAAAAGTTTCATTTGAGAGTTATGCTAAATTGTTTATTCAAAAGTGTAGTTCTCTTGTGATCATTTTGTAATAGAATTGAAGGTTGCTAGCTCTTTATGAAAGGTTGTTGGTTTGATCATGTGCAAAACTTCAAGTTGTTTTGTAAGGTTGTTTAGGTTGATCATGTAAAAAAGTTCAAGATTGTTTTAATAGAAATCTCAAGTGGAAACTCTTAGGACTAAAGTAGATCGAGTGGTTTAGGACAATCCAGGATAAATCTATAGTATTATCTTTCTATTCATTATCTCTTTTATTTATATTAATTATCTTTTTCGTCACTTATTTCCTTATCTCTTCTCTTCTAAATTATTTAATTCATTTATCTATGTCTATTTATCTTTTCTAATATACACGATTTTAAATCAAATTATTTTTATAAACCGATCTTTTAGAAATCTGAGTATCATAATTCACTTCCCCCTATGTTTGGAGTCCATTGGTCAACAAGTGGCATTAGATTCTAACTTATGTTATAAGACTAATCGTCTCAGAAGATGGGAATAACTTCAAATGATTCGCTAAAGAGAACTTCATCCTTCTATAGAGAATGGTATGCTTTGTGGCAAGAAAATATGAGAATTTTATAGTGAGGACGAACAATGATATCTTGACTTCTATAAAAAAAATGTCATTTTGTTCTCACACATTTAGTTGATGGTGTTACAGATACATTGATAGAGATATTTTGACCAAAGAGGCTAAGAAAAAATTGCAATGCAGTTTGAAAGCAAAAAACATTATCACTATCGTTCTTGGTATTAGTGAGTTCTTGTGTCTTTTTTGTAACACCCAAAATTCAATTAATTTATTTAATTGAATTTAATTGTATTTTATATAATTATTTAAATTAATTTATATATTTGATTGAGATAATTGGAGAATATATGTGTCTTGGTGGGTATTGGAGAGTTAAGGGAATGGTAGAAATTAATAAGATTAATTTTAATTAATTTAAGTTGAGTGGAATAATTAAAAATAAGGTAGTCGTAGAAAAATAAGAGAAATTGTATAATTTGGTGGATAATTGAATTATTAGAAATTAAAATAAAAGAATTGGAGTTGAGAGGAGTAAGGGGCAAAATAGGGAATATGAGAGTAAGTTTAGGGTAATAAGGGAATAACCTAATTAGGAGAATTAGGTTTTGGTTTAAATATAAAAGAGTGAGGGTTGACTTTGATAGTGCATATTATTTTGGAACAAGAGAAAAGATGCAAGGGAGACAACCTAGGGTTTGGGAAGAAAACACCATTGTTGAGGAGCTTATGGCTTGATTTACTGGAAATTCAAGGTAATGGGGAAATTACTCTTCTATGGGTGTATATTTATGAAGGATAAAGAGGGGTCCTCACCCTCTTTTAGATTTTTCTTTTGATTCCATCATTGTTGATATGTTCATGTGTTATAGATGAAAGTTGTGTAAATTGTATCTCCAATTGATGTGAGTTATGATTTGATTTATGTGTTACGAAATTGATATATGTGTTCATGATATATTGATTTCAGAATTTGCTATGTGAATTGTATGTTGATAGGAAAAATAGAAAATGTACTATTCAACCTATCATAGTAATAAATGGGAAGAAATCTCGAGGACTTCTTAATGATATAGAGTTCAGCGACAATTTCAATTAAACAAAAACTTGGGGTTTTAGGTTTTGATATGATTCTATGTAAAAATGCAATTAAATAAAGCGAGTATAATAGTTAAACGGTTTATGGAGAATAGTAGATTACTAGGGTTCGGTGAATGAATATTCCTGTAACAATTTCAATACACCAATGCAATAACAAAATCAAAAATGTCGATTACTGATTCTTTAGGGCGTCTAATACTAAGTACTTAGTGAAAAGATCTTTGGTCATATAACCTAATTACTATGTCCATATGAAATTACGGTTATGATCGGGCATTAATTTATTAAGAATGTTAGTTTAAGATAAAGTATCCCAAGTCCTAGGTGATATTTATTATCAAAAGTTCTTATTCAGATAAACACACAACAACTGTCCAGCTCAATTTATATGTAAATAATCAAAATCTGTTTTTTCGACGGTTATAACATTAAGCACAAATATAAGAACAAATCAACGATTACTGAATAACATGAGTCATTACATTAAAAAATTTGAAACCATTACATTCAGATTCAGGATCACCACCTAGCAATGGGGTTTTAGCAACTCATAATCGAAATAAAAACAAAAATAGGAAGTGTTGCCACTACAGAATTTCTTGAGGTATCAATCTTCAATCATTAAAAAACTCTTGAACATATGAAATCCTTGCAGAATTCTGAGATCGCCAGCCTTCAAAACGTGTCTTTTCTCCGAAAAATCGTCCAACCCTCGTCTAATTACTACTAAAATACACTCAAATTCACACAGTTTACCTAACTTATTTACGATTAGATAATGAAATACATAGTGTAATGCCCTGATTTCATAATTTAATTATTTAATTAATTATTATGATAATTTGGCAATTTTGGTGTATTTGTTATGGTGTTGTTGTGATGAAATTATTTTATTTAATGATAATATTGAATAATGCAAGCTATGTTATTTAAATATTATTGGTTAATTAAAATAAAGAAAATTAGAAGTACGAGGGGTATAATGGTCTTTTGTGGATAGTTAGTGAGGGTAGAAGGGGAAAACATATTTGAGGTCCTGCGAGTAAGAATGACAAAAAGGAAGTTGAGGTTAGGAATACGATCAGCTTCAGGATCGCTTTTGGGAGAGAGAAGAGAAGAGGTCTAAAAAACGAAGGAGAGAAGCCAATGTTTGAAGAAGTTTTCCGGAGATTTTTGTGAAGATTATGGAAAAGCTTCACTCTAAGGTATTGGGAGTATTGCTTTTCAATGTTCTTGATGTAGAGTTTAGGTAATGGGAGTAATTGGAGTTTTAGAGAAAACCTAGGATTTGATGAATCGAATTGAGAAATTAGTGATGAATTGTGGTATATTTTATATTGTAAATGATGTTTGTGTGTAATTATAAGTTCTGTTACTGAATTAGTGATTAAAATGATGAAAAATTGGGGTTTTAAGGTGAAAAGTTGTAGCAGAATTTGTTGTCATCGCAGACTGAAAATTTTGAGTTAAGCCTAGCTCGTTTAGGGAGAATATTCTCGCTTAGCGAGCAACAAAAGTTGGGATTTTCCCCCAACCCGAGAGGAGGCCGCTTAGCGAGCGATGAGGTCGCTTAGCGAGTCCTGGAAGTGAAAAAGTAGTGATTTAATTTCAGAAAATTGTCTAATGAGGTGTAGACATGATGTATTGATGTTGCGATGTATTATACTTGTTGCCATGATTTTTGTTGTTGGTTTTAGTGATTATTTTATGATAGAAGTGAAGATAAGATGTAGGTTATTATATGATGCATGATTACATGAATGTTGATGCAAATGTTGAATTATATTGAATATGTTGAATTGTTGTATCATTGCATTCATGGGATACATATGTTGTTGGAAGCTTCGATCCCATAGTGTGGATTGAGGTTATGTTGAATATGTTGTGCTCCATTGTGGAGGGTAGATGACCCAATGCCCATCACATGTTGAAACGGGTAACACGTGCATTTATGAAGTTGCATTTCATTCTTGGTGGCATATCATGATGCATATGCGTTGATTAGATGTTTGATGAGTTTGATGATGTGATGGGTGAGAATTATGATGTATTGTTATATGACGAACTGTTGCATGATTATCTTTACTTTATATCGATTATATTTATTCGTGATCACTCACAATGTCTGCCTTTAGTGATGGTCTATTATGCCATCATGCAGATACTCAAGAATAAGCATGGTACATGGACGTAGCTTAAAGTGTTATATATTTTGGTTGTTTATAGAATTTAAGGTGGTGTCCTGCTCTGTGTCAAGTAACATCGGGACGGGAACGCTTGAGAATTTGTTGTGTTTGCTTGTTTTAATATTGAGTTGATGATGTTTGAATTAACATTTGAATTTTCAATATTGAGTTAATTAAGTTGATGAATGATGATCCGCTGCGTAAAAATGTTTTTTTTTTTAATTATGAATGCATGTTATAACCTGTGTTACGGGACAAAACAAAATGATGATTTTTATTGATGTTTGTTGAAGTAGAAATATGATACTCTTTTTGTTGAATACTCTAATTTTATTGAATAATCTCGTATTATTTTGTTGTGGGGTAAAATGTGTTACATTAGTGAAAGGGTGTTACACATAGCACTAATTGTGACTGATCACAACCCCAAACTTAGATTGTTTCTTGTCCTCAAGTAACATTCTATAGCAAATAGATCATATCACCCCAAATTTACTGTAAAACTGTTCTTACCACAATACTTATGAAACTTTTCGCACTGGACCCTTTGACTTTGCCTTGGGTTTTCTCTTTGTCCTTCATCGCCATCAAGCCAAAAACACTTTCACTTTGAGACACTACTTCTGTAACTGATAACTCGAATTCATATAGATTATTTAATACGATTTCAGATTATTTAATATGTTTATTTATTTGTTTTGGACGATATTACGCGTAAATTGTGTTTGTTTTAAAGACATTTGATCGGACACGTCATTTGGAGGAAAAAATACAAAAGGAAGCTTTTAAGACAAGAAATAAGGCAAAACAGAAGGAAAACAACACAAAAAATGCAATTCTGTATTTTTGCTATCAGACGACCGTCTCAGCAACCAGACGATTGTCTCACTCTCCAGACGTCCAACTTGGATTTGAGTTGGTCGTCTCATTCTTAAGTCACTCGTTTCAAATATGAGACGTTCGTTTCAACTTAATATTTCAGCAACGTAAAAGTCGTAACAGCAAGAAACAGAAGTCAAAATTCAACGAGATTTTTTCGATCACGCAGAGAACTTTCCTCACCCTAGTTCACTCAATCTATGCAACCTAGTCTCAAGCCCAATCGAAGTCCAAGCCTATTATTCCTCAACAAACCCTATCTCAATGCCTATAAATAGAGCTCTCTGCCATTGCAACAAGAGAGCTTCGTTTGACGTCCAATTTCTGCCGTTTTTATTCTACGAAGTTCGCCTTTATTTTTTAGTATTACATTTGTTTTTATTTCCTTTACCAAACCTTACTGATAGTTTCCACCCTTAGGAAACTATCACCATTTTTTATTTTTTCTAGCCACTGCATTTTCGTTTTCGTTTCAAGTTTCGAAGTTTGGTTAATCAAGAATATTCCAACCAGGTTTCTGATTTTAATGCTTATTTATTTATTTATTATCGCATTTATTTATATTATGTATTCTTTCTTCTTCTAACTTTCTTTATTTAATATGTCAGCTTAAACCGTTAATCGGTATGTAAATGTATAAACCAGAATGAATTCGATAGAATTAGGCTAAAACCTTAAATTAAGTTATAATCTGGTTTCGATTTCTTGTTTTAATTAACTTTCGTTACGAGAGTAAGAGAGTATAAAAGATTAGGATTAAGACCACGGGAGTGTAAGATCATAATCAAATAGCTGAAATTGGGCATTAGTTTTAAACACAGCGAGAGCACTTTAAAACCAATTAGAACCTTTAGGTTTCCAAAAAGTATTTCTAACTTGAATTGACTCAACGAGAGTGCTCAATTGAACTTAGGAGTATAGTATTAGGCAAGAACACGAGAGTGCGAGTCGAGGACTTTTAGACCGAGAGTTTCTACGGAGAGATAACTTAATAGATCTTAACAAGCTGACCCTCTATTGAATTCGCGAAGGTGAAATCAATTACGTACCGATAATTTATATCATTAATTTAATTTATTTAATTCTTAACCCTTTAAAACCCAAAACATCGCTCGCCTTAGCTAAACATAGCAACACCCGACAACACTAGGTTGATTATCAAGTCTCAGTGGGATCAATATATTTTATTACTATGCGATAGACTGTGCACTTGCAGTTAGTAACCGTTAGACTCAGAAAGTCGCGACCAGTAACACCCCATTTTCTACCCGAGATTTATATTAAAATCAGAGTCATAAAATTTTCGACATAAAACGAGATATCACATTTTAAACTTAAAATCAATAACTTAATAACCAATCAAGAAAGACACATAACACGTTCAAGGAGAACTTCAACAATCATATAGTCTTTGAAATAATTCAACTTCATTAAATACTACGCAGCGGATTCAATTCTCAAATCATAGCATCTCTAACCAATAAAATTCAACTTTAAAATAAAGCAAAAAAGCAGCCTTCGGCAAATCAACTTAAAAATTCAGCATTTAAAAATAACCAAGAAAAACAAGACACACGTCATCCCCCCGAGTGCTACGTATCAGAGCGACAACCACCGACTCGACTAAAGGTAATCGGTTACTTCTCTTGATTACCTGCACATTGCCAACATAGGGACAACATTCAAACATAAGGGGTGAGATATTGAAAGTTATAAACAAAGTATGATAAATAATACATAGATTGGAATAATACAAATATCACCACTTCACATCAACTACAACGCAACAATCAACAACAACTTGAAAAATGCAACTTTAATGCGACTCGACAATGTTATACTTGTGGTACCATTCAGAGTAAAACTCCCAACTTAGAATTGCCAATTTATCGAGGCATCAAGGCAAAAGCCTTCAACTTTCAACTTTGTCCCAATCCAGGCTAACGTGGTGTGAGCAACAACCCCAACATAAATAATGATATGATATGCAACTCAACATTGTTATCAATGATAATAACTAATACAACGTAACAACATAACAACATTCGACTTATCAACATTGGCCAAAGGCCTTCAATATAACAACGACAACGATAAATCAACGTTGGCTCTACGCCTTAAGTTCATAACAACAACTTACCAACTAGCCTATTCCCAAGTCCCTGTTAAAAATATGGTAGTAAACAACTCACCAAACTTGCTATCATATTTATAGTAATATTGCATAATTAACTTCTGGTAATTTCATCTCAGTATTTGCTATTTAACTTCTTACTACATCCTAAGCCAATTAATTAATTTTTTGTACTTAGTTACTTGGTTTATTCATGGTTCTGCAATGAAATCTAAGCATAATAGCAAGCCAGACCACTCAGTCTAATAGACACGAAACCAAACGTTAAAATATGCCACCCTTATCAGTGTGACTATCGTCACAACTAAATGACCATTTTAACTTTGTAACAGACGACACAGGAAAGTGACGAACGTCACCTCTCCCTGATGGTCGACAGGCTCAAGGGACGAACGTCCCATCCTCAAACCTCCAGTTTCCTCTATGTTTCCTTCGTATTCTCTACATTCTCTGCACTATTTCCATATACCTCACAATACCAACTATCTAATTAACTCCATACAACCACAACAGATTCATCCTTAACATTACTAAATAATTTGTTTACAGTTTATGCAATATTCCCATCCAATTCATTTATTCAACTTAAACAGCTTATCAACTAAACAACTTAACAACATCGATCAATCATAATTGTAAGAAACCGCAATTATCACAACAACATCAACAATTCACAACAACACACAAATCACCCAACCTAAGTACCAATTATCATATCCGATTGTAAAAGTCGAAGCAACCCTTACCTTAAATTAAAGGCAGCTCTAACTTGATCGGATTTCGGGAAATTTCCCCGATTGTAGTTCCTCTCCCACAGCCTCTTCTCTCACGATCGTGCTATGCTTTCTTCTACTTGCACTTACTGATACAAACCTAACTCTTTAACTTATTTTTATTTTTATCATATTATTAATCTATTAATATTACTAATGGGCCTAAACAATGCGTCCCTCTAATTGCTAATTTATACACGAATTATAGCCCACTAAACCAACACACTCCAACAATAATAATGTTACTTCTAATATTATTCCACGACTTTCCGACTTAATATTCCGACTTAACGACTTAATTTACCGCAACACAAAATCGACCGAATAAACACAAATAAATAATTAAATATTCGATTAAATAAATAATTAAATATTTGGACGTTACAACTCTCCCCCACTTAGAATATTTTCGTCCTCGAAAATTTACTTGATTCAAACAACTCGGGATAGGAGTCTCGCATCTTGCTCTCTAATTCCCAGGTCATGCTTTCTACAGCAGCTCCCAGCTAGATAACTTTCACCAACATGATCTATTTCCCTTGAAGAGTCTTCATTTCACGATCCACGATTCGTACAGGCTTCGTCTCCACCGTGAGATTATCTTGTACTTGCACATCGTCCATAATAACCACATGAGACGGATCTGAAATGTACTTCCGAAGTTGAGACACATGAAACACATCATGCAAATTCGAAAGATTTGGCGGTAACGCCATCCAATAAGTATTTTTCCCAACTTTGTCCAAAATCTGATACATACCGATAAAGCGAGGAGTGAGCTTCTTAGACTTCAAAGCTCTCCCAACCCCAGTCACAGGGGTGACTCTCAAGAACACGTGATCACCAGCTTGGAATTCTAAATCCTTCTTTCGCTTGTCATGATAACTATTCTTCCTACTTTGAGAAGCCTTCATCTTCTCTCGAATTAACTTTACTTTCTCTGTAGTCTCTCGAAGTAATTCTGGTCCAAGTACTACACTTTCACCAGATTCCTGTCAAAACAACATAGTTATACACTTCCCTCCATATAATGCTTCAAAAGGTGTCATTATGATACTAGAATGGTGACTATTGTTATAAGTGAACTCGATCAACGAAAGATAAGTATCCCACGAACCTCCCTGCTTAAGAACACAAGCTCTCAATAAGTCCTCCAAAGACTGAATAGTCCTCTCAGTTTGTCCATATGTCTGAGGATGATATGCCGAACTCAACCTCAACTTAAAACCCAATGCTTCTTGTAGACTCTTCCAAAACTCCAACGTAAACCTTGGATCTCTATCTGACACAATACACAAAGGAACACCATGCAACTTCACAATCACTCGGATATAAATCTCCGCCAATTTCGCAATTGAATATGTGATGTTAATAGGTATGAAATGAGCCGACTTCGTAAGCCTATCAACAATCACCCAAATTGAATCATTCCCTCTTGAAGTAATAAGGAACCCTATCACAAAATCCATATAAATGTTATCCCATTTCCCTTCTGGTACTTCCAACGGTTGCATCAACCCTGCAGGCTTCTGGTGTTCAATTTTCGACTTCTGACAAGTCAGACACACATATATAAATCGTGCCACATCTTCTTTAATTCCGGACCACCAAAATATTTTCTTCAAATCTTGATATATTTTAGTAACTCCCGAATGAATACTCAGATTACTCCTATGACCCTCTTCAAGAATCCTCTTTTTCATATCTGCATCATCAGGAATACAAATCCGATTATGCAGTCTCAACACACCTCGTGCATCAGTCTTAAAGACACTCTTTTCCGACTGACCACAACTACTCATGAGGTCCACTAGTTTCACAACCAACTTCTGAACCTCTCGAATACAATCCAGAAAATCATTATTAATCTTTAACATGCCCAATATCACACTCTGCGGTGTCACTTCGCAAACCAAACTCATATCTCGAAACTACTCAATTAATTCAAATTCCCTAACCATCATTGCTGACATATACAAGGTCTTTCGGCTTAAAGCATCATCCACAACATTAGCTTTACCTGGATGATAATTCAAACTGAAATCATAATCTTTCAGCAATTCTAACCACCTTCGTTGTCTCATATTCAGCTCATTCTGATCAAACAAATACTTTAGGCTCTTGTGATCACTAAAAACTTTGAATCTGGAACCATAAAGGTTGTGCCTCCAAATCTTCAGCATAAAAACAACTGCAACAAGTTCTAAATCATGTGTAGGATAGTTCTTTTCATGAGTTCTCAAATGTCGCGACGCATAATCAATTACCTCATTGTTCTGCATAAGCACACCTCCTAAACCCAGCAATGAAGCATCACAATAAACCACAAACGGTTCTTCTGGATTTGGTAATGTCAAGAACGGAGCCGACGTCAATCTCTTCTTCAATTCCATAAAACTTCCTTCGCACTTAACATCCCACACAAAGGCTTTACTTCTACAAGTTAACTTAGTTAATGGAAGTGCCAACTTAGAAAATCCTTCAATAAACCTTCTATAATAACCCGCTAGTCCTAAAAAGCTTCTAATTTTAGTAGACGACCTTGGAGATTCCCATTGCAACACAGTATCTACCTTTGAAGGATCCACGATAATACCACTACCTGAAATCACATGGCCAAGAAAACTGACTTCTTTCAACCAAAACTCGCACTTGGACAACTTCAAATACAACTTTTTGTCTTTTAACACTTCTAATATTATTCTCAAATGCTCCTTATGCTCTTCTTCTAACTTAGAATATATCAGAATGTCATCATTGAATACAACTACAAAACGATCCAGATAAGTATGAAAAATACAGTTCATGTATTCCATGAATACTCCCGGCACATTAGTCACATCGAAAGGCATCAATGAATACTCGTAATGTCCATACCGTCTTTTGAACACCGTCTTATGAATATCCTCATCTTTCACTTTGATTTAATGATAACCCGGTCTCAAATCGATCTTACTAAATACACGAGCACCCACTAACTGATCCATCAAATCATCTATTCTCGGAAGTGGATACTTCCATCCTTCTTCTTAAATAGCAACACTAGAGCTCCCCACGATGATATACGTGGTCTCACAAACTTCTTCTCAAGTAATTCTTCCAACTGCTTCTTTAGTTCAAACAACTTGAATGCCGACATTCTATACGGTGTCATCAAAACAGGTCTAGTTCCAGGTACAAGATCAATCGTAAATTCAACCTCTCTCTCTCTCTCTCTCCGGCGGTACATCAGGAATTTTATCAAGGAAAACTTCTGGAAATTCATTCACCACTAACAGTTCCTCAATCTTAGGTTTTCTCCCAATAGACAATGTTTCCATCAACAAAAAAATTTGAGCTTCTTCCTTCATCAATTTTCGTAGTTCTTTGAAAGATAAAAATCCAACTCCTTCCTCTTCAGGAGTAGAAAACCTCACCGGATTGTGATAACAGTTTATGTGAATGTAGTTATACTCTAACCAGTTCATACCAAGAATTACATCCATCCCTATCAACGGTAAACACACCAAATCAAAATAAAAGTCTTTATCGAAGATCGACAAAGGATATCTTAGACACACAAGATAATTAGTTACGGATCCCTTAGCCAGAATCTCGATGATCAATTCACCATTCATAGCAGACAATTCAAGACCCAATCTTTTAACACAATCAACAACAATAAAATAGTGTGTAACACCAGTATCAATAATACTAATTAAAAGAGTACTATTAATGAAGCATGTACCTCTGATAAGTCTGTCCTCGTTAACTGTTTGAGTTCCTTCCAACGCAAACACTTTCCCAGTCTGAGCTTTCTTCGGCTTCTGACACTGACTACCAATATGTCCTTCTTCGCCATAATTAAAATAAATCATCTCCTTGTGCTTGCAGTCAGCTATTACATGCCCAGTCTTACCACAACGAAAACACCTTTTTACCTCATCAGTGCAAACATTACTCTTGTGGCCATCCTGTCCACACTTGAAGCACACTATACCAGCAGGAACACCTCCCCCACTACCCCTTTGAGCTGGAGCAACTCTCTGTTTACCCTTGCCAGCCGGAGCATCATAAGGCCTGTATTGGTTATGTTGTTACTTTCCCCTTCTGTCACTAACAATCTTGTAATGAGCATTATTATCCTCTTCATAAATCCTACAGCTATCAACCAATTCAGAAAAGACACGGATCTTCTGATACCCAACAACTTTATTGATTTCAAAGCGCAACCCATTTTCAAACTTGATGCACTTTGAAAATTCTGCACCAGCTCCAGTATAATGAGGATAGAACTTAGACAATCCCACAAACTTCGCAGCATAGTCGGTAACAGACATGTTCCCCTGCTTTAGCTCAAGGAACTCAATCTTCTTCTTGCCACATACATCCTCTGGGTAATACTTTCTCATGAATTCCATACGGAACACATCCCAAGTGATTACTTCCCCTACATCACCCAACCTCTCACGAGTCTCTAGCCACTAGTCATCAGCCTCGAATGCCAGCATGTGAGTACCATATCGAACCTTCTGCGCTGGGGTACAGTCCATAACACGAAAGATTCGCTCAATCTCTTTCAACCATACCAACGCTGCATTTGGATCATGATTTCCCTTACAGACATGCAAATTCTCTCTCGGAAAAGTCGCCAAGCTACATGATCCAGCATCTTCACCAGCGTTCGACAAATTTTGCACAGCCTGGGCCATTGCTTGCATTGCAACAACCATTGCAGCGTCATTTCTTCCAGCCATCTCAACTTCCATCCATCTCAACTTAGCACTACAACACCAACAAAAGTTAGAACTAAATAACAATACTTGATTGTTAGATAACTACGATTCAACACTTGGCCAGACAGACCGACCTGCTCTGATACCACTAATGTAACACCCCATTTTCTACCTGAGATTTATATTAAAATCAGAGTTATAAAATTTTCGAAATAAAATGAGATATCACATTTTCAACGTAAAATCAATAACTTAATAACCAATCAAGAAAGATACATAACACGTTCAAGGAGAACTTCAATAATCATATTGTCTCCGATATAATTCAACTTCGTTAAATACTATGCAGCGGATTCAATTCTCAAATCATAGAATCTCTAACCAACAAAATTCAACTTTAAAATAAAGCAACAAAGTAGTCTTCGACAAATTAACTTAAAAATTCAGCATTTAAAAACAACCAAGCAAAACAAGACATGCGTCATCCCCCGAGTGCTACGTATCAGAGCGACAACCACCGACTCGACTAAAGGTAACCGACTAATCCTCTTGATTACCTACACGTTGCCAACATAGGGACAATATTAAAACATAAGGGGTGAGATATCGAAAGTTATAAACAAATTATGATAAATAATACATAGATAGAAATCATACAAATATCATCACTTCACATCAACAACAACGCAACAATCAACGACAACTTGAAAAATGCAACTTTAATGCGACTCGACAATGTTATGTATGTGGTACCATTCAGAGTAAAACTCCTAACTTAGAATTGTCAATTTACCGAGGCATCAAGGCATAAGCCTTCAACTTTCAATTTTGTGCCAATCCAGGACAACATGATATGAGCAACAACCCCAACATAAATAATGATATGATATACAACTCAACATGATCATCAATGATAGAAACAAATACAACGTAACAACATATCAACATTCAACTTATCAACATTGGCCAAAGGCCTTCAATATAACAACGACAAATCAATGTTGGCTCTACGCCTTTAGTTTACAACTACAACTTACCAACTAGCCTATTCCTAACTCCCTGTTAAAACTATGGCAGTTAATAACTCACCAAACCTGATATCTTTTTTATACTAATATTGCATAATTAACTTCTGGTAATTTCATCTCAGTATTTTCTATTTAAATTCTAATTGCATCTTAAGCCAATTAATTAATTTTTTGTACTTAGTTACTTGGTTTATTCATGGTTCTACAATGAAATCTAAGCATAATAGCAAGCCATGCCACTCAGTCTAACAAACACGAAACAAAACGTCAAAAATAAGCCACCTTCATCAGTATGACTATCGTCACACCTAAATGACCATCGTCACTTTGTGACGAACGACACAGGGAAGTGACGAACGTCACCTCTCCCTAACGGTCGTCAGGCTTAAGGGACGAACGTCCCAGCCTCAAACCTCCAGCTTCCTCTCTGTTTCCTTCGTATTCTCTGTATTCTCTGCACTATTTCCATATACCTCACAATACCAACTATCTAATTAACTCCATACAACCACAACAGATTCACCCTCAACATTAGTAAATAATTTGTTTACGGTTTATGCAACATTCCCATCCAAATCATTTATTCAACTTAAACAGCTTATCAACTAAACAACTTAACAACATCGATCAATCACAACTGTAAGAAATCACAATTATCACATCAACATCAACAATTCACAACAACACACAAATCACCCAACCCTACGTACCAATTATTATACCCGAATATAAAAGTCGAACCCACCCTTACCTTAGATTAAAGACAGCTCTAACTTGATCGGATTTCGGGAAATTGCTCCGATTGCAGTTCCTCTCCCACAACCTCTTCTCTCACGATCGTGCTATGCTTTCTTCTATTGCCACTTACTGATACAAACCTAACTCTCTAACTTCTATTTCTTTTTATCATATATTATTAATTTATTAATATTACTAATGGGCCTAAACAATGCACCCCTCTAATTGTTAATTCATACACGAATTCTAGCCCACTAAACCAACACACTCCAACAACAATAATGTTACTTCTAATATTATTCCACGACTTTCCGACTTAATATTCTGACTTAACGACTTGTTTACCGCAACACAAAATCAACTGAATAAACACAAATAAATAATTAAATATTCGATTAAATAAATAATTAAATATTTGGGCGTTACAACTTCACCTGTCAGCTTATATCACACTCTTACTAAGTCTCTCGGGATTAAAGTGTTATAACGCTCAAATCATGGTAAGCAATATCAGATCAGTAGTTTGAATAAATTCTCTAATCCTATCAACATGTACAATACACGCACTTTTTGAAGTCTTTGGGTTGTAACAGGGCTTAGTTAAGGTGGGATATAAAAAGGAAAACAAGGGGTTTTTAATTCAGAGTACGTGAAATCATTATATTCATTATGTTCATTCATGATATTTTGTTGGGTGCTTTTTATTACTGGGTGGTGAGTGCAAAATTTCTTTCTCTCTCCTTCCTTCTTTCTTTTTTTTTCAAGGATGAATTTTATTCATCTTCCTTTCGTTTTTTTTTTCTTTCTTTCAAGGTTGAATATTATTCACCTTCCCTTTTTTTCTTTTATCAACATTCACTCACCACCTTCATTTACTGCATAGTTACCTCAAACTTAAAGGTTGTTATTCCAACAACAACCCCAAACATAAAATGTGAACACAACTTCAAAAATAATAACATATATTCTGAACAAGATAGGAAAATTATGGGGACATGGGTTTAGAATAACGGTTACATAACAAACAAAAGGATACAGACACAATGGGGGTAAACAAAGGATAAACATAATGATAATAATAGGGATGACTAGAAAGGCTCTAGGTGATAAACAAAAGAACGTGCTTCCGTGTGTGTACTCATATAGTTAATATTCAAAGAGAACGGACGCAAATTATGATAGATAAAATCATACATGATATCTCTCTCATGATGATATATGTGTTTGCCTTTTTCTAATCTCACCAAGACGGGTAAAACTAACAACAGCTTTCATAATTTCTCTTTGATCAATGCTCATATGCTTCTAGTTCTGATAACTTAAAGTAACTCGTGCGTCCAGTCATATCCAGAAGTATCAAATAGTCGGGTTGACTTAAACAGAGGACCGACAATCATGATGTGAAAGTAATCAGGAGCATCCACTATAGCCAGTAAACATCATGTATCTAATAAAATAAATCAAAAACTGTATGAAAAGAGCAGACTTAATTACTTAGCAAAATCCAGAATGGGCAATTACAAGTAGATAAAAAAACAAATACATAAGAAAAACTAAAAGTACATTGAAAGGGAAATAACTGAAAGTACAAATAAAACAAAATGCATATTTGTAGAAAAATAGAAAACTACACCAAAAACTCAATTATGCGCTCCCTCGTCGTCCTGCATATTTGTATCCAAACCAACCAGACCGAACAGGTCAAATGTAGGATCATTTTCCACTCGGATGATCGGGATCATATCATCCAGATTCCCAGGAGAGGTCTAGAAGTGGGTCCGGTACGGGCTCTGCTGATGTGATTGAGGAGGTGTCTGATGTGGTGGCTGCTGAGGCTGCTGAGGTATCGCGCCGCCGATCTGAACTGGCTGAGTCCACCAAGGAAGTGAGGTGTTGGCAGGTCGGTGTAGTATCTATCTCTGAAGCGTTGGGCATCAGCCCACAGATCAGTCTGGAGCGTCAAATATCGTCCAGACAGTCCATACTGGAAACATAAGTCTTGCATCATGCAGAACTGATACATCTGAAGTCGGTACTGGATCGAATCCTCGTCCACCACTCTAAGAGGATCTTAAGGCGTTTCTCGCTCAGCCTCAGACCTTTGCTCAGGCCTCTGAGCACCATTGCCACTAGCCTCATGGTATGTGAAAACGGCGGTGGTTGAGACTCCCTCTGATAAACTGTGTGCTCCTTGATCCAAGTAGAGTCTAGTGAGAGAGCGGGTTGTACCACATTCCCGCTAAAATTCGTTACCCCATCCTTCTAACACAACAGATAAATAATAGTACAATGTCCCAGTGACTTCTTCTGACTTTGGGCGATCAAATCCAAATCTGCAGATATTATCTTCCCAATATTCAGTTGCTACTTTTTGAAAATGAAATAGAGTATCAGAACTCTTTCAGTAATCAACTCTAAACCACTCTTGTTTGTATCCAAAGTATGGTGTAAGAAGTAGGCTCACGCCTTAGAAAATGACTTCATATCGACAACCATAAACTTCGCAGATTGAATATTTGTGGTTGGATGTCAATCCTTGCCCACCTATGCCAACAAGTTCTTGATCACATAGCTAAATTTCAATATGTTAATGATTCACCGGTGGTATTGTAACATAATTTATAATTTAATATTTTTTAAAGTGAGTGAGAGATAGGGAAAAATACTGTTCTGGACTGGGCCTCAAGAATGCATATGGCCATAAGCCCAATATGTCGAGCAGAGACCCATATATCCGAGCAGAGACACCTCTTGGTCAGACCAGCTGCTTATGCGACGGGCATACACTAAGGACGGGCAGAGAGTACATCTGCCAGCTCACTCACCACGTCATCCAACTGCCCTTTATTATCTCCTTAAAGATAGGGGCAGTTGGACCAAGGACCAGACCTTTTGGCTAGGTCTTTACGCTTCTTACGCGTTCCTTGGCAGTTCCTCCTTGGGCCTAGCTGGTCTAAGCCCATAGAGGGACCTTGGCCCAACGCTGGGGGCACATTATAAATACCCCTTTTCAATAAAGGGTCAGGTATTCTCACTCATTTGAATTAACCATACTATATTGTACCTCTTCTGACTTAAGCATTGGAGTGCTTTGCAGGTACACCCCCCTTTTATCCTTTCATTCTCTGGCCCTTACATCAAGTCATTGGAAGGCCCTTCTGATCAGGTGAGATCAGTGGCGCCGTCTGTGGGAAACTAGCTTCCCCTTCTTCCACAACAGAAGATCAAAGCTTAAACACCGTCCTTCCAGCATGTCCGGAGAACAACTTAATGAGCGCAGTCGTCCCCTCGTCGACTATACAATGGAGGACAGTCTGCAGTACCATGAAGCAGACGCCCGAGATGGCCGTCCGGCCACCCCATCTCCTGAGCCCCGGAATAATGGGGACCCCCCTCAAGTTCAAAACCAGGGGACTGAAGCATTTCAACCCATCCCCGTTCCCGTCGAAGAAGACGCCACCATGATTGCTATGGTGAACGCCCTCAACCAGGCCAGCTTCATGCTCTACCAGCAGCATGAGAGAATCATGGCCCTGGAAGCTGATCGGCAGGAGGTCCGACCTCAACAAGAGAGGAGGACACAACAACGTCTAGAAGCAACAAAGAAACGAGGACGTCGCTCCCCATAGCCCAACGTCAGTAGGGCACGCGCCCGCCGTGACACCGGTCGATCGGGAACCTCACCGAGGCGCGATCGTAGCCCCGACCGCAACGAGCTCTCTCCACCGAGGAGCGACGAAGAAGACCTGCACTGCCCCCTATCACGGGCAATAATGGAAGATCCGCTCCCCAAAGGCATGGAGAAACCTCCTAACCTGGCCGTGTATGACAGGACTACCGACCCCGACTATCACATCGACAACGTCAACGCAATGCTCGACTACCGCAATGACATCATCGGGCATCTCAAATGCAGGCTATTCTCGACGACCCTCAGGAAAGGGGCCATGGCCTGGTACAAAAGCTTGGCCCCAGAGTCCATCACATCCTGGAGAGTTATGAGATCCATGTTCACGAGGCATTTCACAGCCTCCCGGCACCATCCCAAGACAGAGGCGACCCTTGAAGCCATAGTACAAAAGAAAAATGAAACATTGTGCTCGTACATCGAACGATTCAACCAAGAGGCTGTCGAGGTGGACACCACTGAACACATGAAGAAATACCTCCTCGATAGGGGACTCTTGCCCGGTAGCGAGCTCAGTCGAGCCGTTGGGATAGAGCCTCCCTGCACCTTGAATGACCTTCTACATAAGGCCCAAGCCTACATCAGATACGAGGAAAAGCAGGTGGCCCACAACGCTCGCAGCGGCCGTAATACTGGGGATACCGATCACCCCAAGCGTGAAGATTCAAACATTCCCCGTCGCAACGGAGACAGGTGAAGGGAAGAGAAACCCCGCGAACCTCGAGAAGGAAGAGGTCCCGCGGGCTGATACATCGAGTATACTTTACTGGCAGCTCTCCGCGAGCGCATCCTCGCCGAATGCATCAACTCCGAGTTCAAACAGGGCAGAGTGAGGTTCCCAAAACCATCTGCACCCAAGCCTCACACCGACAAATCCAAATACTGCAGGTTCCACAGAAGCCACGGGCATGTGACTGAAGACTGGTTCACTTAAAAGATGCAATAGAGATCTTAATCCAAGAAGGGCACCTTAAGCAATACACTAGGAGGAACGAAACTTCCAAGCACGAAGAGCCGAAGAAGAAGAGACCTCGGGAGGATACACCCCCCGACGACTCTCCTTACCAAGTGGCCCTCTGCGTATCACGCCCAGAGGATTTCAACTTCCCCGAGACACTGCCCGGAGGCCGGATCGCCTCACTCAGCCCCTGGGAAGATTTTCTAACTGCCCTCGTCATATCAGGCGGAGGGATGAATGGCGAGGCCACCGCCCTTTCAGTAAAACGCAAGTTCGACGAGCTCCTTCTGACCACACCCGAACAAAAGGCAACGCTGACAAAATACCGGGGCAAATCCAACCCAATATCCTTCTTTTTGGAAGAGCTTCCGGGCGGCTCCCCAAATTCGGGCATCCCACTATTGATTAGAGCCAAGATGACCCAGTTCGACGTCAGACGCATTCTGGTCGATCAGGGCAGCTCAATGGACATCATGTACGTCCACCTTTTCAAGACTCTGAAATTAGAAAAAACCAACCTATCTCCCTACGTCGGATCCGACCTCCAAGGATTCAACAGAGCCACGACAAAACCGTGGGGATACGTCGAGCTCCCTGTCACCTTCGGAGAGCAGGAAACGGCCAGAGAAATCAAAATCCAATTCCTGGTCATAGAGTGTCCCTCTCTTTACAATTGCATCCTCGGTCGCCCGACATTAGCCGAACTGGCCGCGGTCCCGTCTACCGTCCATCTGAAGATGAAGTACTACACCAAACTAGGCCGCGTAGTCACCGTCCACGGCGACATCGAGGCTGCCCGACGGTGTTACGACGCTGCAGTAAAAGGACAGGCTACGGTCAATACAAAGAACAACAAAAAACCCAAGACCGAAGATCCTCTCCTCCGGGGAATCAACGCCATCGACCTCGATTGCCGCATTGTCCAGGACGAAACTGAAGAATGGAAGTCCACCGAGGAACAGACTCCCGAACACCCGTTCCGGCCAATCCCAGATGGGGAGTTCAAGCTCATCCCTCTGGGCGACGACCCTGGAAGAACAGTAAGGATAGGCAAAGGATTTCCCGAAGAAACAAGGGAGCAGCTCGCGACGTGCCTCAAGGAGAACTCCGACCTCTTCACATGGAACGCCGCAGAGATGCCCGACCTAGATCCTGAGGTCGCGTGCCACCAACTAGCTTTGGATCGAGCAGTCACGCCCATAGCACAGCGTAGGCGCAAGCAGTCCCCCGAGAAAGCGGAGGCTGTCGAGCGAGCTGTAAAAGACCTCTTAGAGGCAAATTTTATTTCTGAAGCCCAGTACACAACCTGGCTCTCTAATGTAGTCCTCGTTAAGAAAAATAATGGAAAATGGCGCATGTGTGTTGATTATACTGATCTTAATAGGGCTTTCCCCAAAGATGTTTTCCCTCTCCCTAACATAGATAAACTTGTTGACAATTCTGCAGGTTTCAGACTCTTGTCCTTCATGGATGCATATAGCGGATATAATCAAATCCCTATGTCGGACACAGACAAGAGACACACGGCGTTCATGACCCCGACCGGCAATTACTAGTACAACGTAATGCCGTTCGGACTCAAGAACGCCGGGGCCACATACCAGTGCATGATGAACAAAGTCTTCAGGGGAGAGATAGGGGATATGCTCGAGGTATACATGGACGACATGATCATCAAATCACACGAGGAGGCCGACCATGCTCGGCACCTCTACAAAGTCTTCGAGCAGGCGAGACAGTGCAAAATGAGGTTTAACCCTGAAAAGTGCACGTTCGGCGTCCGGGCAGGAAAATTCCTGGGTTTCTACCTCACCGAGAAGGGAATCGAGGCCAACCCTGACAAATGCCGAGCATTCTCAGAATTTCCAACCCCAAAGACTAAAAAATCAATCCAATCCCTCAACGGGGTGCTCGCCTCACTCTCCCGTTTCATCGCCAAATCTGCCCAGCATGCACTGCCTTTCTTCAGACTCCTCCGTAAGGAGGCCAGCTTCGAATGGACCGACAAATATGAACAGGCACTGCTCCATTTGAAGAAGGTCCTCTCCGAGCCCCCGGTCCTATCACGACCATTGTAAAGAGAGACCTTATACTTGTATCTGTATGTGGCAACCGAAGTCGTCAGTGCCGTCCTAATAAGAGAAACTGATGAAGGACAAAAACCCATCTATTTCACGAGCAAAGCGCTCCAAGGCCCCGAACTCAGATACCAACAAATCGAAAAGGTCTCCCTGGCTCTCATAAATGCAGCAAGGAGGATACGTCACTACTTCCTCGCTCATACGGTCAAGGTGAGAACCGACCAACCAATCAAACAACTCCTCGGGCGACCAGATATGGCCGTCAGAATGCTAAAATGGTCGCTGGAACTTTTCGAATTCGATATACAATATGAGAACAGGAAGGCCCTGAAGGCTCAAGCGATGTCCGACTTTGTCGCGGAAATGATCCACAGCCCGACACCGACGGATGGCGCCCATAAATGGACGATCTTCGTCAACGGCGCCTCCAGTACGACGGGCAGCGGAGCCGGAATCATCCTCGAGAATGAGGACGGAATCCTGATCGAGGTCTTACTAGCACTGGCTTTCCCGACATCAAACAACCAAGCCGAATACGAGGCTTTCATCGCCGGTCTGAGATTGGTCGAAGACCTAGGAGCAAAGGAAGTAAGAATATCAATAGACTCCCAGCTTGTGGCTTCACAAGTACGGGGAGAGTACCAGACCAAGAACGACAACCTTGTCGAGTACTTAGCTTTGGTCAAAGAAAGACTCACAAAGTTCGAGAAGTGGGAAGTGCAACATGTGCCTCGCGAGCACAACACACGGGCCGACATCTTATCGAAGCTAGCCAGCACGAGAAAGAAGGGCGGAAACAAATCAGTAATCCAAGAAATCCTTCCTCGACCTAGTATCGAAAAGCCACCTCCTCCACTTGAGGTCAACGTGATCGGGGATACTCATTGTTGGATGACACCCATCTATAATTACCTCACGAGGGGCGAGCTCCCCGCCAACCCCAAAGAGGCGGCCACCACCAAACGTAGAGCATGCTCGTATGTTCTCCTCGAAGGGAAACTCTACCGCAGGGGGTTTTCCATCCCATTACTCAAATGCGTCGAGGAAGAGAAAGTTCCCGATATATTGGGGGAAATACATCGAGGAATCAATGCCCAACATCCAGGCGGACGATCACTGGCACGTAAGGCTCTTCGAGCAGGCTACTACTGGCCGACTATGCAACACGACTCCAAGGAACACGTAAAAAAATGCGACAAGTGCCAACGGCACGCCGACATGCACCTCGCGCCCCCGAACGAACTAAAAACACTCTCCTCTCCATGGCCCTTCGCATGGTGGGGCATGGATATCCTCGGGCCTTTCGTAACCGGATCGAACCAAAATAAATACCTCATCGTAGGGGTAGATTATTTTACCAAATGGATCGAAGCAGAGGCGTTGGCCAAAATAACAGCACATAACATTCTTCGATTCTTTAAACGAAATATCCTCGCTCGGTTCGGCGTGCCCCAGGTCCTCATCACGGACAACGGGACGCAATTCACGGACGGGAGATTCCAAGACTTTATGGATAGCTTAGGTACTAAACAACATTTCACATCTGTCGAGCACCCTCAAACCAACGGGCAAGCAGAAGCGTCCAACAGGGTAATCCTGCATGGACTAAAACGCAGGCTCGGCGAGGCGAAGAGAGCGTGGGTCGAGGAGTTACATAGCGTCCTATGGGCTTACCGCACAACACCTCACTCCACAACCAGGGAGACCCCATTCCGACTAACATACGGCACCAAAGCAGTCATCACAATAGAAATACGAGAACCGACGAGACGCATAGAAGAACCCCTAGATGAGGAAATGAACGACGAAGCACTCAGAGCCGAGTTGGACCTCGTCGACGAGATCCGCTCCGAAGCAGCCCTTAGAGAAATATCCCTCAAACAAAAAATAGCCTTGCGCAATAACGCGAAAGTCATAAAAAGAGAGTTCCAGGTGGGCAGCCTGGTCCTCAGAAGAAACCAAAAAAACCCAAGAGAGGGAAAATTGGCTGCCAACTGGGAAGGTCCCTACCGCGTCCGCGACAAGACGAGCAACGGGGCCTACTATTTAGAAAACCTACAAGGCGAAGAACTTGCTCGACCATGGAACGCAGAGAAACTTAGACAATATTACAGCTGAATATGTCACGGGGAGACGTGGGAGGTACGACCACGCTCTTCACCTCCAAAACTACAGAGAGGAACCGCGCGACCCGGAGACGAACACGCCCCTCCAGCGAACACAACCCTCCCCGACGGTTGGTACCTCGATCGAGCACCAACGTCGCAGTACCAAGATCGGCAGGGCAACCAGCTCGTGATGGGAAAGCCCAAGCCTCGGGGCCAGAGTTCCGAACCACGAACTCGGTTTCGATCTTGAACGGGCACAACGCCCGCTACCTCGTCGGTTCCCTAAACCGACGAGACAAACATGGTCAAGCATAAAACAGTTCATAAAATACAAGATACGAACTAAATAAAAAACCGATCAAGGTGAACAATTAGATGCGAAATATTCATTCATTGGCGGTCGAAACAAAAGATAAGTACGCCCGAAGGCCAATATTCATACAAAATAGGCACGCAGGCCATACAAAACGGGCACGCAGGCCATATAAACAAAACAAATTAATAATAATAAGACTCCGCCCGGAGTTACTCTTCAACATTTTCCTCTCCTTCGTCTTCCCCCAGCTCCTCTTCAGCCTCGAAAGGGCACACAATCTCCCCGTCCTGGACACAATAATTGTGGGTTGACCCCTCCGTCACCAACTCCGGATTTAATATCCTCAGCTTCTCGACAGCGTTGTCAAAACCCTCTTTGAATACAGCCACGAGGTCCTGGTTGAGGGAGCGAATGTGCCCTACCAACTCACCCCGGGAACCGAGAGCAAGCTCTTCTTCAGTTTCATCAGTCAAAGGACGAACATTGTCCTCGAGCAAAGCAAGACGGGCACGCAATCCAGCATTCTCATCATCCACCTTCTGATGTTCATCGGCTTGCTCCTCCAGACTCGCCTTGGCCGCCTTCAGCAGGCCTCGCTCCTCTTTGGCCTCGTCCAACTCTTTCTTCAGCCCCTCCTATAGCTGATGTTCCTCCTTATAATCCGACAGGTCCTTGGACAGCTTGTCGTTTTCAGACCGGACCTGCAGAAGGGCGTCTTCCAAGGAGGCAGTGGAAACAGAGGTGTCAGTCAGGACCATGGCCGTTTCCATCACCCTGATGACAGCGGCCAGATCCCTAGCCAATTCTTTGCGCCGGACACCAGCCTCCCGGTTCAAGATAGCCTTCGCCTCAGGCGCTGGCACAGCAATGGCGTCCTCAGTCTTGAAAAAAGCCTGCTCTACATAGCAGGGGGGAAGTAAGTAACTTCCAGGGCCACCCGGACTGCCGCTCCCCGCTAAAGTTGACCTGGAGAGCGTCCCATCTGGGCGCTTCCGCTTGTGGAGAGGGGAGGTTGATGGAGGCGGACTGTCTGATATGTCGATCATAAATGCGCGGGGAGGGGAGGAAAGCACTGGACTCACTGTGTTCGAGGTCCCAGCCCCCGAGTCACCGGCTACCTCCTGGACACGAGGCGCTGTCTTCTTCTTCTTCTTTGAAACCCTGTCCGGGGCACCTGCCTGGTTGGCCAGCTTGAGAACTCAATCGTGAGCAGAAGGCATAGCACCTACAAAACAGGGACACATACGTCAGCGGGCGAAAACATAAACAAAAAGGCATAAGAATAAAATAAACACCTACTTAATAACTCCATGGCTTGCTCCTCGGTTCTACACTCGAGCAATGCCTTGGTATTGATAAGCTGAGACTCGCAGAGCGGCATCCCGACCTCGTCAAGATAAGGTACGCCCTTTCGATCAACCCAGACCGCCAAGTTGAAGCTCTGCACGTACTCCACCAGTCTCTTATAAGTGAGTCTATCTTCGACACTTAGCATCGCGAACTTGACCCGATAATGGCTGGTGGAGAGGTCAAAATGGTCGGGCTGCCACCTCAGCGGTATCTTCGACATGAGTTTCTCTTCCCCATCCGCATCTCGTTTGTAGTAATAAAGAGAGTGCAGGGCGGTACGGGTGATCGGTCTCACCACATACCACCGCCCTTTGAAATGGCGGGCAGAATCCACATACGTCTTGAACAGTCGCACAAGCTGTTTGAAGGAGACCCAGCTGTGACGTCCCCGAAGACCGGACCGCTGGAGATGGAAGATATGGAAGAAGAGGGCTCGAGTACACCCTATACCGAGGAAGCGGCAGACCAGCTCATACGCCCGCATAAAAGCAAGGGCATTAGGGTGTAACTGTGACGGCGCCATCCGGAGCCACTTGAAGATAGACATCTGGAAGGAGTTGAAGGGCAGCCTAATCCCCGCCTCTCGGAAAGCGAACTCGTACATAGCGAACTGCTTCCCCGAGAAACGGTGACATATCCGGTCCACCTCTTTGGGAGCATGACACTGCCAATTTTCAGGATCTTCACGACTTCGATTTTCCACCACGGCATAAGCGTGGGTCGCCTCGTCGCAAAAGTAAGATTCCTCGTCCAAGGGTTCGTCTGCAACCCAAGAGAGGTCATTTTTCCCGGATGATGAGACGTGTTCGGTACCGCCCCCGACATTTCCTTCCTCGACAGATAAGCGCGCGATGTCCGCGTCCACGGGCCTCGGTCCAATTTCTTCTCCTCTCGGTCGAAGACGCCCGGTTGCACCTGAAACGCAGACAGAAAGAGTGAATTCGACGTCATATCAAATTCACCTTTCCACCGCAGGTCAAGTGAAAGGGCGTAGGGGCGACCTTCGCGGGCACCAATGCAAAATTTCACCCACTGCCCCCAGGCCCAGTTGGGAAATTCCGCACATGTTCGAGGCAGTCATATGCACGTGAATGTTCTTCTGCCCCGGGCAAAAATTTCATACATGCTTATGAAATTTTTGCCCGGTGCATTCATTTACATATGAAATTTCTGCCCGAGACAGTCCAACCCTAACTCTATTTTTTCACATTTACAACCTATTTAACCATTTCTAACTTAAATCTATCCATTCTATACGGATAAAACATGCATTCATAGCTATTAAACGCAGAAAAGCATGGAAAATAGAGGATTAAAAGGCGAAAATAGTACCTGACATAGTGAAAGTCAAAAAGAGACGACGGCGCTCGGGCAGCAGCGGTGGTTCAGGTGATGAGACGGGCGGAGATGAGAAATTTCTTCAGAGCTTTCGGTGAACGTCTGAGCGAAAAAGTTCAAATGAAATCACTCAACCCCCTTTTATAGTCACGGGCACGTGGATTTACGCGCTAGGTCATCATTGCCTACTGCCTACGCCGCCGTTTGCACACTAAACGAAGCGACGCACCATTAATGATGAAACACGTCAATCCATAAAGAATTTGGAACGACGTCGGGCAACTATATGCCTCCCCGACTCTATGGGACGTCCTCGACCCCTAAAGGCATCCTCGACTTCCTTGGATACGTCATGAACCCGTCGAGGACTTTCATCCACGACACTGGTGGAGCATCACGTGCCCGGTAGAAAGGATACTACAGTCGGCTCTGTAAACATCATGTTGATCCGACCATATGCCCGCTACTTGTCCTTGACGCATGTGTCCGACTGTATTACAAGTCATCGCTCCGACCCGGAGACTCGACTTGGGGGGCTCCTGTTCTGGACTGAGCCTCAAGAATGCATATGGCCATAAGCCTAATATGTCGAGCAGAGGCCCATATACCCGAGCAGAGACACCTCTTGGTCAGACCAGCTGCTTATGTGACGGGCATACACTAAGGACGGGCAGAGAGTACATCTGCCAGCTCACTCACCACGTCATCCAACTGCCCTTTATTATCTCCTTAAAGATAGGGGCAGTTGGACCAAGGACCGGACCTTTGGGCTAGGTCTTCACGCTTCTTACGCGTTCCTTGACAGTTCCTCCTTGGGCCTAGCTGGTCTAAGCCCATAGAGGGACCTTGACCCAGCGCTGGGGGCACATTATAAATACCCCTTTTCAATAAAGGGTCAGGTATTCTCACTCATTTGAATTAACCATATTATACTGTACCTCTTATGACTTAAGCATTGGAGTGCTTTGCAGGTACACCCCCCTTTTCTCCTTTCATTCTCTGGCCCTTACATCAAGTCATTGGAAGGCCCTTCTGATCAGGTGAGATCAAATACTAATAAGTGTCTTTAAGATATTGTTTAGATATTAAAAGAGAGAATTTTTGTATAAAAAATAATATATTTACTCTTCTTTTTTTATATATTCCTTACATTTATTTTAAATTCTATTAATCTAAAAAAAATAGAACATTAAACAATTTAGAGATTAATATATATCCTATCATATTGCAAGATACAAAAGTGTTGTCAAAATACTGAGATTATTATAGTATTAGAAAGCTTTCACACTTCTCAAAAAATAGATGTGATAAAATACTTATAGTTTTGGTGCCACTTTTAGTCCTTTTCTATTAGGAAGCCTTCACACTTCTCTAAACAATTTGTTCTTAAATGGAAGTCTTCAACCTCAAATAAAATTTTAAGTCTTAATATCACTTTGAGTTTTGATGCTTGAGGATGTATTTGCCATTTTGGATAAGTTATAGCATCAACATGTATTTGCAAAACGTGTAATGTTAGTCAAAGAGCGGACATACTTGATTTAGAAGACAATAACCGTCATTTAACAGAAGTAATTGGAAGAATGCACTAACAGATTATTGGGACTTTTCAGCTTGCATTCGGCTTAAAATTTCAAACAATACAAGCTCAACTTTCTTTTGACAATTCAATTTTTACAATTTGATTACAATTTCAAACAAAAGTCAGTTTCAAATAAAATATTAACCAAACTGCAAACTATACACATCATTTCTAACTACTGAGCAAAATAAGCAAATAGAGACTTCCCTCCTTGAGACATGACTTGTATGTGAACAAAAGATTATATGGATCTGATGCTATAAGCCAATACCTCAAAATTTTGAAGTTGGCAACAAAATTATACATGCCCAGTTAGTTTGAAACCACCATGGAAACAAAACTGCCTTACGATAACTACACATCTATCTTCATTAGTTTTTGTTCCTCTTTCTTCTTTGACTATCTTGATCTCAATCAAACTTCACAGTTTTATCACCTTGTTGCTGTTTCAATGGTTCAGCAGGGAAGTATTTTATGCCAATTAGATCGCCTACATTGCTAATAACCTATGAAAGGAGCACAATCACGGCAAGTTACAACATAAAACATATGTGGAAGTGAACTTATATTATATAAATCTTGCAAGAAGAATATTGGTACAAACAAAAAAGTGGAGACATGATAATCACTTTCTTTGCAATTGAAAACACATTGCAACAAAGTTGCACAAAATCTATAAATCTACCTCCAACGACTAAATCATGATTGAATGAAATTCAAAATACACACCTTCAAGGCATGTGTAAGATCTTCCCTTGTATGAGAAGCTGATATGCATATGCGTGCTCTAGCTAGTAGCAATGGGGTTGCTGGAAATGCAACAGTCACAACAGCAATCTGAAAAAGTACAGAAACAAAAAAAAGGTTAACATTAACTTAGATCTATGATGTATGGCCTCAACGAGAACAACTATGGTAGAAGGAAGAATGTTGATGCTCTCACATTCTGTCTGAGGCACTCCCTTGAGAAAGCAGGGATTTTGGCTGGGTTGTAAAGCATGATTGGCATCACAGGAGAATCATTATCCCCAAGAACCTCAAATCCCATCTTCTGCAGTTCTGACCTGAAAAAATTGCTATTCTCTCGAATTTGTGCAAGTTTCTGGGCACCTACACAAACAATTTTAATCAATGCAAGTAAAAAGGCCAAACAACATGCAATTCAAAGAGGAGATCAAGTGCCAGACAAACCTCGACTTGAACCATCCTCTCCAAGAATTACTTTTATGGATGATATTATTTGTTGAGCAGCTGGGGGTGAAATTGAAGTTGCATAAAGATGTGCGGGGCAAGTGTACTTCAAGTATTTGATAAGCTCCTGAGGTAAATCCAAAAAATCAACATAAGAAACAGTGTTTGAATTAACCTAATAGCAAAGGTATGATAGATTTTTTATGGCAAATACAATCTGGTAGAGACATATATGAAACATATCTAATAGAGCCAACTTCTAAATATGAAAATAAAAGCAATATATCCAAGAGCACACTAATTCAGCATTGCGGCATTATTACATCATTTCAGCCGTATGAAACTAAGGTCTCCAATAGTGACAGATCCATAGATTATAAATAGTGCAGGCAAACTTTCATTTTCTTGTATATAAATATGTAGGGATATAAGGTTGGCTTGGTGGCTGAGGTGAGAGAGCTAAGGGAATGATAAAGGTGGTCTCGAATGTGATTCTCATCTCCAGCAAATACTAACAAATTAACAATCAGCATACTAAGATTGGTTGCTTCAATATATAAACATATATAAAATTTGTAACATTAAAAATGTAATATACCATTTTTCAAAGAATAAATATAAACCATAATTGTTTCAAATTTTTATTTTCTAGAAAGATTGCATGATTATCTCTTTAATATCATAAAAATCTCTCCCTCTTCATATAAGTAATTAAATTAAACAATCACTCAACCATTCATATCTCTTAACTTCGCATATGGTTTATGATGATATTAATGGAAGAGAAAGATCTTTTTACAATTAAAGTTGCCATTGTTAGTATCTTAGTTTAACTCTAATAGCGTACACATTGATAAAGCAAGCATTATAATATGATTTTCAAGCTGATGTGATAGAACCAAGTGGTATATTATTACTGAAAATGTGGGAAGAATTTCAATTGATTACAAATAATGGCAACACTTTGAGGGTGTGCTGATAGAAATGTGATTAGTGAAGTGGGACCTAGGCCAAGGGTGTGGAGAGTTTACACAAGGAAGAGGACAAAAGGAATTAAAGATGATGACGTGGCTGTGAATGAATTAAGTGCTTGAGAGTGGCTATAGATGGCTACAGCTGGAAGGGAATAATCAGGAAGGAATTCAGTTAGGATTTGGTGGGGTCACCTTTGGTGATGTGGGAGCACTCCGTGCTTGGGAATTGGTAGCCACTACCAGTTTGTTATTCTCCTTTTCTTCCTTCCCTATTTTCCTGTAATTGTAGATCTCATAGTAATACAATTGCAGCTTCTTTATTCTAATCACACTGTTTTATCCATTTCTTTACTATTTTGTGCTTTAAGACCCATCATGTGCCTACTTCCCAAAGCCAAAAGGCCTTATTCCTCTCAATGAAAAGATGATGCCCTCTTTGATCACTCCTTTCTATTTTTAAAAAAACATGCCTTATTTGGCTTAACTATCTCCCAACACAGCCACTAAGCCATTAACTAATTAACTAACTGCCAGAAGTTCAAAAAGTTCAACAGTAGAAAACTCAGAAGAATAAACTGAGCAAAATGATTCAACTTCCGCTTATCAAATTCAGAAAATGAAACTCTTGAATTTAAGTGTTCTAATCTACACAGAATTCAACTCTTGAATTTGCCGATCACTCACTTGATATAATGAATAAATTTAAAAATGATGTGAAGTTTATGGATGCAAATACCTCCACCCCTCTACACATATATCTTTCATCGATCTTCAATTAAGAAGAATCATTAAGAAAGGAAAGCCCAAGCCCAGCAGAAGATATAAGAATGACAAATAGAAGAGACAACAAGGAAATATTAGCAATGAAATTCGGCATGTCAAAAAAGTGGGCAATTAGCAAGGAGGATTGTTTGCTGAACAAACAGGGCAACTTGCAGTCCAAGAGGGAGGAAAGACCTAGAAGATGATAAGGGTATATAAAGGATATTGTGGAGAGGAGAAAAGATACAGAAAAGTAATTAGGGAGAACAAGAGATCTGGGGCTCTCTTTTACGTTTTCTTCTAGTACATTACTACTTCATGAGTAAAATAGCAGCCTAATATTCAAATGTACATACCTTAGATCCTGCAATATAACCTCCGCATGATCCAAATGATTTGGTGAATGTTCCCATCATAATATCAATATCAGCAGTATCCACACCCAAGAGCTCACAAACTCCCCTTCCCGACTTGCCCACGGCTCCAATACTGTGTGCTTCATCCAAATATGTATAAGCCTATATAGATATGGATGAATTCAGAAAGAAATAAACCCAAGTAAAATTGCAAAAGAAAACCTAATAGTAACAAATTAATAAATAAAAAACCCAATACAATGCATGCTCAGAAGGGAAAGAGGCCATTAAAAAAAGAGTAGCACCCCATTAAAAGTTGTTATATCAGCCAATCCACAACTATTCAATAAAAAATCCCTTTTAGAGGTAAAATATTTTAGTATTTCTTTTACATGATCAGCCCATTTGAGTCATCAGCTTAAATTAATTAATTAAATGCAAATACACTAATTTCCAGGACCCAAACTATATACCACTTACAAGTTACAAACATTTGGAAAATTTTCAGGAAACCTATTTCATAGACTTTTCGCAAGCTATGAATTTTTAACTCAATTTAAACACTCCCACCTCAACAGCCAAAAATTGCATCTAGCCCTCAAAATTCTCAAGCAAGTAGTGGTTTAGAACTACCATAATAACCAACCTTGAATTTTTTGCATATAGCTATGATCTCTGGAAGTTTGCAAAGCTCTCCTTCCATGCTGTATATCCCCTCCACAACAACCATTATCTTCTTCCAAGGCCTGTGTGTTCTTGGCTGTCCATCAGCAATTTGTTCTCGTAAAACTTCTTCAAGATGTGCTGGCACTGCAAGTAGATAGCCAAGGAGAAAATGAATAAAAATGTTGTGAGCTCTGGAGCATCATATCACCACCAATAGACATTAGACAGACAAACTAAAAAAATGCAATCCAGTAGGTAGCAAAGTACATCACACACACCAAGCGTTCAAAATACATTACATATATATACATAAATAATCAAATCATCTTGATTATATTTCTCTGAGAAACGAAGTCATCGTGTGAAATTTGACTATCTTATACATATTTAGTAAATAAATAATGTGGTGCAAAATAGCTGCAATCATCATCTACAACCCATGTATTGGAATGTAAGCCTCTCTTTTCATGGTTAAATATGTTTTTCATCCATACATGATGCTAATCGCATATGCTAAGTTTGATCTACACACAAACACACAAACTTTCGTTTTTAGCCCCTACAAAAATTTCCTTCAAACTTTTGCCCCAACATTTTTTTTACCAATTGTTTTCATTGCTTTTTAGCGATGGTGACACATGTCTAACGGAAATCCACAAGGCAAGTTTCACGTGAATCTTTTTTATGACATTGCTGAGAGTTTAAAATTTCATGAATTTAAAAATATTTAACCCTTCTTTCTATAACAGTGTAGAAATCAAAAAGCTGGCTCTCAACAACTAACTCATAAAACTTATTTTAGTGAACAACAAGTTGGCTCTCACCGTTGTGTTGAAAAACACGAATAGTTGCTCCTGATCCCCTTGCACCATTAACAATTGAGTTGTGGTTCAGTGAATCACTAATAATCAAACTTCCCTGTAAAAGTACTAGACCAATGAATAATCACACAACTATTAGCATCTACCAAAGAAAAAAATTACCAAAATTTACCAACCTTCCCCATCAAGACCGGAAGAATAGCAGAGTTGGTCACATAGCCCATCCCAAACACCAAAGCAGCTGGCTTTTTAACGAAACTAGCTACACATTCCTCCAATTCATTGTGAAGTGCAGTCGTGCCTATTAGAGAATCCACATTTCAAGAAACTTGATAAAACACATGCATCAACAAACAAACAAGTTTGTTTCAATGGCCAAAACACAAACTAACAATACCTACCCCCATCCACCCTGGTACTGCAAGTGCTTGGAGAATACTTCTTCAATGTATCAATTACTCGAGGAGTGCAATACTCATCAGCCGCAGCAAAACCAAGATAGTTATATGATCCCAAGTTAAGACATCTACTTACTTTACTGGTTCGTCTGCATCAAGACAAACAGAATGACAAATATGCTTCACATAAATCTCTGATTCTAAATCTATAAAAAGAAGCAAAATTACAGCAGAAATTTAATATTTCTGAACAGATAGTTCCCCACTCCCCTTTCCCTTACATGCAAAAAGTAAAAGAAGCAAAATTACAGCAGAAATTTAATATTTCTGAACAGATAGTTCCCCACTCCCCTTTCCCTTACACGCAAAAAAAAGAAAAAAAAAGCATAATTATAGGCCTAAAAATTTGAAAAGAGTGTTATACTTTAATGTCTTGTTATTATCATTGGAGTGGCGTTCGACTACATCAAACCAAGCATCAGGAGCACTTGATATTGGTCTCCCAAAACAGTCCTGTAAAAACCTCAAAACATAAAAAATAATACAATGTAGAAGATAACCACTTTAAAGATATACATATACTTGCCCTGGTGTTAACTTTCCATAATTCCTCAGAATGAAAGGGATCTGACTAATCTAATGTTCAACCAAAAGATAAGCAAGAATTCTTCTAGTTAAGGATCGAACTCGCATACCACGTGAATGATTCAACCTTAACCGAAACTATTAACTACTTGAGGCAAACCTCTTGGCTAAACAAATACATACATTATACATATCATCAAAGTAAAAAAATTTAACCATAAGCACAAAGTTGTTTTTCCTAGGGTACTTGTACTCTTTGTATTGACTTATCTGAGTTTTTGCATAAGCACTTGTGGGACTATTTATGGAAGCTTATGGAAACAGTTTATGACATATCCAATAAGTTATTTTCACCTTATTTTCATAAGCTCTCCCATATAGCTAATAGTTTATATGAAACCACTTCAACTTTAATTTTTGATAAGCACTTATGCAACCAAAGCATAATCAAGCATTTTATCCACACAAATTGTAACACATAATTGTTACCTGAATGCGAAGGTATAACCTGCGAATATAAAAATCTTCAAGTCCTAAACAGATCGGTGCATAACCCTGAAAAACGCGTTTATTCAGTTGTATCTAGATAAATTGAAAGGAATTTGAAAGAAAAAGAGAAAGAAACAAAGGAAGGTACCTGAAGATTGTTGGAGCTGTACCAGTCGAAGATTTTTCTGAAGAAATCTCTGAATTGACCGAAAGCGAAGAGCAAACCGTAACTGAAATAGGTTGTGAGTGCAGTGAGATACGGAATCGCTATCATTTTCGGCGGCGAGAGAGGGATGTAGGGAACGGAACGGTGAGGGATCGGAGATCCGAACCCGAGTCTCGTTCGCGGACACTTTCTCTCTCTTGGTGGAAGGGATGAAGATGAAGGAAAATTGAATTGTAGAGAGAGAAGCGGTGTTTCCAAAATAAAATAAAAAGAATGATGGAACGTGTAGTGTTTTTGTGTGTATGGTTGGAAAAGAAAATTCAAATGGGGGACCATACAATAGAAAATTCAAATCCAACTTGGTTGCTCAAAGAGAAGAAATGGAAATGTCATCACCTCTATTATTACATCAATATTTAAATGTAAAAATATTACATCAAAATTTGATGATTAAGGACATCAATATTTAAATGTAAAAATATTACATCAAAATTTGATGATTAAGGAGGGATTATGGGTCGGCCAGAGGCTCAATCATCAGTTCATGGTCATGAGGTGTTAAAAGGTATAGTTATTTATATTCTAAAAACTCGTATTTGATCGGTATCACAGGTACGTTGGGACAGGGTGATCATGATTTTCCAAATAGTATTGAAGTTTTTTAATATGTATAGTCATTATGATGCATAATTTGAGCTGCAAATGTTGAGTGTGTTTTCAATTCTTGGATTTCTTTTAATGGAACTATGTTTAAATCATTGCAATAGAATTTGTATTACTTGATTTACACCCAGTGTTTTATTCATCCCCACGTTCCACGCAGAAAAAGCATAAAAATCTTTAAATGTCCTTGTGTAAAGAATCTCGCAATATGATGATATTTCAATGTGATAAATTTCTAGATGATTATATATATTCAATACTATGTTTCTTAGAAATAATATTAATATAAAGCCAATGCATTTTTTGGTCTAGTAAGAAGATTTCTGCTCAAATTGCACAAAGATTTGAATTTGAACTGTGTTGTGGACGTAATAACCAAAACAAATAGAACATGGAATTAAGTGAAACGGGGTAAAATAAAACAGATTTTATTTCAGAT
Source organism: Lathyrus aphaca (assembly GCA_963966055.1). Lineage (NCBI taxonomy): Eukaryota > Viridiplantae > Streptophyta > Magnoliopsida > Fabales > Fabaceae > Lathyrus > Lathyrus aphaca. The sequence continues at coordinate 404,955,454 of OZ014519.1, read as the reverse complement.
ATTTAATTTGAAAAATATATTTCATCGTATACATTTCAAATTTAATAGAATAAAAAGTAGAGAATTTGATCTAATATTTGATCTAATATATTTCATTATATTACATTTCAGTTAAATATAGTCGATTATCATTTTAATTTATTTTATTTTATTACATTATATACATATAGGGTTATTCAGATCGGCCTTGACCAATGTCACCGACCCAGTCCAGGACCCAAAAAAGTCCAGGACCAAAAAATCAGGATCTCGTTAAAAATGATTAAAAATATTATTGCTTTTCACTCGTGTGATAGTGACCTTGCAATTTTCGCATTTGATTTTTCACATGTGCGATACTAAATTTGTTCTCGTAAAAAAGACATTTATTTTTTCTTGTATTTAGATATTTAAATTTATTTATAAGAAAAATATTTTTTCACTCATTAATTTAAAAATATTTTAAATAAATTTATAAGATACATTTATTTTTCCTTGTATTTAAATATTTAAATTTATTTATAAGAAAAATATTTTCTCATTTTTGGATAAGGTATATATATTTCCCTTATTTACATCAATAACATATAATTGTGAAATTTTCTTATATTTTAATTGATAAATAAATATTTAATATATTTAAAATTAATACCCGTGCGATACTAAACTTGTTCTCGTAAAAAAAACTATTAACGTTCAATCATTAATTTAAAAATATTTTAAATAAATTTATAAGAGACATTTATTTTCCCTTGTATTTGGATATTTAAATTTATTTATAAGAAAAATATTTTTTCACTCATTAATTTAAAAATATTTCAAATAAATTTATAAGAGACATTTATTGTTCCTTGTATTTAGATATTTAAATTTATTTATAAGAAAAATATTTTTTTCACTGATTAATTTAAAAATATTTTAAATAAATTTATAAGAGACATTTATTTTTCCTTGTATTTAGATATTTAAATTTATTTATCAGAAAAAGAAATTTCTCATTTTTTGATAAGGTACATTTTACCCGTAGATATATATATTTTCCTTATTTAAATCAATAATATATAATTGTCCATTTTTTCTCATATTTTAATTGATAAATAAGTATTTAATATATTTGTTCGATTGATTGAAAATTAGCACACTATTCCCTGTATTTAAATTAAACTAAAATAAAATTAATAGCCGTGCGATATTAAATTTGTTCTCGTAAAAAAAATATTAACGTTCACTCATTAATTTAAAAATATTTTAAATAAATTTATAAGAGACATTTATTTTTACTTGTATTTAGATATTTAAGTTTATTTATAAGAAAAATATTTTTTCACTCATTAATTTAAAAATATTTTAAATAAATTTATAAGAGGCATTTATTTTTCCTTGTATTTAGATATTTAAATTTATTTATATGAAAAAACAAATCTCATTTTTGGATAAGGTACACTTTTCCCGTAGATATATATTTTTCTTATTTACATCAATAACATATAATTGTGAAATTTTTCTCATATTTTAATTGATAAATAAATATTTAATATATTTTTCTCATATTTTCTCATATTTTTCTAATATATTTGTTCGCTTTTTCCCTGTATTTAAATTAAACTAAAAATTAAATTAATTTAAAAATTAAATACTATCTTAAATACAAATTAACAATTATTTATTATTATATTAATAAAATTTTGTATTTAATTGAAAACCAAGTTGTACTGTGATTTATGAATTAATTAATATATTTGAAAATATAAAAATAATTTTCAAACTATTTTAAGTTTATTTGTGTTAATAGCACAATAAACATTTATTATTAATAACTATTTTAATTTTAGTGTAGAATTAATTAGTGTTAATAGTATGATAAATATTTGTCAAATTATTTCAAATTTATTTATTTAATAGTAATAAATATGTGTAATAACCCGTGCATTTTCACATATTCTGATCTAAATACACGTGTGTTTGCACATATATTAGTGAGTTATTGAAAAAGAAAAAGACTTGTCCCCTCTTTTTTTTTGGATAATCCTGGTGAATTGGAAAGAAAAAGAAAGATTTGTCCTGATTTTTTAAATAATCTTCACAAATTAGAAGGGAAAAAAGAGAGCTATAAAATCAAAAATTTCAAGAACAAAGAAATATAAGCAATCATATAGTTAAATAACTCTAAAATATTATTGTCATATATTTAGTTAAGATAACAAATATGAGTTTATATATTAGTAAGTAGTAAAAAATAGTTTATTTATTTATTAATATTTATAAGTATTACATATTTTATTTCTTGTAGTAGTTGAGAAATTAGTTACATATTTTATATATTGTAATAGGTGAAAAACTAATGTTACATGTTTATTAATGTTACATATTTTATTTATTGTTAGTTGAGAAATCAGTTACATAAATTTTATAATACAAATATATTAAAATAATCTTATTCTGGTCTAAATACTTGTGTGTTTGCACATATCACTACGGCAAATAAGGGTTTAAAGAGCGTTTTTTTTTACCTTAGAGAGCGCTTAAAAGGTTGCGCTGTCTTAGGTAAAGACAACATTTTTTTATTATAAATAAAAAGCGCTTTAAAAGGCCCCCCATAGAGAGCGCTTTTAAAGGAAAAGTGTTTTCTTATGTAGGCCTTATAAAGCATTTTTTTTTTAAAAAGCGCTCTCTAAGGTATTCCCATTAGACAGTGCTTTAAAAGCGCTTTCTATTGTATATTTTTAAAATTTTAATAATTATTTTTACATTACTTTAGAGAGCGCTTTCTTTGGTCCCTCTTTAGACAGCGCTTTTGAAAAGCGCTCTCTAAAGGCTACCTATAATTTTTATTTTATTTTTTCTATAACATTAGAGTGCGCTTTTATGAGAAAGCGTTTTCTATTGTGGACCTTAGAAAGCGCTTTAAGAGAAAGCGCTCTCTAAAGTGTACCTATAATTTTAATGATTTTTTCAAAACATCTCATTTCTTCCATTTTTATACGCATAACCTATATATACTTTTTTTAGGCAGACACGTCGATATTCTCAATATTCTCAATTCATTTCAAACATGTATAAATCATTCCAAACCATTTCATCATTTACATATAAACCAATTTATTTCTATCAATTTCAAACCAATATAAACAATCTCAATATTCTCGGTATTTATCACCGAAATCACAATATAAACATTTACATACCACAAGTCATGTACATACCACAATATAAACCTATATATACCTTAAATTATTCTTTTTTCTATAATAAATTTGCACAATTCCTCCATAATTTCACCAACTTTTGCAGCCGCGTAATGAGGACACCTGAATTTTTCAAAGTACTACATAACAAAACAAAATATGCATTAATTAGTTAATATCCGATAATATGCATAATATACGATATTAAAATAAATCCTAAGTTATAAATCTATGCATACCTGATTAGGAATCTCTAATTGATCCAATTGAATGATTTCTTTCATGAATCTCAAAACGTAGTATCCGCAGTCTATGCCATTTTTCTGTTGAGGACACTACACATAGACAAACAAATTTGTGTTATCAAGTATCATCACTAATAAGTAATATTGTGAAAATTAAATTAATCTACCTGCACATGGATCCATGGAATAGTGTTTGATTTAGCCCGTGCAACTCGATAATCTCCTTGTGCTCGGTACACTAGTATAGATCTATAAAAGAAAAATGTATATTTAGAACAATCTCACAGAAATAATTAAATATACAAATACACACGAATTTTTTGAACAAACTCACTTACGTATCAACCACTTCCTTCATACTCGGATATGTTGACCAATCATGCTCCATTAAATTCAAATAATAGACCACTTCTTTTGTAGGATTAATGGAAACCAACAACCAGTGTCCACTATAAAATATAACAAAAATTTAGATGGATAATTTTTATGCAAAAGATACAAAAATTAGAATGAAATTAGAATGACAATTTTACTTGTGTTCAGTATTATACGGTAAAAAAAAAACAAAGTTTATGTATTGGATGCCATGTATCTGTCAACTAAGTATTGTCTTACTATATCCGCATTTAAACCAATTGTCGTACAGTTGACACTAGTGGAAGCAAGGAAACGGAATCAGTTTGATAATTTCGTCTCGCGCATGAGTTTGTCATACAAGTACCTTAAACAAAAACATATAATAGATATTAGACTATTTTCATTGAAATGTTCCAATAATTTGTTCAAGTAAATAAATAATAGATTGATCGGAGTACCAGATGTAGGCATGCATAACACCGATGCCTAATGTTTGATGCTTGATAATCTGCTTCATGTTTTCTATTCCGATAATCTCGGAATGAGGAAAACCAAAAACACCTTCGTCCAAGTCTATTTGACGAATACAACCTTGCATCACATTTGATACTGACACAAGTGTATCAAGACATAACCGAAAGCGATTTGCAGCAGCTCTTCTTGCAAGAACCTTTTTCTTGCTCTCGACCTGTTGTGAAGCTTGAGCACGAGGAACTTGTGAAGCTTGAGCAGAAGGAATTTATGAAGCTTGAGCAAGAGGGACCTAACAATCATATAAGTTAGGTAAAGTAGAAAATCATAAAACTTTTGAATCTAGATCATAGAATAACATTTTAAATGTACCTCTCTTTTTTGTGATGCAATAGACTCTTTTTCCGGAAAAATCCCTTTAGATGCGGGTTTTGTAGGAGTCTAAAATTACCATATTGAAAAAAAAATATACGTAAGGTTCAGAATTATTTTCATAATGGTTCAAAATTGACATTTGAATACTAAGAGATTCATAATGATTTTAACCTTACCTCATCATCTATGATAATGAGGTCTGACGGCCATGCAACAAACGAGCCTAAAGCCTCTTCCAACGATGTTATCTTTGAAACCGTGATAGGTATAGGTAGTGTCGCACCCATATCTACAGCAATATCAACTGACACTTTCAGACATCCATGAGGAAACAGATTATGGTGAAGTAACTCTCCCGCTTTGTTATACATTTTTCCCTTGCCAACCATGCGATAAGTCAGTAACGACAAATACAGCTGACAAGAGGAAATGCCCTGAAGCAATAGTGAATGCATAATTGTTAATGTGTGTAAAGGTCAATTAAAATAAAAGTGTTAATTTAATTAAGATAAATATGTGCTATAATTACCTCAAAAAATTTATTTTCACAATTGATACTAGCTTTGTCACTAGTATCTTTCAACCCGGAACTGCACTTAGACGCTCATACATCTCTTTATCCTTTTGCAATGCTCTGACTTGCACTTTAAGTTCCTCCAATGTTTTCATCACTTCTTGATTGCTAGGTGTCACACCCTAAATTTTGACTGAACTTCTTTTTAATCATTCTTTTTTTTCGACGCATTCGCGTCGCGGCACCGATTAGTCAATCAGTTATGTATTTTTTTCTTCCATTTATCATTAATCATCGTATTTTCTTTTTCACTTATCATTTCAACGTTTTATTATTATTATTATTATTTTCTTCTTCTAGATTTTTATTTTAAAATAGGATGGTCGTTTCACTTTATAATTTATTTATTTTAGTTCAATGACTATTAGATAATTTAGAAATTTTTCTAGTTTACATTATAATTTTAGTTTTGGTTAGTTTAACTTAAATTTAGTTTATTAGTCTTAATCAACCTTTTTTCGTTTATTTTATTTTTATGATAAATTAACTATTTGTTCCTTTTATAAAAAAAATGATTCAAAAATATTTTTAAATTCAATGTAATTTGTAATTAGTGTTTGGTTTCAATTTTAGCAGTATTATCTAAATTTTTAATTTTTAATTTAGTTTAAATTCATTTAACCTTTTAAGATAGTTTTTTTATTAGTTAATTTTAATTGACTATTTCCTTTCTTTACATAATAACATTTAATTTTGGTTTAAAGTTTTTTTAATTTTTTTTTTGTGTGAATTTAATTTGGTTTTGTTATTTAATTTAATAAGTTAATCAGGGTCTATTTGGTCTTGCACTCCAAACCCCAACACACGAAAATGACTCATATAATTGTTGACCAACTCCTGTCCATGGTTGTCCAAAGCAGACCTGCATACCACAAGCCAGTAAGCAACAACCTGCACCATTCTGCAAATGAAAATGACATTTCATCACAATCAGACAAAAAAACTAGTACCATAATACTTATTCAACAAGTTTTTACTTTTGAAAAAAAGAAAAGGGGGAGGTTGATTAAACACCACTTCGAAAAAACACAACAGTTCCTCATCCTCTCATTCCAACCTTGGGGTTTCAGGAAATTCTACTAAATCTGAAATTAAGACTGCTTATAAAAAGCTTGCCAGGAATTATCATCCGAACGGTTCTGAATGACCTTCAACTCCTTCATCATCCTCTAAATACACTCTTGACCCTAAACAAATCACAACCATACAATCCCTCAACATCCCAACCTCAAAAGACCCTTGTTCTCAACCTCCCTTCCACAACACCTCAACTCTAAACCACCTCCCAACCATCCTTACCGCAGAAAAAAAAATAACATCTGTGAACTCTTCAACACCTTCTCACGCTCCATCACGACCCATCTTCATTTATCACAACTCTTCTCCGCCAAAAAACACAATCTCATTTCTCATTACAAAATTTCTATCTCTCAGATTTTTAAGCTTTTTTTTTCATCACTCTTTCGCAAACTTGTTCACAGAAATGCCTACTGCAACCTTCGACCTAGGAGTTGTCCCTTCAACCCTGACGGATGAGCCCCACTCGAATCCACTGCTGACGACAACAACGTCCCCTTCGCTCCTTTCTCCCGTACTGACAAGCTAGGTCGAATCGCCGATTGGACTCGCAACTTCAACAACCCGACCCGATCCAAAAACCCCGCTGACAAACCATAGCCGACGAACGCCACTACATCACTGACCCCCACCCTACATAAACTCCGACCTTTACTGCGAATCTGAAATCCACCGAAGGTTGTGCGAGTGAGTGTAAGCGAACCGAGTCCGAATCGCGGGTTGTGAGAGCGGAGAGAGAGGTGTGAGACCGCCGAGAGAAAAAAGAATGGAGAGATCGATTGAGAGGTTGAACAAATGTCATCGTCGCCATTAAGGTTGATTGTTTGAGAGGGTGGGTTTCCTCTGAATTTTCCTTGTGAATCGCGTTTCTCTGAAAAAGTTGAAGAAGTTTACGAACGCGTCTGTCCCCTTTCCTTTTATTAAAACCTGATTTCTTTTTTTCTTTTTTTTATTTGTTTAAAATTTTCCGTCATAGTCCTTTGGGCTTAGCCCACAAATCAGATTCCATGTTTTCACTACCCACACACCTGTCACGCACGCATACCCCCTCCCTCTTATTTATTTTATTTTGTTTTTATTTTATTTTGTTATGTTTTTTTACATGGGCTATGCCCACTCTGAATTCCTTTGCACACATATTGTTTGTTGGTTACACCTCTTATTAAGACGTTGTTTTTACTTCTTACATTTTTTTGTTGTTTCTTTTAAATTCCTATTATCATACCTTATTTGCTCTTCATATTCAAAGTTCATCACTAATACATATTTTAGAAGTTTTTCTACATATGTATTTTTATCTGATATTTTCTTTATTTATTTTGTTTGGGCCAATGATATAACAAAGTTGCGATAAGTCGTTTCCGACTAATCGCGACCAATATGAGGCCATCTTTTATTTATTTATTTCATGAGACTAATTTATTCTTATATCATGATTATTCTATTTAGTATATTTAGTTTATTTATTTTATTCTTACATTTTTTTACACAATACTAATTTCTAATGTTTCCAAATATTTTATCGCGCAGACATTTAGCACACACGTTAGTCGATCATTATGCGATCGCCGTCTGCATGTTTTGCGGATTTACAAATTATTTTAACAAGGAATAGAACTCCGGAGACTAGCACTCCGCATGTTCTAGAACGAACTACAACTGGGCTAGCCCCACGCGTATTGTTTCATTCACTCCTTCGTTTCAATCGCATTAATTCTAAAACGTCTAAAAAAACAATTATTCAATTTATTTAATCAATACGGAAACAGAACTCCGGAGTCTAGCACTCCGCACGTTCTAAAATGGACTGCAGCTGGGCTAGCCCCACGCAATGTGGTCCATTCGCCTCCCGTATTTTGAATATAATCGCACAAATTAACATAATAAAATGGAGCTCCGGAGTCTAGCACTCCGCACGTTCTGGATTGGATCATTCATGGGCTAGCCCCACGCGACGTGGTTCAATCACTATTCGTATTTCAAAATATCTCAATCACTTTTTACAAACTAATTTACGAAAAATAGAACTCCGGAGTCCAGCACTCCGCACGTTCTAGAGTGGACTGCAACTGGGCTAGCCCCACGTAACGTGGTCCATTCGATCTTTCCTATCTTAAAAACAACTTAAAACTTACCAACCAATTTAAATCATTTTCATAATTAATTATCGAAAGACAGGACTCCGGAGTCTAGCTCTCCGCACGTTTTGGAATGCAATCACTCATGGGCTAGCCCCACGCGACGTGGTTCATTCGCCCTTTCGTTTTAAAACATCTTAACAAAAGTCAAACACATTTTCTCTAAAACGAACATTGTTTAAATCATTCTATCTCGAAAACAAGCTAGCGTTTCAGCCTCCACCGTGAGTATAAGCCAACGCTTAGCAGTAGAATGCGTTTTAAACAATCATTCAGTAAAAAACACAAACTGTAGTTGCACGAACTACGAAGCTCTGAATTTCCCATTGCACAAGGGAATACGTAGGCACGGGGATTTTAATCCTTCGCGAGCACCTTAATAAAAAAATTAATTATTTCTCAGTTTAAATCACAATATAAAAAACATTTAATCTTTTTTCCGTCTTAATAATAATAATTTAAAACTTTAAACAAAAATATTAACAATCATTTAGAAGACAAAGACTTAAGATCAAACATTTAATCGCATAATTAGCTAAGAGGTTCCCGTTGAGTACAATGGACGTGAGGGGTGCTAATACCTTCCTCTTGCGTAACCGACTCCCGAACTTAGAATTTGGTTTCGTAAACCATTTCTTATCCTTTATTAGGTTGTATCTATATCTCCCTTTTCTCTCGTAGAATAAATAGAATTAGGTGGCGGCTCTGTTGTTTGTTTTAGGATCGTATTTTTTTGAGGTACGACAGTTGGCGACTCTGTTGGGGACATAACTCCATGCTAGAGAGGGTCGAGCCTAACTTAGCTTTGTGTGTTTATCTGTTTGATTTTGTCTTTTGTCTTCTCTTTGTTTGCTATTTATGTTTTGTTTATTTGTTCTTTTATTCGCTTTCTTTTATTACTTATTATACTTGACTGTGGGAGCTTGGGGTCACATTGCAAGTAAATTTTGAGTGGTGGAAAAATTAGAGGGAACACCTAAGTTTAGAATTGGATGTTATTAGTGTTAGTCTCCAAGGACTTGCTCCTTGCACGCCTAGCATGAAAGCTCCCCCAGATAGTTAGACTTTTCGTAGATCTTGTCGCAACGCAGCTAGCCTGTCGCGTGACCTGATTCATGAAAGGGCTGTGATTATGGGACCCCCTAGGACCTGTTTCAATTTTGGTATTTGTGTAATGTTAGGCTCCGAGGGCTCGCCCCTTTATCAGCCTAGCATGAGAACTTCACTCAAGGTAGACCTTATCGTTATTATCGTCACAATGCAGCTAGCCTGCGGTGGGGCGCTAGTACGATAAACATTCGTGACTTTGAGTTTCCTTAAACCATCACGGTAGAAACTATCTTGTGAGTGGGATTTATGGGTACAGACTGTAGAACAAATCTCTTGCAGCCTACCATTTAGGAAGTTTCGAGCTTTTCCAGCTTCCAAGTCTTTTTGTGCTTGTGATCTTAAGCATCCTTGAATTGCATCAATTTGCATACCATTGCATTTGCATTGCATATCATTTTCTTTCCTCGGAGAAAGCTCATCCTCGTCCTGTGTCCATAACCCGCAGTTGATTTTCCGACACCTACTTTGGACTTGAAGTAGTTCTTGATTGATCATGGACCCTGAAGGACAAAAATAGACTGCGTCAAGGGGAAACTTTGATTTGACAAAGGACCAAATGAACCAACTCATGGATGATGTGACAACTTTGATCAGGAGAGGGGATAATGTTCAACAGGTTGTTGTAACTAGAGATGTCTCCCCACCTCAAAGGAACAGTTTTGTTCAACCTCAGTCTGTCAGGACCCCAGTTGGGGCACCCGTTACTCAAGAGCATACCATTATTCGAGATGGAAACTCCTTACCTCACGATGTCGTCGAGTACCAAAGCTTTGGGTTCTCTGAGCCAAATTCCCAAGGGGCAATCCCAGTGAGAAAGACCAAGGGGCCAGATGTTCCTGAGATGAATGAGAAATGTCGAATGCTGAATGAAAGACTCAAAGCTCTAGAGGGGAAGAATGCTTTTGACCTGGATGCTTTAAACATGTGCTTAGTGCCTGGTTTGGTTATACCGCCGAAGTTTGAAGCACCTGCTTTTCAGAAGTACAAAGGGGATAGATGTCTAAAGCACCATTTGGTGATGTTCTGTCGAAAAATGACTGCATATACTTTAGACGATAAGTTGATGATTCACTACTTTCAAGACAGTTTGAGTGGGCACCGTAGAATTGGTACATGGATTTGGAAAGAAGTCATATTCAGTCATGGTTGGACTTAGCCAATGCTTTTGTGAAACAATACCATTACAATTTGGAAGAAGCTCTTAGTCGCTTTCACTTGAAGGACATATCTCAAGGGAATGATGAGCCGTTCAAAAAGTACGTCCAGAGGTGGAGAGAGTTTGCTGATCATGTTCAACCACCTCTCTCAGAAAGGGAGTAGGTTAACCTGTTTATGGACCTCTGCAGAGCCCTTACTTTAAGAAGATGGTAGGCACCGCATCAACAAGTTTCTCTGACCTGGTAAAAACGGGAGACGTATTGAGATTAGTCTCAAAAGTGGAAAGATCCAAGGCGCCTCAAGCAACCAAGCTAGTGAAAATGAATCCCTCAACAGTTCCCTAGAGGAGGAAGAGGATGTAATCAATGCAGTCATGGAAGACGTCAAGTATTCTTGTGGTGCATCAGCAAGACCCTATGACCCTTCATCTTTTCAGCAATCACTATTCCATTTGCCTCATCATCCTTGTAGGCAACCAACAATATTTAGGGTACCTTACTAGCAACCTCGGATCTCTCCTCATCAAATCGAGTGAGCCAAAAGCCAAGGATATCTGAATCAGCATCAGAGTCCACATAAGCCTCGCAACAATTTGGAAAGAAGGAGTGCTCCTCTTCATCCAGTACCTTTATCGTACACTCAACTTCTGCAACCTTTGATTCAAAGCTCATTAGTGGTTCCCAAGTCTCTCAAGACATTGCCGGAGCCATACCCTCCTGAGTATAATCCACATGAGCAATGTGGATATCATGTTGGATCAATGGGGCATTCAACTGAAGACTGCAGAGCTTTTCAAGCCAAGGTACAACAATTGATCGATAAGAAGTACATATCCTTTCCAGAAGGAAACCTGTTGGTGCATGTCAACCTCTCACCTGGGTAAGTACAAAGACTCTTCGGGGCATCTCTTGAAGACAGTGAATCAAGACTTTTTTCAATTCCCTAAAGCTGGCAATCCCTTGTTTGTTTCAACACTGTTGTATTTTCTTTGCATGTTGATTTTGTATTTGCTTGTTAGCATTGTTGTTTTTGAATTGACAAAATTAATGAAATGTTTATGCATATTTTGAATCAATCCAGTCGTATTCACTCGTTTTCTTTCATTGTTATAAATAAACATAATTTCTCTCCTTTTATTTATCAAACTTTTGTTTTAGCAAAGATTGGAGGGAGGATGATGAAAACCAGATACCTGAATTCTCTATTTGTATGCTCTCAATTAAAACCCTGCCAATGATGTACAGACATTGTTTTAAATTCCCAAACACTGGTGAAATAAGGACGATAATCCCTTGCTAACCTCTTTGAGCCTAGAAGTAGGAGTGTTCTTTTTCAAAAACGCAAAAACCCTTAATTTCAAACCTGGGGCAGGGTAGTCAGTTTAGTTAATCTGTTTGCATTCAATCCCTAAGAGATTCAATCCATCATTCAAGAAGGATCAGCGACATACTTTCTTTCACACACCAAGGAAGTCATGAAAGGTCAAAAGTTTGTAGTACCTGTTTTCTTATTCTCCAACAAAATGGCAGTCGCAACCATTCAACAAAAGAAAGGCAAAAAGGAAAAAGAAATACAAAGAAAAATTCCGCCAAGTCAAAAAACAGAAAAAGACGACTTAGGCGAAAATTAGTGAAGTCATTAGATCCTCAACAAAGCAAGGTGACTGCCATCACTTTCAAATCCTTATCCTTATCACGCATTGTCAAAAGAGTTTTGAGATATGAATGCGTATGTCAAATTAACTGAACATAGGATTGGAGTTTATCACGAAGATGGGATGGGTACAATTAAAGTTTGAGCCATTTATCCTTTGTTTCATAAACCGTGAACCAAGCCACGTTACAACCCTTAAAAGACCTAATTGAGGCAGGGTTTATTTCGAGAGCATACTACAACAAGGTTGTGTTAACCTGACTCCTAAAGATATTTGCTAATCATTTGTATTGATCACTTCATATGCCATTCCATAAATGGCTAGATCCACTTTTTATTTTATTTTAATCAACTCCACTGTATCACTATCATACCAATAAATTGTGATTTCAAAACTTGCATAAACGTTGCATCAAAATTGCCAATTTTTGAATAAATAATGTTTATTTGCAAATCAATTCGACATCAGGGGAATCCCAACGAATTCAGCCAGTTAGGGAATTTAACTTGGTAAGAGAAGCCCAGCCAGGGGCAACCACTTTGGGAATAAATCAATCAATCTCCTCAAGAGCTAGCTACTCCGAGTTTGAACCTGTTTCAGACTAGAGTGAGCTATCACAAGAAATTCAAGAGCTCAATGGGATCAGATAATCAGTCAAGTCAGGAGTTTCCTATCCTAGGGATCAGATAACCAGGGGCAAATCTCCGATGTTCGAGCACCGGGGCAACCATTTCAAAGTCTATGCCATGACAGGTTGTTTCCAAACCTTTTGAAAAGGATATATTCAAGAAACCTTTGATTCCGGGGCAAGATGAATCACACAGGGGCAAGTCCTCTCCATGCCTACAAGTTGTTCAAGCAGGCCCTATGCAACAACTAATTTCGAGTTCAAGACGGGTGTCGGGAATCATGTCGTCATCTTTGTCTGAAGAGTCATCTTCCAAGAACTATTCCATCCTTAACCATACAGGGGCATATTTTGAAAGTCACTGAGTCAGTGCATAACCACTCTCATGCTTTAGTCATGTCGCTTCACTCATAGCGTTAAACCTTGCATATTGTCTTACTCATTTAGCATACGTCCAGGTCAAAACCCAAGTATCCCAGTCCCCGTCTGGTATTTTCATTTGAAATTTATTTCACAGTCAATTCTCGTCTGACAGTCAGGTTTTGCAGTCAGTTCTCGCCTGGTATTTCATTTGAAATTTATTTTATAGCCAGTTCTCGTCTGTTATTTGAAATTTATTTCACAGTCAGTTCTCGTCTGACAGTCGGCTTTCACGGCCAGTTCTCGTCTGGTATTTCATTTAAAATTTATTTCACAGTCAGTTCTCGTCTGACAGTCGGCTTTCACGGCCAGTTCTCGTCTGGTATTTCATTTAAAATTTATTTCACAGTCAGTTCTCGTCTGACAGTCGGCTTTCACAGCCAGTTCTCGTCTGGTATTTCATTTAAAATTTATTTCACAGTTAGTTCTCGTCTGACAGTCCGCTTTTATTCCAGTCCCCGTCTGGTATTTTCTTTTGAAATTTATTTCACAATCAGTTCCTGTCTGGTAGTCATTTTCTTTTCAAACCAGTTCCTGTCTGGTAGTCATTTTCTTTTCAAACCAGTTCATGTCTGGTAGTCTTTTTCTTTTCAAACCAGTTCCTGTTTGGTAGTCATTTTCTTTTCACAGCCAGTTCCTGTCTGGTAGTCATTTTCTTTTCAAACCAGTTCCTGTTTGGTAGTCATTTTCTTTTCAAACCAGTTCCTGTTTGGTAGTCAATTTCATTCAAACCAGTTCCTGTCTGGTGGTCAATTTCTTTTCAAACTAGGTCCTATCTGATATTCATTTTCTTTTCAAACCAGTTTTCTTCTGTTAGTCCATTCTGAACCAGTTCCCGCCTGGTATTTCATTTAAAAGTTATTTGACAGTCGGTTTTTGTCTGACAGTCATCTCTTTTCCAAATCCAGTTTAAAACCAATTCTTGTTTGGTAGACCATTTCCAAAGCCAGTCCCCGCCTGACAATGAATCAAAAGACCAGTTCATGTCTGGCATGTCAAGGAAAAATCTTTCGTCACTAGCAGCTTTGTCTGAAGATCCATTGTTGTCGATTACCCCTTAGTGTGGTTTATCAAAGTGTTTCCCAGTAACACTAATATCCCCTGCAGAGTTCCTCCTTATTATTGATATCCACCCTTTTACCACCAATATTTCTCTTAAGTCCTATCGTCATTGGCACAAATCCTTCAAGTTTTTTTCATTTTAAGGAATTTCCGGAGTTTGGACGTTTATCTTGTTTAAAACTCCAACTTTTTATTGTCAGTCGGTCGCTTAGAGCCGTTGATTTATATCTGAACGCTTCACATGCTAATCCCAATATCAGTTTTGGTTGCACGGAGCCACTGCCTGAATACTGTTTTCGTTTCCCAATCCTTGGTCTCAACAGTTACACTTGAACCTGTTGATTTACCACTTTGGATTTTTGTCTGTCATTTGATTTCCCGGCCACCGTTGTCGATGTCTGTTATTTTATTTCCCGACCACCGTTGTCGACACCTGCTATTTTATTTCCCGACAACCGTTGTCGAGGTCTGTTTTATTGACCGCCGTGTTGATACCTGCTATTTTATTTCTCGATCACTGTGTCGATGTTGGTTTATTCCTGACCGCCGTGCTAATATCTGCTATTTTGTTCTCCTGGCTGCCGAGTCGAGGTAATTTCCTTTTTTTCTCAATCACCAAATTGTTGTATTGGGATCCCCAGCAACCACCTTGAACTTGCTAACTCATCACTTCAGTTAGTCTATCTTTAATCTTACGTTTTGTTTTCCGTCTTCTATCATTCTTAGTGCCAGCAGTTACACTTGAACCTGCTAATCTATCACTTTGAATACACCTGGTTTCTGTCTTGTCATCCCCAGCATATTGTTATCCCCAATGAGTCTTCGCCCTCATTTGCATTTCTATGGATCATCATTGCATTTGTCCTCATCATACCATTTACAGCATATTCATCATTAAAAAAGTCAGCATGATAGGGTTCATTGCATCTCGCATGTCATGTCCCAACAAAACAAAAGAGACCCTTATAAATTCATAGTATTGCATAACATTGCATTTCATCTACAATTCGGTCAAAATTTTAGGTATTTTAATATTTAATCCTCTTCCACCTCGAATGTCTAAAAACTTTGTTATTTACACATTCAGGTCCAAGAAAATTAAATAGGGGCAACTGTCACACCCTAAATTTTGATCGAACTTCTTTCTAATCATTCTTTTTTTCGACGCATTCGCGTCGCGACACCAATTAGTCAATCACTTATGTATTTTTTTCTTCCATTTATCATTAATCATCGTATTTTCTTTTTCACTTATCATTTCAACGTTTTATTATTATTATTTTTTTCTTCTTCTAGATTTTTATTTTAAAATAGGATGGTCGTTTCACTTTATAATTAATTTATTTTAGTTCAATGACTATTAGATAATTTAGAAATTTTTCTAGTTTACATTATAATTTTAGTTTTGGTTAGTTTAACTTAAATTTAGTTTATTAGTCTTAATCAACCTATTTTCGTTTATTTTAATTTTATGATAAATTAACTATTTGTTCCTTTTATAAAAAAAATGATTCAAAAATATTTTTAAATTGAATGTAATTTGTAATTAGTGTTTGGTTTCAATTTTAGCAGTATTATTGATCGGCTAAAGACGTGTCTAATTATGTGTCTAGCGGTATCTTAACTGCAAGTGCACAGCCTATCGAAGTAATATTTAAGATTATCGATCCACAGGGACTCTATGGTTACTTAGTGCTAGATGGACTTCTAGTTTAGCTAAGGTGAAGGGTTGTCACGATTTTTTGTTGATTTTAAAATATTAAAGGCGGGAATTAAATTTAAGTTTTAATAAAATAATACTAAGGCGGTCGGTATGTAATTATACTAACTTAGGCGGGTTAATCTAACCTAGGCTCGTAAAGGTGTTCACTTAAACTATTCTGTAGAGGTTACCAGTTTAAATACCCTCAACTCACACTCTCGTGGTCTTATCTCAGATCTTACCCCTAAAGCCTTATGCCTGCTCTCGCTAGCCCATAAGTGTTTAGAGATAATTTTTGGAAACTTAGTAATTCTAATTTATCTTAAAGCGCTCTCGCTGTGTTTAATTTAAATGCCTAACTTTAGCTATCTGGTTAAAATCTCACACTCTCGTGGTCTTGACCTAACCTAATACTCTTTCCTTACTCCCGTAACGAAAAGGTCGATTTTAATTAAAAAGTATCAGCCAGAATGTTTAGTTATTAATTATTTTTAGCCTATGGTTAATTTTACCGATTAAGTTTGTTTTAACTACATACCGCCCTAAGGTAATTAGCTACTCATTGATGTTGAACCAGACAGAGACAGAAAAACAAATAACAGAATACTCATGGCAGAAAAATAAATAAACAACATAAATATTAAATTTGCAATATAATAAAAACCTGGTTAACAAATATTATAGCAGACTCCTTCTTCCACAGACCGGAAAGCTTGGAGTAATTGGCGGAAATTGAAAATAATGCAAAATCTGAAGGTTTAGAAACAAGTAATTTTTATAACAATTTCCTGATGTTGGAAATTGTTATAGATTGGGTTTGGATACAATAAGAATGAAAAACTGAAATTAATGCTGAAATAAAAACAGGGTCGTAAAATAAATCGGCAGAGCTTCCGCAGGAAATTGATAGAAAAAAATGCTCTGTAGTTTCTTCCTAAAACTTTAGCTATTTATAGAACAATTAATGGGCTTTGAAATTTGGACTTGTTGCATTGGGCCTTGCTGAAGCAGTGGAGGAAATATAGGAACGTGGCTAAAAAATAGGCAAAAACTTCTTCACGTAACGTCTTGACGTGGTCTCAGTCAATAACCTACTTTTTACCTTGTCACGTTCGTGACAAGGTCTTCACGCTCGTGTCCCTTGCATTTTAAGTGTCACGGTCGTGACAAGGTCATCACGGCCGTGATTGCTTCTTTTGGGGTGTCACGGTCGTGACACCATGGTGACGACCGTGAGTGCAACAAATTATGCAGTTTTGTAGGCTTCTTCATTTCTTCATCTTTTTATGGTTGTTTTGGTTCCTTTTGCTCTTAATTCATGATTTAGCTCCATATATGATGTACCTGCAAAATGGTAGGAAAAACTCGAGGAATCGGGTGTTAAAACGATGATTATGCGATAAAACATTAATGAAACTTAGCAATATAATCGATACATTTTCTCGTTATCAAACTTCCCCAAACTTAAACCTTTGCTTGTCCTCAAGCAAATAGTCGGTTGAAAATCGTCGGACAAGTTTTTATTGACGCATACACGTAACAAACCGTACGAGGGATCGTTTTGTCGGATAAACCGGTACTTTGATAGAACACTAACGATACACTAATGACACAAGCAACAAGCTATGTCGTCGACTTCCCGTTAAACGAAACAATCGGTAATTTCTTTACGATTTCACCTAGAGTTTTTTCGATCTTATTTCCCCCGGTTTCATTCTAGCGCAATCACATTAAGCCCTTTGCCTTAGCACGCACGTAGTGGAGTAGCCGGTTAGCGACTTTGATCCTTTTTAAGCACGGGGTCTGGTACACAAGTGCGGTAACCCTACATACATAATCCGATTTGGAGGTTGTGGGGGATCGAGCCGTAGCACGCCCTACCAAGTTCAGAACCAGTACCTCTGAACCAACCCGCAATGGACTCCTTCTCATATTTCTCGTTTCTTATATGCGACCGTGTACTTTGGTGCAATTTCTTTTCATTTGCCTCGAGATATGAAGGATTATTTTAGATTAGGCATCAAACGCTTATATTCATCGGCTCCCCACGTGGTTTGTGTTCAGACGGTGCTGACTGCTAGTATAAACTACTAGGGGTTACTTTTGAACTGAAACTTAAGGTGTACTCGTGATGATAGTCGGAATGGAATCGCTTAAGTGGGAAGTAAAAAGTGTCAAGATTGTATTGGTCTTGTTTAATCGTTCTCAGCTTCCTAATTACGATTCCGTAGGTAAGTCGGGTAATGCGAATAATTAAAGATTTTTTTTTCTGGTATGGCTAAATAAACGGGGAAAGTTCGAAACTAAAGAAAATAGCACAAAAATTGCTCGTTTCATTAACTTGCGAAAAGAAATACAACAGAATGGGAAATTGCAAAAAGGGAAAAATGCGGAATTGAAAGGTACCTCTCCCACACTATATCAGACATTGTCCTCAATATTGTGATATAATAGTGGTAAAAGTACAGTACAAACTATGAAAATGAAAAACAAACATAAGCAAAACTAAAACTAAGGCTGCTGAGGACCGCGGGCTCGGCTTCTGGTGCGGGAGCGTCTGGAAGGAGTCGCTTCAGGATCAGAACCGGTACCGGTGGCAGCAGTGATGTCAATGCGTAAGGCTTCTAGCTCACTGAAAATTTCGTCGAGCTTCTCATTAGTAGATGTCTGGTTGCTTGCAATAGTGCGGAGTAAAGCATCATACTGCTCCTTCTGCCTTCGCTCCAGTGCGGCGTTCATCTGGTTCTGCTGATGAATCGCACGGAGGACATCCTCAAGAGTGAATTCCTGTGCAGGAGGCTGTCGGGTAGATGACTCTGGAATGTCCTGGACAGGCTCAGCTGCATCCATAGCGTCCTGCATCTCATCCGCTAGAGGATCTGCCTGATCATCATGAATAGGGGCGTGACCGGCAGCATCTGGTAAAATAAAGAGCCAGTTGGCTCGGTTGGATGGGTCGATGCGGTCACGGGACAGCAGAATGATATGATGATAAATAGTGCCATGGACAACAGGGCTATACCTGCCATCCTCTCGCTGCGCAATCAGGTGAGCGGACCTGCAATAGCTCTTGGTTAGGAATTCTGCGGCTATGCCAGGCAAATTGTCGAGCAAGTCACTAAGCCCTAACTGAAAGGCGAGGGCGGAGACAATGCCGCCAATGAAAAATGGGGTGGAGCCTCTTTGTGCAATGGCCTGGATGTGAGAAAGCATGAACGGGGCAGCGTTGATCGGCTCGTCATTTAGAGCGCAGTGCAAGAACAGAAGCTCTTTGGAGTTGAGCTTATGGTTACTTTCTCGAGCAAATATGGTGTTGCAAATGACTCGGTGGAAATATCGGATTGTCGGGTTGTGGATGTGTGTAGCATTGAGGCTTTGAAAGGCTGAGGCACGGGTATTGGTTATGTCGTGCCATAAAGTGAAAGCGGTTTCACTAAAATTATCCGGCACGCGGAGGTGAGCTTCATTCCCGTGAGCGAAGCCTAGCAACTCGGCTATCCTTGCTTGCGAAAGTTCAAACTCCCGGCCAAACAATCTGAATTTGGCAACGCCGGTAAGCTGACTCTGAGAACCGGAACCGGTGATGTAACAGAACGAGCTTAGGAACTCCAGTGTCAGCAACTCGAATGTGGGCTGAGGCTGACTGCATAGAACCCACAGATTAACCTTCTTGAGCAGGTTCTTGACACTGTTGAGCATTCCGAGCTCTCTCAAACATTCAGTGTCGATATAACGCGTAGGTTGCACACCGCGGTTCTGGAATCGGATAAATCTTTCTCTCTGGGTTTCTCCAGCATCACCTTCTCTAAATTGAATGGCATCCATTTGCATGCAAGAGCTAGAGTGAGAGATGAAGATTTTTGATATTTGTGAAAAAGTGATAAAATGAGAGAAATAATGGTTCGGATAAATATTGGAAGGTGAGAATGTGATAGGTGTGGTGATAATGGGGAGGTTAATGAGTTTTAATTTGGTAATGGGAGGTTACGGAAGTTGATTGAGAAAATGGGTGGTTTTTGGAAGTTATGGAGGAAGAAGAGGAATAGGTTACGAAAAGAAACAGTTCTGTTTCTCACGAATCCTATATTTAGGGTTGTCACGGTCGTGACAATGAGGTGACGGTCATGACACGCTAAATGAGCACGTCACAATCGTTAGGGGGGGGGGGGTGACGACCGTGAGAGCTTGTTTCGTTGAATAATTTCCAGAAAACACTATCTTTTAGGCTTCATATACTTTATAATAATTTA
Organism: Lathyrus aphaca; assembly: GCA_963966055.1. Taxonomy (NCBI): domain Eukaryota; kingdom Viridiplantae; phylum Streptophyta; class Magnoliopsida; order Fabales; family Fabaceae; genus Lathyrus; species Lathyrus aphaca. Next base: position 404,935,069 of record OZ014519.1, on the reverse strand, counting down.
TTTTTTTTCACTTCTCACTCAATAATACATTTAAACACCATATAATAATTTATTTCAACATAGTACTTTGCTAACTTGCACGACAGAGAGATTTTTATAGAATGAGAATAATTTCAAGCATAACAGTACATAGAATGAAAGTATATAAATTGATTAAAATGGAGAAATTTTGGGAACTAGAAGTGCATTGCATATAGTAATTTAAAATGAAATTACATAAATGAAAATACGGTATGAAATTGTTTGCGAAAAATAAATCTAACTAGAAACGAAAACAATGAGAAAAATAAACTAAACCACTTATAGCATTTTCAAAAGCGTTTCTTCAAATCTTCGATTGCGGAGTTCAAGTGATAGAATTGTTCACAGGTTATGTCAGTCAGACCTATAATATCTAATCGCATGCTCTTAATTTCATCCTTAAATGAATTTATATCAGTTTGGTAAGCTTCAAGAGTGTTCATGATATTCTGTAAGTTGTTAGCATAATCTCCTTGATTCACTTCAGGGGTTTCAATAACTTCGTCAGTGTGGTCAATGTCATGGTAACCAGGAGGTGTCTCAGGGTCAGTTTCGACATCGGTCATTATATCATCTTTTATCTTGTAAGACTGAGGTGTTTCAGGAGTGGATGGATAATCAAGTGGGGTTAACTCATAAAGCCAGTTATCCTTATTGTGAACACTTACTCTAGCATGGTTTGGCAGTGTGAACAGGGTTACTACCTCATTCCGGATTAGGTACTCGAAAGGTGGATGTCTTAAATTCCTTATGATATGGCGATTAAAGCAGAAGTTAAGATTCATAGGACGGATGGTACCTAAACGGTTGCATCTGTGCAATTGGTACCTAAGTCCTAAGGCATCAGCAATCATGGTTACAAGACCTCCTACTAATATAGGTAATTCAGGTTCTTCTTGGATACGGGTGAAGTTTTGCATCATGAAAGGTACACCATTAACAGGTTGTCCATTAGTGAAACATGACAATATGAATATCTCATCTTTAGATACTCCGGTAATGTTTTCTTCTTTTCCAAAGAAGGTGTGGGCAAGGATTTTATGGAAGTAACGGAGAGCAGGGTTATGGATCTCATCATTGTTCATGCTATTTGGTTCAGGGTGGTAGTTTCCGGTTAAAGTTCCCCAAAAGAAATCCAGCTCAATATCCATCAATTCTACCTGTGTGGTAGTAAAAGCAAAGGGTCCACTAGGGAATCCTAATAAGTCAGCTAGTTCTTTATGGTTAAAGTCATATTCTATTCCAAACAGGCGGAAACTGATAAATCCTTTCCTAAATCCAAAACCGCGCTCAGGTAGGTAAACTAAGGAGCTAAGGAACTCAAGGGTGAGCTCGCGGTAAGTCACAAACTTATGTTGGATCAATGCATTCTCCCATCCAAGTCGGTTAAACAAGTACAGGATGCTATCATGTATACCTAGGGTTTCCATAGTCAGATCATCCGGATACAGGGTCAAATCCATTTGCCTCTGTGATAAATCTTCAAACTTCATTCTTTGGTTTCTACCTCTAAATTTGGTTTCCATATGGTTTATTGGTTGGTTAGCCATGGTTAGTGTAAATATGGAGGAAACAAATCAGGGGGAGAAGGAAAGTGGAAAAGACTTTTAGAAAATCTGTAAAAAGTGATTTAAGATTAAAATAATGAAATGCATAATTTAAAGGCAATAATATAAAATAAAACTATAAAATGACAAAACAAATAAATAAATAGCAAAACGATAGATAACAAAAATAATAGAATGATAAAGAGAATGATTTAAATAATTAAATGATTAAATGGGTTGCCTCCCACTAAGCGCTGTTTTTATCGTCAAAAGCCTGACGTAATGCTTAGGTGTAGATTAATCAGGGGAATTAGTGGACAACTCTAAAAGCCTTAGATTATTTGCATAATCTCTATTTTCAACTTTATGATAATGTTTTAAACGTTGTCCATTTACTATGAATGGTTCACTATTCCTACCCTTAATTTCTATTGCTCCACTTGGGAACACTTTAGTTATTTCAAAGGGTCCTGACCATCTAGATTTTAATTTTCCAGGAAAGAGCCTAAGTCTTGAATTAAAGAGGAGTACAACGTCTCCCACACTAAATTCTTTCCTAGATAGGCGTTTATCATGCCATCGCTTAGTTCTTTCTTTGTATATCTTAGCAATCTCATAAGCATCTAGCCTTAATTCTTCTAATTCATTAATGTCTAGGATTCGCTTTTCTCCTGCAGCATTATAGTTTATATTGAGAGTTTTTATCGCCCAATAAGCTTTGTGTTCTAGTTCTACCGGGAGGTGACAAGATTTTCCATAAACTAGTTTGAAAGGTGTAGTACCTATGGGTGTCTTGTAAGCGGTCCTATAAGCCCATAAAGCTTCATTAAGTTTAGATGACCAATCTTTCCGAGATATGGCGACAGTCTTTTCTAAGATTTGTTTAATTTCTCTGTTTGAGACTTCGACCTGTCCACTTGTTTGTGGGTGATATGGTGTTGCCACACGGTGTCTTACTCCATACTTAGATAGTAATTTGTCAAAGATTTTTGAAATGAAGTGCGAGCCACCGTCACTTATGACGAGTCTAGGCACACCAAATCTGGGAAAGATTATATTTTTGAAAAGCTTTATTACTACTCGTGTATCGTTTGTAGGAGAAGCTATAGCTTCAATCCATTTCGAAACATAATCAACAGCTACGAGTATGTAATTATTACCGAAAGATGATGGGAATGGTCCCATGAAATCTATTCCCCAGACGTCAAAGATTTCTACTTCTAATATTCCTTTTTGAGGCATTTCATCTCTTCTTGAAATATTGCCGGTGCGTTGACACCGATCGCAATTTATAACAGCGATGTGGACATCTTTCCATAAATTAGGCCAGAATAGGCCGGCTTGCAAGATTTTTGCACAAGTCTTGGAAGTGCTTGCATGTCCACCATAAGGAGATGAATGGCATTGAGCAATGACATCTTCTATTTCTTCTTCGGGAATACATCGACGAAAAATTCCATCGGGTCCTCTTTTGAACAATAATGGTTCATCCCAATAATAGTGTTTTAGATTGTGAAAGAATTTCTTTTTCTGCTGATAGGTTAAATCGGGTGGAAGAGCTCCTGCGGCTAGGTAGTTGACAATGTCAGCGTACCATGGCAGTCCTACAGTTGTCTGGATTGTTTCCACGGGTTCTGGTTCATTTAAGTCTAACTGAACTAGGTCGCTTCCTATTTGTGCTATCAGCTGTTCATACGGAAAATCGTCGTTAATCGGCACTTGTTCTGGTTTAATACCTTCTATTCTAGATAAATGGTCCGCTACGACGTTTTCAGTACCTTTCTTATCTTTTATTTCGAGATCAAACTCTTGTAAGAGTAAAATCCATCTCAAGAGTCTTGGTTTAGCATCTTTCTTAGTCAATAGATATCGGATAGCAGCATGGTCTGTGTAAACGATTATTTTCGCTCCTACTAGGTAAGAACGGAATTTGTCAAGCGCAAAGACAACTGCTAACAATTCTTTTTCAGTAATGGCGTAGTTCATCTGAGCAGAATCTAAGGTTCTACTGGCATAGTAAATCGCATGAAGTTTCTTTTCCTTCCTTTGGCCTAGAACTGCGCCTACAGCATAGTCACTCGCATCGCACATGATTTCGAAAGGTAATCTCCAGTCAGGGGGTTGCATGATTGGTGCGGTGATGAGGGCTGTTTTTAGAGTTTCGAATGCTTTAAGACAATCTTCATTGAATATGAACTCAGCGTCTTTCATTAATAAACCAGTAAGAGGTTTAGTGATTTTCGAGAAATCTTTGATGAATCGTCGGTAGAAACCGGCGTGTCCTAAAAAGCTTCGTATTTCTCGAACGGTTTTAGGGGGTTGAAGATCTTTTATGACTTCAATCTTAGCTTTATCAACTTCAATTCCCTTGTCGGATATTACGTGACCTAATACGATTCCTTCTTTGACCATAAAATGACATTTCTCCCAGTTAAGAACGAGGTTTACTTTTACACATCTTTCTAACACCATTTCTAAGTTTGATAGGCATCCTTCAAAACTTTGCCCGCATACAGAGAAGTCGTCCATGAACACTTCCATGATGTTGTCTATAAAATCTGCGAAGATTGACATCATACATCTCTGAAAGGTTGCAGGGGCGTTGCATAATCCAAAGGGCATTCGTCTATAAGCGAACGTTCCATATGGGCATGTGAATGTAGTCTTCTCTTGATCATCTGGATGGATAGGGATTTGGAAAAATCCTGAGTAACCATCAAGATAACAGAAGTATGAATGCTTGGCTAATCGTTCTAACATTTGATCTATAAAGGGTAGTGGGAAATGATCTTTTCGAGTGGCTTTGTTTAGTTTACGATAATCTATGCACACTCTATGTCCTGTCACTACTCTTTGCGATATTGATTCGCCTTGAGCGTTTTTCACAACAGTGATACCTCCTTTCTTTGGCACTACATGTATTGGACTAACCCATTCACTATCAGAGATTGGATATATTATTCTGGCATCTAGTAGTTTCTTAACTTCTTCTTTCACTATAGTGCTAAGGATTGGGTTAATTCTTCTTTGAGATTCTCTGGAGGTTCTGCAATCTTCTTCTAGCAGAATACGATGCATACAGACTGAAGGACATATTCCTTTGAGATCAGATATGTTATATCCTAATGCAGTTGGATATTTCTTCAAGACATCTAAAAGTTTCTTTGTTTCTATAGTTCCTAAACTGGAATTTATTATAACTGGTCTTTTACATTCAACGTCTAAGAATTCGTACCTTAGGTTATGAGGTAAAGTTTTTAATCCTAATGTAGGTTTATCTTTACTTGGCATGGGATCCGATGTAAGTGCTAAACTTTCTCTTAGACTATCGTCTTGATACGGTGCACGCCAATTATCATCTTCGAAAATCGGAGGGATTTGAATTTTCATAATTTCAGAATAGGTAGTTTCTTTCAGTTCCATTTCTCTTACACATTCGTCAATTACGTCCAATAGATAGCATGTATCCTCTATAGCTGGTGATTGTAAGAATTGTGTTAAAATAAATTCAACTTTTTCTTCACCTACTTCAAAGGTTAGCTTTCCTCTTTTTACGTCTATTATAGCTCCGGCGGTAGCTAAGAATGGTCTTCCTAGTATGATAGGCGTAGTGGAGTCTTCAGAGATGTCCATGATTATAAAATCAGTAGGGATGTAGAATTGTCCTATACGTACTGGGACGTTTTCTAGTATGCCTACAGGATATTTAACAGAGCGATCGGCTAGTTGAACAGACATTTTATTTGGTCTAAGGTCTCCCATGTCTAGCCTTTTGCAAATCGTTAAGGGCATAACACTGATACTGGCTCCTAAATCGCATAGAGCTTTGTCTATGACGAATTTTCCTATTACACAGGGTATAGAGAAACTTCCTGGATCTTTTAGCTTAGGAGGCATATTATTCTGAATTATGGCGCTACACTCAGCAGTAAGTGTAACTGTTCCGTTATCCTCTATCTTTTTCTTATTAGATAAGATCTCTTTTAAAAACTTAGCATACGAGGGTATTTGAGTGATCGCTTCTGTAAACGGAATAGTAATATTCAACTGTTTCAGAAGTTCAACAAATTTCTTAAATTGACCCGTCGTCTTGGAATTGGTTAATCTCTGAGGGTACGGAATTGGTGGTTTATAGGGTGGTGGAGGTACATAAGGCTTTTCTTTCTCCACTGCCTCTTGATTATCATCTTCCTTTTCTTCTGGATCATTCACCATTTCAGTCGGTTTATCTGGTTTTTGGTACATGGCTGGATTGTCAAGTCTTGGATCGGTAGGTCTGTCAAGTTCCTTGCCACTTCTTAATATTACGACATTGGCATGTCCTTTCGGATTAGGTTGAGGTTGTCCAGGGAATACTCCAGCTGGTGCAGCAGTAGGTGCTTGTTGTTGAGCTACTTGTGAAATTTGAGTTTCAAGCATTTTGTTATGTGTAGCTAATGCATCTACTTTGCTCACTAATTGCTTAATCTGCTCACTAGTGTGTATGTTTTGGTTTAAGAAGTCTTTGTTCGTCTGAGATTGGTTAGCTATAAAGTTCTCCATCATCAACTCAAGGTTCGATTTTCTAGGGACATTAGGAGCAGTCTTTTGATATCCTGGTGGTGTAGCTGGTGCTTGACCTGGTGCGTATAAAGCATTGTTATTCTTATAGGAGAAGTTCGAATGATTCTTCCAACCTGGGTTGTATGTGTTTGAGTATGGGTTTCCTTGAGCATAATTCACTTGATCAGTGGGAGTTCCTGTCAATAGTTGACAATCAGAAACTTCGTGTCCTGGGACTCCACATAACTCACAGTTAGGTGTTACTGCAGCCACGGTGGCTGTTGGTGTTATGGCCAAGTTGTCGATCTTTTGGCTTAGTTGGTCAAACTTTGCATTGACTTGGTCCATACTACTCACTTCGTACATACCTCCTTTTGTTGGTTTCTCAGTTGCGACTCTCTCGTTTCCCCATTGGTAATGGTTTTGGGCCATACTTTCGATAAGCGCATAAGCATCATTATATTCTTTGTCCATCAATGCACCGCCTGCGGCAGCGTCAATCGTCATTCTTGTATTGTACAAGAGTCCATTATAGAAGGTATGGATGACCATCCATTCTACTAATCCGTGATGTGGACAAAGTCTCAGCAGATCTTTATAGCGTTCCCAAGCTTCGAATAGTGATTCGCTTTCCCTTTGCTTAAATCTGTTGATCTGAGCTCTCAGCATAGCTGTCTTGCTAGGTGGGAAATATCTGGTCAAGAAAACTCTCTTTAGTTCCTCCCACGTGGTTACTGAGTTCGAAGGCAGAGATTGAAGCCAGGCTCTTGCTCTGTCTCGAAGTGAAAAAGGAAACAAACGTAGTCTAATAGCTTCTTGGGTAATGTAACACGGTGGGAGAACTGACTTTAGTTATGTTGCGGATAGCAAGAGTCGCCACCGACTTTTATTTTATCCAAAGGAAAGGCATAAAAGAACAGTAAAGACCTTTTAAAAGATTTTTGGGTCCGGGGGGTAGGTTATATAAAGGGAAGGTGTTAGCACCCTTTACATCCATGGTTATCCATGGGCTCTTAGTTACTTAGCTCACTTTGAATTGTTTTTGAAAATGTGAAGTGTGTGAATAGAAATTTTCATAAGAGTTTGATAATGATCCATGTACGGATGCGTAAAAAACTTGTGTTTGAAAATTGTTTGAAATTTGTGGAGTGTTTGAAAAGTTTGAATAGTGAGCAAGTAACTATGAGGAACCTACCCTAAAGTTTAAGTCTTTCTGTTCTTTATCTTTTAAATGGTAAAACTATCCCTATTATTAAGGAATAGGTAGTCATTACTTGGATGTATGGGACATATGGAGGGACATCTGTTTTAATGAAGGCAACTGTGGGGTGTATTAAGCATTTCTGGAGGGACTGTCATCATTATTCGAAAGGGACAAGATCATTTATGAAAGGCAACCATTTAAGGGACTTGATCTTTGATTATGAAGGGACTAGATGACTTTTCTTTTAAGGGACTTTGCTTTATACACCCCACTTGACCTTATGATTAGGCAACATTGAGAGGCAACCCTAGAAAGTGAGATGGCGATCAAAGATCGACTTACGTGTGTGAGTGTTTAATTTACATTTATCTTTTAATTTACATGATCTAAATTCAATTTTAAATAACATACATGTTTACACTCCCTATTTTTACTAACCATGACATAAAAATAAATAATTTAAATATTTAAGAAAATTACATCCAGGAGCAATTACATAATAATAAAGCAATTTAAATAAATAGCAAAAATAAATGAATAAGCAAAATATAAATAATAAGTAAAATAAATAAATAAGCAATAATAATTATAATAGGGGTTAGTAATAATAATTAAAAATAAATAAGGTTAGTAATAAACATGATTAGTAGTAATAATAATAATTAAAATAAATGGGATTAGCAAAAACATTATAAGAACATAATTAAAATAATAAGCAAAAAGAATAATATAATAATTAAAAGATTAGATTTTAATATAGACAATCATTTAAAAATAAAAGAAAATATGAACAATTAAGTAATTATTATAACATTTTGAATTATATACAAATTATTAAATTATTTTTTAAACATATTATAATTACAAGATTAAATTAGCATAGATTCAATTATTTCTAAACATATATTTAAAAATTATTTATGCAAAAAAATTTAGATTATAAACAAGTTATAGAAATATTTACATATTATATAAAAAAATAGAATTGATATTAATTGTATTTACAAAATTTAATTATATTAAATAAAATTTAAACAAATTATAAAAATATAATTGAGTTTTTAAAGTAAAAGAAAATTAGGGTTTTGTGAAAATTGTTAAGATTAGAAACTTTTTTAAGAAAATAAATTAGGGTTCATAATTTAATATACAATATTAATAATATTAAGTTAATGAATATATACACATTATATTTTAAATACATAATAAAAAAACTAATTTTTGAGTTTAGAAAATAATAATTTTTTTAAAATTTTAGAAAATATAAGATATACATATGTTTTATTTTTGAATTATTTAGAATATATATATATATATATATATATATATATATATATATATATATATATATATATACAAAATTATTTCTAATTAATCAAAACAAATAAATAAAAAAACAAAATAAAAAAAAAGGTTGGAACTCACCTGGCTGGGGTTTGAACCCAGGTCACTCTGTTTGCCAGCAACAACACCCACCACCAAGCTATCATGCGCGCAGGCAGTAAGAAAGAGGGTGGAATTGGTTTTATTCCATATCCTGAAAAATCCAGAAAAATAAAAGAAAACAAAAGGCCTGGGGGATTCGAACCCAGGACCTTATACACAAACACACAAGTACATAACCATTCCAGCTAGATGAGCGCGTCTGATATTGGAGTGGCAAGAAGGCATAATATATTAAGCCTCATGTTTAACCTGAAAAATAGGAAAAAAATGTACACAGCCAAGATTCGAACACAAGTCCTATAGCCAAACACACGCTAGTCTTACCACTGGGACAAGCTACACGCTTGTGATATTAAACAAACAATAAAACATAAAATATTTAAAATAAAATTCAAATTTTCCAGAATGCGCGCAGGGTCATCTTCAACCTCTGGATTTTTAAGTTTGCTGCGAAAATTGCTGCGAACTTACTTGCGATTTTTCCTGCGTTCACAAAACCTACGAAATTCAAACATTAACAAAACAGTGAAATTTCATGAAATTAAACCTATCAATATGATCCAGACATTCATGCGAATCATTCTATGGTTTTAGAATCCATTTATATTCCTCAAAGCAGGAAACCCTAAACCTTGGTCCAAACCCTAAGAATGGTGTTTTACGATTCAGGCACTAAACCATCCATTCAATTGCCCAGAATTCATCCTTGCACTTATCTAAACACAAACCAGAAGTCAAAATTGATTAATATCACATGAAAATGTAAGAACAATAAAAAATCGAAAGTGAGTAAAAACAATTCGGATTTCCCAATTATATCATGCTATGATGTAATGTAATGATTGGTTTTGCTTCAAGAAGGTCCAAGGAACATTGCTATGTCTTTAGATTACCTTCAAATGTCCTGAATAATGGAAACCGAATTTGAGTTTTGTATGGTTTTTTTTGAAATTGTGAACTTACTCTTGAGGCTGTGAAATTCATGGCTTGTGCTAGGTTTGTGCTAAGTACTTATAGGACAATGTATTAGGTCAGAAAAATTGATCACTTGTGTGGAAATTTTGATCTAAAAAGATTCAAAAAGATGGCCTTTTAAAAATCAAATATTTTGCATAAACACTTGCTATTTTGGTATGATTCTCATTACTCTTGTATCAATCAAGTCTAAATGTGATTTAAGACTTTCTAGAAACCAAATCAAAATTAATTTTCATTATTTGATATTTTATTTGAATTTAAAATGATTTTTTAATATAAAAATCATAATAAATAAAAACAAAATGAATAAAATTATGAATAAATCAATTTAATTTCGTGCAAGATGTTTTGATGTGGATTGGGTCATTATTTGGCAAGCCCATTTGGAAAAAATTGGTTTTAGACCTCCATTTTCCTCATAAACCAACCCAAAATTTCCCAACTTTGCAAGGTCACACATCCTTCAATTTTAATGCTATGAGGGTGTTCTTGGACATTTTGGAAAGCTTAAAGAGTCCTCTAAACAACCCCATTGGTTTCATGTCCATATCATTTACCAATCTCAAGTTATTCCCTTTTGAAGTTGTTGACTTTTTGTTGACTTTCAAAAGGACCTGTAATGTCTTAGCCCATAACTTCCAAATGAAGCATTTTTGGGCTTGGCTTGTGAGACACAAAGTTGTAGAGAATTCAATTTCCTTCAAAATGAGCTTTGAGTGGAGACTTGGTGATGAAGCATGTGAAAGTTATGGCTGGTCAAAGTTCAGTTGACTTTTACTAAGAAAACCCTAATTTAGAAACTCCTGATTCTTGATGATCTGAAATCTCCTTGATGAGTCATGATCAACCCTTGATAAAATGATGAATTTTACTTCATATACTTGATGTTGGCAAAAAATCATGAAGTTTGACCTTGGTTTGACCACAGTTGACCTCAGTTTGACTTTTTAACTGCTTTGACTGATTTTGACTTAACTGATCATCTGACTGCGCAAACTTTTGAGAAAAGTCTTGAAACTTGTCATGGGGGTTCTTAAACACATATAAGATGTTATGAAGCTCACTTGAAGTCTTGGAAGTCCATTTAGCCTTATTAAAGTCAAAACCCTAGTTTTGGATGCACTGCTTAGGAGGTGCATTGTCTGAGGGCATTGTCAACTCTTCTGACCAATTGTGAACCTTGTGAACCATCATAAAATGTCTTGTGAACCTTATGGGAGGTATTGTGAACCTTGTGAACCTTGTTAGCTTCATGAAGTGACTTGTAGACTTCATGAACCTCATGAAAGGTCTTGAAAACATTGTGAATCTTGTGGACCTTGTGAACCTTCTTAGCACACAAAGTCTTGTATTGTGAGGGAAAATTTTGGGGTGCAACAGCTGCCCCTGTTCAATTTTCTGAAACCTGAGGGGTTAGATTGGTATATTTTCCAGTCGTGACCTGGAAGGTTGAAGGGGATTGAACACAAAAGCCCAAAAATTTGCACTCACCAGTGCATAGAGTGATACAAGTGGATAATTGAATATGTTTGAGTGGGCTTAAAGATGCCACTTGGAAAAAAGTTCTTCAGATACATTTCTTGGAGAATAAAGTAGTCCAAAATATGGAGGTATAATGATAGCTGTCAGGAGGATGCAGCAGTCCTGAGGTATTGATAATATGCTTTCAGGAGGATGAAGCAATCCTGATGTAGTGATGATAACTTTCAGGAGGATAAAGCAGTCCTGATGTAGTGATGATAACTTTTAGGAGGATAAAGCAGTCCTGAATATGAAGATATAATGATAGCTTTCAGGAGGATAAAGCAGTCCTGAAGTAATGATGATAGCTGTCAGGAGGATGGAGCAGTCCTGAGGTATTGATAATATGCTTTCAGGAGGATAAAGCAATCCTGATGTAGTAATGTGCTTTCAGGAGGATGAAGCAATCCTGAGAGATTGATAATATGTTTTCAGGAGGATGAAGCAATCCTGAGGCAATGATGATAGCTGTCAGGAGGATAAAGCAATGCTGAGGTAATAATAAGCTGTCAGGAGGATGAAGCAGTCCTGATGTAGTAATATGTTTTCAAGAGGATGAAGCAGTCTTGAGAGATAATAAGTTTTCAGGAGGATAAAACAGTCCTGATGTATAATGCTTTCAGGAGGATAAAGCAGTCCTGATGTACTAGAAGTTTTCAGGAGGATGAAGTAGTCCTGATGGATGATATGCTTTCAGGAGGATAAAGCAATCCTGAGGGATGATAACTTTCAGGAGGATAAAGCAATCCTGATAATCATAAGTCTGTTTGTTGGATAATTAACCTGAAAACAAGGTAGCATTCTGTATGATAGTATTAGTTTATGTATTATGTATGCATATATGATATGATGCACCTGAGCAATGTATTATGTATCTATGTATATGTATGGTATGATGTAAATGATGTATGTATGATATGATGCTGCCTGAAGCGTCTGGATATCTTCGTATAACAACTGCTGGCCAGGGAAAATAAATCCCAATTCGTTGTCGAAGAATATGAGGAACTCGTTCCCGTCTTGTTTAATAATATATTATACATAACCTTCCGCATGTTGGGGATAGCAAGGTATATATAACCTCCTGTCTGCTGGAGATAGCAAGGTACATATAACCTCCCGTCTGCTGGGGATAGTAAGGTATACATAACCTTCGTCTTCGTTTGATAGTGGAGTAGATATAACCTCCCGTCTTCATTCGTCGTACCCTCATTGGAAAGTAAATTCCCGAATATCCGTATGAGGATAAAAGAGATGGATATAAATTCCAGGGGAGATGTGACTTTATGAAGATGGACTTGCCCTACTGAGGGTTTGTAGCTGTTTTTGTGGGAATGAACCGGCGAAGCTTCGTTGAAATCCTTCCCTCGTTCGTCCTTATTAAATACTATTACTGTATTTTCATGCATTTCTGGTAAAAATCAATCATATTCAAGAGTATACATACATTCAAACACAACCAATGGATGTTTTCGCCTAGGTAAATAGGGTAAAAGTAAATCTGGATTCAGAGGGAAAAGTAAAGCTGAACTTGAAAACAGAATCGTTTCAACTTAGGGAGTGTATAACCAATTGGATTTAGAGCTCCTGAGATTCTTAACTTTCCTGAATACCTCCCCAGAAATCCTCATGGCTAGATCTGAAGATATGATACTGACACCATCTGATAATACTGGCGTAGACAGTTAATTTCCACAATGGCTTCTGCTGAGAACCCAATATCAAGGTAATACAATGAGAGGAACGTGTCTTCAGATTGTGATGGACCATATACGCTCCGGGTATTAGATTTGACAAGAAAGCATTGCCCCTTTGTTGGGGATGAATTGTCTCATTATGGAAGTATCTGAATGTAGTTACCTCAAGAGAAATAAGCAGAATGCCCCACAATAATATGCCCCTGACATCATGAACTTTATAATGTTACCCTTGGTAATTTAGATAGATGAGGAGATATGCCCCTGGCTACTTAAACATAGTTGAATCCTGTCCTGATTGCCCCAAATGAGTTAGGCAGTATCATGGCCTGCCCCCTTGATTGGGAGATAATGACCACGCCCCTTTGTATACATGGGCTTTGTTCTAGAAAGCAACATTGTTTATCAGAAAGACTTTGAACATTCATCCTGTAAGTTTCTCTGTTTATCAAACACTCAAGTATATGTAAACAAATATATTCAAAAATGCAATGCTTATGTCTGTCTTGAAATTTTGAAAAAGAGTTATTTTAGAAAAACATTTTTTGTGAAAACTGTGATATTAACTCAAGTTTTATAATAAGCCCTAAAGGAGTCAGGATACCTTTTTGCAACAGTATGCTTTCAAACTAACCATGCTTCAGTTAGGACTTTTAAAGGGTTATAACGTGGCCTGGTTCATGGTTTAAGAAACAAAAGATAAAGGCTCAAATTTATTTGTACCCAACCCAATCTCCATGATGTTCTTCAGTCCTATGCTCAGTTAACTTATGCATTAAGGCTCAAAGGAGCTTGGAATTGTAACACTGACATTTGTGATGGTTCAGAAACCACAAATTTATTTGAACATTCAGTCATCTTTCTCTGTTGAGGATTCATAGTGACCTCTTTTTTTCTTCTTTTTTTTGGATTTATTATCCCTTCCTGAACTGTTTGCTTTAAGATTACAGTCAGCGGGATGTCTTGATGTTTTACTAAGTCTCCTTCATAGGTTTTGACTTAGTGAGCTTTTCTTTTGCTGGATATTGACTGTCAGGTTTAACGATTACAGAGAACCATCACAGATAATTGGCATATTTGCGTTAACTGAGTAACTACCCTGCCCCGGGTTATGAATAAGGGTTTTAATTTGTGCGAGAATAAAAACTCCTACTTCATAGGCTCAAAAGGGTTGACTAGGGATTAACTTCCTTATATCTCCACTGTTTAGGAATCGAAACAATGCTTGTACATCGTCAGCATAGTCTGTTCAAAAGCATACTGCCTAAGATTATGGTATTGTTTTCGTCATCCTCCCTCTACAGGCTTATAGCTTTATCAGGAGTTAAATATCACAAGATAGAAATAAGAAGCATAAATCAAAATATAGTGGAACAAATGGATTAATTCAAGACAAACATATGCAATGCATTAATGAAAACAAAAGTTTAACATAATAGTAAGTGTTCAAACAAATAAAAGAAATTACAAATGAAAATTCAAATGTTGTCCCATCCAGTTGGCTGAATGTCCTCAATTGCAACCTGTGAACTTTGAGGAGCAGTATACTTCACCATGAAATCAAATTTACCACTTGGATGTCCCAAGGTGCCCCATATCTCAACAGGAATAGGTAGGCTTCCTTTCTTGCTACACTGGGCAACTTGTCTTGCAGCTTCGGTGTTTGATGGGTGATAGTAGAATTCAACTTGACCTTCTGGAGTAACCTCTAGGATTCCTTCGTCAATCAGGTCTTGGATTTTTTTCTTCAATGTCCAACAACTATTAGTATCATGTCCAGGACAGTTGGAGTGATACCCACACCTTGCCTTGGGATTATAGCGAGGAGAGGAAGTTTTAGGATTTTGAGGAGAATTTTTCAAGGAAATTAGTTTCATCTCCAACAAGCATTGCAGAACTTGTGACATTGGAGTGCTGAATTTGATAAACTGTCTTCTACATCCCTTGTGTTGAGGTGGATTAACTTTATCATGTCTTTTTTCTTTAACTGAAGAACAATCAGTGGTAACCGGTTTCTTATCTTCTTTTATCCTCATCTTCCTTTCAACCAAATCAGCTTGTTTTAACGAAGGTTGATTGACAATTAGATTCCTGACTCCATTACTTTGAAGTTTTTGGACAAAGGTTCTCAGCTCTTCTTGCCCCTGAGCTAAACTTTGGATAAGAGCCACCTGGCCATTCATCTGGATCCTCATTTCTGTTATCTCAGCTTGCAATTGTTCCAACTGACCATCCTTGTTGTCCTCAGGATTCTTCTTCTTAGTCAGCAGTGCCTTCAACTCATCTTGTCCCTTGGACAAATTCAGAATCAGCTCTTGGAACTGTGCATTTTGTGCCTGGAGATCTTTGACTGTTTGTTCAAGAGCCATTGCTGAAATAAACAGCGAGAAGATAAGAAACCTGTACACAAGAAACCTGTGATGCAATGATATGGTATGTAAATGCATATGCAATGTTTTTGAAGGACCGCAGGATTTAAATTTGCTTAAACAAACAAGAAGGTAAACTTTTATTAGTAATAAATTTGTTTTGCCTCTTGGGCTTACAGAAAATGAAATGAAATAAGTACAAAAGATGGGGTTTTAAGTCTCCCATGGACGTTTCCTCTTTGTGTTGAGGTATGAGTTGAGATTCCGTTCCTCGTGAAGTTGCTTTGTTAGTTCTAGGACTCTTTCTTGGCTTGCTTTGTAATGAGCCTCGAAAGTATCCCTTTGCTCCTTCAGTTGGATCCATGATCTCTGCAAGTCTTCCATATCAGTAGGCATGTCTGGGTGAAGGATGGTATAAACTGTGTCTCCTTCAGCAACAGGTTCCATAGTAACTGGCAGGACAGCAGGATATGGCATCATGAGAGTCTGAGCACGAGATCGCACCCATCTGAGATAAGCTTCCATAGGAATAGTGTACTTAGGCTCTAGTGTCTTGCTGTCAACCTTGTTTACCTTTCCCCATGCTCGTATGAATCTCTGACGGTAACCTTGAAGATCGTTGTCATAGTCAAACACAATACCTTGAATCAACATGTCATGAGGACCATCACTCCGAGCGTAACCAAACTGTCGTAAAGCTAGAGAGGGGTTGTAGGTAATGCCTCCTCTTATGCCTAGAAGTGGCACATTAGGAAACTCTCCACAACGGTCAATGATAGTGACATTCTCCATAAATCTGGAGCACCAATGGATATCTGAATGAGAGAGTGACATAATCCTCTTGGACCACCTGAACCCTTGTTCATTCTTCATCACTGAGCGAGGAAGGTGAGAAATAAACCACCTAGATAGTAAAGGTATGCAACACATCAAAGTTCCTCTTGCCCTTGTAGTACGAGTATGAAGAGAATGCAGGATGTCTCCAAGTAATGTAGGCACTGGATTGTGACTCAGAAATATATTGATGGCGTGAATGTCTATGAACTGATCTGGATTGGGGAACAATACTAAGCCATATATCAGCAAGGCTAAGATCTCCTCAAAATCATCATAGCTCATGGCCTTCAAGAATAACTGAGCTTTTTCTATCAACACCTTGGCAAGAATACCCTTAACTCCGCTTCTCGTTTCTAGAACAATGTCAGACTTCTTCAGATGTAGGGCTGCAGCAATAACCTCTGGTTTAAGCTCCTTCTCCAAGCCTGTGAAGGGTCTTTGATCAAGAACAGGTATACCCAGAAGTTTAGAGAACTCTTCCATTGTAGGAACCAACTGATAATCAGGGAATGTAAAGCAATGGTGCTTAGGGTCAAAGAACTGAAATAGAACACTCATCATGTCTTCATTGAACCCTGAAGTGACTAGATCCAATAGGTGACCATGTCTCTTGATGAACTGGGAATGATCAGGCATTTGAGAAACCAACTCTTTAAGCTTAGCAGGTATCCCTACAAAGTTGATCCTGATAGTGTTTCTACGAGCAGAAGCCATGACCTGCAACAAAGAACAAAGATAAATCCTTTGGTCCTTGAAATGGTTAGTGAAAATGCTATGCTTATGATGCATGATGATGTCATGATGTTATGTTCAATCACAAACATGTGGCACACACAAACAAGTCACACAATAGCCCTAGGTTTAAAGGCTTGCATGAGGTTTAAAGGTAAGTACCCTCCCCTGAAGTTAGTTGGTTCATCCTGTCCTACAAAAGTAACCAGGTTCTAAGGGATCTCAATATCATTGATCCTTCACAAGGGTGGTTGTTCAGTAGGCAACTTACTTGCCAACCAAAACCCTCCAAGTTCAGAATCTCAATGAGCGTAGTATCGAGTATCAACCAACTTCAGTCTGCACCAAAGCCGGTTATCTCACTACTTTCTAAAGGCCAAGATGAGTTAACTAGGGTTCTAAAAGTTAGTTAGTGCATTGACAACATATGGCAGCCTCATATTATCCTCAACTTGACTTAAGGAACATAAGCACCAACCAAGAAGTCACACTAACTATGGCCACCAGATCAACCATATCGGTATACGCCGTACAGTTTCCTTGGTCTATTGCCATTTACCTAAGGTACACTAGATCCGGGTTAGGATCTTTCACACATAAGAGCCCAACAAGTAAGTATAAAGCAAACAAGGCAAACAATTTAAAGTGATCTAATTCCTAAGGGTACCCCTCTTTTAACAAATCCCCAACAGAGTCGCCAGTTCTGTAACACGGTGGGAGAACTGACTTTAGTTATGTTGCGGATAGCAAGAGTCGCCACCGACTTTTATTTTATCCAAAGGAAAGGCATAAAAGAACAGGAAAGACCTTTTAAAAGATTTTTGGGTCCGGGGGGTAGGTTATATAAAGGGAAGGTGTTAGCACCCTTTACATCCATGGTTATCCATGGGCTCTTAGTTACTTAGCTCACTTTGAATTGTTTTTGAAAATGTGAAGTGTGTGAATAGAAATTTTCATAAGAGTTTGATAATGATCCATGTACGGATGCGTAAAAAACTTGTGTTTGAAAATTGTTTGAAATTTGTGGAGTGTTTGAAAAGTTTGAATAATGAGCAAGTAACTATGAGGAACCTACCCTAAAGTTTAAGTCTTTCTGTTCTTTATCTTTTAAATGGTAAAACTATCCCTATTATTAAGGAATAGGTAGTCATTACTTGGATGTATGGGACATATGGAGGGACATCTGTTTTAATGAAGGCAACTGTGGGGTGTATTAAGCATTTCTGGAGGGACTGTCATCATTATTCGAAAGGGACAAGATCATTTATGAAAGGCAACCATTTAAGGGACTTGATCTTTGATTATGAAGGGACTAGATGACTTTTCTTTTAAGGGACTTTGCTTTATACACCCCACTTGACCTTATGATTAGGCAACATTGAGAGGCAACCCTAGAAAGTGAGATGGCGATCAAAGATCGACTTACGTGTGTGAGTGTTTAATTTACATTTATCTTTTAATTTACATGATCTAAATTCAATTTTAAATAACATACATGTTTACACTCCCTATTTTTACTAACCATGACATAAAAATAAATAATTTAAATATTTAAGAAAATTACATCCAGGAGCAATTACATAATAATAAAGCAATTTAAATAAATAGCAAAAATAAATGAATAAGCAAAATATAAATAATAAGTAAAATAAATAAATAAGCAATAATAATTATAATAGGGGTTAGTAATAATAATTAAAAATAAATAAGGTTAGTAATAAACATGATTAGTAGTAATAATAATAATTAAAATAAATGGGATTAGCAAAAACATTATAAGAACATAATTAAAATAATAAGCAAAAAGAATAATATAATAATTAAAAGATTAGATTTTAATATAGACAATCATTTAAAAATAAAAGAAAATATGAACAATTAAGTAATTATTATAACATTTTGAATTATATACAAATTATTAAATTATTTTTTAAACATATTATAATTACAAGATTAAATTAGCATAGATTCAATTATTTCTAAACATATATTTAAAAAATATTTATGCAAAAAAATTTAGATTATAAACAAGTTATAGAAATATTTACATATTATATAAAAAAAATAGAATTGATATTAATTGTATTTACAAAATTTAATTATATTAAATAAAATTTAAACAAATTATAAAAATATAATTGAGTTTTTAAAGTAAAAGAAAATTAGGGTTTTGTGAAAATTGTTAAGATTAGAAACTTTTTTAAGAAAATAAATTAGGGTTCATAATTTAATATACAATATTAATAATATTAAGTTAATGAATATATACACATTATATTTTAAATACATAATAAAAAAACTAATTTTTGAGTTTAGAAAATAATAATTTTTTTAAAATTTTAGAAAATATAAGATATACATATGTTTTATTTTTGAATTATTTAGAATATATATATATATATATATATATATATATATATATATATATATATATATATATATATATATACAAAATTATTTCTAATTAATCAAAACAAATAAATAAAAAAACAAAATAAAAAAAAAGGTTGGAACTCACCTGGCTGGGGTTTGAACCCAGGTCACTCTGTTTGCCAGCAACAACACCCACCACCAAGCTATCATGCGCGCAGGCAGTAAGAAAGAGGGTGGAATTGGTTTTATTCCATATCCTGAAAAATCCAGAAAAATAAAAGAAAACAAAAGGCCTGGGGGATTCGAACCCAGGACCTTATACACAAACACACAAGTACATAACCATTCCAGCTAGATGAGCGCGTCTGATATTGGAGTGGCAAGAAGGCATAATATATTAAGCCTCATGTTTAACCTGAAAAATAGGAAAAAAATGTACACAGCCAAGATTCGAACACAAGTCCTATAGCCAAACACACGCTAGTCTTACCACTGGGACAAGCTACACGCTTGTGATATTAAACAAACAATAAAACATAAAATATTTAAAATAAAATTCAAATTTTCCAGAATGCGCGCAGGGTCATCTTCAACCTCTGGATTTTTAAGTTTGCTGCGAAAATTGCTGCGAACTTACTTGCGATTTTTCCTGCGTTCACAAAACCTACGAAATTCAAACATTAACAAAACAGTGAAATTTCATGAAATTAAACCTATCAATATGATCCAGACATTCATGCGAATCATTCTATGGTTTTAGAATCCATTTATATTCCTCAAAGCAGGAAACCCTAAACCTTGGTCCAAACCCTAAGAATGGTGTTTTACGATTCAGGCACTAAACCATCCATTCAATTGCCCAGAATTCATCCTTGCACTTATCTAAACACAAACCAGAAGTCAAAATTGATTAATATCACATGAAAATGTAAGAACAATAAAAAATCGAAAGTGAGTAAAAACAATTCGGATTTCCCAATTATATCATGCTATGATGTAATGTAATGATTGGTTTTGCTTCAAGAAGGTCCAAGGAACATTGCTATGTCTTTAGATTACCTTCAAATGTCCTGAATAATGGAAACCGAATTTGAGTTTTGTATGGTTTTTTTTGAAATTGTGAACTTACTCTTGAGGCTGTGAAATTCATGGCTTGTGCTAGGTTTGTGCTAAGTACTTATAGGACAATGTATTAGGTCAGAAAAATTGATCACTTGTGTGGAAATTTTGATCTAAAAAGATTCAAAAAGATGGCCTTTTAAAAATCAAATATTTTGCATAAACACTTGCTATTTTGGTATGATTCTCATTACTCTTGTATCAATCAAGTCTAAATGTGATTTAAGACTTTCTAGAAACCAAATCAAAATTAATTTTCATTATTTGATATTTTATTTGAATTTAAAATGATTTTTTAATATAAAAATCATAATAAATAAAAACAAAATGAATAAAATTATGAATAAATCAATTTAATTTCGTGCAAGATGTTTTGATGTGGATTGGGTCATTATTTGGCAAGCCCATTTGGAAAAAATTGGTTTTAGACCTCCATTTTCCTCATAAACCAACCCAAAATTTCCCAACTTTGCAAGGTCACACATCCTTCAATTTTAATGCTATGAGGGTGTTCTTGGACATTTTGGAAAGCTTAAAGAGTCCTCTAAACAACCCCATTGGTTTCATGTCCATATCATTTACCAATCTCAAGTTATTCCCTTTTGAAGTTGTTGACTTTTTGTTGACTTTCAAAAGGACCTGTAATGTCTTAGCCCATAACTTCCAAATGAAGCATTTTTGGGCTTGGCTTGTGAGACACAAAGTTGTAGAGAATTCAATTTCCTTCAAAATGAGCTTTGAGTGGAGACTTGGTGATGAAGCATGTGAAAGTTATGGCTGGTCAAAGTTCAGTTGACTTTTACTAAGAAAACCCTAATTTAGAAACTCCTGATTCTTGATGATCTGAAATCTCCTTGATGAGTCATGATCAACCCTTGATCAAATGATGAATTTTACTTCATATACTTGATGTTGGCAAAAAATCATGAAGTTTGACCTTGGTTTGACCACAGTTGACCTCAGTTTGACTTTTTAACTACTTTGACTGATTTTGACTTAACTGATCATCTGACTGCGCAAACTTTTGAGAAAAGTCTTGAAACTTGTCATGGGGGTTCTTAAACACATATAAGATGTTATGAAGCTCACTTGAAGTCTTGGAAGTCCATTTAGCCTTATTAAAGTCAAAACCCTAGTTTTGGATGCACTGCTTAGGAGGTGCATTGTCTGAGGGCATTGTCAACTCTTCTGACCAATTGTGAACTTTGTGAACCTTGTGAACCATCATAAAATGTCTTGTGAACCTTATGGGAGGTATTGTGAACCTTGTGAACCTTGTGAGCTTCATGAAGTGACTTGTAGACTTCATGAACCTCATGAAAGGTCTTGAAAACATTGTGAATCTTGTGGACCTTGTGAACCTTCTTAGCACACAAAGTCTTGTATTGTGAGGGCAAATTTTGGGGTGCAACAGGTAACTCCATTGGCTTTTACGGTATCTGCGTATTGCACAAAGATCGAAAGATGAAGGTTCGGATCCTCGGTAGGATTTCCGGCGAATTGATTTTGTTGCACGGCTGATATTAACGAAGGTTTTAGTTCGAAATCGTTTCGGTTGATAGCCGGTGCGGCAATGCTTGAATGCGGTTCAGCTTGCGAAGGACTGGCGTAATACTTGAGTGGGTGATTCTGTTCTTCATCCATCTCTACTTCCTTTGATGTTACGACTGGTTTAGGTGAATCTAAATGAAGATCTGGAATATTGTAACTTTTTTCGTAATCGAATATCCGTCTTCTTACGTGTAAGAAGCGTTCCGATTCAGGGATTAGAGGTTGCAAGTCTTCGCTTTTAGAGCGAGTACTTGGCATACACTCAGAAATTAAATTAAATAAATTAAATAGTTGATACCTTAGTCTAGACAATTCTACCTAAAGTGCACTAGTAACTAAATTAAGGTCCCCGGCAACGGTGCCAAAAACTTGATCGGCTAAAGACGTGTCTAATTATGTGTCTAGCGGTATCTTAATTGCAAGTGCACGGCCTATCAAAGTAATATTTAAGATTATCGATCCACAGGGACTCTATGGTTACTTAGTGCTAGATGGACTTCTAGTTTAGCTAAGGTGAAGGGTTGTCACGTTTTTTTGTTGATTTTAAAATATTAAAGGCGGGAATTAAATTTAAGTTTTAATAAAATAATACTAAGGCGGTCGGTATGTAATTATACTAACTTAGGTGGGTTAATCTAACCTAGGCTCGTAAAGGTGTTCACTTAAACTATTCTGTAGAGGTTACCAGTTTAAATACCCTCAACTCACACTCTCGTGGTCTTATCTCAGATCTTACCCCTAAAGCTCTATGCCTGCTCTCGCTAGACCATAAGTGTTTAGAGATAATTTTTGGAAACTTAGTAATTCTAATTTATCTTAAAGCGCTCTCGCTGTGTTTAATTTAAATGCCTAACTTTAGCTATCTGGTTAAAATCTCACACTCTCGTGGTCTTGACCTAACCTAATACTCTTTCCTTACTCTCGTAACGAAAAGGTCGATTTTAATTAAAAAGTATCAGCCAAAATGTTTAGTTATTAATTATTTTTAGCCTATGGTTAATTTTACCGATTAAGTTTGTTTTAACTACATACCGCCCTAAGGTAATTAGCTACTCATTGATGTTGAACCAGACAAAGACAGAAAAACAAATAACAGAATACTCATGGCAGAAAAATAAATAAACAACATAAATATTAAATTTGCAATATAATAAAAACCTGGTTAACAAATATTATAGCAGACTCCTTCTTCCACAGACCGGAAAGCTTGGAGTAATTGGCAGAAATTGAAAATAATGCAAAATCTGAAGGTTTAGAAACAAGTAATTTTTATAAAAATTTCCTGATGTTGGAAATTGTTATAGATTGGGTTTGGATACAATAAGAATGAAAAACTGAAATTAATGCTGAAATAAAAACAGGGTCGTAAAATAAATCGGCAGAGCTTCCGCAGGAAATTGATAGAAAAAAATGCTCTGTAGTTTCTTCCTAAAACTTAAGCTATTTATAGAACAATTAATGGGCTTTGAAATTTGGACTTGTTGCATTGGGCCTTGCTGAAGCAGTGGAGGAAATATAGGAACGTGGCTAAAAAATAGGCAAAAACTTCTTCACGTAACGTATTGACGTGGTCTCAGTCAATAACCTACTTTTTACCTTGTCACGGTCGTGACAAGGTCTTCACGCTCGTGTCCCTTGCATTTTAAGTGTCACGGTCGTGACAAGGTCATCACGACCGTGATTGCTTCTTTTGGGGTGTCACGGTCGTGACACCATGGTGACGACCGTGAGTGCAACAAATTATGCAGTTTTGCAGGCTTCTTCATTTCTTCATCTTTTTATGGTTGTTTTGGTTCCTTTTGCTCTTAATTCATGATTTAGCTCCATATATGATGTACCTGCAAAATGGTAGGAAAAACTCGAGGAATCGGGTGTTAAAACGATGATTATGCGATAAAACGTTAATGAAACTTAGCAATATAATCGATACATTTTCTCGTTATCAATTATCTAAATTTTTAATTTTTAATTTAGTTTAAATTCATTTAACCTTTTAAGATAGTTTTTTTATTAGTTAATTTTAATTGACTATTTCCTTTCTTTACATAATAACATTTAATTTTGGTTTAAAGTTTTTTTAATT
This sequence comes from Lathyrus aphaca, assembly GCA_963966055.1. Taxonomy (NCBI): domain Eukaryota; kingdom Viridiplantae; phylum Streptophyta; class Magnoliopsida; order Fabales; family Fabaceae; genus Lathyrus; species Lathyrus aphaca. Next base: position 404,911,049 of record OZ014519.1, on the reverse strand, counting down.
TTTTTTTTTGAATTTAATTTGGTTTTGTTATTTAATTTAATAAGTTAAACAGGGTCTATTTGGTCTTGCACTCCAAACCCCAACACAGGAAAATGACTTCACATAATTATTGACCAACTCCTGTCCATGGTTGTCCAAAGCAGACCTGCATACCACAAGCCAATAAGCAACAACCTGCACCATTCTGCAAATGAAAATGACATTTCATCACAATCAGACAAAAAAACTAGTACCATAATACTTATTCAACAAGTTTTTACTTTTGAAAAAAAGAAAAGGGGGAGATTGATTAAACACCACTTCGAAAAAACACAACAGTTCCTCATCCTCTCATTCCAACCTTGGGGTTTCAAGAAATTCTACTAAATCTGAAATTAAGACTGCTTATAAAAAGCTTGCCAGGAATTATCATCCGGACGGTTCTGAATGACCTTCAACTCCTTCATCATCCTCTAAATACACTCTTGAACCTAAACAAATCACAGCCCTACAATCCCTCAACATCCCAACCTCAAAAGACCCTTGTTCTCAACCTCCCTTCCACAATGCCTCAACTCTAAACCACCTCCCAACCATCCTTACCGCAGGAAAAAAAAACATCTGTGAACTCTTTATCACCTTCTCACGCTCCATCATGACCCATCTTCATTGATCACAACTCTTCTCCGCCAAAAAACACAATCTCATTTCTCATTACAAAATTTCTATCTCTCAGATTTTTAAGCTTTTTTTTTCCATCACTCTTTCGCAAACTTGTTCACAGAAATGCCTACTGCAACCTTCGACCTAGGAGTCGTTCCCTTCAACCCTGACGGGTGAGCCCCACTCGAATCCACCGCCGCCGACAACAACGTCCCCTTCGCTCCCTTCTCCCGTACTGACAAGCTAGGTCGAATCGCCGATTGGACTCGCAAATTCAACAACCCGACCCGATCCAAAAACCCCGCTGACAAACCATAGCCGACGAACGCCACTGCATCACTGACCCCCACCCTTCATAAACTCCGACCTTCATTGCGAATCTGAAATCCACCGACAGTTGTGCGAGTGAGTGTAAACGAACAGAGTCCGAATCGCGGGTTGTGAGAGCGGAGAGAGAGGTGTGAGACCGCCGAGAGAAAAAAGAATGGAGAGATCAATTGAGAGGTTGAATAAGTGTCGTCGCCGCCGTTAAGGTCGATTGTTTGAGAGGGTGGGTTTCCTCTGAATTTTCCTTGTGAATCGCGTTTCTCTGAAAAAGTTGAAGAAGTTTACGAACGCGTCTGTCCCATTTCCTTTTATTAAAACCTGATTTCTTTTTTTCTTTTTTTTATTTGTTTAAAATTTTCCTTCATAGTCCTTTGGGCTTAGCCCACAAATCAGATTCCATGTTTTCACTACCCACACACCTGTCACGCACGCATACCCCCTCCCTCTTATTTATTTTATTTTGTTTTTATTTTATTTTGTTATGTTTTTTTTACATGGGGTAGGCCCACTCTGAATTCCTTTGCACACATACTGTTTGTTGGTTACACCTCTTATTAAGACGTTGTTTTTACTTCTTACATTTTTTTGTTGTTTCTTTTAAATTCCTATTATCATACCTTATTTGCTCTTCATATTCAAAGTTCATCACTAATACATATTTTAGAAGTTTTTCTACATATGTATTTTTATCTGATATTTTCTTTATTTATTTTGTTTGGGCCAATGATATAACAAAGTTGCGATAAGTCGTTTCCGACTAATCGCGACCAATATTTGGCCATCTTTTATTTATTTATTTCATGAGACTAATTTATTCTTATATCATGATTATTCTATTTAGTATATTTAGTTTATTTATTTTATTCTTACATTTTTTACACAATACTAATTTCTAATGTTTCCAAATATTTTATCGCGCCGACATTTAGCACACACGTAAGTCGATCATTATGCGATCGCCGTCTGCATGTTTTGCGGATTTACAAATTATTTTAACAAGGAATAGAACTCCGGAGACTAGCACTCCGCATGTTCTAGAACGAACTACAACTGGGCTAGCCCCACGCGTATTGTTTCATTCACTCCTTCGTTTCAATCGCATTAATTCTAAAACGTCTAAAAAAACAATTATTCAATTTATTTAATCAATACGGAAACAGAACTCCGGAGTCTAGCACTCCGCACGTTCTAAAATGGACTGCAGCTGGGCTAGCCCCACGCAACGTGGTCCATTCGCCTCCCGTATTTTGAATATAATCACACAAATTAACATACGAAAATGGAGCTCCGGAGTCTAGCACTCCGCACGTTCTGGATTGGATCATTCCTGGGCTAGCCCCACGCGACGTGGTTCAATCACTATTCGTATTTCAAAATATCTCAATCACTTTTTACAAACTAATTTACGAAAAATAGAACTCCGGAGTCCAACACTCCGCACGTTCTAGAATGGACTGCAACCGGGCTAGCCCCACGTAACGTGGTCCATTCGATCTTTCCTATCTTAAAAACAACTTAAAACTTACCAACCAATTTAAATCATTTTCATAATTAATTATCGAAAGACAGGACTCCAGAGTCTAGCATTCCGCACGTTTTGGAATGCAATCGCTCCTGGGCTAGCCCCACGCGACGTGGTTCATTCGCCCTTTCGTTTTAAAACATCTTAACAAAAGTCAAACACATTTTCTCTAAAACGAACATTGTTTAAATCATTCTATCTCGAAAACAAGCTAGCGCTTCAGCCTCCACCGCGAGTATAGGCCAACGCTTAGCAATAGAATGCATTTTAAACAATCGTTCAGTAAAAAACACAAACCGTAGTTGCACGAACTACGAAGCTCTGAATTTCCCATTGCACAAGGGAATACGTAGGCACGGGGATTTTAATCCTTCGCGAGCACCCTAATAAAAAATTTAATTATTTCTCAGTTTAAATCACAATATAAAAAACATTTAATCTTTTTTCCTTCTTAATAATAATAATTTAAAACTTTAAACAAACATATTAACAATCATTTAGAAGACAAAGACTTAAGATCAAACATTTAATCGCATAATTAGCTAAGAGGTTCCCATTGAGTACAATGGACGTGATGGGTGCTAATACCTTCCCCTTGCGTAACCGACTCCCTAACTTAGAATTTGGTTTCGTAAACCATTTCTTATCCTTTATTAGGTTGTATCTATATCTCCCTTTTCTCTCGTAGAATAAATAGAATTAGGTGGCGGCTCTGTTGTTTGTTTTAGGATCGTATTTTTTCGAGGTACGACACTGGGTTTTTTTCTTTTTGGTTTCTTATACAAGGAAGAGGGCGTCACACTAAATCCTTTACCCCTCACTCGACCGGAATACTCAGAAACATTTAGTACTCGACTAAGAATGCTCCTGCAATCCTGATCCTCACCGGTGGTTAAGGATTTAGATAGACTCTCCTTAAATTCATTGAAAAATCGAAAATTATTAGTGGGGATTAAAGACATAATGTTAAAGACATAATGTTATACTTACACATTTCTCATAAATTTGTTGAACGTCTTCACTAGGAACTCCACTCTTTCCCACATGAGCAGCCTTCCACAAAACAGGATTCGGAAGAGATTTTTCTGCACTTTTCTCCTCTTCCAACTACACATTGAAAAAAATAATAAGATCGTCAATTATAACATATTGAGACAATTAATAAGATCATATCATTTATATATAGTTACCATTTGTTGTTGTAAGCGTGCATATCCCTTTCGGCCTTTTCTGTATGGATATGCGAGTTTTTAGGCTCTTTGGCGATTAGTGGCACTCAAATCCTGGATATATAAGTTTAAGTCATATTAGAACAAACTAATGCAAAGACAAACAATTATATAATACAATTAATATACATGAAATTAAAAGATAAACAAGTTTACATTAAATTTTTCGGTTTTCCGTTTGGCTATAAATTTTTTCCATTCTTCCGATGTAATCAAATCCGCATACAATGGTTGAAGTTCTGCTTCAACAAAACGTTTTTGATCATCCCTCAGATATTTGTTTGATGATAAGGCTCAAAATCCCCTATGTCTCTTTCCGGACAATTGGAGACAATACCTTTGTCGGCTTTCATCAATATTAAAGGACCTCTACAAAAAAACATACACATATAAACATAAAATGTGTTAGTATAATTGTGTTAGTATAAGTCAAAAGAAATCTAATAACACATCAATCATGTTTGGTAATCAAGTACATGTATCTCACTCCATATCTTATCTTTACCAGCTTTCAAGAATGGTTTCCTCCAATCATCACTGGTAATTGGAATGCGTTGGTGGACAAGTGAACCAATGTATGAAGCCAACATTGAACCGTTAGGCTCAATTAGTTGGTCCTCATCACTCCGATGTACATCAAATTTCACCCATTTGTCTCTAGCACGGTGAATTGACCTCATTATCGATAACCCTAAAATATGACAGATTTGCAAAGTTGGGGTTTAAGTCTTTCGCACTTGAAATATGTATTGCTTCAGCGACCAAAGTGACACCAATATTTTGCATTGTAATTTTATCATCTTATTCTTTGGTATAAAATGTGTATCCATTAATTGCATATGCGCTATAAGAAAACACAACCAAATTTGGACCATATGCTAAACATCTCAATCTTTCTATTATTGAAGCGGGATCTGAATAATACTTTTCAAAAATGTGACTCTTAAACCAAGGTATGAAACTTCGATTATGCTCTCGTACTATCCAATTTGCATTTCTATTCAGATTTAAAACTCGGAGAACATCCTTGTGCATTTCAACACACGACTCAACTTCATTCTCATTGTACAGAACATACAAATGCACTTGATCCTGTTCGACCCTTGATATTGTCACAACTTCACTCCCAATTAGCTTTTTTCCTGCTTTTTTTCCGACAACATTAGATTTGGGGAGTCCAATTGATTGTACATTGGACAAATATTTAGTACATAACTCAATCGCTTCTTCAACAATGTATCTTTCGACAATACAACCCTCTGGTCGACTTCGGTTTTTCACATACCCTTTTAATATTTTCATATAACGTTCAGCAGGGTAGATCCATCTCATATAAGCCGGTCCACACAATTGTGTCTCTTTCACCAGATGAACAACTAGATAAACCATTATGTCAAAAAAGGAGGGAGGAAAATACATTTCAAGATCACACAAAGTAATAACTATTTCGTTTTGTAATGTTAGTAAGATCGCATGATCGATCACCTTACTGCAAATTGACTTGAAGAAAAAACACAATTTAGTTATTGCGCTTCTTACTTTTTCAGGCAGAATAGAACGTATATCTATTGGTAGAAAATGTTCCATTATAACATGGCAGTCATGCGTCTTCAAACTCTTTAACTTGAGGTCTTTCATAGACACAAGTCTTCTAATATCTGAAGAGTATCCTTTTGGAACTTTAATTTCACTTAGAAACTTACACAATATATTTTTCTCCTTTCTAGATAGAGTATATGCAACAGGTGGTAGATATTTTCGGTTTCCTTTCTTCACGAGACCTAACTCAGTTCTTATCCCCATCGCTACCAAGTCCTTTCTTGCTTTAAGGTCATCCTTAGACTTTCTAGGTATATTGAGTAACGTACCATTAATACTATCAAACACATTTTTTTTCAATATGCATAACATCGAGAAAATGTCTTACATACAACGACTTCCAATATGGCAGTTCAAAAAAATTGACCTCTTCTTCCACCCTTTCTTGACAAGTGTATGTGCAAAAGGCTTGCCAAACTGAGTATTCACATCTTTCACCTTTTCAAAAATTTGATCACCTGTCAATATAGGTGGAGCTCTACTTTGTTCTGTGTCTCCATTGAAGGCTTTTCTCCACCCACGGTAGTGATGTCTCGAATGTAAGAATCTATGATGACCAAGAAAGACATTCTTCTGACCAAACTCCAATCGCGTTGAATCTGTTTTATCTTCACAAATAGGACACGCACATTGACCTTTTATGTTGTACCCTGATAGATTTCCGTATGGTGAAAAATCATTAATTGTTCCAAACAACATCGCCCTCAAGTTAAAACTTTCTTTCCTATACCCATCATAAACCTCAACATTGTTCTCCCACAAAAACTTTAAATCTTCGATTAAGGGTGCCAAGTATACGTCTATATCATTCCCTGGTTGTCTAGGCCCAAAAATTAACATAGATAACATCATGCACTTACGCTTCATACATAGCCATGTAGGTAGGTTATAAAGAATTAAAATCACATGCCAAGTGCTATGTGAGATACTTTAAAGACTGTGTGGGTTCATTTCATCAATAGATAATGTCAAGCGAAGGCTTCTTGCTTCTTTTCCAAATTCAGGATAATCATCATCAATTTTCATCCACTGTGGTGAATCTGCCGGATGTCGAAACTTTCCATCAATAATTATTTCATCTGCATGCCAAGTCAAGTGTCTTGAATCGGTTCCACTACGAAACATGTGTCTAAATCTCGGAATTATAGGAAAATACCATAAGACTTTTGTTGGAGACAACTTCTTCTTATATCGAGAGATACAGCATTTAGGACACTCATTTAACAATGCATACTCGTTTCGAAACAAGACGCAATCGTTTGGACAAGCATGTATCTTATCATAGCTCATGCCAATAGAGCACACCATCTTTTTGGCCTCATATGTTCGATTAGGAAGAACATTATCCTATGGAAGCATCTCTTTCATAAGGGCCAATAACTCTTTGAAACTTTTATCCGACCATTTATTGCCCTCCTTTAAGTTGTACAACTTTAATACCGCAGACAAACTTGTGAATTTAGTGCAACCATTATACAACGGTTTCTCTGCATCGCTTACCAACCTCTTAAACATTTAAGGACAATCCTTAAGATCATCTTCAAGTGCTTCTGCAATCTCTTCGACTCAATCATAATCGTATCTATCTGTGCCATTATCGTTTGAAGCATATGTCATCTTATCCCCCGGTTCAACATTCTCGTTACTTTTCTCACCATGCAAATCCCAACATGTATAACTTCGATCAATTTCATGCCTCAGTAAATGCGATAACAGCTGACTCGTGTTAACCCGACCGACAAAACAACAATCCAAGCACAAACATTTCATTCGACTGGGGTTTTCGACGCGCGCAACAGCAAACTTAACAAATTCCTTGACCCCATTCTCGTACTCTTTCGTCAATCAATTTGAAAACATCCATTTCTTATCCATAGTTACACTAATTAAACTAAACAAAAACAAAAATAAAAATAAAAAAAGCAAATATACCTGTAGAGATGTAAACAACTTCTAGACCTCACCTCAAAATCTAGATGTAAACAACTTCTAGACCTCACCTCAAAATCTACCTTCAATTTACATAAAAAATGAAGATTATTAGAAGTTAATACCGTTTCATAAAAAAATGTTGTATAGTATCAGCACATAAATATAGTATCATAAAACAGGACCGGCGTACCACGAAAGCATATTCACATAAAAATACAGAAACTGAAATGTTGTACTTGTACCACGCAAGCATAGCATAGTCTGGTTGGTAATATTTCACACAAGATCTTAGTAGATGTAAACTAATTGTCAATATTCATTGTTTAAAAAACAAATGTGTAGCATGTTGTCATCCATAGGTGACAAGAAGCATTGATACAAAATGTCGAACAAAAGACAATACTAAACACATATCAGTAGGTTTGTTTGACGAGCACATATTAGTAGGTTTTGTTTGACAATGCTACTTCATCTTCCTTTCAACTCACAACAACAAATTTTCATTCACTCACTATCATTATTAGTGTTTTTCATAAAATGGGAGGCAAAAACAGGCAAAGAAAATCTTCATCTTTTCTATCTATTTTCAACATTTTCAAGAACGACAACAACAAAAACAACAATGAATAGTATCAGCTAGAACAACAACAACAACAACGTACAACAACAACAACAAAACCACGTACCTCAACAACAACAATGAGTAACGAACGACGAAATCAACAACAACAATGATAATCTTCAGCAATGAGCACGATCAACGAACAATGAACAATGACGATCAACGAACAATGACAAAAACAATTATGAAAGCAAGAACGAAAGCAAGAAAATGAGTAAAAAAGGGTTTAAGAACGAAAGCGATTATGGTTTCTGAATAAGAAAATTATTAGAAACGTTTTATATTTTAATAAATGATTGACTTTAGAGAACTCTTTTTATAAAAAGCGACTTCTAAGGTCTTTTGATAGTTTTACCTTAGAGGATGCTTTTTGTTAAAAGCGCTTTCTAAGGTCTCTAAAATAATGTAAAATAAAATATTTTAATAAATAACCTTAGAGAGCGCTTTCACTGGAAAGCGCTTTCTAAAGTTGAAAATATAAAAAAGTATATAAAAATGAGTCTGGGGCGAGGGGGATTTGAACCCCAGACCCAAAGCATTCACATAAACCTCATTGACCAGCGGTGCTACGCCCTCATCCATTTGTATATATTAATTAACATATTTTAAAATATATATTAATATAATTTGTATATTTTAATTAATATATTTTAAATTATATATTAATATAATTTGAATATATTAATTAATATATTTTAAATTATATATTAAAATAATTTTTATATATTAATTAATATATTTTAAATTGTTAATTATTATAATATCTATATATTAATTAATATATTTTAAATTATTAGTTAATATAATTTGTATATATTAATTGATATATTTTAAATTATATATTAATATAATTTGTATATATTAATTAATAAATTTTAAATTATATATTAATATAATTTGTATATAATAATTAATATATTTTATATATTTAAATATATTATTTGAATATATTAATAAATTACATGAATATATTATTTAAATGTATTATTTAAATATATTATTTGAATATATTATTTCAATATCTTATTTGAATATATTAATTTGTATATATTAATTAATATATTTTAAATATTTAAATATATTAATATAATTTAATTAAAACATATATATTTAAATATATTATTTGAATAAATATAAATATAATTTTTTTTTGTAAAAATTATAAATATAAATATAATTTAAAATATAATAAAATATAATTTAATATGATTTAATATATTAATTATATTTTGATATATTAATATAATTTCAAATATATTTTAAATTAATATATTTTAAATTATATATTAATATAATTTTAATATATTAAATATAATTTTAATAAATTAAAATGTTTGTATTTAAAACATATATTTGAATAATTATAAATATAATTTAAAATAAATTAAAATTTAATTTAATATGATTTAAATGTATTAAATATAATTTGATATATTAATATAATTTAAAATTCCTTTCCCTACCTAAAGTGCGTGAGTTCGATCCCCCATTTTGTCATATTTTGTGATTCTTTATATGGTTCAGTAAAATTGTGCCAAGCAAAAAAGACAGCGTTTTTGTTAGAAAGCGTTGCTATAGGTCTTTTGTAAAATAATTTAAATTAAAGTGCTTGCTTAAATTATACCTTAGAAAGCGCTTTAGGAGAAAATGCTCTCTAAAGTGGTCACCTTAGAAAGCGCTTTCTAAAAACGCTGTCTAATGTGCCCTTTAGAGAGTGATCGCTCGACTATATATCTAAAGGATTGTATCTACAAGTGCAAGTCGTACGTGTAGTTTTAAAGATTATCGATCCCTCAGAGACTTAAAAATCAATCTAACGTTATCTAGTATTACGGTGTAAAGCTAAGGCTAATTATTTCTTTTGGTTGGTTTATGGTAGATATAATTAGATCTAAAGTTTAATTAATGAATAATAATGATATATCCGTATGTGACTCGTTAATCGTCGGGAATTCAATCAAATATCAGTTAAGGCTTGTATGCTAAAATACTTTTTAGTGGAAAATGTTCATTTAAAAATCCTTGTCTCAAACTCTCGTTCTATTGATTTAGATTGAATTCCTAAAGTCCTATGCCTGCTCTCGCTAGCCCACAAGTGTTTAGAAATTCTTTTTGAAAATAAATAAATCCCAATTAATTTTAAATCTTCAAAATCTCTCTCTATTGAATTTAGAATAAATGCTTAATCTCAGTTATCCGGTTAAATTCTTAAACTCTCGCTCTATCGAATTTTACCTTAATTACTTCCTTATTCTCATAACAAAAAGTATTAAATTAATTCAAGAGATCTCGGCCTAATTTATAAATTAGTAAAATAATTAATACTGATTTTAATTGAATTCCTCCCGATTAATTTGTTTACATACTGATATATATAAAAATTAGCTAGACATATTAAATAAAATAATAATGCAAGAACATAATAATTTAATTAAGCTAATCATAATTATTAAAACAAGCATACAGAAATTAAATAAACAAATAAAATTAGAACCTGAATAATATTCTTCAATAATAATTTGTAGTAGAATTTGGATCCGATACAGACTTGCTTGAAAATAAATCGTACTGAATTGTGGAAAAAAAATACTAAACTAGAAATAAAAACTGGAATCTAAAAGCTTGAAATTTGGAGCTGGAAATCTGTCCCGAAAACTATAGCAATTGATGGTATATAATCATAACAATTGGATTTTTGTTGAGAAAAATTAGGAGTGAATGGGCCTTGGAGAGACTGGATTCCGCGCGTGAGAAGAGGGTGCCGGAAAGACCGGACAAAGAAATAGGATAGAGTGGTCTGCGCCACCTCTCCCTCATTCAAGGAGTGGCCTGCGCCACGTGATGAGAGAAAAGGGGGTGGTGGGCGCCACACCCCATGGCATGCGCCATGTGTGTGTGGTAGGCCCCACCACCTTTATTTTTTTCTTTTCTTTTTCTTTTCTTCTCTTTCTATTTTCTTCTTCAATTTTCTTTTGTATTTTCTTTTCTTCATTTTTCTTCACTTTTCTTCATTTTTCGACTTTTTTCCAACCGACTCGATTATCTGAAATAATAAATAAATATAGTAAATAACGAGAATAAATTCGGGAAAATTTAATAAAACATATTATTTATTCATGTAAGTCAATCCAAAAACACGATATAATTTCGCGTTATCAAATTCCCCCACACTTAAACCTTTGCTTGTCCTCAAGCAAAAATGAAACAATCTAAGCGCTAGTTTAGATTAGACACGAGTATCATAGACATCAGTTAAAAATATAAGTATTGTGTATTAATACTAATGATACCGTAATGACAATTTTTTTAATCTCGAAAGATAATCGAGAACTCCTATCCTATACAGACAAATCTGAATCATGTTATTATATCTCGACCCACACACCTCTCTTTCATTCTAACGCAATCACATTAAGCCTGTTATCCCTTCACACTCATGGTAGGATAGCCTATTAGTGACTATGATCTCATTTTCATCAATTTTTTTCTTTTGCACATATCAATAAAATAAAGAATTTTACACCGTTGGGCTAAATGATCGGGGAAGGATCACCTAACTTAGAAGGAGAATTTCTTTTCATTCATTCATTTTTTTCCTCTTGATTTATTCTTTTAACTTTGAGATCATACACTTATTTGCATCGGCTTCCTACTTAGTGTGTGCTTAGGATGGTGCTGACTTCTATTATAAACTAATAAAGAGGGTGGTTTTAGCATAATAAGTATTCAAATTCATCTGCATAATCAAGGGGTTCAAGGTGTAAGGACGGTACCGATACTATCAACATTTTTCCTAAGTCTTTCTAGACTAGCCTGTTTCTAGCATCGTGTCATTTCTAAAAAATATTTTTATTTTTTTATTTTATGGCTTAAGAAAATTGGGTAAATCTGATTTGAAGCAGAAATTACGTGAAATGGCTCGACTGAACATGAATTATTTTTTTATTAGCTAATAAATGCAAAATTTAAAATTCTACCTAGAAAGCAAAAATTAAAAAGCAATAAATTTCCTCCCCCACACTTAAGTCGAGCATTGTCCCCAATGCGTCAAAATAAGGTGGAAAAAGGAAAGTGGAACCTGTGATGTTAGCTACCCACGACTGCCTCTGCCTCGTGTTCGTCTGACATTTCTTGAAGTGCCCACGTCTGTATTTTCTTCTTCTGTCTGAAAGGACATGCCGACCATTCCGTGGATTAGCTCTGCCATACGGTTCTGTCCTTGTTGCATTTGGTTCAGGATTTGCAGCATGTTGTTCTGATGAGCATACATCTCGTTTTGTTGAGCATACATCTGGTTTTGTTGCTGCAGCAACAATGCTTGTTGAGTTGTTAGATTTTGTATTCTCTGGTCTCTCAAGGCATTTGCTTCGCCTTGTCGCATCAACTCATGGAGAACTCCTTCAAGACCTTCATGTGGCTCTTCCTCTGGTCTCCTAGGGACTCGCCTTGTAAAAGTACCTGCAACATAATCAGAAGAAAATGGTGCATCTTGTGCGGGTGGGTTAGTTTCATCATTAGCCCCGCCAGCGACATCATTCGTCGGAATGTGTGCGGGGCGTGTGTCAAAATAGAGGAAATTTCTTTCGTTGGTCACGTCAGTGCGACTCGGGTTCGGTAGAATAAAGCCCGTTAACACTTTATTATCTATCAAAAGCTCGTAATTTCCATCTCTACGTGGTTTTACTAGTTTCATATTCCTCGCCGTATTTAAATCAATTGTTTCGACGAGGTTTGTTTCCATTGTAGAGAAATTTGCTTCGAGTCCTAAGGCTCTAGCAATTGTTGTAATAAGACCGCCAAAGGATATAGGACCTTTGCCTGCGGTTACAGTTTTCATATGATGCAGAATAAACAGGACATGATTTATTTAATAGATGCAAAAGCAGCCATGAGATACATCAATTCTCGTTCATTTACCTTACTCATATTAGACCGGCAAAAAACAGTTGTAGCTAAAATCTGACAAAAATAACGAATAGTCGGGTTGTGAATAAGGGTGGCTCTAACACCATCTATATTCTGTAAGAACGTTCCCGTTATGGCTTTCCAAAACATTTTATAAGAGTTTACCCATTGTTCCCCTGTCGGCATTTCATAGCGCACACCCTCCCCTACTGGAAATTTCAACAAAACAGCTAACTGATCAAAAGTGTAAGTGTAACTTTCATTAAACATTCTAAAACATGTTGTTTTATTTTCATCATCAATAATTAATGAGCTTAAAAATTCAGCGGTTAGCCGAATATAGACAGGATCACGGTAAGACAAAAAGTTTTTTAGATAAATTCTTTCGAGCAGTAAATCTACATTGTCTTTTAATCCTAATGTTTCTAAGCAAATGATATCGGCATACCTGGTGGGTTCTATACCCCGGTCGAGAAGACTTCTAAATAAATCGGCTTGGGCATGGTTTCTGAAAAGGATACGAGATCCTTGATTTTGCTCCATAATTTCTTTCCTTGCTTTCTAACACTTTGTTTATAAAAATTTATAGTAGAAAAAATCTTTTGAGTGTAAGAAATATGTAGAGGTATTTATAGGAGTGGAGAATTAAATAGGGGTATTTGGTAATTATTTTTGGAGGTAAATTTTGAATTTTGAAATTTGAATTTTTGAATTTGAATTTGTTCATGACAAATGTCATGTTGCATGGTGATTTATTATGCATGAAGTACACTTGTAGATGGCTAGTGTAAGTGATGAGACTAGTGCATGCAAAGTAGATGGCATGTGATAAAGTGGAATGGTTGCATGTGGTAAAGCAAAATGCAGTAAGAATAATATGGTTTTTAATAATAATGAGAAAAGTTTTTCATAAAACAAAATAAAGACAAATTAAATTACATGTGGCCCCCACCACCTTTGGATGCATGGCGCAGGCCATGCTTTGGTTTTTAGGGGAGCATGGCGCAAGCCATGCTTGAGAAAGGGGGGGCATGGCGCAGGCCATGCTTTGTGGGGGGGGGGGGGGGTTAATGAATTTTTTTGTTTATTTTTATAATGTGGTATAGTTTGATATTTATTTATTTATTATTTAGATATATATATATATATATATATATATATATTGTGAAATTTATTTTTATATAACCTGGATAGTATATTAAATAAGACAATGTGAAATCTTATACTATACTGGCAGATAAAATAAAGACAGATTAATAAATAAATAAATACTGAAACAAAAAAAACTGCAATTAAAATTTAATGTAAGAAAAAATATGAAATGATAAAATAAATTCTGATGAGAAAAGTGAAACAAATATTGAAATGGTAAAATAAATTCTCATGAGAAAACTAAAAATCCTAATTAATTTCCTTCCCCCATACTTAAACCGGGCAATGTCCTCATTGGCCAAGCATGCGAGTTGGAATAAAGATAGAAAGAAAAACTAAATTCTAACCACGGTTATCGTTATTGTTAGTTAGACCGACATAGAATAAAAGCTGATGAAAATTATCCAGCTGCTCAGTGACAATATCCATGAAACCTGAAAAAATCCATTCGCAAAGCATTAATGTTTGTATTAATGTGATCAAGTTGATTTTCTAGAGCGGCGATGGCGGCAGTGTGGTTAGCCGGTGGGTTAACAGGTATCTCAGGTGGTATTGAATCGGCATCGGATATATAATGGTCATAGACTTCAGATATCATAGGTGATTCAGGAGGCGAAGGAGGGGCAATGGGAATGCTTAAGTCATATAACCAATTATTTCTATTGTGCAGGCTGGTCCTTTCATGGTTAGGTAAGGTGAAAAGATGGACAATTTCATTATTAATCAGTAGGTCAAAGGTGTCAAGTCCGAGGTTTCCTATGATTCTATGGTCAAAGCAAAAATCAATATTCATAGGACGGATCGCACCTAAGGGGTGTATTTGGTTTAGTTGCCATCGTAGGCCAATTTTATTTGCTATCATAGTCACTAGGCCACCTATGGGGATAGCTATACGAGTGTTTTGAATGAGGCGGACGAAACTAACTATCATTAAGATAGCTCCATTAACAGGTCTGTCTAGGGAAGTACAGTAAAGGATAAATAGCTCGTCTCGTGATACAGAGGTATTATTCTCCTCTTTTCCAAAAAGGGTATGGGCTAGGAATTTATGAAAGTAATGCAAAGCATGGTTATGAATAATCTCTGAAAACATATCATAAGGTTCAGCCCCATCATTCCCTGTAATGGTACCCCAGAAATCGTTCAGTGCATGGTTCATTAGTAACTCCTCCCGAGTAGCAGTGAAAACATCAGGGCCATTAGGAAACCCTAGAAGTTCCGCAAACTCTCTATGGTTGAAGGAAAAATCAATATTGAACATCCTAAAGGTAATTAATCCTTTGTTAATTCCTAGATCATGGTTAGGTAAGTGGACTAGTGAGCTCAAAAACTCTAGTGTAAGTTGACGATAGGTGTTAAACCTTCGTCGAATAAGTGCAGCATCCCACCCTATCTGACTGTAAAGAAAATAGACACTATCTTTGATGCCTAACTTAGTTAAATTGGGCTCATCATGATAAATGGTCAGTGTCATAGATCTTTGTAATAAAGCTTCAAATCTTCTTCGATGTGCTCTTCCCTTGAAAATAATGTTCGTGTTGTCTACTAGATCCATAACTAATGTTAGAGCTTAGCTAAATAGTTAGCCTGTAAGTAAGTAAACAACGCGAAAAAGGTTAGTAGGAAGAGATGAAATTAATAATACCGTAGTTTAGTTAGATAGGATTAAAACAAATAATAAACATAAATAATTTAAAAAGTGAGAAAAAGAACAAAAACAAGAATAGAGAATCAACAAAAATTTAAATAAAGATAATAAGTCTAAAAAATGTGGGTTGCCTTCCACCAAGCGCTTCGTTTAAGGTCAAGGGCTCGACCGAGCGTTTTTAGGGGTTAATCACTTGAGTGAGCGGGCAACTCATTGAGTAAGAGACTAGTTACGTAATCGCAGTTTTCGACCATGTGATAGTGCTTAAGGCGTTGATCGTTTACTATAAATGGGTCGCCCGATTTTCTTTTGATTTCAATGGCTCCGCTAGGAAAAACTTTAGTAATAAGAAATGGCTCAGCCCATCTGGAACGCAGTTTACCCGGAAAAAGCTTCAATCTTGAATTAAATAAAAGCACAGCATTGCCTTCGTTAAACTCCTTTTTGGAGATACGCCGATCATGCCATTTTTTAGTTCGTTCTTTATAAATTTTGGCGTTCTCATAAGCATCTAGTCTGAGCTCTTCTAATTCATGGAGATCTAAGATTCGTTTTTCTCCTGCAGCTGATGAGTCTAAATTTAGGGTTTTAATAGCCCAATAAGTTTTGTGTTCTAATTCAACTGGAAGGTGACATGACTTTCCGTAAACTAACTTAAAGGGGGTAGTTCCTATCGGGGTTTTAAAAGCGGTTCTATACGCCCATAAAGCTTCTTGTAATTTAGACGACCAATCTTTCCTAGAGATAGCAACAATTTTCTCTAATATTTCTTTTATTTCTCTGTTGGAAACCTCTACTTGTCCACTTGTTTGTGGATGATAAGGTGTTGCAACTCGGTGCCTAACTCCATACTTCAATAACAATTTCTCAAAGATTTTGGATATAAAATGTGATCCACCGTCACTTATGACTAGTCTTGGTACACCGAATCTCGGAAATATCACATTCTTAAATAATTTAATTACTACTCGTGTATCATTTGTCGGAGAAGCTATAGCCTCGATCCATTTTGATACATAATCAACGGCGACGAGTATGTATTTATTACCAAAAGAAGATGGGAAAGGTCCCATGAAATCTATTCCCCATACGTCGAAGACTTCTACTTCTAGGATGCCTTTCAGCGGCATCTCATCACGTCTAGAAATGTTTCCAGTGCGTTGACATTGGTCACAATTAATAACTGCAATATGGACGTCTTTCCATAGATTAAGCCAGAAGAGGCCAGCTTGTAAGATTTTAGCACAAGTTTTTGAAGTGCTCGCATGTCCACCATAAGGGGCGGAATGATAATGAGCTATTATGCTTTCTATTTCATCTTCTGGAACACATCGACGGAAAATACCATTGGCACCTCTTTTGAAAAGAAGTGGTTCATCCCAATAGTAATGTTTAAGGTCGTGAAAGAATTTTTTCTTTTGTTGGTAAGTTAGATCGGGTGGAAGTACTCCAGCTGCAAGGTAGTTAACAAAGTCAGCAAACCATGGTATTCCCATAGTTATAACTTCTTTAGTTTTTGGTTTGTTTGGATCTAGTTGGGCCAGATCGCTTCTTATCTGTGCTACAAGTTGTTCATATAGAAAATCATCATTAATAGGAAGTCGTTCTAGTTTAATACCTTCTAATCTAGATAAATGGTCTGCTACAACGTTCTCAGAACCTTTCTTATCCTTGATTTCTAAATCGAATTCTTGCAAAAGTAGAATCCACCTTAAAAGTCTAGGCTTGACAACCTTTTTAGTCAGTAAGTACCTAATAGCTGTGTGGTCTGTGTAAACAATTATTTTTGCTCCTACTAAGTAAGAACGAAATTTATCAAGAGCAAACACAACAGCTAGAAGTTCCTTTTCTGTTGTGGCGTAGTTCATTTGGGCAGGATCTAAGGTTCTACTTGCGTAATATATTGCGTGAAGCTTCTTATCCCTTCTTTGTCCCAAAACTGCACCTATGGCATAATCGTTTGCATCACACATGATTTCAAATGGTAATCTCCAATCCGGAGGTTGCATGATAGGTGCAGAAATGAGATCCGTTTTTAGCTGTTCAAACGCTTTTTGGCATTTTTCATCAAAGATAAAGTCAGCGTCTTTCATTAATAAACCAGTTAGAGGTTTTATAATTTTTGAGAAATCCTTAATAAATCGTCGGTAGAAACCGGCGTGTCCTAAAAAACTTCTTATTTCTCGTACCGTTTTCGGAGGTTGAAGATTTTCTATGATTTCAATCTTGGCTTTATCAACCTCAATTCCTTTTTCTGAAACAACGTGTCCTAGTACGATTCCTTGTTGGACCATAAAATGACACTTCTCCCAGTTTAATACGAGATTTACTTTTACGCACCTTTCGAGTACCATTTCTAGGTTTGATAGATATTCTTCAAAGCTTTGCCCACAGACGGAAAAATCGTCCATAAATACTTCCATAATGTCATCTATAAAATCAGCGGAAATTGACATCATGCACCTTTGAAATGTTGCAGGGGCGTTGCATAGTCCGAATGGCATTCGTCGGTATGCGAACGTACCATAAGGGCAAGTGAAGGTGGTTTTTTCTTGGTCATCGGGATGAATAGGGATTTGAAAAAATCCTGATTAACCGTCTAAATAACAGAAGTAAGAATGTTTAGCCAATCGTTCTAGCATTTGATCAATAAACGGTAGTGGGAAATGGTCTTTTCGAGTGGCTTTATTTAGTTTTCTATAGTCAATACACATTCTGCTTCCCGTAACAACTCTTTGTGTTATGAATTCACCTTTTGCGTTCTTAATCACTGTAACACCTCCTTTCTTTGGTACTACATGTACTGGGCTGACCCATTGGCTGTCTGAAATAGGATATATGATTCCGGCTTCAAGTAACTTTTTCACTTCGTCTTTTACCACAGTACTTAAGTTTGGGTTGATCCTCCTCTGGTGTTCTCTAGAAGACTTACAATCTTCCTCTAGCATGATTCTATGGATACAGATGGAAGGGCTTATCCCTTTCAAGTCAGAAATGTTGTATCCTAAAGCTGTTGGGTATTTCTTTAGAACATCTAAAAGCTTCTTAGTTTCGAGCGTTCCTAAACTAGAATTTACTATCACTGGTCGCTTACATTCGATGTCTAGGAATTCATATCTTAAGTTCCTAGGTAAGGTTTTTAACTCTGAATAAGTTTCTTTAGGTCCTGGCATATGATCTGGTGTGAGTGCTAAGCTTTCACTTAGACTATTATCTTGATATGGTTTTTGCCAGTCGCCATCTTCGAGAATCAGAAGGATTTGAATTTTCATAATTTCAGAATAAGTAGTTTCTTTCATTCCCATATCTCTTACACACTCGTCAATGACATCTAATAAATAACATGTGTCCTCTATAGCTGGTGATTGTAAGAATTGCGTTAAAATAAATTCAACTTTTTCTTCACCTACCTCAAAGGTTAGATTTCCTTTCTTTACATCTATAATGGCTCCAGCGGTAGCTAAGAATGGTCTTCCTAGTATAATAGGGGTAGTGGAGTCTTCAGTGATGTCCATGATTATAAAATCAGTAGGAATGTAGAATTGACCTATCTGTACTGGAACATTTTCTAGTACGCCTACAGGATATTTAATAGAGCAGTCGGCTAATTGAACATACATTTTTATAGGTCTTAATTCTCCCATATCGAGCCTTTTGCAAATTGTTAAGGGCATAACATTGATAATGGCTCCTAAATCGCATAGATCTTTGTCAATGACGAATTTTCCAATTACACAGGGTATGGAGAAACTACCTGGGTCTTTTAGCTTAGGATGCATGTTATTTTGAATTATTGCGCTACACTCAGCAGTCAGTGTAACTGTTTCATTATCTTCGATCTTTTTCTTATTGGTCAAGATTTCTTTAAGGAATTTGGCATATGAGGGCATTTGAGTGATTGCTTCTGTAAACGGTATCGTGATGTTTAATTGTTTCAGAAGTTCAACAAATTTCTTAAATTGACCTGCAGTTTTAGAGTTGCCAAGTCTTTGAGGATAAGGGATAAGAGGTTTATAAGGTGGTGGAGGTACATATGGTTCTTCTTTCTCCACGACTTCTCGATTATGTTCTCCTTTATCTCAGTATCACTTTCCTTCTCAGTTGGTGTATCCTGCTTTTGGTACATGGCTGGGTTTTGAAGTCTAGGATCGGCGGGTTCATCTAATTTCTTTCCGCTTCTCAATATTACCGCATTTGCATGTCCTTTTGGATTTGGTTGAGGTTGACCAGGAAATACGCCAGCTGGGGCAGCAGTTGGTGCTTGTTGTTGAGCTACTTGTGAAATCTGAGTTTCAAGCATTTTTTATGGGTAGCCAGAGCATCAACTTTGTTTGCCAATTGCTTTATTTGTTCACTAGTGTGTACATTTTGATTCAGGAACTCCTTGTTTGTTTGAGTTTGGGTAGCTATGAAACTTTCCATCATTAGTTCAAGGTTCGATTTTCTTGGGACATTAGGAGCATTCATGGCGGTCTTCTGATATCCTGGTGGTGTAGCCGGCGCTTGACCAGGTGCATATAAAGCATTGTTATTCTTGTAGGAAAAATTTGGATGATTCTTCCAACCTGGGTTATATGTGTTGGAGTAGGGATTTCCTTGAGCATAATTCACTTGGTATGGGGGAGTCAGGGCCAAAAGTTAACAATCAGGGGTAGCATGTCCTGAGACTCCGCATATCTCACAGTTTGGTGCAACGGCAGCCACGGTGGTTGTTGGTGATATGGCCAAGTTATCGATATTTTGAGCGAGAGCTTCGAATTTAGCATTCACTTGATCAATATTACTTACTTCATACATACCTCCCTTTGTTGGTTTCTCCGTCGCGACTCTTTCGATTCCCCACTGATAGTGATTCTGAGCCATACTCTCGATAAGTGCATAAGCATCATTATATTCTTTGTCCATTAGTGCGCCGCCTGCGGCAGCGTCAATTTTCATTCTCGTGTTGTACAAGAGTCAGTATGGATGACCATCCATTCTACTAATCTGTGATGTGGACAAAGTCTCAGCATATCTTTGTAGCGTTCCCAAGATTCAAAAAGATATTCGTTTTCCTTTTGCTTAAATCTGTTGATTTGAGCTCTCAGCATAGTCGTCTTGCTAGGTGGAAAATATCTTGTTAAGAAGACTTTCGTTAACTCCTCCCACGTAGTAACTGAGTTCGAGGGTAGAGATTGAAGCCATGCTCTTGCTCTATCTCGCAACGAGAAAGGAAAAAGACGTAGTCTAATTGCTTCTTGGGTGACACCATTAGCTTTTACTGTGTCTGCATATTGCACGAAAATTGATAAATGTAAATTCGGGTCCTCGTTAGGATTTCCGGCGAATTGGTTATGTTGCATGACTGATATCAGTGATGGTTTCAACTCGAAATCATTCCGGTTGATAGCGGGTGCGACAATGCTACTGCGAGGTTCACCTTGTGACAAAATAACATAATACTTGAGTGGATGAGTTGGTTCCTCCCCGGCCATCTCAGCTTCCTTTGAGGTTCCAACTGGTTCTTCGACTGATTCAGATGAATGAGCTAGAAGATCTGGGATGTTATACTTCCGCTGGTATTCTGCTATACGGCGTTTCAAATGTAAAAAACGTTATAATTCAGCGACTGGTGGTTGCAAGTCTTTGCCTTGAGAGCGAGTACTTGGCATACAATCGATGAAATAGGAATTTAGGAAAATAAATGGTTTACCTTAGTCTATACGGTGTAACACTGGAGTTACGATATCGACTTAATTAACTCCCCGGCAACGGCGCCAAAAACTTGATCGCTCGACTATATATCTAAAGGATTGTATCTGCAAGTGCACAATCGTACGTGTAGTTTTAAAGATTATCGATCCCTCAGAGACTTAAAAATCGATCTAACGTTATCTAGTATTACGGTGTAAAGCTAAGGCTAATTGTTTCTTTTGGTTGGTTTATGCTAGATATAATTAGATCTAAAGTTTAATTAATGAATAATAATGATAAATCCGTATGTGACTCGTTAATCGTCGGGAATTCAATCAAATATCAGTTAAGGCTTGTATGCTAAAATACTTTTCAGTGGAAAATGTTCATTTAAAAATCCTTGTCTCAAACTCCCGCTCTATTAATTTAGATTGAATTCCTAAAGTCCTATGCCTGCTCTTGCTAGCCCACAAGTGTTTAGAAATTCTTTTTGAAAATAAATAAATCTCAATTAATTTTAAATCCTCAAACTCTCGCTCTATTGAATTTAGAACAAATGCCTAATCTCAGCTATCCGGTTAAATCCTCAAACTCTCGCTCTATCGAATTTTACCTTAATTACTTCCTTATTCTCATAACAAAAAGTATTAAATTAATTCAAGAAATATCGGCCTAATTTATAAATTAGTAAAATAATTAATACTGATTTTAATTGAATTCCTCCCGATTAATTTGTCTACATACTGATATATATAAAAATTAGTTAGACATATTAAATAAAATAATAATGCAAGAACATAATAATTTAATTAAGCTAATCATAATTATTAAAACAAGCATACATAAATTAAATAAACAATTTAAATTAAAACCTGAATAATATTCTTCAATAATAATTTGTAGTAGAATTTGGATCCGATACAGACTTGCTTGAAAATAAATCGTACTGAATTGTGAAAAAAAAATACTAAACTAGAAATAAAAACTGAAATCTAAAAGCTTGAAATTTGGAGCTAGAAATCTGTCTCGGAAACTATGTTGAGAAAAATTAGGAGTGAATGGGCCTTGGAGAGAGCGCCACACCCCATGGCCTGCGCCATGTGTGTGTGGTGGCACCCACCACCTTTATTTTTTTTTTCTTTTCTTCTTTCTTTTCTTCTCTTTCTATTTTCTTCTTCAATTTTCTTTTCTTTATTTTTCTTCACTTTTCTCCACTTTCTTCATTTTTCGACTTTTTTCCAACCGACTCGATTATCTGAAATAATAAATAAATATAGTAAATAACGGAATAAATTCGGGAAAATTTAATAAAACATATTATTTATTCATGTAAGTCAAGCCAAAAACACGATATAATTTCGCGTTATCAGAGAATATTTTTTTGAGTGAATTTTCAAGTGACATATAACAGCGCTTTTCATTAAAAATGATGTCTTTTGTGTGCTGCGAAAAGCCATTTTTGGCGTAAGGGATATTGGTGAGTTATTGGAAAAGAAAAAGATTTCTCCAATAATTTTTTGGATAATCCTTGTGAATTAGAAAAGAAAAATAAAAATTTGTCCCGAATTTTTAATTAATCATTGCAAATCAGTAGAAGAAAAAAAGAGCTATAAACCAAAATTTTCAAGAACAAAAAAATATAAACAATCATATAGTTAGACAACTCAAAAATATTCTTGTCCAATATTTAGTTAGGATAACAAATATGAGTTTATATATTAAGTAGTAAAAAATAGTTAATTTATTTATTAATATTTATAAGTATTACATATTTTATTTATTCTAATAGTTGAGAAATTAGTTACATACTTTATATATTGTAGTAGTTGAGAAATTAATGTTACATATTTATTAATGTTATATATTTTATTTATTTTTAGTTAAGAAATTAGTTTCATAAATTTTATAATACAATTATATTAAAATAATCCTTATAATTTAAAATATGATTTATAAAACGAATAAAAACCCCTAAGAGTAATTAATATTTATTTCATATTTTATTTTTCATATAATTTTATTTCATATCATTATAAATTTTGATATAATTTTTTTCATATAATTTTTTTTCTTCATATTATCATAAATTTCATTTAATGTCATTTATTTTAGATAATGATATCAAATATATATGCCATCTTTATTAATAATGAGAAGATTGTAAATTAAGTATTATTTAATATCATATATTATTTATCTAAAAATAATATTTTTAAATATTATTATAATTATTATTATAAGAAACAAATGTTAATTAATTTTATAATAAAAAAGATAGAATAAATATCTATGGTCACCGTGAAACATATTTGTTTTAAGAAAATAAAAATAAAAATATTCGCACGAATATTGGTATCTAATGCTCATTTGATCACATATTTTTTAAAAACGATCGATGATTTTATATTTATTTTATATTTAAATCAATAGTTTAAGTTTTTCGTTTTATATTTTTTATACTTAAATCAAATTTTTATTTATTAGCAGTATAAAATATAAAGATTTATAGTCATATAATATTCATTAATTAAAAAAAAAAATTATATTTATAGAAAATTAAATGATATTTTTCCCGTGACTTCGCATGGGTAATAGTTTGTCAATGTCATTTTTTTAGTATTTTTATAAATACTAAAGTTATTCTCGTAAAAAAAAACGATTAACATTCACTCATTAATTTAAAAATATTTTATTTTATATATATATATATATATATATATATATATATATATATATATATATATATATATATATATATATATATATATTTCCCTTATTTAATCAATAACATATAATTGTGAAAATTTTCTCTTATTTTACTTGATGAATAAGTATTTAATATATTGTAAATACGTTCGATTGATTAAAAAATAACACATTTTTCAGATAGCACATTTTTCCCTATATTTAAATTAAATTAAAAATATATTGGAAAAGAAAAAGATTTATCCCGTTTTTTAGACAGATCTATAAAACCACAAAATTTTCGAGAATAAACCAATCTAAACAATCATATAGTTAGATAATTCTAAAATATAGTTAATTTATTTATTAATATTTATAAGTATTACATATTTTATTTATTGTAGTAGTTGAGAAATTAGCTACATATTTTATATTTTGTAGTAGTTGAGAAATTAATATTACATATTTATTAATGTTACATATTTTATTTATTGTTAGTTGAAAAATTAGTTACATAAATTTTATAATACAATTATATTAAAATAATCCTTATATTTTAAAATATGGTTTATAAAACGAATAAAACCATTAAGAAAAATTAATATTTATTTCATATTTTATTTTTCATATAATTTTATTTCATATCATCATAAATTTTGATATAAGCTTTTTTCATATAATTTTATTTCTTATTATCATAAATTTCATTTAATATCATTTATTTTAGATAATTATATCAAATATATATGTCATCTTTATTAATAATAACAAAATTTTAAATTAAGTATTATTTAATATCATATATTATTTATCGAATAAAAATAATATTTTTAATTATTATTATTATTATTATTATTAGAAACAAATATTAATTAATTTTAATTGACCTTTTATATTTCACTAATTTAGGTTAATTCAAGTTACTAATACGTTGTAACCATATACCTGAATTTTTGATACCTGAATTTTTGATCTAATAAAATTACTATTTTTAATTATTATTTTTATTATTAAAGACAGATATTAATTAATTTTCCTGACCTTTTATATTCCACGGATGAAGTATAATTCAAGTTGGATGTTTTCTCAAAATAATATTTTATAAAAATATATTTTATTTCTCTTAAATCAATTAAGAGAAATACATTACATTTCAATGATTTATATACAATTGATATGGTTTTAATTATCAAAGACTACTAAATTAAGAGAAATACATCTCAATAATTAATATAGATAATTAATATAGTTGTAAATAATTCCTTAACACAGGTACTACATAATATATTAGGCTACAACAATCACTATGTTAAAAAAATTCTGCATTACAAACCAAATTATACTATGTATCTGTTCATAAGCTAAGAAATTGATAAATTGAATATCAATTACGCGTAAGCTATTTCTATAACAAAAATAATAAATTAAAATTATTTTACAAAAAATATAATATGTTTAAAATAATAAAACCTGATAATCTAAACCAAAACAAAAAAAATGAATTAAATCGATTTAAAACAAAATAAATCTAAAAATAATTTGAACAAAACACTTTTTTAACCTTATAGGCACTTAAACACTTTATTAATCTTACAGACACTTAAAGACTTTATTAACCTTATTGACACTTTGATATTATACCATCAGTGATGATATAAACAAAAAAACCAAAACTCGTAAAAAAAATAGTTGATTTGGGTAGATAATTTTCACCCATTAAAAAAACTATATTAATTATTGGAGATGTCTTTGACGCACTCAAAAGGTCTAACCATTAAAATAAGGAAGCAATCTAAAAAAATTAGGGTGTGGAGAGAAATTAGGATTTTGATATAGAAATATATTCAACACACAAATCTAAAGAAAGTTGAGAGAAAGAGATGAAATCAAGAGGGAAGAATAGAAAGAGGAAGATAGATTTTGTGGGTTAATAAAGGAGAGTGTAGAAAACTAAAATTGGAAATGAGAGTGTATGAAACATAAATTGGTTACAGTGATAAAGGGAGAAAGATAAACCAACATTGGAAATCAAAACATTGAAAGGTTAAAGTGAAAGCCAACATTGGAAATAGTAGAATATCGTGATAAGTCATGTAGCAGTAATGACGCATGAAAAACAAATGAGTTCAAGTTTTGTTTTCCAATAAAAAATTATCTCATTTTAAATAGAAATTAGAATATATAAAGAATAGAGTTATGGTGTGCAATGAAAGTATCCACGTGACATTCTTTGGGAGCAGAGAGGTAGAATTGTCTTTTATAAAATATCTTATGTTCTTATATGTAGATCATCCAAAATGTTGTTGTTGTAGACTTTCAATTTATGATTTAATAGTGATATTTATAATTTAACAAAATGTATTCAATTTTCATTATATTTTTAATGACAATTCTTTTAATATAATATTTTAAAATTTATCATGGATCTTCAAATCATTACATTTTTTTTTGTTTTGATTTTATAATTTTACAAAATTTTAATTTATTAATCTTATTTTATATTTTAAATAACACATGATTTATTTTATATAATCATTTGAAGTTTATTAATTTTATTTTGATTATAAATTCGTTCAGGTATACATTTTTATGGTTTAAAAAATACATTAAATTTATATTATATTTTTAATGTCAATTAGTTTAATATAATCTCTTAAAATTTATTATATGAATCCTCAAATCAATAAATGTTTTTACGTTTTAATTTTATAAAATATAAATTTATTAACTTCATTTTATATTTTGAATAAAACATAATTTATTTTATATATATATATATATATATATATATATATATATATATATATATATATATATATATATATATATATATATATATATATATATATATATATATATATAAAATTTATTTTATATTTATATATTTAAAAAGTCAAGAGCATTAGTATTATTTTTAAATTATCACGATTCAATAGATAATAAAGCAACACACAAATGAGTTTTTTGACAGACAAATATTTTGGCATAGAAATTTATTTTTTATGTTTATCTATTTACCTTTTAGCTTATTTTCCTCCCACCTACATGGTCCTTTCCTTTGAGTTTGATAAAGTGATATTCTCCCGGGGAAAAATAGAACCAAAAAAAAATTAAAATTTTGAAATTAATTATTTAATTATTTATTAAAGATCAACTTTTATTATTTATCCGGGATCGGGGATCTTCATTCAAGTATAATCTTAAACATTTCTTAACCATATGAGCTCACAAAACCTCACAAGTTCGAACTCATTCCCAAAAAAATATCCATAAAAAAGTAATAATATGATTTTAAATGTCAAATGTAGTCATTCTTTGACAATGTAGTCATTCTTTAAATTGTCAATACATCTTAAATGTCCATATCTATCATTGTAGAAAACTATATAAATACTTGTGATGCTCTTCTTGCTTGCTTATGCTTTCTCTTTAAGAAAAGTTGACTATTTATATTTCCTTATCTTTATGTAAGTGTTTGCGAAAATATGTTTTTTTGGGTGATTCATGTTCCGAGACATGATATTGTAAAATAATTCTTTATTGTATTTTTAAGACTCTTGATCTAATTTACATTTTGTAAAAATATTAATCAAAATTAGCATTTTATGATTTATCATTTTCTTTTAAAAACGAATGTCAATCGTCTATGAGTGATAAGTGTCAAAATACGTTAAATACATAGGTATTTATTGACTTGTTTTATAAGCAATCAATAAATAAATTTTAAAAAAACCTTAATTTATCGAGAAAAAAATATAATAAAACGTTTGTATGAACTTTTTAATAGTGCATTTATTAAGTAAAAGCAAAAAGGACCAAGAAAACACAAAAAAACAAACAAAATGCATCATTCAAGCTCCAAAGCTCACTTAGCCAATAATAAGGCCTTAAAGCTCGCTAAACCAAAAAACAAATGCACCAAAGCTCACTTATCAAGAACATGGCCTCAAAGCTCACTAAGCATTAAAAACGCACCAAAGATCCCTAATGGAGCTTAAGGCGGGTTTAGCGAGGTAAGGTGGTTTATGACTTCAGAGCTCACAAATTCAATTATGTACGCAATGTATTCATCTTATCTGCTTCAATGCATGTGGTTTTATCTTCCTATTTTTCCTTATTCAAAATACTAGAGACTAGTATGTTATTTATAAGAAAACTAACACACTAAGCTAATGAGACAATTGGATCCATAACAAAAGACTCAATTAAATAATAACATGCGAGCGGACTTCGACGACAGACTAAACTTAGAGTTCGTTCTAATATCTCACAAATCTCCACCTTGGAACAAACTCTACAACATCAAGGAAACAATTAAACATACACACTAGAACTGACTTCGACTACAATATATATAACTTCTGCACTAGCATGTGAATCAACTTCAACTTCATGCTAAAATACAAAATAAAATACAAAATACAAAATAAAAATATTTTCATAAAAAGAATTTTATAAAACTTCCTATTTGAAAAAAAGAAAAAGCATAATGTATTTTTACCCGTAAATAAATACAAAAATTATATTACATCAAATTTTATCTAAATTCAATATAAACATACCAATTGTTTTAGCATTGATAATAAAATATATTTATCATTATTATATTAAAGATAACATTTAATACATTAATTTCAATAATAAAATAGAATTAGAGTATTTTAATTAATATTGAATAATAACAAATTAAATAGTTAAATAAATTTGAGATATATAAATGAAAAATATAATTAACTTCTAAAATTCCAAATAACATATTTCATTTCTTTCTTTGTATAGAAATATATAGTTAACACAATTAACACGGATAAAAGTCAAGTCACTGTTAGACATAATTTAAATAAATAAATCCAAAAATAAATAAGTTTTAAATAAAAAATAAAGAATTTAAAAATAATGTTATTTTAGTCTAATTTTTTTTTATGATGGTTGGATAAATTTTTTTACATTAATTTTGATATTTATTAAAGATAAACTCTATTAGTTGGAATAAAAACATACCAATACTTTATATTTATATCTTGATAAAAAAATATTATTCAGTGTTACTAATTTTAAAAATATCATATATCAATAGAGTTTAATTGCTATGCACTACTGTCAATTCATTGATATCATCCGTTTGCATTATTTTATTTATTTTTAAATTAAAAGTCAAAGTTGTTCCAACATCCAACGACTATGATTCACTGACAGTGTAAAACTGCTTTACACTGTCAGTGCATTCCAATTAAATTCATATCAATATCATCATAATTGTATATTAAAAATTATTATTGTGAGTCTATAAATAGATCACACATATTGTAATTCAGTTCAAGAAATATATAAAACATAAAACGGAAGAATTCAACTCAAAATTATCTCTACCAATCAATGTAAATATTAAACTCTAACGGGAAATATCAAACAGAAAAAATGCATTTGTGCATCAGTCCTCCCAAGACAAAATATCAGAAAAAACATGCAAGCAAAAATGATAGAAGTATGCTATGATCCTTAATGTTACTAAATCTTGGGTTTAAGGACTTGTTAATTGAATACCACAAATTTTTTAGTAGTGACGATGTCAATTCCATTCCAAATTTATTATGATTAATTTGTCTGTCACACGACTACTTATGTAATAACATTTCATTGACATGAATATTAATAGATACCATCTATAGAACAATAACGTGAACCTAGTAAGATTGATATACATATATAAAAGTATCTATAGAACAAAAAATGAACCCAGTAAGATTGATATACAAATACAAAAGTAAATCCTAAACAAATAGATTGCTGATCAATATATTTCATAAAGGATATAGTGGTGAGTGATGACTTTACAATGCACTTTATTAATGAATTTCCGACAGAATAAAGTAATGGACATGTTAATACAAAGAAGGGGATGTCAATCTTAAATATACATTCTCCGACTCTTGTACTTGTTACATAAATTCATCCATTCTATAGCTTCGAGATAGCATATTGCTTCTTCTTGGTCCAAGTTTGATGAAAGATCAACGATCTTATGAACCTATCACAATATATCAATACAAATCAAAATAATATTCTCCCAGCTTTCATTATTACCCTAGCTAAAGCTTTAATAGACCTTCACATTCCAATGCCTTTCACTAATGACTTGTGCTAGGTCAAGACATCAGCAACTGTGTGGGTGGATGTGGGGAGAGAGACCGCTTCTCACTTGTTTTTTGAGTGTTCCATCTTTGCAGGTATTTGGCAGCTTACCTTAAAGTGGGTAGGAGTCTCGACATCACTTCATATAGGCAGCTGGGAGCACAACACTCAATTTGAAACTATTATTGGATACGGCAGAGCGATAACAAAAAAAGTTAGAGTAATTTGGTTCGCAGGAATATGGTGTATATGGAAGGCGAGAAATAACTATATATTCAAGAACAAAGTCACGTCTACGGAGCAAATATTTGAGAACATCCAAAGATTATTGTGGATATGGCTGAAGAACAAATACAAATATCCAAGATTCGACTTGGCCCAATGGTACACGAATCCTAGGATTGTCCTAGGATGGAAAGAATAAGGTGGTGATTCTTTAGTCCTTGCCTTGTGGTTATGAGGTGCAAGATTTACCCAAGGGGAGCTGGGATAGGGCAGTTATGAGGTGGTCAGGCTATCGAAGCATTTGCATGAAATCCTTTATAGATTGGTGATTTCCTTGATGGTTGGAAGTGGGGTTCGATTTTGCTGCTACGCGGTAATATCTGTCGTACCTCGAAAAAATACGATCCTAAAACAAACAACAGAGTCGCCGCCTAATTCTATTTATTCTACGAGAGAAAAGGGAGATATAGACACAACCTATATGGGATAAGAAATGGTCAACGTAACCACTAATCTAAGTTCGGGAGTCAGTTACGCAAGGGGAAGGTATTAAGCACCCCTCACGTCCGTTGTACTCAACGGGAACCTCTTAGTCTAATTTGCGATTAAATGTTAACTTGTCTTATTGTCTTCTTTTTGTTAATATTGATTTTAAGGAAATGTTTTAATTATTATTATTGTGAATATGACGAGGACAGGTTAATATTTTTTATTATTGTGCTCGCGAAGGATTAAAATCCCCGTGCCTACATATTCCCTTGTGCAATGGGAAAGTCAGAGCTCCGTAGTTCGTGCAACTACGGTTTGTGGTTTTTAATTGAAAGACTTGTTTGAAAATGCATTCTACTGCTAAGCGTTGGCTTATACTTGCGGTGGAGGTTGAAGCGCTAGCTTGTTTGTAAGATCGAAAGATTCAAACAATGTTCGCTTAGAGGAAAAATATTTGACCTTTATTAAGGTGTTTTAAACGAGAGGGCAAATGAACCACAACGCGTGGGGCTAGCCCAGGAGTGATTGCATTCAAGAACGTGCGGAGTGCTAGACTCCGGAGTTCAGTTACTCGCTGATTAATTAAGGAAAATAGTTTGCATTGGTTGGTAATTTTTAAGTTGTATTTAAGTATGAAAGAGTGAATGAGTCACGTCGCGTGGGGCTAGCCCAGGAATGATTACATTCAAGAACGTGCGGAGTGCTAGACTCCGGAGTTCAATTACTCGCTGATTAATTTTTTTAAATCAAAATATTGGGTATACAAGAGGTTAAATGAATCACGTCACGTGGGGCTAGCCCAGGAGATATTCATTTTAGAACGTGCGGAATGCTAGA
The DNA here is from genome assembly GCA_963966055.1 of Lathyrus aphaca. NCBI lineage: Eukaryota > Viridiplantae > Streptophyta > Magnoliopsida > Fabales > Fabaceae > Lathyrus > Lathyrus aphaca. Next base: position 404,879,430 of record OZ014519.1, on the reverse strand, counting down.
CTCCGGAGCTCTATTCTCTTTGTAATTAATTTTTAAATCAAAGTATTTGATAGCGGTCACATGAATGGCCGACTTACGTGTGTGCGAAATGTAAACGTATGTTGTTTCTTTTTAAATACTCTATTTGGCGTTGGACCAAACAAAAACTTGTTTTTTTGAAATAATTGTCTTAGCGCGAGTGTATTCACTTTTAATTTGGCAAGTTATAACTGAGTTGAGAAATGACAAACGAGTCCACTACGAATCATACATTGCCATCACACGATCAAACAATGGATAAAACCAAAAAAACACAAACATATACATAATTAAATGGATGAAATCATAAAATAAAAATAAGAATATATCCTTTTTTGAGAAAATAGTTATTAAACTAAATAAATTAACTAAATTAAGATTATTAATAGAAAGTATTTAGAAAAATTATATTTTTTGTTAAGGTTATAAGTTAGAAAAGAAAAGAAAGGTTAATAAATGGACTAAAACAAAACAAATGGGCCAAGTCAGGGAAGGAAAGGGGGTGCCGGAAAAAAAAAAGATACTAGGCCCTGTTGAAGAAAGCACAGGGGAAGCCGGCCGGGTCGGGTCAGACCCAGATCCGGTTCGGTGGGTCTCAAAAACGCTAAAAAAGGGGGGAGGAAATTAGGGTTACGAGTGGCCACTCTCTTCTTAACCTAAACAGGAAAAAGGAAAAAACCTCACCCTCACCAAACTTCATCTCAAGTCCCCGGAAAAAAAATCTCTCGCTAACCTTCCGTCTCATTTGTTCCTTTTCTAACTACTACCCTCCTTCACCATCAACAATCCTCTCAAACGGCCTTCAACAACCGAAAGAACAAATAACTCGAATCTCTCTGTTTTTCAATGAAGAAGTTGTTTTCTCACCGATCAATCAAACGACAGTGACAACAAGTGAAAGGAAAAGACGAGAAGACTTACAATCGGAAAAAATTTCGGAGACGAGCTTTCGAACCACCGCCTTCAAACACGGTTATGGCAAGGTAAAAACGGTTTTCTTCTAGGTTTGCTTCTACTCCTGAGCCCTTGCTTCGAAATTTTGTTTAACGCTTTTCTTCCAAAGAAAAATCTTCCGCCTCTTCCTTTTTTTAACCTAAATCCCCCTTTTATAATGCAGCAAATTAGGGTTTCTGGCTTTGAAAAGATGGAGGATCCCTCTCTTTTGTGCTAACCTCCATCCTGCCTTTACTCTGTGCATAGGAGCTTTTTGCCGATTTCGTGAATGTGTTGGTTTTCGTGGCCTGCTGAGTTTCTGTACGTACCTTTGTCAGAACACTTTTGACTTAGTTTCCCTGGTTTGAAATGAACTGAACTAATTCAGTTTGGATTGAATCAGTTTGCTCTCCTTTTTTTTTACCACAAACTTTCATTTTTACCGCTTGTTACTTTTTCACTACTATATCTTACACTGGCTTTGGCTCGAACTTGTTTTTGCAGGTGAAGGTTCAAAGTTATCAACTTCTATATCTCATGGAGCCTTGAGACAAAACTTGGAGTTAGTGAAGCCAAAGGAGAAGGTAAGACATGAAGCAACTTTAATAACTCATCAGCTTTTATTTTTATGATTAGACATTTGATGCTTGGTCTAGATTTTTGATCAGTTATCAGCATTGGTCTCCTTACCCTGTCTTGTGTTTCGCCAAGCCGAACTTGTATCTTCAAGCGTTTTGCTGTTGTTCTTTTTCCAACACGAAATGTCTCGGATAAATTTTATAATGTTATGGGGATTGTCGTGATATGCCTTTACTATTTCCATTTCTTCCTTCACTGTGAAGTTGAACTAACCATTTTTTCTTTTTGGATGCAAACATGTTGGAGTGTGGCTCGTGACATACGGAGGGTAAGAAATTTGCTGATGGTGTCTCGTTTGAGCATGCATTGAGGATGATTGCAGAGATTGCACCCGTTAAGGTATCTATTGAAGTCATTGTTGTTGCTGACTTCGTAACCTTTGGCTTTTACCATTTCTATCTCAAATCGTGTCCTAAAACATGTGTTGATTCAAATGCAGGTATTATTCGGTGATGAATTGGAATTCTGTGAGGAGTGTTTTCAATCCTTTGAACGGTTATACCATTCGAGTGGAACTCTGTTATCATCCTGTCCACGACAGATTCCCAAGGCATTGTGGGATGAAACTGATTGAACAAATCTTATGAAAATCACCTCATCAATCAACCAATTATCAAGGTAATTTCTAAAATAGGTTTTCTGCTTCATGACAATCACATTCTATTCCTTTGAACTTCTATTCTTCATTCCAATTATAGGGCTTCCTCTTTTTTTAACATCAATTCTTTCTTTGATACTGAATCTCTAAATATGGTTCTGAACTTGTTTTTTCATGCTGCCTTGTAGATTGGAATAAAATAAACATTGTTGTTGTTGAAGCTGAGGCTAAGTTACCGATTAATACGCAACTGGTTTGAAATCCGGTTGGAAACAAATGCATCGCCATTTGATAGCTTGTTGAGATGATTGCGACTAATATTGTCATCATTGTTGGTGACGAGGCCATGGCCGGAAAGGGTTGCAATTGGGGTTGATTTGATTGGGTTTGTCTGGCGCAGAGAGGATTGGAGGTTTGAATTGAAGCCTTCAGCGGTAGTGGCAATGAAACTGTGAATTAAACCTTACACTTCGAAATTCCTTGAGTTTAGGCCATGTATTTTCTAAGCTTAGGACTTTGTAGATTCTTAATCAATTTTGTAACCACTACTTTGTATACATAATCTTGAATTTGCATTGTAATAATCGTGACCATCAATATGCACACATCTTTCCTCACTTAAACTCTTCTCATTTTTTTTGTTTTTCTTATTTCTTTTTTTACAAGAGTCTTGGATGACAACTTAAGCAACAAAAAAAATCTCAATCTTACGAATTGGTGAGGAAAGCACCTAGCAACAATCCTTCCAATAATTTGAGGCCAACAAATTAGAATCATAAAACAACATGGAACAAGATCTTAAAACACTTTAAAAAAAATCTAATCGCAAAAGGCTAATTTGAAATTCAATATGAAATAAATTTGCAAAGTCTTGGGGACGTTTTAAAGCCTTGATCCAAAACCCTGTTTTAAAATTGATTTGGCAAAGACCCGAGTTGAGGAAAGCTTAAGACTCTTTGAAATAATATTACATTTCGTGTGAACAACCAAGCGATTACTTAATAGTAACGAAACGGGCCTAAAGAACGAGTGGCTTTCCATAACCATCTTAATTGCTTGAATTTGGCTTGCCGGGATCAATCTTAAATTCCATTCATCAGTGCACACACATTTGACCTGATGAGCAAACCTGCACCTTGGCTTAAAATTGGATCTGGACAATAAAGGAAATGAAAGCAACAAAACAAAATTTTGGCATTTCCAAAAGGATAAGCAATGCACACATGTAATATTAAATGTTATGCACATGATGCAAATAGAGACACAATCTAGCATATAGATACCGCTCACTGTTTATTATGTTAAATATATAATTTAATATAATTACCAACGTTACGAAATCCTACAGGGTCACACACATAAGGACAGTTTGATGAGAGATAGAGAAATCAAAGGAACACCGTAAGGTACGGTGCACTTAAGTGAAAATAGAAATTCGGATAATATAATAATAATTATTGTTATTTTATAATGGTTATAAAATAATAATAAAATAAATATATTTATTATAATAATAGTTATTATAATAATATATAATATTATTATGGATCATGTGAATTGGGCTTTTAGCCCGCAGCCCACAAGAGAGTCTATAAAAGGAACCCTTGTGATGAAGCTTTCACTTGATGCAATTTCGTTTTTGATTCTCTTTTCTCACTCAAATAATTCCGTTCGTAAGCAGCTAGCACTGTGACCGGAAGCTGTTCGTGTGGACTGAGTAGAGGCGTTGCACTTCATCAACGCTTGTGATCGCTGCATCAAAGATCTGAATCGCCACAAAGAGGTAACGATTCTATCACTGACCATGCTCATTCGTAAGGATCACTAAAGGAAATTTTTGTTTTCCGCTGCGTTTAGATCGCAATTTTCCTTCAGTGGTATCAGAGCCACTTACGAAACCATGGATCTGATAGCTGTTAAATTTCCGTCTTTTCTGTATTTGATTCGATTAAAACACAGAATGAATTTAACAATAAACGATTAATTAAATTTGGCATCTGTTGTGTACGATTTGGATGATTGATGTTGATTATGCTTCAGAAACCGACATTAGTATGGTGAAGTTGTGCGATACATTGATCATCCATAGGTTACACAATTAGATCGATCACTTTTATATAAGATATAAGAAATTCTGATGCAAAGATGGTATATGGGATATACTGTTTTGATTTCATCCATTCAATCACATAAGGATTGTAATTCTTTTGAAAGATCATCATTTTCATTCGCTTCGGAATCCGACGTTAGTATGGTGAAGCAATGACATGTTGATCTATCATATTGAGTTATCAATCGAGTTGTGTTTGACGGCATGAAATTGTTGCATTAGGATTAATGGCAGTACAAGTGTTGTATTGCCGCAGACTTTTCCGGTTGGGGTTGTAAATGCACAAAAGTTGTGCAGGAAACGACGTGAAATACAATGAAGTGTTCATAAAATTTTTCGTCGGGGCGCTGCCCCTAACAACCCCGCAAGGAGGCGCTGCCCCCTTGACCCCCGGCTAAGTCTGCAAAGTGTGATCAATCAGCCGAAATTTAATTTAGTTTATTTAATTATCGGAATTTTAAACTAATAATAAAAGTGTGTTTATTATTATTTATTTGTGGTGATCAGTTATGGCCTTAGTTTATCCTTTATTATTGTTTTGGGATTTTTAAATACGGCCTGCGTGTCGTGCCTCTCTCTCTCAATCTCTTTATGTAACTTCTTTTCTCATCTCACTCCCTCGTATGTAAAACGAGTTTTCTTATATGTAATGTAATATTATGTTATGAAGAAAAAAGAAGTATTCAATATTAAAGGAGGATAACCTTGGAGATCATGCTTGGAGAAGCTTAGATCGTTATTAGGTTAGCTTAGGTTCTCTCATTGGCTTGAGAGAACAATTGCGTTAGGGGCCATAATTGTATCTTTTTATATGTATGTTGATGCATGTAATTGTATGTTGATGCATGTGAGAGACATTTTGCATGTTAAGCAGGTGAGATCAAACTAATAACAAATTCCCTCAAAATTAAATATTAAGTTTATGCTTTCCAATTTTTAGCACTCATCAAGACTAGTATCGAGCATTGTAGGTTTCGCCTACGCGAGGTGCATGTTCTATATTAGTAAGGTGTGATGGGATAATTGTAATATCCAATTGCTAAAACAATGGGTCAAACTTAACTAAACAAATTATAATAAGATTATACATGTTTAGAAGCAAGAATTGGGAATGATTCATGTGATGGATCAGAATAAGGAGTTATTCACCCAATTGAAAATATTCGAGAGTTGTATGAGATACAATTGGAAGGAGTTCCTACCTAAATAACTTAGTTTTGTGTAATCAGCCTAACGCTGACTTAAAACAAAGTGAAACATGGATCTCGACCCACTAGAAAGTCTTCCAACGGGATTTTCCGAATCAAATGATGAGGGTCATTTGTTTTGAATAAAATAGTGGGAGCATATTTGATTAAAGGCCTAATTAAATATGTTGTTTTTAATGATACTTATATTTTCATATTTCTCTTGTAGATTACCATGACAACAAACACATCGAACAATATTTTGCGATCCATCCTAGATAAGGAAAAATTGTCTGGGACAAATTTCCTGGATTGGCACCGTAATCTGAGGATTGTCCTCAAGCACGATAAGAAGCTGTATGTCTTGGAGACACCAGTTCCTGAGGAGGAACCTCCTAGTTCTGCACCAAAGGCAGAAAGAGATGCTTATAAGAAGCATTTCGATGATGCCAATGAAACCGCTTGCCTCATGCTTGCTACCATGAACTCTGAGTTGCAAAAGCAACACGAGAACATGTCTGCGTTCGATATGATCGGACATCTGAAAATGCTTTATCAAGAGCAAGCAAGAAATGAGAGGTTTCAGGTTTCAAAGTCCCTTTTTAACAGCAAGTTAGCTGAGGGAGCCCCTGTAAGTCCCCATGTACTCAAGATGATTGGGTATGTGGAGAACCTTGACAGATTAGGGTTTCCCCTTGGAAAAGAACTTGCGATTGATCTGATCTTGCAATCGTTGCCAGAGAGCTTCAGTCAGTTTGTCCTGAATTTCAATATGAATGACTTGGACAAAAGTCTTCCAGAACTGCTAGGCATGTTGAGAACTGCTGAGCAGAATATGAAGACAAAAGGGAAATCCATTCTGATGGTCAGTAATGGAAAGAAACAGAACAAGAGGCCCATCAAACAGGGTGGTAGAGGGAAAGGCAAGGAAGTTGCCAAACCCAAACCCACTCCTCCTGTTTTGAAGCCTAGTGGAGGAATAGCAAAGGAGGGCACTTGCTTCCATTGCGGTAAGACCGGACATTGGAAGAGAAATTGCCCAAAGTACCTGGAAGATAAGAATAATGGAGTAGAGACTTCAAATTCAGGTATTTTTGTTATTGAAATTAATTTATCTACTTCTGCATCATGGGTATTAGATACTGGATGCGGTTCTCACATTTGTACTAATGTGCAGGGGCTAAAAAGGAGTAGAGATTTGGCAAAAGGTGAAGTTGACCTACGAGTTGGCAATGGAGCAAAGGTTGTTGCTTTAGCTGTAGGAACTTATGTTTTAACTTTACCTAGTGGTTTAATAATTCAGTTAGAGAACTGTTATTATGTACCTGCAATTAGCAGGAATATTATTTCCGTTTCTTGTTTGGACAAGTTTGGTTTTTCATTCATAATAAAGAACAATTGTTGCTCCATTTATTTGAATGATATATTCTATGCTACTGCAAAAATGAATAATGGACTATATGTCCTTGATCTTGAAATGCCAATTTATAACATTAATACTAAAAGGTTGAAACCTAATGAGTTGAATCCAACTTACCTTTGGCACTGTCGATTAGGCCACATAAATGAGAAACGCATTTCCAAACTCCATAAAGATGGACTCTTGGACTCTTTTGATTATGAATCATATGAGACATGCAGATCTTGTTTAATTGGAAAGATGACAAAGTCCCCATTCACAGGAAAAGGTGAAAGGGCTAATGATCTTTTGACACTCATACATAATGATGTATGTGGACCACTGAACATACCAGCCAGAGGAGGTTTTCAGTACTTCATCACTTTTACTGATGACTTCAGTAGATACGGATATGTGTATTTAATGAAACACAAATCTGAGTCTTTTGAAAAGTTCAAGGAATTCAAGAATGAAGTACAAAACCAACTAGGTAAGAATATTAAAGTTCTTCGATCAGATCGAGGCGGTGAATATTTAAGCCTAGAATTTGATGACCATCTAAAAGAGTATGGGATTCTATCCCAACTTACTCCTCCTGGAACACCACAATGGAATGGTGTATCTAAGAGAAGAAATCGAACCTTGTTAGACATGGTCCGATCCATGATGAGTCACGCCGATCTTCCAAACTCCTTTTGGGGACATGCATTATTAACAGCAGCTTACACACTTAACCATGTTCCATCCAAAAAGGTTGATAAGACACCATATGAGATATGGAGTGGTAAGAAACCACATATGTCTTACATGAAGATTTGGGGTTGCGAAGTTTACGTCAAACGACAAATTTCAACCAAGCTTGAGCCCAAATCTGACAAATGCTTATTTGTGGGGTATCCTAAAGAAACAAGAGGATATTACTTCTACAATCCTTCTGAGGGCAAAGTGTTTGTCGCTCGAACTGGAGTCTTTCTGGAAAGGGATTTTATTTCCAAAGGAAACAGTGGGAGGAAAATAGAGCTTGAAGAAATTCAAGAATCACAAAACATTGAAACACCTATGGAGGAACTAGAGCAGGAAACACAAGTAGTTGTGGAAGAGCAACCTGCTCAAGTAGAACAAGACCAGCGTAGGTCAAGCAGGATACGTCACCAACCTGAGAGATATGGATATCTCATAAGTGATCAGGGTGATGTATTACTCATGGATCAAGATGAGCCTGTGACCTACAAAGAGGCCATAACTGGTCCTGAGTCTGAGAAGTGGCTAGAAGCCATGAAATCTGAAATGGATTCCATGTACACAAACCAGGTTTGGACCTTGGTAGAACCTCCTATAGGAGTTAACCCTATAGGATGCAAGTGGGTCTTCAAGAAGAAGACTGACATGGATGGTAAGGTACATACCTATAAATCAAGACTGGTTGCAAAAGGCTATAAACAAATTCATGGGGTTGACTATGATGAAACCTTTTCACCAGTTGCAATGCTTAAATCTGTTCGAATTTTACTTGCCATTGCTGCATATCATGATTATGAAATATGGAAGATGGATGTCAAAACTGCTTTCCTTAATGGGAATCTTCTTGAGGATGTGTACATGACACAACCTGAAGGATTTGACATACCACAAGATGCCCAAAAGATATGCAAGTTACAGCGATCAATCTATGGATTGAAGCAAGCTTCCAGAAGCTGGAATCTTCGTTTTGATGAAACCGTAAAACAATATGGATTCATCAAAAATGAAGATGAACCTTGTGTCTACAAGAAGGTTAGTGGGAGCATGATCGTGTTTCTGGTATTATATGTAGATGACATATTACTCATTGGAAACGATGTCCCTATCTTGCAACAAGTGAAGACTTGGTTAGGGAATTGTTTTTCTATGAAAGACCTAGGTGAAGCAGCCTATATATTAGGAATTAGGATCTATAGAGATAGATCACAAAAACTGCTTGGCCTAAGTCAGAGTACATACATAGATAAAGTGTTGAGACGCTTTAATATGCATGATTCCAAGAAAGGATTCATACCTATGCAACATGGTCTGTGTTTATCAAAAACACAATCCCCTTCAACTAAGGAAGAAAGGGATCGCATGAATAAGATTCCATATGCATCTGCAATAGGATCTATCATGTATGCCATGTTATGTACTCGACCAGATGTCTCGTATGCATTAAGTGCAACGAGTAGGTACCAATCTGATCCCGGTGATGCTCACTGGGTAGCTGTCAAGAATATCCTTAAGTACTTGAGAAGGACTAAGGATTCATTCTTGATATATGGAGGTCAGGAAGAGCTTGATGTAATTGGTTACACTGATGCTAGCTTCCAGACAGATAAGGATGATTTTAGATCACAATCTGGTTATGTGTTCTGTCTCAATGGTGGCGCTGTGAGCTGGAAAAGTTCAAAGCAAGAAACAGTTGCTGATTCTACAACTGAGGCCGAGTATATTGCTGCCTCAAATGCAGCAAAGGAAGCTGTTTGGATCAAGAAGTTCATTAGTGAACTTGGCATAGTCCCTAGCATTGTGGATCCCATTGGTTTATATTGTGATAACAATGGTGCTATCGCACAAGCTAAGGAGCCTAGATCTCACCAACGATCCAAACACATACTTAGGCGTTATCACCTCATTCGAGAGATAATCGATCGGGGAGATGTGAAGATATGCAGAGTACCTACACTTGACAATATCGCTGACCCATTAACAAAGCCTCTTGCGCAACAGAAGCATGATGGTCATACTAGATCTATGGGTATTAAGGGTATGCCTAATTGGCTCTAGTGCTAGTGGGAGATTGTTGGTGTAAGCCCTAGAGGCCAATACTTTTTGGTACTTGTATCGGATTATTCGTTTAATAATAAAAGGCATTTCTTTATTATGTTTGTCTTTCAGAATAATAAAGTCCCTAGAATAGTTAGTCTGTTTAATGAAATGTTAAGTGTGACTTAATCATGAGATCCCATTAAACATAAAGACATTATTCTTAAAATATCCGTAGTCAAGCTTTATTGCAAAGTGGGATAACATTAAAGCATTGAGACTATTATGAAGATAGACTGATGATCATATCTCATGGATCATGGATAAAGAGTTATCAAGTCTTGACATAGGTATAAATATTAGGAGTAATATTTATACCGGATTGACCCGCTATGAGAATACTACATAGTATGTTATGCAAAGTGTCATAAGTTATTCTCATGGTGATAATGGTGTATTACCACCCTTCGACCTGAAACCACTATGGACCCTAGATGTAGAGTCGGGTGCTTTATTGTTGATCAAACATTATCCGTAACTAGATGATCATAAAGACAGTTGATGGGCACTCCACGAAGCATGCTGAGGGACATGAGTGTCCTAGATGGAATTTGCCAATCCTGCATAACAGGAGAAATGTCTAAGGGCCCAATATTGAACTGGACAAGGGTGACACAGTGTATGCCTTGTGTTCAATATAGACATAGGGGCAAAAGGGTAATTGTACAAACATATATTATCACGAAAAAGGTTTTGTCAGATCACATGACATTTTCGTGACTTGGGTAGCAGTGATGTGTTGCTAGATACCGCTCACTGTTTATTATGTTAAATATATAATTTAATATAATTACCAACGTTACGAAATCCTACAGGGTCACACACATAAGGACAGTTTGATGAGAGATAGAGAAATCAAAGGAACACCGTAAGGTACGGTGCACTTAAGTGAAAATAGAAATTCGGATAATATAATAATAATTATTGTTATTTTATAATGGTTATAAAATAATAATAAAATAAATATATTTATTATAATAATAGTTATTATAATAATATATAATATTATTATGGATCATGTGAATTGGGCTTTTAGCCCGCAGCCCACAAGAGAGTCTATAAAAGGAACCCTTGTGATGAAGCTTTCACTTGATGCAATTTCGTTTTTGATTCTCTTTTCTCACTCAAATAATTCCGTTCGTAAGCAGCTAGCACTGTGACCGGAAGCTGTTCGTGTGGACTGAGTAGAGGCGTTGCACTTCATCAACGCTTGTGATCGCTGCATCAAAGATCTGAATCGCCACAAAGAGGTAACGATTCTATCACTGACCATGCTCATTCGTAAGGATCACTAAAGGAAATTTTTGTTTTCCGCTGCGTTTAGATCGCAATTTTCCTTCAGTGGTATCAGAGCCACTTACGAAACCATGGATCTGATAGCTGTTAAATTTCCGTCTTTTCTGTATTTGATTCGATTAAAACACAGAATGAATTTAACAATAAATGATTAATTAAATTTGGCATCTGTTGTGTACGATTTGGATGATTGATGTTGATTATGCTTCAGAAACCGACATTAGTATGGTGAAGTTGTGCGATACATTGATCATCCATAGGTTACACAATTAGATCGATCACTTTTATATAAGATATAAGAAATTCTGATGCAAAGATGGTATATGGGATATACTGTTTTGATTTCATCCATTCAATCACATAAGGATTGTAATTCTTTTGAAAGATCATCATTTTCATTCGCTTCGGAATCCGACGTTAGTATGGTGAAGCAATGACATGTTGATCTATCATATTGAGTTATCAATCGAGTTGTGTTTGACGGCATGAAATTGTTGCATTAGGATTAATGACAGTACAAGTGTTGTATTGCCGCAGACTTTTCCGGTTGGGGTTGTAAATGCACAAAAGTTGTGCAGGAAACGACGTGAAATACAATGAAGTGTTCATAAAAATTTTCGTCGGGGCGCTGCCCCTAACAACCCCGCAAGGAGGCGCTGCCCCCTTGACCCCCGGCTAAGTCTGCAAAGTGTGATCAATCAGCCGAAATTTAATTTAGTTTATTTAATTATCGGAATTTTAAACTAATAATAAAAGTGTGTTTATTATTATTTATTTGTGGTGATCAGTTATGGCCTTAGTTTATCCTTTATTATTGTTTTGGGATTTTTAAATACGGCCTGCGTGTCGTGCCTCTCTCTCTCAATCTCTTTATGTAACTTCTTTTCTCATCTCACTCCCTCGTATGTAAAACGAGTTTTCTTATATGTAATGTAATATTATGTTATGAAGAAAAAAGAAGTATTCAATATTAAAGGAGGATAACCTTGGAGATCATGCTTGGAGAAGCTTAGATCGTTATTAGGTTAGCTTAGGTTCTCTCATTGGCTTGAGAGAACAATTGCGTTAGGGGCCATAATTGTATCTTTTTATATGTATGTTGATGCATGTAATTGTATGTTGATGCATGTGAGAGACATTTTGCATGTTAAGCCGGTGAGATCAAACTAATAACAAATTCCCTCAAAATTAAATATTAAGTTTATGCTTTCCAATTTTTAGCACTCATCAAGACTAGTATCGAGCATTGTAGGTTTCGCCTACGCGAGGTGCATGTTCTATATTAGTAAGGTGTGATGGGATAATTGTAATATCCAATTGCTAAAACAATGGGTTAAACTTAACTAAACAAATTATAATAAGATTATACATGTTTAGAAGCAAGAATTGGGAATGATTCATGTGATGGATCAGAATAAGGAGTTATTCACCCAATTGAAAATATTCGAGAGGGAGAAGAGTTATGGTGTTCAATCTTTAATTCTGCGCACATTTCCTTCATCATTTTATTGTTCAGGTTTGATCCATTATTAGTGATGATCCTACTTGGGATACCGTACCGGCAAATGAGGTTGTTCTTGATGAATCAGACTACCACCTGTCTAGTCACATTGGCATAGGAGGCTGCCTCTACCCATTTTGTAAAGTAGTCAATGGCCAATAGGATGAAACGATTTCCATTGGAAGCTTTCGGCTCAATCATACCAATCATATCGATGCCCCACATGGAAAAAGGCCACGGAGAAGAAAGAACATTGAGAAGAGTCGGAGGGATATGGACTTTATCAGCGTAAACCTGACATTTGTGACATTTCTTCACATACTTGCAGCAATCGGATTCCATTGTCAACCAATAATAACCTACCCTCAGCATCCTTCTAGCCATAACATGTCCATTAGCGTGAGTGCCGAATGAACCTTAATGAATTTCCCTCATTAGCATTTCTGCTTCATGCTTACCTACTGATGACCGTACCTCATCATCTGTTTATTTCATTTATTCTTTAACCTGATGGCCGTCCCCGTCATGGTCCCTTTTTCTTTCAGTTTAGCCCGATGGCCGACCCCATCGTTGATTACATTACTTTGTGAACTTGATGGCCGTTCCCGTCATGCTTCATGTATCCCCAGAGAATTTTACAGCTTTACTTGATGGCCGTCCCCATCATAATACCTTTTACCCCCAACATGTCGGCCGTCCCCGTCATCGCTTTATTTCCCGCACTTTTCAGCATGTCGGCCGTCCCCGTCATTGCTCTTTACCCAGCAGTCGTCCTCTGCTCGGCAGTCGTCCTCTGCTCGACGGTCGTCCTCCGTCGCCCATACTTTACAACATACTTTATTTTCCTTTTACAATATATATCCCTTTTCTTCTTCATTCTGTGAGTGCAAATTTTGGACTGTCTTTGGTATTCAACCACAAGTTATCTTGTTTGCCTGTTAAGCTGTTGCTTACAACCTGCACAGCTAACCCATGTTTGAATAGGGGCAGCTGTAAACACCCCAAATTTTCCCTCACCCATTTCACCATGGCTTGTGATCATTCCATATGCATAAACACAATCATACCATCCCATATCACATTTTTTAGTCATTGCATTGGTTCTAAGTCATCTGCATCTAGGGTTTGTGATTTGAGCAATCCAAGAGCTTCTTGAGCCACTCCAAAGGTCATCAATCACTTCAAAGGGGTCTATGTGTGTTCAAGTATCATATTGTATCCTCTCAAAATCAAGAATGTCAAACAATCACAAGAACTGGGAGTGGTATGGAAGCAGAGTCAGGCTTGACTGCACAGATGACCTAAAATTAGGGTTTTGGTTTCAGAGGCCATAACTCCAAATTTTTTGGTCATTCTTGTTTCTATTGGTCTCTATATGGTATAGGGAGTATGCATATCAATTTTCATGAAGAAATTCCATGGGGAAGCCATCTGATCAAAGGTTGACTTTCTGGACAAGTCAGTGCAAAATCAGGGCATCTGAGGCCCCCAAAGACCCAACCAAAGGGTGTTCTTCATCATTTTGATTGTATATGATCTTTATTTGATCATGGAAGAAGTTGGAAGTTCACAAAATTCAAGAATTTCAAGTTTTTGCAAAGTTGACTTTTTGGGCAAGTTTGACTTTTCATGAAAATGTCATTTTATGCAGCTTTTTCAACCCTTACTTTTTGATTCAAGAAAGCTTCAAATGGAAAAACTTTGGTCATGAAAGTTGTAGAATGGATCATTCCCTTTTCAAAAAGTACAAGAACATGACCTAATTCATTTTTGATCAAAAGTTATGGATTGTCAAAGTTGGCAAAAATCACTAAATTTCAAGTCATGCACCAAAGAGGCAAAGTTGCAAATTCATTTCTCAAGGCCAATTAAGCTACCAAATGCATTTCTAAACCTCACCACATGATCACACAAGTCCTAAAAATCAGAATGGGCCAAGAGATCACATGTTTCATGGCTCATGGACCAATTTTCTTTCATGAGAACCAAAGGCAAACCAAGTTGCAAAAGCCATCATAACCTTTCATCCACTTGCTAGCTACTTTGCTGATCAACCCTAGCCTTTTCCCTCACCATGCTGCGCAGCCCACACCCCTTGTACTTGGCTAGAACATGACCCATGCTTCTCTTACACAAAAGTTGACAATTTGCAAAAGTAGCCATACCTATCACAAAAGGGCATGTCACATCTTCTGACCAATAGCAATTGTTTATACAAACAAATTGCTAGCCAAAGCACATAACCAGCAAGCCTGAAACAAGCCATAGCATCACATTCTCATTTTCACTCTCAAAAGCAAAAACTTTCGAAACTCAGAAAACAACTCACAAACTCACAAACAAACTTCATAGATCAACTCAACTCATCATCCTGGTCAGAAAGCACCCCTCATCCTTGCCCTAAACTGCCTGAATCATAAACACGATTCTCACCTGAGCTTGAACAGAACTTGTTCAAACCTCCAAACCAGCCAACACAAACTCTTTTCAATCATCAAAGCTTCATCAGGGAGGTCCCAGGAGTGGTTTTGCACAGAAGGGAAGGTCAGAAAGTGCCAGATTGAAAAGCTTCTAACTCAGGTAGCTTCGTGAACATTTTTTCCAGAAATGATTTTTAGAGTTCCTAAGTTGTTTTTCATGCTTCCCTGATCATGAATATGTTGTTGGTTTTGAAAAGGGTGAAGAGATGAGAGTTTAATCTTGTTCTGAAACTTTTTGCCCTAAAACTAGTTTGATTCGATTCTCATTGTTTAGGAATGATAAATGTTGTTTGAATGGGGGTTTTGATTCGTTTTTAAGTGGGGATCATTTCTGTTTAATTAGATTTCGTTTTAGATGCGTGTAGAGAGAGTTTGAAGTTTTGGGTGATCGGAGAAGACGACCGGAACAGTGTTCCGGTCGCCTGAAAGTCATTAGGGTTGTCATTAGGGCTTAATCATTAATTAGCCAGGTTTGAATGCTGGCCCTTGGATATGGCGCCAGGTCAAACGCGCGCGCAGCAAGTTTAAATGAGGGCCTTTGGATCTAATTACTTTTCTATTTTCAGTTTAAATTCATTTTAATTTTCATATTAATTCATTTGTTTTCTATATTTTATTAAAAATAGTAAAATCATTTCAAAAATTCTGAAATTTTTTATGCAAGCTATTATTTAATTTCAGAACACAAAAATATTTTTATTTTTATTTTTTGCATTCAAAAAGTATTTTTAAATATTTAAAAGTTTATTTTTAATTAATTAATGAGAATTAATTTATTAAAAATGCTTTTAGGTATTTAAAAATCACCAAAAAATTCATGAAACATTTAAAAACATTTAGAAGCATTGTCCAACCCTCAAACCAAATTTCTTTTTTGATCTTGATGCATTTTGAGAATTTTTCATGGAATTAAAATCATTTTGATGCATTATTTTGATCCAAACTTCCAAAAATCACTTCTGCCTAACCATAAAGAGTTGGACTTTGATTCTTTTTGCATTGTGTTTAGCATATCATGTAGTTTGTAAGGTTAAATGGCCATGATTTGATCTTTCATTTTCCATTTGTTTGGCATTTTTCTTGTTAAGGAACCCTAAAACCCTAGATGACTTAGGAAAATCATAACTTGAATTAGGTTAAGAGTTGGAACTTCTCCTTTGGGTAGTGAGTTAGTATAGGTTTAGGGATCCTTTGAGTGTATTTTCAATTTTTTGTATTGATGTTTGCTTCTGATTTTGGTTTGTGTTTGATGCTTTGATCATAAACCCTATTTTGGGCTTCCATATGCATCCATCTTGCATTTGCATTCATACCTTGACTTGTCATAGCATTTTATGCATTCTTTTGATTAATTGAACATCTTAAGACATATTGAAAGCATGTTTGATCATTGCATCTTGCATTTTCCATGTTGTATGCCATTTGCATTTCATAATTTTTCATGTATGTTCATGGTTCTTAACTTGTCTCATCTGCATCCATTGGTTCATATGATCATCCTCATGTCTTGATTCATGTTTGCAGCATCTCATAGCATCATTATCATCTCACATGTGCTTCTGGTTTTGTTTCTCATCATGCCATTTCATTTCATTTTGCATTGCATTGCATTTCCTTTCTAACTTTTCAGGTGGTAAGTGACTTTGAGAAGTGAATTTGCCTTCACTTCTCACAACTTCTCTTCATCTCTTTCATGCATACTTGCTGAATTTTGTTATGTGTTTGAGTTTGAGCTTGCTCATTCTTCTTCTTCCCACTTTCTTTCTTCAAGTGACTTGACTTCTTGAATGAAGCAAGTTGCTTTGCTTCTCCTGATCCTTTCATCTGCTTCCTGGTGGTTCCATTGAAGACTTCTCTTGTAAACCTCACAAACCTTAGGAACAACCAAGCATTACAATGATTAGGGTTTTGATTAGTCCCCCACTTAGTTTTACCTTTGTGTCTCATTGAGTCTTCTCTTCTCACCTCATAATCAGGGACTAAACCCTAAAGGCTTTAAGGCTTTGTGGTTAAGCTTATGCCTGCATCCTTCTATTAGGATGGAGTGTATAACTTTAATCCTAAGTGTTAAACCCTTCATGTGTTTAAATCCTTTAATCAATTCATCTAATAATCACTAAGACATCAAGCTTGTAACTTGGGCCTTGCATTAGGGTTCTAATTCTTCCTTAATTGGTTAAGAAGGACTAACCCTAGTGTTAATGGACAAGTCCCCCTCAAGTTGTCTTACAAATCATAAAATTCACTTCATCATCACATCATTAAATAAAATCCACTTAATAAAGGCTTTGTTTTGTCATGAGTTTAATCCCTAATCATGGATTAAGTTGAGGAGTTTTCCTCAGCTTAAACACTCTCATCTATTATCCTTCTATTAGGATGGTGTAATGAGTCTGTTTAATCCTTGATTATGGCTTAACCTCATTACTCAACACTAAACAAAAAAAACAACAACAAAAACATCTAAATAATCACAAGTAGGTTAATGATCTTAATCCTGCATCAAAGGTGATTAAGTGTGAGAAGCTGACTTCACACTTAAGGTATTCTCATTACCCCTAATCAGAGGGAGGATGTGATGAGTTTACTAACCCACTGGTTTAGGCTTAAGCTCATTGACTTATGACAAACTTCAAAAAGCAATAAAAGACTGAAAACTCAAAAACAAACAATAATCATCTCCTTCGGGATTCTTTCCTCATCACCTTCACTCACAAACGAGAACTTGCTTTTTCCGTCTAATGCAAGACAGTTTGCATCTGTGCCAGACAGATCCTACACTTGAGCATAGGCTAGTAAGCAGTTCACAAGTCAAATCATCCTTCAGTCTCTTTGGGTCGAACTACGGTGTTCTGACTTCCTCATTGCACGAGAGGATACGTAGGCATAACCTAACGGTTATCGAACAAAAGTCTCTGTACATTCCCCCTCTTTCCAGCTTCATTCTTTAGCCTCATGATCTTGAGCATCTTATTCCTGTTCTTACACTGACACTGTATATATCACACTTTACACTTCTTTTACACTGACACCTGTACATCCCTTTTCCAGCTCTTTTACACACAGATTGCACTGACACTACCCCTTTAAAACACAAATCTTTTAAGCGTGGATCCCGTCGAGTACGACGGACAATCTGGGTGCTAATACCTTCCCAGGTTGTAACCAACCCCCTTTCTCAGTCTCTCTGGTTCGCAACCGTCTTATCCATATCTTTCTAGGTCTATGCAGCATTACCTTTCCTCCGGGATAAAAATGCCTAGCTGGCGACTCTTTTCATCTCCAGTGAGTTCACTGCTGTGTGTTCTCATTGTCCCTTTCGCCGACCGTTCGCGTCTGTACCTTTATTTGGGCTAGTCCCATTTATCGGGAGCGACACCTACGCACCTGAGTAAAATCATATCGAAATTTCTCTTGTACAGTACATCCTGACTCAGAAAGAAGTTACCGGCCAACCTCCTTAAAGTCTTCCTGTCCTTGTTGGATGCCCTGGGCGGATATTCCTGGTGTCGTAAGAAACACTCGATGTCGTAGTACCATGGTTTATCATCAACAACTTCTTCCAAGGTGAACACATAAGCGGGTCTATTAAGGCGCATAATTTCAATCTTCGGCACATCGTTCTGTCGATTTACAACAATCATGGAGGATATGGTAGCCAGAGCATCGGCCATTCTGTTCTCACTGCGGGGTACTTGGTGAAACTCAATTTTATCAAAGAATGTCGAGATCCTCCTAGCATAATCCCTGTATGGAATCAAGTGAGGTTGTAGAACTTCCCACTTCCCCTTGATCTGATTGATTACCAGGGCCGAGTCACCATATACATCTAGATTCTTGATTCTTAAATCAACTGCTTCTTCCAGGCCCATGATGCAAGCTTCATACTCGGCTTCATTATTGGTACAGTTGAACGTCACTCTCGCGGCGAAAGGGATATGAGAACCTTGGGGAGTTATAATCATTGCCCCAATTCCTTTTCCATACAAATTTAAAGCTCCATCAAAATTAATCCCCATCGCGACCCTGGTTCTGGCCCTTCGTCAAGCGGAGGATCGTCACAATCCTTCATCTTCAAATACATGACATCTTCGTCTGGAAAATCGAACTTTACGGGTTCATAATCGTCAATAGGTTGATGGGCCAGATGGTCGGCTAAAACACTTCCCTTGATAGCCTTCTGAGTGTGATACTCAATATCATATTCTGATAGTAACATCTGCCAACGAGCAATTCTTCCTGTCAGGGCCGAATTTTCAAAGATATACTTAATCGGGTCCATCCTTGAAATTAACCAAGTAGTATGATTAATCATATATTGTCGGAGACGTCGGGCTGCCCAAGCTAAAGCACAACAAGTCTTCTCGAGCATGGAGTATCGGGACTCACAATCTGTAAATTTCTTGCTCAGGTAATAAATGGCATGCTCCTTCCGTCCTGTTTCGTCTTGTTGCCCGAGCACACAACCCATGGAATCTTCTAGTATTGTCAAGTACATGATCAGAGGTCTTCCTTCAACTGGAGGGACTAAGATAGGTGGCTCCAGTAAGTAATCTTTGATGTTATCAAAAGCTCTTTGAAAATCTTCAGTCCACTTGCAGCATTGATTCTTTCGTAGGAGTTTGAAGATCGGCCCACAGGTCGCAGTCATATTAGAAATAAATCTAGAGATGTAATTCAAATGACCTAAAAATCCCCTTACTTGTTTTTCTGTCTTTGGCGCGAGCATCTCTCGGATGGCCTTGACTTTGTCGAGATCTACTTCGATACCTCTCTGGCTAACAATGAAACCCAATAACTTCCCTGAACGAACACAGAATGTGCATTTGTCGGGGTTCATGCGAAGTTTGTTCCTCCTCAAATGTTGGAACAACTTCAAAAGATATTCCACATGCTCTTCCTTAGTTCTAGATTTAGCAATCATGTCATCAACGTATACTTCGATTTATTTGTGCATCATGTCGTGGAACAGTGTTGTCATTGCTCTCTGGTAAGTTGCACCTGCATTCTTCAAACCGAAAGGCATTACCTGGTAGCCAAATGTCCCCCAAGGTGTAATGAACGAGGTCTTCTCCATATCCTCTGGAGCCATTCGAATCTGGTTATATCCAGAGAAACCATCCATGAATGAGAAAACTTTAAACTTAGCTGTACTATCGACCAATATGTCGATGTGGGGTAGCGGGAAATCGTCCTTAGGATTGGCTTTGTTCAAATCTCTATAATCGACACACATTCTGACTTTCCCATCTTTCTTCGGCACTAGTACTATATTGGCTAACCATTTTGGGTACTCGGAGGTGATAAGGAAACCTGCGTCAATCTGCTTCTGAACTTCCTCCTTAATCTTGATAGCCATGTCGGGGCGTGATCTCCTCAACTTCTGTTTGACCGGCGGACATTCTGGTTTCAAAGGAAGGCGAGGCTCCACGATACAGGTATCCAATCCCGGCATATCCCGGTAAGACCAAGCAAACACATCCGCATACTCTTTCAAAAGCTCTATCATTCTTTTCTTGACGTCGGGAATGAGTAGCGCGCCGATTTTGACTTCCTTCATATCCTCTTCTGTCCCCAGATTAATTACCTCCACCGTTTCTTTATATGGCTGGATGGTCTCTTCCTCATTCTCTAGTAGCCGCGAAATCTCATCAGGGACCTCTTCGTCATTATCTTCTTCGGCCTCAAATACCGAGAACTCAAAGTTGGGAGTAGGCAATGGGTCATGCTTTTCAATGGGGTTTTTATGATTAATCTGCACATGTGATTGATGTTTTATTTTAGAAATAGACAAAAGGAAGCGTATGCAGATATTTGAAAATAAATCTTTTTTTATTATTTTTATTTATGCAAATATGTAGATGTTGTGTTTTTTTTTTTAGGATTACCATTTTTCCGAAAAGCGAAAAGTAAAAATAACAAAAGATAAAGGAAATCGAAAAATAACACTTTCATTAACGATTGTTTAATTTTCGAAACAAAATGGCCCAACAAATAACTCTCTTGCTTTGGGCAGAGCAAAGAGGGGACAAAAATTCTTAAACTGCATAAAGAGAAAACCCTACAAAATACTCTCTCGCCCTGGGCAAAGCGAGAGGCTAACACAAAATCATTACTTAGAAAGACGAACAACATATGGGACATCAACAGCAGTCCAATTCTGGCATAAAGCTCCATGTACGACAAAGTCTGGTAAATCCTCTTCAGAATCATCTTCAGTAATCGCGTCGACTTCTGGTGGAGTTGGACTCATGAATCCTCCACTGCGGAAACTTTTCTGTATTGGGCAAATGACCCCTTCATCCCTTGTAAATCTTGTAGATTCGGGCGAAAAACCAACTCATTCACGAGCCTTATTCTCACTTAAAACCACGACCTTCCCCCACCCTTCAGACGAACCACTCTCAACAACTTGCCGAGCATCCTTGAAAGAAGAAATGGATGCCCCTTTCTTCTTTATTTCTTTATCAGCAATGGTTAGGGTCTGGAAACGAGTTCCAATAGCATTTTTCGGTTCCACATACGAGAAAGAGGAAAGATGGCTTACAATCATAGCCTGTTCCCCAAACACTGTCACCAGCTTTCCTTGCTTTACAAACTTGAGTTTTTGATGGAGAGTTGAAGTTACGGCCCCCGCTTCGTGGATCCAAGGGCGACCCAATAAGCAACTGTATGCGGCCTTGATATCCATCACTTGAAACATGATCTGAAAGGTATAAGGTCCAATCGTTATAGGCAAATCCACTTCCCCAATAACAGTTTTCCGGGACCCATCAAAAGCTTTGACGATAACCCCACTGACTCTCATAGGAGTGCCCTGGAAATCTAACATCGAGAGAGTTGACTTTGGCATGACATTTAGTGAGGAGTCGGTGTCTATCAGCACACTGGATAAAGCATCGGTCTTGCAATTGACAGAGATATTCAGTGCCATGTTATGGTTCCTTCCCTGCTCCGGGAGCTCTTCGTCATAGAAGCTAAGATTGTTACAAACAGTTATGTTTGCAACAATGTTGTCAAATTGGCCGATGGTGACATCGTGGTCCACGAATGCTTGCTCTAAAACCTTCTGCAAAGCTTCCCGATGCGCCTCATAGCTCATCAGAAGAGACAAGATTGAAATTCTTGAAGGCGTGCTTAAAAGTTGATCCACTACGTTGTACTCACTTTTCCAAATCAGCTTTAGCACTTCATCATCTCCCTTGCTTTGATTTGCATTACTTGACTGGCCTGCTTGCTTTAAAGTTTTCTCCATTGGGGTTTCTTTATGCATCACAGTTTCTTTAGCTTTGTTAGGGAATACCCTCCCGCTTCTAGTAACTCGGCTGACATCAACAATGTTGACAATGGATGGTAATGGAACCTCCTTTCCATTTTCAATCATGGTTGCGCTATATCTGTATGGTACGGTCCTTTCAGACTTGTATGGCATTGGTCCTGGTACAGTAATGACCAATGGAATTGTAGTGGTCCATCTACTGTCGTAGGTGATCTCTATGGGTCCTGGTTCATTAAATTGTGGTATTATGACAAATGCCTCTTCCTCAATTTCAACATCATTAGGGTTTCTGGGATACATTATTATAATATACCTCTGATCCAACATCCTCTGGAGATCTTCTCGTACTACGCGACACCCCCGCGGATTAACGGAACAGATTCTACATGCATCGTAATCATGTATCCCGTTATGGAAGTAGATAAGCTCTGCCAGTTCTTCATGCTTTTGCACTAAGGAACCTCTAATTAATCTGACATCGTAAACAACATAGTCTCCCGGACAACCGTGCACCATATTCACTGAGGCCCCCCCATGCGAAGGCAGGGGATTCGCTTGGACATTCGGATTGGTATCTTTAAAAGTCAAAACACCGTTTTTAATCAACCTCTGGAGATCAGCCTTAAAGCCATAACAGTTTTCGATATTGTGGTCGGGCCCACCTTGATGATAAACGCAGAACTGGTCAGCTTTGAACCCATAATTGGGATTCCTGGGCGGAGGGAGGGGAGGTCTTGTTTGAATATGCCCCTTCTGTAGCAGAGCTGGAAATAATTCTGCGTAGGTCATTGGTATGGGATCATAAACGTATGTTCTCGAAATACGATCGTTGTTGTACTGGGGGCAAGCCTGTTGTGGAGGTTGTTGCTGCCGTTGCTGCTGGAATTGTTGGGGTTGATGTTGATGTTTTGGAGTGGTTTGTTGATTTTAGGGAAAATATGGTCAGTAAATGGGGCCTGAAGCTGGATTAACAACCGGGGTAATTGCGGCCACCTGCTGTTGATATTTTCTTCTCTGATAAATGGCACTAACGTCTTCCTCTTTCTTTTTGTGGAAACCGTTTATGAACTTCCTGATGCCGCTGGATGATCCCGTTTCCTTCACTAAGCGCCTTTCTCTAACGGCCTCTTCAAGCTGCATTCCCATATTTACCATTTCAGTAAAATCACTGGGTGCGCTCGCGATCATGCGGTCATAATAGAACGTACTCAACGTCTTCAAATAAATCTTGGTCATTTCTTTTTCTTCCAGAGGGGGGTATATTTGAGCCGCAACCTCACGCCACCTTTGAGCATACTCTTTGAAACTTTCCTTGTCCTTCTGGGACATGCTCCGGAGTTTATCTCTGTCCGGGGCCATGTCAAGGTTGTACTTATATTGTCGGACGAAAGCCTCTCCTAGGTCATTGAAGGTTCGGATTTTTGCACTGTCTAAACTCATGTACCACTTTAGGGCGGCACCTGTCAAGCTGTCCTGGAAATAATGAATCAGTAACGGGTCATTGTCCTGCTGGGTGGACATCTTCCGGGCGTACATGATTAAGTGGCTTTGAGGGCATAAGTTTCCTTTATACTTTTCAAATTTAGGCACTCTGAACTTGTGCGGAACCCTGACATTAGGGACCAAGCAAAGATCATAAGCCTTTCTTCCAAACAAATCCTGGCCTCGAAGAGCCCTAATCTCGTTTTGCATCTCCAGAAAACGATCTTGGAACTCATCCAATCTCTCGTCTACTCCTACGTTTTCGCTCGGTGCTGTGTGGAAAGGGGGGTCTTCATAGTAATGGGCGGTGTGTACTACAGGCTGAGGAGTAGTCATTACAGCAGTGACGTGTGAGACATGTGGTTGATGAATCTCTGGTATGAAATCACGAGGGATGCCCCAAGGGAAACCAGTGGTCACGACATGTTGGGAATCGTTGCCAGGGGCCGCAGTCGTTAGGATGGCCATGGCCTCGGTCCTCTGTCCAGTCTCCAGAGAATTTTGAGATGTCTGATTCTGCGCAGCAGCCACCGTCTCCATCATATTGGTAAGCCTCTCCAAACTATCCTTTAAAGAAGACACTTCTCCTCTAAGCTCTTGATTCTCCTGCTCGAGTCTCTCCATCCTCCTTCGACGGTCGGCTCCGGTTTTGTATGGACGAAACAGTTTGACGACTGCTTAAAAAGACACGTATGAGCCTCATGTTTTAACAAATGCAGCAAATGATGGAAATGTATGAATGCAATGCCACAAAATATCAACTTCAGGAAAAACAATCACAAATACCAGAATTTTAATGTGCAACATTCAAAACATCATATGAGTCAAGGACTAAAGGAAAACTCCAAGCTTCATTCATTCTCAAACATCAAGACTTAAAACATAAAGTACAAAGATTTTGGTTCGTTAACTATTACAAAAATAACGCCAATTCTCTTCTTAAATAAACAAAATAAATAAAGGAAAATTACAACAGTAGGACTAATTCTTTGATCTTTGTGCACTACACTCTTTCACCTCTTCCTTGAAAGTCTTCAACATGGTCTGGCAAATCGAGAGAAAATAACTCACAGCTGGGTAGGATCCATCGTCTTCGAATTCCCCTCTTTCCATAGAAATCTGGAAAGGTAAT
The DNA here is from genome assembly GCA_963966055.1 of Lathyrus aphaca. Lineage (NCBI taxonomy): Eukaryota > Viridiplantae > Streptophyta > Magnoliopsida > Fabales > Fabaceae > Lathyrus > Lathyrus aphaca. Next base: position 404,854,541 of record OZ014519.1, on the reverse strand, counting down.
TCCTCCATCTGCAAGTTGCACCATTCAATAAGCCGATTAAGCTTATCACGATACATATCTCTTTCTTTAATCTGAACTTGTATAGCTTGCTCATATCCTTGGAAATAACCTTGCACCTCATCTCTCACTAACTCCCAAATGTTGCGATCTTTAAGCAAAGCCTCATACTGTTCCTTCCAATACCGGGCGTTTCCTTCAGCACGATTCTCCTCTTGACATTTGTAATCCCAATCTTCCATGGTGAACTTTGAGACATTCATGGCTTGAATTCTAAGTTCATATTCCTGATTTGAGCTTCTTACTGCCTCATCAAGGGCTGTGGTGAGCTCTGAAATTTTCTTTTCAAATTCAGCTCTTTCAATCTTTGCTTTTTTAGTCGCCCGGATATACCAATCTTCATTATTCACACTCTTTCTGCACACTCTGTAATCTTCTTTTAAGTGAACCACCCTACCATAAGTCTGGTCCAGACATCCTTTGACATTGTTTTTCTTTCGTTCTTCTTCATCAGCTTTTTCTTGAATTGCTTCGAACTGGGCAGTTTTACGAGTCAGGTCATACTTTAATTCATTCCTCTCGTAGGTGACCCAGTGCAATTTTGAACTGAGTTCTTCATTTTCTTTCCCAAGATTAGCTATCTTAATTCGAAGTTCCTCTACTTATTCCAAGGATATTGGTTCATGCGCAGGAGGTTTGGTGAGTGTTTCTCCAGAAAATGGTAGCTTGACGATCTAGACCCTTTCGAGAACCCACTGTCGGTAAGGTGTCCTGACCACTCCATCTCTTTTCCTTAACTCAGAGCCCTTGGTGTGAACCTTCTCCCAAGAACGACATATTCTGAAAAGTAATGTTGGATCGTCCACGCCTCTGTTGTGGAGGATCATCTCTTCTAACTCGATGTCCTCTGGCTTTCCCAGTATAAGGTACTCGTGTTGCCGTATGGCCAAGATGGGGTTGTAACTAATGCACCCCTTTGATCCCATCAATGGCACATTTCGGAAATTCCCACAACTCATAATGATTTGGTCAACATCCAACTTATTGGGGTACTAGGTGATGTCCATTTCAGTGAGGGAAACCAACATTTGAGACCATTCCCAGCCTGTCATCTTGGGAATCAAAGCATGGCGTTTGAAGGATGTGAGATGTGAGCCATTTATATAGCAAAGGGAAACAAAAGGTCAAAACAACGCCCTTCTTCTCGTGATGGAGGTGGAGATTATAGAACACGTCTGCCAATAGCGGATACACTGGGCTTTGACCTTCTTTCCAAACTGCCCAGAATACGTTAATTGCCGCCATGTCAATGAAATCTTCGAAGGTTGGGAATAAAACTAAACCGTAAATGAGGAGAGCTAACACATTGACTGAAGTAGCCCATTGGTGTTCCTTTATTAACATCTTGCTTTCTTGTTCTAAATATAGCCTCTGGAAACCCCATAACTCTCTTTTTTGTTTCCAGTTAGCTTTAGCTGTGGCAGTGGGAATCTGAAGAGCTTATGCTAATACTTTACCTTAAGATCCTGGCTAACGAGGGTGTAAGGCGCCTTTTCCTTCATAGAAAAACCCAAAAACCCTTCAAAATCTCCTAGAGACGGTGTTAGCTGAAAGTCCTGGAACAAAAAACTTCGCATCAGGGGATCACAAAATTGTGCCAAGGCTGTGAGGGCTGGAATTTGCACATCGACTTCCAAGAGATGAAGCACTTGGCTAAACCTTACTTCAATAGCCCTCTTGTAGGAAGCGGACATCTTCTCCAAGAAATCCATAAGAACAATGGTATTTGGTGAGAAAGCTTTCAACTGTAGAGTCTTCCTTTTTCCTGAACTCATGACTGTTTTGAATGCGAGAAAACAAATGGATGTGTTTCCTTGAAATAACAAGATGTGTAAGTTATGATGCATATGCTACATGATCATGAATGCACAAAGCTGGATCCGAGATAACATTGGGAGCTCGGAACTCCTAAAATGTAGGCTCTAGAGGGTTGGTCTATATCTTTCTACCCATAATACCCACTCACATGATAGTTTTCAATAGCGATGGTATAAGGAAACTCAAGGTCATGGACGTTTATCGTACTAACGCCCCGCCGCAAGCCAGCTGCATTGTGACGATAATAACGATGAGGTCTACCTTGAGTGGAGTTCTCATGCTAGGCTGATAAAGGGGCGAGCCCTCGAGCCTAACATTACACAACTACCAAAAATTTAAACAGGTCCTAGGGGGTCCCAGAATCACAACCCTTTCGTGAATCAGGTCACGCGACAGACTAGCTGCGTTGCGACAAGATCTACGAAAAGTCTAACTATCTGGGGGAGCTTTCATGCTAGGCGTGCAAGGAGCGAGTCCTTGGAGACTAACACTAATAACATCCAATTCTAAACTTAGGTGTTCCCTCTTCTTTTTCAAAATTCAAGTATACATTCATACCCGTGACGTAATCCCAAGATCCAACAGGAGAATATAATAATGAACAATATAATGAAAAGGGAAAGCAATAAACGAGCATATAAAATATTGATAGTAAATAAGGAAGACAAACAAGACAAAACAACAAACAAGCACAAACTATCCTAAGCTAGGCTCGACTCTCTTATGCTTAACGCACATTTCCCCAGCAGAGTCGCCAGCTGTCGTACCTCGAAAAAATACGATCCTAAAACAAACAACAGAGTCGCCACCTAATTCTATTTATTCTACGAGAGAAAAGGGAGATATAGACACAACCTATATGGGATAAGAAATGGTCAACGTAACCACTAATCTAAGTTCGGGAGTCAGTTACGCAAGGGGAAAGTATTAAGCACCCCTCACGTCCGTTGTACTCAACGGGAACCTCTTAGTCTAATTTGCGCTTAAATGTTAACTTGTCTTATTGTCTTCTTTTTGTTAATATTTCTTTTAAGGAAATGTTTTAATTATTATTATTGTGAATATGACGAGGACAGGTTAATATTTTTTATTATTGTGCTCGCGAAGGATTAAAATCCCCGTGCCTACGTATTCCCTTGTGCAATGGGAAAGTCAGAGCTCCGTAGTTTGTGCAACTACGGTTTGTGGTTTTAATTGAACGACTTGTTTGAAAATGCATTCTACTGCTAAGCGTTGGCTTATACTCGCGGTGGAGGTTGAAGCGCTAGCTTGTTTGCAAGATCGAAAGATTCAAACAATGTTCGCTTAGAGGAAAAATATTTGACCTTTATTAAGGTGTTTTAAACGAGAGGGCAAACGAACCACAACGCGTGGGGCTAGCCCAGGAGTGATTGCATTCAAGAACGTGTGGAGTGCTAGACTCCGGAGTTCAGTTACTCGCTGATTAATTAAGGAAAATAGTTTGCATTGGTTGGTAATTTTTAAGTTGTATTTAAGTATAAAAGAGTGAATGAGTCACGTCGCGTGGGGCTAGCCCAGGAATGACTGCATTCAAGAACGTGCGGAGTGCTAGACTCCGGAGTTCAATTACTCGCTGATTAATTTTTTTAAATCAAAATATTGGGTATACAAGAGGGTAAATGAATCACGTCACGTGGGGCTAGCCCATGAGATATTCATTTTAGAACATGCGGAATGCTAGACTCCGAAGCTCTATTCTCTTTGTAATTAATTTTTAAATCGAAGTATTTGATGGCGGTCACATGAATGGCCGACTTATGTGTGTGCGAAATGTAAACGTATTTTGTTTCTTTTGAAATACTCTATTTGGCGTTGGACCAAATTAAAACTTGTTTTTTTTGAAATAATTGTCTTAGCGCGAGTGTATTCACTTTTAATTTGGCAAGTTATAACTGAGTTGAGAAATAACAAACGAGTCCACTACGAATCATACATCGCCATCACACGATCAAACAATGGATAAAACCAAAAAAACACAAACATATACATAAGTAAATGGATGAAATCATAAAATAAAAATAAGAATATATCCTTTTTTGAGAAAATAATTATTAAACTAAATAAATTAACTAAATTAAGATTATTAATAGAAAGTATTTAGAAAAATTATATTTTTTGTTAAGGTTATAAGTTAGAAAAGAAAAGAAAGGTTAATAAATGGACTAAAACAAAACAAATGGGCCAAGTCAGGGAAGGAAAGGGGGTGCCGAAAAAAAAATATACTAGGCCCTGTTGAAGAAAGCCCAGGGGAAGCCGGTCGGGTCGGGTCAGACCTAGATCCAGTTCGGTGGGTCTCAAAAACGCTAAAAAAGGGGGGAGGAAATTAGGGTTATGAGTGGCCACTCTCTTCTTAACCTAAACAGGAAAAAGGAAAAAACCTCACCCTCACCAAACTTCATCTCAAGTCCCCGGAAAAAAATCTCTCGCTAACCTTCCGTCTCATCTGTTCCTTTTCTAACTACTACCCTCCTTCACCATCAACAATCCTCTCAAACGACCTTCAACAACCGAAAGAACAAATAACTCGAATCTCTCTGTTTTTCAATGAAGAAGTTGTTTTCTCACCGATCAATCAAACGACAGTGACAACAAGTGAAAGGAAAAGACGAGAAGACTTACAATCGGAAAAAATTCCGGAGACGAGCTTTCAAACCTCCGCCTTCAAACACGGTTATGGCAAGGTAAAAATGGTTTTCTTCAAGGTTTGCTTCTACTCCTGAGCCCTTGCTTCGAAATTTTGTTTAACGCTTTTCTTCCAAAGAAAAATCTTCCGCCTCTTCCTTATTTTAAAACCTAAATCCCCCTTTTATAATGCAGCAAATTAGGGTTCCTGGCTTTGAAAAGATGGAGGATCCCTCTCTTTTGTGCTAACCTCCGTCCTGCCTTTACTCTATGCGTAGGAGCTTTTTGCAGATTTCGTGAATGTGTTGGTTTCGTGGCCTGCTGAGTTTATGTACGTACCTTTGTCAGTACACTTTTGACTTAGTTTCCCTGGTTTGAAATGAACTGAACTAATTCAGTTTGGATTGAATCAGTTTGCTCTCCTTTTTTTTACCACAAACTTTCATTTTTACCGCTTGTTACTTTTTCACAACTATATCTTACACTGGCTTTGGCTCGAACTTGTTTTTGCAGGTGAAGGTTCAAAGGTATCAACTTCTATATCTCATGGAGTCTTGAGACAAAACTTGGAGTTGGTGAAGCCAAAGGAGAAGGTAAGTGTCATACCCCAAATTCGTCCTACCGATACCATTTTATTGTCTAATAATTATTTTATAAAAAATCCATACCATTTTATTTTTCTGTCTAACGATATTCCAAAAACAATCAAAAAATATGTACTACTTTATTTTACTGTTATCTCAAAAATCCAAGAATTATGCACCATTTTTTCTATCTAATATTCGAAAAATTCAAAAATATGTCACTTTCTGTTGTGTGAAAAATCGAGTTAGTTAAGTCGGTCCTATTCAGGCCAGGCTTATGTGTGGTGTTGTGTGTTCTGCGAAGTTTTTTTTGTCCAATCATTATCCGTAAACCATTTTCTTTAATTTCTTTCTTATTATTATCACAAATCCCACGTTTAAACATAAAAAAAAATCATTTATATTTCCTTTTTATTATTGTCATTTTTATCACATATTTTATTATGTACACAAAAGTTACAAAAAAAACTCCATTGATGTTATTATCATTAACTTTAATTTTCTTGTTTTTATCTCCTTTTAATTATTATTATTATCTTTTTTTTTTTATAATTTTACTTCATTTATTATTTATTATTACTATATTTTTATTATTACTATTACTATTATCATTTCTATTATTTACTATTATTATTATTTACTAGCCTTAGTATTGTTTACTTTTATTCTATTATTATTATTTTGTATTATTATTAGTTAGGTTTTTCTATTTTATTATTCCATTACTATTAATATTGCTATTATTATTATTATTGTATTTTTCCTGTCAATTTTCCTTCCCACATCACAAAAAAGGGGGAATACAGCTGTGCATCTCCTTGGTTTTTGGCTTCATCATACAAATTGGTAATAACAATAACGAGTTACACCACACCATCCACCCACAACTTTTCCATACCAAAATTTTAACCCAACATCACCAAGATGCATTTTGTGGAAGTCACAAAAATTAAAACGCAGTAGTAACCGTTTTCTTTCACAGCAAATATCTTCACTATGAAAATATCAAATTTGCCCTTTTCTTCTCTATAAGAGCACATTTTGTCTTCATCAATAGGGGGATATTTTTACGCAAACAGTAAAGAAAAAAGCATCAACAATCCTTCATTATTGCATAAACATCATCCTTCAACCTCCATTTTCCAACTTTCTTCAATGCTCAAACCATAACAAATCAAAAAAACGCACCTACACCATCTTTCAAAAACCAAAACACAGAGAAATAAGTTGAATTGAGAAATAAGCCGCACTGCCCAAACCATCACCGCTCGAAACCGCGAGCCACCAGCATCAGCAACCAACCGAATCTGAAAACGGAAGCTGAACCGCAAAAGCCATACACCGTCGGCCTTTCCTCACTACACCACCACCGTGCAAACAGATGAAACAATCACCAACCTCCGCCATAGCCACTTTTATCGTGAGACAAATCCGAGAAACCCTCTTCCAACCTCACCGCTCCAAAACGCGAACCAAAGCCTTTGAATCGTGAGAATCGAAATCGCGAGTGCAAGCCGACGACCCTTCCGAAACAGACTCAAAGTCGCCGAGACCACCGCGAATAAACATAACCGCAGCCTCACGCGAACGCTCACCTTGCCGTAATCGCTCACAATCACTGAACAACTGCGTCGGGCCATAACCCTTGACCGCCGCGAGTACCAAAACGCAGCAGGGAACGCGAAATCGGAGAGAGAAAAGAGACGGCGAGTGAGGTCTTTGTGGATCGAAGGCCACCGCCGCGGAGATCACCGGACGCTACCACCATCGCGAGCTTGAACGCAAATCCGCCGTGAGTTGAAGCCGACTGAGAGCAGCGCCGTTTGTTCTTCGGAAGGGTAGGTTTGATTTTTTTTCTTCTGGAATTGCGTGTGAAGGAGAAACATGTTTCTCTATGTTTTGACTGAATATTTTGTTTTTTTATTTTATGATTTGTTAAATTATTTTATCATTTTACAGCAAAGCATTTTTTTTCTTCTGTTGAGAGGAGTTTGGGCTAGGCCCATTTTGACTAATCTCTCCACCGTTTGCATACAGCCAGCGCCCCTTTCCTTCTTTTTTATATATTAATTATTTTTATTTTATTATTTTGTTATTATTATGAAGATAGAATTTGTTTTTTTAATATACTTTTATGTTTCAATTTATTTGTTAATTATCTGTTTGATTAAGGAAATGTCTAAAAATTAGTGGTTTATTTTTATTTCGATTTTCTTTTCATTTTTAAAGGGTCAATGATATAAAACACATTAAATTTTTCCAATATTTTAATTGGAGAGTTTAAATTAATATGAGGAATTTTTTTATTATTTATTTAATTTATTCAATTATAACAAAACAAGTTTAATTTAGTTTTTATTTTTATCATATCATTTCAATTATTAAATGTATTATTAAGTTTATTGTCAATTTAATTCAATTATTGGTATCTTGCTACCTTATTACAATTTAATTTATTTTTACATTGCAATTTAATTAATTAATTTATGATTATTATAATTTGTTAATTTAATCGAATCACGAATTAATGTAAGCCGAGCATCGTGCCTCGCCATCTTTTTTTAAAACGCAAATCATTCGAATATTTTTATAACGGATTAACTGAATTCTGGAGTCTCGCATTCCTCGATTCTTGAATGAATACTCCCGAGGCTCGCCCCGTGGGACGTCGTTCATTCGACTTTCCGTAATTAATTTTTTTTAATCCACATATTAAATAATGAAAGAATTGAATTCTGGAATCCAGCATTCCTCGAATTCTCGAATAAACTCTCCTGAGGCCCGCCCCTTAGGACGCAGTTTATTTATCCTCTCATTCTTAAAAAAAAACCTAATCGAATCAAGCATTTTTTCAAGCGAACATTATTTAAATCCCTTTTATCTCACAAACAAGCTAGCGTTTCAGCCTCTTATCGCGAGCAGACAAGCCAACGCTTAGCAGTTAGAATGCGGTTTAAATATTCGTTCATTAAAACAAATCAAACCAACCAACCTTAGTACCACGAACTACGAAGCTCTGACTTTCCCATTGCACAAGGGAATACGTAGGCACACGGATCTTACTCCTTGCCGAGCACCCTAGGAACAAAATAACTCATTTCTCCTATTAACCCTTGTTTAGAATCGTTCGCATATATTTTATTTTATTCGAAGAAAACAGAAAGCATAAGTCAACATTAGATCGCAAATTAAACTAAGAGGTTCCCGTTGAGTACAACGGTCATAAGGGGTGCTAATACCTTCCCCTTACGGAATCGACTCCCGAACCTAGAATCTGGTTTCAAAGACCTTGTTCTATCCATCCATTTTTCAAAGGGTTTCTCGATATTTTCCCATTCCTTAATTGGAATAAAATAAGTTTGGTGGCGACTCTGTTGTTTTAAGTTTATCCGCGGTATAATCTTTTATCGCGAGGTCGTATTTTTCGAGGTGCGACAGCTGGCGACTCTGCTGGGGACTTATCAGAGAGTCAAGCCTAACTTAGTTTATGTTGCGATCAATGTTTACATTGCTTATATGTTTTCTTCATGCTTTTTATTTATGCTTGTTTATTCGCTCTTCTTATTATGATCATTATTATACTTGCTTGTTGGATTCGGGGATGACACCTGAGTTTTCGAAAAAGAAGAGGGAACACCTAGTTTAGAATTGGAAGTTATTAGTGTTAGTCTCCAAGGACTCGCTCCTTGCAAGCCTAGCATGAAAGCTCCCCCCCAGAGAGTAGACCTATTCACAAATCTCGTCATAACACAGCTAGCATGTCGCAAGACTTGATTCATGAAAGGGCTGTGACTCTGGGACCACTTTTAGAACCAGTTTCAATGTTGGCAGTTGTGTAGTGTTAGTCTCCGAGGACCCGCTCCTCATACGGCTAACATGAGAACTCCACTCAAGGTAGACCCTATCGTTATTTTCGTCGTAATACAACTAGCCTGTGGCAGGACGTTAGTACGATTAGCGTCCATGACCTCGAGTATCTTATCCATAACCATAGAAACTATCCTATGAATGGTTTTACGGGTAAAGAACTTAGAACAATCCTATACGAGTCTAAGGTTACTTTTATCAAGAGATACCGGTTATTTACTCGTTACTATGGTTAACCTCAAAGCAGATTATACTCGTGATCCTGGATCTTGCATTGCATCCATACGCATATTAATTGCATTTGCATATTTGTTCATCTTGCATTTCATTCCAAAGTCGTAAACTCATTGCATGTTCCTTCATCTTCAGTAAATCAAGCTGGTTTCCCGACGCCCGTATCGTGCTAGACGCCCATATCTAACTCGAGCCAACACTAAAAGACTGATGGATGTGATTCAAGAAGAACAAGCTGCTATGAGGGAAGAGATTGACTCGGTCAAGAACAAGATTGACCAGATTTACGAGACCATCCAAGCCTTGGCCAGAATGGAAGAACGTCGCGAAGCTGCTGCCGCAAGAAACAATGTTCTCGTGCAAGGATCTGCCTCACGTACAATGCCTTCAGTTCCAGTTCCAAATCCTTTGGTCTATGGTTTACCTCCAGGCTTCACTCCTGCTATTGAAGAAGCCACATCTCAACCAATACCAACCTCTGGTGTTACTGTTGGCGCTATCCCTCAAGCTCAACCTTTTCCAACTCAAGTCCAGTTTCCTCATGTTGAAGAGGATCATCAAGTTGAGTATGAGATGCATACTGTTGTTCCAATTATCAACCCCCATGCTGTCCAAGAATCCGAAGCTATGAAGATGTGTCGCGAGTTAGCTGAAAAACTCCGAATCATGGAAGGACACAATTCAACTTCTTTGAGTGCCTCAGACATGTGCCTAGTTCCGGATGTTGTGATCCCTGCTAATTTCAAACGGCCAGAATTCGAAAAATACAAAGGCCTCAGTTGTCCTGAACTCCATTTGAGAATGTACTGCAGAAAAATGGCCGCTCATGCCAAAGATGCTAAACTCATGATCCATTGCTTCCAAGACAACCTGTCTGGAGCGTCTCTAGAATGGTACATGCAACTTGAGCGCAACAATGTTCGTACTTGGCTTGATCTATCAGATGCATTCAAAAAGCAATACAAGTACAACACTCGCCTCGCTCCTAACCGTACTCAACAGAGCATGACTCAAAAGGAGAGCGAATCCTTTAAAGAGTACGCCCAACGCTGGAGGGAGTTAGCTGCCAGAGTGCATCCTCCATTGGTTGACCGTGAACTGATCGACATCTTCATGGGTACCTTACAGGGGCAGTACTACGAGAAGCTAATCAGCAGCGTATCTTCTGGATTTTCAGACATGGTAATGGTAGGAGAAAGAATTGAAGAAGGTCTGAAGAGCAGAAAGATTCAAGGAGGTTCTAGCAACCAATCTGGAACCAAGAAGCCTTTCAATGGGTACAAAAAGGGTGAAACAAATGCCATTTCTACTGCAAGTGGGAATTCGCAACAGAGTGCACCTACTCCAACCCCCTACTACCAGTATCCCTATGTTGTTGCTGCGTAATATGCTCTCGTGCCATATCATCCAGTTCCCCCAATGCCTTATCAACAGGCCATTCAAGCTCCATTTCCGCCTCAGATGGCTTATCAACCACGTCCACATCCTATGATTGCAGCTGCGCAGTATGCGACCAATTCGTACCAGCAACCGGCCTACCCACAACGGCCTGGTCAACAACAACAACGCGCTCCTCAACAGCACCCACCATATCAGCAAAGAAGGCCTGAAAGAAACTTTGATCCACTGCCTTTGTCATATTGAGAAATCTTTAACGGGCTGATGGCAAAGGGAACTCTTGTTTTGAAAGACCTGCCACCACAAACTGGTACCGCCCGAGACTATGATGCCAATGCCCGCTGTGAGTATCACAAGGGTGCTCCGGGTCACGCGATCGAGAACTACAAATCGTTCAAGCACAAGATTCAAGATCTGATCGACTCTAAGGATCTCACCTTCACCCCGAGAAATCCAAATATCCAGAACAATCCAATGCCGCCGCACTGGGCCAACAAGTGAAGACATTTGAAAGGGGTTGTTGAAGACCGAGCTGAGTAGTATCCAACTTTGAAGCATTCAATCAAGAGAAGTTCATTCCTCAAATCAAGGCAGCCATCGCCACTTATGATTTCCGCATTTCTGTTATTTCGTAATGTTTGTTTAAGTACTATTTGCTTTGAACATTGTCGTTTGTACTTGGTTATGTTAATGTTATGTTTATGCATGTTTTGAATCAATTTATTCGCATTCGCTCATTATTTATCATTTATCGCAAAAATCACAAAAATATTTCCTCACTTCACTTTAGCAAGTATTTGAGGGAGGATGATGAAAACAAAATACCCATAACTGTTGCGGTATGCTTTCAGATAAAACCTCGTCAATGATGTACAGGCATTTATTCAAATCCCCAAACACTGGAGGTATAAGGAGTTAGTCCCTAGTCAACCACTTCGAGCCTAGAAGTAGGAGTTTCTTTCGGATACAACCCTTACATTTAACCCGGGGCAGGGTAGTTGTTCAGTTAGCCTGACTACACCTTCGAATCGCAAGATGAGACATCCCGTCGGAGGACCCATCAACAAATGACTTGGCAGTCACGACATTCAATAAAATACAAAAAAATAGAAAAAAACACTAAGTTAACCACCCGAAGAGAGACTTAGTCGAAAAAAAATAAATCAAAATAGGAACTCAAATCCTCATCAAAAAAGCAAAACAAATATCAGTGACCACCAAATCAAGAATCAAAGGGTCACCAGCAAAATAAGATGACTTCCATTTTCAAGTGAACTTTAAAGCTTCATCTTTACTCTTGCAAAGTCAATACAAATGCAGGTGTAGAGTTAACTGAACGTAGGATTGGAGAACATTACGAAGAAGGGTTGGGTACAAATCAAACTTTGAGCCTTATATCCTTTATTTCTCAAACCATTAACCAGACCACGTTACAACCCTCAAAAGTCCTAATTGAGGCGCGGTTTATTCTGAAAGCATGCTACCAACAAGGTTGCGTAAAATGACTCCCATATATTTGCTAAATCTTCAATATCGATTGCACATTATTCTTACTGCATCTTTCACGCACTTTCTAAATCAACACTTCGTTTGGACTAACGGTCCATTCGTCACACTTTCACAGCATTCAAATAAATTGACTTTTTCAAAACTTACATGAACTTTACATTAACACTACCATTTATGTATGAATAATTTAATTGCAATTTAGTGCTTGACATCAGTGCAATCCCAACAAGGGGCAATCAAAAGAGAAATTTGAACTTCATTGGTGCCCAACATGAATCAAGACTACCTCAACAGTCCAATCATAGGCAAATTATCTTCAACAGCCCAATCAGGGGCAATTTATTTTAAAAGTCCATTAATCAGGGGCAAAGTTATTCTTGACGGCCCAATTAGGGGCAAATCACCTTCAAAGGCTCAATCAGGGGCAGGTCATGTCATGGCCATTATCAAAGCTTCCCCACCAAATTTATTTCAAATACCCTACAGATATGGGCAAGCAAACAAGGAGCAAATCTTCTCATCTCTTCTCCCCAGCTAAACAAGCAGATTTTGATGGACATTGGCAATCATTCAAAGCAAATCAGTTCTTATGCTTCAATTAAGTCGCTTTGCTCATCAGCAAATAACCAAACTTGGAGCATTCAGATCCATCTTCTGACCATACATCGTTGAAGGTCGAGTGTCGGGGAATCAAGCCCTCCACCCACCCAAAGTCCAATCGTTATTGGCAACTACCAGACCAAAAGTCCACCGAGCTGGCACCTTTCATTTTCCAATCATCTCATATGCATCATTATGCATCATTTACATCAATCATTTACAGCATGTGCATCATATGCATACCTAAATAAATCAACTTTTCATACTCCCAACGTTTTAACTTTCAGCAATGTATAAGCACTTGCATCGTATCTCCATCATTATGGAATACCATTTCAAAAACAAACAAGCATAGTTGCATAATTCAGGATCCAGGATCAACCCAAGATTCCAGGCCTTTCCCCAACAGAAGTCAGAATCCAGGGTCGACCGAAGATTCCAAGGATATTCCTAGGTGTTATTCAGTAGACGTCCCCGTTGGATATTTCTCTTCCAGATTATTTAATTTTCTGTTACTCGGCATCCTTTTGGTGATAACGATTATTTAAATTTTCTGTTACTCAACATCCTTTTGGTGTTGGGGTCGCTTTATCATCCTTTTGGTGATAGCGATTATTTAAATTTTTCTGTTACTCGTCATCCTTTTGGTGTCGGGGTCGCTTTATCATCCTTTTGGTGATAGCGATTATTTAATTTTCTGTTACTCGTCATCCTTTTGGTGTCGGGGTCATTTTATCATCCTTTTGGTGATAGCGATTATTTAAATTTTCTGTTACTCAGCATCCTTTTGGTGTTGGGGTCGCTTTATCATCCTTTTGGTGATAGCGATTATTTAAATTTTATGTTACTCAGTATCCTTTTGGTGTTGGGGTCGCTTTATCATCCTTTTGGTGATAGCGATTATTTAAATTTTCTGTTACTCAACATCCTTTTGGTGTTGGGGTCGCTTTATCATCCTTTTGGTGATAGCGATTATTTAAATTTTCTGTTACTCAGCATCTTTTTGGTGTCGGGGTCGCTTTATTATCCTTTTGGTCATAGCGATTATTTAAATTTTTCTGTCACTCGTCATCCTTTTGGTGTCGAGGTCGCTTTATCATCCTTTTGGTGATAGCGATTATTTAACTGTTACTCGTCATCCTTTTGGTGTCGGGGTCACTTTATCATCCTTTTGGTGATAGCGATTATTTAATTTTCTGTTACTCGTCATCCTTTTGGTGTCGGGGTCACTTTATCATCCTTTTGGTGATAGAGATTATTTAATTTTCTGTTACTCGTCATCCTTTTGGTGTCGGGGTCGCTTTATCATCCTTTTGGTGATAGCGATTTTTTTATTTTCAGTCAGTTGCCTTATCATCCTCTGGTGATAAGTGATTTTATTTTCAGTCTGTTGCCTTATCATCCTCTGGTGATAAGTGATTTTATTTTCAGTCTGTTGCCTTATCATCCTCTGGTGATAAGTGATTTTAAATTCAGTCTGTTGCCTTATCATCCTCGAGTGATAAGTGATTTTATTTTCAGTTATTTGCCTTATCATCCTCGAGTGATAAGTGATTTTATTTTCAGTTATTTGCCTTATCATCCTCGGGTGATAAGTGATTTTATTTTCAGTCTGTTGCCTTATCATCCTCTGTTGATAAGTGATTTTATTCTTTTTTCAGTTATTCGCCCTATCATTCTCTGGTGATAAGTGAGTTTATTTCCAGTTATTCGCTTTATCATCCGCCAATGATAAATGATTTATTTTGTCAAGTTGTTTCTTGCTATGTCACCCTTTACTTCCAATTTTAATTATGTGCTATTTTCATAATTTCTTTCTTTGTTGGACAAATTTGGAGTCTGTTAATATCTAATTATCTTATACCTTGAAAGTTTGAACGCGAGCCAGTTCATCTTACTCGGTCTAAGCAAATTAGATAGGGGCATCTGTCATACCCCAAATTCGTCCTACCGATACCATTTTATTGTCTAATATTTATTTTATAAAAAATCCATACCATTTTATTTTTCTGTCTAACGATATTCCAAAAACAATCAAAAAATATGTACTACTTTATTTTACTGTTATCTCAAAAATCCAAGAATTATGCACCATTTTTTCTATCTAATATTCGAAAAATTCAAAAATATGTCACTTTCTTTTGTGTGAAAAATCGAGTCAGTTAAGTCGGTCCTATTCAGGCCAGTCTTATGTGTGGTGTTGTGTGTTCTGCGAAGTTTTTTTTGTCCAATCATTATCCGTAAACCATTTTCTTTAATTTCTTTCTTATTATTATCACAAATCCCACGTTTAAACATAAAAAAAAAAAATCATTTGTATTTCCTTCTTATTATTGTCATTTTTATCACATATTTTATTATGTACACAAAAGTTACAAAAAAACTCCATTGATGTTATTATCATTAACTTTAATTTTCTTGTTTTTATCTCCTTTTAATTATTATTATTATCTTTTTTTTTATAATTTTACTTCATTTATTATTTATTATTACTATATTTTTATTATTACTATTACTATTATCATTTCTATTATTTACTATTATTATTATTTACTAGCCTTAGTATTGTTTACTTTTATTCTATTATTATTATTTTGTATTATTATTAGTTAGGTTTTTCTATTTTATTGTTCCATTACTATTAATATTACTATTATTATTATTATTGTATTTTTCTTGACAATTTTCCTTCCCACATCACAAAAAAGGGGGAATACAACTGTGCATCTCCTTGGTTTTTGGCTTCATCATACAAATTGGTAATAACAATAACGCGTTACACCACACCATCCACCCACAACTTTTCCATACCAAAATTTTAACCCAACATCACCAAGATGCATTCTGTGGAAGTCACAAAATATAAAACGCAGTAGTAACCGTTTTCTTTCACAACAAATATCTTCACTATGAAAATCTCAAATTTGCCCTTTTCTTCTCTATAAGAGCACATTTTGTCTTCATCAATAGGGGGATATTTTTACGCAAACAGTAGAGAAAAAAGCATCAACAATCCTTCATTATTGCATAAACATCATCCTTCAACCTCCATTTTCCAACTTTCTTCAATGCCCAAACCATAACAAATCAAAAAAACGCACCTACACCATCTTTCAAAAACCAAAACACAGAGAAATAAGTTGAATTGAGAAATAAGCCGCACTGCCCAAGCCATCACTGCTCGAAACCGCGAGCCACCAGCATCAGCAACCAACCGAATCTGAAAACGGAAGCTGAACCGCAAAAGCCATACACCGTCGGCCTTTCCTCACTACACCACCACCGTGCAAATAGACGAAACAATCACCAACCTCCGCCATAGCCACTTTTATCGTGAGACAAATCCGAGAAACCCTCTTCCAACCTCACCGGTCCAAAACGTGAACCAAAGCCTCTGAATCGTGAGAATCGAAATCGCGAGTGCAAGCCGACGACCCTTCCGAAACAGACTCATAGCCGCCGAGACCACCGCGAATAAACATAACCGCAGCCTCACGCGAACGCTCACCTTGCCGCAATCGCTCACAATCACTGAACAACCGCGCCGGGCCATAACCCTTGACCGTCGCGAGTACCAAAACGCAGCAGGGAACGCGAAATCGGAGAGAGAAAAGAGCCGACGAGTGAGGTCTTTGTGGATTGAAGGCCACCGCCGCGGAGATCACCGGACGCTACCACCATCGCGAGCTTTAACGCAAATCCGCCGTGAGTTGAAGCCGACTGAGAGCAGCGCCGTTTGTTCTTCGGAAGGGTAGGTTTGATTTTTTTTTCTTTCTGGAATTGCGTGTGAAGGAGAAACATGTTTCTATGTGTTTTGACTGAATATTTTGTTTTTTTATTTTATGATTTGTTAAATTATTTTATCATTTTACAGCAAAGCATTTTTTTTTCTGTTGAGAGGAGTTTGGGCTAGGTCCATTTTGACTAATCTCTCCACCATTTGCATACAGCCAGCGCCCCTTTCCTTCTTTTTTATATATAATTATTTTTATTTTATTATTTTGTTATTATTATGAAGATAGAATTTGTTTTTTTAATATACTTTTATGTTTCAATTTATTTGTTAATTATCTGTTTGATTAAGGAAATGTCTAAAAATTAGTGGTTTATTTTTATTTCGATTTTCTTTTCATTTTTAAAGGGCCAATGATATAAAACACATTAAATTTTTCCAATATTTTAATTGGAGAGTTTAAATTAATATGAGGCATTTTTTTATTATTTATTTAATTTATTCAATTATAACAAAACAAGTTTAATTTAGTTTTTATTTTTATCATATCATTTCAATTATTAAATGTATTATTAAGTTTATTGTCAATTTAATTCAATTATTGGTATCTTGCTACCTTATTACAATTTAATTTATTTTTACATTGCAATTTAATTAATTAATTTATGATTATTATAATTTGTTAATTTAATCGAATCAAGAATTAATGTAAGCCGAGCATCGTGCCTCGCCATCTTTTTTTAAAACGCAAATCATTCGAATATTTTTATAACAGATTAACTGAATTCTGGAGTCTCGCATTCCTCGAATTCTTGAATGAATACTCCCGAGGCTCGCCCCGCGGGACGTCGTTCATTCGACTTTCCGTAATTATTTTTTTTAATCCACATATTAAATAATGAAAGAATTGAATTCTGGAATCCAGCATTCCTCGAATTCTCGAATAAACTCTCCTGAGGCCCGCCTCTCAGGACGCAGATTATTTATCCTCTCATTCTTAAAAAAAAAAAACCTAATCGAATCAAGCATTTTTTCAAGCGAACATTATTTAAATCCCTTCTATCTCACAAACAAGCCATCGCTTCAGCCTCCTATCGCGAGCAGACAAGCCAACGCTTAGCAGTTAGAATGCGGTTTAAATATTCGTTCATTAAAACAAATCAAACCAACCAACCTTAGTACCACAAACTACGAAGCTCTGACTTTCCCATTGCACAAGGGAATATGTAGGCACACTGATCTTACTCCTTGCAGAGCACCCTAGGAACAAAATAACTCATTTCTCCTATTAACCCTAGTTTAGAATCGTTCGCATATATTTTATTTTATTCGAAGAAAATAGAAAGCATAAGTCAACATTAGATCGCAAATTAAACTAAGAGGTTTCCGTTGAGTACAACGGTCGTAAGGGGTGTTAATACCTTCCCCTTACGGAATCGACTCCCGAACCTAGAATCTGGTTTCAAAGACCTTGTTCTATCCATCCATTTTTCAAAGGGTTTCTCGATATTTTCCCATTCCTTAATTGGAATAAAATAAGTTCGGTGGCAACTCTGTTGTTTTAAGTTTATCCGCGGTATAATCTTTTATCGCGAGGTCGTATTTTTCGAGGTGCGACATTAAGACATGAAGCAACTTTAATAACTCGTCAGCTTTTATTTTTGAAATTCTGTGATCAGGTATGAGATGTCCTAAGAGATGTCCCAACACTTAATAGGACATTTGACAAATTTAACCAAAACTTAAACAGCAAGAAAAGTAAACAACACAGAAGTTTGTTAACCCAGTTCAGTGTATAACCACACCTACATCTGGAGGCTACCAAGCCAAGAGGAAATCCACTATTATTAATATTAATTCTAGACTTAAACCACCCTGTTTAATCTATCACTTAATACTTACCCAATGCAATTTCTACCTAAGACACACTTAGATAAGAGTACCCTACTCACTCCCCCTCAATCACACAGTGATCAAGTTTACAAGTTTACAGAAATTGAAGACATCCTTCAAACAATACAGCTTGATCTTACTTCACAGTTTCAATCAAGTCACAAATGCACTTTTGCTTAAAAGCTCATAAAGTGGTACATAAAAACAACTTGCTATTAAGAACACTAGACACCCTATTTGGTCTTCTGAAATTCGTACTCAATTCTATGAGTTTCTGTTAATTAAATAGGTATCTGAATTTTGGGCTTTCTGTAGAATGATCCAGCCCTAATGCGCAGCAGCTTCCACCTTGAATTAGGGTTTGTTACCTCCTAGATTCTAGGTGCTTTTAGGTCTTCTGTTTTAAACTGAAACTTCAATATAAAACTCCCTACAGATGCGCCTTGTTCTGTTTTTATCCATCATTAATTAATTCCAGATAATTCTCCTTAAATATCTCTGATCTGTTAATCAATAATTAATTCTGGTAGCAGGTCTGAGATGTCTCAACATCTGTTGGGACATCCTGAAAAACTGAACTAAGTTCTTAACACAATGTCCCAACATCTGATGAGACATCCTGATATAAGTTCATATACTCTGTTTGATAATGTCCCAACATCTGATAGGACATTCTGAACTGAATTGAACATTTCTTGTTTGGTCAAAAATTCTGCCAATTCTTAAACATCTACAAACTCCCCCTTTGGCTAATTTTTGGCTAACATCTTTTCTGGTTATCAGAGTGCAGCAGAAGTTCCTTTTATCAGAGTATAGCATTACTTTTCTGTTGATTCTTATTTGAGATTACTCCCCCTCAAACATATATGTATCCAGTCTTATCCAGTCTTGTTCCAACAGAAAAACTTATTCAGTTCAGGCAGAAACAAACAAATTTTTTTTTTTAAATTTATACTTAAACAGCAATTACATTTGATGTTGTTCTCCCCCTTGGTAGACACAAAATTAGGGGCCAAAGACACTATTACTGTCATTACATTGCTGTCATTACATTTGCCTCACATATATTGATCACTCAGATTCATCACTCTCAGTTTCTTCATCAGCTTCTGTTTCTTCATCAGCTTCACTGTCTTCATCAGAGGCACTGTCTTCATCAGAGGCAGCATTCTGATCTTCTTCACTCTCCAGCCTTTTGATTATGTCTTCAAGTTTCAGCTTCCTTGCTTCAAGTTCCTTGCATGTGATTTTAAGTTCAGTAATTAAAGCCTTCTTGGAGATTGGAGTCTTAGCAGTGGAGGATCCTGCAGATGTCCCAGAAGGAGCTTCAACATCTGCAGCATGATGACTGAGAAATAACTTGTAGTGAAAAGCCAGGGGGCTTTCTCTCTTGCAGACTGTGTCCTTCTCAGTTAAAATCCCAGGATATTGGCTTAATATTATACCACATAGCAATGAAGGAAAAGCTATTGGTAGCTTTGTTGCAGAGGAGCTGGCATGCTTCATGGTTTGATCAAAGATAAAAGCTCCATAGTCCATCTTGGTTTGAGTTCCCACAGCATAGATGAATCTGGCCAGACCAGTTGAGATTGAAGAAGTGTGGTTGGTAGGCACCCAGTTAGCAGTTCCAATCCTGTTCAGCATGGCATACTTTCTGGTAAGCATGCTCACTGAGAGCTTACCCTTCACAGGCCATGCCTTGACCTGGTCTGCAGTGATCACTTTACAGACTTGATTATCTGTCTTACCTAGCTCATTGGGTCCATCTGTTTCTCTTCCTAGATACTCATTGATGATTTGAGGAGAAAACTTGACACATTTACCTCTAACAAAAACTTTTCTAAACTCAGAGGACTTACCATTTGAGCAATCCTCCTGAAGATTCACAATGAACTCTTTGACAAGAAGTTCATAGCAGGGAGAGAGGTCTGAGACTGTTTTGAAAAGTCCTGCAGCAGAGATGAGGTCAATCAGTTCTGTGCACTCAAGTGCATTGCTGCTCAGTTCTCTTTCTAGAGCAACCCTTCTTTGGTACACATATTTCCATCTGTTGACACTGGAGACATGATGGAATGAAATGTTGTCCAAGGGAGCTTCTGGAACAGCAGTTGAAGCTCTGGATGATGCTGGTCTCTTCTTGGGAGGAGATGTTGGGACATCTGATCCAACATCTGAATCTGATGGTGTGGCAGCTTTTCTCTTCTGGGATTGGACTTTGCTCCATGGTTTTGTTGGACCAAAGGTAGCTTTAGCCTTGCCTTTCTTTGGACTAGCCTTCTTCTTCTCAGGGATTGCTGCTTCAGCTTGCATCTTGCCTTTCCTGGACCTTATCCTTTTGGCTATGCTGGGTTTAACAGAGGCTATGATCTCTGCATCAGAGTCCTGCTCCAGGTTCACCACTGGATGAGATTGAGCAGTCTCTTCTTCAGCTTGTTGATCAGCAGGGATTTGACCTTCATTTGAGACTTTGGTCTGATCCTCAGAGATTTCTTCATCATTTTCATTTGAGGTCTTATTCTGGTCCTCAGTTTGTTCCAACTCAACATCAGATGAGTTCTTTCTCTTATCTTCAGATGTTCCAACATCTGTTGGGACATCTTGTTCTTCTGCAGCTTGAGCTTGTTCTTCTTGAGATGCAGGCATGGTTTTCAGAGGAACAGAGATCCCACTCACCTTTCTTTGTTCAAACAGAATTTGAGTGACAATCTCCTTGATTGAATCATCCACATATTGTGAAGATTTAGGAGGCATGTTAGCTGGAGAGGGAGTGCCTTTAGCTTTGCTTCTGACTTGATCTTTACCTCTCTTTGGAGTTCTTGCCTTTTTAGTGTGAGAAACGCTTCCCCTGAGTTCGTCCAATGGGGTTGATTGCATTGGTACTACAGAAATGGGAGTGGCATGAACTACGTCTTCTTGATTGAGAACTTCTTCAGTTGAGTTAGGGTTTTGAGACATTGTTGAGGAAGATGGATAGAAAGCTTTAGGGTTTTTAATTTCTGGATAATAGCTGGTTAATGTGAATCGCTTGTGATAGTATGATGGGAATCTTGATAGCTGATTATAAGCAGTTACTAAATAAGTAGCCGTTACAGTGCAAATGATTAGAGCTGGAATTCCCAAGGATCTTGTCCAGATTAGTTTTGCCATCTGGACCTTATGCCAAACAATGTCATATGACATGTTGGCACATCTCATTAACTGCTAGATATCACATAAACAGATTCCAAGTTTGCCCCTTAAGTTCTCAAATTGTGTAGCATCCAATGCTTTGGTAAAGATATCAGCTAACTGCAGATCTGTAGCTACATGCTCCAATGAAATCACCTTTTCTTCTACAAGATCTCTGATGAAGTGATGTCTGATATCAATATGCTTGGTCCTGCTATGTTGGATAGGATTCTTTGATATGTTGATTGCACTTAAGTTGTCACAGTACAATGTCATGACATCCTGTGGGACATTGTACTCAGAGAGCATTTGCTTCATCCAAACCAACTGAGAACAACTGCTACCTGCTGCTATATACTCAGCTTCAGCTGTAGATAAGGATACACAATTCTGTTTCTTACTGAACCAAGAAATCAGATTGTTTCCTAGAAAGAAGCATCCTCCTGAAGTGCTTTTTCTGTCATCAGCACTTCCTGCCCAATCAGCATCACAGAAGCCAGTGAGAATTGGTTTGCAACCATGAAAGTACATTATGCCATAGTCACAAGTACCATTAACATATTTAAGGATTCTCTTGACTTGATTGAGATGACTGACTTTTGGATCAGCTTGATATCTTGCACAAACTCCTACTGCAAAAGCAATGTCTGGTCTGCTAGCAGTCAAGTATAACAAGCTTCCAATCATGCTTCTGTATAAGCTTTGATCTACATTCTCACCCTTTTCATCTTTAGTCAGCTTCAAATGTGTGGGGGCAGGAGTTCTCTTGTGAGCAGTATTTTCCATTCCAAATTTCTTGACTATGTTCTTGGAATACTTGCTTTGTGAGATGAACATTGAGTCTTCCATTTGCTTTATTTGCAGCCCAAGAAAGTAGGTTAATTCTCCTACTAGGCTCATTTCAAATTCAGATTCCATCTGCTTGACAAAATGTTTGACCATCCTGTCAGACATCCCACCAAAGACAATGTCATCAACATATATTTGTGCAATCATGACATTTCCTTCTTCATCTTTAATAAACAGGGTTTTATCAATCCCACCTTTTCTGTATCCTTGCTTGATAAGATATGTGGTTAGTCTTTCATACCATGCCCTTGGAGCTTGCTTCAACCCATAAAGTGCCTTCTTGAGTTTGTATACATGATTTGGACAGCTTGGATCAACAAATCCTTTAGGCTGTTCTACATATACTTCTTCATTAAGATAGCCATTTAAAAAGGCACTTTTCACATCCATTTGAAATAGCTTGAACTTCAAGATACAAGCAATTCCCAACAATAGTCTGATTGATTCAAGCCTTGCTACTGGTGCAAAGGTTTCATCAAAGTCCACCCCTTCAATTTGAGTGTATCCTTGAGCTACAAGTCTAGCTTTGTTCTTTGTAACAACTCCTTGTTCATTTGACTTGTTCTTATACACCCATTTTGTTCCAATTACATTTATGTCATCAGGTCTAGGAACAAGATTCCACACTTCATTCCTTGTGAATTGACCTAATTCCTCTTGCATAGCACAAATCCAGTATTCATCAGTGAGAGCTTCCTTGACATTTTTAGGTTCTATTTTGGAGACAAAACAAGAACCTGAAATCACTTCTCTTGATCTAGTACTCACACCTCTGTTGGGATCACCAATTATCAAATCTTTGGGATGATCCTTTTGTATTCTGATGGAAGGAGGTTTGCTTGATTCTTCTGTCCTTGTATCAGTTTGAGTGAAGATATATTGATCATTCTTTTCTTCAGCTTCAATCTTGATATCAGCAGATGTTCCAACATCCTCTGGGACATCTGTATGAGCATCATCAATTATCACATTTATGGATTCCATGATAACCTTGGTTCTAGAATTAAATACTCTGTATGCTCTGCTGTTTATGGAGTATCCAAGAAAAATCCCTTCATCACTTTTAGGATCCATTTTTCTTCTTTGCTCCCTATCTGCCAGAATGTAACATATACTTCCAAAAACATGGAAGTACTTAACTGTGGGTTTTCTGCCCTTCCAGACTTCATATAATGTGGACAAAGTTCCTTTCCTTAAAGTAACTCTGTTATGGATGTAACAGGCAGTGTTCATAGCTTTAGCCCAAAAGTATAGAGGCAACTTTTTAACATGGATCATAGCTCTTGCTGATTCTTGAATGGTTCTATTCTTCCTTTCAACAATCCCATTCTGTTGAGGTGTGATAGGTGAAGAATACTCATGATTGATTCCTTCTGAATAACAGAAATCTAAGAACTTTTGATTCTCAAATTCCTTTCCATGATCACTTCTTATTCTGATCACACAGCTGGATTTTTCCCTTTGCAATCTTTGACATAATTCTTTGAATATATCAAATACATCTGACTTTTCTTTGATGAAGTTTATCCATGTATATCTTGAAAAATCATCAACCACAACATAGGCATACCTCTTACCACCAAGACTTTCAACCTGCATAGGTCCCATAAGATCCATATGTAGAAGTTCCAAAACTTTGGAAGTTGTCAGATGTTGGAGCTTTGGATGGGACATCTTGGTTTGCTTGCCTATTTGACATTCACCACATATTTTGCCATCATCAATCTTCAGTTTAGGAATACCTCTTACAGCATCCATAGATATGATCTTCTTTATGCCTCTGAAATGAAGATGACCTAGTCTTTGATGCCACAGTTTCACTTCTTCTTCTTTAGCTTGAGAGCAGGTTGAAGTGAGACTGAGATTTTGGGATTCCCACATGTAACAGTTGTCTTTAGATCTGGCTCCTTTCATGACAACTTCTTGTTCTTTGTTAGTCACTATGCATTCTGATTTGGTAAAGTTTACACTGTATCCCTGATCACATAGTTGACTTATGCTGATCAGGTTAGCAGTTAAACCTTTAACTAGCAGCACATCATCTAATCTTGGAACATCTTGACAATCCAAGGTTCCAACTCCCTTGATTTCTCCTTTAGCTCCATCTCCAAAGGTAACATACCTGGATGAATGTGATTTTAAGTTTACTAGAAAATTCTTCAATCCAGTCATGTGTCTTGAGCATCCACTGTCAAAGTACCAGTCTTCTTTAGCTGATACTCTCAGTGATGTATGTGCTATGTATGCAGTACTTTTCTTTGACCAGATGAGTTGAGATTTCTTTTGATGCCTCTGCCCTGTGTGTTGTTCAGCTGATTTCCAAGCTTGATTGTTGATCTTGTTCTTGGGTATGTGACTTTGATTAGTCTGAGAGTCAGATTTTGGTCTCCAAACCTTCTTGATGACCTCTGTCTTCTGCTTAGGAGATTGCTGATTATGCAGCTCTTTCTTGGTACCTTCTACTTTCTGTTTGGAAGATTGCTGATACACCTGATTTGGATATCCATGTAACTTATAACAGTGAGGTTTTATATGCCCAAATCTTCCACAGTGATGGCATCTCCATCTTTGATACTTCTTCTTCATTTTGTTCTTTCCAGAATGTTTAGACATCTGTTGGAACATTATGTTTGCCTTTGTGTTCTGATGTTGAAGCATCTGTTGGGACATCTTGTTTGACTGTGTAGTTTTTGCAGTAGCTTTGCTAGAGCTGGCTTCATCTCTGTTATATCCCAGTCCACTTTTGTCCCCTGAATGTTTATTATTGCTGAGAATAACATCCAGTGTATTTGAGCTACTGTTCAACATTTTAACAGATTTTGACATATGTTCCAACTTAGAGTTGAGAAGAGTTACTTCACTTTTCAAGGTATCAATGATTACTTGATCACTTGCTTTTTCATCTTCTAATACCTCATTCTGCTTCTTTAGCTTTATAACCTCACTGCATATTTCAGAGCTTCTTTTGTATAGATCTTTGAATGCTTGCTCAAGTTCTTCATAAGTAAGCTCTCCACAACTGGAATCACTATCATATTCACACAGTCCAGCTAGAGCAGTAAAATGCTTAGCTGATTCTTCTTCTGACTCTCCTGAGTCTTCATCAGACCAGGTCACAGAGAGTCCTTTCTTTTGCCTCTTTAAGTAGGTAGGACATTCAAACTTGATATGTCCATATCCTTCACATTCATGGCATTTGACTCCTTTATCTTGACTGATCTTTTCAGCATACTTTAATCTTTTGTTAGCATCATAAGGTCTTCTGTTCTCAGAGTTTGTGTTTCTTCCACTAGGTTTGGATTTGCCTTCCATTCCTCTGAGAATCTGTTTGAATTGTCTTCCAATCAAGGCAAGGTTTTCTGATAAGCTTTTATCATTTGCTGATTCATCATCTTCTTCTTCATCTGTATTTGACACCAAGGCTATGCTTTTGTTCTTTTTGACATTTGTGTCATTCATTCCCATTTCAAAAGTTTGAAGGGAACCAATGAGTTCTTCAAATTTCATGGAGCATATGTCTTGAGCTTCTTCTATTGCAGTGACTTTCATGTCAAATCTTTTTGGCAAAGATCTGAGAATCTTTCTTACAAGCTTTTCATCAGTCATCTTTTCTCCCAAGGCTCCAGAAGTATTGGCTATATCCAAGATGTTCATATAGAACTCATGAATTGATTCATCTTCCTTCATTCTCAAGTTTTCAAACTTGGTGGTGAGAAGTTGAAGTCTTGACATTTTTACTTTTAATGTTCCTTCATGAGTTGTTTTGAGAGTATCCCAAACATCTTTGGCCAGCTCACAATGATGTACAAGTCTGAAAATGTTCCTATCAATGCCATTGAATAAGGCATTTAAGGCTTTTGAGTTGCCTAGTGCTAAGTCTTCTTCCTCCTTACTCCATTCTTCTTCAGGTTTCAGCACTTTTGATCCATCTTTGGTGTCTTGGACAGGATGATCCCATCCAACATTAACTGCTCTCCATGCCCTGTTGTCAAGTGACCTTAAGAATGCAATCATTCTTGGCTTCCAGTAGTCATAATTAGATCCATCCAGAATAGGTGGTCTATTTACTGACCCTAAATCTCTGTCCATGTTACAGAATTTGTATTCCCTAGATCTCACCCAGTATAAACAGGCAGGGTGCCTGCTCTGATGCCAATTGAAATTCTGTGATCAGGTATGAGATGTCCTAAGAGATGTCCCAACACTTAATAGGACATTTGACAAATTTAACCAAAACTTAAACAACAAGAAAAGTAAACAACACAGAAGTTTGTTAACCCAGTTCAGTGTATAACCACACCTACATCTGGAGGCTACCAAGCCAGGAGGAAATCCACTATTAGTAATATTAATTCTAGACTTAAACCACCCTGTTTAATCTATCACTTAATACTTACCCAATGCAATTTCTACCTAAGACACACTTAGATAAGAGTACCCTACTCACTCCCCCTCAATCACACAGTGATCAAGTTTACAAGTTTACAGAAATTGAAGACATCCTTCAAACAATACAGCTTGATCTTACTTCACAGTTTCAATCAAGTCACAAATGCACTTTTGCTTAAAAGCTCATAAAGTGGTACATAAAAACAACCTGCTATTAAGAACACTAGACACCCTATTTGGTCTTCTGAAATTCGTACTCAATTCTATGAGTTTCTGTTAATTAAATAGGTATCTGAATTTTGGGCTTTCTGTAGAATGATCCAGCCCTAATGCGCAGCAGCTTCCACCTTGAATTAGGGTTTGTTACCTCCTAGATTCTAGGTGCTTTTAGGTCTTCTGTTTTAAACTGAAACTTCAATATAAAACTCCCTACAGATGCGCCTTGTTCTGTTTTTATCCATCATTAATTAATTCCAGATAATTCTCCTTAAATATCTCTGATCTGTTAATCAATAATTAATTCTGGTAGCAGGTCTGAGATGTCTCAACATCTGTTGGGACATCCTGAAAAACTGAACTAAGTTCTTAACACAATGTCCCAACATCTGATGAGACATCCTGATATAAGTTCATATACTCTGTTTGATAATGTCCCAACATCTGATAGGACATTCTGAACTGAATTGAACATTTCTTGTTTGGTCAAAAATTCTGCCAATTCTTAAACATCTACAATTTTTATGATTAGACATTTGATGCTTGGTCTAGATTTTTGATCAGTTATCAGCATTGGTCTCCTTACCCTATCTTGTGTTTCGCCAAGCCGAACTTGTATCTTCAAGCGTTTTGCTGTTGTTCTTTTGCCAACACGAAATGTCTCGGATAAATTCTATAATGTTATGGGGATTGTCGTGATATGCCTTTACTATTTCCATTTCTTCCTTCACCGTGAAGTTGAACTAACCATTTTTTCTTTTTGGATGCAAACATGTTGGAGTGTGGCTCGTGACATACGGAGGGTAAGAAATTTGTTGATGGTGTCTCGTTTGAGCATGCGTTGAGGATGGTTGCAGAGATTGCACACGTTAAGGTATCCATTGAAGTCATTGTTGTTGCTGACTTCGTAACCTTTGGCTCTTACCATTTCTATCTCAAATCGTGTCCTAAAACATGTGTTGATTCAAATGCAGGAATTATTCGGCGATGAATTGGAATTCTGTGAGGAGTGTTTTCAATCCTTTGAACGGTTATACCATTCGAGTGGAACTCTGTTATCATCCTGTCCACGACAGATTCCCAAGGCACTGTGGGATGAAACTGATTGAACAAATCTTGTGAAAATCACCTCATCAATCAACCAATTATCAAGGTAATTTCTAAAATAGGTTTTCTGCTTCATGACAATAACATTCTATTCCTTTGAACTTCTATTCTTCATTCTAATTATAGGGTTTCCTCTTTTTTTAACATCAATTCTTTCTTTGATACCGAATCTCTAAATATGGTTATGAACTTGTTTTTTCATGCTGCCTTGTAGATTGGAATAAAATAAACATTGTTGTTGTTGAAGCTGAGGCTAAGTTACCGGTTAATACGCAACTGGTTTGAAATCCGGTTGGAAACAAATGCATCGCCATTTGATAGCTTGTTGAGATGATTGCGACTAATATTGTCATCACTATTGGTGATGAGGCCATGGCCGGAAAGGGTTGCAATTGGGGTTGATTTGATTGGGTTTGTCTGGCGCATAGAGGATTGGAGGTTTGAATTGAAGCCTTCAGCGGTAGTGGCAATGAAACTGTGAATTAAACCTTACACTTCGGAATTCCTTGAGTTTAGGCCATGTATTTTCTAAGCTTAGGACTTTGTAGATTCTTAATCAATTTTGTAACCACTACTTTGTATACATAATCTTGAATTTGCATTGTAATAATCGTGACCATCAATATGCACACATCTTTCCTCACTTAAACTCTTTTTTTTTTTTTTTTCTTCTTTCTTTTTTTTACAAGAGTCTTGGATGCCAACTTAAGCAACAAAAAAAATCTCAATCTTACGAATTGGTGAGGAAAGCACCTAGCAACAATCCTTCCAATAATTTGAGGCCAACAAATTAGAATCATAAAACAACATGGAACAAGATCTTAAAACACTTTAAAAAAATCAAATCGCAAAAGGCTAATTTGAAATTCAATATGAAATAAATTCGCAAAGTCTTGGGGACGTTTTAAAGCCTTGATCCAAAACCTTGTTTTAAAATTGATTTGGCAAAGACCCGAGTTGAGGAAAGCTTAAGACTCTTTGAAATAATATTACATTTCGTGTGAACAACCAAGCGATAACTTAATAGTAACGAAACGGGCCTAAAGAACGAGTGGCTTTCCATAACCATCTTAATTGCTTGAATTTGGCTTGCCGGGATCTATCTTAAATTCCATTCATCAGTGCACACACATTTGACCTGATGAGCAAACCTGCACCTTGGCTTAAAATTGGATCTGGACAATAAAGGAAATGAAAGCAACAAAACAAAATTTTGGCATTTCCAAAAGGATAAGCAATGCACACATGTAATATTAAATGTTATGCACATGATGCAAATAGAGACACAATCTAGCATATAGAAAAAGTGGGCAAAATTTAGAGTATGACAATATCATCCGTAGGTTTTCGAGAGATCGAAGAGCAAATCTGATCCTTGAGGTAAGTCCGCGTTGCGAAGAGTCGTATTTAGCTTTTGCAGTAACGTTACTTCAATTGTAGTGCTGTTTGGCAGAGGTGGCGGTGTATACCACGTCGGTGTCGATATTTGCAATTGTGTATTAAATATGGCTTTAGTATTGGAGCAGAGTTGGCTGATCCTCTCTTTTGAGTCACTTTAGTTTGGGTTGTATGGGGCTGCTAGCAGGTTATTTGGGTTTGTAGGGGTTTTGACAGCAAGTTATTAGGTGTGTTGGAAGGTTGTTTTATTCTGCATATATTTTACTGATATTGTTTGGCTGTAATAAGTTATTGGTGTAATATTAGGCATGTCTCATGCCCAAATATAATATAGGTTTTTCTTTGCTTTTTCAAAAAAAATCAAAGCTTATAATAAAGACAAAATAAAAAATGAATGCTAATAAATGTTTATTCTTTTAAACGTTCCATTCATGATTAATATTGTGATTGTCTTGCATGATCATGAATTAATCGTTGGTCATATTAACGAGTGCTCAGAGACACTTTTTAAGAATATTAAAGAATTTTTTTTTACAAAATTCAATTATTTTTAATTTTCAATATTTTGAATACATGTATTCCCAAAAATCTAATAATACATACATGTATTCCCAAAAATCTAATAATACTTTGAAAATTTTATCTTGTACCCCTACATTTATTCCCATATCCCTACATATCAAATTTTTGGACGAAAATACTTTCATATAAATATTGTATATTTTAAAATTTTCACTTTTTTTCTTCTCATTTTCACTTTACGAACGGTAACTATTTTTCTCCGCAAAAATTTCTCACCCGGAATACCTCTAGACCCGGTTCAACAAATTTGCGCTCCGGGAGTACAAAATAAGCTAATTCCAATTTTAACTTTATTTATTTTTCACAAGTAACAATATCACTACTTCCGATTTTTATTATTTTTATTACCAACTTTCCAACGTGAAGGCCTCTCAAGCTTATCCAACCACATGCCACATGAAGACACATGTTAATGCCACATGAAGACACATGATATAAGCTGCTAGCCTTTTCACAATGCACTACTTACACACGAGCCGACCAGCCACACGCCTAAGCCAAAGTGAGCCTATTACACTACATACAAAGTGAAATTGTCACACATGGACTCCAAAACACACAACCAAGCCATTTTGTTTCAGCTTCACATGATACAAAACGGTCACAAACCGGAAGTAGTGATATTATTACTGCCGGTGTGAAAAATCTAACCCAACACAAACCAAAAATAATAACATTCTTAAATCCGGTATGTAAAATAAATAAATTTAAAATTAGAATTAGCATATTTTATTTAAAATTTTGAAATATACAATATTTATATGTGGATATTTTTGTCCAAAAATTTAATATATAAGGGTATAGGAATAAATGTAGGGACACATGGTTAAATTTTCTAATACTTTTTGAAATGGGGAGCTAAGCCCAAACAAAACAAACTAACCCATACCACTACTATCTTCTAAAAGAAATTTGCTCAGAAAACTCAAAACATTCATTAAACTCTATTGGATCTTCTTAAAGGCTTAAACTATATTCGTTAGCATTTTCCTTATTTGTTTAATTTAAAGTTTTACTTTATTATTTGTTTAGTGCAAACATGGCCTTAATTGTTTAATTTAAGTTTTACTTTATTACTTGATTAGTGAAAACATGTCATATAAATCCTACCGAAATGTGATTTATTCAATATGTGAAACTTGTGAATTTTTTATTGTTGTGATAATGTAGTTATGATAGCATGTGAGCATGTGATAATGTGTTGTGAATTGTTTTTATGTGATGTTGAATAATGTGAATTGTGTCAAAATGCACATTGTGCCAAGTGAATTGCGTGATGGCCTTAACCTAGCCTATAATGATACTTGATTGTGAGTGTGTGGTTTGTAAATATTTTTAAGTCGGAGGCTATCAGTATCATCCAACTCTTGTGTATATTTTTGCGTTTTATTTATATGAATTGAAGTCGAGTTGGGCAAATATGTGAGAACTTCATTGTGTCTTCTAGACTTTCTAGGATTAAATAAAAATCTTAATAAGAACAAAACCAAATGATAAAATCAATATACAACACATGAAACTAAAATCAAGACTTCAAATTCATATCTATGATGGCGAACTTCAATAAAAACAAGATTATAGGGTGAACTTTCATGCTAAGTAAATTGATAGAAAGACATTGATGCCTAAAGAAGAAAATATACAACATTATTTTAACCATATCATTATCTGTTAAACCATATACGAAATGGTTTACAATTTCCAGTATAGTTTTATTACAAATAAATTCACAAATACCACATGACATGACATAACTCGTGTACAAACCAGGATTTACATGTAGCTTACGAAGAACAAGAACAAGATTTAACAGATTTGAAACTCTTACCATATCTCACACTATATATCAAGAATTGGAGCAACATTTCTACTCAGAACATAACCAAATGCTCCTCCAAACAGAATAAACAACTTTCTATATTGGCGTGATTATCAGAAGAAGCAACAACACTCTTCTAGCACACAGCAGCAACAAAGCGCCGCCAAGCTGCAATGTAAATGAAAGAATCTTACTCTTCAATTAGAACCATGCAAACAGAGAGGAGAGAAAGCAGTATACTTAAACTAAGAACATTTCTTGTAATTTTATATTTTAATGAAAAGGCTGATGTAAACAATTCTATAGAGTGTTCATTAGTTTAATGATGTGTCACAAAGACTAATTGGTGAATTCTGCATATTAAGAGCATAGGCATAAAATCCAAGTATCAATCTAAGCTGAAAATGTAACTAAGTTAGGTTCAGGGAAACACCTTAAAACAGTACATATATTTTTGTTCTAGTTCTTATAATCTCATTGGATTATGCATCTAACAATCTCTTCGATGCCACTACACGGGATCTCTTAAACCTTTATATTGCAGTTACAGATGGCGGTTTAAGTGTATGTTTGGTTTAGCTTTTGAAGAATCAAAAGCAATTCTAGAGGTGTACCAACCTCTAGAATTGATTTTGAGGTGTCTGGTTCTTCTAAAATAGAATTTGTAGCTTTTGAATCAACTAAATTTTGAGTAAAGTTATTCAAACATAAATCCCTTTACATTCAACTCTGAAACAATTTTACGGAATCAATTTACTCAAAACCATTTATTTCACCTCAAAATCAAATTAGAACTAATACTAACGAAACAAAACACCGAAACCCTAGAATACGACACTTGCACGTTAAAGAAAAAACATACCAGCCTCTGAAGAAAGAGCAACAACCGGGATCACCGTGATGATGGCAATGATCAACATGCTGGTAGTTGTATTGAGGCGGAGGAGGAGGCGGTGGTGGATATGCGTTATCGAAATAGCCCTGGTAGGAATCATGCGGCGGACGATGATGAGGTGGCGGTGGTGGCGGAGGGTAGCCTCCAGGGTATCCCGGCGGAGGATAGCCTTCGTGTTGTTGAGGTGGCGGTGGAGGGTAAGCAGATCCAAACCCTAACAAATTAAAAATTGAATTCAATTTTGGATGAAATTGTTAGAAATGAAAGAAGAAATGACGTACCTGGTGGAGGGTAATTGCTCATTGGATATGATTAGAGAGAATTCTTGTTTTCTCTTTGTTCTTCTGTGAGAGTGTTGATAGTATTAAAGAAACGGTTGGTTTTAATTATTTATTTATTGGATTGTTATTACGTTTCAT
This sequence comes from Lathyrus aphaca, assembly GCA_963966055.1. Lineage (NCBI taxonomy): Eukaryota > Viridiplantae > Streptophyta > Magnoliopsida > Fabales > Fabaceae > Lathyrus > Lathyrus aphaca. Next base: position 404,821,363 of record OZ014519.1, on the reverse strand, counting down.
GAGATGTGAAAAGTTAATATATGCAAGTTATTAGTAATGGGACATGTTATTGTTGAGAAGTGGACAAAGAAAGAAAGAGAGAGTGACTTGGGGTTGTTTCTTAATTGTTAAGTATTGTACTTCACACTTGTAATATATCGTCGAGACTTTACTAACACCTAGTATATATGATGTGGCAACTCCATGTCTCTTTCATTATCCTGGTTGTTGTTTGTAGGACTATATGACGTGGCAACTCCATCTCTCTTTCATTATCCTGGTTGTTGTTTGTAGGGTTGGCAAACATGCATAATCGTTATGTTTAGACTCGTTTAGTAAAAATCTATAGGAAAACATAAATGATATATGTACACTGAGTTGTACACCTACACCGTACGTACTGTACAATTATACATATATTATTTGTAAATCAAGCAAAAACTTAAGGGTAACTTGGTAATTTGTGATTCAAATTAGGTTACATTTCCCTTTCCACTGGCCATTTTCATCTTCACCCTCACTCTCTCCCTCCTCCTGCAAACACACTCACGTTCGCCATTTTCGTCATTCTTCTCCATTTTCGTCTTCATCATTCTTCTCCATTTTCGCTCGCTCTCTCACGCTTGCTCTCTCAATCGGACGAGACTCTCACGGCTTCCTCCCTCAACCGGACGCAAAGGTTTCTGTTTGTTATCGAGGTAACCATTTTTTATTTCCGTGTGACTTTTCTTATTTCCGTTTCCGTTTAGGGTTTATTGTGGTATTTGTTACATTTAGGGTTTTGTTGTTTGTACTGATTATGCCATTATTTGGGTTCTGTTTTGTTATTAGATTAATTTGAGACTATGGCATCAACAAAAATGATGAACGAATCTGATGTAAGTAATATGTTAAAGTTGAAATTTTTGTTTGTTTTGTTAATTTTGTTGGATTATTAGTGAAAATTGATTTTGTTTCTTTTGTTTTCGTCAATGTAAGGTGCGGATGAGGCATAGTTGTATCCCGCAGAATTTGAGCACCATCAATGAAAAGTTAACACCGGCTCAACGTGCTCACATCGAATGCACCCCATTCAAATGGGCGATGTATATTTCTAACAACATGTCAATCTCGGGTGGTTTATTATGGGAGTTAGTCAGTAGATGGGACGTACGTAGTAGGGGATTTAGGGTTAGAGATAGGATAGTTCTGTTTACTCCGGTTGATGTTTGTTTCGCGCTTGGATTGTCTATCATTGGTAAGCCTCTAGTAGTAGAAGAATACCAACAATGTCAAACATTAGATCTATTTAAAGGGGCTGAAGTAACCATTCACAATATTCGCAAACATCTTCGGTCCCACAAGAAAACATTAGTTAACTTTGTTAGACTTTACATATTACTTGCATTTGCGGAGTTTTACTTTCCCAGAACCGGGATTAAGGTCTTTACGGGATTTATGAAGCAGTTGGATGATTTGGATTCACTTGATACATTTAGCTGGGGACGTGCCGTTTATGATTTTGTGGTTTCTAGTTTATGTGAGTTTTCTATTGTGTTGAAGGAGGGAAAAAACAAGGCACAAAGACATTTAAACGGATGTGCTGCCATATTGCAGGTAAAAAGAGGTTATATAACATTTAGTTCATCATGTCTTTTGTTCATTTAAGTTTCTGACTTTTACATTTGTTGTAGATTTGGGCATTCAACCACCTATCTTTGGGGAAACCACCTGCTGTTTCTTGTTTCTCGTTTCCACGGGTATTGAGTTGGCCAACTATTACTATGCAAAAGAAAACTCTTGAAAAGGCATTTGACAAAAATATGGTAATATTTTGTGTGTTTGAATGGAGCAAAATATGTTATTTGTTGTATGTTTTAACTTTTTGTTTATTTTATGTTTAGATAATTGATAGAGTGGTTGCAACAGAGGAAGAGCTAAAACATGACATAATCAATGTTGCTTTGTTTAAACAAGGACAACAATTTGTCGATGTGTATGATTATCACAGATTGGTGGAAGAGCATAAAGATTTCAAAGAGAGGTTAGCAGTTCTAGAGGAGGAAATGAGGATGTTGAAAGAGGCGAGATTTAACGCTCCATCTCAGCACGAGGATGTTCAAGATGATCGACAACTTGTGAACGTTTGCACCGAAGAAGCTTTAGATACATCGGCTGGAGATGCTGGACATTACTCCACCTAATGATGATGTCATTATTGAAGAAAATCAATCTAAGTCTAAATCAAACATGGCTACAAGAATGAGGAAGAGACCAAGGAAGCGTGGAAAGAGAACTAGATTGAATTTGTAATTTATTAGTGTTGAAGAATGTTGTTAAATATGCATTGTAGACTGTGGTTGAATCATGTTATGTACTAGTGTAGAACTAGATTGGTTGCCATATGTTGTATTTAAGAACTAGAACAATGTGTTGCTTATAATATTAGTTCATTTTGTATTTAATCTGTTGAGTATGCTATAGTTTATTGTTGTTTTAATGCAGTGAGTATGTTGAGCATGCTGTATAAGCATTGTTGTTTTAATGCATTGTTGTTTCAGTGTGATTGGAACTAGATCTGCATAATGCAGTGGGTATGTTGAGCATGCTGTATAATCATTGTTGTTTTAATTCATTGTTGTTTCAGTGTGATTGGAACTGGATCTGCATAATGCAGTGAGTATGTTGAGCATGCTGTATAATGTTGTTCCTTTAAAAAATTTCAGTGTGATTGGAACTGGATCTGCATTAACCAAGTTCCAGCAATATATAAACCAATTTCCTTTAAACAAATTGCATTGCTTGGTAGTCTGGATCTGCATTAACCATTGTACACAAAGTATTAACCAAGTTCAATTAATGTATTGACCACTTATCTTTAGAACAATTTTATTTATTTTTAATCCTGGAGCTGCGTTAACCAAGTTACACACATTATTAACCAGTCTCCAGCACAGTATTAACCAAGTCTGGGACTGTTAATAATTTTTTATGTTTTGAAGCCTGGAACTGTGTTAACCAGGTTACACAGATTATTAACCAGTTTCCAGCACAGTATTAACCAAGTTTGGGACTGTGTTAACAATTTATTTCTATTTTGAATCCTGGAACTGTGTTAACCAGGTTACACACATTATTAACCAACTTCCAGCACAGTATTAACCAAGTCTGGGACTGTATTAACAAAATTATATTATATATTATATACACCAAGTTCCAAGTTTAGTACAATTGTTACATAACAAAAATAAATTTACAATATTGCAACATTGCACTTGTATAAACACCATAGCATTATAAAACAAAAATTCCCAAAGTGAGTCATATATTTGTACAGACTTGGGATGAACCCGTCAAGGGTGTTTCACATGTTGTCAAGAGATCCATGAATGTCATACCATTTCCAACCTGTCAAGAGATGATAAATTAGTATTACAATATATCCTCAACTAATACATATGAATTCGTACAATACGTTCCTCAAATAATACACATGAATTTAAACATTATTCAATACAATCTTATAATGAACACAAACCACAATACTCGAATCTAAGAAATTTCCCCCACTAACAACCTCAAGAGATGATTCTACACAAACATTACTTCCAAATTGATTTCCCAACATTCCAATATTGCACTCCTACATGTTTATAGAAACAAAATAATTAGATTCCATTAATATAACCAATTGTATAAGATATAATTTATGAGTGAAAGTATATATATACCGTAGTAAGCTCAATGTGATCACTTGTTTTTGTTCGCTTCCTTGACCTCTTAACAATCGTTTCAGCGACGGATGTCTTTCTTTAGATGGAGGACGACCTTTGTGCTTGACATGTTTTGGACCGCGAATTCTACTACTATTGATTGAATTAGAATCATCATTCAAATTTCCTTCAATAAGTGTAGTATCCTTTGTGGACATATTAGAGCTAAGCAAACGTAATGTTTCATGGAGGTCTTCGGTAGTCTCTTCTGACTCAGTAGCTACTTCAGCCACCTCATAAAAATGCTTGCATAATTTGTCAAACCTGTCCATTTGTGGCTTCAACTCTGTTACACCATAACTAGTCTTAATATATGAATGCTTCCTTTTAATGTTTTTCTTCCATCTCGGTAAAACATACTTATCTAGTAGACTTATAATCCTCTATTGACTACACACAGATAACACATGCCGACACACAATACCTCTAAACTCAAATAATGAGCATTCACATTGAAAATCATGGTTTTCCTTATCAAGCACAACTTTTAAAACTCGCTCTTTGCGTATTCCTCCAACTAATACCTCCTTCCACACCTGATACGTAGCAAGGCAACCTTCCACACTAATTAATGAGGCAGAACAATTCATCTTAGATCTGAATTCCACTTGAATTTCCTTAAATTTTGCATTTGTAAACTCACTTTGGAATTGCTTCTCAATGGCTGAGTTTGACCCACATGGAATTGTTGTATCCATCGAATTAAAATCAGCTTCAAATTCCTTTTTTGCCCGACTTCTAAGAGCATTATCATATTGTTTCACAAACTGATTTAGACTTGTTGTAGAATTGATATATCCATAAAAGAAAGCATGTATGCTCTCACTACGTTGCGTAGTTGACATACCAGCCCAAAAATATTTCCTTAAGAAAGTTGGTGCCCATCTATGACGCTCAAAATACAGCCCATTCAACCATTCATTTTCTTGAAGATCAAATTTTTCTATGAACGAAAACCATTTTTGTTCAAAATCAAGTGTTGTGAATGTATCATAGACGGCTTCTTTCATTGCATACTTGATCCTTTTGTATTCACCATAGCCGCAAAGCTTTTCTGGAACTTTTTTCATTATATGCCATAAACACCACTTGTGACGAGTTGTAGGGAATACTAACTCAATAGCATTTTTCATAGCCTTACATTGATCGGTCACAATACCCAAAGGTGCCTTATCTAGCATACACCGAAGCCATGACTTGAACAGCCACACAAAAGAATTTGTGTCTTCACCTGATAGTAATCCACAACCAAGTAATGTTGATTGACCATGGTGATTCACACCCACGAATGCATCAAAAGGCATGTCATACTTGTTAGTAAAGTATGTTGTGTCAAAAGTTACAACATCCCCAAAATATTCGTACGCAACTCGACTTCTTGCGTCCGCCCAAAATACATTCCTCACATGAAAATCATCATCCAAATCTATGTCATAGAAGAAATTTGTATTTTGTTCCCGCATTTTACAAAAATAACTTATCAAAGATTTACCATCACCTTCTTTTCCAATCGCACGACGCTCTTTGTTAATATAATTCCTCACATCTTTTTCACAAAAGGGAATATTTTCATGGCCTCCTGCATCTTTAACAAGCGATTGAAAAGTCTTGTTGATCCTTACTCCCGCATCATCATTGATTTGGATTGTTCTCCTCACATGTAAGTTCATTTTCTTGTTAGCTTTGAACAATCTTGCTTTTGTAGGGCTAGTCTCATGTGAATGATTTGCCTCAAATTGTGTAATGTACCACAAACCATCTTGTTTCAATTTAATACAAATTTTGGCCGGACAATTCTTCGCTCTAGATGGAAGTGTCTTCAACGTGCATGAAATTTTTGAAATCTTTGACCCCTCTCTAGAACATGAAAGTATGAGGTAGTTGAGCTCCCCGTCATCTCCTTTTTTCGATGATCTAATCCTCCATCCAAACCCCTTTTTCAAAGCATACTCTTGATAATATGTCTTAACTTCCTCTATTCAAGAAAAACACATCCCAATTGTGGGGATCCAGAGTGAGTCATCATCATCACCATCACCATCACCATCACCATCACCATGATCAACTTCTACATCTTCCCTTTGTCTACTATCACATTCTATCAAAATGCTTGAATTGTCCATTATGCCAAACTGCATGAAAAATGTAAATATTATGTATAATATAAATTTCTCACAAAGTTGGTTAATAGAGTTCAAGATTTTGGTTAAAATTATGTATAACTTGGTTAATAAAGGCCCAGACTTGTGGGCAACTTCATGACATTGATTCTTACAAATTTGGTTAATGGTGTGATAAAAGTAGGTTAATACACTTTTTAAATTGGTTAACGATCCAACTTGAGAAAATATATAGAATCGTTTTACAGTAGATAAACTTGGTTAGTCGTGTGAGAATATTAGGGCAATACTGCTTAGGACATGGTTAATCAACAATCGTGATCAATCGTAAAAAAAACACATAGGTTAACATTGTGTTAAATGTATCAACATATGAATCAAAATAAACTTACAGACTTAATTCTTCATCTTCGTATTATGTTTGTTGGAAAAACTATGGAGATGAAATGAAAAAAAATGGACAAGAGATGATAAGAAAATATGGCGCTAAATGAAGGAAGAAGAAGAGTGACATGTTTTATATGTGTGGCTGATATTAAGAGAGAGAATCACATGGAACCTTTCTTGTGTGGCCCACATATTAACACACAAAGCAGCACTTTCTGGGTTATGTAGCATTGCAATTTTTTAATATATTTGGTAGGTTCCACATCATGCCATACAGTGTAGTGTAACTTGTTGGTGTAACCATAGCAAAACTGATAGGAAAAATATAACCGGATGAGGTAGATGAGAGTGTGAGCATAATAATTTGATTTAAAACAATGAGGACGGGGCAACACAGACACATTAGATGGTGTAGGTTTAAAATTTTGTTTAATTCTAAAAATAAAATTTACAAAATAAAGGAATCAAGTCCTTTTTATCTTCTTTGTATTTAGGACAGATCAGAACGAATTTCGTGACCTTCAGCGTAGGATAACAACAATTGTTTGTAGGAGAAGAGAAGGTGTATCAGTGGCTGTGTAGACAAGGATTTTCGACGACATAAAATGAAGACTAAATTGATATATTTCGACTAAAAAGGAGAAGACATTTCAGGGATCAATTTTTGACCAAACAAGTGAAGATATTGTTTTATGACGTTTTCGGAAGATGAAGAAGGCATAGTTTTCGACAGGATAAATTAGTAATTTTCGACAGGTCGACAACGTTAGTTTCGTTTCGAAAAATTCGACAACTTTGAAGAAATGCGTCGTTTCGATGTAGGAGAAAACATTCAAATTTCAAAGTTGACATGTTTGGTAGAAGGACGCGTGGAAGCGTTTGGTGGAAAAATGACATGCCGAAAGCCAAATGGCGTATTTGTAGGATTTGTCTGTTAGTTGACAGTTATTTTGTTTATGTATAAATAGAGTAGTTTCTTATTAGAATGAGTGTGTGAAAATCTTGTACAAACTTCCAGTAAAAATACTCAAAGTACCTGTGTGTGAGAAAAGAGTCTTGTTCTGGAAAATGTACGTGTGCAACACCAATTTACTTTATCCAGTTTAATAAAATTCTAAGTTATTTAAACAGTCATTTACATTTGCTAGTCATTTACTTATTCTTTGCCATTTAACTTTCTGCATTGCCAAATGCTCTATACTTTTATGTTTCCTTTAAGAACTTTACTTTGCAATTTATCTTGCGCCTTGTCAGAATCTGCTTTCTTTAAGTTTTCGCCAATAATTTTACCCTTGTGCTCCACCATAAGAATCATACATAAAAACCTGACAAAACTAAGATCATAAAGAGTATTAAAGTTATATTTTTCAACAAACTTTGCGCTTATGTCCTAGGATTTGTATGGTTAATCCTGCAAGTAAACCAATTTAACATAAATTGGAAATCAGAGGTTGTTCGCCAAAATCAACTGCGAACAAATTGGCACGCCTAGTGGGACTTTAGTGTGAAATTAAGAAAATATCATAACCACTCTAAATAAAAAAGGTTATACTTCATTGTATGATTCTAAGAAGCGGTAAATTAGCTGTAACTGACGTAGAAAGACCTAAGAGAACAAGAGTGAGAAGAATGACGAATCCGCCAAATAGTAAAAACGAAAACACTATGATGCTTAACCCTACCCCTTTGACAGGAGGAAATACGGGGTCAATCTTTGTATCAGAGGCCATACCTTCGTCATCAGGGTCAACACCAGCATTTGTTGCATCTCAAAATGCGCTCAGTTTTTCCACTATGGGCCACCAAATGCCCATAGGGACACCTCCTCCTATAGGGAGTGTCCATAGGCCTTTTGCGACGAATTTGACAATGCCTCTATATGGTATGGAACAACCTTATGGAATGCAAACTACAACGATGGCAAGTTTGCAAAACGCATCCTCACTATATTTTGATTCCTTGGTCAATAGGTCTTCACCATTACAAGGATCAGGATCTAAGGGAAACTTAGGCAGATTGAATCAGCCCCCACTAGGATTCCAAACTTATATGCCAACAATCACAAATAATTTTGCGCAGATAATTATACAACAAATGGACGGAATCAATCACGACATGGTCCAAATGTTGACACAAAAGATGAGAACAATGTTCAATCCCTTAATATAGAATACCACCCAGACAAACCAATTACTGGCACAACAAATGATATGCTTTGCTGATTTCTTTGGTGTTCCTCAAACTCGACAACCAGAACAAATAATTCAGAACCCAAGGTTAGGTGTCGAAGAAGAACCCACAATAAATCAAAGACCTACAGACATTCCCCGGGTGAACCTTAACAACCAGGAGGAAATAGTCGAACAACCTCGTGTAGAAATTCCTGCCCATCAAGAGCTTATGAGGATATTAATCTAGAGGGGTCAGGATGCTGATAATATAGTGCAGCAAATGCATTATAATAATTTTCCCTCCGAAATAATCTATCAGCCATGGTCGAAAGGATAATGGCGCAGAATGGGGTAAATGTAGGATTACAAAGACTCAGTTATATATCTCCATTATCAGAATATATTCTGCAACAAGAATTACCCTCAAGATGGAAAGTCCATAAGTTCACAAAATTCTCAGGGGACACTAGTGAATCCACCATAGAACACGTTGCACGCTACCTGATCGAAGCAGGGGAAATAACCCAAAATGAGAATTTGAGAATAAAATACTTTCCAAGTTATTTGACGAAAAATGCGTTTACTTGGTTCACGTCATTGCCTGCAGGTTCAGTATATACATGGACTCAGTTAGAAAGGTTATTCCATGAACAATTCTATATGGGACAAACCAAAATAAGCCTAAAAGAGTTGGCTAGTGTTAAAAGGAAATTCTCTGAACCAATAGATGATTACCTGAACATATTTAGATTACTAAAGGCAAGGTGTTTCACCTAAGTGCCTGAACATGAACTAGTCGAAATGGCTGCAGGGGGATTATATTATTCTATAAGAAAGAAATTAGACACCCAATATTTGAGAGATATGGCATAACTAGCAGATAGGGAAAGACAAGTCAAAAGACTAAAAGCTGAGAAATTTAAAGCAAATAAAAATAAGAAAGAAAGAGTGGCTTATGTGGGAGTCTTACAAGACGACGAAAATAATGTAGACGACTTAGTTAGCTTAGATGAACAGGAAATTGACTTAGCAGAATTAAAACAAGGTCCACCTTATTCATGTAAAGGATTGGTTCCGTCGAACGAAAAGAATTTTGTCGAACCTGAAAAGAATGAAAAGTTTCCTAAAATAACTTATACATTCGACGTCACCAAGTGTGACAAAATATTCGACTTGCTAGTTAAAGATGGCCAAATGATAGTACCACTAGGCACAAAAGTGCCTCCCATGGAACAACAGAAAAAGAGAGGTTTTTGTAAGTACCACGACTTTCTAGGTCATAAAACATCTCAATGTTTCCTTTTCAAGGACCTCGTGCAGAATGCTATCCACGACGGAAGGCTGAAGTTCGGTGACAAGCAGAAACAACAAATGAAAATTGATTCAAATCCTATGCTGAATGTCGAAATCCAATATGTTGAGCCATCCATCATAAACATGGTGGAAGTCGAAGAAAGTTCTGAATATAGTTTTGAGATGGTGGAAGCCACTGAAAGTTTCTACAATAACATCAAAATGGTGGAGATTGCTGATAATCTTACAATCCATGACAAAGTCATTGAATGGAAGAACGTTGAACACCTTGTGCAGGGAGATTCAACTGGTTGTGCCAATAAGGAGGCTACTGAAGGCCTAAATGACACAAAAGATGTTGAAATCATTGAGGATTCTGGAAAAATAAAAAATGACAAAATCACTGAAGATTCTGTCTCAAAAAATATGAAGGCTGCTGAAGGCCTCAACGATTCAAGCAAGGTTGAAACCACTGAAGGCTACAACAAAGCAAGCAACGACGAAGTCACTGAGGATTCCGTCGAAAAAAGAATGAAGGCTACTGAGAGCCTCAAGATAACAGAAAATCAAATAGCTACTGATAATCTGATCAACACTGAAAGGGAGGCCACTGAAGGCAACAATGTCGAAAAGATGGTTACTGGAGGCCTCACTATCAACACTGAGTTTGATAAGGATGCTACCAAGATGAAAGCGAGGATTGCTGAGGGTCCTGAGGAGCCAGTCATGTATAGAATCTTGCATATAACTATGGAAGACCCCAGAGGAAAGTCAATCGAAGATTGCTGCCAAGATGTCTGTGGAGACTTATCCCCAAATGAAGAGCATGACGCAACAGAGGAAATAGGTGAAACTGAGCAAACGCTTATCGAAAAGATGAACAAATTAACTATTGGTGGCGGAAAAACGGCCAATATCAACATGGTGGAAACATCCCAGGAAAATCAAGCACAAACTCCTAAAGAACGTCGTCAAGAGGAGTACCAGAGGTTGACATATCCAAAAGAAGACGAAAGCTTGAGTGAGTTCATCCAAAAATGCCAAAGAAAAAAGGCTGAAGTGATGTTGTGCCCACGATGCAACGTTATCTTCGACAGGAAGGCAACAAACAATCTGGAGGTAATAAAGAAGTCCAAGAGGAAAGGAAACTGGGGGGTAATCCCAGCTGCCAAAACAGAGAGATACGATCCAAGGAGGAGTGAATACCACCACCAGAAAACTGGAGGTCAAAATTATAGTTTGTACAAACCAACAAACAAAGTTGCTGACGATAAATGGGTGCAACCAATTAGGGACGCTCAGGGACGAAAAGATTGGAGAAGCTTTGACGTAAAAAGAGGCCCTTCGGTAGTGGAAAGAGATGAAATCGAAAAGCGCAAACCAAGAACATATCCTTCTGAAAACTACAAGGGCAAAAATCCCATGACAAAGTCCCAGTGGAAGTGTAACGCCCGATTCGATTTTCCCAATTTTTGTTGAGTCTTTTATTTTATTTGTATGATAATTGTTTTATTTGTGAAATTATCATGATGATATGATATGTTGAGGAATTAATGTGATATGTTGGTGTGATATGTGATTTTTACCGTTTTGTGAATTTTCGGGTAAAATTGGTTTGAAGGGTATTTTAGATATTTGTTAATTAGTAATAAGTTGGAAATTAGTAGAATCGGTATTTTTGTGAGAGAATGATATTTGGTTGGAAAGATTAGAAAATAGAAATAGAAAGAAAAAAAATATAAGAGAGTGAGAAAGAGTGAAATAGAAAGTTGGTAAAAAGAGAAAGAAAAAGAGAAGAAAGAAAATGAGAGAAGAGAAAAAGAAGAGAAAGAGGGAAAGTTGGAAAAGCTTCAAGATTGCTCCTAGGAATCGGTATAATCGGGTAAGGGTGATAAGCAATATTATCTTAATATTGTGTATGATTATGTATGTGTTTGATTGGTTGAGTTTTGGTTTTGATGGAAGTTTAGAGAAGATGAATAGTTAGGGTTTTAGAGAAAATGTGAGAAATTAGTGGATTAATCGGTTAGAAAATCGTTGTAATCGAAGTATGATGTTAGATATATGCTTTAGATCATGTTTATGGAAGTATTTTGGATATTTGGGGTGTTTGAAGTTGACTGTTCGCAGCTGAGAAATTCTGGAATTCGCAGTGGTCGCTCAACGAGCTATCCCTCGCTCAGCGAAAGTTCCAGGGATTTCCTCGCTCAGCGAGCCTGTAGGTTTTTGAGAAAATTGTGTTTTAATCTGTAGCTTTAGTTTCAGGTATCCGTTTTTAGTGTTCCTTATATCGATTCGAAGCTAGAAACACGTAGAAGCTAATGATGCTAAGAAATGTAATTTTTAGCCGACTTTCACCCGACTTTTCCGATAAAACGTAAATGAATTAATTATGGAAATGTGGGTTGATGTGATGTTGTGGCCATTTGGAAAATGAATACATTGTTTGAATTAAATGTCAATGTATGTTAATTGAATGAGATGAATGCATAATTATGTTATGAATAACATATGCATTTTCAAGAATGTTATGTATCATTTTGCATGTAAAGCATAATGTATGCATTCTTGTGCTGTGGGATTCTTTGTGAATCCGTTGTAGCATCGTGTGCTCATGTGGAGTGTGAGCGATGACTACAACAAGATCGTGTGCCCATGTGGGGTGTGAGCAATCAGATTGTGTGCCCGTATGGGGTGTGAGCAATCCAGAAAGATCGTGTACCCGTGTGGGGTGTGAGCGATGGGTGATTTATTCACATTGATTGTGTGCCCGTGTGGGGTGTGAGCAATCAGATTGTGTGCCCGTGTGAGGTGTGAGCAATCCATAAACATTTTGTGCCCATGTGGGGTGTGAGCAATGGGGAACATCGTATGCCCGACGGGGAGTTACTTTAGGTAACAAGTGATGATTCCATTTGGTTCCTGAGTGAACCTGCTGAAATGTTGAGTCGGTACCGCATTGCATCTGCATAGAGTCGTGTGTCGGTCTCTATGAGTTGCATTTTATCATTTTAATTATGATATACAGAAATAAACATGAATGTGCATATGTTTATTTGGAGTATTATGAAGATGATAATATGTGTGATGAAACATACTTGTTGTATATATGCATGTTTGATATATGTATATGTATGTGATTTATACATTTGTAATGTATATGTGTGATTAAACATAGCTAGACGCATGCTTATGCAGAATGAATAGAATTGAGGAATAAACATAAATAATATAAGTTTATGTGAATTGGTGAATTGTGCGTAATTAATATGTTTGATTGGTATTGATGTACATGTTGCGATGTGTATAGGTGATGAGGTGTGATTTGTGGTGAGAATACGCTTTATGTGCATTTTATATGTTGAGATATATAATTATATGCAATGTTATTATGATAATGTTTCTCACCCTTCTGCTGTTTTATAATGCTCTACGAGGCATTGTAGAGTAGGTTGTTGGATGGTATTTTTGTGAAGCTCGTCTTCATCTTTTGGTCGGTCGGCTCTGATATGTAGCACCGGGTAGTTAGATTGGCTTAACTCCAACATTGTTAACTCCCATGAAGAACAAAATTATGAAGTTGTACAGTATTGCATCTGAATCAATAATTGAGAGCATGTTATCCCAAGAAGACGATGATAGCGTTGAAAAAACTATATATTATTTAAGTCAAATCATGAATAATGTTGAGACTAGATATATTATGGTAGAGAAATTATGTTTACCATTATATTTTTTTTGTACCAAACTCAAGCATTATATAAAATCTTTAGGTATGTTTATTTATTCACACTTTGGCATAATTAAGCACATTTTGTCGAAACCAATTTTACATATTAGAGTTGGAAAGTGGGATTTAATCCTAACTGAATATTGTTTAACTTACACGCCCTTAAAAGCCATGAAGGGACAGATTATTGCTGATTTCATCGTAGATCATGTAGTAACAAAAATATTGCAGAACTATATCGAGTTCCCGACATGGAAATTATATTTTAATGGTTCCACTCATTCCAAGGGAATGAGCATATGAATTTCACCATGTACCAGAAAGGGATTCCCACTAAGTATAAGTTCAAGATCAACGACCATTGATCCAACAATGAGGATGAGTGTGATTCCTTGATCACAAGTCTTACAATACTATTAGACTTGGGGGAAACCAAAGTTGAGATCAAGGGTGGCTTATGAATTGGTGATCCAACAGTTAACAAAAGAATACAAATGCATTAAGGATAATTTGTTAATATATTTTGTCAGGGTAAATTCAATGATTAAACGATTTGAAGCTGTGGATATTGAACATGTACCATGAATACAAAAGCAATAGGCCAACGATTTAGCCCAAGTAGATTAAGGCTACAAGGTAGCCAAGAGAAAATTAAAGAAGATCGAGTAAGTGAAATTTTTACACATAAAACATCTGGAAGTAACCCTCTAAAATCTCTATGAAGACCGCCTTCCCATCATCTGAGGTGAGCTTAGGAACTTGAGGCCCTTAAATACTACCTATTTATAGGCTCTTGGGATTTTTTGGTCTTACCATATCAGTAATATCCAAGGCTAGAGACTCATAAAGTACCACAAGTATCAGTTGGCTCATACATATGTTTTTGCCTTTATAGAGCTGAGTTGCAAGGGGCACATATTTTTTAGCCAGTTGGATATATCGAGTGCATAATACATACCTCGATAACCAGTTAGTAAGAAAGTAAATATGTTCGTACACCGAAATATCATTGGTTGTCTTTTGATGATCCTCTTTGAAAGAGTTGTAAGTGGTTTTGGAGAAGGAGGAGGCGGGATCAAACACGTAAGGAATGAAAGTAGAGCGATACCAGATTTTTTTGAGTTTCATTTCCAAGGGAGGTTCTAGTACGTAGCCAATGTCATTAAAAAATATGGGAAGCTCGATATCAACTACGAAGCCCACATGGTGTTATACTAGAAACGTCATTGAAGGGATAAGTTTCATGAGTAAGAGCATAAGGAAGAAGGAAAAGCTAGGTTTTTAGTTTTCTGTGAAGCAAGTTGTAGAAACAAAAAAAAAACGTTTGAGTAAACACATTTAAATAACACATAAAAGCCATGATGGTTGACTCAAAGAGTAGCACATAAAAGCCATGGGGAAAAATGGAAGTTAGATCACTTGCAAACGATTCCATCTCACATAGTCTTCCTAGGGAATTATAGTTAATCATGATGAATTTGCACGCATGTCAGTGACATGTACATTGATATAAAAGTTAGTCATAAGGAATGAGGACAATCATGAATGAGGTGACATGGCATAAAATATGAATAGTGATAGTGGTTACAAAAAAAATGCCACCTTTCTCCCCTCAGGTATGGGTCAACAATGACATTTTTGGGGGGTATATGTTACACTTGGATTTTTCAAGCTAGTAGAAAGTCAACAAATAATGTCATTGAAAATAAATTCACTATGAGAAAGCATTAATGAAGTGTCTTGAAGGACATTAATGTTATGTCCAGAGCACACTCGTGGATTCGCTGATAGATAACACTTTACTGATTCCCATATGGAACCAACTGATCACTCTTGAATCTCCATCAAAGGACCAGAGCACACCAAAACTGGACCAAAGTCTATACATCATGATGCAAGATTCACCATAACATGCAGTATCACCAAATGATCACCATAATAAACCAT
This sequence comes from Lathyrus aphaca, assembly GCA_963966055.1. Lineage (NCBI taxonomy): Eukaryota > Viridiplantae > Streptophyta > Magnoliopsida > Fabales > Fabaceae > Lathyrus > Lathyrus aphaca. Next base: position 404,805,984 of record OZ014519.1, on the reverse strand, counting down.
ACCATTATTTTACACACAAAATAAGTGGATTAAATCCATAACAACATCATTCATCTCAAATAGTGGCCAACAGTAGCCTAAACACAACAACACAGTCAAAAATTAAAACGAGAAGTCAGTTCCAAGCCAATAGGTGAATGACACCTATTCTGGCGCGTGACTGGTTACCCGTCACCTTCCACGTCATCTCATACATCGTCCATGTGACGACCATCCCAACAAACTACACTTGGCGATCATGATGATGTAATTTTAGGGAACTGACGCCCATCAACGCCTCCAACATGATGACGAACAAGGCGTCATTATGGTGACGCCTTTCACCCTAGAACCAGAAGTAGAACCTGCATTTTTTGCAATGGAGTTCAAAACAAAACTCTGATTTCACATCCCCTGAACCCAAATCGCGCAACAACATTAAGGAAAACAACATTTAACACAAATACAACATTTATCCATCATTTAACATGCAATTTCACTCATTTAATAATGGATTTAACATACTTCTTCATCACAACTACAACACACATGTGAACACAATTTAACACCAATTACATCAGCAAGAACACCCCAGTCTCCTGGCAAAATAGTGCACGAAAATCACACAACATTACACATAAACATACAATTACGAAATTTATTTCATATATTCATCCAACATTCATCAAAAGGGGAAAAAGTAAGGAAAATCAATTAAGATTAAGGATTTCCCTCTACCCATACATGCAATGTACACCCTATTATGAGTAATCCTTCTACCTTAGATTTTCCAGCAAAACTCCTTAAAGTTCCTTCAATGGATGTTCTCCCTATGCCCTAGCCTTTGCCTCCTCCTTTTTTCACCAAAATTTTGTTTTACGGAGAATTTCCCAAACCCTTACTAACTTCTTATTATTAGAGCCTAATCTCTCTAATTAGTGACTTCTCACCTTGCCCTCACTTATTCCTTTATTCACCAAAATACGCCTTCTGACTCTAATTTTATTTTAATAAAAATACCACTAATATTATCCCTTATTCTCTACTAATTTTTTATACTTTTCTATTTTATCCCCATAAATTAATTAAACTAACTTACTTTTAATTTATTATTAATAATTCTTATTATTCTAATATTATTAATTCTATTATGTGTTATGCTACTCTCGCTTAACGAGCCTTCATGGTGCTAAGAAAACATTCATGTTCTTGCACTTTTGTGTTTCTAGGCATTCTCACTTAGCGAGCGAATGTTATGCTTAGCAAGCATTCATGATTCTGGGTTAATGAATAATCATTTAGCAAGTGTAGGACTCGCTTAGCGAGCCAACCTTTTCCAGGAATGAATTCCTTTCTTATAGAGCTCGCTGGGAGCTCGACTTGGCCTCGCTTAACAAACTTGGAATCACTACTGCTCACTGGGTCTCTCTTTGTGAGCCTCTACATATGGAATTTTATGCTTTCTTCCCTAAGTGAAGTCTCAGTTACATGGTTTGGAATGGGACGTCGTCTTTTGTGTTGTACAACTAACTTAAATTTTATGTTGTCGTGGATATTATGGTGTTATCCACTTCCTTCTCTGTGGTCTGTTTTTTCCTGTTAAATGTTTGAAATTATTGGTTTGGATATGCTTGAATACAGAGTGGACCTATATATTACTTGTTGGTATTTCTCTTAACGTTAATACACCCGAGCTATCAATATGGTGGGCTCGTGTGGCTTGACGATGTGTACACTCACTTGGTTACTCACCTGGATTATCGGTAAGGTGGACTTGTGTGGCCACGTAGACCTCTACATTTGGTTACTCACCACTAGAGGGCTTGTGTAACCACTTAGGCGTAAATCACTTGGTTTGTGCTTTTGCCCGATGGCCTAGTGTAGTCATGTAGGCAATTTTGCACTTGTAATTACTTATTTGTGTATTGATTGATAGATGGGCTCGTGTTGCCACATAGGTAATGATATTTGGTTACTCATCACAGATGGGCTCGTGTAGCCACTTAGGTATAAATCACTTGGCTACTCATCTGAATCATCATGCGGTGAGCTTGTGCAAGTCTCTTGACACTGTGAACTTTGTTACTCATCGAGGGTTTGCTTGCATGTCCTAGTAAGAGGCTTACACTACAATGGGATTCTCTCGTACATGGGTACAAGTATGCTTATGTGTTATGATAATTTTGTTATGAATTGATGATTTTGGAATTGAGTAGTCAAAAGACTCACAATTCAGTGTTATTTGATATTTATGCATTCCTCAAATGGTAAGTAAGAAAACCCTGAATCAATGGTTGATCTATATATGATTATTTACCTTGTAGAGCTGAGTTGACCCATAAGATAGGGGACTAACTGAGATTTAGTAATCTCACCTCAATATTCTTAATATTTTTTAGGCTGCTCGAGGCATGACAAAGGCAAGAGTAAAATGTCTTAGTTAGCTTGAAGATGTTTTTGTGGCATATCTTTCGATGTGTTTTGAGCTCTTTGGCTTTGTTCTGACGAAGTTTATGCAATAGTACTCGTGATGTTGTATTTTGGCCATGGTACATTCGACTTTTGTTTCTTGTACTAATGCTTATTTTGATTTCATTGCATATGTATGACTTTCATGTACCATATTTATAACACCACTACATATTATTTTAGACGTATATGTATAGGGTGTTACACGATCAAACCTTAAACTGACTTAATTATAAATTGAAACAGACAAAAATGGCATATGATCTTTCACATACAATTTTCTTTGGATGGCTGACTTACGATTAGAAACCACTACAATTGATTATTGTCCATGCCTATCTCATCCAATGTGAAAGAGTTTAGACTTTTTGGGGCATATCTCATCAATGAGGTGTCCATTAAGGACAATGAGGTGGTGATGAATTTTATTTGAAGTATTTTAATTTTGCTTCATGTATGAGGTAGGTGATGAAATTGCATATCTCTAGGGGAGACGGAAGTTGTATGTCCCTAATACATTCAATGGGAGAACCCCAATACAATGATTTTGTTGTTTGTCTTATCGCTTTCATTTTCATTTACTTTTGTATATTGACTCTCCTTCATAATTGCACATCTCTAAATCAAATTTTTGAAACTATTCAATTTTTTAGCATGTATAAATCAATAGTTATATTTGAGCTTACACTGACAATTCGAAGGTTCAAAATCATCAGGATTCTTAAGGTTTTTAAATTGAGAATTTGAAGGTGTCACACACATGCCTGACAACATGGTCTGCATACATACAAAGCAATGATGTATCTGATGGGCCTCTAGGATAAACATTAGGAACGACATCAGCGGGTTGGACTTCTGAGGCAGGAACAAAGGACTCATGTCTCCGAGAGGACGATGCCATAATCAAGTGAACTTCGGGAGACGATGCTTCAACATCAAATGAAGTGACTAGTTCTTTCCTTCTAAAAGGATGCATGTTGGACCACTCTACCATGCCTCAATCTCTCAACATTGTCAACATTTTTTCTGTAATTACACCAAAAAAATCATAACATAATCAGAGAAGCCAAACTCAGGGGACATACCAGGAAAAATCAGAAAAACAATGCAGAACAACAAGATTCAGAAGTTAGCTTATGTAATACAGAACAACGAAACTCGAAAGTTAACTTTTGTTTCCTCCTAAAATCTAAAAATGCAGAAACAAAACATGCCCAAATATCCTAACTACAAACTGCACAAAATCTACATGTATGCCTTACTAAACAACCATTATGCGTCTTAATGTACCATAAAAAACCTATTATGCGTTTAATTTCAAACTAATGCATCACAAAACCAAAAAAAAAGTAAATGAAACCTACCTAATGTGAGAAGTCAACAATGTTTTATTGAATGAAGTGAAATAGATGTTGATTGATGTCTTAGTATTGAATGCAATGCAATAAAAATAACGAGGAGGATTGAAAAATGATAGAAATAAAGTTTGTTCACAAGCTCTGTTTTGTGTTGAGTCAACTTTCTAAAATGAAATAAAGTATAAAGAGAGAAAATCAGACGCGTTATATGAATCGCGTTATATGAATCAAACATGTACTTTATACGGAACTTAACCTCCGTAAAAAAAAATATATAGAATCTAACCTCCAATATATCTAAGATCCCAAAGATTAAATTCTAGATTTTACCAGGCTGGTGCCAAAAGTAATCCAAGTTTATTATGGCATGTTTAAATTCAGTTTTGCTACTTAATTATATTTCTTTTGTTAGCCAAAAAAATCTACTTAAGTATATTTAGATATACTCAAGAGTTCAGTGAACTTTTGTTCCGTTTCCTCCTGTTTGCTACATTGACACTTCCCCGCATATCACCCTCTCACGCTCACACTGATGTCTCATCCAACCTAAATTGAACCCACTCCTTCTTGTAAACCCTAAATTCAATAATACACAGAAGTTATCATTTCACCATTTTTAGGTGAGTTCCTTTTTCCTCAACCCATTTGCATTTTTAATGTGGATTTTTAACTGTACAAATGTTTTAAACATATCTTTAGGTCTGAATTGATTTATACCTTGAAATCCTTAAGTTATTATTGTTGGTTTTGGTGTTTATGTTGTTATTAGCATGATAGAATCTTGAGTGAAGTTGCTGCTACTTATATTACATGCATGATTGTTTGTCGAAATTGTATTTGAATTCATGAATTGTTTGATTTTGAATGATGTGAAATGAATGAAAATTGTTGAATTTACAAGTTGTTGCTGCTTTATATTCAATTGGTGGCTGTTTTGATTCTCTATGCTTTGTTTAAACTCATTATGACAATGTTTTGTAGATAGAGCTTTATGATGGGAACTTATCTTAGTTGAATGGAACCATATATATACTTTTGTTGATTAATTACATGAAATCCTTTACCTGTGAATACTATCATAGGCTCCCTTGTAAATGAGGAACTTATCCTTCTGAAAAACGGGAATGAGTAAGGAGATAACAAGTGAGACGCCTCTCTTACGGCATGCCATCTGACCCACCTTACGCATAAACTAAGTTCTCTCGTGTGACTCACGCCTGAGAGGCTTAGTATGTTATCCCCCGAGGTTCACTGAGTTTATCTCACCTGTTATCCTTATTGATTTTAGATAGAAAATATGTATTAGTAACCAATAAGTATGTTCGGGAGATGCTTGATAGTTGTACAATTATGTCGAGAATATATCAGGTATCACAACCCGATTGGAGTCATAGTTTTAACATTGTATATATGCATTGAGTTTGTTTAAATATCTATTACCTTAGAACTAGTAACTAGAATACACCAATGTTGAAACTCTTGATAGAACTTTACCGTCTATTATGATCTCAGTCGATTCTAAGAATTAGGCTATGCAGCTGTGCATTGAGAATACTCAGTTGACACTAATATACACATAAGAAATTAAATTCTCTAAAACCAATAATAAGGTAATGTTAAGTATCTGTATTCATCAATTCAAAATCAAATCAAATACTATTTTTCATAAATTTTCAAATAATATTTTTATTATATGTTAAAAAAATTTATGAACATACTGTATCCAAGATTAAATCTTAGTGTCCCTAAATAAGATGCAACACACAAAGAAAGAAAATCAAAAATAGTTGTAGAAAAATAAAGTCAATGGTCAACTAATCTCTTAATAGATTTGTGTCCATTACTAAATCTGTAAATGACATGATTTCATGCATACTTTTTTTTTGTTGAAACTTTCTATCCATTCATTTCTTTCTCTCTTTTCTTCCTCAAACAAAGACCAGATCAATGCTAACCTCTAATAATATTTCTAAAAAAGAGCAAAATATAATTAAATTGATAATAACCATAGAAACAAAAATAGAACAGAGTGAAAAACAAACAGAAAAAATTAAAAAAGAAAAAACAAAGCGGATAATTCTCCAATGTTGTCTCATCTTTAAACATTGTGAAACACATTGTGTGCCTTTTTGTTTTCTGAGTTGGGAAACCATAACATAAACAACCACAACAATGGAGAAGAATCTTGATGAACATTCCAACAGTTTCTCTCAAGAAGATAAGGAAAACAACACCAATGCCGCCGATGACACTCCTCGTTCTCCCTTGCTGGAGAAGACTGAGGACAATGTTGTCGGGGACGGAGAAACTGAAAAGAGTGGTGATGTAGATAATGTCGAGGTAGAGGCGGAAGGGGAAAAGAAGGAGGAGGAGAATGAGGAAGGTGTAACCGTCGAGGATACACCTGAAACTCCTCCTCCAAACTTGGAGAAACTTTCAGAAGACATTGATAAATTTCTTGCTGCTACACATGATAATAAAGACAATGACGAAGAGATGATTCCTGAATTCATTGACAAGTTTTTAGATCTGGTGGAAGAGAAAATCGTGAGGTACGACTCTAATCAAACAAAATGGGGCGAGACCGTGGAGGAAGATTCATTGTTGTTGGAAGGTGTGAACCGTGTTTCAAAGCTGATGAAGTTGTTAACCACGATTATCACAGAGTTTCAATCTAGAGAAGAAGAGAAAAAAGAAGGAGGTGAAGAAGAAGATGAAAAAAAAGAAGGAAATGAAGAAGAAAAAGAAGAAAAGGAAGAGAAAAAAGCGAAAAAGGATCATTCAATATTGTTGAACCGCGTTGGTGCGATTCAACAAAGAGTAATGTCATATTTAGAGGAAGAGTTCCGTTTGTTAATGGAAGAATCTAGACTCCTAAGCAAATCAGATGCAACATCTGACCCTAAAGGGAAACACGCTGCAACACCAGAGCCATCGGAAAATGAATCAACGGAAACGATTATGGATTTCCCGGGTTTTAAGGAGGAGGCCGTTACAGTTTTGAACAAAATAGCGCGGGAGTTGTTATTTGCAGGCTATGATTCAGAATGCTGCCACGTGTACACCGTTTCGAGAAAGCATGGTTTCGGAGATGGTTTATACAGGCTAGGGTACGAAAGGATCAGCATGGAAGAGGTTCAGAAAATGCAATGGGAATCATTGGAGAGAGAGATTCCAACTTGGATCAACACGTTCAAAGAATGTGCCACCGTGTGGTTCCCCGGAGAACGAAAGCTCACTTTATCGATCTATGCTGAGCATCCGTCGGTAGCTGACACACTCTACACCAATCTCACGCGTGTCGTAGCATTTCAGCTTCTCAACTTTGCTGAAAGCGTCGCAATGACAAAACGTGCAGCAGAGAAGCTCTTCAAGTTTCTTGACATGTATGAAACCTTGAGAGACACAATTCCGAATCTCGACAAACTCTTCCCTGAAGAATTTGTCGACGAAATCAAAGCTGAAATGACGTCTGCAAAGAATCGTCTTGGCGAGGCTGCTGTCTTGATATTCTGCGAACTTGAAAACTCGATCAAATCAGATACCGGAAAAACTCCGGTCGCAGGCGGTGCTGTTCACCCGCTAACTCGCTACATCATAAACTACCTGAGACTTGCGTGCGAGTATAAAGACACATTGGAAGAAGTTTTCAAAGAGCATTCGAAGATCGAGCGTTCTGATTCAACAAGTAGGCCTAATTACGACAATCAAAGCCATAACGACAATCAAAAGTCGAACGAGAGAGAAAATGTGTCGCCATTTGCAGCACAGTTGACACGTTTAATGGAATTACTCGACACGAATCTCGAAGGAAAAGCAAAACTCTACAAAGAAGTTCCATTAAGTTGCATCTTCATGATGAACAATGGAAGGTACATTGTTCAAAAAATCAAAGGATCAGCTGAAATCTACGAAGTAATGGGCGAAACATGGTGCCGTAAAAGATCCACAGAACTGAGAACTTATCACAAAAACTATCAAATAGAAACATGGAGCAAGATATTGAGTTGTTTAAGTCCAAAAGGTTTGAATGATAATGGAAAAGTTCACAAGCCAGTGCTGAAAGAAAGGTTCAAGAGTTTCAATGCATTGTTCGAGGAGATACATAAGACACAAAGCACTTGGGTTGTGAGCGATGAACAACTTCAATCTGAGCTACGAGTTTCAATATCCGCACTCGTGATTCCTGCTTATAGATCATTTCTGGGTAGGTTTTCGCAGTATTTGGATCCCGGGAGACAAACCGAGAAATATATTAAGTTTCAAGCTGAAGATATAGAGACTTACATTGATGAGTTGTTTGATGGGAATCCTCATCATCAAGCTATGGTCAGGAAGAAAGCATGAGATTAATTAATTTAAAAACTTTGATTTGATATTAAATTTTAAATTAACAGCAGGAACTATACTGATATATCAAACAAGTGCATACATATGCATAATGCATGCATGTGTATGTGTATGTATGTGCTTTGAAATTTGTCTTTGTATGTATGACATTTAGGTTAATTTCCTTTGGTGATTGTGGTTTTTTTGTTATTATTAATTGTAATTGTAATTGTAGTAAAAGAAATTGGGTGGGGGAATTTTGATCATTTGGGTATTATAATTGATTGATTTATGATGATGGCCTTTTCTTTGTATAAGGGATTAGGTTGATTAGCTTTTAGGACAAGTTCCTCTCTTGTATTCAATCACTTCACAATTATTATAAACTTTTTCCTTTGAATTCTCTATTGAGTTCTTTTTTTTAATGTAGCTTTTCTTATGCTTAATTCACTTTGCATTTACATGTTTTTATTTCATCATTGTTGTTTATGGAGCTTGATTTTTTTTTTCAATGGCAAAATATAACTTTATTAATCATTAACCCAAAGCATATGACATTCAAGAGACAATAAGTGTCAAACCCTTTAATCAGAAGTTCTGAGTTTGAACTTAGTCTTGAATATATATTTAATTAGAGGTTTGGGTTTGAACTCAATCTTGAATATATATTTAGTTAGGGGTTTTGGGTTTGACCTCAATCCTGAATATGCGATAATGTTAAATTTTTTGAAGGAGAGTTTTGCAGTCTATTAAGATCCTCCTTAATTCTCCTCAATTTGAGAGATTAATCTCTTACAGTTAAAGATGAGATATCTAGTTTATAAAATAAAAAACTAAAATTTTTGGACAAGTTTAATTTGGCATTTTGCACAAAGTCTAGCGCTTTGTTAAAACATGGCTTACCTAATGCTTGAGGCACTACTAATATTTATTTTAGAAAATTGAGTCAAAATTGTGATATATAGAGGTAAAAATTAGAGTTATTAAAACGACCTACGAATTTTTGTTATAAATACTATTTTTATTGATAGATTAAAATATTATCTAATATACAAACAAAATAATCTAAACATCCATTTGTAAGTATAAAACAAGAACTACAAGAAAATAATATTAGATAGATTTTATATATGTTTAAAGCATATATATTTATTCGGCCAATGAAATTATAAGCAATAAGTAAAGATAAAATAGTTATATATATATATATATATATATATATATATATATATATATATATATATATATATATATATATATATATATATATATATATATATATATATATATATATATATATATATATATATATATATATATATATAGCACATGTTGGGCAGAGACCCAGTCCGTCGGGCACAGATCCATGGCCTAATATATATGGACGTGGGAGAGCGTATCCCCCATGTGCTCCATTCAGTCAACTGCTCCAGTTATTCTCTCCTAATATTACGGGGCAGTTGGACCAAGGGCAAAATCACACGCTAGGTTTTATCTGCTTCTACGTAATCCTTGACAGTTCTTTTATGGGTCTAGTTAATCCAGCCCATGAGAAGAATCTTGGCCCAGCGCTGAGGGCACACTACAAATATCCTCTTTCACTATAGGGTCAAATATTCTAATTCTAATTCTCACTACCTTTTGTACTTGCACTCCATAATTCCTTTCTGACTTTAGCATCGAAGTATCTTGCAGGTATACCCCTCCTCGTTTTTTCACCGTAGTTGTTCATCACTAGAAGGTTCCTCCTGATCATGTAAGATCAGTGGCGTCGTCTGTGGGAATTTGAAAGTTCTCCCCGTTTTCTGAAACAAAAGACCAAAACTTCACCCTGTCTCTTCAACCATCCATCATGACCAACGAACACGGTAACAACCGTGACCCATGGCCTCGTCAACTACACCACCGGTGGGGACGAAGACCAACCTATCACTCATGAGTTCGACGAAAGGGATAGACAATCTGCCAGTCCCTCCCCTGAACCAGAGACCAACGATGCTCCCCAGCCTCAGCTCGCGGCTACCTTCCAACCCATCCTGATATCGGTCGAAGGAGATGCCACGATCATAACCATGGCGAACACGCTCAACCAGAAGAACCTCATGCTATTTGAATAGCAGGAGAGAATCACCGCACTAGAGACAGAGCGCCGAGCCGACTCTCCTCGGCCGAGACCCCGTCGATCACGCAACCCCTTGCCTCGCAGGCGCGGGCGTGAACTTCAACTGGAGAGACCTCAACTAGAGGCCACCAAGAAACGCAGGCGCTCCCCTCCTCACAAGGGACGACGCTCCCCTGAGCCCAAGAAGAATAAAGCCAGAGGGCGCCCCGAGCAGCCAAAAGGCCAGCCGATGATATCTCCTCGTTGAGACCAAAGTCCCAGGAATGAGGACTATTCACCCCCGAGGAGTGACGAGGATGATCCTTGTTGTCCACTTTCTCGGGCCATCATGGAGGCCCCACTCCCAGCCGGCATGGAAAATCCCCCCAACCTTGCAATGTACGACGAGACTACTGACCCTGACGATCATGTCGACAACATCAACGTCATGCTGGACTATCGCAACGACATCGGGGGAAATGTCAAATGTAGGTTGTTCTCCACGACACTTAGAAAGGGAGCCATGTCATGGTACAAAGAGAAGCAAGTCACCCACAACGTTAGGAGCAATCACATCCAAGACAACACCAAAAACTCCAAACATGAGGACTATGTCGCTCATCGTCGCACCGGAGAAAAGCGGAGACGACAAACCTTGCGAGGTCTGCGAAGGAAGAGGGTCAGCTGGGCGCTTCTCCGAATACACATTGCTGACCGCTCCCCACGAGCGCATCCTCGCAGAATGCGTCAATTCAGAATTCAAGCAGGGTAGGATAAGGTTCCCCAAACTGACGACACCAAAACCCCACACCGACAAATCCAAGTACTACCGTTTTCACAGAAGCCACGAGCACGTGACCAAGGATTGTGTTCATCTAAAAGACGCTATTGAGATACTGATCAAGGAAGGCCACCTCAAGCAGTACACCAAGAAGAACGATACACCGTGACACGAAGACCAAGGTTCAAAGAAAAATCGCGAGGACACCCCGTCCGACGGTTCTCCCTTTCCTGTAGCCCTCTGCATGTCACGTCCTGAAGATTTTCACCTCCCTGACATCCACATAGAAGGATACCTTGCTGCTCACAACCCTTGGGAAAACTTCCCAACAACCTTAGTAATCTCCGGGGGCGAGATGAACAACGAGAACGCCGCGATTTATGTGAAACGGAAATTCGACGAGCTCCTGCTGACCGTACCCGACCAACTGGTGTAACGCCCCATATTTATTTTGATTATTATTTGTGAATAATTGTGAATGGTTATGATCGACTGAGTGTTTATTGTGCGTTCATTAGGTTTGGTGTACCGCGATGAAGGATAGTGTCCTTAAGAGATAAGTCTTGGGGGTGTATGACTAATAACATAGAGATTGGTGGTGTGGGGAGTAAGACTAATTAGATTATTTTAATTAGTAATTATTTAATTATAATAATAGTTGAATATTGATTAATTAAGTATGTGATGAAAAAATATTATTATTATTATTTCATTAGTTAGAATAAGTAATAATAATAATAATAATAATATAATAATAATAATAATAATAATAATAATAATAATAGAAACAATAATGTGAATATATGAAGGGCTTATTGGTAACTTAAAGTGAGTAAGTAAGGACTTAAGTGGAAGTTCATAGAAAGGGTCTAAGGGTCATAATGAGAGAAGTGTTGTCATCGCAGAAATTTTTGGTTAGTTCGCAGGGCTCGCTTAGCTAGCTCCAGCTCGTTTAGCGAGGTCTGTAACACCCCATTTCTACCCGACTTTATAATTTAATCAGAGTTATCAAAATTCTCCACAAACATGAGATATCACATTTTCAACTTTAAAATCAAACAACATAAACTTCATTAATATAAATACTTCAAAAACTACGCAGCAGATTCATCAAATTACAACTTTAAAATAACATCATTTGTTTTCAACTTTAAACTACTTCAACGTGGTTTTAAAAATAAACAACTTAAAATATTTCCTAAAATCCAACATAAAGGACTAGACATGCGTTCACCCCCCCGAAGTACTACGTATTAGAGCGACAAACACTAACTCAAAGCTACTAAGTACTCGACTCTGGATTACCTTCATGTTACCAACATAAGGGTAACATTCAAACAGAAGAGGTGAAATATCGAATAATATAAACAAAAGTATGATAATCAATACGTAAACAAGAAATCATACAATCACACCACTTCGCACAACCAACATCAACATACAACTTCAATCAACAACGACTAACAACATAGATATAATGCGACTCAAGTTATGTATATGCATGTGGTACCATTTGGAGTAAAACTCCCAACTTAAAATTTTGCCAGTTTATCGAGGCAACAACAACATATTTGCCAATCCAGGCCAACTTGATTTGAGCATTCACTCCAACTTGAAAATATGCAAATGTATGCGACTTATGAATGACATACAACAACAACAACATAAACATCAACTTAACAATGCAACAACTTATATCAACATTGGTCAATTGACCTGCAACTTAATAACTCCCAAGATCGGGACAACACAACTTATATCGACTTAATACGACAACACGAAAACCAACTAATACAGCTTAACTAATTAAATATCTAAATTAATTATTTAAGTCCCCTAATCTACTAAAATAAACTTATTTTATCTCTAATTAATTTCAAGAATCAACTCAGCTCGACTCAGATGCGAAAACAGGATGAATCGCCAAAAATTCCTTTTTCTGCACATCACTTTGCTCATACGTGTATAAACCTATTGTTACGTGTATATACATGCTCATACACTTACCATTACATGTAAATACTGTCATTACACGTAATGCCTACACCTCCTACGCATAGCCTACGTAAATGACCAGAGGGTCTTGCCACAACCCCTCCCTTACGCGTAATGCCTGCGTAACAGTCATGTGTTACGCGTAAGGCCTCTCCTGTTACGTATATCACCAGATCTACTACGTGATTCACAATTCTTCACACCACTCCCACTTCTACTACGAATCTCACAATTTTAGCACTCAATTCAAGTCTAATTGAGTTTCTACATTGATTTTATACCTCAATTCTTTTGTATTCACTTCATCTAATAATTTTACAATCGATTACGAGTCCTATATCTCGTCATCTACACGATTTCCTGGAACAACCAATCCAGCAACAACAACAAATGCAATAACATGAGCTAATTTATGACATCAGTACAACAATAACAACATATTCTTCATGATAGATCCACATGAAAATCAGCAACACAGTATACAAGAACACAACAACAAATTATACGAAATTCCCATCCTACATACAAATTATCCTAATCCCGTTTATAGAATTCGAACCTCACCCTTACCTTGGATTGAAGGCAGCTCGAATTCACAATCTACAAAAATCCAAAACCTAATCTCTTGTTCTTCCTCAAGACTTGTTCTTCTCACCAAAATTATGATTAACCCTCTAATTAGGTTTTCAGCCTAATATTACTAAAATCTCACTAATTAGCTAAATTACTAATGGGCCTAAAATAACACCCTCACCTTTTTTACTCTCATACTACGATTAAGCTCACTATATTATATTATTAATAATTCTATTAATTATTCGACTTAATTATCTCGACCAACCTAAACACGACTTAACCATCAACTTAATATCAACTTAAACAACTTAATGACATACACGTCAAAACAACACCTAACAACAAATAATCGTGAAAAATACGCGATAACATTTAATTAAATTAATTAATTAAATACGAGCGTTACAACTCTCCCCCACTTAGAACATTTTCGTCCTCGAAAATCTTACCTTGCCCAAACAACTCAGGATAAGATTCCTGCATCTTGCTTTCCAACTCCCATGTCATACTCTCTCCGACAGCTCCCAACCAAACAACCTTCACCAAAGCAATTTATTTTCCTATTAAAGTCTTCATTTCACGGTCCTCAATTCGTACCAGCATCGTCTCTACAGTGAGATTATCCCGTACTTGCATATCATCCATACTAATCACATGAGAAGGATTTGAAATATACTTCCAAAGTTGCAACACGTAGAACTCATCATATAAATTCGAAAAATTTGGCGGTAAAACCACTTTGTAAGCAACATTCCCAACCCTGTTCGAAATCTGATACGGACCAATAAAACGAGGAGTAAGCTTCTTAGATTTCAATGCTTGCCCAACACCAGTTACAGACATAACTCTTAAGAATACATGATAACCAACTTGAAATTCTAAATCCTTCTTCGCTTATCATGATAACTTTTCAGCTTACTTTGAGAAGCCTTCATCTTCTCTCGAATCAACTTCTCATTCTCGGTAGTCTCTCGATCTATCTCTGGTTCAAGCACCACACTCTCTCCAGATTCAAACCAACACAACAGAGTCCTACATCTCCGACTGTACAACGTCTCAAAAGGTGCCATTCCGATACTAGAATGGTAACTGTTATTATACGTGAACTCGATCAATGGAAGATAAGTATCTCACGAACCTCCCTGCTAAAAAATACAAGCTCTCAACAAATCCTCGGACGACTGAATCGTCCTCTCAGTTTGACCATCTGTCTGAGGATGATACGCTGAACTCAACCTCAACTTAGAACCCAATGTTTCTTGCAGACTCTTCCAAAACTCAGAAGTAAACCTCGGATCTCGATCTGACACAATACACAAAGGAACACCATGCAACTTCACAATCATTATGACTTAAATCTTTGCCAACTTTGATACTGGAAAATTGATGTAAATAGGAATAAAATGAGTCGACTTCGTAAGCCTATCAATAATCACCCAAATCGAATAATGTCCTTTTGAATTATTAGGCAATCCCGATACAAAGTCCATAGAAATGCTATCCCATTTCCGTTCTGTAATTTTCAACGGGTGCAACAGATCAACAGGCTTCTGATGTTCAACTTTCGACTTCTGACAAGTCAAACAAGCATACACAAAACGCGCCACATCATTCTTCATCCCAGGCCACCAAAAAAACTTCTTCAAATCTTGATACATCTTAGTCACTCCTGGATGAATACTCAAATTACTTCTATGACTCTCCTTAAGAATCATTCTTTTCATCTCCGCATCATCAGGAATACAAATTCTATTATGAAGTCTCAAAACACCATGTGCATCCAACTTAAAACCATTCTTCTCTGATTCACCATAATCAACTAAGATATCCACTAGTTTCACATCCAATTTATGAGCTTCTCTAATATTGTCCAAAAAATCATTATTAATGTTCAACATACCCAACCTAACACTCTTTGATGTCACTTCGCAAACCAAACTCATATCTCAGAATTGCTCAATCAACTCTAACTCCTTAACCATCATTACCGACATATGCAACGTCTTCCGACTTAAGGCATCAACTACCACATTAACTTTACCTAGATGGTAATTCAAACCAAAATGATAATCCTTCAACAATTCTAACCACCTTCGTTGCCTCATATTCAACTCTTTCTAATCAAACAGATACTTTAAACTTTTATGGTCACTAAACACTTCAAATCTAGAACCATAAAGATAATGCCTCCAATTTTTCAGTACGAAAACAACTGTAGCAAGCTCCAAATCATGTGTAGGATAGTTCTTTTTGCGAACACTCAATTGTCTCGGCGCATAAGCAATTACTTTACCATTCTGCATAAGAACACCTCCTAAACCCATCAACGAAGCATCACAATACACCACAAACGGTTCCTCTGAATTCGGTAAATTCAAAATCGGAGCCGACGTCAATCTCTTCTTCAACTCTACAAAACTTTCTTCGCATTGAACGTCCCACACAAAAGCCTTACTCTTACAAGTCAACCGAGTCAACAGAAGTACCAACTTAGAAAATCCTTCAATGAACCTTCGGTAATATCCAGCTAATCCCAAGAAACTTCCAATCTCAGTAGCCGACTTTGGAGTTTCCCATTGCAACACAACATCTATATTAGAAGGATCCACATCAATACCGCTACCTGAAATCACATGACTAAGAAAACTGACTTCCTTCAACTAAAATTCACACTTGGACAACTTCGCATACAACTTCCTATCCTTCAAAACTTCTAACATTGTTCTCAAATATTTTGCATGTTCTTCTTCTGACTTGGAATAAATCAGAATATCATCAATAAACACAACTACAAAACGATCCAGATAAGTATAAAAAATACGATTCATGCACTCCATGAATACTCCCGGCGCATTAGTCACACCGAAAGGTATCACCGAATACTCGTAATGTCTATATTGTGTTCTGAACATCTTCTTCCGAATATCCTCATCTTTCACCTTAATCTGATGATAGCCCGATCTCAAATCGATCTTGCTAAACACACGAACACCTACCAACTGATCCATCAAATCATCTATTCTTGGTAACATATACTTGTTCTTAATTGTCACCTTGTTCAACTGCTTATAATCCACACAAAGCCTCGTACTTCCATCTTTCTTCTTAACCAACAGAACTGGAGCTCCCCACGGCGATACACTTGGTCTTACAAACTTCTTCTCAAGCAACTCTTCCAACTGCTTCTTTAATTCAGCCAACTCGGGGGAGGGGGCAGACATCTTGTACGGTGCCATAAAAACTGGTATAGTACCAGGTACAAGATCAATTGCAAACTCAATTTCTCTCTCTGGCGGTACGTCAGGAATTTCATCAGGAAAAACTTCAGGAAATTCATTCACCACTTGTAACTCTTCAATCTTAGCTTTACTCTCCATAGATAACGACACCATCAACGAAAACATTTGGGCTTCTTCTTTTATCAGCTTCTGCAACTCTCTAAATGACAACAACCCAACTCCTTCATCTTCTGGGGTAGAAAACCTCACTGACTTACGATAACAATTAATATGAACATAGTTATACTCTAACCAGTTCATACCTAGGATTACGTCCATCCCAGTCAACGAAAAACATATCAGATCAACATAAAAGTCTCTATCAAAGATAGACAATAGGCACATCGAATAAACTAGAGAAGTAATCAACGATCCCTTAGTCGGAATTTCGACGACCATTTCTCCTTTCATAACAAACAACTCAAGACCCAACCTCTTAACACAATCAGCAGCAATAAAACAATGGGTAACACCCGTATCAATAATAATAATTAAAGGAATACTATTAATGAAACATGTATCTCTCACGAGTTTGTCCTCATTAGCTGTCTGAGTCCCAACTAAAGCGAACACTTTTCCCTCAGACTTTGCTTTCTTTGACTTCTGGCACTGACTACCAATATGCCTTTCTTCACCGTAGTTAAAACATATCATATCTTTATGCGTCCAATCAGATATTGCATGCCCCATTTTTCCACAACGGAAACAACACTTCACCTCGGGAGTACACACATTACTCTTGTGTCCAGCTTTCCCACACTTGAAACAAACAATACCAACAGGAGCATCTCCCCCACTAGTTCTCTGACCCGGAGCAACTTTCTGCTTACCCTTACCAGCTGGAGTATCATAAGGCTTGCCACGGTTCTGCTGATTTTTGCCTTTTCTACCAGTAACAATCTTGTAGTGAGCATTGTTATCTTCTTCGAAGATCCTGCAACTATCAACCAGGTCAGTAAAAACACGAATCTTCTGATACCTTACAACCTTCTTAATCTCGGAGCGCAACTCATTCTCAAACTTGATACACTTCGAAAATTCAGCAGTTGTTGCATCATGATGCGTATAAAACTTCGACAACTCTGTAAACTTTGCAGCATAATCAGTCACTGACATATTTCCCTATTTCAGCGAAAGGAATTCAATCTCCTTCTTACCACGCACATCTTCAGGATAATACTTCCTCATAAGCTTTCTACGAAATACAGCCCAATAATCTCCTCATTTGCAACTTCTAATCCCTCTCTAGTTTCCAACCACCAATCATCAACTTCAGCTGCCAACATGTGAGTCCCACAAAGAACCTTCTGCGTTGGAGTACAATCCATCACACAGAAGATTCTCTCAATTTCTTTCAACCAAGCCAGTGCTACATCAGGGTCATACTTTCCCTTAAAGGTAGGCAGATTCTCTCTTTGAAAAGTCGCAAAAGTATGAGACTCATCATTCCCACCAACATTCGGTAAATTCTGCACATCTTGATATTGTTGCTGTATTGTTGTTGTTATGGTATTGGTAGGTGTTTATGATGAGTTTGGACAACGTGTTAATACAAGATGGTAAAGTTGTAGCTTATGTTTTACGATAATCGGGGATTCATGAAAACATCTATCCTATTCAAGATTTGGAATTGGATGCGGTTGTAATTGTGTTGAATATTCAAAGGTATTATTTTTATGGATTTGGGTTCGAAGCGTTTAGTAATCACAAGAGTGTAGAATACCTGTTTGGTCGGAATTTCTGATGAGTTTAGTCAAAAGTCTTTTCTTATGTATGCTTTGATGGTCGAAAGTTTGATGTGAACTTGATATATTTGATAGTTGCGAGCGAGTACTCAGAGTGTGCAACGGAAGCGTGATGTAGCGCAATTTGTTCATACGAAGGTAACAACGATGTTGGTAGTTTGGTTACGTTGATGTTGTGTTATGTGGTTTTGTATTCTTATCTTTGTTGTTACCTCGTTACCTATGGTGATGGTTCGAGTGCAAGTAGATAATTCCTATGATGAGGAATTAGGGGGTGTTTCCTAGGTTGACGATAACAATCGTGTTGTGTTCTGGTTCGTAGTGAACATATGTGTTCTTAACTTGGTTATTCTTTGTGTCTTAAATTGGTCATCGAGTGTATTGCGTGACCATTGCATCTTGTTGTTGTTGTCGCTGATAAGGTAGTTTGGTGTTTTGTTTTATTCGTGGGGTTGCCTTTCATGGCATGGGAGTTGACCATTTGGATGCGAGAGTGTGTCTGGGGTAGTTCGTATCCGGTAAATTTTCGAGGGCGAAAATATTCTAAGTGGGGGAGAGTTGTAATGTCCTGTTTTTATTTTGATTATTATTTGTGAATAATTGAGAATTGTTATGATCGACTGTGTGTTTATTATGCGTTTATTAGGTTTGGTGTATCATAGTGAAGGATAGTGGCCTTAAGAGGTAAGTCTTGGGGGTGTATGCCTAATAACGTAAAGATTGGTGGTGTGGGGAGTAAGACTAATTAGATTATTTTAATTAGTAATTATTCAATTATAATAATAGTTGGATATTAATTTAATTAAGTATGTGATGGAAAAATATTATTATTGTTATTCAGGGCCGGCCCAACACGTCTCAAGGCCTGAGGCGAAATTTAAAACTAAATAGTTTTAATATATTAAAAATATTTTTTTAAAATTATTATATTTTAGTTATTTTATGATGTAAAATCATTAAATTATTTAAATCAATTTCATTTAGTATTTTATTTCAATTGATAATAAATTAACTCATCTAAACACTCTTCTCATTATTTAAATAAATCATAATTAAAAATCAATGACCAAATTATTTAAAAAAAAGTTAAATATCAAGTCTTTTATTATGTTAAAGAAGTCAAAAACTTATCATCGAATCATATAATTTTTAAATTAACAAATCAAATAATACATACTATAATATTATAAATGGTTGTTATTATCATATATTCTAAATAAATGTTATATAATATAATTTTAAAAATTATTTTAAAATATCAATAATTAAAATTATATAAAAAAAGTGAAGCCCTAGGCGGTAGCTTTGGTGGCCTACCCCTAGGGCCGACCCTGTTGTTATTATTTCATTAGTTAGAATAAGTAATAATAATAATAATATAGTAATAATAATAATAGAAATAATAGTGTGAATATATGAAGGGTTTAGTGGTAATTTAAAGTGAGTAAGTAAGGTCTTAAGTGGAGGTTCATAGAAATGGTCTAAGGGTTATAGTAGAAAAAGAAAAAAATTAGAGAGAAGATGATCATTTGGAATCGATCGTGAAAAAGAAAAGAAAAGAGCAGAAGAGAAAAAAAGGAAGAGCTAGGGCAAGAGGAAGGAAGAGGGAGAATCCATTGAAGATAAAGAAAGCTCGTCACTATAAGGTAGGGGTGAGATTTCTTTAATCACTCAAGGGTTAGATGATGTAAGTATATGATTAGAAATCATTAGGTTGATGCCATGGATTGTTGTTTGTGGGTTAATTCGGGCTGTTAGGAAGAATCTATAACTAAATGTTTGGAATTAACTAAATTGTTGTGTTTGAATTGTTGTGGATAATGTATGTGTGATAGATAGGAGTTTTAATGACTTAAACTGGGATTATTGGGGGTTAAAAATGTAGTTTAAGTGTGTAGAATCGTAGTGAGAGAAGTGTTGTCATCACAAGATTCTTTTGTTAGTTCGTAGGGCTTGCTTAGCTAGCTCCAGCTCGCTTAGCGAGGTCCCCTCGACAGCTTGATTTTGAAAATTTCAAAAATTCACAACTTTTGACTAGTAATTATGTTTGGGTCGTTGTTCGAACCGTTGGAAAGCTAGCTTCATGTACTTTATGATAAAATTATTTTCAATGATAGATTTACAAGTATTCGAAACGCCCCATATATGTTTTTCGTGTAGGTCCATATATGTTGAATTGCGAAATGTAGGAGTTATTCGTAGGAATGTGTGTTGTAGTTGTTGCTTATGATGTTCCGTGATGTTGTTGTTGAGTTGTTCTGCAAAAACTTATAAACGCATTAAATGTTGTTTATTTGGTAGTGTGATGATGTCATTGAGTTGTTATGGCATGATATGTTAGAGGCATGTATTGGTCAACTATATGCATGTTTTGTTGACGTTTGATGTGATAAAGTGCAATGCATGATTAAATGATGCAAAGATGCAAAGATGTGTAGATGTTGTAGTTGCATAGCGAGATATGTTTCGATAAATGTATGTTGAGTGTTGACTGGTATTGATGTAGTGATGAAATGTTATATGTTGTTGCATGATGTCATTGATGGTGCATTGACATGTGCATAAGTTGTGGGATGGCGGGCCCAGATGGGATATTATCGTCTATCTGAATTCCTTGATGGAATCGTTGTTGGTGGTATGATTGAATTCAATCACAGTTGTTGGTGCTGTTATGAAATAGGTATCGTACATGACCATGAAACAGGGGTCGTGGGTGTGATCATGAAATAGGGGTCATACTGGACCATGGGACAGGGGTCGAGAGTTCCATTGGGAACTGGGATCATGAAATAGGGATCGTTAATCGTACCACATGTATTGAGTCTAGTTGGGTCTCATTTGCATTCTCTTATTGGTTGTGTTGTTTGATGTCATGTATGATTATCGGTTATTGTCCGTATATAAGTTGAGGTGTGTGATTCTTGTTGGATGTTAAGACATGGTGAAAATCTTGATGATGTATGAGTTGTATTTATATCATCTTATCTTTTGATGATTTAAGAATCTCACCCCTTCTATTTGAATGTTGTCTCTACGTGGGTAACGTGCAGGTAATCAGGAGTAGTGTAGAAGTTGCAGTAGTGAAAACTAGATGCTTCACTTTAGTTTCAAGTCTACTCTGATATGTAACATTAGGAGTCGGGAACACTTATGCATATTTTTATTTATAAAATAATCCTTAGTTGTTTATCATGAGAAAACTACTTTGATTAGTGAAACAATTATATTTTGTTGTTCAAAATAAATAATTTTCGTTGTGTAATAAAGATTTATTTTTGAATTAAAGTTGCAATAATAACTATTATTTGTTACTTATCTTATTTATGAGCAAGTTCATGTTAAAAGTGATACCATTTTATTCCGAGTTGTTTCATTTTACTCTGATTTTTCGATTAAATTATTCGGGGGAGTTTTGGGTGTTACAACTGGAAACCTTGACCAAATCTCGAGGGAAATATAACCCCATCTCCTTCTACCTCGAGGAAATCCCTGGAGGATCCCCTAAATCAAGCATCCCACTGCTAATAAGGGAAAAAATGGTGTGCTTCAATGTATGTCGCATTTTGGTCGACCAGGGCAGCTTCGTGGATATCATGTATGCCCACCTGTTCAAGACCCTCAAGCTCGACAAAACAAACTTGTCCCCGTATGTCGGATCCGACCTTCAGGGATTCGATGGGGCCACCACGAGGCCGTGGGGATATGTAGAGCTCCTCGTCCTGTTCAAAGACAATGAGACAACCTGAGAAATCAAAGTCTAGTTCTTGGTAATTGAATGCCCTTCACTATACAATTTCATTTTATTGGGCCGACCAACTATGGTCGAGCTGACTGCAGTGCCCTCGACGGTTCACTTGAAGATGAAATACTACACCAAGCTTGGTCGCATAGTCATAGTGCACGGGGACATAGAGACAACCCAAAGATGCTTCGACGCAACAGTCAAAGACAGGCTGTGATCAATGTAATATCCCAAAAATCTAAATTTAATTATTTATTTATATATTTAATTAATTTAGAAGAATTGGAGGTTTTGGGTATATGTGGTGAATTTTGGGGAGAAAAAGAGTACGTTTATATAATAAACATAATTAGTGTATTATTATACTATTATTGGTATCATTAATAAAAATATTTTAAGAAAAGGGCAAGGTGGTCTTTATGAGAAAGATTGAGGTTAAGTTGGAAAAAACATTAACTGGGCTAATTTTATCAAAAAGAGGAATACAATCAAAACTCTGATTTTATCGTGTTTTTGGTAAAGAGCTCTGAAGAACGAAGGAGAGGAAGCCTCGAATCAGGAAGTTGCAAAGAACCTTGGAGAAGAGTATCAATCGTCGAAATTCTCTAAGGTATGGGGAGTTTTCATAATCTATTATAATTGTATAGGAATTGGTCTATGAGTAGAATAAGTTTGTATGATTGTTGGTGAGTTTAGGGATTATTGGCTTAAATTGATTATAGGAGTGTAAATTGATGAATTAGAGTTGTTGATGAATAGGGATTATAGGTGTGTTGTTGTAATGAAAAACCTGGTTATCTGATGATTGATTTACTGATTATAAAATAAATGGTGCACTAATGATTTTTCGGTGATTTTTATGGAGTAACGCATCATTGCATTTCATGAAATATTTTTGGTGGGGCTTCGGCCTATTTGGTAGATTCAATCCCATTATGTGGATTGAAGTGATTCAGTGATTATTGGTGTGCTCCCTTGTGGAGGGTTGATGGCCATGTGTCCATCTCACGGAGAAAATTGGTACCACATGCATATTATGCATATCATGATAGTTGACATTGAATTTCAAGGAATATGTTTATGATGGTGTTGTTGCTGAATTTTGTGGTTGACGTTGTTATGATATGGTTATACTTGATTTATTTATTTTTCATATCCTTGTATTATTATAATGAATTATGATTACTCACCCTGCCTGCTTGGAAATGTTGCCTCTTATATGGGTAACTTGCAGATGATAAAGAATAGCTTTGTAGTGCGAGAGGATTTGCAAAGTCTTGGAGCGTGTCTTTTATTACTTTAGGAGTGGTTTTGGAGTTTTGTGTCCTGTTCTGTGTCATGTAACACCGGGTTGGGGTTTAGCTATTAAACTTGTTTTGTTATTATGTTTTATTGTGGATAATTTTTCCTTTTACACTATGATGTTAATTCTGGATGGATGGAGTTTATATTTTCTTTAAGGAGGAATGATGATTTGAATTATTTAAGTTTGATTCCGCTGCGAAATAAATATATATTTTGTTTATGTTGATGATGTAACTCGTGTTACTGGACATGACATTGAATAAATGATGTTTCCGATTAATATGTGATGCCACACTTATGTTGTACTCTGATAATATTTTAACTAAATTGTATATGGGGTAGAAGGGTGTTACATTAGTGGTATCAGAGCAGGTTGGTTTGTCCATCCAAGTCTTGTTGTTTATTGACGATTATTCTTTTCTGATGTGGTGAGTGTTGTGCAGAATGGCTGGAAACAACATGTGTGCTCTCGCTGACGCTATTGCAACTCTTGCTCAGACTACTGCTTGTAACAATGCACATGATGAGTTTCGTACCTTGGAGAAGTTTCAGAAGAATAATCCACTTGTATTTGAAGGAACTCATGATCCGACGAGTACATAGAAGTGGCTCAAGGAGATTGAGAATATTTTCAAGGTGAGAGCATGTGCTAATGTGCAAAAGGTGCAATTTGGGACTCATATGTTGTCTGAGGAAGCTGGAGATTGGTGGGACAATGCTCGTCAGCGTTTGGAGGATGAGGGTGCTATGGTGACTTGGACTGTGTTTAAGACAGAGTTCCTTAAGAAGTATTTTCCTGAAGATGCTCATGGTAAGTTGGAAGTAGAGTTCCTTGAACTGAAGCAAGGAAACATGACGGTGGCGGAGTATGCTGCCAAATTTGAGAGGCTAGTGATGTTTTTTTCTCACTACAACAGGGAAGATGCTGAACTTTCTAAGTGCCTAAAGTTCGAGAATGGACTGAGAAAAGAAATTAAGCAAGGAATCAGATGCCAACAGATTCGCAGATATGCAGAGTTGGTAGATAAGAGTCGTATTTACGATGAGGACAACCGAGCTCAATCTGCTCACTATAAGCAGTTGAGCGAGAAGAAAGACAAATGTCAGTTTAGAGGGAAACCTTATGTAACCACCGATGATAAAGGGAAACAGAAGGTATCCGATGAGAAGAAGAAAAGTAGGGGAGCTGCTAATGTACCTATCAAGTGCTACAAGTGTGGAGAAGAGGTTCATAAGGCTGATCTGTGTACCGTCAGAGTTCTGAAATGCTATCACTGTGGTAAGCTTGGACATAAGATTGGTGATTATCCGAATAAGGGTCCAACCTGTTACAATTGTGTTGAGCAGGGACATATCAATGCTCAATGCCAGAAATCAAAGAAGACTGCGGCTACCACTCAAAATGCTAGGAGAGGTTTTGCTTTAGCTGGTTCAGAAGCTCTGAAGAAAGACAACTTGATCAGAGGTACTTGTTTTATTAATAATGTTGAGTTGATTGCTATTATTGACACTGGAGCTACACATTCATTTAACTCTCTTGAGTGTGCTAATAGATTGGGTTTAAAGTTGTCTAATATGAATGGTAGTATTATAATAGAGACTCGTGCTAATGGTTATGTGACTACCATGCTTGTTTATTTAAAGTGTCCTTTGACGATTTTTTTGAGAAGAATTTTGGGATGGATTTGGTGTGCCTACCTTTGCCCCAAATCGATGTTATCCTTGGTATGCACTAGTTGGAATTCAATTATGTTCATATTAATTGTTATAGTAAGACAGTGAGATTCCCCGAACTGAGCGAGAATGGCGAGTTAATGTTCCTATCTGCTAAGCAAGTGGATGGACTTTTATTATATGAAGCTTTGATGTTTGCGGTGTTTGCATCGTTGCAAGTTGATGATAAGGTTGTCAGTACAGAGTTACCCGTGGTTTGTGAATTTCAAGATGTGTTTCCTGATGATATAAGTGATCTACCTCCGGAATGTGAAATTGATTTTTTGTGGACTTAGTACCAGGTACGAGTCCTGTCTCGATGGCTCCTTATAGAATGTCTACTTCTGATTTGAATGAATTGAAGAAGAAATTAGAAGAATTTTTAGAGAATAAGTTCATTAGACCCAGTGTTTCTCCATGGGGTGCTCCGGTGTTTCTTGTTAAGAAGAAAGATGGTAGCATGAGGTTGTGTATTGATTACAGACAGTTGAATCAAGTAACTATCAAGAATAAATACCCACTTCCGAGGATTGATGATTTGATGGATCAACTGGTAGGTGCCTGTGTGTTCAGTAAGATTGATCTGAGGTTGGGTTATCATCAGATTCAAGTTAAAGTTGATGATATTCCTAAAACAACTTTCAGGACGAGATATGATCATTACGAGTATATTGTGATGCTGTTTGGTGTTTCTAATGAGCCTGGTTTGTTTATGGAATATATGAACATGATCTTTCATGAATATCTTGATAAGTTCGTGGTGGTTTTCATAGATGATATCTTGCTATATTCTAAATCAGAAGAGGAACATGTTGAGCATTTGAAGATTGTGTTGCAAGTATTGAGAGAAAAGAAATTATATGCTAAGTTGTCCAAATGTGAGTTATGGTTGAAGGAAGTGAGTTTCCTCGGCCATGTAATTTCAAGTGGTGGAATTTCTGTGGATCCTTCAAAGATTGATGCGGTATTACAGTGGGAGACTTAGAAGTCTGCTACGGAGATTCGTCTTTTTCTTGGATTAGTTAGTTACTATCGTAAGTTCATTGAGGATTTTTCTAAGATGGCTTTACCATTGACACAATTGAATAGGAAGAGTCAAGCGTGTGTGTGGGATGTCGCTTGTGAAGAGAGTTTTGTGGAACAGAAGAAGAATTTGACAACTGCACCGGTGTTGGTTTTGCCGAATCCAGATGAGTCCTTCGTGGTTTATTGTGATGCTTCCAAGATGGGTCTTGGTGGAGTTTTGATGCAGAATAATAAAGTGGTTGCTTATGCTTTTAGACAGTTAAGAGTTCATGAGAGGAACTACCCTACTCACGACCTAGAGTTGGCGGTTGTGGTATTTGTACTTAAGATTTGGAGGCACTATTTGTTTGATTCGAAATTTGAAGTATTCAGTGACCACAAAAGTTTAAAGTACATGTTTGATAAAAAAGATTTAAATATGAGGCAAAGGAGGTGGCTTGAATTATTAAAAGATTTTGATTTTGATTTGAATAACCATCCTGGTAAGGCAAATATAGTGGTCGATGCTTTGAGTAGGAAGTCGTTGCATATTTCGATGCTTATGGTGAGAGAACTTGAAATGATTGAGCAATTTAGAGACATGAGCTTATTGTGTGAAACTACTACATATAGTGTGAAATTGGGTATGCTAAAGATGACTAGTGGGATTTTGGAAGAGATTCGTGAGGGTCAGAAATCTAATTTGAAATTAGTTGATCAATTGATGTTGGTCGATCAAGGTAATGCATGTGACTTCAGAATTGATGAAAAGGGAGTTTTGAGATTTCGGGATAGAGTATGTGTTCCGGATATTCTAGAAATTAAGAAGAGTATTTTAGAAGAAGGACATAAGAGTCGACTGAGTACCATCCTGGTGTTACGAAGATGTATCAGGATTTGCGTAGGTTGTTTTGGTGGCCTGGTATGAAAAGAGATATTGCTGAATTTTTTTATGCTTGTTTGACATGTCAGAAGTCAAAGATTGAACATCAGAAGCCTTCAGGTATGATGAAACCATTGAATGTTCCTTAGTGGAAATGGGATAGTATTTCCATGGACTTTATGACTGGGTTACCTAAGACTACAAGAGGTAATGATTTGAATTGTGTGATTATAGATCGGTTAACTAGTCGGCACATTTCTTACCGATGAAGATTAATCATTCTATGCAAAGGTTAGCTGAGATTTATATTGATGAAATTGTGAAGTTGCACAGTGTACCTTCGAGTATTGTGACAGATAGAGATTTGCGGTTTACATCGAGGTTTTGAAAGAGTTTGCAGGATGCTTTGGGTACTAAGTTGAGGATGGGTTCTGCTTATCATCCGCAAACGGATGGTCAGACGGAAAGAACAATTCAATCTTTAGAAGATTTGCTGAGAGCTTGTGTATTGGGCCAATGAGGATCTTGGGATAGTCATTTGTCGTTGGTTGATTTTACTTATAACAACAGTTTTCATGAAAGTATTGGAATGGCTCCATATGAAGCGTTGTATGGTAGATGTTGTCGCACTCCATTGTGTTGGTATGAGTCAGGAGAGAGTTTGGTACTTGGACATAAAATTGTCCAGGAAACAATGGTGAAGATAAAGATGATTCAGGAAAGCACGAAGATGTCGCAGAGTCGTCAGAAGAGTTATCATGATAAGAGAAGGAAAGCACTTGAGTTCCAAGAGGGAGATCACGTGTTCTTAAGGGTTACTACTATGACTGGTGTGGGACGAGCTTTGAAGTCTAGAAAGCTCACTCCGTGTTTTGTCGGTCTGTATCATATTATGCAAAGGATAGGAGAAGTTGCCTATCGGGTGGCCTTACCGCCGTCACATGTGAATTTACATGATGTGTTCCATGTGTCACAGATGAGGAAGTACATTCAGGATCCGTCGCATGTAATTCAGGTAGATGATGTTCAGGTGAGGGATAATCTGACAATTGAAGGTTTACTTGTAAGGATTCATAGCAGATAATTAAAGCAACCGTGAGGTAAAGAAATTGCCTTAGTGAAGGCATTGTATGGTGGACCAGCTGGAGAATGTTGGACCTAGGAGCGGGAAGATCAGATGAGGGAGTCGTATCCGACTCTGTTTACTTCAGGTAATTTTTGAGGACGAAAATTCTTTAAGTAGGGGAGAGTTGTAACACCCCGAAAATCTAAATTTAATTATTTATTTATATATTTAATTAATTTAGAATAACTGGAGGTTTTGGGTATATGTGGTGAATTTTGGGGAGAAAAGAGTATTTTTATATAATAAACATAATTAGTGTATTATTATACTATTATTGTTATTATTAATAAAAATATTTTAAGAAAAGGGAAAGGTGGTCTTTATGAGAAAGATTGAGGTTAAGTTGGGAAAAACATTAATTGGGATAATATTATCAAAAAGAGGAATACGATCAAAACTCTGATTTTATCGTGTTTTTGGTCAAGAGCTCTGAAGAACGAAGGAGGGGACGCCTCAAGTCAGGAAGTTACAAAGAACCTTGGAGAAGAGTATAAATCGTCGAAATTCTCTAAGGTATGGGGAGTTTTCATAATCTATTATAATTGTATAGGAATTGGTCTATGAGTAGATTAGGTTTGTATGATTGTTGGTGAGTTTAGGGATTATTAGCTTAAATTGATTATAGGAGTGTAAATTGATAAACTGGAGTTGTTGATGAATGAGGATTATAGGTGTGTTGTAGTAATGAAAAACCTGGTTATCTGATGATTGATTTGCTGATTATAAAATGAATGATGCACTAATGATTTTTCGGTGATTTTTACGGAGTAACGCATCATTGCATTTCATGACATTGTTTTGGTGGGGGCTTCAGCCTATTTGGTAGCTTCAATCTCATTATACGGATTGAAGTGATTAAGTGATTATTGGTGTGCTCCCTTGTGGAGGGTTGATGGCCATGTGTCCATCTCATGGAGAAAATTGGTACCACATGCATATTATACATATCACGATAGTTGACATTGCATTTCGAGGAATATGTTTATGATGGTGTTATTGCTGACTTTTGTGGTTGACGTTGTTATGATATGGTTATACTTGATTTATTTATTTTCCATATCTTTGTATTATTATAATGAATTATGCTTACTCACCCTGCCTGCTTGGAAATGTTGCCTCTTATGTGGGTAACTTGTAGATGATAAAGAATAGATTTGCAGTGCGAGAGGATTTGCAGAGTCTTGGAGCGTGTCTTTTATTACTTTAGGAGTGGTTTTGGAGTTTTGTGTCCTGCTAGGTGTCACGTAAAACCGGGTTGGGGTTTAGCTATTAAACTTGTTTCGTTATTATGTTTTATTGAGGATAATTTTTCCTTTTACACTATGATGTTAATTCTGGATGGATGGAGTTTATACTTTCTTTAAGGAGGAATGGTGATTTGAATTATTTAAGTTTGATTCCGCTGTGAAATAAATATATATATTTTTTATGTTGATGATGTAACCCGTGTTACGGGAAAAGACATTGAAAAAATGATGTTTTTGATTAATATGTGATGCCCTTCTTGTGTTGTACTCTGATAATATTTTTACTAAATTGTACATGGGGTAGAAGGGTGTTACAATCAACACCTCCAAAGGCAATAAGAAACCCCAGGTCGAAGAGTGATAACCCTCTCTAAGAATCAATTCCATCAACTTCGACAGCCGCCTCGGCGAAGGCGACATTGGAGACGAGGCCCCTTCCAACGAGCATACTCCAACCCATCCAATGCGCCCGATCCCTGATGGCGATTTTGAGCTTATTCCTCTGGGTGATGACCCCGACAGAAGTGTGAGGATTGGCACCAGTCTTCCTTCGACAACAAAGGAACAACTCGCAACCTGCCTCGGAGAAAACACAGACATGTTCGCATGGAGCGCTGTTGAGATGCCCGGACTCGACCCCGAGGTCGCTTACCATCAGCTAGCCATAGATCCAGCCATTAGGGTTATAGCACAACGTAGGCGTAAGCAGTCTCATGAGAAAGTGGAGGCTGCCGAGCAGGCTTAAAAAACCTCTTAGAGGCAAATTTTATTTCTGAAGCTCAGTACACAACCTGACTCTCTAATGTAGTCCTTGTTAAAAAAAAATTGAAAATGGCGAATGTGCGTTTATTATACCAATCTTAATAGGGCATGTCGTAAAGATGTTTTCCATTTACCTAACATTGATAAATTAGTAGACAATTTTGTAGAGTTTAAACTCCTATTCTTCATGGATGCTTATAGCGGGTACAACCAAATCCACATGTCGGACACAGATAGGCAACACACGGCCTTCATGACCCCGACGAGCAATTACTTCTACAACGTGATTTCCTTCGGGCAGAAGAACGCCAGAGCTACATACAAACGCATGATAAAAAACGTCTTCCGAGTAGAGATCAAAGACATGCTCGAGGTCTACATGGACGACATGATCGTAAAATCCCACGAAGAGCTCGACCACGCCCAACACCTCATGAAGGTCTTCGAGCAGGAGAGGAAGTGCAAAATGAGGTTCAACCCCGAGAATTATACCTTCGGCGTGCGGGCAGGAAAGTTCTACGGCTTCTACCTCACCGAATGAAGAATCGAATCCAACCCCGACAAATGTCAGATATTTTTCGAAATTCCCAACACCAAATTCGAAGAAATCCATCCAACCCCTCAACGGGATGCTCTCCTTGCTATCTCGTTTCGTCGCCAAATCCGCACAACACACGCTTCCCTTCTTCAAGTTACTACAAAAAGAGGGCACATTCAAATGGACCGAGGAGTGCGAACATTCATTGCTCCATCTTAAGAAGGCGCTCTCTGAGCCGCCGGTGCTATCACGACCACAAGAAGGGGAAACGCTATACCTGTACCTTTCCGTAGCTACCGAGGCGGTCAGCGCAACCCTCATCCACGAAACAATCGACGGGCACAAACTAATATATATTACGGGCAAGACTCTACAAGGCCCCGGGCTCTAGTACCAGAAGATCGAGAAGGTTGCCTTAGCCCCTTATAAACGCAACAAGAAGACTACGAAATTACTTCCTCGCCCATACATTCATAGTCCGAACAGATTAGCCCATAAAACATTTGCTCGAGCATCTTGATATGGCCGGAAGAATGTTAAAATGGTCCTTGAAACTATCAAAGTTCGACATCCAATACAAAAGCAGAAAAGCCCTGAAGGCACAAGTCCTGGCCGACTTTGTCACCGAGATGACCTACCAACTGGCATTGACTAATGGTACCCACAAATGGACAATATTCATGGATGGGGTCTCCAGCTCGACTGGAAGCGGCACATGCACCATCCTCGAAAACAAAGATGGCATCCTGATCGAAGTATCACTGACTCTGGCTTTCCCAATGTTGAACAACCAAGCGGAATACGAGGCATTCCTAGAAGGTCTACAAATGGCCGAGGACCTAGGGGCAAAAGAAGTAAAAAATCTCCACAGATT
Organism: Lathyrus aphaca; assembly: GCA_963966055.1. Lineage (NCBI taxonomy): Eukaryota > Viridiplantae > Streptophyta > Magnoliopsida > Fabales > Fabaceae > Lathyrus > Lathyrus aphaca. The sequence continues at coordinate 404,774,178 of OZ014519.1, read as the reverse complement.
CTTAGCTCATCGCATCCGAGGTGCGAGGAGAGTATCAGACTAGGAATGACAACCTCATCGAACACCTAGCCCTCGTCAAGGAAAAATTAGAAAATTTCGACTCTTGGGAATTCCAACACGTTCCACGCGAGCACAACATATGAGTAGAAGTATTGTCTAAACTAGCGAGCACACAGAAGAAGGGCGGAAACAAATTCGTTATTCAAGAGATTCTCCTGCGCCCGAGCATCAAAAAACCGTTCATATCGCTCGATGTAAACTTCGTTGGTGACGCCCACTATTGGATGACCCTGATTTACAACTATTTCACAAGGGACAAATAACTTGTCGACCCGAAGGGGGCATCGGTGACCAAAAGAAGAGCATGTTCCTACCTTCTTGTCAAAGGAAAACTATAGCCACGAGGATTCTCCATTCCGCTGCTCAAGTGCATCGACGAAGAAAAGGTCCCCGACATCTTGGGAGAAATCCACGAGGGAATTAACGCCCAACATCTCAGAGGAAAATCACTAGCGCGAAAAGAACTTTGGGTTGGCTATTACTAGCCGACGATGCAGCACGGCACGAAAGAACACGTCAAGAAGTGCGGAAGATACTAGAGACACGGGGACATTTACCTTGCTCCTCCCAACGAGCTTAAGACTCGGTCATCCTCGTGGTCTTTCACGTGGTGGGGGATGGACATCCTCAGACCCTTCGTGACAGGATCTTACCAGAACAAACACCTCATTATCGGTGTCGACTACTTCACAAAATGGATCGAGGCCGAAGCCATCGCTAAAATCATAGCAAAAAATATACTATGTTTCTACAAAAGAAACATCCACGCTCGGTTCCGCATACCCCGGGTCTTTGTCACCAATAACGAGACACAATTCACAGACAGAAGGTTCCAAGACTTCGTCGCCAACCTAGGCACAAAACAACATTTCACGTCCGTCGAACATCCCAAAACTAATGGCCAAGCAGAAGCGGCCAACATAGTAATCTTAAGGGGCCTGAAACGCAGATTAGGAGAAGCAAAGAGAGGTTGGGTAGAAGAGTTACATAGTGTACTATGGGCCTACCGCATGGCCCTGAACTCAACAATCAGGGAGACACCATTCAGGCTAATCTACAAAATTGAGGCAGTCATCCTGGTAGAAGTTCGAGAACCCTTGAGGTGGACGGAAGCGTCCCTAGACGAGGAGTTCAACGATGAAGCCCTACGAGTGGAGCTCGACCTCATCAAGGAGATAAGATATGAGGTAGATCTTCGAGAAGCATCCCTAAAACAAAAGGTTGCTCTACACCATGATGCATGAGTCATCAAAAGATAATTCCAGGTCGGTAGCCTCGTCCTCCGACGGAATCAGAAGAATCCACAAGAAGAAAAGTTGGTCGCAAACTGGGAAGGCCCGTATCGAGTCCGAGCCAAGACAGATAAAGAAGCCTACTACCTCAAAAACTTATAAGTTGAAGAACTTGCTCGACCCTAGAACTCCGAAAAACTTAAGCAGTACTATAGCTAGACAACCCGCGTGACCACGACTCGACCAGGGGAAATAGCGCGGCCACAGGAGCATGGAAGGTACAACTATGACTCCTTATCCCAATCAAAAGGAGGGCCCATAGCCTGAGGAGACGAGCGCGACCCTCCTCGACAGTGGATACTTCGAACGAACTCCCCTATCGCAGTACCACGTCGGCAGGGCTCCTAGCTCACAATGGGAAAGCATAAGTCGTGGGATCATGGCCTCGATCGCGGTCCTCATCCCGTTAATCCGTGGACGTAAAACACGTAACCTCTCCGGTTCCTTAAAATGACGAGTCCATCAATTCGAGCAACAACAATTTATAATCATAACAAACCATTCATTTAATAAGACAAAAATCATTCATAAACCGAAAATCATTCATTTAATAAGCTGACCAAAAAAATGGATGACACAAAAAGTACAAAAGGAGCGGACTGTGCCTAAGTACAGGAATAAAATGGCACGTAGGCCAACAAAATAAAAAATGGCACGCATAACAACAAAATAGCAATGACACGCATGCCGACAAACGACTACGACACGTAGGCCAAGAAACTACACCTCCCCCCTCTTCGTCCTCCTCGACTGAGTCTTCGATGGGGCTGTTGCACCCCAAAATTTGCCCTCACCTAGTCAAGGCATTGTGTACCAAGGTATCCCAAGAGGTTCACAAGGTTCACAAGGTTCACAAGATACCTCATGAGGTTCACAAGGTCCACAAGATTCACAAGGTATCTCAAGAGGTTCACAAGATTCACAATTAGTCAGAAAGTTTGACAATTCCCTCAGACAATGCATCCTCCTAAGCAATGCATCCTAAACTAGGGTTTTGAATTTCATCAGGCTAAATGGGCTTCCAAGACTTCAAGTGAGCTTCATAGTATCTTATATGTGTTTAAGAATCCCCATTTCAAGTTTCAAGACTTTCCCAAAAGGTTTGCTCAGTCAGATGATCAGATAGGCTAAAATCAGTCAAAGTAGTTAAAAAGTCAAACTGAGGTCAACTGTGGTCAAACCAAAGTCAAACTTCATTATTTTTTGCCAACATCAAGTATATGAAGTAAAATTCATCATTTGATCAAGGGTTGATCATGATTCATCAAGGAAGTTTCAGATCATCAAGAATCAGGAGTTTCTAAATTAGGGTTTTCACAGGAAAAGTCAACTGAACTTTGACCAGCCATAACTTTCACATGCTTCATCAAATTTTTTCCATCCAAAGCTCATTTTGAAGGAAATTGAATTCTCTACAACTTTGTGTCTCACAAGCCAATCCCAAAAATACTTCATTTGGAAGGTATGAGCTAAGACATTATAGGTCATTTTAAAAGTCAACAAAAAGTCAACAACTTCCAAAGAGCATAACTTGAGAATGGTAAACGATATGGACATGAGACCAAAGATTTTGGTTAGAGGACTATTTAAGCTTTCCAAAATGTCCAAGAACACCTTCATATCATTAAAATTGAGGGATTTGTGCCCTTGCAAAGTTGGGAAATGTTTGAGAGGTTTATGAAGCAAATGGGGTCTTAGAACCAAATTTCACCAAATGGGCTTGCATTTTTATGATCCAAACACTTCCATGACATCATGCACGAATTAAAAATTATTTATTCATATTTTTATTGATGTTATTTTATTTATTATGATTTTTTACATTAAAACTCATTTTAAATTAAAATAAAATATAAAAGGATGAATATTTGATTTGATTTTGGTTATAGAAAGTTTTAATATTCATTTAGAAGTGATTGGTACCATATAATTTCAGATCATACAAATATAGCAAGATTAGATCAAAAAATTTCAATTTTTAAAGGTGAATCTTTTTCAATCTCCATGGGTCCAAAAGTCCAAAGGTTGGACTGATTTTTTAACCTAATTCTATTACATGATATATAAACAACATAAGACAATCATAAGAGGAATTTTGGCACCTTCAAACAACATATTCAAACTTCAAAAACTCATCAAAAAGTGAAATTCGGATTCTTCAAACTTGTTGTTTTTAAGGTGATTTGAAGGTGGCAAATCATTCCTGGACCATCACTAAACATGTTTGCATCATTATCATCATCCAAATCATGCTTATATGATCAACCCGAATCCTCTTTGTTCTTGAATTTTCAAACTTTCGATTTCTATTATTCATGCATTACTAATGACTTTTGATGTTGTTTTCTTGTTTGTGATAAGCTTTAGATCGTATCTGGATCAATTGATTGAAGTTTCACTGCCTAAAACGAATTCGGCCATAACTAGGGTTTATGTACCTCATTTAGGGTTTTACGATTTACCAAATATAAATGAATTTAAAGGACATGGTTAGATTGTATGGACCTCAAGGATTGCATTGCACTAACTAATTTGAAGAAATTTTACTGTTTGATTGGTGTTTGAGAATCGCAGGTTTATACACGCAGGAAAACTCGTAAGAAAATTCGCAGGAAAAACTGCGAATTCAGAGAAAGAAGATGAAGTTTCTTGGCGCGATTTTTTTGAATTTAAAAATTGGATTTATTTTATAATGTATTTGTTTCATATGAAGGTTACCAAAGCGCGCTTGGCTCAGTTGGTAGAGTGTTGATGGTTGTAGGCATCAGGGCGTGGGTTCAAGTCCAGCCCTCAGCATTTTTTATGTTTTTCTCAACTATTTAATTTGTTTTATCATATAATGATTGTTTGTTTGTTTTAGATCACCAGCTGCGTGCGCATCCCAGTGGGAGTCTCTCATTCAGGTAAAGGGGAGGTCCTGGGTTCAAATCCAGGCCTCCCCATTTTTTTTGAAACTTTGTTTTCTTATTTTTTCTTAATTATTATTTCTTATTACATATATTATTATTATTATTATTATGAAATTTGTTTTATATTTAACTAAAAAAAAATCTATTTTAAACTTAATCAAATTTTAATTTTCATAGATCTCATAATATATTTTATAAAGTAATTTTTCTATATAATTTTAATTTTAATTTATAATTTGTAAATAATTGATTAATTAGTAAAACATTAAAACCCTAATTTTGTTTTCTTAAATATGTAAACCCTAATTTCTAACCCTAATTTTTATTTAACTTTAAATATTAAACTTAATAAATTTTTCTAATATATAATTAAATAATTAATCATGTTTTGTAAATAATTATTATATTGTTTATTATCATTATTCTAATTTTCTTATTTTCTTTTTAAGAAAAGTTCTTTAAAATTATTTATTTAACTTAAAAATGTCCTCTTAAATTTTATATATTTTTGTATTTGTGCTAACCTCTTCTTCTTATGATTATTTTATTACTAACCATTTTAATTATAGTTTCTTTATTATATATTTATTATTAATTATTTCTATTATAATGTAATTGCGAAAGCCTTGTAATAGTCGTAGGTTTATTTTTGTCTTTATTTTATTGTTTATAAATATTTTTATTGCCATGGTTAGTAACTATAGGGAGTGATAACATGTTTGTGATTTAAAAATAACTTAGAATAACTAATTTAAACAAGATAAATACATGAATACAAACACTCACACACGTAAGTCGATCTTTGATCGCCATCTCACACTTTCTAGGGTTACTCCTCAGGTTGCCTAATTATAAGGTCAAGTAAGGTGTCTTGAAGCAAAGTCCCTTCATAAAATATCATCAAGTCCCTTTAAGTTCATAAGATCAAGTCCCTTCGAGGTTGCCTACGGAATAATGATCTTGTCCCTTCGAAATAAAAAGATGATAAGTCCCTACGAATTACTAAAGACACCTTACAGTTGCCTAAATACAGATGTCCCTTCACATGTCCCTTAACACATCCAAGGTAATGACTACCTATTCCTTAATAATAGGGATAGTCTCACCATTGAAAGAAAATACGAGAACATGAAAGACTTAATTTAGGGTAGGTACATCTTAGTTACTTGCTCACATTTCAAAATACTTTTCACACCTCACAATATTTTCAAAACATTTTCAAAACAAGGCTTTGTATACATCCATACGAGGATCATTACAAAGTACTTAGAAAATTTCTAATCACACACTACACTCTTTAAAAACAATTTAAGTGAGCTAAGTAACTAAGAGCCCATGGATAACCATGGATATAAAGGGTGCTAACACCTTCCCTTTATATAACCTACCCCCCGAACTCAAAATCTTTTTAAGGTCTTTCCTGTTCTTTTATGTCCTTTCCTTTTGGATAAAATAAAAGTCGGTGGCGACTCTGGCTATCCGCAACATTTAACTAAAGTCAGTTCTCCCACCGTGTTACAGGGGTAGACGGTATTTCCATCAACCATATCGTAGTTGAAAGTAGTCCCTTCGGTCACTAGATCCACCCCAGGGTTGACGACTTTGAGTTACTCGATAATATTTTCAAAACCCACTGTAACACGGTGGGAGAACTGACTTGGTGTTTTTGTTTGACAAAAACATGTGTAGATAGTAAGAGTCGCCACCGACTTTTATTTTATCCAATAGGAAAGGTTATAAAAGAACAAGAAATATATTTTTTTTAAATTTGAGTTCGAGGGGTAGGTTATATAAAGGGAATGTGTTAGCTCCATTTATATCCATGGTTATCCATGAGCTCTTAGTTACTTAGCTCACTTGTTTGTTTGAAAAGTGTGAAGTGTGTGTTTAGAAATTTCCATAAGTCTTTGTAATGATCCTCGTATGGTTTTATACAAAGCTTTGAGTTTGACAATTGTTTGAAAGTGAGGTGTGAAAAAGAATTTCGAAATATGAGCAAGTAACTAAGAACTACCTACCCTAGACTGGTCTTTCATGTTTCTTTATTTCCTTTCAAGGGTAAGATTGTCCCTACTATTAAGGATTAGGTAGTCATTTACCTTGGATTTGTTAAAGGACAGACGTAGGGTCATCATATGGTCAACAAAGGCAACTAGTAGGGGTGTCTTTAGCAATTCGTAGGGATTATCATCATTTGTTTGTAGGGACAAGATCATTATTTCGTAGGCAACCTGTAACACAGTGGGAGAACTGACTTTAGTTAAATGTTGCGGATAGCAAGAGTCGCCACCGACTTTTATTTTATCCAAAGGAAAGGGCATAAAAGAACAGGAAAGACCTTAAAAGATTTTTGAGTTCGGGGGGTAGGTTATGTAAAGGGAAGGTGTTAGCACCCTTTACATCCATGGTTATCCATGGGCTCTTAGTTACTTAGCTCACTTTAAATTGTTTTTGAGAAGTAAAGTGTGTGATTAAAAATTTTCTTAAGTACTTTATAATGATCCTTGTACGGATATATATAAAGACTTTGTTTTGAAAATTGTTTAAAATGTAAAGTGTTTATGAAATGTTTTTTGAATGAGTGAGCAAGTACTTAAGAGGAACCTACCCTAATTTGAATCTTTTCTGTTCTTAAATGTTCTTTCAATGGTAAGACTATCCCTATTATTAAGGAATAGGTAGTCATTACCTTGGATGTTGTATGGGACATGTGAAGGGTCATCTGTGATTAGGCAACTGTAAGGTGTACTTAGCAATTCGAAGGGACTTATCATCTTTTATTCGAAAGGGACAAGATCATTTACGAAGGCAACATTCGAAGGGACTTGATCTTATAATCTTTAAAGGGACAAGATGATATTAATAAGAGAAGGGACTTTGCTTTATACACCTTACTTGACCTTTTGTTTAGGCAACATGAGGGATATCCTTAAGAAAGTGAGATGGCGATCAAAGATCGACTTACATGTGTGCGTGTACAAGTTCATATATTTATCTTGAAATTAGTGATCTAAATTGATTTTAAAACACAAACATGTTTCCACTCCCTAATTTATTAACCATGGCAATTTAAATAAATAAACAATAAAAATTACTACAACTATTACATGACTTATACAATTACATTATAATAAAGCAATTTAAATAATAATAATAATAAATAAATAAAAGGTTAGTAATAAAAATAAATATAAGAGAAAAAGAGGTTAGCACAATAATATACAATATAAAAATCAATTAAGTATTTTTTAGATTTTTAGATAAAACAATTTTTTAAATAATTTTTAAGATAAAATAATAATAATAATTATATACTAATTTATTTACATGAATAAACATAATTAATAATTCAATTATATATATATTAGAAATACTTATTAAGTATAATTAAACAAAAATAATAAAAAATTAAAATTAAAATTGTAAAAGAAAATTAGGGTTTTGAATTATTAGAAAATAAATTAAGGTTTAAAAATAATTAGGGTTTTATATATGAAAATATTAATTTTAATTTACAATATTAATCTAATAGTTAAATAAATATATACATATAAATATTACTAAAAACATATAAACAAATATATATATTAATTTAGGTTTGTAAATTTAAAAGAAAATAAAATCTAATTAGAATATGTTTTTTTTAGATATTTTTTAGAAATTTGTTTTAAAGAAAATAAAATAAAAATAAAAAATAAAATGAAAAACAACAAAAAACAGGACCTGGGATTTGAACCCAGGTCCTTTACCTGGACAAGCAAGAGCATGACCACTGGGCTGTGCGCGCTGGCTGATAATATCCCACCTCCATTTGCTTTTGTTCCCATCCTGAAAAATAAAACAAATTGAACAAAAAAAATACGTTTTGGCTGGTATCGAACCCAGGCCATTGCCTTCACACGCGCATACACTAACCACTACACCATCAGCGTCATTCAATAATTATAATACAAATAAAATTATATAATATAAAAACAATTTTGAATTCCCAGCCGCGCGCGAAACTCCTTCTTCTTCCTCCAGACCTGCAAAATTTCCTACGAATTTTGCTAGGGTTTTTGCTGCGAATTTATTTTCCTAGGACATCCCGCGTTTTACCAAACATCAAGCAAACAACAACATTTTATGAAATTAATGAGTGCAAAACATTCCCTGAGGTCTATACAACACAACCATGTTTCCAGAATTTATTTATATTTGATGAATCAAAGAACCCTAAAATGGCCGAAGAACCCTAGCCATGGTAATTCTTCAATCTTGTACCTAAAATTGAATTAATTTGTCCAGAAAGACTCCAAACATCATCACAAACACAAATATATGATCAAATTCAAGAAATAATGTCAATATTATAATAATCGAAAAATTCAAAAAGTGAATGAACATTGATTCGGTTTGCATGAATGCGAGTGTTTTAGATGTTGTTTATGATCCAAATACGTTCAATGAACATCATAGAACATGTTGCAATGCTCAAAACTCATTGAAACTCCCTCTACCTTGGAATCCGAATGTGAATTTTTGAAGTGATTTTGTGAAGTTTGAACTTGGTCTTAGAGGCTACCAATTCGTCCCCAATGTTTGTCTTTGTGTTGTTTATATATAGTACAATGAATTAGGTCAAAAATATTGCTCAAGACTTTGGATATTTTGGTAGTTTGAGATTGAAAAAGATTAGCTTTTAAAGTTTGAATATTCTTGATATAAGCTTGCTATTTTAGGATAATCTTCATAACTCTTGTATCAATTAGATCCAAATAACCTTTATGACATTCTAGAAGACAAATCATTTTAAATCTTCACCCTTTTATATTTTATTTGAATTTAAAATGATTTTTAATATAAAAAATCATAATAAATAAAAATAAAATGAATAAAATTATGAAAATATTAAGTTAATTTTGTGCATGATGTCATGGAATCAATTGGATCACAAAAAAGTCAGCCCATTTGAAGAATTATGGTTTTAAGACCCCATTTACTTCATAAACCTCTCAAAAATTTCCCAACTTTGCAAGGGCACAAATCCTTCAATTTTAATGCTATGAAGGTGTTCGTGGACATTTTGGAAAGCTTAAAGAGTCCTCTAACCAACCTCTTTGGTCTCATGTCCATATCTTTTACCATTCTCAAGTTATTCTCTTTGGAAGTTGTTGACTTTTTGTTGACTTTTAAAAGGACCTATAATGTCTTAGCTCATACCTTCCAAATGAAGCATTTTTGGGCTTGGCTTGTGAGACACAAAGTTGTAGAGAATTCAATTTCCTTCAAAATTAGCTTTGGATGGAAATTTTTTGATGAAGCATGTGAAAGTTATGGCTGGCAAAAAATCATGAAGTTTGACTTTGGTTTGACCACAGTTGACCTCAGTTTGACTTTTTAACTACTTTGACTGATTTTAACCTATCTGATCATCTGACTGGGCAAATCTTTTGGGAAAGTCTTGAAACTTGGCATGGGGATTCTTGAACACATATATGATGCTATGAAGCTCACTTGAAGTCTTGGAAGTCCATTTAGCCTGATGAAAGTCAAAACCCTAGTTTAGGATGCATTGCTTAGGAGGATGCATTGTCTGAGGGAATTGTCAAACTTTCTGACTAATTGTGAATCTTGTGAACCTTGTGAACCTCATGAGATGTCTTGTGAACCTTGTGAACCTTGTGATCCTCTTAGTACACAATGTATTGTCTTGTGGAGGGCAAATTTTGGGGTGCAACAGCTGCCCCTGTTCAATTTTCTGAAACCTGAGGGGTTAGATTGGTTTATGTGCCAGTCGTGACCTGGAAGGTTGAAGGGGATTGAACACAAAAGCCCAAAAATTTGCACTCACCAGTGCGTAAAGTAACATTGATGATTATTTGTATATGCTCGAGTGGGCTTGAAGATGCCACTTGGAAGAATTGGAGATGGGCTTAGAGATGCCATCTGGAGATGGGCTTGGAGATGCCATCTAAAGTATCAGGATGTGATGATGTCTTTATGTTGATACTGGATATCAGTACTAGGTCTTCGTATAGGCCGTCTCTGAATCGTTTATGCAACATGATTTGAATTGTTGAATGGACCAGTAGAAATAAATCTTCGTGACGATTATATCTTCTGGAAATATCTTGGATTAGGGAATGGATCTTTGTACAGACCGTTTGCCTACTCTCCAAGGTCAAAAGAACGCCAGGATTAGTTCTTCTGAAAAATATCTTGAACCAGGGAATGGATCTTTTTACAGACCGTTTGCCTGCTATTCAAGGTCAAAAGAACGCCAGGATTAGTTCTTCTGAAAAATATCTTGAACCAGGGAATGGATCTTTGTACAGGTCGTTTGCCTGCTATTCAAGGTCAAAAGAACGTCAGGATTAGTTCTTCTGAATAATATCTTGAACCAGGGAATGGATCTTTATACAGATCGTTTGCCTGCTATTCAAGGTCAAAAGAACGTCAGGATTAGTTCTTCTGAATAATATCTTGAACCAGGGAATGGATCTTTATACAGATCGTTTGCCTGCTATTCAAGGGCTAATAGATTAAATCTTCTGAAAATATCTTGAACCAGGGAATGGATCTTTGTACGGACCGTTTCCCTGCTATTCAAGACCAGATAGATGAAATCTTCTGGAAATATCCTGGATTAGGGAATGGATCTTTTTACAGACCGTTTGCCTACTCTCCGAGGACATCTTGAGTAATGTATGGATCATTTCTGACCTGTTGTGAATTGTTGATACTGTTTTATCTGCATATAACTTTCCTGCAAGGAGAATGTTAGTTTATGCAATATGTATGCATGTATAGTATGATGCACCTAAGTAAATGTATTATGTATTTATGGATATGTATGTTATGATGTAAATGATGTATGTATGAATCATGCAGCCTGAAGCGTCTGGATATCTTCGTATAACAACTACTGGCTAGGGAAAATAAATCCCGATTCGTTGCTGAAGATAATGAGGAACTTGTTACCGTTTCGTTTGATAGTATAGTATTCATAACCTCCCGTCTTCGTTCGTCGTACTTCTATTGAAGGAATAAGTTCCTGAGTATCCCGACTGAGGATAAAAGAGATGGACTTAAATTCAAGGGGAGATGTAACTCGAAGTATCTATGATGATAGATTTGCCCTACTGGGGATTTGTAGCTATCTTGTGAGGATGAACCGACGAAGCTTCGTTGAATTCCTACCTTCGTTCGTCCTTAGTAAATACTATTACTGCATTTTTATGCATTTCTGGTAAACATCAATCATACTAAGCATTTTATGCATTTCTGGTAAACATCAATCATATTCAAAAGCATACATACATTCAAACACAACCAATGGACGTTTCGCTTATGTAAATAGGGTAAAAGTAAATCTGGATTCAAAGATGAAATTTTATTTATATCGCAAAGTGACCTATACATAGGCAAGTTTGTACAAGGAGACAGAAATCCTAGTAAGAGGAATTTGTCAAATTTTTTTTTTACAAAACAAAGAAAATCAGCTATGTGGGAAATAATCCTATTGAGTTTCAATTCTACTATTGCCATTATCTTCAAGTATCTCATCTTCTTCCGTTGAGATGGAAACGATTGGATTGATCTTTATCTATTCGAGCTTGAGTTAAGTAGCACAACTGGTTGGAGTTATATGGGTGATCCAAACGAGACATAGTCATACGCTTTAATCCCTAACTTTTTCCTGGATTACCCTTTCAGGTTTTCAATCCACCGGGATACCCTTTTTTGCCCAAGCCGCCTTTTCAGGTTTTTGACTTGCCGGATGTACACATTTTTTTATATATATATATATATCCCTAATTTTTGCCCGAACCCTTTTGGTTCGCCGGGATGCCCTTATTTTTGCCTAGGCCAGTCAACCTAGCGGGTCTCTTTTTATGCGTAGTATTTTTTAACTATGTCTGCATTTACAGGTTGTGGGAAGTCTTCACCATCCATAGTAGTAAGCATCATGGCACCTCCTGAGAATACTGTTTTGACCACAAATGGTCCTTCATATGTAGGAGTCCACTTGCCCCTAGGATCATCATGTGGTAATATGATACGCTTGATTACCAGGTCACCAACCTGATATACCTTTGGCTTAACCTTCTTATAAAAAGCTTTGATCATCCGTTTCTGGTACATCTGGCCATGACAAACAGCTGCTAACCTCTTCTCATCAATCAAATTTATCTGGTCAAGTCGAGTCTGAATCCACTAATCTTCATCCAAGCCTGCATCCTTCATGATTCTTAAGGAGGGTATCTGAACTTCAATGGGAAGAACTGCTTCCATACCATAGACTAAGGAGAATGGGGTTGCCCCTGTTGAAGTGCGTATTGTAGTACGATAGCCATGAAGAGCAAATGGTAACATCTCGTGCCAATCCTTATAAGTAACAGTCATCTTCTGTAGAATCTTCTTAATGTTCTTATTAGCAGCTTCTACTGCCCCATTCATCTTTGGTCGATACGGAGAAGAGTTGTGATGCTTAATCTTGAACTGCGTGCAGAGATCAGTGATCATAGTGTTGTTCAGATTAGAGCCATTATCTGTGATAATCCTTTCAGGGATGCCATACCTACATATGAGACTATTCTTAATGAATCGAGCCACCACATTCTTAGTAACAGATGCAAATGAAGCTGCCTCTACCCACTTCGTAAAGTAATCAATAGCAACCAGGATGAAACGATGCCCATTATAAGCAATAGGCTTGATCTCACCAATCATATCAATTCCCCACATGGCAAATGGCCAAGGAGCAGTCATCACATTCAATGGTGATGGAGGTATATGTACTTTATCAGCATAGATTTGACACTTGTGACAGGTTTTGGAATGTTAATAGCAGTCAGCTTCCATGGTAGACCAATAATAACATGCTCTCAATATCTTCTGTGCCATGGTATGACCACTAGAATGAGTGCCAAAGATCCCATCATGCATGTCTTCCATAATCTCTGTTTCTTCCTTCTTATCCACACAACGAAGCAAAGTTGAATCATGATTGCGCTTGTACAAAATTCCATTGCTCAAGAAGAATTTAGCAGAAAACCTCCTCAGAAACTTCTTATCTTTGACAGATGCCCCTTCAGGGAACTCCTGAGCTTCAAGATATTTTTTCACTTCATAGAACCAAGGCTTCCCCTCTGCTTCTTCAGTGTCAATCTCATTGCAGTATGCAGGCTTCTCAAATCTATCAATAGTAATCTTGGGAGCTTCATCATCCCAGCTGATCTCAAACATGGATGCCATGGTGGCTAATGCATCTGCCAACTGATTCTCTCTTCGTGGAATATGTCCAAAAGTAATCTCTTTAAAGTGTGGGATTAAAGACAACACATGCTCTCTGTAAGGGATGAGATTATCATGCTTGGTATCCCAATCTCCTTTAATCTGACTTACTACCAGGGCTGAATCTCCATATACATCTAGGAATTTAATCTTCATATCAATGGAAGCTTTGATACCCAGGATACATGCCTCATACTCAGCCATGTTATTGGTATAATAGAAACATAGTCTGGCAGTAATCGGGGTATGACAACCTTCAGGGGAACTGATCACAACACCAACACCATTGCCAAGTGCATTAGAAGCTCCATCAAAAACCATAGTCCATCGAGATCCTTGTTCAGGTCCGTCATATTGTCCAGGTTTTTTAGTAATAATCATAATGTCTTCATCAGGGAACTCAAAACTCATTGACTGGTAATCATCCACAGCTTGATGAGCCAAATGATCAGCTACAACACTTCCTTTAATGGCCTTCTGAGTAGTATACTGTATATCATATTCTGTTAAGATCATTTTCCATCTTGCTATTCGTCCGGAGAGAGCAGGTTTCTCGAATATATACTTGATTGGATCCATCTTCGAAATCAATAAGGTAGTATGAGTCAACATATACTGTCTTAGTCGGCGAGCAGCCCATGCCAAAGCGCAGTGTAAACACCCCAAATTTGCCCTCACCCATTCACCATGGCTTATGATCATTTCATATGCATAAACACAATCATAACATCTCATACCACAATTTTGATTCACTGCATAGATTCAAAGTCATCTGCATCTAGGGTTTGTGATCTGAGCAATCCAAGAGCTTCTTGAGCCACTCCAAAGGTCAACAATCACTTCAAAGAAGTTTGTGTGTGTTCAAGTATCATATTATATCTTCTCAAAATCAATAATGCCAAAGAATCACAAGAACTGGGATTGGTATGGAAGCAGAGCCAGGCTTGACTGCACAAATGACCTAAAATTAGGGTTTTGGTTTCAGAGGCCATAACTCCAAATTTTTTGGTCATTCTTGTTTCTATTGGTCTCTATATGGTATAGGGAGTATGCATATCAATTTTCATGAAGAAATTCCATGGGGAAGTCATCTGATCAAGAGTTGACTTTTCAAGCAAGTCAGTGCAAAATCAGGGCATCTGAGGCCCCCAATGACCCAACCAAAGGGTGTTCTTCATCATTTTGATTGTATATGATCTTTATTTGATCATGGAAGATGTTAGAAGTTTACAAAATTCAAGAATTTCAAGTTTTTGCAAAGTTGACTTTTTTGGGCAAGTTTGACTTTTAATGAAAATGTCATTTTAAGCAACTTTTTCAACCCTTACTTTTTGATCCAAAAAGGCTTCAAATGGAAAAACTTTGGTCATGAAAGTTGTAGAATAGATCTTTCCCTTTTCAAAAAGTACAAGAACATGACCTAATTCATTTTTGATCAAAAGTTATGGCTTGTCAAAGTTGGCAAAAATCACTAAATTTCAAGTCATGCACCAAAGAGGCAAAGTTGCAAATTCACTTCTCAAGGCCAATTAAGTCATCAAATGGGCTTCTAATCCACACAACATGATCACACAACATCTAAAATTCAGAATGCACCCATGGAATCACATGTTTCATGGCTTATGGATCAAGTTTCTCTCATAAGAACCAAAAGCAAGCCAAGTTGCAAAAGTCATGATAGCTTCTCATCCACTTGCTGGCTAGTTGGCTGATCAATCCTAGACCCTTCCTCACATCATGCTGCGCAGCACACCTTCCATGTACTTGGCTAGAAAGTGACCCATGCTTCTCTTACACAAAAGTTGACATTTTGCAAAAGCACCCATACCTATCACAAAAGGACATGTCATGTCATCTGACCAATGGGATTTGTTTATGTAAATCAAATGCAAGCCAAAGCACATAACAAGCAAGCCTGAAACCAGCCATAACACAACATTCACATTTTCACCCTCACTTGCAAAAGCTTTCGAAAATCATCATACAAGCTTCAAACACTCAAACAAACTTCACCAACCTTCTCACCATGCTTCACTGAACACAAACCAACCTTCAAAACAGCCTGAAAACCATAGAATCACAAACACGATCCTCACCTGACCTTGAACAGAACTTGTTCAAACTTCCAAACCAGCCAACACAAACTCTCTCTAAGCATCAAGATGTCATCAGGGGCCTAAAAGGAGTGGATTGCACAAAGAAAAGAGGTCAGAAAGTTGCAAACTGAAATGCTTCAAACTCAGGTAGCTTCATGAACATTTTTTCCAGAAATGGATTTTTAAGTTCTTAAGTTGTTCTTCATGATTCACTGATCACTCTGTTGCTTTTATTTTCTGAAATGGGTGAGAAATGAGAGTTTAATCTTGTTCTGAAACTCTTACCCTAAAAAATGTTTTGTTTCGATTCAGTGGATTGGGGAAGAATAAATGAGTTTTGAGTTAGGGGTTTGATTCAGTGGGGTGTGGGAATGATTTCTGTTCTTTTAGATTTCATTTTAGTGAAGTTTTGAAGGTTTTAGGGATTTTCAGGTGGGGTTCCCACCGGAGAAGACGACCGGAGGCCTTCTCCGACCACCTGAAAATAATTAGGGTTTAATCCCTGTCATTAATGAAGTTTGAATTTTGAGCGTTGGATGGGTTGACTTGGTCCATTCCCGCGCGTGTTCAAGGGCCAGGATGCGTTTTCAGAAACCCTAATCACAATTAAGTTAATTAATTAATTCATAAATCAGAAATTAGGAAGTTTGAATGTAGACCACTGGATTGCGCGCGCAGTCAACAGCCTTCCCCCCAGTTTCCATCTGATCCGTCCATTGTGATTACTTTCATTTTCTTTATTTTTTATTTCATTTATTTTGTATTTCTTTCTCCATTTTATTTAAAATAGTAAGACTTATTCAAAAATTCTGAAGTTTTTTATACAAACTTTTATTAAATTTCAGAACACAAAAATATTTTTATTTTTATTTTTTGCATTCAAAAAATATTTTTAAATATTTAAAAGTTTATTTTTAATTAATTAATGAGAATTAATTAATTAAACAAATGCTTTTAGGTATTTAAAAATCATCAAAAAATTCATGAAACATTTAACAACATTTAGAAACATTGTCCAACCCTCAAACCAAATTTCTTTTTTGATCTTGATGCATTTTGAGAATTTTCCATGGAATTAATTCATTTTCAAGGCATTATTTTGATCCAAACTTCCAAAAATCATTTCTGCCTAACCATTGAGAGTTGGACTTTGATTCTTTTTGCATTGTGTTTAGCATATCATGTAGTTTGTGAGATTAAATTGGCATGAATTGATCTTGCATTTTCCATTTGTTTGGCATTTTTCTTGTTAAGGAACCCTAAAACCCTAGAAATCTTAGGAAAATCATAACTTGAATTAGGTTAAGAGTTGGAACTTTTCCTTTGGGCAGTGAGTTTGTATAGGGTTAGGGTTGCTTTGAGTGCATTTTCAATTTTTTATATTGATGTTTGCTTCTGATTTTGGTTTTTGTTTGATGCTTTGATCATAAACCCTAATTTGGGCTTCCATATGCATCCATCTTGCATTTGCTTGCATAACATGACTTGCCATAGCATTATATGCATTCTTTTGATTCATTGAACATCTTAAGGCATATTGAAAGCATGTTTGATCATTGCATCTTGCATTTGCCATGTTGTATGCCATTTGCACTTCATGACTTTTCATGTATGTTCATGTTTCTTAACTTGTTTCATTTGCATCCATGAGATTGTATGATCATCTTCATATCTTGATTCATGTTTGTAGCATCTCATAGTATCATTATCATCTCATATGTGCTTCTGGTTTTGTTTCTCATCATGCCATTTCATTCCATTTGACATTGCATTGCATTTTCTTTTTTAACATTTCAGGTGGTAAGTAACTTTGGGAAGTGGATTTGCCTTCACTTCCCACATTTTCTTTTCATCTCTTTCATGCATCTTTGCTGCATTTTGTTATGTGTTTGGGATTGAGCTTGCTCATTCTTATTCCTCCCACTTTCTTTCTTCAAGTGACTTGTCTTCTTAAATGAAGCAAGTCATTTTGCTTCTCCTGATCCTTTCATCTGCTTCCTGGTGGTTCCTCTGAAGATTTCTCTCTTGTTAACCTCACAAACCTTAGGAACAACCAAGCATGACAATGATTAGGGTTTTGATTAGTCCCCCACTTAGTTTTCTACCTTTGTGTCTCTTTTGAGTCTTCTCTTCTCATCTCATAAACAGGGACTAAACCCTAAAGGCTTTAAGGCTTTGTGATTAAGCTTATGCCTGCATCCTTCTATTAGGATGGAGTGTATAACTTTAATCCTAAGTGTTAAACCCTTAATGTGTTTAAATCTCTTAATCAATCCACTTAATAATCATCAAGACATCAAGCTTGTAACTTGGGCCTTGCATTAGGGTTCTAATTCTTCCTTAATTGGTTAAGAAGGACTAACCCTAGTGTTAATGGACAAGTCCCCCTCAAGTTGTCTTACAAACCATAAAAATCACTTCTTCATCATACCATTAATCTAAAATCCACTTAATAAAGGCTTTGTTTTGTCATGAGTTTAATCCCTAATCATGGATTAAGTTGAGGAGCTTTCCTCAGCTTAAACATTCTCATCTATTATCCTTCTATTAGGATGGTGTAATGAGTCTGTTTAATCCCTGATTATGGCTTAATCTCATTACTCAACACTAAACAAAAACACCAAAAACATCTAAATAAGCACAAGTAGGTTAATGATCTTAATCCTACACCATGGTGATTAAGTGTGAGAATCTGACTTCACACTTAAGGTATTCTCATTACCCCTAATCAGAGGGAAGATGTGATGAGTTTACTAAATCCATTGGTTTAGACTTAAGCTCATTAACTTATGACAAACTCCAAAAAGCAATAAAAAACTGAAAACTCAAAAACAAACAATAATCGTCTCCTTCGGGATTCTTTTCTCATCACCTTCACTCATAAACGAGAACTTGCTTCTTCCGTCTAATGCAAGACAGTTAGCACCTGAGCCAGACAGATCATACACTTGAGCATAGACAAGTAAGCAGTTCATCAAGTCAATTCATCTTTCAGTCTCTTTGGGTCGAACTACGGTGTTCTGACTTCCTCATTGCACGAGAGGATATGTAGGCATAACTTAACGGTTATCGAACAAAAGTCTCTGTATATTCCCCCTCTTTCCAGCTTTATTCTTTTAGCCTCATATTCTTGAGCATTTCATTCTTGTTCCTGCACTGACACTATATATATCACACTTTACACTTCTTTTGCACTGACACCTGTACATTTTCTTCCAGCCTCCTTATACACAAATTGCACTGACACTACCCCTTTAAAACACAAATCTTTGAAGCGTGGATCCCGTCGAGTACGGCGGACAATCTGGGTGCTAATACCTTCCCAGGTTGTAACCAACCCCCTTTCTCAGTCTCTCTGGTTCGCAAACCGTCTTATCCATATCTTTCTAGGTCTATGCAGCATTACCTTTCCTCCGGGATAAAAATGCCTAGCTGGCGACTCTTTTCTTCTCCAGTGAGTTCACTGCTGTGTGTTCTCATTGTTTTCTTCTCGCCGACCGTTCGCGTCTGTACCTTTATTTGGGCCATTTCCCATCTATCGGGAGCGACAGCTTGGCGACTCTGCTGGGGACCCTTATACTGCAACCAGGGCTTCTGGTTCTTTTTGTGGGTTCCTCCTAGCGCTTGATTGATTTGTGTTTACTGGGGTGTTATGTGCTATTTGTGTTTGTATATTTCATTTATTGCTTTATGTACAGTTGCTTTATTGCTTTCTTTATAGCTTTGCATATATCATATTGTCATACTGTGCTGGCTGGATCTATTTGTTGCTTTGGTGGGTGGGTGTGCTATTGAGAGTTGAGGTCCTATACCTGGGACCTGAGTGACACCTAGGCTAGAGTGGTTCATATTCTTTCCCATTCCATTTCAGTCTGGTGCGGGAATATGAAACACAGTTCAGATATGGGTTTCTTCTTGAGAACTCTGTGCTGCAGATTTCCTGTAGTGCTAGGGTTATCTGGGAAGCCTGCTAAGTCTGAATGACCTTTAGTATTGACCTTCAGAAACTGAGGTGAATTAGAGGAGGATTCTTTATGGTTATTGTAAACACTGTACCTCCGGGTTAGAAGTGTTTACACTTCTCATAACTGATCCAAGTCTGAGGATCCTTGTTTTAGAACACCACCTGTGAGGGGGTTGGGCTGTTTACAGGTTTGCAGGTACCCTTGACCTCAGCATACCCTGTTACTTTGTTTTGATTAAGAGTACTCCATTTTGGAACAGTTCTTGTGATTCTAAACCCTGGACATGTGGCTCTTTATTTGAGTCCCCCACCTTGGTTACTGGACTTATGGACCTCCATCTGGATTTCTTGAACATACCTGGACTTATACCAGAGCACTTGATCAGATCCAGCTCAGTCACAAACCCTTGCATATCATTTGCATACATCACCATTGCATCATTTTAACATTTGCTTATTTGTTTTTCAGGGTATCCATACTTTATTTTGGCTTGGTTTTGACCCCATCATCAGCATAGACCTATCTTCATCTGTATCTACTTCAGCTATCAGCTACTTGCTTCAGTCACCTGCACCAGCCAGTCAGTGGCCCATTTTCAGTGTTATCATCAGCACCTGTCTCAACTCTACTTCAACAACATGGCACCTAAGAAGAGTAATATCTCCTATCACTTCTTTCAGCCTGAGCTAGCTGACATCAGGAGGATTCAGACCCTGATTACTCCAGACCATATACCACTGTTCAGAGAACACTATGGAGGCATACTTGATGTGGTTATGGATTTGGACCCTTCACAGAGGAGCTTGATTCATACTTGCCTGCAGTTCTATGATCCCCCTCTAAGGTGTTTCACTTTTCAGGATTTTCAGTTGGGACCTTTATTAGAGGAGTATTCATCATTGGTTGGTATACCTATCAGGGGTGGAGTCCCCTTCAACCCTGAAATGGTCTTTCCTAGTAATGAAGAAGTGGCAAGGGCATTGCATCTGGAACCAGTCCTGATTGGGCAGAATATGACTACTAAGGCTGGAATCTCTGGTCTACATCTGGATTTCTTGATCTCTCAAGCTACCCTGAAGGCTTCTTTGGGAGAGTGGAAAGTCGTCTGTGCTTTATTGGCCCTGAGCATATATGGGATTATTTTATTTGCAGATGAGCCTAAGTTCATTAGCAAGAATGCAATCCATCTTTTCATCCTGAGGAACCCAGTGCCCACCTTACTGGGATATTTCTACTACTCAGTACACCAGAGGAATGAAAAGCAGAGGGGAAGATTAGTGAGGTGCTATGCTCCTTTGTTCCATACTTGGCTGCTCAAGCATTTGCCAAAAACTGATGCATTTTTGAACCCTCACCAGCAAAGAAATTGGGCTAGAAGACTCACTGCTCTGACCTCAGCTGATATCAGGTGGTGCACTCAAAGCACAAAAGGAAGGGACATCATCACCAGTTGTGGGCAGTTTCCCAATGTACCCCTGATAGGAGTTAAGGGTTGCATCAATTACAACCCTCCGCTATTCAAAAGACAACTGGGCTATGCATTGGTCCACACTCCTAAGGCACAAGACTTGGCTGAGACTCTTTACTGTGAGAACAAGCCTAATCTGGCTATTGTCAGGCAAGCAGCCTGGGCCTGGGACAATGTTCAAACTAAAGGAGTAACCATTCTGGGGAAGTGCAACAATGTGGCATCAGCACAGTACTATGAGTGGTCCCATGCCAGGGCTCAATTTTCTGGGATGCCCTTCACCATGGAGGATATGCCTGGGCCATCCTCAGCACCACCTCCTGTCACTGTCAGTTTGGAGGAGTTTGAGAAGTTGAAGGAGAGAAATGAGAAGTTGACTCAGGCTCTACAGAAGACCCTCTGGGAGAGGAGTGATGGTAGGTTGGATATTGAGAGGTTAGAAAAGCTGAAAGTGGAGCATTTAGCCAGAATTGAGAAGTATGAAGATTACATCAAGAAGTCTAGGGCTGGAGAGCAGATCTTGAAAAATGCCTGCAAGGAAGCCCAGTTCCAGAAAGCCAGGACTGATTTGTATCTGAAGGAGAGTCAAGCTAGGTGGGTCAGGATCACCGAAGCTCGTACTCTGGAAGATAAGAGGACTCAGGACAAGATTGAGCAGTTGGAGGCTAGTGCAAAAGAGCAACATGAAGCCCTGGCAGCAGCCCAGAGGGAGATCTCAGAGTTGAAGGTTAGAGCTGGAGTGAAGAGGTCAAAGGACCAGAGTCAACACAAGAATCTAACTGCAGCTGTTACTACCAGGAATCTCCTTATCAGGAATCTTACAGAGCGTCCGGCTGATCCTGTGACTGAAGCACTTCTCAAGGAAGTTCAGGAGGATGAGTTTGGTCTTGGTGTCTGACTTTTGCTTGTTGTTGCTTTCATTTCACTGTACTTTTATTTTTCTTATGTTGTATTTTGACCCCTCAGAGGGCATGTATTGTAAAAAAACAAACTATGTATCATTTGCTTTCTATGTAATATATGTGTTGGTTTGTTCCATTTGAGTTTCCTTCAAAGCAACATCAACAGCATCTTCAAGGGGTCTGGAAAGGTCAAAAACAAGTGCCAAGCCGGATACCTTGGAAACAAATAAGCATACTGCATTGCATACTGACCTTTGTTTGTTTTGTAGGTTTGTTTTGTTTGTTGCTAACTCTGTTGTGATTTCAGGAACTATTGCTCGCCGACGTGTGTTCCCACTCAACCGTCCACACAGATATCCGACCCGCAACAATCTTCCGGGCATACAGATGGACCAGGTACAGCAGGACCTTACAGAGGTCAGGAACCAAATGGCCAATGAAAGATTGGAAATGAGGGCTCAGATGACACAATTTATGGAAGTGATGAACAATATGGCTCAAAGCCAAGAGAGATTAAGAGCAATGGTAGAGAGGCAGAATCAGGAAGATCCCCATCTAGGGACTGCTGGGACAAGCAACAACGAGAGGGTTCAGCCTCATGTCAATCCCCCTGTATTTGGACCCCACCTTCATCCAGAGATCAACATTCCTGCTAATGTGAAAGGGACTGCCACTGCAGGCAGGGTACTGTAAGAAGACCCCAGGAAGATCAGTTCACAGTGATGGGAGCTGGGGAGGAAGCCTATGACAGAAGGCTGGACGAAATTGCTGAAAAATTAAGATCCTTGGAGTCCCAAAACTCTTTGGGTTTTGATGTTATGGACATGGGCTTAGTGGACGGGGTCAGGATTCCCCATAAGTTTAAGCCTCCTTGTTTTGAAAAGTACAACGGGACTTCCTGCCCACGGACCCACTTGCAATCCTTTCTGGGGAGGCTGAAGGCATATACTATGGACGAAAAGCTATGGATGTTTTATTTTGAGGATAGCTTAACGGGAGCTTCAAGGGAATGGTACTCCCATCTGACTAAAGCAACCATCAGGTGTTGGAAAGACCTGGCTGAGGCCTTTATCCGACAATACCAATATAATTTGGATATGGCACCCAACAGGACCCTCTTGATGGGAATGTCACAGTCATCCAGGGAAAGCTTCCGGGAGTACGCCCAGAGATGGAGACAGCTAGCAGCTGCTGTCCAGCCACCTATGTCAGAGAGGGAGATGGCAGATATGTTTATGAACACCCTCCAAGGAACATACATTGACAGGCTGGCTGCTTTCTCTTCTACCAGCTTTGCAGATGTCGTTATAGCTGGAGAGAGAATTGAGAGCCTGTTGAAGATGGGCAAAATTTCTGACAACGGTGCCAGCTCATCCAGCAACACAAGGAAGCCTTTTGTGGGCCCGAGAAGAACTGGTGAGACCAATGCTATCCATGCCGGCAGAGGCAGATCCCAATATGTCCATAGGACTGTGGCAGCAGTCACCATTCCCGCTCCAATTCATCCAAAACCAGCTTATCAACCACCGCAGCAAAATTATCAGCAACAAAATCAGTATCCTCCTCAGAGAAACTACAACAACACCAACAACAACAATCAGCAAAGACCGTTCCAACAGAGACCTTCTCAGGCCAATAGGGTGATCGATCTGATCCCTATGCCATATGCCACATTACTGCCACAACTCCTGAAACTCAACCTGATTGAGCTAAGGACGTTGGCACCTCCAGATCCCACCAGTCTACCCAGAAATTACGACTCCAACGCCAGATGTGCTTTCCATTCAAATGCACCTGGCCATAGTACAGAGAAGTGCAGAGCTTTGCACATGAAGGTACAAGACCTGGTGGACTCTAAAGCTCTAAACTTTGCACCACCACCGAATGTTAACAAGAACCCTATGCCAAACCACGGAGGTCCCAGAATCAATGCTATTGAAGAAGACAAGCCGTCTTACTTGATAACCAGTGTGGGTTAGATTCGGACACCGTTGGTAGAGATTAAAGCTCAACTCCTCGAATGTCAAATGTTCCCGGGATGTGAGTTAGGGTGTGCTTATTGCAACATTTCAGTGAATGGTTGTGATAATTTGAGAGATGGCATAGATGGTCTCATCCAGAGTGGCCTGCTTCAAATCACAACATCAATTCCTACCAATCCAGCAATCTCATCAACAACAATTCCCATGTCTTCTACAACTGCAACAACCATTGTTCCGAACAACTCCTCAGCTTCATCAACAAATGCTTCATCTGTTACTTCAACTGACCAGATATCAGCAAACCTACCTTCTACAACTTCAGCACCCCTTCATTCAGAATCTCCTACAACAACAACACCCATCCTTCCAACAATGTCTCCTACAACTTCAGCAGCAAACGTCTCGACGGTTACAATTTATTATGATCCTGAAAATGATTCTGCCTACAACTCACAAAATGCCACTCCCATCAAAGCACCAGTCACAATATACTATGATCCACAGACTATCATGATTCCTTCTGCAGCTGCTATCAGTCCAGTCACTATCACAGTGCCTGGACCAGTACCTTATGAAAGCAGTAATGCCATCCCTTGGCATTACGGCTCTGATCTATACTGCGAAGGAAGAAAAATCACTCTTGAATCATCAACCCCTGCACCACAAATAGATAATGTGGGAGGAGGCGGAGGCTTCACTCGAAGCGGACGTCTCTTTGCCCCACAAATTCAAAGACCCACTGCCGAAGCAGAAGCTGCTGCCAAGGCAAAAGGGAAGTGCTTGGTGCAAGAAGAGCAAACTGTTAAAGAAGCTTTGAAAACACCTTTTGATCAAGAAGTTGATGAATTCATGAGAATCATCAAGAAAAGTGATTACAAAATAGTGGACCAGCTTCACCAGACGCCTTCCAAGATCTCTATTCTATCATTGCTTATGTGCTCCGAGGCCCATCGGAACGCACTACTAAAAGTCTTGCACGCAGCTTATGTGCTAGAAGAGATCACCGTCAATCAGTTGGAAGTTGTGGTTGGAAATGTTAATGCTAGTCATGGACTAGGGTTCACCAACACTGATTTGACTACGGAAGGCCGCAATCATAACAAGGCTTTGCACATTACCATGGAATGTAAAGGTGCAGTTCTTTCCCATGTGCTGGTAGACACAGGATCATCCCTCAATGTCTTACCTAAAAAAGCCCTTGTGAAGCTAGAGTATGAAGGATTGGCATTACGTCCCAGCAACCTGGTAGTGAGAGCCTTTGACGGTTCCAAGAGATCGGTTCTGGGAGAAATTGAGTTGCCTATAACGATTGGCCCACAAACCTTCAAAACGACCTTCTACGTGATGGATATACAGCCTACCTACAGCTGTCTATTGGGTAGGCCATGGATTCATGCCGCTGGCGCCGTGACCTCAACCCTTCACCAGAAGTTAAAATTCGAGTGGGAGGGTCAAGTCGTTATTATCTGTGGAGAGGAAGATATTTTTGTTAGCCACCTGGCTACCTACAAATACATTGAGATGGATGGGGAGATCCACGAAACGATGAGTCAAGGATTTGAGGCCTTGAACATAAATGAAACATCTGCTGTACCTGGAACCTCAATAACATCTTACCAACAAGCCCAGAAGATTGTTGAGGAAGGAACTGCCCAAGGCTGGGGCAAATTGCTACCTGTGGAGAAGAAAGAGGATAGATTTGGGTTGGGTTACAAACCAACTCAACAAGGTCAAGCTGAGGCTGCTAAAGAGCCCAACTTTGTTAGTGGGGGGATGCTCACCCCTGATGCTGTCAACAATTTGGAAGACGAGGATGAAAGCGACCGCAACCTGGAGAGTTGGATCCGTCCAAAGATCCCGGGGAGCAGTATCTCAAACTGGTCTTCCCAGGAAATTATAAGAGTTACTCATGCAGAGTAATTATTATTTCCTGTATTTTTATAGCATGCATCAAAGTCTTGCATCTTGCCCAAGATGACAAGACTCATTTTGTAATCGGGCCATCTGTAATTTTTGTGCAACAAGATTAATCAATGAAACATCAGACATCTTTTGCAAATGAGTCTTTTTTATTTTCCGCTCACTGTTTTTCCATTTTTCTTTTTGTACAAAAAATAAATGGCAATGTTTTCAAAATGACAACTTTATTTCACTTTTCTAAACAAGATTAAAATCAATCACTAAAATGAACAAACTGAACCCTTGCAGAGAGTGCCTTCCAGACTGCACCGACAACAGCACGGCTATGACTTCGTATGACTTTGACAATCCAATCAATCAAGCTGATGAAGGGGTTGAAGAAGATTACGAGCTTCCTGAAGAGCTAGCCAGATTGTTGAGACAAGAGGAGAAGGTTATCACTCCTCACCAGGAGGAAGTAGAGACAATTAATCTTGGTACAGATGAGAATGTGAAAGAAGTTAAAATCGGGGCCTGCTTACAAGACTCAGTGAAGAGACAACTGATTGACCTGCTTCAAGAATATGTGGATGTGTTTGCTTGGTCTTATCAAGATATGCTGGGGTTGGACACCGACATTGTTGTGCACAAGCTGCCTTTAAGAGAGGAATGCCCGCCGGTTAAACAGAAACTGCGCCGCACTCGCCCAGACATGGCAATGAAAATCAAAGAAGAGGTACAAAAGCAATGGGACGCCGGGTTCCTTGCCGTGACTAGCTATCCACCGTGGGTTGCTAATATTGTGCCTGTGCCTAAGAAAGACGGCAAAGTAAGGATGTGTGTTGACTACCGGGATCTGAACAGAGCCAGCCCGAAAGATGATTTCCCATTACCTCACATTGATGTATTGGTGGATAATACGGCTCAGTTCTCGGTATTCTCCTTCATGGACGGATTTTCAGGATACAACCAGATCAAAATGTCACCTGAAGACATGGAGAAGACAACTTTTATCACACCCTGGGGCACGTTCTGTTACAAGGTGATGCCATTTGGACTAAAGAATGCTGGTGCAACGTATCAACGGGCTATGGTGACATTATTCCACGATATGATCCATAAGGAAATCGAATGTTATGTGGATGACATGATTGCCAAGTCCCTCACTGAAGAAGACCACCTGGTAAATCTGCTGAAGTTGGTCAAGCGTCTGAGGAAGTACCAACTGAAGTTGAACCCCAACAAGTGCACGTTCGGGGTGCGATCTGGTAAGCTGCTGGGTTTTATTGTAAGCGAAAAGGGGATTGAAGTTGACCCTGATAAAGTCAAAGCTATTCAAGAGATGCCTGCACCGAAGACAGAAAAAGAAGTTCGAGGATTCTTAGGTCGATTGAACTACATTTCGAGGTTCATATCTCACCTTACAGCAACCTGTGAGCCCTTGTTCAAACTGCTAAGAAAAGAACAGACGGTCAGGTGGAACGAAGACTGCCAAAAGGCTTTTGACAAGATTAAAGAGTACTTACAAGAACCTCCAATCCTTATGCCTCCAGTTGAAGGAAGACCTCTGATAATGTACTTGACAGTATTAGAAGAGTCAATGGGGTGTGTGCTGGGCCAGCATGACGAGTCTGGTCGAAAAGAGTATGCAATATACTACCTAAGCAAAAAGTTTACCGACTGTGAACAACGTTATTCACTGCTCGAGAAAACTTGCTGTGCTTTAGCGTGGGCTGCTCGCCGACTGAGACAGTATATGTTGACCCACACTACTTTGTTGATCTCAAAGATGGACCCAGTCAAGTACATATTTGAGAAGCCAGTGCTTACCGGGCGGGTTGCAAGATGGCAAATGATCCTCACAGAATATGACATCCAGTACACTTCTCAGAAAGCCATCAAGGGCAGTGTATTGTCTGAATATCTTGCTGAGCAACCTATTGATGATTACCAGCCTATGAGATTTGACTTCCCTGATGAAGACATCATGTTCATAAAAGCAAAAGATCATGAAGAGCCTATTCACACTGAAGGGCCTGACCCGGAAGAAGAATGGACTATGATGTTTGATGGGGCTGTTAATATGAATGGTCGTGGTGTTGGTGCAGTACTTATTACGCCTAAAGGAGTTCACATGCCTTTCTCGGCAAAGCTCACCTTTAACTGCACTAACAACGAAGCTGAATACGAAGCTTGTATCATGGGTCTTGAGGAAGCCATTGACCTCAGGATCAAGACTTTAACTGTATTCGGAGATTCAGCTCTGGTAGTTAATCAGACCAACGGCAAATGGTACACCCACCAGGATCATCTGATACCATACAGGGATTATACAAGGAGGTTATTGACTTTCTTCACAATAGTCAAGCTTGAGTATATCCCTCGGGACGAGAATCAGTTTGCAGATGCTCTGGCTACCATTTCGTCCATGATCAGAGTTCAAGCTGCCAACTTTGTACCGCAGATTTCAGTGTCCAGACTTGACAGACCAACATATGTTTTCGCAGCAGATGTTGTCAAAGATGATAAGCCTTGGTTCCACGACATTAAGTGCTTCTTGGAGGATCAAACATACCCACCTGGGGCATCTTCCAATGATAAGAAGACTTTGAGAAGGCTTGCTGGTAGTTTCTTCTTGAACACTGATGGTTCCCTGTACAAGAGAAATTTTGATATGGTACTCCTCAGATGCGTCGACAGGACAGAAGCAGATTTGTTAATGCATGAAGTGCACGAAGGATCCTTTGGTACCCATGCTGGAGGGCATGCCATGGCTAAAAAGTTGCTAAGGTCAGGTTATTACTGGATCACAATGGATGCTGACTGTTGTGCTTACGCCAGAAAATGCCATAAATGCCAGATTTATGCGGATAAGGTGCATGTGCCTCCCAATCCTTTGAATGTGATGTCTTCACCCTGGCCCTTTGCCATGTGGGGCATTGACATGATTGGCAAGATTGAGCCAACTTCTTCGAATGGCCACAGATTCATCCTGGTTGCCATTGATTATTTCACCAAGTGGGTCGAAGCAGCTTCCTATGCCAATGTTACAAGACAAGTGGTAGCCAGATTTCTGAAGAGAGATATCATCTGTCGATACGGAGTTCCCGAGAGAATCATTACTGATAATGGTTCCAACTTGAACAATAAAATGATGGCAGAGCTGTGCCGGGACTTCAAGATCCAACACCACAATTCTTCTCCTTACAGGCCAAAGATGAATGGCGCTGTTGAGGCAGCAAATAAGAATATCAAGAAGATTGTGAAGAAGATGGTAGTCACATACAAAGACTGTCATGAAATGTTACCATTTGCCTTGCATGGGTACCGCACGTCAATCAGAACATCCACTGGGGCAACACCGTATCAGCTTGTGTATGGTATGGAAGCAGTCCTACCGGTTGAAGTTGAATTACCCTCTCTACGGGTACTGATGGATGTCAAACTGAGTGAAGCAGAATGGGTTCGGGCCCGATACAAACAACTGAGTCTGATTGAAGAGAAAAGATTGGTTGCAATCTGTCATGGGCGGTTATATCAGAAGAGAATGAAGAAAGCCTTCGATCAGAAAGTCAGGCACCGAGAGTACCAAGTAGGAGATCTTGTGCTGAAAAGAATTCTCCCTCCTCATACAGATCACAGGGGCAAGTGGACTCCGAATTATGAAGGACCATTCGTAGTGAAGAAAGTTTTCTCTGGCGGAGCTCTGATGCTCAGCACTATGGATGGTGAAGACTTCCCGTCCCCTGTGAATTCCGATGTAGTTAAAAAATACTTCGCATAAAAATGACCCGCTGGACACAAAAAACAGAATGTAAGTCCAGGCAAAAAAGGGGCATCCCGGCGAGTCAAAAACAGAATAAAAGACTCGGGCAAAAATAAGGGAAAATAAAGAAAAAAATGTACACCCGCTGAGTTGAAAAGCCGCATTGGACAACTCAGGCAAAAATGGGTATCCCGATGGATTGAAAACCCGAAAGGGCGATCCATGCAAAATAAGGGAATAAGCGAACAACTGCACTCTGAATTCGTCTGTATCACTCACAACTTGGTAAGCTTCGAAAGGATCAAGCTTCTTTCAGAATCAGCCTTCTTCAGGAAGCAAGACGAGAAGAACGTCAAATGTCATACAAGTCATAGCAAAGGGAAGCTCCTGAAAGCGTCGTCAACATTGCCAACACATTTTGTTTCTCAATTCGTGACACTCTCCTCATTTTAGGAGATATGTTTCCTTGACTGTATCTTGCCAATTCAGGGCATTTGAATTAATAAAATCAAATTTTCAGTCATGTTTTGTCTTGTACATTTTTATTTGCAAAAATGTCTGATGTCTTAAGAAAAATTGATTGCATAAATACAGATGCTTATTTTCAAAAATAATAAAAACACGCGCTTGCAGGAAATATACTTACTCTCAAAAGTGTCTAACTCCTATGACGGAATCCGGTAAGGGATACCTCGGGGTTATTTGTGCGTTTCTATATCTTTGCAGGATTGCAGGTATCCAGAATGCAACTTGGGGCATGTAAGCTTCATTCCAGCAAGCTGGCAAATCAGTACTCACTCAGTCTCAACACTCAAAGTGTTTTCTCCCCAGCCGAGTTGCCACTTGTGGATTCTCCCCATCAGAGTTGCCAGACATCACTTCTCCAGCAGGGAAGTACCAGAAGGCGCACATATCCCCGGCTGAGTCAAAAATCCTCCTCAACAGAATCCCTAGGGAAATCTTTCAGTGATATCTCTTTCTCCCCAGCCGAGTTGCCATTTCTCAGCTGAGTCAGGGGACCATCTCCCCACAGAGCTTCAGCCTCTATCCAGAAGAGCAACGCATGAAGGAATCACAACAGAGTGACGAAAGCTTCTACAAACCCCAGCTGGGTTTCTCATTTACTGGAATAGGTCTATCAGTGACCTATATCCCCAAGCAGATATCAACTCATCAGATCTACCAATGATCTCACCCCCAGCTGGGACGTCCTTTACAAGCAAATCGGCCAGAGATCTTCACAGCATCGGGATCCGAGTCTCGGATTGGTATCCTCGCATAATCATAGCATTCGCATCATATTCACCCATAAAGCGTAGCATTCCGTCTAGTACGGAGCATTACGGCAGAAATCAAACATATTGCATAATCATAAGCCATGTCCTGAATCAAACACTTGTGAATAATGACAATCCATCAACATACAGAAAACTCCCCCCAAAAAAATCCCCAGCAGAGATTCCCCAGCAAAAGCAGTTGCCTTACATTCACAAACACCAGTATATACCCTCTTTGGCACCCGTCCGTGTCAATACTCCCCAGTAAAGTCGCCATTACCACTCGTATTACCGATACTTTTTGACACCCGTCCGTGTCATATCCCCAGCAGAAAGCCAAAGACATCCTCTTTGCACTCACAAATACTCATATATATACATTTCCCTGACATTCGTCCGTGTCATTCTCCCCAGTACAGTAACCTAAACACTTCGTGTATCAGATACCTGTTTATACTGTACTATCCTCCTTTTGACACTCGTCCGTGTCACTCTCCCCAACAGTTAAATACTCATACACCACTCATACTTACTACTCATACAGATACTCGTCCGTATCTTGTATATATCACTTATATCCCCGCAGATTCAGCACTAGTCCATGTTCTTTGTTAACCAGTTGGTACTCGTCCGTACCATCATCTCAGAACATGTGTCAAGCGTTTGTTTCTACCTGATACTCGTCCGTATCATAGTCTTAAGGATGCTCGTCCGCATCTTTAATCCATACACTGTGTCAAACACTCTTGTGTCTTCCTGAATATAGATACTCGCCTGTGTCTACTATCCCCAGAAGGGTCCCCTCAGATTCAACACTCGTCCGTGTTCTCTGTTAACCAGTTGATACTCGTCCGTATCATCATCTCTGAGCACGTGTCGGTTTTTGCTTCTACCCGATACTCGTTTGTATCGTAGTTTTAAGGATGCTCGTCTGCATCTTTAATCTATACACAAACATCTAAACACTTATACCTTTATTTCTTGGATATAAACACTCGTCCGTGTTTATTATTCCCCAGTAGATCGCCAACAAGGCAAAATTTCCCTTTTATCTGACATTCGTCCTGTGTCATGATAAACCCTGAGAGCAGCCGTACCCTGCTAGGTGGTCGTCCTCCACCTCTTGATGGTCGTCCTCCATCATGCTCATCCAATGGCCGTCCCCATCGTTGTTTTTTTCCATCCGACATTCGTCCTATGTCATGATGTTTAGCAGTCGTCCCCTGCTAGGTGGTCGTCCTCCACCTTTTGATGATCGTCCTTCATCATTTTATCCAATGGCCGTCCCCATTGTTGATTTTGGTTATCTGGCATTCGTCCTATGTCATGATAAACCTCGAGAGCAGCCGTCCCTTGCTAGGTGGTCGTCCTCCACCTCTTGATGGTCGTCCTCCATCATGCTCGTCCGATGGCCGTCCCCATCGTTGACCTTTCATCCGGCATTCATCCTATGTCGCGATATTTTCGGCAGCCGTACCCTGCCAGGTGGTCGTCCTCCACCTTAGATGACCGTCCCTCATCTTAACCCAACAGAGCAGCCTTCCCCTGCTAGGTGATCGTCCTTCACCTTTGATGACCGTACCTCATCATCTGTTTATTTCATTTATTCTTTAACCCGATG
The DNA here is from genome assembly GCA_963966055.1 of Lathyrus aphaca. Lineage (NCBI taxonomy): Eukaryota > Viridiplantae > Streptophyta > Magnoliopsida > Fabales > Fabaceae > Lathyrus > Lathyrus aphaca. Next base: position 404,741,662 of record OZ014519.1, on the reverse strand, counting down.
GCCGTCCCCGTCGTGGTCCCTTTTCCTTTCAGTTTAGCCCGATGGCCGTCCCCATCGTTGGTTACTTTACTTTATGAACTTGATGACCGTCCCCGTCATGTTTCATTAATCTCCAGAGAATTTTACAGCTTTATCTTGATGGCCGTCCCCATCATAACTCCTTTTATCCCCAGCATGTCGGCCGTCCCCGTCATTGCTTTATTTTCCGCATTTTTCCCAGCATGTCGGCCGTCCCCGTCATTGCTCCTTCCTCAACAGTCATCCTCTGCTCGACGGTCGTCCTCCGTCGCCCACACTTTACAATATACTTTATTTTCTTTTACAATCTATATCCCTTTTCTTCTTCATTCAGTGAGTGCAAATTTTGGACTGTCTTTGGTATTCAACCACAAGTTATCTTGTTTGCCTGTTAAGCCGTTGCTTACAACCTGCACAACTAACTCATGTTTGAATAGGGGCAGCTGTAAACACCCCAAATTTGCCCTCACCCATTCACCATGGCTTATGATCATTTCATATGTATAAACACAATCATAACATCTCATACCACAATTTTGATTCACTGCATAGATTCAAAGTCATCTGCATCTAGGGTTTGTGATCTGAGCAATCCAAGAGCTTCTTGAGCCACTCCAAAGGTCAACAATCACTTCAAAGAAGTTTGTGTGTGTTCAAGTATCATATTATATCTTCTCAAAATCAAGAATGCCAAAGAATCACAAGAACTGGGATTGGTATGGAAGCAGAGCCAGGCTTGACTGCACAGATGACCTAAAATTAGGGTTTTGGTTTCAGAGGCCATAACTCCAAATTTTTTGGTCATTCTTGTTTCTATTGGTCTCTATATGGTATAGGGAGTATGCATATCAATTTTCATGAAGAAATTCCATGGGGAAGTCATCTGATCAAGAGTTGACTTTTCAAGCAAGTCAGTGCAAAATCAGGGCATCTGAGGCCCCCAATGACCCAACCAAAAGGTGTTCTTCATCATTTTGATTGTATATGATCTTTATTTGATCATGGAAGATGTTAGAAGTTTACAAAATTCAAGAATTTCAAGTTTTTGCAAAGTTGACTTTTTTGGGCAAGTTTGACTTTTAATGAAAATGTCATTTTAAGCAACTTTTTCAACCCTTACTTTTTGATCCAAAAAGGCTTCAAATGGAAAAACTTTGGTCATGAAAGTTGTATAATAGATCTTTCCATTTTCAAAAAGTACAAGAACATGACCTAATTCATTTTTGATCAAAAGTTATGGCTTGTCAAAGTTGGCAAAAATCACTAAATTTCAAGTCATGCACCAAAGAGGCAAAGTTGCAAATTCACTTCTCAAGGCCAATTAAGTCATCAAATGGGCTTCTAATCCACACAACATGATCACACAACATCTAAAATTCAGAATGCACCCAAGGAATCACATGTTTCATGGCTTATGGATCAAGTTTCTCTCATAAGAACCAAAAGCAAGCCAAGTTGCAAAAGTCATGATAGCTTCTCATCCACTTGCTGGCTAGTTGGCTGATCAATCCTAGACCCTTCCTCACATCATTCTGCGCAGCACACCTTCCATGTACTTGGCTAGAAAGTGACCCATGCTTCTCTTACACAAAAGTTGACATTTTGCAAAAGCACCCATACCTATCACAAAAGGACATGTCATGTCATCTGACCAATGGGATTTGTTTATGTAAATCAAATGCAAGCCAAAGCACATAACAAGCAAGCCTGAAACCAGCCATAACACAACATTCACATTTTCACCCTCACTTGCAAAAGCTTTCGAAAATCATCATACAAGCTTCAAACACTCAAACAAACTTCACCAACCTTCTCACCATGCTTCACTGAACACAAACCAACCTTCAAAACAGCCTGAAAACCATAGAATCACAAACACGATCCTCACCTGACCTTGAACAGAACTTGTTCAAACTTCCAAACCAGCCAACACAAACTCTCTCTAAGCATCAAGATGTCATCATGGGCCTAAAAGGAGTGGATTGCACAAAGAAAAGAGGTCAGAAAGTTGCAAACTGAAAAGCTTTAAACTCAGGTAGCTTCATGAACATTTTTTCCAGAAATGGATTTTTAAGTTCTTAAGTTGTTCTTCATGATTCACTGATCACTCTGTTGCTTTTATTTTCTGAAATGGGTGAGAAATGAGAGTTTAATCTTGTTCTGAAACTCTTGCCCTAAAAAATGTTTTGTTTCGATTCAGTGGATTGGGGAAGAATAAATGAGTTTTGAGTTAGGGGTTTGATTCAGTGGGGTGTGGGAATGATTTCTGTTCTTTTAGATTTCATTTTAGTGAAGTTTTGAAGGTTTTAGGGATTTTCAGGTGGGGTTCCCACCGGAGAAGACGACCGGAGGCCTTCTCCGGCCACCTGAAAATAATTAGGGTTTAATCCCTGTCATTAATGAAGTTTGAATTTTGAGCGTTGGATGGGTTGACTTGGTCCATTCCCGCGCGTGTTCAAGGGCCAGGATGCGTTTTCAGAAACCCTAATCACAATTAAGTTAATTAATTAATTCATAAATCAGAAATTAGGAAGTTTGAATGTAGACCACTGGATTGCGCGCGCAGTCAACAGCCTTCCCCCCAGTTTCCATCTGATCCGTCCATTGTGATTACTTTCATTTTCTTTATTTTTTATTTCATTTATTTTGTATTTCTTTCTCCATTTTATTTAAAATAGTAAGACTTATTCAAAAATTCTGAAGTTTTTTATACAAACTTTTATTAAATTTCAGAACACAAAAATATTTTTATTTTTATTTTTTGAATTCAAAAAATATTTTTAAATATTTAAAAGTTTATTTTTAATTAATTAATGAGAATTAATTAATTAAAAATGCTTTTAGGTATTTAAAAATCATCAAAAAATTCATGAAACATTTAACAACATTTAGAAACATTGTCCAACCCTCAAACCAAATTTCTTTTTTGATCTTGATGCATTTTGAGAATTTTCCATGGAATTAATTCATTTTCAAGGCATTATTTTGATCCAAACTTCCAAAAATCATTTCTGCCTAACCATTGAGAGTTGGACTTTGATTCTTTTTGCATTGTGTTTAGCATATCATGTAGTTTGTGAGATTAAATTGGCATGAATTGATCTTGCATTTTCCATTTGTTTGGCATTTTTCTTGTTAAGGAACCCTAAAACCCTAGAAATCTTAGGAAAATCATAACTTGAATTAGGTTAAGAGTTGGAACTTTTCCTTTGGGCAGTGAGTTTGTATAGGGTTAGGGTTGCTTTGAGTGCATTTTCAATTTTTTATATTGATGTTTGCTTCTGATTTTGGTTTTTGTTTGATGCTTTGATCATAAACCCTAATTTGGGCTTCCATATGCATCCATCTTGCATTTGCTTGCATAACATGACTTGCCATAGCATTCTATGCATTCTTTTGATTCATTGAACATCTTAAGGCATATTGAAAGCATTTTTGATCATTGCATCTTACATTTGCCATGTTGTATGCCATTTGTACTTCATGACTTTTCATGTATGTTCATGTTTCTTAACTTGTTTCATTTGCATCCATGAGATTGTATGATCATCTTCATGTCTTGATTCATGTTTGTAGAATCTCATAGTATCATTATCATCTCATATGTGCTTCTGGTTTTGTTTCTCATCATGCCATTTCATTCCATTTGACATTGCATTGCATTTTCTTTTTTAACATTTCAGGTGGTAAGTAACTTTGGGAAGTGGATTTGCCTTCACTTCCCACATTTTCTTTTCATCTCTTTCATGCATCTTTGCTGCATTTTGTTATGTGTTTGGGATTGAGCTTGCTCATTCTTCTTCCTCCCACTTTCTTTCTTCAAGTGACTTGTCTTCTTAAATGAAGCAAGTCATTTTGCTTCTCCTGATCCTTTCATCTGCTTCCTGGTGGTTCCTCTGAAGATTTCTCTCTTGTTAACCTTACAAACCTTAGGAACAACCAAGCATGACAATGATTAGGGTTTTGATTAGTCCCCCACTTAGTTTTCTACCTTTGTGTCTCTTTTGAGTCTTCTCTTCTCATCTCATAAACAGGGACTAAACCCTAAAGGCTTTAAGGCTTTGTGATTAAGCTTATGCCTGCATCCTTCTATTAGGATGGAGTGTATAACTTTAATCCTAAGTGTTAAACCCTTAATGTGTTTAAATCTCTTAATCAATCCACTTAATAATCATCAAGACATCAAGCTTGTAACTTGGGCCTTGCATTAGGGTTCTAATTCTTCCTTAATTGGTTAAGAAGGACTAACCCTAGTGTTAATGGACAAGTCCCCCTCAAGTTGTCTTACAAACCATAAAAATCACTTCTTCATCATACCATTAATCTAAAATCCACTTAATAAAGGCTTTGTTTTGTCATGAGTTTAATCCCTAATCATGGATTAAGTTGAGGAGCTTTCCTCAGCTTAAACATTCTCATCTATTATCCTTCTATTAGGATGGTGTAATGAGTCTGTTTAATCCCTGATTATGGCTTAATCTCATTACTCAACACTAAACAAAAACACCAAAAACATCTAAATAAGCACAAGTAGGTTAATGATCTTAATCCTACACCATGGTGATTAAGTGTGAGAATCTGACTTCACACTTAAGGTATTCTCATTACCCCTAATCAGAGGGAAGATGTGATGAGTTTACTAAATCCATTGGTTTAGACTTAAGCTCATTAACTTATGACAAACTCCAAAAAGCAATAAAAAACTGAAAACTCAAAAACAAACAATAATCGTCTCCTTCGGGATTCTTTTCTCATCACCTTCACTCATAAACGAGAACTTGCTTCTTCCGTCTAATGCAAGACAGTTAGCACCTGAGCCAGACAGGTCATACACTTGAGCATAGACAAGTAAGCAGTTCATCAAGTCAATTCATCTTTCAGTCTCTTTGGGTCGAACTACGGTGTTCTGACTTCCTCATTGCACGAGAGGATACGTAGGCATAACTTAACGGTTATCGAACAAAAGTCTCTGTATATTCCCCCTCTTTCTAGCTTTATTCTTTTAGCCTCATATTCTTGAGCATTTCATTCTTGTTCCTGCACTGACACTATATATATCACACTTTACACTTCTTTTGCACTGACACCTGTACATTTTCTTCCAGCCTCCTTATACACAAATTGCACTGACACTACCCCTTTAAAACACAAATCTTTGAAGCGTGGATCCCGTCGAGTACGGCGGACAATCTGGGTGCTAATACCTTCCCAGGTTGTAACCAACCCCCTTTCTCAGTCTCTCTGGTTCGCAAACCGTCATATCCATATCTTTCTAGGTCTATGCAGCATTACCTTTCCTCCGGGATAAAAATGCCTAGCTGGCGACTCTTTTCTTCTCCAGTGAGTTCACTGCTGTGTGTTCTCATTGTTTTCTTCTCGCCGACCGTTCGCGTCTGTACCTTTATTTGGGCCATTTCCCATCTATCGGGAGCGACACACAGCAAGTTTTCTCGAGCAGTGAGTATCTTGTTTCACAGTCGGTAAACTTTTTGCTAAGGTAGTATATTGCCTGCTCTTTTCGACCAGACTCGTCATGTTGCCCCAACACACACCCCATTGAGTTGTCTAACATTGTTAAGTACATGATCAAGGGTCTTCCATCAACTGGTGGCATCAAAATTTGTGGTTCTAGCAGATATCTCTTGATTTCATCAAATGCTGTCTGGCACTCATCATTCCATTCCATTACCTGATCTTTCTTCAACAACTTGAAGATTGGCTCACAGGTAGCAGTTAATTGGGAAATAAATCTTGCAATGTAATTCAATCGTCCCAAGAAACCTCTAACTTCCTTCTCAGTACGGGGAGCTGGCATCTCTTGTATAGCTTTCACTTTTGCAGGGTCTACTTCAATACCTTTTCCACTGACAATGAAACCCAAGAGTTTACCAGATCTAACTCCAAAAGTGCATTTGTTTGGGTTCAATCTCAACTTGTATTTCTTTAACCTTTCAAACAACTTATGCAGATGATCAAGATGTTGCTCTTCATTCTGGGACCTGGCTATCATATCATCCACATATACCTCTATCTCATGATGAATCATATCGTGAAATAAAGCCACCATAGCACGCTGAGATGTTGCCTCGGCATTCTTCAAACCAAATGGCATCACTTTATAAGAAAAAGTGCCCCACTGTGTAACAAATGTTGTCTTCTCCATATCTTCAGGTGCCATCTTGATTTGATTGTAACCAGAGAAAGCATCCATGAAAGAGAATACCTTATGTTGAGCAGTGTTGTCTACCAAAACATCAATATGTGGAAGTGGAAAGTCATCTTTAGGGCTGGCCTTGTTCAAATCCCTGTAGTCTACACACATACGTACTTTACCATCTTTCTTTGGTACCGGTACCACATTTGCAACCCATTGAGGATAAGAAGTCACAGCTAAGAACCCTTCATTAAACTGTTTCATCACCCCTGCCTTAATCTTCTCTGACATTTCAGGACACATGCGACGAACCTTCTGCTTCTTTGGACGACAATCTTCTTTTACCGGTAAACGGTGAACCACAATGTTTGTATCCAACCCTGGCATATCTTCATAGGACCAAGCAAAGATCTCCACATAATCATGTAACATTTGAATCAATCTGCTCTTGACACCATCCTCTAATTCAGCCCCTATCTTGACCTCTTTCCTGTTTTCTTCAGTTCCCAAATTCACAACTTCGATTGGCTCTTCATGTGGTTGTATAGCTTTCTCTTCTTGTTGTAATAACCTATCAAGCTCTACAGGTACTTCACAATATTCCTCCTTTCCATCTTCAGCTTGATAGATCGGATTCTCGAAATTATAATTGGCAATAGTAGAACTGTTATCAATAGGATCCAGAGTGGATGAGGATCTGCATTTTAGTGATGTGGGTGTGTGTAAGAACACATAGCTGATAAAAGAATAAAATAAAAGAAAGACAAGGAACATAATATTTATGAAAACGAAAGGTCCACTGATTTTTATTGAATGAAGTATGCAAATGAAATGACATCCCGAAACAAGCATACCATTGTGCCCTGGGTAAGGCACAAGGCTTAAGAGTTCAATTGTTCAAAAATTACAAACTTAAAAATAACAACACAGTAATAGTATTTACTCCTGACTAAAGGAGATAGGAATAACATCTTCAGCCTTCCAGTTATTGAGCCCATCACCCACAGTAGAAAAAATCCAAGCATCCAAGTTGTAGTCTTCATCATAGTCATCCACAACATTGATCTGATCTTTCATAATCCCTTGATTGGTGATACGAACAGCGCGAGCACGAAGAATAGCCTTTTGGGACTCTTCATCAACCACAACTCTAACATCTTTGAGGGAGGCCATTGTAGGAGGTACTCTGGTGACCACATGAACTCTCTTGACCACAGGAGGAGCTTCAACATTAGGAAAAACCCAAGGAACTACTTCAAACGTCTGGAACGGAGTCTCAACATATTCACCTTCCACTTCCAGATACTTAAATGTATTCACATGACTGATTATATATTCTTCCTCTCCGTAAACAGTAACAACTTTTCCCTTCACTGGATATCTCAACTTATGATGTAAGGTGGAGGTCACAGCACCTGCCCCATGGATCCATGGGCGCCCAAGCAAACAAGAGTACGAAGGACGAATATCCATCACATAGAAGGTTGAATTGAAGACCTGAGAACCTACTTTGATCGGGAGATCTATTTCTCCATGCACCACTCTTCTCGAACCATCAAAGGCCTTCACCACTATATTACTTGGTCTCAACACATCATCTTCAGGACTAAGCTTGTTCAGCACCTCTTTGGGCAGCACATTCAGTGAAGAACCATTGTCTATCAATACATGAGACAGGGTAGTGCCCCTACACTCAATAGAAATATGTAAGGCTCTGTTATGGTTCCTTTTGGCAGGAGTCAAGTCAGCATCAGAAAAGCCTAACCCATTATCATAGGTCAAGTGTGCAACACAATTTTCAAACTGACCTACAAAAATCTCATTTGGTACATGAGCAGTCTTCAAAAATTTAATCAAGGTTTTGGCATGAGCCTCAGAACATAGCAACAAAGACAACATGGAAATCTTGGAGGGAGTATGCCCCAATTGATCAACAATATCATAATCACTCTTGTGAATGATCTTTAGTACTTCTTCCATCTGCTTAGAAAGATCATCAGCAGTTGGTGCATCAGCTTGCACAGGTTCAATAACAGGACCTTTGCCCCGAGCATCAGCAATGGAGGTAGTAGTTGGAGTAACTGTATTCTTGGAGGTAGCCGGAGGAGAGAAAATTCTTCCACTTCTTGTGATCTTACTAGATCCAGCAATATTATCAACATCAGGGTTTTCATCAGCAACAGGTGTATCAGCTAAGGGTTCCTGTTTAACACCATGGATATAAACATCAGAACCATAATGCCAAGGCACAACTTTATCAGAAGTATACGGAATAGGACCAGGAGTGGTAATAATCATAGGAGCCACTCTAGCTTCAGCAACAATCTTCACAGGGCCTTCAGCAGTAATCTTAATTGGACCCTTATGAGTGATTTTGACAGGGCCCTTGGAAGTAATCCTCACTGGCACTTTATCAACCACATACACATCTTCAACCTTCGCACTTTGAGTTATATGTTCAACCATGCTCTCTACAGAAGGGGTCGTCTCAAACAATATGGTGTAATTGTCCATAAGGCGTTGAATACCGTCCTTCAACTTCCAGCAGCTATCCGATTTATAAGCACAATAGAAATAATCTTCATTACAACCTGGAAAGAACTCAGCTTGTACCAACTTCTTCTTGATAACAGATAATGGTGTGGTCACATCTGCAACTGAGGAAATATGTGAAACTTCATCAATGGCATTGACAGTCTTCTCATGATTTGGCATGGGAGCAGTAATCACATTTGGAGTACCAAGAGGGTCAAACTCAATCTCTCCAGCATCAATCATATCCTGAATCTTATTCTTCAATATCCAGCAATTATTGGTATCATGTCCCTGACAATTAGAATGATATGCACACCGTGCATTAGGATTATACCTAGGAGAGGTAACATTAGGATTCTGAGGATGGTCCTTCAAAGTAATGAGTTCACCCTTGAACAAGTGTTGCAAGGCTTGGGCCAGTGACATGTTGATCTTGGTGAACTGTCTTCTAGGCCTCTGCTGATTGCCCTGTGGTGGCTCTGGTGTTGCAGGAGTAGGATTGGAGATATGGACTGCACTCACAGATTGATGACTCCTATTATGACCAGGTTGGCCATAAACAACATTTGACTCTTTCTTCCCACTAGGGGGCTTCTTTGCAGTACTTGATGAAGAAGAACCCACTTGTATCTTGCCACTCCTTATACCACTTTCCACACGCTCTCCTGTCATTATCAACTCAGTGAAGCCAGATGATGAGCTTCCAATGAGATGACTATAAAAAGGACCATTCAACTTACTCATAAACATGTCCACTAACTCCCGGTCAGTTAGAGGAGGTTGTACTCTACCAGCCAAATCTCTCCACTTCTGGGCATACTCCTTGAAATTCTCTTTAGCACCCATAGACATGCTTTGGAGTTGCATGCGAGTAGGGGCTAAATCAATATTGTATTGATATTGCCTATAGAAGGCCTCGGCAAGATCATTCCAATCACGGATGTTGACACTCTCCAATTGATAGTACCATTCCAATTGAGCTCCAGACAATCTCTCTTGGAAGAAATGGATCCACAACTTCTTATCAGCAGTATGGGGTTGGATTCTCCAGACATAGGACCTCAGATGCAGCTTGGGACAAGAGACACCATCATATACTACAAAAGCAGGGACCTTGAAACCAATGGGTATAACCACTCCAGATATCAGACTCAGATCTTCAAAATCCAACCCAGAAGACTTTTGCAATTCCATAGCATCCATTATATCCACCAGCATCTTGAACTTATCTTCATTAGGATCATGATAGTAATTTGCTTCAGAATCAGAATCCCCCATTGTATTATGGAGACTGCCTCCCTCTTTCTCAGACTCTTCAGACTCATAATATTCAACCCGTTCCTTGGTCTTGACAGGACCTCTGAACCTTCTTCCCATGTTGATAAGGCCTCCTGACCTTCTAGTCTTCTTAGTCTTCTTGGCCAGCAATGTCTTCAATTCATCCTGTCCCTTGGACAAGTTCAGGATCAACTCTTGGAATTGGGCGTTCTGTGCCTGGAGATCTTTGACTGTTTGTTCAAGAGCCATTTCTGCTGAAATAAACAGCGAGAAGATAAGATACCTATACATAAGAAACCTGTGATGCAATGATATGGTGTATAAATGCGTATGCAATGTTTTCAAGGACCGCAAGATTTAAATTTGTTTAAACAATCAAAAAGTAAACTTTTATTAGTAATAAATTTGTTTGCCCCTTGGGCTTACAATAAAAATGAAATAAGTACAAAAAATGGGGTTTTAAGTCTCCCATGGACGTTTCCTCCTTGTGTTGAGGTATGAGTTGAGATTCCGCTCCTCGTGAAGTTGCTTTGTTAGCTCCAGGATTCTTTCTTGACTTGCTTTGTAATGAGTCTCAAAAGTATCCCTTTGCTCCTTCAACTGGATTCAGGACCTCTGTAAGTCTTCCATGTCAGTGGGCATGTCTGGGTGAAGGATGGTATAAGAAGTATCCCCTTCAGCAACAGGCTCCATAGTAACTGGCGGGATGGCAGGATATGGCATCATAAGAGTCTGAGCACGAGATCGTACCCATCTGAGATAAGCTTCCATAGGAATAGTGTATTTGGGTTCTAGAGTCTTGCTGTCAACCTTGTTCACTTTCCCCCATGCTCGTATGAACCTTTGACGGTAACCTTGCAGATCGTTGTCATAGTCAAACACAATACCCTGAATCAACATGTCGTGAGGACCATCACTCCGAGCGTAACCAAATTGACGTAGAGCTAAGGAAGGATTGTAGGTAATGCCCCCTCTTATGCCAAGAAGTGGCACATTAGGGAACTCCCCACAACGGTCAATGATAGTAACATTTTCCATAGATCGAGAGCACCAATGAATATCTGAATGAGAGAGTGACATAATTCTCTTGGACCACCTGAACCCTTGTTCATTCTTCATCACTGATCGAGGAAGGTGAGAAATAAACCACCTAGACAAGAGAGGTATGCAGCACATCAAAGTTCCTCGCGCCTTTGTAGTACGAGTATGAAGAGAATGTAGGATATCCCCAAGTAATGGGGGCACTGGATTGTGAGTCAGAAATATGTTGATGGCGTGAACGTCTATGAACTTATCTGGATTGGGAAACAATACTAAGCCATAAATCAACAAGGCTAAGATCTCCTCAAAAGCATCATAGCTCATAGCCTTCAAGAACACTTGGGCCTTCTCTATCAACACCTTAGCAAGAATACCCTTAACTCCACTCCTCATTTCTAGGACAATGTCTGATTTCTTTAAATGTATGGCTGCAGCAATGACTTCAGGTTTAGGCTCTTTCTCTAAGCCTGTGAAGGGTCTCTGATCAAGGATAGGTATACCCAGAAGTTTGGAGAACTCTTCCATTGTAGGAACCAATTGATAGTCGGGAAATGTGAAACAATGATGTTTAGGATCAAAGAACTGAAACAGAACACTCATCATGTCTTCATTGAACCCTGAAGTGACTAGATCCAATAGGTGACCATGTCTCTTGATGAACTGGGAGTTTTCAGACACTTGAGAAACCAACTCCTTAAGCTTAGGAGGTATCCCCACAAAGTTGATCCAGATAGTATTCCTACGAGCAGAAGCCATGACCTGCAACAAAGAACAAAGATAAATCCTTTGGTCCTTGAAATGGTTAGTGAAAATGCTATGCTTATGATGCATGATGATGCTATGATGTTATGCTCAATCACAAACATGTGGCACACACAAACAAGTCACACAATAGCCCTAGGTTTAAAGGCTTGCATGAGGTTCAAAGGTAAGTACCCTCCCCTGAAGTTTAGATGGTTCATCCTGTCCTATAAAGTAACCAGGTTCTAAGGGATCTCAATATCATTGATCCTTCACAAGGGTGGTTGTTCAGTAGGAAACTTACTTGCCAACCAAAACCCTCCAAGTTTAAGATCTCAATGAGCGTAGTATCGAGTATCAACCAACTTCAGTCTTCACCAAAGCCGGTTATCTCACTACTTTTCTAAAGGCCAAGATGGGATAACTAGGGTTCTAAAAGTCAGTTAGTGTATTGACAACATATGGCAGCCTCATATTATCCTCAACTTGCTTAAGGAACATAAGCACCAACCAAGAAGTCACACTAACTATGGCCACCAGATCAACCATATCGGTATACGCCGTACAATTTCCTTGGTCTATTTCCATTTACCTAAGGTACACTAGATCCGGGTTAGGATCTTTCACACATAAGAGCACCCAACAAGTAAAGTAAAGCAAACAAGGCAAACAAATTTAAAGTGATCTAATTCCTAAGGGTACCCCTCTTTTATATTTTCCCCAGCAGAGTCGCCAGTTCTGTAACATGGTGGGAGAACTGACTTTAGTTAAATGTTACGGATAGCAAGAGTCGCCACCGACTTTTATTTTATCCAAAGGAAAGGGCATAAAAGAACAGGAAAGACCTTAAAAGATTTTTGAGTTCGGGGGGTAGGTTATGTAAAGGGAAGGTGTTATCACCCTTTACATCCATGGTTATCCATGGGCTCTTAGTTACTTAGCTCACTTTAAATTGTTTTTGAGAAGTGAAGTGTGTGATTAAAAATTTTCTTAAGTACTTTATAATGATCCTTGTACGGATATATATAAAGACTTTGTTTTGAAAATTGTTTAAAATGTAAAGTGTTTATGAAATGTTTTTTGAATGAGTGAGCAAGTACTTAAGAGGAATCTACCCTAATTTGAATCTTTTATGTTCTTAAATGTTCTTTCAATGGTAAGACTATCCCTATTATTAAGGAATAGGTAGTCATTACCTTGGATGTTGTATGGGACATGTGAAGGGTCATCTGTGATTAGGCAACTGTAAGGTGTACTTAGCAATTCGAAGGGACTTATCATCTTTTATTCGAAAGGGACAAGATCATTTACGAAGGAAACATTCGAATGGACTTGATCTTATAATCTTTAAAGGGACAAGATGATATTAATAAGAGAAGGGACTTTGCTTTATACACCTTACTTGACCTTTTGTTTAGGCAACATGAGGGATATCCTTAAGAAAGTGAGATGGCGATCAAAGATCGACTTACGTGTGTGCGTGTACAAGTTCATATATTTATCTTGAAATTAATGATCTAAATTGATTTTAAAACACAAACATGTTTCCACTCCCTAATTTATTAACCATGGCAATTTAAATAAATAAACAATAAAAATTACTACAACTATTACATGGCTTATACAATTACATTATAATAAAGAAATTTAAATAATAATAATAATAAATAAATAAAAGGTTAGTAATAAAAATAAATATAAGAGAAAAAGAGGTTAGCACAATAATATACAATATAAAAATCAATTAAGTATTTTTTAGATTTTTAGATAAAACAATTTTTAAATAATTTTTAAGATAAAATAATAATTATTATTATATACTAATTTATTTACATGAATAAACATAATTAATAATTCAATTATATATATATATATATATATATATATATATATATATATATATATATATATATATATATATATATACATTAGAAATACTTATTAAGTATAATTAAACAAAAATAATAAAAAATAAGAAATTAAAATTGTAAAAGAAAATTAGGGTTTTGAATTATTAGAAAATAAATTAAGGTTTAAAAATAATTAGGGTTTTATATATGAGAATATTAATTTTAATTTACAATATTAATCTAATAGTTAAATAAATATATACATATAAATATTACTAAAAACATATAAACAAATATATATATTAATTTAGGTTTGTAAATTTAAAAGAAAATAAAATCTAATTAGAATATGTTTTTTTAGATATTTTTTAGAAATTTGTTTTAATGAAAATAAAAGAAAAATAAAAAATTAAATGAAAAACAACAAAAAACAGGACCTGGGATTTGAACCCAGGTCCTTTACCTGGACAAGCAAGAGCATGACCACTGGGCTGTGCGTGCTGACTGATAATATCCCACCTCCATTTGCTTTTGTTCCCATCCTGAAAAATAAAACAAATTGAACAAAAAAAATACGTTTTGGCTGGTATCGAACCCAGGCCATTGCCTTCACACGCGCATACACTAACCACTACACCATCAGCGTCATTCAATAATTATAATACAAATAAAATTATATAATATAAAAACAATTTTGAATTCCCAGCCGCGCGCGAAACTCCTTCTTCTTCCTCCAGACCTGCAAAATTTCCTACGAATTTTGCTAGGGTTTTTGCTGCGAATTTATTTTCCTAGGACATCCTGCGTTTTACCAAACATCAAGCAAACAACAACATTTTATGAAATTAATGAGTGCAAAAGATTCCCTAAGGTCTATACAACACAACCATGTTTCCAGAATTCATTTATATTTGATGAATCGAAGAACCCTAAAATGGCCGAAGAACCCTAGCCATGGTAATTCTTCAATCTTGTACCTAAAATTGAATTAATTTGTCCAGAAAGACTCCAAACATCATCACAAACACAAATATATGATCAAATTCAAGAAATAATGTCAATATTATAAGAATCGAAAAATTCAAAAAGTGAATGAACATTGATTCGGTTTGCATGAATGAGAGTGTTTTAGATGTTGTTTATGATCCAAATACGTTCAATGAACATCATAGAACATGTTGCAATGCTCAAAACTCATTGAAACTCCCTCTACCTTGGAATCCGAATGTGAATTTTTGAAGTGATTTTGTGAAGTTTGAACTTGGTCTTAGAGGCTGCCAATTTGTCCCCAATGCTTGTCTTTGTGTTGTTTATATATAGTACAATGAATTAGGTCAAAAATATTGCTCAAGACTTTGGATATTTTGGTAGTTTGAGATTGAAAAAGATTAGCTTTTAAAGTTTGAATATTCTTGATATAAGCTTGCTATTTTAGGATAATCTTCATAACTCTTGTATCAATTAGATCCAAATAACCTTTATGACATTCTAGAAGACAAATCATTTTAAATCTTCACCCATTTATATTTTATTTGAATTTAAAATGATTTTTAATATAAAAAATCATAATAAATAAAATAAAATGAATAAAATTATGAAAATATTAAGTTAATTTCGTGCATGATGTCATGGAATCAATTGGATCACAAAAAAGTCAGCCCATTTGAAGAATTATGGTTTTAAGACCCCATTTACTTCATAAACCTCTCAAAAATTTCCCAACTTTGCAAGGGCACAAATCCTTCAATTTTAATGCTATGAAGGTCTTCTTGGATATTTTGGAAAGCTTGAAGAGTCCTCTAACCAACCTCTTTGGTCTCATGTCCATATCTTTTACCATTCTCAAGTTATGCTCTTTGGAAGTTGTTGACGTTTTGTTGACTTTTAAAAGGACCTATAATGTCTTAGCTCATACCTTCCAAATGAAGCATTTTTGGGCTTGGCTTGTGAGATACAAAGTTGTAGAGAATTCAATTTCCTTCAAAATGAGCTTTGGATGGAAAATTTTTGATGAAGCATGTGAAAGTTATGGCTGGTCAAAGTTCAGTTGACTTTTCCTGTGAAAACCCTAATTTAGAAACTCCTGATTCTTGATGATCTGAAATCTCCTTGATGAATCATGATAAACCCTTGATCAAATGATGAAATTTACTTCATATACTTGATGTTGGAAAAAAATCATGAAGTTTGACTTTGGTTTAACCACAGTTGACCTCAGTTTGACTTTTTAACTGCTTTGACTGATTTTAACCTATCTGGTCATCTGACTGAGCAAATCTTTTGGGAAAGTCTTGAAACTTGGCATGGGGATTCTTGAACACATATAGGATTATATGAAGCTCACTTGAAGTCTTGGAAGTCCATTTAGCTTGATGAAAGTCAAAACCCTAGTTTAGGATGCATTGCTTAGGAGGATGCATTGTCTGAGGGAATTGTCAAACTTTCTGACTAATTGTGAATCTTGTGAACCTTGTGAACCTCATGAGATGTCTTGTGAACCTTGTGAGCCTCTTAGTACACAATGTATTGTCTTGTGGAGGGCAAATTTTGGGGTGCAACACAACCTCGAAGGGACTTAAGATCTTTTAAATCTGAAGGGACTTGATGATTTCTTTGTTTGAAGGGACTTTTGCTTTTAAGACACCCCATTTTCGGGGAACTTTTGCTTTTATTAAGGCAACCAAGAGAGGAATCCTATAAAGTGTAGATGGCGATCATAAAACGATCGACTTACGTGTGTGAGTGCTATTTTCAAATAATTATCTAGCGAATTAATTTTTTAAGTCCATATTGTTCAGTTAATTCTTTTCACGCCCTAAGTTAGTACCCACGCAGTTAATATAAAAATAATGGCAGAAATTAAAAGGAAGAAAATAAGATTCTTACACTACTACCTGACTTCCTACATAATAATAATTGCGGAAATTTAAACCTAATTATTACAAATGTGAAACAGTTACATAATAATGCGAACAATAAATGAATAACATAAAAATGAGTGAAAATAGGAAATAAGTAAAAAAAGGTTTGCAAATTAAATTAAAGAAAGAAATTAGGGTTAAGGTAAAAAAAATTTAGGTTTAGATAAATTTTTAGGGTTTGAAAAGTTTAGGTTTTAGAGAAAATTTTAGGGTTTACAAAAAAATTAAATTAGGGTTTAATTAAATTAGCCTAAACCTAATTAATTAGCCTAAATAATAAGCTAAATTATTTATGAAAATATTATGTAAGAAAAGTATTTAAGAATTAATTATAAAAAAAATTTGAAGAAGAAAATGTGATTAATTTAATTGATTTATGGTTAATGATGATTAGTAATTGAATTAAAGAAAATAAAAATAATTAAGATAATAAAAGAAAAAGAAAGAAATCGCCTAAAAAAGAAAGGGGAGGCCTGAATTCGAACCCAAGACCTCCCTCTCAAAGCCTTAACGCGCTTACCACAAACCCACCTGCACTTCTATGAAATATAACACAAATAATAAATTATATAATAAAACCAAATTTCAAAATCAGAAAACACGCGCGAACAATTGGTCGTCTTCTTCCTCCAGCCTGGGTTTTTTGCTACGAAATTGCTTCAAATTAGCTATGAATTTTTTGTAGCTAATTGACCTGCATTTTTTCAAACATCATAAATATGTACAATTAGTCCATATTATTTATATCAATCGAATGCCCATAACCTGCACAGTCCAAATACATCATCAAACAATATTTATATTGCCTAAATCAAGAAGCCCCAATTTAGAGCTTGGAACCCTAAGAATGGTGTTTTGCGATTCCAACCATGAAACTTCAATGTGATTATCCAGAATTTATCCTTATCATGCAACAAACACAAAGCAAGCATCAAATACCATATATATTAAGTATATTTAAGGAATCGAAAATCATAAAAGAAAGCAAAAAGAAAACGATTCGGTTTGTGCGATTTTGGACGAATTAGACGATGGTGATGATTGCAATGCGTTTAGGAAGTCTCAAGGAACATAATGAAGCCTTTCAAACCTTTTGAAACCTCTTAGAATGGAAAAACCTAAAATCAATTTTTTCTTAAAAATTTAAAGTTTGAAAATGTTCCTTTTGTCTCTAAATTCGTCCCCAATCCTTGTCCTCTTGCTATGTATGTATAGTAGTCTGATTTAGGATAAAAATTTGGGCCTTGGTTGTATGGATTTGAGTTGCTATGTATCATTGCCATAATTGTCACAAAATCAAATATTCTCATATCACATTGGTCTTGTATGAATTTGGAGATTACCAATCACTTTGAATACCATATATTTGATCCCAAAATAAATTTCAAATCAAATATTTGATTTTATATAATTTATTTAAATTAAAAATGATTTTAAATTATTAAAATAAAAAATAATATAAAAAATATAATAAAAATCATAAAATATGGTCATTGGGTCGTGAATGGACCTATCTTTGAGGTTGGATTGAAATATTGTAGGCCCATTTGGAAAGAATTGGAGTTATGGCCCTTTTTACTTCAAACACCTCTTGAAAATTGCCCAACTTCAACAATGCATAACTTCCTCAATTTTAACCCCATGAAGGTGTTATAGGACTTTTTAGAAATATTAGAGTGTCCTCTAATCAACCCTTTTGGTCCCATGTCCAGATCATTTACCATTTATAAATTATGAGCTTTGGAAAAAGTTTATTTTTTGTTGACTTTCAAAAAGACCTATACTGTCTTAGATCATATCTTTCAAATGAAGCATTTTTGGACTTGGCTTGTTATACACAAAGTTGTAGAGAATTGGATTTCCTTCAAAATGAGCTTTGGATGGGAAATTTTTGATGAAGCATGGGAAAGTTATGGCTAATCAAAGTTCAGTGTACTTTTCCTACACAAAACCCTAATTTAGTAACTCATGATTTTTGATGATTCTGAGGTTTCCTTGATGAATCATGATCAACCCTTGATCAAATTATGAGTTTTACCTCATAATCTTGATGTTGACCAAAAATCTTGAAGTTTGACTTTATGTTGACCACAGTTGACTTTTTGACCAAGTTAATTGATTTTTGGGTATTTGAGCATTTGACTGGTCAAACCTGTTGGGAAAGCTTTGGAACTTGACATGAGTATTATTTGAGGTGTATGGTATGTCATGAAGTCCACTTGAGGCTTTGGAAGTCCACTTTGCTTGGGGAAACTCAAAACCCTAGTTCTAAGATCTATTGTTCAGGAGGAGGCTTTGTCTGGTGAAACCTTCAATCCCTTTGACCAATTGAGAATCTTGTGACTATTAAGAGACCTCTTGAGACACATCATCTTGAAGATGGGAGGGCAAATTTTGGGGTACAACAGCTGCCCCTATTCAATTTTCTGAAACCTGAGGAGTTAGATTGGCATATACGCCTGTTGCACCCCAAAATTTGCCCTTCCACAATCAAGACAACCTCTCTCAAGACTTCTAGATGATCATAAGATCCTCAAGATTCCCAATTGGTCAAGAAGTGTGGAAGTTTCCCCAGACAATGCCTCCTCCTAAGCAAAGTGTCCAAAACTAGGGTTTTGTGTTTCCTCAGGTTAAAATGAGTTTAAAGGCCTCAAGTGAGCTTCATAAAATCCCACATGTATTCAAGAATCCCCGTATCATGTTTCAAAGCTTTCCCAAAGAGCTTGCCCAGTCAGATGATCAGATATGCAAAAATCAGTCAAAGCAGTTAAAAAGTCAAACTAAGGTCAACTGTGGTCAAATTAAAGTCAAACTTCAAGATTTTTTTGTCAACATCAAGTTTATGAAGTAATATTCATCATTTGATCAAGGGTTGATCATGATTCATCAAGGAAGTTTCAGATCATCCAGAATCAGAAGTTTCTAAATTAGGGTTTTCTAAGGAAAAGTCAACTAAACTTTGACCAGCCATAACTTTCACATGCTTCATCAAACATTTCCCATCCAAAGCTCATTTTGAAGGAAATTTATTTCTCTACAACTTTTTGTCTCACAAGCCAAGCCTAAAAATGCTTCATTTGGAAGGTATGAGCTAAAACATTACAGGTCATTTCAAAAGTCAACAAAAAGTCAACATCTTCCAAAGGGCATAATTTGAAAATGGTAAAAGATATGGACATGAAACCAAAGAGTCTTGTTAGAGGACTCTTTAAGCTTTCCAAAATATCCAATAACACCTTCATAGCCTTAAAATTGAAGGATTTGTGCCTTGTCAAAGTTGGGATATTTTTGAGGGGTGTATGAAGAAAAAAGGGCCTCAAATCCAATTTTTTTCAAATGGGCTTGCAATTTTGTAATCCAATCTTCATAAAAACACCAAGCACGACCCAATGGCAAAAATTTCTGATTTTTATTATTTATTTACTATTTATTTGGATTTTATTTATTAAAATTCAACTTAAATATAAATTAAATAAGAAAAATCAAATCATGGTCAAGATATTTGATTGAAAATAATTGAAGACATATTTAGAATGATTGGAAATCAGTTAAAAACAGATTGGACCTAAAATAGCAAGTATTCATTTGATTTTTGAACTTTAATGGTGATTGGTTTCTTCATGATCAAGTTACTTCAAAAGCCCAATAATCCACAACTATTTTGACCTAATTCTTTTCCATACAAGTAGACAAACATAACACAAGCACAAGGAGACAGATTTCTTCCTCCAAGAACCAAGAACATTCTTCAAAAGTTCCAAAGAAAACTCAAATTCGGATTCCTTAATTTTGTTGTTTTTCAGGTATCACAAATCACCATAGTTAGGGTTCTTGATATTCGAAATTGGGGATTTGATATAGAGACGATTTCCCATGAAATCAATGGCCTAAATGAATTTAGGAGATCATATTTGATTGGATTATACGATTGAAATATATTTATATGTTGTATTCTGAGTATTTGAATATGCAGGATCTTTTGTGACGAAAAAAATCTGTCACTATAACCTTTAGTGGCAGACTGTGTGTCACTATAGCTTTAGTGGACGACTAGAGGTTGAAGAAAAGGCTTGGCGCGAAATCTGGATTTTGAAACTGTGTTTATTTTATTATGTATTGTTTGTATCATAATTTAAAATTGGTGCAATGGCTCAGTTGGTTGGGCGTACGTGTATTAAGGCATGAGGCTTAGGTTCGATCTCTGGTCTGAAGCATTTTTTTTCTTTTAATTCATTTATTTTGCAGGATCATCATATAATAATTGTTTCCTGTATATTCATCACTAGTGCGCGCTAGCCCAGTGGTTGCCTCTGATTCTGGTAAGGGGGAGGTACTGGGATCAAAACCAGGCCTCCCCACTTTTATTTTTACATATTTTCTTTATTTTCTATTTTCTTATAATTATTATTATTTTAAAAATTAACTAACCAATAATGTTTTTATAAGTAACTAAATTTTATATTTTTTATTAAACTCATTTTCTTAATACTTATTTTAATTAATCTTATTTTTCTAATAATAATTTTGTATATAATTTTTACTATAATTATATTTAGTAAATAAAACTAATTTAACAAATTATTTTAAAACCCTAATCTCTTAACTAACCCTAATATTTCATTAATCCTAAAAATTTAACATAATTTTCTCTAACCCTAAATAAAATACTTTTTTTTTATAATAACTCTTTTTTTAATTTGTATAAAATTTTAACATATTATTCTTTATTATTATCACTATATTATTTTAAATTTATGCTATTACTAAATTAATTTCTAAAAAATTTATAACTAACCTAAATTATTTCTTTTTTTTAATTCTAATCCTTGTTATTATTATTGCTTTATTTATTATTACTTTTGTTATTATTGTTTATTTATTTATTTTTATTATGTCTATTATTATTATTATTATTATTTTTTTTATCCGATTATTTTGTAACTGCCCAAGCCTTGTAATAGTTTTGATTTATTTTTCCGTTTTTTTTAATTATTATTATTTAACTGTGTGGTTAGTAAATAGGGAGTGCAAAACTACTTGTAATTAAAATTAAATTAGATAATTAACTTTAAATAAGATAAATATTTTAAATAAAACACTCACACACGTAAGTCGATCTTTGATCGCCATCTTGCACTTCCTAGGGTATTCCTCTTGGTTGCCTTTAAATATGGTCAAGTCCCTCGAAAGTGGGGTGTCTAAAAAGCAATGTCCCTTAACAGAAAAATCATCAAGTCCCTTCCAGTTTAAAAGGTCAAGTCCCTACGAGGTTGCCTATGATATAATGACCTTGTCCCTTTGAATAAATGATGATAGTCCCTACGAATTGCTAAAGACACCTCTACCTGTTGCCTTCTATGACCATACAATGACCCTACTCTTGTCCCTTAACACATCCAAGGTAATGACTACTTATTCCTTAATAATAGGGACAATCTTACCCTTGAAAGAACATACGAGAAAATGAAAGACTTAATCTAGGGTAGGTACCTCTTAGTTGCTTACTCACATTTCAAAATACTTTTTACACCTCACCTTCTTAAACATTTTTTCAAAACGAGGCTTTGTATACATCCATACGAGGATCATTACAAAGTACTTAGAAAAATTTCTAATCACACACTACACTCTTCAAAAACAATTTAACTGAGCTAAGTAACTAAGAGCCCATGGATAACCATGGATATAAAGGGTGCTAACACCTTCCCTTTATATAACCTATCCCCCAAACTCAAGTCTTTTAAAATAGGTCTTTCCTGTTCTTTTATGTTCTTTCCACTTGGATAAAATAAAAGTCGGTGGCGACTCTTTCTATCTGCAACATGACTAAAAGTCAGTTCTCCCACCGTGTTACAGAACTGGCGACTCTGCTGGGGAGTTACTAAGTAAAAGAGGGGTACCCTTAGGAATTAGATCACTTAAATTGTTTGCTTTGTTTGCTTTACTTTTCTGTTGGGCTTTTTGTGTGAAAGATCCTAACCCGGATCTAGTGTACCCTAGGTAAATGGCAATAGACCAAGGAAACTGTACGACGTATACCGACATGGTTGATATGGTGGCCATAGTTAGTGTGACTTCTTGGTTGGTGCTTATGTTCCTTAAGTAAGTTAAGGATAATATGGGGTTGCCATATGTTGTCAATACACTAACTGACCTTTAGAACCCTAGTTATCCCATCTTGGCCTTTAGAAAGTAGTGAGATAGCCGGCTTTGGTGAAGACTGAAGTTGGTTGATACTCGATACTACGCTCATTGAGATCCTAAACTTGAAGGGTTTTGGTTGGCAAGTAAGTTGCCTACTGAACAACCATCCTTCGGAAGAATCAGTGATATTGAGATCCCTTAGAACCTAATTACTTTTGTAGGACAGGATGAACCAACTAAACTTCAGGGGAGGGTACTTACCTTTAAACCTCATGCAAGCCTTCAAACTTAGGGCTATTGTGTGACTTGTTTGTGTGTGCCACATGTTTGTGATTGAGCATAACATCATGACATCATAACATCATAAGCATAGCATTTTCACTAACCATTTCAAGGACCCAAGGATTTATCTTTGTTCTTTGTTGCTGGTCATGGCTTCTGCTCGTAGGAATATTATTCGAATCAACTTTGTAGGGATACCTTCTAAGCTTAGGGAATTGGTCTCTCAAGTTTCTGAAAACTCCCAATTCATCAAGAGGCATGGTCACCTACTGGATCTAGTCACTTCAGGGTTCAATGAAGACATGATGAGTGTTCTATTTCAGTTCTTTGATCCTAAACATCATTGCTTCACATTCCCCGACTATCAGCTGGTTCCTACAATGGAAGAGTTCTCCAAACTACTGGGTATACCTATCCTTGATCAGAGACCCTTTACAGGCTTAGAGAAGGAGCCTAAACCTGAAGTCGTTGATGCAGCCCTACATCTGAAGAAATCAGACATTGTCCTAGAAACTAGAAGCGAAGTTAAGGGTATTCTTGCTAAGGTATTGATGGAGAAAGATCAAGTGTTCTTAAAGGCTATGAGTTATGACGCTTTTGAGGAGATCCTAGCCCTATTGATTTATGGCTTAGTGTTGTTTCCTAATCCAGACCAGTTCATAGACATACATGCCATTAACATATTTCTGACTCATAATCCAGTGCCTACATTACTTGGAGATATCTTACATTCTCTTCACACTCGTACTACGAAGGAGAGAGGAACTCTGATGTGATGCATACCTTTATTGTCTAGGTGGTTTATTTCTCACCTTCCTCGATCAGTGATGAAGAATGAACAAGGGTTAAGGTGGTCTAAGAGGATTATGTCACTTTCTCATTCAGACATTCATTGGTGCTCTCGATCTATGGAGAATGTTACTATCATTGACCGTTATGGGGAGTTCCCAAATGTGCCACTCATAGGCATAAGAGGGGGCATTACCTACAACTCTTCTTTAGCACTACGTCAGTTTGGTTATGCTCGGAGTAATGGTCCTCATGACATGCTTATTCACGGTATTATGTTCGACTATGACAACGATATTCAGGGTTATCGGCAAAGGTTTATATGAGCTTGGAACAAGGTGAACATGATTGATAGCAAGACTTTGGAGCCAAATTATTCTATTCCTATGGAACCTTATCTCAAATGGGTGCGATCTCGTGCTCAGACTCTTATGATGCCATATCCTGCTGTTCTACCAATCACGATGGAGCCTGTTGCTAAAGGAGATGTTCCTTATACCATCCTTCATCTAGACATGCCCACTGATTTGGAAGAGCTGCAGAAGTCCTGGATTCAATTGAAGGAGAAAAAGGATACTTTTGAGACTCACTTCAGAGCTGGTCAAAAAAGAATTCTGGAGCTGACAAGGCAACTTCACGAGGAGCGGAACCTCAACAAATACCTCCACACCAAGAGGAAGCGTCCATGGGAGACTTAAAACCCCATATATTTATTTTTGTACTTTATTGTTATTTATTTTCATTTTAAGACCAAGGGGCAAAATTATATTAAACATTTACTAATAAAAATTTGTTTTTGTTTTTCTTTAAACAAATTTAAATCATGCGGTCCTTGAAAACAATGCATAAGCATATACATACCATATCATTGCATCACAGGTTTCTTATGAACATGTATCTTATCTTCTCGTTGTTTATTTCAGCAGAAATGGCTCTCGAACAAACTGTTAAGGATCTCCAGACCCAGAATGCGCAATTTCAAGAAATGATTCTGAACTTGTCCAGGGGACAAGATGAGCTGAAGGAACTTTTGACTAAGAAAAAGAAGAAGACTAGAAAATCAGTGGGCCTCATCAACCTGGGTAGAAGATTCAGAGGTCCTATCAAGACAAAGGAAGAGGTTGAGAATCTTGAGTCTGAAAATTCTAAGAGAGATGGAGGCAGTCTCCATGATACTGTGGAAGATTCTGATTCTGAGGAGAACTATTATCATGATCCTGCTAGTGAGGAGAAGTATAAGATGCTGGTAGACAGAATGAATGCTATGGAACTACAAAAGAATTTTGGGTTTGACTTTGAAGATTTGAGTTTGATTTATGGAGTCTCCATCCCTATGGGTTTCAAGGTTCCTACTTTTGTGGTGTATGATGGCGTGTCTTGCCCAAAACTGCATTTAAGGTCTTATGTCAGAAGAATTCAATCCCATACTCATGATAAGAAGTTATGGATACATTTCTTTCAAGAGAGTTTGTATGGATCCCAACTGGAATGGTATTATCAACTGGAGAGTACCAACATTCGCAACTGGAATGATCTTGCTGAAGCTTTCTATAAACAGTACCAATACAATTCTGATTTAGCACCAACTCGCATGCAGCTCCAAAGCATGTCCATGGATGCCAAAGAAAGTTTCAAGGAGTATGCTCAGAAATGGAGAGATCTGGCAAGTAGAGTTCAACCCCCTTTGACTGACAGGGAATTAGTTGATATGTTCATGAGTACGTTGACTGGTCCTTTCTATAGTCATCTCATTGGAAGCTCATCATCTGGCTTCACTGAGCTGATAATGACTGGAGAACATGTGGAAAGTGGGATACGAAGTGGAAAGATTCAGAAAGTTGCTTCTTCAAGTATCACCAAGAAGCCCCCTCATGGGAAGAAGGAATCCAATGCTGTGTATAGCCAGCGTGGTCATAATGATCGTAACCAATATGTGGGAGCTGTTTTGATTTCTAATCATACACCTCCACCACAAGAGCAGCAACAGAATAGTCATCCTAAGCCTAGGAGGCAATTTACCAAGCTCAATATGTCATTGGCTCAAGCTTTGCAGCATATGTTAAAAGGAGAATTGATTACTTTGAATGACCCACCATAGAATATCAATACCTCTTCTTCTCGTTACAATCCTAATGCAAGGTATGCATACCATTCTAATAGCCCTGACCATGATACTAACAGTTGTTGGTCATTGAAGAACAAAATCCAGGATATGATTGAGAATGGAGAAATTGAGTTTGACCCTCCGGAAACTCCTAATGTGATTACTGCTCCTATGCCTAAACATGAGAAGACTGTTAATGTTGTTGATGAGGTTATTTATGTTCGTATTATGGCTGAAATAACTACTCCTCTAGCTATTGTCAAGAAAAAACTTGTGCAAGCCGGTTTATTTCCGGGTTGCAGGGAAGATTGTTTTTACTGTGCCTATAAACCTGATAGTTGTTGGAGGTTAAGGTCAGGTATTCAATGTCGGATAGATAACTATACTATACTATTTGAAAGGAGCCCTTCTATAGAGAGTCTGTGTGGAGGTTTGGCTCAAGATTTGAAAATTGAAGATGTGGATATGGTTAACAAGATTCATGTGAAGATTACTTCTAATGGTCCATTGAGGATTACTTCTAAGGGTCCTGTGAAGATTACTACTGAGCCAAAGGTGGCTCCAATGATTATTACTACTCCTGGTCCTATCCTATACACTTATAACAAGGCTATACCCTGGAATTATGGTTCTGATGTTTATATCCATGGTGTCAAACAAGAACCTTTGACTGATGCACCTGTTATTGATGTTAATCTTGATGTGGACAATATTGCTGGATCCAATAAGGCTACCAGGAGTGGAAGAATTTTCTCTCCAGAAGACACCTCAAAAGCTGCTGCTACTCCAATTCCTATCTCTAACTCTGGGCCAAGTACTGAAGCTCGGGGCAAAGGACCATTGATTGAACCTATTCAAGCTTAGGCACCAGTTAGTGAAGATCTCTCTAAGAAGATTGAAGAAGTACTGAAGATCATCCGCAAGAGTGATTATGATGTTGTTGGCCAGTTGGGGCATACTCCCTCCAAAATCTCCATGTTATCTTTGCTATTATGTTCTGAAGCCCACGCCAAGGCTTTAATCAAATTCCTGAAGACTACTCATGTGCCCCATGAAATCTCTGTGGACCAATTTGAAAATTGTGTTGCTCATCTAACTAGTGATAATGGCTTGGGTTTTACTGATGTTGATCTGACTCCTGTCGGCAGAAACCATAATAGAGCTTTGCACGTCTCCATTGAGTGTAGGGGCACTACTTTGTCTCATGTATTGGTGGATAATGGTTCTTCATTGAATGTATTACCTAAGGAGGTTCTAGACAAACTCAATTTGAAGGATGCAGTGTTAAGACCAAGTAATGTGGTGGTGAGGGCCTTTGATGGTTCAAGAAGAATGGTGCATGGAGAGGTGGATCTTCTAGTCAAAGTAGGCTCTCAAGTTTTTGATTCCACTTTCTATGTGATGGATATTCGTCCTGCGTACTCTTGTTTGCTTATGCGCCCCTAGATCCATGGGGCAGGTGTTGTGACTTCCACTTTACATCAGAAGTTGAAATATCCGGTGAAAGGAAAGATTGCCACTGTTTATGGTGAAGAAGAATACATTGTCAGTCATGTGAATACTTTTAAATATGTTGAGATGGAGGATAAATTTGTTGAGACTCCTTGCAAAATATTTGAAGTGGTTCCTCAAGTCGTTCCTACTATTGAAGTTATCCCTGTTGTTAAAAGAGTTCATGTGATTACCAGAGTGCCTCCTATAATGGCCTCCCTCAAAGATGCTAGAGTTGTGGTTGAAGACGGTGGTTGTACTATTTAGGGTCAGCTTCCTGACATTCCTTACAAGTCTTACAAGTTTGGTTTGGGTTTTACTACAGAATATCAGAAGGTTGTTCGTCGTGCTCGTGCTGCTCGTATCACTCATGGAGGAATCATAAAGGACCAAGTCAATGGTGTGGAAGATTATGATGAAGGTTACAACCTGGACGATTGGGTTTCCCTACCATGGGGGATGGACTCAACAATTGGAAGGCTGAAGACGTTATTCCTATCTCCTTTAGGGTTGCCCGAGGCACAATAGTATGCTTGTTAGGGTTGCCATTTCATTTGCATATTTTCATTCAATAAAATCAATGGACGTTTCATACTTTCGTAAATATTGTGCTCTTTGTCTTTCTTTTATTTTTTCCTTTTATCAAAAAAAAGTTATGTGTTCTTACACACACCCACATCACTAAATGCAGATATCCATCCACTCTGGATCCTATTGATAACGATTCTGCTATTGCCAATTATGACTTCGAAAATCTGATCTATCAAGCCGAGGATGGAAATGAGGAAGATTGTGAAGTACCTATAGAGTTGGCTAGATTACTACAACAAGAAGAGAAAACTATACAACTACATGAGGAACCAATTGAAGTTGTGAACTTAGAAACCGAGGAAAACATGAAAGAGATCAAGATAGGTGCTGAACTGGAGGATGGTATCAAGAACAGGTTGATTAAGATGTTACATGACTATATGGAAGTTTTTGCCTGGTCTTATGAAGATATGTCGGGGCTGGATACAGATATTGTGGTTCACCGTCTACCAGTGAAAGAGGATTGTCGTCCAATAAAACAGAAAGTTCGTCGCATGCGTCCGGATATGTCAGAAAAGATTAAGGCAGAGGTGATGAAACAATTCAATGCATGGTATTTAGTTGTTACTTCTTATCCTCAGTGGGTTGCAAACGTGGTGCCGGTGCCTAAGAAAGATGGTAAAGTACGCATGTGTGTAGATTACAGGGATTTGAATAGAGCTAGCCCTAAAGATGACTTTCCACTTCCACATATTGATGTTCTGGTAGACAACACTGCTCAACATAAGGTATTCTCTTTTATGGATGGTTTCTCTGGGTATAATCAGATTAAGATGAAACCTGAAGACATGGAGAAGACTACATTTGTTACACAATGGGGCACTTTCTGCTATAAGGTAATGCCATCTGGTCTGAAGAATGCTAGGGCAACATATCAGCGTGCTATGGTGGCTTTATTCCATGATATGATTCACCATGAGATAGAGGTATATATGGATGATATGATATCCAGATCTCAGAATGAAGAAGAGCACCTTGATCAACTGCACAAGTTGTTTGAGAGGTTGAAGAAATACAAGTTGAGGTTAAATCCAAACAAGTGTACTTTTGGAGTTAGATCTGGTAAACTTCTGGGTTTTATTGTCAGTGGTAAAGGTATTGAAGTAGATCCTACAAAGGTAAAAGCTATAAAAGAGATGCCTGCTCCTCATACTGAGAAAGAAGTTAGAGGTTTCCTGGGAAGACTGAATTACACTGCAAGATTTATTTTCCAGTTGACTGCTACTTGTGAACTAATTTTCAAGTTGTTGAATAAAAATCAAGTATTATAATGGAATGATGAATGTCAGACAACTTTTGATGAAATCAAAAGGTACCTACAGGAACCTCCTATATTGATGCCACCAGTTGAAGGAAGACCCTTGATTATGTACTTAACAGTATTGGATAACTCAATGGGGTGTGTGTTGGGGCAACATGACGAGTCTGGTCGAAAAGAGCAGGCAATATACTACCTTAGCAAAATGTTTACCGACTGTGAAACAAGATACTCACTGCTCGAGAAAACTTGTTGCGCTTTGGCATGGGCTGCTCGCCGACTAAGACAATATATGTTGACCCATACCACTTTATTGATTTCAAAAATGGATCCAATCAAGTATATATTTGAGAAACCTGCTCTCTCCGAACGAATATCAAGATGGCAAATGATCTTGACAGAATATGACATACAATATACTACTTAGAAAGCAATCAAAGGAAGTGTAGTGGCTGACCATTTGGCTCATCAAGCAGTGGATGACTATCAATCTATGAATTTTGAGTTTCCAGATGAGGATATTATGATTGTTACTAAAGAACCTATATAATATGAAGGACCTGGACAAGGATCCCGATGGACTGTGGTTTTTGATGGAGCTTCTAATGCGCTTGGTAATGGTGTTGGTGTTGTGATTATCTCTCCTAAAGGTTGTTATACACCAGTTACTACAAAGCTTTGTTTTAAATGTACCAATGATATGGCTGAGTATGAAGCATGCATCATGGGTATCAAGGTTGCTATTGAGATGAAGATCCAATTTTTGGATGAGTATGGAGATTCAGCCCTAGTAGTCAGTCAAGTTAAAGGAGATTGGGATACCAGGCATCCTAATATTATCCCTTACAGAGAGCATGTGTTGTCTTTGATCCCATACTTTGAAGAGATTACCTTTGGATACATTCCACGAGAAGAGAATCATTTGGCAGATGCATTAGCTACCATGGCATCTATGTTTGAAATCAGTTGGGATGATGAAGCTCCGAGAATTACTATTGATCGATTTGATACACCTGAGTACTGCAATGAAGTGGGTACTGAAGGAGTAGAATAAAAGCTTTGGTTCCATGAAGTGAAGAGGTATCTTGAAGCTCAGGAGTTTCCTGAAGGGGCATCTGTCAATGATAAGAAGTTTCTGAGGAGGTTTTCTGCTAAATTCTTCCTGAGTAATGGAATTCTGTACAAGAGCAACCACGATTCGACTTTGCTTTGCTGTATGAATAAGAAAGAAGCAGTAGGGATTATGTAAGGCATGCATGATGGGATCTTTGGTACTCATTCTAGTGGGCATACAATGGCTAAGAATATTCTGAGAGCAGGTTATTATTGGTCTACCATGGAAGCTGACTGCTATCAACACTCCAAAACTTGTCACAAGTGCCAGATTTATGTTGATAAAGTTCATGTGCCTCCAGTTCCGTTGAATGTTCTAACTGCTCCATGGCCTTTTGCCATGTGGGGCATTGATATGATTGGTGAGATCAAACCTACTGCCTCTAATGGACATCATTTCATCCTTGTAGCTATTTATTACTTCACAAAATGGGTAGAGGCAGCTTCATTTGCCTCTGTTACCAAGAATGTTGTGGCTCGATTCATCAAGTATAATCTTATATGCAGATATGGCATCCCTGAAAAGATTATCACAAAAAATGGAACTAATTTGAACAACACTATGATTATTGATCTCTGCACGCAGTTCAAGATTAAACATCATAATTCTTCTCCATATCATCTAAAGATGATAGGCGCAGTGGAAGCCGCCAATAAGAATATTAAGAAGATCTTGCAAAAGATGATAAATACATATAAGGATTGGAATGAGATGTTACCATTTGCTCTTCATGGTTATCGTACCACTATACGTACTTCAACAGGGGCAACCCCATTTTCCCTTGTGTATGGTATGAAAGCAGTTTTACCCATTGAAGTTCAGATTCCCTCTTTGAGAATTATGAAGGATGCAGGCTTGGATGAAGATGAATGGATTCAGACTCGACTTGACCAGATAAACTTGATTGATGAGAAAAGACTAGCAGTTGTTTGTCATGGTCAGATGTATCAGAAACGTATGATTAAAGACTTCAATAAGAAAGTTAGGCAGCAGGTGTATCAGGCGGGTGATTTTGTAATCAAGCATATTATATTACCACAGGGTGATCCCAGGAGCAAATGGACCCCCACCTATGAAGGGCCATTTGTTGTTAAGAGAATATGTTCTGGAGGCGCCATGATGCTTACCACTATGGATGGTGAAGATTTCCCGCAGTTTGTAAACGCAAACATAGTTAAAAAATACTACGCATGAAAAGAGACCCGCTAGGTTGACTGGCCTAGGCAAAAATAAGGGCATCCCGGCGAACCAAAAGGGTTTGGGAAAAAATTAGGGATATATATAAAAAAAATGTACACCCGGCAAGTCGAAAACCTGAAAAGGCGGCTTGGGAAAAAAAGGGTATCTCGGTGGATTGAAAACCTGAAAGGGAAATCCAGGCAAAAGTTAGGGATTAAAGCGTATGACCATGTCTCCTTGGATCACCCATGCAACCTCTACTAGTTGTGTTATCTATGTCAAGTTCAAAAGATACCGATTAGTCCAATCGTTTCTTCTCCAATAGCTGAAGATGAGATAATTGAAGATAATGGCAATAGTAAAGTTGAAACTCAATAGGGTTATTTACACATAGCTATTTTTCCTTGTAAAAATTTCTTTGACGAATTCCTCTTACTAGGATTTCCGTCTCCGTATTAAAACATGTCTATTTGTAGGTCTATTTCTAAAAATAAGAAAAACTCCATTTTTTATATTCAGCTTTACTTTTCCCTCTTTATTCAGCTTTACTTTTCCCTCTTTATTCAGCTTTACTTTTCCCCTTTTTACTAAAGCGAAAAACGTCCATTGATTATGTTTGAATGTATATATGCTTTTGAATATGATTGATGTTTACCAGAAATGCATAAAATACAATAATAGCATTTACTAAGAACGAAGAGAGATAGGAATTCAACGAAGCTTCGCCGGTTCATCCCCACGAAGTAATCTTTATGGATATCCTTACGGAATACTTCAAGTAATATCTTAAACTTCTGACTCTACGAAGTCTCCAAGCAGTTTCATATCCTCCGAAGAATTGATACTTAACTACATAGGTCTCCCGGATCTATGTCCATCTCTTTTATCCTCAGTCAGGATATTTAGGAACATAATCCTTCAATAAGAAGTACGACGAACGAAAATGGAAGTCTTCATACTTTTCAGCAACGAATCAAGATTTATTTTCCCCAGTCGGAAGTTGTCCTACGAAGCTACTTATACACTTCAACTACATAATTCATACATACATCATATCATATCATATCATATCATATCATATCATATCATATCATATCATATCATATCATATCATATCATATCATATCATATCATATCATATCATATGCATTCTCATAAAATATTATCTTGCAGATTGTTATATATATCATTATATTTGCACCAAACTAACCTTGTTTTTCAGGTTAATTCTCCAGCAGACAAACTTCATCAACAACTTACCTTGGGCCGTCGTTTATTCTTCCCAATGGTTTTCTTGTTACCTCGGGCCGTCGTTTATTCTTCCCGAAGTTTATCTCATTTTGGGCCATCATTTATTCTTCCCAAAAGTTATTTTGAGACGTCGATTATTCTTCTCAAAAGCCATATTGATACCTTGGGTCGTCGTTTATTATTTCCAAAGGTTATCTTATTACTTAGGGCCGTCGTTTATTCTTCCCGATGGTTATCTCATTTTGGGCCGTCGTTTATTCTTCCCAAAAGACAATTTACCTTGGGCCGTCTTTTATTCTTCCCAATGGTTATCTTGTTACCTCGGGCCGTCGTTTATTCTTCCCGAAGGTTATCTCATTTTTGGGCCGTCGATTATTCTTCCCAAAAGTCAACTTACCTTGGGCCGTCGTTTATTCTTCCCAATGGTTATCTTATTACTTAGGGCCTTTGTTTATTCTTCCCGAAGGTTATCTCATTTTGGGCTGTCGTTTATTCTTCCCAAAAGCCAATTTATCTTGGGCCGTCGTTTATTCTTCCCAATGGTTATCTTGTTACCTCGGGCCGTCTTTTATTCTTCCCGAAGGTTATCTCATTTTGGGCCGTCGTTTATTCTTCCCAAAAGTCAACTTACCTTGGGCCGTCGTTTATTCTTACCAATGGTTATCTTGTTACCTCGGGCTGTCGTTTATTCTTCCCGAAGGGTTATCTCATATTTTGGGTCGTCATTTATTCTTCCCAAAAAGTTATCTTCATATTTAAGAAACATATCTGAAGACTCTTTATCCAAATGGAATCTTTAAGCCCATTCAAGCATCACGATCAACCAACAGTATCATTCTACACACCAGCGAGTGCAAATTTTTGGGCTTTTGTGTTCAATCCTCTTCAATCTTCAAGTCACGCCAAAATTTTTGGGCTTTTGTGTTCAATCCTCTTCAATCTTCAATCCTCAGATTCTAGAAAATTGAACAAGGGGCAGCAGTTGCACCCCAAAATTTAACCTCCCAAAATCAAGACAACCTCTCTCAATACTTCTAGATGATCATAAGATCCTCAAGATTCCCAATTGGTCAAGAAGTGTGGAAGTTTCCCAGACAATGCCTCCTCCTAAGCAAAGTGTCAAAAACTAAGGTTTTGTGTTTCCTCAGGTTAAAATGAGTTTCAAGGCCTCAAGTGAACTTCATAACATCCCACATGTATTCAAGAATCCCCATGTCAAGTTTCAAAGCTTTCCCAAAGAGCTTGCCCAGTCAGATGATCAGATATGCAAAAATCAGTCAAAGTAGTTAAAAAGTCAAACTAAGGTCAACTGTGGTCAAATTAAAGTCAAACTTCAAGATTTTTTGCCAACATCAATTTTATGAATTAAAATTCATCATTTGATCAAGTGTTTCTCATGATTCATCAAGGAAGTTTCAGATCATCAAGAATCAGGAGTTTCTAAATTAGGGTTTTATAAGGAAAAGTTAACTGAACTTTGACCAGCCATAACTTTCACATGCTTCATCAAAAATTTCCCATCCAAATCTAATTTTGAAGGAAATTTAATTCTCTACAACTTTGTGTCTTCAATCCAAGCCTAAAAATGCTTCATTTGGAAGGTATGAGCTAAAACATTACAGGTCATTTCAAAAGTCAACAAAAAGTCAACATATTCCAAAGGGCATAATTTGAAAATGGTAAAAGATATGGACATAAGACCAAAGATCCTTGTTAGAGGACTCTTTAAGATTTCCAAAATGTCCAAGAACACCTTCATAGCCTTAAAATTGAAGGATTTGTGCCTTGTCAAAGTTGAGAGATTTTTGAGGGGTGTATGAAGAAAAAAGGGCCTCAAAT
Source organism: Lathyrus aphaca (assembly GCA_963966055.1). Classification (NCBI taxonomy): domain Eukaryota; kingdom Viridiplantae; phylum Streptophyta; class Magnoliopsida; order Fabales; family Fabaceae; genus Lathyrus; species Lathyrus aphaca. The sequence continues at coordinate 404,707,082 of OZ014519.1, read as the reverse complement.
CCAATTTTTTTCCAAATGGGCTTGCAATTTTGTAATCCAATCTTCATAAAAACACCAAGCACGACCCAATGGCAAGAATTTATGATTTTTATTATTTATTTACTATTTATTTGGATTTTATTTATTAAAATTCAACTTAAATATAAATTAAATATGAAAAATCAAATAATGGTCAAGATATTTGATTGAAAATCATTGAAGACATATTTAGAATGATTGGAATTCAGTTAAAAATATATTGGACCTAAAATAGCAAGTATTCATTTGATTTTTGAACTTTAATGGTGATTGGTTTCTTCATGATCAAGTTACTTCAAAAGCCCAATAATCCACAACTATTTTGACCTATTTTTTTCCATACAAGTAGACAAACCTAACACAAGCACAAGGAGACGAATTTCTGCCTCCAAGAACCAAGAACAATATTCAAAATTTTCAAAGAAAACTCAAATTCGGATTCCTTAAGTTTGTTGTTTTTCAGGTATCACAAATCACCATAGTTAGGTTTCTTGATATTCGAAATTGGGGATTTGATATAGAGACGATTTCCCATGAAATCAATGGCCTAAATGAATTTAGGAGATCATATTTGATTGGATTATACGATTGAAATAAATTTATATGTTGTATTCTGAGTATTTGAATATGCATGATCTTTAGTGACGAAAAAAATATGTCACTATAACCTTTAGTGACAGACTGTGTGTCAATATAGCTTTAGTGGACGGTTGGAGGTTGAAGAAAGGGCTTGGTGCGAAATCTGGATTTTGAAACTGTGTTTATTTTATTATGTATTGTTTATATCATAATTTCAGATTGGTGCAATGTCTCAGTTCGTTGGGCGTACGCGTATTAAGGCATGAGGCTTGGGTTCGACTCTGGTCTGAAGCATTTGTTTCTTTTAATTCATTTATTTTGCAGAATCATCATATAATAATTGTTTCCTGTATATTCATCACTAGCGCGCTAGCCCAATGGTTGCCTCTGATTCTTGTAAGGGGTAGGTCCTGGGATCAAAACCAGGCCTCCCCACTTTTATTTTTACATATTTTCTTTATTTTCTATTTTCTTATAATTATTAATTATTATTATCTTAAAAATTAACTAACCAATTATGTTTTTATAAGTAACTAAATTTTATATTTTTTATTAAACTCATAATTTTTCTTAATACTTATTTTAATTAATCTTATTTTTCTAATAATAATTTTATATATAACTTTTACTATAATTATATTTAGTAAATAAAACTAATTTAACAAATTATTTTAAAACCCTAATTTCTTAACTAACCCTAATATTTTATTAATCCTATAAATTTAACCTAATTTTCTCTAACTCTAAATAAAATACTTTTTTTTATAATAACTTTTTTTTTTAATTTGTATATAATTTTAACATATTATTCTTTATTATTATTATCACTATATTATTTTAAATTTATGCTATTACTAAATTAATTTCTAAAAAATTTATAACTAACCTAAATTATTTCTTTTTTTTATTCTAATCCTTGTTATTATTATTGCTTTATTTATTATTACTTTTGTTATTATTGTTTATTTATTTATTTTTATTATGTCTATTATTATTATTATTATTATTATTATTATTATTATTTATCCGATTATTTTGTAACTGTCCAAGCCTTGTAATAGTTTAGATTTATTTTTCTGTTTTTTTTAATTATTATTTAATTGTGCGGTTAGTAAATAGGGAGTGCGAAACTACTTGTAATTAAAATTAAATTAGATAATTAACTTAAAATAAGATAAATATTTGAAATAAAACACTCAAACACGTAAGTCGATCTTTGATCGTCATCTTGCACTTCCTAGGGTATTCCTCTTGGTTGCCTTTAAATATGGTCAAGTCCCTCGAAAGTGGGGTGTCTAAAAAGCAATCTCCCTTAACAGAAAAATCATCAAGTCCCTTCCAATTTATAAGGTCAAGTCCCTACGAGGTTGCCTACGATATAATGACATTGTCCCTTAGAATAAATGATGATAGTCCCTATGAATTGCTAAAGACACCCCTACCTATTGCCTTCTATGACCATCCGATGACCCTACGCTTGTCCCTTAACACATCCAAGGTAATGACTACCTATTCCTTAATAATAAGGATAGTCTTACCCTTGAAAGAACATACGAGAACATGAAAGACTTAATCTAGGGTAGGTACCTCTTAGTTGCTTGCTCACATTTCAAAATACTTTTTACACCTCACTTTCTTAAACATTTTTCAAAACGAGGCTTTGTATACATCCATACGAGGATCATTACAAAGTACTTAGAAAAATTTCTAATCACACACTACACTCTTCAAAAACAATTTAAGTGAGCTAAGTAACTAAGAGCCCATGGATAACCATGGATATAAAGGGTGCTAACACCTTCCCTTTATATAACCTACCCCCCGAACTCAAGTCTTTTAAAATAGGTCTTTTCTGTTCTTTTATGTCCTTTCCACTTGGATAAAATAAAAGTCGGTGGCGACTCTTGCTATCCGCAACATGACTAAAAGTCAGTTCTCCCACCGTGTTACAACGCCGTTCGTGACATGAAGGTTGAAGGGGATTGAACACTAAAGCCCAAAAATCCGCACTCGCTGATGCGTAGAGTAACATTGTTGGTTGGTTGAATTTCTTGAATGGGCTTAAAGATGCCACTCGGAGTATTCGGGGATTGGCTTGTAGATGCCATCCAGAGTACCTGTTGGTAAAAGTATCAGAATGTTGTTATTGTACTAAGTATAAGTACTAGATCTTCGTATAGATCGTCTTTGAACTATCTCTGTAACACGACTGAGTTAAATATCAGCACTAGATCTTCGTGTAGATCGTCTCTGAATTCTCTCTGGGGAAAAAGATATCCTGCACTAAGTATCACTACTAGATCTTTGTATAGATCGTCTCTGACTTGTCTCGGGAAACTGTCTTGATTGAAGTATCAGAAGTAAATCTCTAAAAACATTTTGCACTAAGCATCAGTACTAGATCTTCGTATAGATCGTCTCTAAATTGTCTCAGGGAGAAAAAGATATCTTGCATTAAGTATCAGCACTAGATCTTCGTATAGATCGTCTTTGAACTGTCTCAAGGACTTGGAAACATTTATCTGACTGTAAACTATCCCGAAAAAGAAAGATTAGTTTATGCAGGATTTCATGACATGAAATATAAATGAGGATGTCATATGCATTATGGATGCGTATGTCATGACATGATGTGAATGATGTATGAATTATGTAATCGAAGCTTAGTAATAGCTTCGTGTAATAACTGTTAGCTGGGGAAAATAAATCCTGATTTGTTCCTGAGGAATATGAAGACTTCGTTCTCGTCTCGTTTTGGAATGTTATACCTAGGATCTTCCGTTTTCCGTTCGTCGCACTTCTCATTGAAGGATTAAATTCCTGAATATCCTGACTAGGGATAAAAGAGATGGACATTCCCCTGAGGATATCGTAGAGTCAGAAGTACAAGAGGCTACTTGGAGTGTTTTGTTAGAATATATCTGTAAAGATTACCCTGTGAGGATGAACCGGCGAAGATTCGTTGGATTCCTACCTCCAATCGTTCTTAGTAAATACTATTATTGTATTTTATGCATTTCTGGTAAACATCAATCATATTCAAAAACATATATCCATTCAAACATAATCAACAGACGTTTTCGCTTAAGTAAAAAGGGAAAAGTAAACCTGAATTCGAAAATAGAATTGTATTAATTTAGAAAGTGGCATATAAACAGGCAAGTTTGAACAAGAAGACGGAAATCCTAGTAAGAGGAATTCGTTGTAGAAATTTTAAAAGAGTACAAAAAACAAGGAAAAATAGCTATGTGTAAGTGATCCCATTAAGTTTCAACTCTGTTATTGCCATTATCTTCAAGTATCTCATCTCTTGTTGCCGGAATAGAAACGATTGAACTGATCTGCACATGTTTGAACTTGATATAAGTAGTAAAACTAGTTGAGATTATATAGGTGATCCAACGAGACATAGTCGTACGCTTTTAATCCCTAACTTTTTCCTGGACTGCCCTTTCAGGTTTTCAGTCCACCGGGATACCTTTTTTGCCCAAGCCGCCTTCTCAGGTTTTTGACTTGCCGGGTGTAAATTTTTTTTTATATATATCCCTAAATTTTGCCCGAACCCTTTTGGTTCTCCGGGATGCCCTTAGTTTTGCCTAGGCCAGTCAACCTAGCGGGTCTCTTTTTATGCGTAGTATTTTTTGACTATGTCTACGTTCACAGGTTGTGGGAAATCTTCACCGTCCATAGTAGTAAGCATCGTAGCTCATCCAGAAAATACCCTTTTGACTACAAATGGCCCTTCATAGGTAGGAGTCCATTTACCCCTAGGATTACCCTGTGGTAATATGATACGCTTGATTACCAAGTCTCCAGCCTGATATACTTGTTGCTTGACCTTCTTATTAAAGGCTTTAATCATACGCTTCTGATACATCTGACCATGAAAAACAACTGCAAGCCTCTTTTCATCAATCCAGTTTATCTAGTCAAGTCGAGTCTGAATCCATTCATCTTCATCTAGATCTGCATCTTTCATAATTCTCAAGGAAGGGATCTGAACTTCAATAGGTAAAACTTCTTCCATACCATAGACAAGAGAGAATGGGGTTGCCCCGGTTGAAGTACGTATTGTGGTACGATAACCATGAAGAGAAAATGGTAACATCTCGTGCCAATCTTTGTATGTCATTGTCATCTTCTGCAAGATCTTCTTAATATTCTTGTTGGCGGCTTCCACTTTGCCATTCATCTTTGGTCGATATGGAGAAGAATTGTGATGCTTAATCTGGAACTGCATGCAGAGTTCAGTAATCATAGTATTATTGAGATTAGTACCATTGTCAGTGATAATCCTTTCGGGGATGCCATACCTACATATAAGATTATGTTTGATGAACCGAGCCACAACATTCTTGGTAACAGAAGCAAACGAGGTTGCCTCTACCCACTTCGTAAAATAATCAATAGCAACAAGAATGAAACAATGTCCATTGGAAGCGGTAGGTTTGATCTCACCAATCATATCGATGCCCCACATGGAAAAAGGCCAAGGAGCAGTCAGCTCAATGGAACTAGAGGAACATGTACTTTATCAGCATAGATCTGGCACTTATGACAAGTTTTAGGGTGCTGATAGCAATCAGCTTCCATGGTAGACCAATAGTAACCTACTCTCAAAATCTTCTTAGCCATTGTATGCCCACTAGAATTAGTACCAAATATTCCATCATGCATATCTTCCATAATCTCTCTTGCTTCCTTCTTGTCCATACAACGAAGCAAAGTTGAATCGTGATTGCGCTTGTACAAAATTCCATTACTCAGGAAAAACTTAGCAGAAAATATCCTCAGAAACTTCTTGTCATTGATAGATGCCCTTTCTGGATATTCCTGAGCTTCGAGATATCTTTTCACTTCATGGAACCAAGGTTTCTCTTCCACTCCCTCGGTATCAACCTCATAACAGTATGTTAGCTCGTCTAATTGATCAATAGTAATTCTGGGAGCTTCATTATCCCAACTGATTTCAAACATATATGACATGATAACTAATGCGTCTGCCAACTGATTATCTTCTCGTGGAATATGTTCAAAAGTAATCTCTTTAAAGTATGGAATTAAAGACAACACATGCTCTCAGTAAGGAATGAGATTTAGATCTTTTGTATCCCATTCACCTTTAACCTGACTAACTACCAGGGCTGAATCTCTGTACATGTTCAAGAATTGGATCTTCATTTCAATGGCAGCCTTGATACCCATAATACATGCTTCATATTCAGCCATATTGTTGGTACAATCAAAACAAAGTCTTGCAGTAAATGGGGTATAACAAACCTCAGGAGAGATAATCACAACTCCAACACCATTACCAAGTGAATTAGAAGCTCCATCAAAAACCACAGTCCATCGGGATCCTTGTTTAGGTCCTTCATATTGTCTAGGTTCTTTAGTAACAAACATAATATCTTCATCCGGGAACTCAAAATTCATAGACTGATAGTCATATTCTGTCAAAATCATTTGTCATCTCGCTATTCGTCCGGAGAGAGCAGGTTTCTCAAATATGTACTTGATAGGATCCATTTTTGAAATCAATAAAGTGGTATGAGTCAACATATACTGTCTTAGTCGGCTAGCCGCCCAAGCCAAAGCGCAACAAGTTTTCTCGAGCAATGAATATCTTGTTTCATAATTGGTAACCATTTTGCTAAGGTAGTATATTGCTTTCTCTTTTCGACCAGACTCATCATGTTGCCCCAACATACACCCCGTTGAATTGTCCAATATTGCCAGGTACATAATCAAGAGTCTTCCTTCAACTGGTGGCATCAATATTAGAGGTTCCTGAAGGTATTTCTTGATCTCATCAAAAGCTACCTGGCATTCGTCATTCCATTCCATTACCTGATATTTCTTCAACAACTTGAAGATTGGCTCAGAAGTAGCGGTTAATTGGGAAATAAAACTTGCAATGTAATTCAGGCATCCCAAGATATGCCCGCTCCCCGTACTGAATATGAAGCATGTATTATATTCAGTACGGGGAGCGGGCATATCTTGTATAGCTTTTACCTTTGCAGGGTCAACTTCAATACTTTTACCACTGACAACAAAACCAACAATTTACCAGATCTAACTCCAAAGGTACACTTGTTTAGATTTAATCTCAACTTGTATTTCTTCAACCTCTCAAACAACTTGTGCAGATGATCAAGATGTTCTTGTTCAGTCTAAGATCTGGCTATCACATCATCAACATATACCTCTATCTCATGGTGAATCATATCATGGAACAAAGCTACCATAGCACGCTGATATGTTGCCCCAGCGTTCTTCAAACCAAATGGCATTACTTTATAACAAAAGGTGTCCATTGTGTGAAAAACGTAGTCTTCTCCATATCTCCAGGTGCCATCTTAATCTGATTGTAACTAGAGAAACCATCCATAAAAGAGAATATCTTATGCTGAGCAGTGTTTTCTACCAGAACATCAATATGTGGAAGCGGAAAATCATCTTTGGGGCTGGCTTTGTTCAAATCCATGCAATCTACACACATGTGTACTTTACCATCTTTCTTAGGCACCGGTACCACATTTGCAACCCATTGAGGATAGGAAGTGGCAGCTAGGAAGCCTGCATCAAATTGTTTCATCATTTCTGCTTTAATCTTTTCTGACATTTCAGGACGCATACGAAGAACTTTCTGCTTTATTGGACGACAACCTTCCTTCATTGGCAGACGGTGAACCACAATATCAGTATCAAGTCCCGACATATCCTCATAAGACCAAGCGAAGATCTCCACATAGTCATGTAACATCTGAATCAATTTGTTCTTAAAACCATCTTCTAATTCAACACCTATCTTGACTTCTTTCCTATCTTTCTCAGTTCCCAGATTCACAACTTCAATTGGTTCTTCATGCGGCTGTATAATATTCTCTTCTTGTTGTACCTAGCAAGCTCTACAGGCACTTCACAATCTTCCTCATTTCCATCCTCGGCTTGATAGACTGGATTCTCGAAGTTATAATTGGCGATAGCAGAACTGTTATCAACAAGATCCAGAGTGGATGTGGATCTGCATTTTAGGGACGTGGGTGTGTGTAAGAACACATAGCTTTTGATAAAGGGAAAATAAAAGAAAGACAAAGAGCTCAATATTTACGAAAACAAAAACGTCCATTGATTTTATTGAATGAGAATATGCAAATGAAATGACATCCCTTAACAAGTATACCATTGTGCCCCGAGCAAGGCACAAGGCTCAAAAGTTTTTAATTTTTCAAAATTACAAACTTGAAAACAAGAAAAACAGTAATAACATTTACTCCTGACTAAAGGAGATAGTAATAACATCTTCAGATTTCCAATTATTGAGCCCACTGCCAATGGTAGGAAAGATCCAGCTATCCAAGTTGTAGTCTTCATCATAATCCTCCACATCATTGATTTGATCCTTCTGAACTCCCTTGTTGGTGATACGAATAACACGAGCACGACGAACAACCTTCTGAGATTCTGCAGTAAAACCTAAACCAAACTTGTCAGACTTGTAAGGAATGTCAGGAAGGTGACCCCAAATAGTACAACCACCTTCTTCAACTACAACTATAACATCCCTCAGAGAGGCCATTATAGGAGGTACTCTAGTAGTAGTAGGAGCTAGTTTAACAGCATGGATAAACTCAGCAGCAGGAACAATCTGAGGAACCACTTCAAATGTTTGGCAAGAAGTCTCAACAAATTCACCCTCAATCTCAACATACTTGAAAGTGTTTACATAACTGACCATATACTCTTCTTCACCATAAACAGTGACAATCTTGCTTTTCACTGGATATTTCAACTTCTGGTGTAAAGTGGAAGTCACAACACCTGCCCCATGTATCCAAGGACGCCCAAGTAAGTAGGAATAGGAAGGACGAATATCCATCACATAGAAGGTAGAATCAAAGACTTGAGAACCCACTTTGATTGGGAGGTCAACTTCTCCGTGCACCATTCTTCTTGAACCATCAAAGGCTTTCACCACCACATTACTGGGTCTTAGCACAATCTCTTCAAAGTTGAGTTTGTCCATAACATCCTTCGGTAACACATTTAAAGATGAACCATTATCCACCAAAACATGAGACAGAGTAATTCACCTACACTCAATGGATATATGTAGAGCTCTGTTGTGGTTTCTTTTGGCAGGAATTAGATCAGCATCAGAAAATCCTAATCCATTGTCAGTCGTTAAATTAGCAACACAATTTTCGAACTGGTCCACAGAGATTTCATGTGGTACATGAGCAGATTTCAAGAACTTTACTAAATTCGTAGCACAGGCTTCAGAACACAACAACAGAGACAACATAGAGATTTTGGAGGGAGTATGCCCCAATTGTTCAACAATATTATAGTCACTCTTGCGGATGTTCTTCATTACTTCATCCATCTGCTTAGAGAGGTCTTCAGTAACTGGTGTTTCAACTTGAACAGGCTCAATCAATGGTCCTTTGCCCCGAGCTTCAGTACTTGGCCTAGGGTTAGAGATGTGAACTGGAGCAGCAACAGTCTTTGAAGTGTCTTCTGGAGAGAAACACTTCCACTCCTAGTAACTTTACTAGTCCCAACAATATTTTCGATATTAAGATTAGCATCTGCAGTAGGTATATCAGTTAGAGGCTCTTGCTTGATACCATGGATATAAACATCAGAACCATAATTCCAAGGGATAGCCTTGTCAGAAGAATATGGAATTGGACCAGGATTAGTAATAATCAGGGGAGCCACCTTTGTCTCAGCAGTAATCTTCACAGGACCTTTAGAAGTAATCCTCACATGACCCTTAGAAGTGATCTTCATAGGAGTATTAGTAAGCACATACACATCTTCAAGCTTCAGGTCTTGGGACACGCCTTCACATCAGCTCTCTATAGAAGGGATCTTCTTAAACAATATAGTACGGTTGTTCATTAAACATTGAATGCCTTATTTCAGCTTCCAACAGTCATTGGGTTGAGAGGCATAGTAAAAATAATCTTCATTGCAACCCGAAAATAAACCGGCTTGCAGCAGCTTCTTCTTAATAATGGATAGAGGAGTAGTCAAATTAGTCACAGTAGAAACATAAGAACCAACATCAACAGTGTTAACAGTCTTCTCATGTTTGGGCATGGGAGCAGTAATCACATTAGGAGTCTCAAGAGGATCAAACTCAATTTCTCCAGCATCAATCATATCCTGGATTTTATTCTTCAACACCCAACAGTTATTAGTATCATGGCCTGGGCAGTTAGTGTAATATGCATACCTTGCATTGGGATTATAACGAGGAGAGGAAGTATTGGGATTCTGAGGAGCGTCCCTCAAAGTAATTAGTTCCCTTTTCAACGTGTGTTGCAGAGCCTGAGCCAACAACATATTGAACTTTGCAAATTGTCTCCTAGGCGTACCTTGCTTAGGCTGACTATTCTGTTGCTGATCTTGTTGTGTAGGTACAGAGTTAGAGATTAGGACTGCTCCCACAGATTGGTTATTCCTATTACGACCCTGTTGGCCATACACAACATTATATTCTTTCTTTCCATTAGAATGCTTCTTAGTGGTACTTGAAGAGGCAACCATTTGTATCTTACCACTTCGTATTCCATTCTCCACGCGTTCTCCAGTCATTATCAGCTCAGTGAAACCAGATGATGAGCTTCCGATGAGATGACTATAGAAAGGACCAACTAGTGTACTCATGAACATGTCAACCAATTCCCTGTCAGATAAAGGAGGTTGAACTCTGCTTGCAAGATCTCTCCACTTCTGGGCATACTCCTTGAAACTTTCTTTAGAACCAATAGACATGCTTTGGAGTTGCATGCGAGTTGGTGCTAAATCAAAGTTATATTGATATTTCCTATAGAAGGCCTCATCAAGATCATTCCAAGTACGAATATTGGTACTCTCAAGTTGATAGTACCATTCCAATTGAGCTCCAAATAAACTCTCTTGAAAGAAATGAATCCACAACTTCCTGTCAGTACTATATGGCTGGATCCTTCGGACATAAGATCTCAGATGCAGCTTGGGACATGACACACCATCATACACCATAAAAGTAGGAACCTTGAAACCAATAGGGATGACAACTCCAGAAATCAAACTCAAATCTTCAAAATCTAACCCATAAGTCTTCTGCAACTCCATAGCATTCACACGTTCCTCCAGTAACTTATATTTCTCATCACCAGTTGAATCATGGTAATAATTCTCCTCATAATCATGATTCACAGTAGTACCACGTAGACTTTTGTAAACACCCCAAATTTGCCCTCACCCATTCACACCATGGCTTGTGATCACCTCATATGCATAAACACAATCATATCATCTCATATCACAATTTTGATTCACTGCATAGTTTCTAAGTCATCTGCATCTAGGGTTTGTGACCTGAGCAATCCAGGAGCTTCTTGAGCCACTCCAAAAGCCACCAATCACTTAAAAGGGATCCATATGTGTTCTTGTATCATATTCCATCCTCTCAAAGTCAAGATTTCACAAGAATCACAAGAACTAGGGTTTGAGTGGATGCAGAGCCAGGTTTGACTGCACAGTTGACCTAAAATTAGGGTTTTGGTTTCAGAGGCCATAACTCCTAATTTTTTGGTCATTCTTGTTCCTATTGGTCTCTATATGGTATAAGGAGTATGCATATCAATTTTCATGAAGAAATTCCATGGGGAAGTCATCTGATCAAGAATTGACTTTTCAGGCAAGTCAGTGTGAAATCAGGGCATCTGAGGCCCCCAATGACCCAACCAATGGGTGATCTTCATCATTTTGAGTGTATATAATCTTTATTTGATCATGGAAGAAGGTTGAAGTTCACAAAAATCAAGAATTTGGAGTTTTTGCAAATGTTGACTTTTTGGGCATAGTTGACTTTTCAAGAATGCTTCATTTTAGGTCATTTTTCAAGCCTTGATTCTTGATCCAAAAATGCTTCAAATGGAAAAACTTTGGTCATGAAAGTTGTAGATTACATCTTTCCCTTTTCAAAAAGTACAAGAACATGATCTAATTCTTCTTGGATCAAAAGTTATGGTGTGACAAAGTTGCCAAAAATCACTAATTTTCAAGATTATGCACTAAAAGGAAAACTTGCAAAATCATGTACCAAAGGCATTTGTGACTTCTAATTGATGCCTAATCCTTATACCAACATAATCCAAGCCTTAAAGTTCAGATTGAACCAAGGGAATCACATGTTTGCATGGTTTGTGAAGCAAGTTTCTTCCATGAGAACTAAAGGGAACCAAGTTGCAAAACTCATGATAACACCTCACCCACTTGCTGCCTAGCCTGCTGACCAATCCTAGCCTTTCTCCCTCACCTTGCTGCGCAGCCCACACCCTTTGTACTTGGCTGAAACATGACCCATGCCCCTCCTTACACAAAGTTGACAATTTGCAAAAAGCACCATACCAATCAATAAAGCACATGTCATGTCATCTGACCAATGAGAGAGGTTTATGTGGACAAAGAGCAAGACATTTCATACATGAAGCAAGGCTGAAACACAACACATCAACACATTTCACAAACACACCCCATTTGCATTTCTCTTCGAAACTCTCTGCTCAGCTCACAAACACTCAAGCAAACTTCACTAATCATCTCACCTTGCCCCATTGAGTAGAAACCAACAAAGAACCAGGCCTGAAACAAGCTATAACATCACTTCACCATTTTCACCCCAAACTGCAGTTTCCTTCGAAACACCTTCCACAGCTCACAAACATCCAAACAAACTCCACAAACCTTCTCCACTCATCATCTGGACCATAAGCAACCCCTCACCATTGCCTGAAACAGCCTGAATCACCATTGCCATGTTCAACTGAGCTTGAGCAGAAGTTGTTCAAACTCTTCATCCAGCCAATATAAATTTCTCCTGAGCATTCAAGCATCATCAAGAGGTCATAAGGAGTGGATTTCACCAAGAGAGGAGGTCAGAAAGTAGCTGGAGTGAAAGCTTCGAATCTCAGGTAGCTCAAGAACATTTTTTCCAGAAATCGTTTTTTAAGTTCTTAAGTTGTTCTATGTGCTTCACTGATCATCCTGATGTCATTGGTTTTGAAAATGGTTGAGAGATGAGAGTTTAATTGCTTTCTGAAACTCTGTGACCTAAAAAATGTTTTGTTCGATTCATGTTTCTGGGAAAAAATAAATGATGTTCGTGATGGGGTTTTGATTCAGGGGAGTGTGGGAATCATTTCTGTGTGTTTAGATTTCATTTAGGTTGCGTTTTGTGGATTTTGGGGATTTTCAGGTGGGGTTCCCACCGGAGAAGATGACCGGAGGTCTTCTCCGGCCACCTGAAAATCATTAGGGTTTAATCAGTGTAATTAGTGCCATTTGAATTTCGTGCGTTGGATGGCTTGACTTTGTTGACTTCCCGCGTGCATGAATGGTCCAGATTCAGTCATTTGCCCTAATCTTGTTTAATTAAGATAATCATAATTAATTAACTCAGAAGCCATATGGACCCTCCATTCACGCGCCAGTCAACGCATTCAAACCCAGATTCAATCCCTGCCCTCCATTTGTTTGACTTTCCTTTTATTTTAATTTATTTTCATTTCTTTTTCATTTAACTTGCATAATTTATTTAAAATAGTAAAAAATGTCTAAAAATTATGAAACTTTTTCTCATGGGTTTTAATAATTTTTATGACACAAAAATATTTTTGTTTTTATTTTTATCATTAAAAAATTATTTTTAAATATTTAAAAGATTATTTTTAATTGATTAATGGAAATTAATTTATTAAAAATACTTTTAGGTATTTAAAAATCACCAAAAAAATTCATGAAATGTTCCAAGACATTTAGAAACATTGTCCAACCTTCAAACCAAATTTCTTTTTTGATCTTGATGCATTTTGAGAATTTTTCTTTGAATTAAAATCATTTTTGTGCATTATTTTGATCCTAAGTTCAAAAAATCATTTCTGCCTATCTAGGAAGAGTTGGACATTGATTCTTCTTGCATTGTTTTGTGTTTAGCATGTAGTTTTTGAGGTAAAATGGCCATGATTTGATCTTGCATTTTTCAATTGTTTGGCATTTTTCTTGTTTAGGAACCCTAAAAACCCTAATAACTTAGAAAATTCATATCTTGAGTTAGGTTAAGAGTTGAGACCTCCCCTTTGGACTTTGGTTTAGTATAGGATTAGGGGTCCTTTGTGTGGCATTTTCCATTTTTTATCCTAGGGTTTGCTTCTGTTTTTGGTTTTTGTTTGATGTTTGATTCATAAACTCTAATTTGGGCTTTCATTTGCATACCTCTTGCACTCTCTTGCATAACATGACTTGCCATGACATTTTATGCATCCATTTGGTTCATTAGACATCTTAAGACATATTAGAAGCATGTTTGATCATTGCATCATGTATTTGCCATTTTGTTTGCATTGTGCACTTCATAACTTTTCATGTATGTACATGCTTCTTAGCTTGCTTCATTTGCATTCATAATCTTGTATGATCATTTCCATGTGCTGCCTCATGTTTGTAACATGTCATAGCATCATTTTCATCATCAACATGCTTCTGGTTTTGTTTATCATCATGTCATCTCATCTCATTTGGCTTTGCATTGCATTTCTTTTCTAACATTTCAGGTGGTAAGTAATGTTGAGAAGTGAATTTGCCTTCACTTCTCATAACTTTTCTTTTCATCTCTCTTGCATCCATTGCTGCATTTTTATGTGTGTTTGAGGTTGAGCTTGCTCATTCCTTTTCTTCTTACTTTCTTTCTCCAAGTGACTTGACTTCTTGAATGAAGCAAGTCACCTTGCTTCTCTTGATCCTTTCATCTGCTTCCTGGTGGTTCCATTGAAGATTGTTTTTGCAAACGTCACAAACCTTAGGAACAACCAAGCATGACAATGATTAGAGTTTTGATTAGTCCCCTTTCTTAGTTTTACCTTTGTGTCTCTTTTGAGTCTTCTCTTCTCACCTCATAATCAGGGACTAAACCCTAAAGGCTTTAAGGCTTTGTGATTAAGCTTATGCCTGCATCCTTCTATTAGGATGGAGTGTATAACTTTAATCCTAAGTGTTAAACCCTTAATGTGTTTAAATCTCTTAATCAATTCACTTAATAAGTATCAAGACATCACACTTGTAACTTGGGCCTTACATTAGGGTTCTAATTCTTCCTTAATTGGTTAAGAAGGACTAACCCTAGTGTTAATGGACAAGTCCCCCTCAAGTTGTCTTACAAATCATAAAAATCACTTCATCATCATACCATTAAATAAAATCCACTTAATCAAAGGCTTGTTTTGTCATGAGTTTAATCCCTAATCATGGATTAAGTTGGGGAGCATTCCTCAGCTTAAACATTCTCATCTATTATCCTTCTCTTAGGATGGTGTAATGAGTCTGTTTAATCCCTGATTATGGCTTAACCTCATTACTCAACACTAAACAAAAACACCAAAAACATCTAAATAATCACAAGTAGGTTGATGATCTTAATCCTACATCAAAGGTGTTTAAGTGTGAGAATCTGACTTCACACTTAAGGTATTCTCATTACCCCTAATCAGAGGGAAGATGTGATGAGTTTACTAACCCATTGGTTTAGGCTTAAGCTCATTAACTTATGACAAACTTTCAAAAGCAATAAAAGACTGAAAACACAAAAACAAACAACAATCGTCTCCTCCGGGATTCTTTTCTCATCTCATTCACTCACAAACGAGAACTTGCTTCTTCCGTCTAATGCAAGACAATTAGCACCTGAGCCAGACAGGTCATACACTTGAGCATAGACAAGAAAGCAGTTCACAAGTCAATTCATCTTTCAGTCTCTTTGGGTCGAACTACGGTGTTCTGACTTCCTCATTGCACGAGAGGATACGTAGGCATAACTTAACAGTTATCGAACAAAAGTCTCTGTATATTCCCCCTCCTTCCAGCATTATTATTTGAGCCTCATAGTCTTTGGTCCTTGAAATGGTTAGTGAAAATGCTATGCTTATGATGCATGATGATGTCATGATGTTATGCTCAATCACAAACATGTGGCACACACAAACAAGTCACACAATTGCCCTAGGTTTAAAGGCTTGCATGAGGTTCAAAGGTAAGTACCCTCCCCTGAAGTTAGATGGTTCATCCTGTCCTACAAAAGTAACCGGGTTCTAAGGGATCTCAATATCATTGATCCTTCACAAGGGTGGTTGTTCAGTAGGCAACTTACTTGCCAACCAAAACCCTCCAAGTTTAAGATCTCAATGAGCGTAGTATCGAGTGTCAACCAACTTCAGTCTGCACCAAAGCCGGTTACCTCACTACTTTCTAAAGGCCAAGATGAGTTAACTAGGGTTCTAGAAGTTAGTTAGTGCATTGACAACATATGGCAGCCTCAATATTATCCTCAACTTGACTTAAGGAATATAAGCACCAACCAAGAAGTCGCACTAACTATGGCCACCAGATCAACCGTATCGATATACGTCGTACAGTTTCCTTGGTCTATTGCCATTTACCTAAGGTACACTAGATCCGGGTTAGGACCTTTCACACATAAGAGCACCCCAACAAGTAATATAAAACAAACGAGGCAAACAATTCAAAGTGATCTTAATTCTTAAGGGTACCCCTCTTAAATAGGTCCCCAGCAGAGTCGCCAGTTCTGTAACACGGTGGGAGAACTGACTTTAGTTATGTTGCGGATAGCAAGAGTCGCCACCGAATTTTATTTTATCCAAAGGAAAGGCATAAAAGAACAGGAAAGACCTTTTAAAAGAATATTTTGGGTCCGGGGGGTAGGTTATGAAAAGGGAAGGTGTTAGCACCCTTTTCATCCATGGTTATCCATGGGCTCTTAGGTACTTAAGCTCACTTTAAATTGTTTTTGAAAATGTAGTGTGTGAATAGAAAAATTTTCAGAATAGTTTAATAATAATCCATGTACGGATGTGTAAGAAACTTGTTTGAAAATTTGTTTGAAATTGTTAAGTTTGAAATTTTTTTGAAGTGAGCAAGTACATAAGAGAAACCTACCCTAATGTTTAAAGTCTTTCTTGTTCTTTTTCCTTTCCTTGGTAAGACTATCCCTACTATTAAGGAGTAGGTAGTCTTTACCTTGGATGTTAAGGGACATGAGAGGGACAATCTGATTATGAAGGCAACTGTGGGGTGTAATAAGCACATATGAGGGACTATCATCATTTTTCGAAGGGACTCGATTCTTATAGGCAACCATGAGGGACTTGATGATTTATCTTTTGAAGGGACTTGCTTTATACACCCCACTTGACCATTATTCGTAGGCAACTTGAGGGATAACCTTAGGAAGTGAGACGGCGATTAAAATCGACTTACGTGTGTGACGTGTTTAATTTAATTTATCTTATATTAAAAATTATCTAAATTTATTTTTTAAATAACAAACATATTTTACACTCCCTAATTACTAACCATGACAAAAAGAATTAAATAATTTCAAACTTACATCCAAGAAGCAATTACAACATTATAATAAATAAATACCAAGCAAAATAATTAAATAGCAAAATAAATATAAATAAGCAATAAATAATAAAATATAAATAATAAGGGGTTAGTAATAAGCAAGAAAAAGAGTTAGTAATAATAAAATAGGAAAAGTTAGTAAATAATAAAAATTATAAAGTTAGTGAAATAATAAGCATAAAAATAATAATTAATGAGTTAATAATAATGTAAAATTAACAAAACAAAATAAATAATATGATTAGTAATAATAAACAAAATTAATTAAGATATTATAAGAAATTAACAATTTTTAATATGAACAATTTTAAAAAAAAAACAAATATTGACAAACAATTATTTAAATTTTTAGATTATTAGATTATTCTTTAAATATATCATGACTACAAAATTTATTTATTAAATAATATATACATATCATAAGAAAAAGTAGATTTTAAATATCATATTTACAATATAAATCATGTTTATAAAACTTAATCCTATTAATTATTATACTTACAAATCATATACAAAAATTTAACTATTATAAATTAAATTGTTTCTAAACCTTACAAGAAAAATAATTTGGATTATAAATATATTTACAACATTAACTATATTAAAAATTATATACATGATAAAGAAAATTATTTTTTAAAAAAAAAATAGAAATTAGGTTTTGTTTAGAAAAATATTTTTAGGGTTTATTTTATAATAGACAAAATTCTAAACTAATATACCTATATTTTTTAGAACAACATAATTTTTTTTAATTTATTTTAACATAAAATATTAATTAAATTGAAAAGAAAATAAAAGAAGAAAAAGAATGAGAAAGTAAAAACCTGGTGGGGCTGGGGTTTGAACCCAGTCCCCTATGCTTGCAGCCAAGAGATCACACCACTGGGCCATCCATACGCAGGCAAGAGATGAGAGAGTGAGATTTGTTTTGTTGCTTGTGTTGAGAAAATCCAGAAAATAATGAGAACCAAAAAGGCCTGGGGGAGGATTGAACCCAGGACCTTATGTATACAAGAATGCGCGCGCTACCACCCGGCTGGAAGAGCCAATCTGTTAATATGTTGGCTACAAACAATAATATATGAAACACAATTTAAATGGAAACATGTCACAAAAAATTGCTGGAGGCAGGATTCGAACCCCAGCCTTCACCAACACGCGCATGCACTTTTCCACCAGGCCAAACATACATTTGTGAAATAAATCCAGGATTAATTCATATTATTTTTTAAACAGAATTTGAATTTGAAAACAGGCGCGAACTGGTCTTCTTCTTCCTCCCATTACCTGCGAAATTTGTAACGATTTCTCCTGCGAATTTTCCTGGGAGTTCTTCACACTTCAAAACCTACGAAAACGAAACTTGCACCAAACAGTAATGATTCTTAAAATTAATTACAGTTTTATAATCCTTGTGTCTTATAGAACACTCCTATGTGTCCAGAATTTGTTTATATTGGTTGAATCATCAAACCCTAATTATGAGAGCTAAACCCTAACAATGGCCGAATCGGTTCTAGGCAAGGGAAATCCAATTGATTTGTCCAGAATTGTTCCTTGGATCATCACAAACACAAAAACACAAACAAAATTCGTTAATAATGCATAAACAAACAGAATCGAAAATTTGAAATCCATGGCCAAGTTTGATTCGGGTAAGGCAACATGAGATAGTATTGATGCATATGATGGATGCTTTACAACCAGTGAGGTCCAGGGAAGCTTGCTACATCCTTATTTTACCTTTAAAAGCCCTGCAATTTGGAAACCGAATATGAGTTTTCAAAGGATTTTTGAGAATTTGAACTTACACCACAAGGCTGCCAATTCGTGAATGAGGCTAGGGTTTGTGTTATGCATATATACATGAGTGAATTAGGTCAGAAAAACTCATTGGTTATGTGGATATTTGATCCAAAAAAGATTGAAAAAGATGGTGTTGTAAAAGTCAAATATTTGCTCTTGAATGCTTGCTATTTTGGGATAATTCACATGATTTCCTTCTCTTTTGACTCTAATCACCCTTTAAGACTTTCTAGAAATAAAATTAAAATTTATTTTCATGATTTTATATTTTATTAGAATTTAAAATGACTTTTTAATATAAAAATCATAATAAATAAAAATAAAATAAATAAAATTATGAATAAATTAAATTAATTTCGTGCAAGCCATTATGAAATGAATTGGGTCACAATTTGGGCAGCCCATTTGGAAAGAATTACTTTTAAGCCTCCATTTTCAACATAAACCATCACAAAATTTCCCAACTTTGCAAGGGCACATCTCCCTCAATTTTAAAGGTATGAGGGTGTTCTTGGACTTTTTGGAAAGCTTGAAGAGTCCTCTAAACAACCCCATTGGTTTCAGGTCCATATCATTTACCAATCTCAAGTTATGCCCTTTTGAAGTTGTTGACTTTTTGTTGACTTTTGAAATGACCTATAATGTCTTAGATCATATCTTTCAAATGAAGCATTTTTGAGCTTAACCTTCAACATCAAAGTTGTAGAGAATTCAATTTCCTTCAAAATGAGATTTGGATGGAGACTTGGTGATGAAGTATGTGAAAGTTATGCCTGGTCAAAGTTCAGTTGACTTTTACTGAGGAAACCCTAATTTAGAAACTCCTGATTATTGATGATCTGGAATCTCCTTGATGAATCATGATCAACCCTTGATCAAATGATGAATTTTACTTCATATACTTGATGTTGGCAAAAAATCATGAAGTTTGACTTTGATTTGACCACAGTTGACTCCAGTTTGACTTTTTAACTGCATTGACTGATTTTGACTTATCTGATCATCTGACTGAGCAAACTTTTGAGAAAAGCCTTGAAACTTGACATGGGGGTTCTTACACACATATAAGATGCTATGAAACTCACTTGAGGTATTGGAAGTCCATTTAGCCTGATTAAAGTCAAAACCCTAGTTTTGGATGCACTGCTTAGGAGGTGCATTGTCTGAGGGAATTGTCAACTTCTTTGACCAATTGTGAACTATGTGAACCTTGTGAATCTTCATAAAATGTCTTGTGATACTCATGGGAGGTATTGTGAAGCTTGTGAACCTTTTGAACCTCATGAAGTGGCTTTGTAGACCTCATGAACCTCAGGAAAGCTTTATATTCATTGTGAATCTTGTGAACCTTGTGAACCTTCAAGAAGTGACTTGTAAACTTCATGAACTTCATGGAAGGTCTTGTAAATGTTGAGAAACTTGTGAACCTTGTGAACCTTCAAGAAGTGACTTGTAGACTTCATGAACCTCATGAAAGGTTATATAAGCATTGAGAAACTTGTGAACCTTGTGAACCTTCATAAAGTAACTTGTAGACTTCATGAACCTCATGAAAGGTTATGCAAGTGTTGGAGAACTTGTGAACCTTGTGAACCTTCAAGAAGTGACTTGTAGACTTCATGAACCTCATGAAAGGTTATATAAGCATTGAGAAACTTGTGAACCTTGTGAACCTTCTTAGAACACAAAGTCTTGTATTGTGAGGGCAAATTTTGGGGTGCAACAGCTGCCCCTGTTCAATTTTCTGAAACCTGAGGGGTTAGATTGGTATATTTGCCAGTCGTAACCTGGAAGGTTGAAGGGGATTGAACACAAAAGCCCAAAAATTTGCACTCACCAATGCATAGAGTGATATTGATGGTTGGTTGAACATGATTGAGTGGGCTTAAAGATGCCACTAGGAGAAAGTTCTTCAGCAATATAATGAGAGCTGTCAGGAGTCTGGAGTAATACTGATGTAACAGCATGTCTTCATGAGGATAGAGCAATCAATAATGATAACCCTAAAGCAGTCTTGAAGAAATAATATGATTTCAGGAGGATAGAGCAATCAATAATGATAACTCTAAAGCAGTCTTGAAGTAATGATATGACTCCAGGAGGATAGAGCAATGGATAGCTCTAAAGCAGTCTTGAAGTAATGATATGACTCCAGGAGGATAGAGCACTGGATAGCTCTAAAGCAGTCTTGAAGTAATGATATGACTCCAGGAGGATAGAGCACTGGATAGCTCTAAAGCAGTCTTGAAGTAATGATATGACTCCAGGAGGATAGAGCAATGGATAGCTCTAAAGCAGTCTTGAAGTAATGATATGACTCCAGGAGGATAGAGCAATGGATAGCTCTAAAGCAGTCTTGAAGTAATGATATGACTCCAGGAGGATAGAGCACTGGATAGCTCTAAAGCAGTCTTGAAGTACTGGTTTCAGGAGGATAGAGTAATGGATAGCTCTAAAGCAGTCTTGAAATAATAATGTGATTTCAGGAGGATAGAGCAATGGATAGCTCTAAAGCAGTCTTGAAATAATAATGTGATTTCAGGAGGATAGAACAATGGATAGCCCTAAAGCAGTCTTGAAATCATAAGAAGCTTATCAGGAGGATAAAGTAACCCTGAGGTGACAATAAAGCAGTCCCAAAGAAGCTCATCAGGAGGATAAAGTAACCCTGAGGTTACAATAAAGCAGTCCCAAAGATAATAAGTTTGTTTGTTGGATGATTAACCTGAAACAAGGTAGCTTTCTGTATAATAACATTAGTTTATGCTTTATGCATGCATGTATGATATGATGCACTTAGATAATGTACTATATGTCTATGGATATGTATGCTATGGTATGGTGTAAATGATGTATGTATGATATGATACTGCCGGGAGCGTCTGGATATCTTTGTTTAACAACTGCTGGCCAGGGAAAATAAATCCCGATTCGTTGTTGAAAAATATATAACCCTCCGTCTGCTGGGGATAACAGGGTATATATAACCTCCCGTCTGGGGATGGCAAGGTATATATAACCTCCCGTTGTTGGGGATGGCAAGGTATATATAACCTCCCGTTGTTGGGGATAGTAGGGTATATATAACCTTCGTCTTCGTTTGATAGTAGGATAAGTACAACATCCCGTCTTCGTTCGTCGTACCCTTATTGGAAAGTAATTTCCCGAATATCCGTATGAGGATAAAAGAGATGGATATAAATTCCAGGGGAAATAAGACTTTACGAAGATGGATTAGTCCTACTGAGGGTTTATAACTGTCTTGTAAAGGTGAATCGGCGAAGCTTCATTGAAATCCTTCCCTCGTTCGTCCTTAGTAAATACTATTACTGCATTTTCATGCATTTCTGGTAAACATTAATCATATTAAAAGCATACATGCATTTTTGGTAAACATCAATCATATTCAAAAGCATACATACATTCAAACACAACCAATGGACGTTTCGCTTATGTAAATAGGGTAAAAGTAAATCTGGATTCAAAAGATGGAATTTATTTATATCAAAAAGTGACCCATACACGGGTGAGTTTGTACACAGAGACATAAACCCTAGTAAAAGGTTTTTGTCATAAAGTTTTACAGAATAAAGAAAATCAGCTATGTGGGGAACAGTCCTATTGAGTTTCAATCCTACTATTGCCCTTCAAGTATCTCATCTTCTTGCTGTTGAGACGGAAATGATTGGATTGAGCTTTATCTGTTCGAGCTTGAATAAGTAGTACAACTGGTTGCAGTTTCATGAGTGATCCAAACGATACATAGTCATACGCTTTAATCCCTAACTTTTGCCTGGATTGCCCTTTCAGGTTTTCAATCCACCGGGATACCCTTTTTTGCCCAAGCCGCCTTTTCAGGTTTTCGACTTGCTGGGTGTACATCTTTTTATATATATCCCTAATTTTTGCCCAAACCCTTTTGGTTTGCCGGGATGCCCTTATTTTTGCCTAGGCCTGTCAACCTAGCGGGTCTCTTTTTATGCGTAATATTTTTTAACTATGTCTGCATTTACAGGCTGTGGGAAGTCTTCACCATCCATTGTAGTCAGTATCATGGCACCTCCTGAGAATACTGTCTTGACTACAAATGGTCCTTCATATGTTGGAGTCCACTTGCCCCTAGGATCACCCTGTGGTAATATGATACGCTTGATTACCAAATCACCAGCCTGATATACCTTTGGCTTAACCTTCTTGTTAAAAGCTTTGATCATCCGTTTCTGGTACATCTGGCCATGACAAACTGCTGCTAACCTCTTCTCATCAATCAAATTTATCTGGTCCAGTCGAGTCTGAATCCATTCATCTTCATTCAAGCCTGCATCCTTCATAATTCTCAAGGAGGGGATCTGAACTTCAATGGGCAGAACTGCTTCCATACCATAGACTAAGGAGAATGGGGTTGCCCCTGTTGAAGTACGTATTGTAGTACGATAACCATGAAGAGCAAACGGTAACATCTCATGCCAATCCTTGTAAGTAACAGTCATCTTCTGTACTATCTTCTTAATGTTCTTATTAGCAGCTTCAACTGCCCCATTCATCTTCGGACGATACGGAGAAGACTTGTGATGTTTAATCTTGAATTGCGTGCAGAGATCAGTAATCATAGTGTTGTTCAAATTAGAGCCATTGTCAGTGATAATCCTTTCAGGGATGCCATACCTACATATGAGATTATTCTTAATGAACCGAGCCACAACATTCTTAGTAACAGATGCAAATGAAGCTGCCTCTACCCACTTCGTGAAATAATCAATAGCAACCAGGATGAAACGATGCCCATTAGAAGCAGTAGGCTTGATCTCACCAATCATATCAATGCCCCACATGGCAAAGGGCCAAGGAGCAGTCAACACATTCAATGGTGATGGAGGTACATGGACTTTATCAGCATAAATTTGACATTTGTGACAAATTTTGGAGTGTTGATAGCAATCAGCTTCCATGGTAGACCAATAGTAACCTGCTCTCAATATCTTCTTTGCCATAGTGTGACCACTGGAATGAGTGCCAAAGGTCCCATCATGCATCTCTTCCATAATATCAGTTGCTTCCTTCTTATCCACACAACGAAGCATAGTTGAATCATGATTGCGCTTATACAGAATGCCATTACTCAAGAAGAACTTGGCAGAAAATCTTCTCAGAAACTTCCTATCTTTGACAGATGCCCCTTCAGGGAATTCCTGAGCTTCAAGATATCTTTTCACTTCATAGAACCAAGGCTTCTCCTCTGCCCCTTCTGTGTCAATCTTATTGCAGTATGCAGGCTTTTCAAATCTATCAATAGTAATCTTGGGAGCTTCATCATCCCAGCTGATCTCAAACATGGATGCCATGGTGGCTAATGCATCTGCCAACTGATTCTCTCTTCGTGGAATGTGCTCAAAGGTAATCTCTTTGAAATGTGGGATCAAAGACAACACATGCTCTCTGTAAGGAATGAGGTTATCATGCTTGGTATCCCAATCTCCTTTAATCTGACTTACTACCAGGGCTGAATCTCCATACACATCAAGGAACTGAATGTTCATATCAATAGCAGCTTTAATACCCAGGATACATGCCTCATATTCGGCCATGTTATTGGTACAATGGAAACAAAGTCTAGCAGTAATCGGGGTATGACAACCTTCAGGGGAACTAATCACAACACCAACACCATTACCAAGTGCATTAGAGGCACCGTCAAAAACCATAGTCCATCGGGATCCTTGTTCAGGTCCGTCATATTGTCCAGGTTCTTTGGTAATAATCATAATGTCTTCATCAGGGAACTCAAAATTCATTGACTGGTAATCATCTACTGCTTGATGAGCCAAATGATCAGCAACAACACTTCCTTTAATGGCCTTCTGAGTAGTATACTGTATGTCATATTCTGTCAAGATCATTTGCCATCTTGCAATTCTTCCGGAGAGAGCAGGTTTCTCAAATATGTACTTGATTGGATCCATCTTCGAAATCAATAAGGTGGTATGGGTCAACATATACTGTCTTAGTCGGCGAGCAGCCCATGCCAAAGCGCAGCAAGTTTTCTCGAGCAGTGAGTATCTTGTTTCACAGTCGGTAAACTTTTTGCTAAGGTAGTATATTGCCTGCTCTTTTCGACCAGACTCGTCATGTTGCCCCAACACACACCCCATTGAGTTGTCTAACACTGTTAAGTACATAATCAAGGGTCTTCCATCAACTGGTGGCATCAAAATTGGTGGCTCTAGTAGATATCTCTTAATTTCATCAAAGGCAGTTTGGCACTCATCATTCCATTCCATCACCTGATCTTTCTTCAACAACTTGAAGATTGGCTCACAGATGGTAGTTAATTGGGAAATAAATCTTGCAATGTAGTTCAATCGTCCCAAGAAACCTCTAACCTCCTTCTCAGTACGGGGAGCCGGCATCTCTCGTATAGCTTTCACTTTTGCAGGATCCACTTCAATACCTTTGCCACTGACAATGAAACCCAGGAGCTTTCCAGATCTAACTCCAAAAGTACACTTGTTTGGGTTCAATCTCAACTTGTATTTCTTCAACCTCTCAAACAACTTGTGCAGATGATCAAGATGTTGCTCTTCATTCTGAGATCTGGCTATCATATCATCTACATATACCTCTATCTCATGATGAATCATATCATGAAACAAAGCCACCATAGCACGCTGATATGTTGCCCCTGCATTCTTCAAACCAAATGGCATTACCTTATAGCAAAAGGTGCCCCACTGTGTCACAAATGTTGTCTTCTCCATATCTTCGGGTGCCATCTTGATTTGATTGTAACCAGAGAAACCATCCATAAAAGAGAATACCTTATGCTGAGCAGTGTTGTCTACCAGAATATCAATATGAGGAAGTGGGAAGTCATCTTTAGGGCTAGCCTTGTTCAGATCTCTGTAGTCTACACACATACGTACCTTGCCATCTTTCTTAGGAACTGGTACCACATTTGCAACCCACTGAGGATAAGAAGTCACTGCTAAGAACCCTGCATTGAACTGTTTCATTACCTCTGCCTTGATCTTTTCTGACATTTCAGGACGCATACGACGAACCTTCTGCTTCTTTGGACGACAATCTTCTTTCACTGGCAAACGGTGAACCACAATGTCTGTATCCAACCCTGGCATATCTTCATAGGACCAAGCAAAGATCTCCACATAGTCACGTAACATCTGAATCAACCTGCTCTTGACACTGTCCTCTAAATCAGCCCCTACCTTGACCTCTTTTCTGTTTTCTTCAGTTCCCAGATTCACAACTTCGACTGGCTCTTCATGTGGCTGTATAGCTTTCTCTTCTTGTTGTAACAACCTAGCAAGCTCTACAGGTATTTCACAATCGTCCTCATTTCCGTCTTCAGTTTGATAGATCGGATTCTCGAAATTGTAATTGGCAATAGTAGAACTGTTATCAACAGGATCCAGAGTGGATGAGGATCTGCATTTTAGTGATGTGGGTGTGTGTAAGAACACATAGCTGATAAAACAAAAATAAAAGAAAAGAAAGACAAGGAACACAATATTTATGAAAACGAAACGTCCACTGATTTTATTGAATGAAGTATGCAAATGAAATGACAGCCCGTAACAAGCACACCATTGTGCCCCGGGTAAGGCACATGGCTTGAAAGTTTTATTGTTCCAGAAATTACAAACTTAAAAAAAACATAACACAGTAATAGTATTTACTCCTGACTAAAGGAGATAGGGATAACATCTTCAGCTTTCCAATTATTGAGTCCAGCACCCACAGTAGGAAAAATCCATGCATCCAAGTTGTAGTCTTCATCTTGATCTCCCACAGCATTGATAACCCCTTGATTGGTGATACGAGCAGCACGAGCACGACGAACAGCCTTCTGGGACTCTGCAGTGAAACCCAAACCAAACTTGTCAGACTTGTATGGAATATCAGGAAGCTGACCCCAAATAGTACAACCACCTTCATCCACCACAGCTCTAGCATCATTGAGGGAGGCCATTGCCATTGTTGGAGGTTTTCTGATGACCACAGGAACTTTCTTCACAGCAGGAGGTGCTACACAATCATTAGCAACCCAGGGAACCACTTCAAATGACTGACACGGAGTCTCAATGTATTCACCTTCCACTTCCAGATACTTGAAAGTGTTTACATGGCTGACAAAGTATTCTTCCTCTCCAAAGACAGTAACAACCTTTCCATTCACCGGATATCTCAACTTTTGGTGTAATGTAGAGGTCACAGCACCTGCCCCATGGATCCAGGGACGACCAAGAAGACAAGAGTATGAAGGACGAATATCCATCACATAAAATGTAGCAGTAAACATCTGAGAACCAACTTTGATTGGAAGATCAATTTCCCCATGCACTACTCTTCTAGAACCATCAAAAGCCTTTACCACAATATTACTGGGCTTCAACACAGTATCTTCAGGACTCAGCTTATTCAGGACTTCCTTGGGCAACACATTCAGAGAAGAACCATTGTCTATCAGTACATGTGACAGGGTAGTGCCCCTGCATTCAATTGAAATATGCAAGGCCCTGTTATGATCCCTCTTGGCAGGGGTCAAATCAGCATCAGAGAATCCTAACCCGTTGTCATAGGTCAGGTGAGCAACACAGTTCTCAAATTGATCAACAGAAATTGCACTGGGCACATGAGCAGTCTTCAAAAACTTGATTAAGGACTTGGCATGAGCCTCAGAACACAGCAATAGAGACAACATAGAAATCTTTGAGGGAGTATGCCCCAACTGATCAACAATGTCATAATCACTCTTGCGAATGATTTTCAATACTTCTTCCATCTGCTTAGAGAGATCATCAGCAGCTGGCACATCAGTAGATACAGGCTCAATAACAGGACCTTTGCCCCGAGCATCAGTGGTGGTAGTAGCAGCAGGAGTAACTGCACTCTTAGAAGCAACTGGAGGAGAGAAGACTCTTCCACTACGAGTGATCTTGCTAGATCCAGCAATATTATCAATGTCAGCAGGCATATCAGGTAAAGGCTCCTGCTTGACACCATGGATGTAAACATCAGACCCATAGTGCCAAGGCACAGCTTTGTCAGATGTATAAGGAATAGGACCAGGAGTGGTAATAATCAGAGGAGCCACTCTGGCTTCAGCAACAACTTTCACAGGACCTTCAGCAGTAATCTTGATTGGGCCCTGATGAGTGATTTTGATGGGACCCTTTGAAGTGATTCTCACCGGTACTTTGTCAACCATATCAACCTCTTCAATCTTCTTACCCCGAGTCAGATGATCCACCATACCTTCTACAGATGCTGGTCTTCTTTCAAACACTATAGTATACTTATCCATGAGACGTTGAATTCCATCTCTCAAAATGAAGCAACTATCCGGCTTATAGGTACAATACAGACAATCTTCATGACAACCTGGAAAGATCCCAGCTTGTACTAACCTCTTTTTGATAACAGACAATGGTGTGCTCAACTCCATAACTGAATAGACATGCAGATCTTCATCAATGTCTTCATCAATGGCATTGACAGTCTTCTCGTGATTTGGCATTGGAGCTGTAATCACATTTGGAGTACCTGGTGGATCAAACTCAATTTCTCCAGCATCAATCATATCTTGAATTTTGTTCTTCAAGACCCAGCAGTTATTAGTATCATGTCCTGGACAGTTTGAATGATATGCACATCGTGCATTGGGATTGTACTTGGGGGAAGTAACATTGGGATTCTGAGGAGCCTCCCTCAGAGTAATAAGTTCAGCCTTCAACAAGTGTTGCAATGCCTGAGCCATTGACATGTTGATCTTCGTGAACTGTCTTCTAGCCCTCTGTTGGTTGCCTTGAGGCTGCTCTGTTGTTGCAGGAGTTGGATTTGAAATATGAACTGCACTAACAGACTGATGCCTTCTGTTACGATCAGGTTGACCATAAACAGCATTGGATTCCTTCTTCCCGGTGGGAGGCTTCTTTGCAGCACCTGATGAAGAAGTGCCCACTTGGATCTTACCACTCTTGATACCATTTTCTACCCGTTCTCCTGTCATGATCAACTCAGTGAAGCCAGATGATGAGCTTCCAATGAGATGACTGTAAAACGGACCATTCAGCGTACACATGAACATATCAACCAATTCCCTATCAGTCAAAGGGGGTTGAACTCTTCCAGCTAAATCTCTCCACTTCTGAGCATACTCCTTAAAACTTTCTTTGGCACCCATAGACATGCTCTGAAGCTGCATGTGAGTGGGGGCTAAATCAGCATTGTATTGGTACTGCCTATAGAAAGCTTTAGCAAGATCATTCCAGTCTCTGATGTTGACACTCTCCAACTGATAATACCACTCCAACTGGGCTCCAGATAAGCTCTCTTGAAAGAAATGGATCCACAACTTCTTATCAGCAGTGTGGGGTTGAATTCTTCTGACATAAGACCTCAAATGCAGCTTGGAACAGGAGACCCCATCATAAACAACAAAGGTAGGAACCTTGAAACCAATGGGTATCACAACCCCAGATATCAAACTCAAATCCTCAAAATCCAGCCCAGATGACTTCTGCAACTCCATAGCATCCATTCTATCCACCAGCATCTTGAATTTGTCTTCATTAGGCTCATGGTAGTAATTAGCCTCAGAATCAGAGTCCCCCATAGTGTTGTGGAGACTGCCTCTCTCTTTCTCAGATTCTTCAGATTCATAGTCTTCAACCTCTTCCTTGGTCTTGACAGGACCTTTGAACCTTCTTCCCATGTTGAGCAACCCAGCAGACCTTCTAGTCTTCTTAGTCTTCTTGGCCAGCAGTGCCTTCAAATCATCTTGCCCCTTGGACAGGTTCAAGATCAGCTCCTGGAACTGTGCATTCTGTGCCTGAAGATCCTTAACTGATTGTTCAAGAGCCATTGCTGAAATAAACAGCGAGAAGATGAGAAACCTGCGCACAATTATAAACCTGTGATGCAATGAAATGATATGGGAATGCATATGCAATGTTTTCAAGGACCGCAGGATTTAAATTTGCTTAGACAAACACGAAAGTAAACTTTTATTAGTAATAACTTGTTTTGCCTTTTAGGCTTACAAAAAATGAAAGTGAAATAAGTACAAAAGATGGGGTTTTAAGTCTCCCATGGACGTTTCCTCTTTGTATTGAGGTATGAGTTGAGGTTTCGTTCCTCGTGAAGTTGCTTTGTTAGCTCTAGGACTCTTGCTTGGCTTGTTTTGTAATGAGCCTCGAAAGTATCCCTTTGCTCCTTCAGTTGGATCCATGATCTCTGCAAGTCTTCCATATCAGTAGGCATGTCTGGGTGAAGGATGGTATAAGCTGTGTCTCCTTCAGCAACAGGTTCCATGGTAACTGGTAGGACGGCAGGATATGGCATCATGAGTGTCTGAGCACGAGATCGTACCCATCTGAGATAAGCCTCCATAGGAATAGTGTACTTAGGCTCCAGTGTCTTGCTGTCAACTCTGTTTACCTTTCCCCAAGCTCGTATGAATCTCTGACGGTAACCCTGAAGATCGTTGTCGTAATCAAACACAATGCCCTGAATCAACATGTCATGTGGGCCATCGCTCCGAGCGTAACCAAACTGTCGTAAAGCTAGAGAGGGGTTGTAGGTGATGCCTCCTCTTATGCCTAGAAGTGGCACATTAGGAAACTCCCCACAACGGTCAATGATGGTGACATTCTCCATAGATCTGGAGCACCAATGGATGTCTGAGTGAGAAAGTGACATGATCCTCTTGGACCATCTGAACCCTTGCTCATTCTTCATTACTGAGCGAGGAAGGTGAGAAATAAACCACCTAGAAAGCAAAGGTATGCAGCACATCAAAGTTCCTCTTGCCCTTGTAGTACGGGTGTGAAGAGAATGCAGGATGTCTCCAAGCAATGTAGGCACTGGATTGTGACTCAGGAAAATGTTGATGGCATGAACATCTATGAACTGATCTGGATTGGGGAACAATACTAAGCCATATATCAGCAAGGCTAAGATCTCCTCAAAAGCATCATAGCTCATGGCCTTCAAGAACATTTGAGCTTTATCCATTAATACCTTAGCAAGAATACCCTTGACTCCACTTCTCGTTTCTAGAACAATGTCAGATTTCTTCAGATGTAGGGCTGCAGCAATAACCTCTGGTTTGGGCTCCTTCTCCAAGCCTGTGAAGGGTCTTTGATCAAGAACAGGTATACCCAGAAGCTTAGAGAACTCCCCCATGGTTGGAACCAGCTGGTAGTCAGGGAAGGTAAAGCAATGGTGCTTAGGGTCAAAGAACTGAAACAGCACACTCATCATGTCTTCATTGAACCCTGAAGTGACTAGATCTAGTAGGTGACCATGTCTTTTGATGAACTGGGAATGATCAGACACTTGAGAAACCAACTCTTTAAGCTTAGCAGGTATGCCCACAAAGTTGATCCTGATGGTGTTTCTACGAGCAGAAGCCATGACCTGCAACAAAGAACAAAGATAAATCCTTTGGTCCTTGAAATGGTTAGTGAAAATGCTATGCTTATGATGCATGATGATGTCATGATGTTATGCTCAATCACAAACATGTGGCACACACAAACAAGTCACACAATTGCCCTAGGTTTAAAGGCTTGCATGAGGTTCAAAGGTAAGTACCCTCCCCTGAAGTTAGATGGTTCATCCTGTCCTACAAAAGTAACCGGGTTCTAAGGGATCTCAATATCATTGATCCTTCACAAGGGTGGTTGTTCAGTAGGCAACTTACTTGCCAACCAAAACCCTCCAAGTTTAAGATCTCAATGAGCGTAGTATCGAGTGTCAACCAACTTCAGTCTGCACCAAAGCCGGTTACCTCACTACTTTCTAAAGGCCAAGATGAGTTAACTAGGGTTCTAGAAGTTAGTTAGTGCATTGACAACATATGGCAGCCTCAATATTATCCTCAACTTGACTTAAGGAATATAAGCACCAACCAAGAAGTCGCACTAACTATGGCCACCAGATCAACCGTATCGATATACGTCGTACAGTTTCCTTGGTCTATTGCCATTTACCTAAGGTACACTAGATCCGGGTTAGGACCTTTCACACATAAGAGCACCCCAACAAGTAATATAAAACAAACGAGGCAAACAATTCAAAGTGATCTTAATTCTTAAGGGTACCCCTCTTAAATAGGTCCCCAGCAGAGTCGCCAGTTCTGTAACACGGTGGGAGAACTGACTTTAGTTATGTTGCGGATAGCAAGAGTCGCCACCGACTTTTATTTTATCCAAAGGAAAGGCATAAAAGAACAGGAAAGACCTTTTAAAAGAATATTTTGGGTCCGGGGGGTAGGTTATGAAAAGGGAAGGTGTTAGCACCCTTTTCATCCATGGTTATCCATGGGCTCTTAGGTACTTAAGCTCACTTTAAATTGTTTTTGAAAATGTAGTGTGTGAATAGAAAAATTTTCAGAATAGTTTAATAATAATCCATGTACGGATGTGTAAGAAACTTGTTTGAAAATTTGTTTGAAATTGTTAAGTTTGAAAATTTTTTGAAGTGAGCAAGTACATAAGAGAAACCTACCCTAATGTTTAAAGTCTTTCTTGTTCTTTTTCCTTTCCTTGGTAAGACTATCCCTACTATTAAGGAGTAGGTAGTCTTTACCTTGGATGTTAAGGGACATGAGAGGGACAATCTGATTATGAAGGCAACTGTGGGGTGTAATAAGCACATATGAGGGACTATCATCATTTTTCGAAGGGACTCGATTCTTATAGGCAACCATGAGGGACTTGATGATTTATCTTTTGAAGGGACTTGCTTTATACACCCCACTTGACCATTATTCGTAGGCAACTTGAGGGATAACCTTAGGAAGTGAGACGGCGATTAAAATCGACTTACGTGTGTGACGTGTTTAATTTAATTTATCTTATATTAAAAATTATCTAAATTTATTTTTTAAATAACAAACATATTTTACACTCCCTAATTACTAACCATGACAAAAAGAATTAAATAATTTCAAACTTACATCCAAGAAGCAATTACAACATTATAATAAATAAATACCAAGCAAAATAATTAAATAGCAAAATAAATATAAATAAGCAATAAATAATAAAATATAAATAATAAGGGGTTAGTAATAAGCAAGAAAAAGAGTTAGTAATAATAAAATAGGAAAAGTTAGTAAATAATAAAAATTATAAAGTTAGTGAAATAATAAGCATAAAAATAATAATTAATGAGTTAATAATAATGTAAAATTAACAAAACAAAATAAATAATATGATTAGTAATAATAAACAAAATTAATTAAGATATTATAAGAAATTAACAATTTTTAATATGAACAATTTTAAAAAAAAAACAAATATTGACAAACAATTATTTAAATTTTTAGATTATTAGATTATTCTTTAAATATATCATGACTACAAAATTTATTTATTAAATAATATATACATATCATAAGAAAAAGTAGATTTTAAATATCATATTTACAATATAAATCATGTTTATAAAACTTAATCCTATTAATTATTATACTTACAAATCATATACAAAAATTTAACTATTATAAATTAAATTGTTTCTAAACCTTACAAGAAAAATAATTTGGATTATAAATATATTTACAACATTAACTATATTAAAAATTATATACATGATAAAGAAAATTATTTTTAAAAAAAAAAAATAGAAATTAGGTTTTGTTTAGAAAAATATTTTTAGGGTTTATTTTATAATAGACAAAATTCTAAACTAATATACCTATATTTTTTAGAACAACATAATTTTTTTAAATTTATTTTAACATAAAATATTAATTAAATTGAAAAGAAAATAAAAGAAGAAAAAGAATGAGAAAGTAAAAACCTGGTGGGGCTGGGGTTTGAACCCAGTCCCCTATGCTTGCAGCCAAGAGATCACACCACTGGGCCATCCATACGCAGGCAAGAGATGAGAGAGTGAGATTTGTTTTGTTGCTTGTGTTGAGAAAATCCAGAAAATAATGAGAACCAAAAAGGCCTGGGGGAGGATTGAACCCAGGACCTTATGTATACAAGAATGCGCGCGCTACCACCCGGCTGGAAGAGCCAATCTGTTAATATGTTGGCTACAAACAATAATATATGAAACACAATTTAAATGGAAACATGTCACAAAAAATTGCTGGAGGCAGGATTCGAACCCCAGCCTTCACCAACACGCGCATGCACTTTTCCACCAGGCCAAACATACATTTGTGAAATAAATCCAGGATTAATTCATATTATTTTTTAAACAGAATTTGAATTTGAAAACAGGCGCGAACTGGTCTTCTTCTTCCTCCCATTACCTGCGAAATTTGTAACGATTTCTCCTGCGAATTTTCCTGGGAGTTCTTCACACTTCAAAACCTACGAAAACGAAACTTGCACCAAACAGTAATGATTCTTAAAATTAATTACAGTTTTATAATCCTTGTGTCTTATAGAACACTCCTATGTGTCCAGAATTTGTTTATATTGGTTGAATCATCAAACCCTAATTATGAGAGCTAAACCCTAACAATGGCCGAATCGGTTCTAGGCAAGGGAAATCCAATTGATTTGTCCAGAATTGTTCCTTGGATCATCACAAACACAAAAACACAAACAAAATTCGTTAATAATGCATAAACAAACAGAATCGAAAATTTGAAATCCATGGCCAAGTTTGATTCGGGTAAGGCAACATGAGATAGTATTGATGCATATGATGGATGCTTTACAACCAGTGAGGTCCAGGGAAGCTTGCTACATCCTTATTTTACCTTTAAAAGCCCTGCAATTTGGAAACCGAATATGAGTTTTCAAAGGATTTTTGAGAATTTGAACTTACACCACAAGGCTGCCAATTCGTGAATGAGGCTAGGGTTTGTGTTATGCATATATACATGAGTGAATTAGGTCAGAAAAACTCATTGGTTATGTGGATATTTGATCCAAAAAAGATTGAAAAAGATGGTGTTGTAAAAGTCAAATATTTGCTCTTGAATGCTTGCTATTTTGGGATAATTCACATGATTTCCTTCTCTTTTGACTCTAATCACCCTTTAAGACTTTCTAGAAATAAAATTAAAATTTATTTTCATGATTTTATATTTTATTAGAATTTAAAATGACTTTTTAATATAAAAATCATAATAAATAAAAATAAAATAAATAAAATTATGAATAAATTAAATTAATTTCGTGCAAGCCATTATGAAATGAATTGGGTCACAATTTGGGCAGCCCATTTGGAAAGAATTACTTTTAAGCCTCCATTTTCAACATAAACCATCACAAAATTTCCCAACTTTGCAAGGGCACATCTCCCTCAATTTTAAAGGTATGAGGGTATTCTTGGACTTTTTGGAAAGCTTGAAGAGTCCTCTAAACAACCCCATTGGTTTCAGGTCCATATCATTTACCAATCTCAAGTTATGCCCTTTTGAAGTTGTTGACTTTTTGTTGACTTTTGAAATGACCTATAATGTCTTAGATCATATCTTTCAAATGAAGAATTTTTGAGCTTAACCTTAAACATAAAAGTTGTAGAGAATTCAATTTCCTTCAAAATGAGATTTGGATGGAGACTTGGTGATGAAGTATGTGAAAGTTATGCCTGGTCAAAGTTCAGTTGACTTTTACTGAGGAAACCCTAATTTAGAAACTCCTGATTATTGATGATCTGGAATCTCCTTGATGAATCATGATCAACCCTTGATCAAATGATGAATTTTACTTCATATACTTGATGTTGGCAAAAAATCATGAAGTTTGACTTTGATTTGACCACAGTTGACTCCAGTTTGACTTTTTAACTGCATTGACTGATTTTGACTTATCTGATCATCTGACTGAGCAAACTTTTGAGAAAAGCCTTGAAACTTGACATGGGGGTTCTTACACACATATAAGATGCTATGAAACTCACTTGAGGTATTGGAAGTCCATTTAGCCTGATTAAAGTCAAAACCCTAGTTTTGGATGCACTGCTTAGGAGGTGCATTGTCTGAGGGAATTGTCAACTTCTTTGACCAATTGTGAACTATGTGAACCTTGTGAATCTTCATAAAATGTCTTGTGATACTCATGGGAGGTATTGTGAAGCTTGTGAACCTTTTGAACCTCATGAAGTGGCTTTGTAGACCTCATGAACCTCAGGAAAGCTTTATATTCATTGTGAATCTTGTGAACCTTGTGAACCTTCAAGAAGTGACTTGTAAACTTCATGAACTTCATGGAAGGTCTTGTAAATGTTGAGAAACTTGTGAACCTTGTGAACCTTCAAGAAGTGACTTGTAGACTTCATGAACCTCATGAAAGGTTATATAAGCATTGAGAAACTTGTGAACCTTGTGAACCTTCATAAAGTAACTTGTAGACTTCATGAACCTCATGAAAGGTTATGCAAGTGTTGGAGAACTTGTGAACCTTGTGAACCTTCAAGAAGTGACTTGTAGACTTCATGAACCTCATGAAAGGTTATATAAGCATTGAGAAACTTGTGAACCTTGTGAACCTTCTTAGAACACAAAGTCTTGTATTGTGAGGGCAAATTTTGGGGTGCAACACCAATGCCATCCATTCAAACAGGGGCAGACCCCAATTTGTTCACAGGTCAATAGCAGCAGTCACCATTCCTGCTCCAGCTCATCCTCAGCCAGTCTATCAACCGCCGCAGCAAAACTATCAACAACAACCTCAGTACCATCAGCAAAATCAGTATCCTCCAAGGAATTACAACAACAGCAACAACAACAACAACAGTCAGCAAAGGCCATTCCAACAGAGGCCATCTCAAGCTAATAGGGTGATCGATCCGATCCCTATGCCATATGCTACCCTGCTGCCACAACTCCTGAAACTCAACCTAGTTGAGCTAAGGACGTTGGCACCTCCAGATCCCAACAGTCTACCCAGGAACTA
Organism: Lathyrus aphaca; assembly: GCA_963966055.1. Lineage (NCBI taxonomy): Eukaryota > Viridiplantae > Streptophyta > Magnoliopsida > Fabales > Fabaceae > Lathyrus > Lathyrus aphaca. The sequence continues at coordinate 404,670,303 of OZ014519.1, read as the reverse complement.
TGACTCCAATGCTAGGTGTGCTTTTCATTCAAACGCACCTGGCCACAGTACAGAAAAGTGCAGAGCTCTGCATATGAAGGTACAAGACCTGGTAGACTCCAAGGCTCTGAATTTCACACCACCACCCAATGTAAATAAAAACCCAATGCCAAACCACGGTGGTCCTCGAATTAACGCTATTGAAGAAGACAAACCGTCTTATTTAATAACCGGTGTGGGACAGATCCGGACACCGTTGGTAGAAATCAAGGCTCAACTCCTGGAATGTCAAATGTTCCCGGGGTGCGAGTTGGGGTGTGCTTACTGCAATATCTCAGTAAATGGGTGCGATAATTTGAGGAACGGCATAGATGGCCTTATTCAGAGTGGCCAGCTTCAGATCACCACATCATTTCCAACAAATCCAGCAATCCCATCAGCAACGGTTTCAGAACCTCCTACAACTGCAGCAACTGTTGTTCCTGACAATTCTTCGGTTTCATCAACGAGTACTTCATCTGTCTTCTCAACTGATCAGTTTTCAACAAATTTTCCTGCTACAACTTCAGCTTCAATCCATTTTGAACCTCCTACAACGACAACATCCATTCTTCCAACAATGTCTCCTACAACACCAGCAACAAATCATGAAGATGTCTCAACTGTCACCATATTCTATGATCCTGAAAGCAACTCTGCCTACAACTCAGAAGGTGCTGCTCCCATTAGAGCACCATTTACAATCTATTATGATCCTCAGACTATCACAGTTCCTTCAACAGCTGCAATCAGTCCAGTCACCATCACGGTGCCTGGACCGGTACCTTATGAAAGCAGTAATGCCATCCCCTGGCATTACGGCTCTGACTTGTACTATGAAGGACAAAAAATCACTTTTGAATCATCAACCCCTGCACTACAAGTAGACAATGTGGGAGGAGGCGGAGGCTTCACTCGAAGCGGACGTCTTTTCGCTCCACAAATTCCGAGGCCAACTGCCGAAGCAGAAGCTGCTGCCAAGGCAAAAGGGAAGAGCCCTGTGCAGGAAGATCAAGCTGTTAAAGAAGCTTTGAAGACACCCTTCGATCAAGAGGTTGATGAGTTCATGCGAATCATCAAAAAGAGTGATTATAAAGTAGTGGATCAGCTTCACCAAACGCCCTCCAAGATCTCAATCCTATCATTGCTCATGTGCTCCGAAGCCCATCGGAATGCACTACTCAAAGTCCTGCACGCCGCTTACGTGCCTGAAGAGATCACTGTCAATCAGCTAGAAGCAGTAGTGGGAAATGTTAATGCTAGTCACGGACTAGGGTTCACCAATACTGATTTGACAACGGAAGGCCGCAACCACAACAAAGCCTTGCACATAACCATGGAATGCAAAGGTGCTGTCCTTTCCCATGTGCTGGTAGACACGGGGTCATCCCTCAATGTCTTACCTAAGAAGGCCCTGGTGAAGCTAGAATATGACGGATTGACATTGAGACCCAGTAACCTGGTGGTAAGAGCCTTTGATGGTTCAAAGAGATCGGTTCTGGGAGAGATTGAGTTACCCGTAACGATTGGCCCGCAGACCTTTAAAACTATCTTCTATGTGATGGATATACAGCCCGCCTACAGCTGTTTATTGGGTAGGCCATGGATTCACGCTGCTGGGGCCGTGACATCTACCCTTCACCAGAAGTTAAAATATGAGTGGGAGGGTCAAATCGTTACAATCTGCGGAGAAGAGGACATTTTTGTCAGCCACCTGGCTACCTATAAGTACATTGAGATGGATGGGGAGATCCATGAAACAATGAGCCAGGGGTTTGAAGCTTTGAATGTGAATGAAACATCTGCTGTGCCTGGTACTTCAATATCATCATACCAACAAGCCCGGAAGGTTGTTGAGGGAGGAAATGCCCAAGGCTGGGGCAAACTGCTATCGGTGGAGAAGAAAGAAGACAGATTTGGGTTGGGTTACAAACCAACTCAACAAGATCAAGCAGCGGCTGCGAAAGAGCCCAATTTTGTGAGTGGGGGGATGCTTACCCCTGATGCTATCAACTGTCTGGAAGACGAGCTGGAAGAGGAGCGCAATCTGGAGAATTGGATTCGTCCAAAGATCCCGGGGAGCAGTATCTCGAACTGGTCTTCCCAGGAAATTATAAGAGTTACTCATGCAGAGTAATTATTATTTCCTGTATTTTTATAGCATGCATCAAAGTCTTGCATCTTGCCCAAGATGACAAGACTCATTTTGTAATCGGGCCATCTGTACTTTTTTGTGCAAACAAGATCAATTAATGAAATATCAGACATCTTTTTGCAAATGAGTCTTTTTTCTTCTCGTTCACTGTTTTTCCATTTTTCTTTTTTGTACAAAAAATAAATGGCAGTGTTTTCAAAATGACAACTTTATTTCACTTTTCTAAACAAAACTAAAATCAGATCACTAAAATGAACAAACTCAACCCTTGCAGAAAGTGCCTTCCAGACAGCACCGACAACAGCACGGCTATGACTTCGTATGACTTTGACAATCCAATCAATCAAGCTGATGAAGGGGTTGAAGAAGAATATGAGCTTCCTGAAGAGTTAGCCAGGTTGTTAAGACAAGAGGAAAAGGTTATTACTCCTCACCAGGAGGAGGTTGAAACGATCAATCTTGGTACAGATGAAGACGTGAAAGAAGTTAAAATCGGGGCCTGCTTGCAAGACTCAGTGAAGAGACAACTGATTGACCTGCTTCAAGAGTATGTGGACGTGTTTGCTTGGTCTTATCAAGACATGCCGGGTTTGGATACCGATATTGTTGTGCACAAGCTGCCTTTGAGGGAAGAATGCCCACCAGTTAAACAGAAGCTGCGCCGTACTCGCCCCGACATGGCAATGAAGATCAAGGAGGAGGTACAAAAGCAATGGGACGCCGGGTTCCTTGCTGTAACTAGTTATCCGCCGTGGGTTGCTAATATAGTACCTGTGCCTAAGAAAGACGGCAAAGTAAGAATATGCGTTGACTACCGGGATCTGAACAGAGCCAGCCCGAAAGATGACTTCCCATTACCTCACATCGATGTATTGGTTGATAATACGGCTCAGTTCTCGGTATTCTCCTTCATGGACGGATTTTCAGGATACAATCAGATCAAAATGTCACCTGAAGACATGGAGAAGACAACCTTCATCACACCCTGGGGCACGTTCTGCTACAAGGTAATGCCATTTGGGCTCAAGAATGCCGGTGCAACATATCAACGGGCTATGGTAACGTTATTCCACGATATGATCCATAAAGAAATAGAATGTTACGTGGATGACATGATTGCCAAGTCCCTTACTGAAGAAGACCATCTGGTAAATCTGCTCAAATTGTTCAAGCGTCTGAGGAAGTACCAACTGAAGTTGAACCCCAACAAATACACATTCGGGGTGAGATCTGGTAAGCTGCTGGGTTTTATTGTAAGCGAGAAGGGGATTGAGGTTGACCCTGATAAAGTCAAAGCCATCCAAGAGATGCCTGCACCGAAAACAGAGAAAGAAGTTCGAGGGTTCTTAGGTCGATTGAACTACATTTCACGGTTCATATCTCACCTTACAGCAACCTGTGAACCCTTGTTCAAGCTGTTAAGAAAAGAACAGACGGTCAGGTGGAGCGAAGACTGCCAGAAGGCTTTTGACAAGATCAAGGAATATCTGCAAGAACCTCCAATCCTTATGCCTCCAGTTGAAGGAAGACCTCTGATAATGTACTTGACAGTATTAGAAGAGTCAATGGGGTGTGTGTTGGGCCAGCATGACGAGTCTGGTCGAAAAGAGTATGCAATATACTACCTAAGAAAAAAGTTTACCGACTGTGAACAACGTTATTCACTGCTCGAGAAAACTTGCTGTGCTTTAGCGTGGGCTGCTCGCCGACTGAGACAGTATATGTTAACCCACACTACTCTATTGATCTCAAAGATGGACCCAGTCAAGTACATATTTGAGAAGCCAGCTCTTACCGAACGGGTTGCAAGATGGCAAATGATTCTCATAGAATACGACATCCAGTACACCTCTCAGAAAGCCATCAAGGGCAGTGTACTATCTGAATATCTCGCTGAGCAACCCATTGATGACTACCAGCCTATGAGGTTTGACTTCCCTGATGAAGACATCATGTTCATAAAGGCAAAAGATCATGAAGAGCCTGTTCACACTGAAGGGCCTGACCCGGAAGAAGAATGGACTATGATGTTTGATGGGGCTGTTAACATGAATGGCCGTGGTGTTGGTGCAGTACTCATTACACCAAAAGGAGTTCACATGCCTTTCTCGGCAAAACTCACTTTCAACTGCACTAACAACGAAGCTGAATACGAAGCTTATATTATGGGTCTTGAGGAAGCCATTGACCTCAGGATCAAGACATTGACCGTATTCGGAGATTCAGCTTTGGTAGTCAATCAAACCAACGGCAAATGGTATACCCATCAGGATCATCTGGTACCTTACAGGGATTATACAAGGAGGTTATTGACTTTCTTCACAACAGTCAAGCTTGAGTATATCCCTCGGGACGAGAATCAGTTTGCAGATGCTCTTGCTACCATTTCATCCATGATCAAAGTTCAAGCGGCTAACTTTGTACCTCAGATTTCAGTGTCCAGACTTGACAGACCAGCATATGTGTTCGCAGCAGATGTTGTTAAAGACGATAAGCCTTGGTTCCATGACATTAAGTGCTTCTTAGAGGATCAAACATACCCACCTGGGGCATCTTCCAATGATAAGAAGACTTTGAGAAGGCTTGCTGGTAGTTTCTTCTTAAACACTGATGGGTCTTTATATAAAAGGAACTTTGATATGATACTCCTCAGATGTGTTGATAAGACAGAAGCAGACTTGTTGATGCACGAAGTGCACGAAGGATCCTTTGGTATCCATGCTGGAGGACATGCCATGGATAAGAAGTTGTTAAGATCGGGTTATTACTGGATTACAATGGATGCAGACTGTTGTGCCTACGCCAGAAAATGCCACAAATGCCAGATCTATGCAGATAAGGTGCATGTACCTCCCAATCCTTTGAACATCATGTCTTCACCATGGCCCTTTGCTATGTGGGGCATTGACATGATTGGCAAGATTGAGCCGACTGCTTCAAATGGCCACAGATTCATCCTGGTCGCCATTGACTATTTCACCAAGTGGGTTGAAGCAGCTTCCTATGCCAATGTCACAAGGCAAGTGGTAGCCAGATTTCTGAAAAGAGATATCATCTGTCGATATGGAGTTCCCGAGCGAATCATTACTGATAATGGTTCCAATCTAAACAATAAAATGATGGCAGAACTATGCCGGGACTTCAAGATCCAACATCACAATTCTTCTCCTTACAGGCCAAAGATGAATGGCGCTGTTGAGGCGGCAAATAAGAATATCAAGAAGATTGTGCAAAAGATGGTAGTCACCTACAAAGACTGGCACGAAATGCTACCATTTGCTTTGCATGGGTACCGCACGTCAATCAGAACATCCACTGGGGCAACGCCGTATCAACTTGTGTATGGTATGGTATGGAGGCAGTCCTACCGGTTGAAGTTGAATTACCCTCTTTACGAGTATTGATGGATGTCAAACTGAGTGAAGCAGAATGGGTTCAGGCCCGATACGAGCAACTGAGTCTGATCGAAGAGAAAAGATTGGCTGCAATCTGTCATGGGCAGTTATATCAGAAGAGAATGAAGAGAGCCTTCGATCAGAAAGTCAGGCACCGAGAGTACCAAGTGGGAGATCTTGTGCTGAAGAGAATCCTCCCTCCTCATACAGACCACAGGGGCAAATGGACTCCAAACTATGAAGGACCATTCGTGGTAAAGAAAGTTTTTTCCGGTGGAGCACTGATGCTCAGCACCATGGATGGTGAAGACTTCCCGTCCCCTGTGAATTCAGATGCAGTTAAAAAATACTTCGCATAAAATGACCCGCTGGACATAAAAACAGAATGTAAGTCCAGGCAAAAATAGGGCATCCCGGCGAGTCAAAAACAGAATAAAAGACTCGGGCAAAAATAAGGGAAAAATGAAAAATTGTACACCCGCTGAGTTGAAAAGCCGCATTGGACAGCTCAGGCAAAAATGGGTATCCCGATGGATTGAAAACCCGAAAGGGCGATCCATGCAAAATAAGGGAATAAGCGAACAACTGCATTCTGAGTTCGTCTGTATCATCTACAACTTGGTAAGCTTCAACAAGATCAAGCTTCAATCAGAATCAACATTCTTCAGAAAGCAAGATGAGAAGAACGTCAAAAGTCATACGAGTCATAGTAAAGAGGAAGCTCCTTAAAGCGTCATCAACACTGCCAGCTTTTTGTTTCTCAATTTGTAACAATCTCCTCATTTCAGGGGATATGTTCCTTTGATTGTATCTCGCCAATTCAGGGCATATGAATTAATAAAATCAGATTTTCAGTCATGTCTCATTTTGTACATTTTATTTGCAAAGAATGTCTGATGTCTCTAAAAAAAAAAAAAAAACTAATCGCATGAGTACAGATGTTTTTCTCTAAAAGAATAAAAACACATGCTTACAGGGAATGTGCTTACTCTCAAGAATGTCTAATTCCTATGACGGAATCCGGTAAGGGATACCTCGGGACCATTTGTGCGTTTCCTTATCTTTGCAGGATTGCAGGTATCCAGGGCACAACTTAGGGTATGAAAGCTTCACCCTCGGCAAGCTGGCAGATCATTATCAACTCGGTCTATCTTCCACGAGGCACTGGAAGGTGCCCATTTCCCCAGCGAAGTTGCCAAATCAATACTCACTCAATTTTAGCACCCAAAGTGCTCTCTCCCCAGCTGAGTTGCCTTTCATGGCTCCTCCCAGCTGAGTTGGCCACTTGTTACTTATCCCCATCAGAATGGGCAGGTATCATAGAAGATGCCCATATCCCCGGCTGAGTCAAGAAGTCACCGTAACAGAATTTCTAGGGAGGTCTTTCAGTGATGCCTCTCTCTCTCCCCAGCCGAGTTGTCATCTCGCCCTCAGCCGAGTACAAAAATCAGGGAATCATCTCCCCACAGAGCTCCAGCCTCTGTCCAGAAGAGCAGCGCATGAAGGATCACAACAGAGTGAAGAAAGCTTCTACAAACCCCAGCTGGGTATCTCATTTATTAGGATAGGTCTATCAGTGACCCGTATCCCCAAGCAAATATCACCTTATTAGATCTACCAATGATCTCATCCCCAGCTGGGATGTCCATTTCAAGCAGATCGGCCAGAGATCTTCGCAGCAACGGGATCCGAGCCCCGGCTCGGTGTCTTTGCACAATCATAGCATTCGCATCATATTCACCCATAAAGCGTAGCATTCCGTTTAATACGGAGCATTACGGCAAAAATCAAACATATAGCATAATCACAAGCCTTGTGAATAATGACAGTTCATCAATGTACAGAAAAATTCCCCAGAGTCCCCAGCAAAAGCAGTTGCCTCACAAATCACCAACACTAGTATATACTCTTTTGACACCCGTCCGTGTTATATCCCAGCAGAAAGCCAAAGACGTCCTCTTTGCACTCACAGACACCTATATACGCTTTCCTGACACCCGTCCGTGTCATTTCCCCAACGCAGTCGCTTATACTTTTACAACCCATGTACTTGTTAATATTATTATACTTTGACACTCGTCCGTGTCACCCTCCCCAGCAGATAAATACTCATTTATACAATACTACTCATACTACTCATACTTATACAGATACTCGTCCGTATCTTGTATATACCAGTTACATCCCCACAGATTCGACTTTGGTTCATGTTCTTTGTTAACCAGTTGGTACTCGTCCGTACCATCATCTCAGAATATGCGTCCAGTGTTTGTTTCTACATGATACTCGTCCGTATCATAGTCTTAAGGATGTTCGTCCGCATCTTTAATCCATACACCGTGTCAAACACTTGTGTCCTCTTGAATATAGATACTCGTCTGTGTCTAATATTCCCCAGAAAAGTCCTCTCAGATTCAACGCTCGTCCGTGTTCCTTGTTAACCAGTTGATACTCGTCCGTATCATCATCTCTGAACACGTGTCAGTTTGTTTCTACCTGATACTCGTCCGTATCATAGTCTTAAGGATGCTCGTCCGCATCTTTAATCTATACACAACATCTAAACACTTATACTTTCTTTGCTTGATTGTAAACACTCGTCCGTGTTTACTACGTCCCCAGTAGATCGCCAACAAAGCTTTTTTCTTTTTATCTAACACTCGTCCTGTGTTATGATAAAACCTGAGAGCAGCCGTACCCTGCTGAGTGGTCGTCCTCCACTTCTTGATGGTCGTCCTCCATCATGCTCGTCCGATGGCCGTCCCCATCGTTGATTTTTAGCAGCCGTCCCCTGCTAGGTGGTCGTCCTCCACCTCGTGATGATTTTCCTTCATCATTTTATCCAATGGCCGTCCCCATTGTTGATTTTTGGTTATCTGGCATTCGTCCTATGTCATGAGAAACCTCGAGAGCAGTCGTACCCTGCTGAGTGGTCGTCCTCCACTTCTTGATGGTCGTCCTCCATCATGCTCGTCCGATGGCCGTCCCCATCGTTGACCTTTTCTATCCGATGGCCGTCCCCATCATTGATATTTTCGGCAGCCGTACCCTGCCAGGTGGTCGTCCTCCACCTTTGATGGCCGTCCCCATCATATTTCCTTTATTCCCCAACAGAGCAGCCGTCCCCTGCTAGGTGATCGTACTTCACCTTTGATGGCCGTACCCCATCATCTGTTTATTTCATTTATTCTTCAACCCGATGGCCGTCCCCATCGTGGTCCTTTTTCCTTTTTAATCCGATGGCCGTCCCCATCGTTGGTTACTTTACCGTTGTGAACTTGATGGCCGTCCCCTTCATGTTTCATTAATTCCCAAGAGAATCTTACTTTATCTTGATGGCCGTCCCCATCATAATTTTATTTTCCCCAGCTAGTCGGCCGTCCCCGTCTTGGCTTTACCTTTTATCCCCAGCATGTCGGCCGTCCCCGTCATTGCTTTACTTTTCGGCACTTTTCTCAGCATGTCGGCCGTCCCCGTCATTGCTCTTTACCCAGCAGTCGTCCTCTGCTCGACGGTCGTCCTCCGTCGCCCACACTTTACAATATACTTTATTGTCCTTTTACAATCTATATCCCTTTTCTTCTTCATTCTGTGAGTGCAAATTTTGGACTGTCTTTGGTATTCAACCACAAGTTATCTCGCTTGCCTGTTAAGCCGCCGCTTACAACCTGCACAGCTAACTCATGTTTGAATAGGGGCAGCTGTAAACACCCCAAATTTGCCCTCACCCATTCACACCATGGCTTGTGATCACCTCATATGCATAAACACAATCATATCATCTCATATCACAATTTTGATTCACTGCATAGTTTCTAAGTCATTTGCATCTAGGGTTTGTGACCTGAGCAATCCAGGAGCTTCTTGAGCCACTCCAAAAGCCACCAATCACTTAAAAGGGATCCATATGTGTTCTTGTATCATATTCCATCCTCTCAAAGTCAAGATTTCACAAGAATCACAAGAACTAGGGTTTGAGTGGATGCAGAGCCAGGTTTGACTGCACAGTTGACCTAAAATTAGGGTTTTGGTTTCAGAGGCCATAACTCCAAATTTTTTGGTCATTCTTGTTCCTATTGGTCTCTATATGGTATAAGGAGTATGCATATCAATTTTCATGAAGAAATTCCATGGGGAAGTCATCTGATCAAGAATTGACTTTTCAGGCAAGTCAGTGTGAAATCAGGGCATCTGAGGCCCCCAATGACCCAACCAATGGGTGATCTTCATCATTTTGAGTGTATATAATCTTTATTTGATCATGGAAGAAGGTTGAAGTTCACAAAAATCAAGAATTTGGAGTTTTTGCAAATGTTGACTTTTTGGGCATAGTTGACTTTTCAAGAATGCTTCATTTTAGGTCATTTTTCAAGCCTTGATTCTTGATCCAAAAATGCTTCAAATGGAAAAACTTTGGTCATGAAAGTTGTAGATTACATCTTTCCCTTTTCAAAAAGTACAAGAACATGATCTAATTCTTCTTGGATCAAAAGTTATGGTGTGACAAAGTTGCCAAAAATCACTAATTTTCAAGATTATGCACTAAAAGGAAAACTTGCAAAATCATGTACCAAAGGCATTTGTGACTTCTAATTGATGCCTAATCCTTATACCAACATAATCCAAGCCTTAAAGTTCAGATTGAACCAAGGGAATCACATGTTTGCATGGTTTGTGAAGCAAGTTTCTTCTATGAGAACTAAAGGGAACCAAGTTGCAAAACTCATGATAACACCTCACCCACTTGCTGCCTAGCCTGCTGACCAATCCTAGCCTTTCTCCCTCACCTTGCTGCGCAGCCCACACCCTTTGTACTTGGCTGAAACATGACCCATGCCCCTCCTTACACAAAGTTGACAATTTGCAAAAAGCACCATACCAATCAATAAAGCACATGTCATGTCATCTGACCAATGAGAGAGGTTTATGTGGACAAAGAGCAAGACATTTCATACATGAAGCAAGGCTGAAACACAACACATCAACACATTTCACAAACACACCCCATTTGCATTTCTCTTCGAAACTCTCTGCTCAGCTCACAAACACTCAAGCAAACTTCACTAATCATCTCACCTTGCCCCATTGAGTAGAAACCAACAAAGAACCAGGCCTGAAACAAGCTATAACATCACTTCACCATTTTCACCCCAAACTGCAGTTTCCTTCGAAACACCTTCCACAGCTTACAAACATCCAAACAAACTCCACAAACCTTCTCCACTCATCATCTGGACCATAAGCAACCCCTCACCATTGCCTGAAACAGCCTGAATCACCATTGCCATGTTCAACTGAGCTTGAGCAGAAGTTGTTCAAACTCTTCATCCAGCCAATATAAATTTCTCCTGAGCATTCAAGCATCATCAAGAGGTCATAAGGAGTGGATTTCACCAAGAGAGGAGGTCAGAAAGTAGCTGGAGTGAAAGCTTCGAATCTCAGGTAGCTCAAGAACATTTTTTCCAGAAATCGTTTTTTAAGTTCTTAAGTTGTTCTATGTGCTTCACTGATCATCCTGATGTCATTGGTTTTGAAAATGGTTCAGAGATGAGAGTTTAATTGCTTTCTGAAACTCTGTGACCTAAAAAATGTTTTGTTCGATTCATGTTTCTGGGGAAAAATAAATGATGTTCGTGATGGGGTTTTGATTCAGGGGAGTGTGGGAATCATTTCTGTGTGTTTAGATTTCATTTAGGTTGCGTTTTGTGGATTTTGGGGATTTTCAGGTGGGGTTCCCACCGGAGAAGATGACCGGAGGTCTTCTCCGGCCACCTGAAAATCATTAGGGTTTAATCAGTGTAATTAGTGCCATTTGAATTTCGTGCGTTGGATGGCTTGACTTTGTTGACTTCCCGCGTGCATGAATGGTCCAGATTCAGTCATTTGCCCTAATCTTGTTTAATTAAGATAATCATAATTAATTAACTCAGAAGCCATCTGGACCCTCCATTCACGCGCCAGTCAACGCATTCAAACCCAGATTCAATCCCTGCCCTCCATTTGTTTGACTTTCCTTTTATTTTAATTTATTTTCATTTCTTTTTCATTTAACTTGCATAATTTATTTAAAATAGTAAAAAATGTCTAAAAATTATGAAACTTTTTCTCATGGGTTTTAATAATTTTTATGACACAAAAATATTTTTGTTTTTATTTTTATCATTAAAAAATTATTTTTAAATATTTAAAAGATTATTTTTAATTGATTAATGGAAATTAATTTATTAAAAATACTTTTAGGTATTTAAAAATCACCAAAAAAATTCATGAAATGTTCCAAGACATTTAGAAACATTGTCCAACCTTCAAACCAAATTTCTTTTTTGATCTTGATGCATTTTGAGAATTTTTCTTTGAATTAAAATCATTTTTGTGCATTATTTTGATCCTAAGTTCAAAAAATCATTTCTGCCTATCTAGGAAGAGTTGGACATTGATTCTTCTTGCATTGTTTTGTGTTTAGCATGTAGTTTTTGAGGTAAAATGGCCATGATTTGATCTTGCATTTTTCAATTGTTTGGCATTTTTCTTGTTTAGGAACCCTAAAAACCCTAATAACTTAGAAAATTCATATCTTGAGTTAGGTTAAGAGTTGAGACCTCCCCTTTGGACTTTGGTTTAGTATAGGATTAGGGGTCCTTTGTGTGGCATTTTCCATTTTTTATCCTAGGGTTTGCTTCTGTTTTTGGTTTTTGTTTGATGTTTGATTCATAAACCCTAATTTGGGCTTTCATTTGCATACCTCTTGCACTCTCTTGCATAACATGACTTGCCATGACATTTTATGCATCCATTTGGTTCATTAGACATCTTAAGACATATTAGAAGCATGTTTGATCATTGCATCATGTATTTGCCATTTTGTTTGCATTGTGCACTTCATAACTTTTCATGTATGTACATGCTTCTTAGCTTGCTTCATTTGCATTCATAATCTTGTATGATCATTTCCATGTGCTGCCTCATGTTTGTAACATGTCATAGCATCATTTTCATCATCAACATGCTTCTGGTTTTGTTTATCATCATGTCATCTCATCTCATTTGGCTTTGCATTGCATTTCTTTTCTAACATTTCAGGTGGTAAGTAATGTTGAGAAGTGAATTTGCCTTCACTTCTCATAACTTTTCTTTTCATCTCTCTTGCATCCATTGCTGCATTTTTATGTGTGTTTGAGGTTGAGCTTGCTCATTCCTTTTCTTCTTACTTTCTTTCTCCAAGTGACTTGACTTCTTGAATGAAGCAAGTCACCTTGCTTCTCTTGATCCTTTCATCTGCTTCCTGGTGGTTCCATTGAAGATTGTTCTTGCAAACCTCACAAACCTTAGGAACAACCAAGCATGACAATGATTAGGGTTTTGATTAGTCCCCTTTCTTAGTTTTACCTTTGTGTCTCTTTTGAGTCTTCTCTTCTCACCTCATAATCAGGGACTAAACCCTAAAGGCTTTAAGGCTTTGTGATTAAGCTTATGCCTGCATCCTTCTATTAGGATGGAGTGTATAACTTTAATCCTAAGTGTTAAACCCTTAATGTGTTTAAATCTCTTAATCAATTCACTTAATAAGTATCAAGACATCACACTTGTAACTTGGGCCTTACATTAGGGTTCTAATTCTTCCTTAATTGGTTAAGAAGGACTAACCCTAGTGTTAATGGACAAGTCCCCCTCAAGTTGTCTTACAAATCATAAAAATCACTTCATCATCATACCATTAAATAAAATCCACTTAATCAAAGGCTTGTTTTGTCATGAGTTTAATCCCTAATCATGGATTAAGTTGGGGAGCATTCCTCAGCTTAAACATTCTCATCTATTATCCTTCTCTTAGGATGGTGTAATGAGTCTGTTTAATCCCTGATTATGGCTTAACCTCATTACTCAACACTAAACAAAAACACCAAAAACATCTAAATAATCACAAGTAGGTTGATGATCTTAATCCTACATCAAAGGTGTTTAAGTGTGAGAATCTGACTTCACACTTAAGGTATTCTCATTACCCCTAATCAGAGGGAAGATGTGATGAGTTTACTAACCCATTGGTTTAGGCTTAAGCTCATTAACTTATGACAAACTTTCAAAAGCAATAAAAGACTGAAAACACAAAAACAAACAACAATCGTCTCCTCCGGGATTCTTTTCTCATCTCATTCACTCACAAACGAGAACTTGCTTCTTCCGTCTAATGCAAGACAGTTAGCACCTGAGCCAGACAGGTCATACACTTGAGCATAGACAAGCAAGCAGTTCACAAGTCAATTCATCTTTCAGTCTCTTTGGGTCGAACTACGGTGTTCTGACTTCCTCATTGCACGAGAGGATACGTAGGCATAACTTAACAGTTATCGAACAAAAGTCTCTGTATATTCCCCCTCCTTCCAGCATTATTATTTGAGCCTCATAGTCTTGAGCATTTCATTCCTGTTCTTACACTGACACTATATATATTACACACTTCACTTCTTCTACACTGACACCTGTACATTCTTTTCCAGCTCCTTTATACACAAATTGCACTGACACTACCCCTTTAAAACACAAATCTCTTAAGCGTGGATCCCGTCGAGTACGACGGACAATCTGGGTGCTAATACCTTCCCAGGTTGTAACCAACCCCCTTTCTCAGTCTCTCTGGTTCGCAACCGTCTTATCCATATCTTTTCTAGGTCTATGCAGCATTGCCTTTCCTCCGGGATAAAAATGCCTAGCTGGCGACTCTATTCATTCTCCAGTGAGTTCACGGCTGTGTGTTCTCATTGTTCCCTCTCGCCAACCGTTCGCGTCTGTACCTTTATCTGGGCCCTAGTCCCATTTTATCGGGAGCGACAACTTTCTTCTTCTTTCGCAAAATCTTCATCTCCAGGGGTTTCAACCTCATCACATGTCTTGATCGGAGCTCTGAACCTTCTACCCCGATTGATGAAGCCAACTAGTTTTTTGGTCTTCTTCTTTTTCTTGGCCAGGAGTGCCTTCAGCTCTTCTTGTCCCTTGGACAAGTTCAGGATCATCTCTTAGAATTGGGCATTCTGAGCTTGAAGATCCTTAATAGATTGTTTGAGAGCCATTTCTGCTGAAATAAACATCGAGAAGATGAGAAACCTATTGTGAAAACCTGTCATGCAATGATATAGTATGTAGATGTATATGCAATGTTTTCAAGGACCGTAGGATTTAATTTTTTTAAAACCAACAAAAAAAAACTCTTATTAGTAGGTTTGAAATAATATTGCCCCTTGGGCTTACAAATTAAAGAGAAAAAAACATATAAACAAAACATATGAGATTTAAGTCTCCCATGGACGCTTCCTCTTGGTGTTGAGATATGTGTTGAGATTCCGCTCCTCGAGAAGTTTCTTTGTTAGCTCTGACACTCTTTCTTGGCTAGCCCTGAATTGAGCTTCAAAGGTATCTCTTTGCTCCTTCAGTTGGATCCAGGACTTCTACATCTCTTCTAAATCAATAGGCATATCAGGATGAAGAATGGTATAAGGAACATCTCCTTCAGCAATAGGCTCAACAGTCACTGGTAGAACAGCATGATATGACATCATAAGAGTCTGACTACGAGACCGCACCCATTTGAGGTAAGGTTCCATAAGAATGGAGTACTTTGGTTCCAGAGTCTTACTATCAACCTTGTTCACTGATCAGTGAATTTTAATGCACATTCTACCATGTTTTCACTTAAGCATTTATTTAGTTTTCTTTGTTTATTTTTATATTTTAATTTGTTTTTCTAATTTACTTTATTCTTGGCTTAATTTAATTTTCGTACTTAATTTTCAGCTTTAACAGCTTTTACGGAAATTATCATAACTGGAGTTCCAGGAATCTGATTGAGGCATTCTACCAGTCGATGGAAAGATAAGAGAGAGAGCTACAACTTTCATGTTGGAGTCTAAGTCAGATTCAGAGTCATAGTTTCCAGAATCTTGTTTGAAGCTGCTGCATTAGTTTTATTTAGTTTCGGGTCATTTAGAATTGGGCATGGGTTATGTATTTAACCCAGTTGGGTTGTTGTAAATACCCCAAATTTGCCCTCACTAATTTCACACCATGGCTTGTATTCTTTCATTTTTGCATTAGCATAAGCATACCACCTCATATTGCATTTTTGTTTCACTGCATAGTTCAAATTCATCTGCATCTAGGGTTTGTGATCTGAGCAATCCAAGGATCCAACAGAGCCACTCCAAAGGCCTCCAAGTGTTCCAAGAGGGTCCATGATTGTTCTATCATCATATTATATCCCTCAGAGTTCATGGAAGTCAAGAAGTCACAAGAACTTGGAAAGCATGGAAGCAGAGCTAGGGTTTTCACTACACAAATTGCCAAAATTAGGGTTTTGGTTTCAGAGGCCTTAACTCCATTTTTTGGTCATTCTTGTTTCTAATAGTCTCAATATGTTATAAGGATCATATGTACCAATTTTGATGAAGAAATTCATTGTGGAAGTCATATGTTCACTGGGTAACTTCTTGAGCAAGTCAGAGCAAAATCAGGGCATCTGAGGCCCTCAACAATGGAACCAAAGTGATATTTTCATCAAATTGAAGTTATATGATCTTTATTTGATCATTGAAGTGCTTGGAAGTTCACAAAATTGAATAAATTTGAGCTAAACCAAAAGTTGCCAAAAATGGAAATGACTTGTAATGGAAACTTTCCATTTTGGGAAAGTTCTTCAACCTCCTCTTTCTCAACCAAAAATGCTTCAAATGAAAAATTGTTGGTCCTGAAAGTTGTAGATTAGATCATTCCCATTTCAAAAAGTACAAGAACTTGATCTAATTCTTCATATAACTCAAGATATGGCCTTGCAAAGTTGGCAAAAAATCACATAATTTTCACTTTCATACCAAAGAGGGATTTTTGCAATTTCACATGCCAAGCCATTTTATGACCTCTAATGCATCTCTAGGCATCATACAAACATAGTACAATGCATTGTGATCAGAATTGCCCAAGGAATCACTTGTTTTCATGCCTTGCATCACAAGATAATTCAAAGGGGGCAAAAATGCAAAATCTTGCAAAACCTATGAAATCTTTCCCTCCAAGCCATCCAACTGCATAATTTCAATTTTATGGCTCTCCTTGATCCAAGCTGAAGCCAGACATGCCCTTGAACAACTCCTGCCATGGCCCATACCTCAAGTACACATAATGTTGACTTTTTGCAACTTGGTCCATACCAATCAGCTGCAGCCACAACAACTCTCTAGCCAATAGAGACATGTTATGTGGACCAAAGGCAAGCCATTTCACATAACCTTGGAGCTCAGAACCATACACAAGCCAAGTTTCACAAAATCACCCTCAACCTTCATCTCTTCGAAACACACTGCACATGCATCAAACCTAAAATATTTTTCCACCATTCATCTCAAAATGACTCAAGGATCATAAACCACCCATTGCAAAGCCCTAAAAGTCAGCCAAACACAAACACGATTTTGGACCAGCTGAGTTGCTATCTCTCAAACCAATCCATATA
The DNA here is from genome assembly GCA_963966055.1 of Lathyrus aphaca. Classification (NCBI taxonomy): domain Eukaryota; kingdom Viridiplantae; phylum Streptophyta; class Magnoliopsida; order Fabales; family Fabaceae; genus Lathyrus; species Lathyrus aphaca. The sequence goes on along the minus strand of OZ014519.1, from coordinate 404,653,235 downwards.
AACTCTTACAAAGCTTCTCAACATCATCAAGGAGTTCATTGGGGTGTATTTGCACAGGAGAAGAGGTCAGAAAGCTCCAAAAGTGAAAGCTCCAGCTCAGGTATCCATGTTCAAACTTTTTTCCAGAAGCATGATTTTAAGTTCCTAGTTTGTTCTACATGTTATGCTGATCACCATGATATAATTTGTTTTGAAAATGAGTTGAAAACAAGCATGTATTTAGCTTCTGAAACTTTGCCCGTGAAACATGTTCTTGTTTGATTCTCATGATTGATGCAAAATAAATTGATTTTGAGGGTTGATTCTTGCTTAGGGTGAGTTAGGGATATGATCTGGAGCTTTAGAGCTCTTAAAATGGCCTAGGGAAGAAGATTGTGGTTTGGTTTCGCCGGAGAAGACGATCGGAACCACTGTTCCGGTCGTCTGAAACTCATTTTCCCTAATTAGGGTTAGCAGTGTGATTAGCGTAAGTTTGAATTCTGGCCCTTGATTTCAGTTTCCCGCGCGCGTTTGATGGCCAGGATTAGTCCACTTAGCATTAATTAGGATTATTTAAGTTAATTAATTAGGTTTAGCCAGTTTGAATCTGGACCATAGGATCTTGCGCCAGTCAATTCCCTCCATTTTGTTTTAAACCTCAGCCATCAGATGCGCTGACTTTCCCTTAAATTCATTTTTATTTTATTTTCTTTGCATTTTTCTTGCATATTTAATTTAAAATATCAAAACTCATCCAAAAATTTTCAAACTTTGCATTTCTAATTCAAATATTTTTCTTCATCAAAAAAAAATTTTTATTTTATTTTTTGCATTTAAAAAGAATTTTTAAAATATTTAAATGTTTATTTTAATTAATTAATGAAAATTAATTAATTAAAATACCATTTAGGTTTCTAAAAATCACCAAAAAATTCACATTGCATCTTAAGACATTTAGAAACATTGTCAAACCCTCCACACAAATTTCTTTTTGGTTTTGATCATACTTTGACATTTTCTTTGAATTTAGGGTTCATAAAATCCCCTTTTTAGAACCCTAACTTTGAAAAATATTTCCTGCCTAACCATGAAGAGTTTGATGATGATTCTTCTTGAATTGTTTTACATATAGCATTTAGTATCTAGGATATTTTTGGAATGAATTTATCTTTCATTTTCAATTTGATTTGCATTTTTCCCTTAAGAAGCACCCTAAAACCCTAGCAAACTTAGAAAAATCATAACTTTCCTTAGGTTAAGAGTTAGACCTTCTCCTTTGGGTTGTGATATCATATGGGGTTAGGGTTTGTTTGAGATCATTTGAAATTTTTTATCATGTGAATTGCTTCTGTTTTGATCATTTGCATCTCATCCTTTCATGTAACCCTAATTTTGCATCTTCATTTGCATTCATCTTGCATATGCATCCATACATGAACTTTCCATGACATTTCATGCATTCATATGTCATCTTAGACATCTTAAGACATGTTATAATCATGCTTAATCATTTCTTCATTCAGTTGCCATGATTTGCATTCATTTCCTTTCATTAAACTTCATGAACTTTCAAACTTCAAAGCATGCTTCCATTTGCATCTTATCTTTGTATGAACATTCATTGCACTTTGTATGCATTTGCATCATGTCATAGCATTATTTGCATCATGTGTTTGCTTCTGGTTTTGATCTTTGCCTTTGTATATGAATCATTCCATTTCACTTCTTTCTTTATCTTTGCCTTTGCCATGACATTTCATGCATTCATATGTCATCTTAGACATCTTAAGACATGTTAGAATCATGCTTAATCATTTCTTCATTCAGTTTCCATGATTTGCATTCATTTCCTTTCATTAAACTTCATGAACTTTCAAACTTCAAAGCATGCTTCCATTTGCATCTTATCTTTGTATGAACATTCATTGCACTTTGTATGCATTTGCATCATGTCATAGCATCATTTGCATCATGTGTTTGCTTATGGTTTTGATCTTTGCCTTTGTATATGCATCATTCCATTTCACTTCTTTATTTATGCATCTTGTGATAACATTTTCAGGTGGTAAGTTAATTTGAGAAGTGGATTTGCCTTCACTTCTCATTTCTCTTCATCTTCTTCATATGCAACTTTGCTGCATTTTTAGTTGTCTTTGAGTGGGCTTGCTCATTCATGTTCATCTCTCACTTTATTTCTCTAAGTTACCTATCTTCTTCAATGAAGTAAGTAACTTATTTCTTCTGCTTCTTCCATTGGTGGCTTCCTTGAAGATCTTTCTCAAGCCTTACAAACCATAGGAACATCCAAGCATGATAATAATTAGGGTTGTGATTAGTCCCCCTTAGCTTTTACCTTTGAGTCTTCTTTGTGTCTCTCTTCTCATCTCATCATTAGAGACTAAACCCTTAAGGCTTTAGGACTTAGGAATTAGGGTTATTCCTGCATCCTTCTCTTAGGATGGAGTGTATAACTTTAATCCTAAGTGTTAAACCCTTAATTTGTTTAAACCTCTTAATTAATCCATCTAATAATCACTAAGACATTAAATTGTAACTTGGGCCTTACATTAGGGTTCTAATTCTTCCTTTATTGGTTAAGAAGGACTAACCCTAGTGTTTAATGGACAAGTCCCCCTCAAGTTGTCTTACAAACCATAAAACTCATTTCTTAATCTCACCTCTTAATTAAAATCCATTTAATAAAGGCTTTGTTTTGTCATGAATTTAATCCCTAACCATGGATTAAGTTGAGGTAACTTCCTCAGCTTAAGTGCTCTAATCTATTATCCTTCTATTAGGATGGTGTAATGAGTTCACTAATCCTTGATTATGGCTTAAAATCATTACTTAACACTAAACAAAAACCCAAAAACATCTAAATAATCACAAGTAGGTTAATGATCTTAATCATACATCATCATAACAATTAAGTTGGGATGTTTATCTCATACTTAAAGTATTCTCATTATCCCTAATCAGGGAGGATATAATGAGTTTATAACCCTTGATTTAGGCTTAAGCTTATTAACTTATGACAAACCCCAAAAACAATAAAAGACTGAAAACACAAAAACAAACAATAATCGTCTCCTTCGGGATTCTTTTCTCATCATCTTCACTCATAAACGAGAACTTGCTTCTTCCGCCTAATGCAAGACAGTTAGCACTCGAGCCAGACGAGTCATACACTTGAGCATAGACAAGCAAGCAGTTCACAGTCAATTTATCTTTCAGTCTCTTTGAGTCGAACTACGGTGTTCTGACTTCCTCATTGCATGGAAGGATACGTAGGCATAACTTAACTGTTATCGAACAAAAGTCTCTGTGTCTTCCCCCTCCTTCAGCATTCTCTTTTGAGCCTCAGTTCCTGAGCATTCACCTTTTGCACAAACACTTGTACATTCTTTTCCAGCTTTTGCACACAGACATCACATACACTACCCCTTTTAAACACAAACTTTCAAGCGTGGATCCCGTCGGGTACGACGGACAATCTGGGTGCTAATACCTTCCCAGGTTGTACCCAACCCCCTTTCTCAGTTTCTCTGGTTCGCAACCGTCTTATCCATATCTTTCTAGGTTTATGCAGCATTACCTTTCCTTCGGGATAAAAATGCCTAGCTGGCGACTCTATTCAATTCATCTCATCTTCTCTTTCACCGACGGTTCGCGTCTGTACCCTATTGGACCAAGTGTCTTTTCGGGGGAGCGACAGTTGTAAACGGGTTTTTTAGGTTTTTCTATTTAACCTAGCAGCCGCAGCTGTTCATTAACACACTTTTTACGATTTTATTTTATTTTCCTTACGCTTGAAAGACCCGGAATGGAGAACTAATTCCAAAAGGCAAAATCTTGCTGATTACAGGTTTCATCATACTTTGAGGTTATAATAATTTTCAATCCAAATTTTATTCCTTTCAATATTATGATATGTGATCATTGTTTGCTTAATTCGATTATCATATATTAGTGTTGATTTAATTTGATTGTTGTATGATCCTTGACTGTAGTCACGTTAGCGTTTGCTTAATTCGTTATCGTGTTTGATTAAACCGTGTTTGCTTAATTCACGAGAGCTTAAATCCGTTTGCTTAATTCGGATAATAGGAACATACATCACATAAAACCAGTTGCGCTTGTCAATTAGTTTTATAATCAAATAGGAGTAGACAATCCGCTTAGGAGGTTAAAATTATAATAACCAATGATAAGTTGGAACCCAATTCAGTAGGATTAGCCGTTTTAGCTTATTTGGTAATAATTTTTATTTTTATTGATTTTTATTCAAATTAAAATCTAAACACCCATTAATCGTTACTATCGTTAGTTAATGAGATCAAGAATCCTTGCGAGACGATTCGAGTCATTGTCGTTATACTATGTTATCAAAAATTACTCGTTTTGATCTGCACATGACACACGAATCAAATTGGCGCCGTTGCCGGGGATTCTTGTTGTTATTAACCGATTTTATAGTCATATATATAGTTTGCTTGCTAGATTTTGTTTTTTGTTTTTTTGTGTTTGTTGATTTTCAGGGTTGCAACTCCGGTTGCAATATAGTGATAAGTTTTCCAGCCTTTCAGGTAATTTGGAAGCTACTGTTTCGATTTGTTCCGATTTTTTTTCCAGAAAATCAGAAATAAATCGAAGAACAATACTCTTTTAGAATAGAATTCTAAAAGATTTTGACCCTCAAAATCGCAAATTTTGCGTTTTTTATTTTATTTGATTTATTTTCTGTTTTCATATATTCAAAAAATTCTATTTTAATTTCTTTTCTTATTTTCCATTCTTTTTAAATCTGCAGTGATTTTATTTGATTCTGTGTTGAAATTTATAATCATATCATGACTGATCAAAGAACTCTGCGAGAACTGGCTACACTTGTGAATTATAATGCTTTATGTATTGAATATCCTGATGTTGTTGATGCACCTTTCGAATTGAAATTTGGTTTAACACACTTGTTACCAAGTTTTAATGGTTTTGCAGGTGAGGATTCACATAAGCATATGAATGAATTTCAGGTTGTGTACTCTGTACCTTCCGAACCTTCACTAGAGGACCTTGTCAAGCAAATTGCTGCAAATAGTCTCCAGTTTCAGCAACAAACAGATTATAGTCTTCAGGCTTTGCAAACATAGCTTGATCAACTTACCACTTCGGTGAATGCTATGCAGCAAGCTCAAGGATCAAACCAACAACCTTCGGAAGAACATTCTATTTTTCAAATAGAGTTGTCTTCTAAAACTGTTGATGATACTTGTATTAATTTGTTTGTAGCCGATTTTCCATCATTGTCTGATTTTAATGATGTTTACTTTTGTGATGTTTATACTGACACTAAAATTTGCTCTGTTTGTGCTGAAGTTGAGGTTGCCTTGCAAGTTGATATTCTTACTGCAAATGAGGTTGCAAATGAAGTTATTCACGTCAATGAAGCTCTCGACACCCCGACTTCTCGGAACAAACCATTCATCGAGAAATCTCCCTCTTTAGAGCTGAAGCCACTTCCTAATAATTTATTTGAATTTGTGCAGGAAGAGAAATCATTACAGAAACATAAGAAGGGAATTGGATGGACTTTGGTTGACACTTGTGATATTATCCCATCCATGAGTATGCATAGGATCTCAATTGAAGATGGAACAAAAGTAGTGAGGCAGCCCCTTAATCCTTTGATTCTTGAAGTTGCAGAAAAGGAGATCACTATCACCTGCACATTCAACACTTTTACTTATCGAAGATTCTTCTTTGATCCTGGAATAAAAGGCGAAGGCACTAATAAAAACTCCAAGATTAATGGATACTACCCAAAGTTACTCTATGAGATCCCTACTTTGGAAGAAGAGACTGTAGAAGAGCTCTCTTTAGGAAATGCTGCTTATGTGATCACTTATCCACCTTGACTACTCGAGTGTGTTCTTTCCTTTCTCTCCCTCTTATTTTATATTTATGTCCTTTCATTGAGGACAATGTTTGTTTTAAGTGCGGGGGAGGGAACAATTTATTTTCTTTGTTTTTGTTTTGTTTTTGTTTGTTTTGTTTTGTTTTAGAAATACTAGACTTTTTTTTTTTGAAAGTGTTAGGCTATAGATTGTTTTGAGGTTAAATTGTGGAGACTTGGGAAAAGTTCACAAGACCGGTATCGTTTTAACACCTTAAGTCTCCTGAATATGGAAATCTTTTTGAATATTTGTTATGCCATAGCCTTGAGTTCTCATCCTTTAATATCTCTTAAGTAGTTTATCTAGCAGTCAGCACCATCTAGAAATCACACACTAAATAATTAAGCTCACTACAACAAACAAGACCTTAGACAGCGCTTTTTTTAGCCTTAGACAGCGCTTTAAAGCGCTGTCTAAACCTCCGCTGCTAAAGGTTTAGACAGCACTTTTTAAAATGTGAAAAGCGCTGTCTAATCCCCCACCCTTAGACAGCGCTTTGGCCAAAAGCGCTTTAAAAGACCCTCTTAATTTAAATTTTTTAGGTACACCTTAGACAGCGCTTTTGAAAAGCGCTGTCTAAGCCCATACCTTAGACAGCGCTTTGGCCAAAAGCGCTGTCTAAGCCCCTCCTATTTTAATTTTTTTAGGTATACCTTAGACAGCGCTTTTCACAAAGCGCTGTCTAAGCCCCCCCCCCCCCCTTAGACAGCGCTTTTGCCTAAAGCGCTTTCTAATCCCCCCCTTAGACAGCGCTTTTGGCAAAAGCGCTGTCTAAGGTATACGAAATTTTTTGTAGGATTTGTTTGTAACCACATTTTTTCCAGGTTTATAAACCAGAATTGGTACCTGTTTTCAACCAGATTTTTGCAGTCAATTATCACATTTTATATATGCCATTTTGGCCTTTTTTTACCAAAATTTGGCTAACCAATTCAAACCAATTCAAACCAAATTTGCCATAAATGTATCAAAATATATACAAATTTATGTTTACATTTATAAGTCATTACATATACTACTACAAATGTACACATTAATTACACACTTTGAGCTCTATCATGTATTGACACCACTCCTCTTTGATTTCGTCCACTTGATCCTTTGTATAAGATGCACACTTGAATTCATCAAAGTACTACATAATAATATAACATATTTTGAATTAATTCCGACTATTTAATTATATAAGATATGTGTAAATATAAAAATAACTCATAAGTTAGAAATACATACATCGGTGGGAATCTCTAATCGGCCCAACATGAGAGTATCTCGCATAAACCTCAACATGAAATACCCGCAATCTATTTGATTACGTTGAAGAGGACACTACATATGAAAAAAAAATATGAATTATAAATCCTAAGTTTTATCAAGTGTAGTCATCACTAATATAATAAAAAACGCGGTAATTAAAAATATACCGCCACTTTAATCCATGAAATGGAGTTGGCGCCCCTCCTTGAGGTCTGGATAACTCGTTGGGCACGAAAAGCTTGTAGGACGCTAATAAAATAAAAATGAAGCAATTAGAACAATTCACATAAACTAAGAAAATTTTTGAACATTCTCACTTACGTGTCAATTAGGTCCTTCATAACCGGGTATGTTGTCCAATCATTTCCTAACGAGTCAAGATAATACACAATTTCTCGGATAGGATTGATTGCGAGCAACAACCAATGTCCACTGTAATGATTAGGCAAATGTTAGATGGTAACTTGGAAAATAATTATAATAGATGAATTTAGAATGAAATGCTAACCCGGTATTAAACGGTACAAAAAACAACTTCTCCGCATTTTTATTCTCCACGAGGATCCGAAGAACGTACTCCGTCACGGTATCCGGTCTACTTATCATTAAACTATAGCTGACGGTCGCGGGTGCTAAGAATCCGAATGACACGTCCAAACCATTGGGGCGCATCAATTTGTCATACAAAAACCTAATATAAAAACATCATTAACATAAAGTAAACATCATTAAAATAAGTTGTTTAATTAATAAAACAAAGTAGTCCGAATTTACCTAACATATGTATTGACAACGGTGACGCCGATTTCTTCACGACCAAAAACTTGCATGAAGTCCTCATTACCAATCATTTGTTCGTAATCAAAGCCGAAAATCCCTACCTCCATAGGTATAATCCGAGCACCTCCGGTCGGTATATCGGTCATCTCTAGAAATGTCCTGAGGCACGACCTATACTTGGTGGTAGGTTTTTTCCTAGCTACGGACTTCTTAGCACCAGAACTTTGTACCCGTGCGGAGGCGTTGCTAACCTCCTTTTTTTGTTGTGTGGAGGCATTGCTAGCCTCATTTTCTTGAACCTACATGTCATATAAATAGTTAGATCTAATTAAGAATGTAACAACTTCCATGAATATATGTCATATAATTGTATATTACCTCTTTTCTTGAAACCGTGGACTCGGTATGTCGTGGAATCGCAGTTTCTTTTGATTTGGATTGTGTGGGAGTCTATTTAACATAGGAAAATATGAAAGTACAATTTTAAGCATAAATTTTAAACTTTGAATATACCAAGGAAAGTTAACATAAGTTTTAATCATACCTCATATCCTACGCATATGAGGTTTGTCGGCCATGCAACAAACGAACCTACTGCTTCGTGCACCGTTGTTGCATCCGAATCATCGCTAGGATATGGTAATGCTGCATTCGGCTCAACTGCAATATCAACTGATACCTTCAAACATCCAGCAGGGAGCTCTCTAGTGTGGAGTAATACTCCGCTAACGTTATGCACTTTTCCCTTGCCAACCATCCGATAGTATGGTGACGACAAATACAGCTGACAATGGGAAATGCCCTAAAACCAATAATAACAAGAAATCGTTAATGTGTATATATGTCAAATACATAATTTAAGAAAATAGTTCAATTTAAGACAATTATATGTAATTACCTCTGGAATGTTCGGCTGAAAGGTACAGTTGATACTGTCTTTGTCCGAAGCATCTCTGTATACTGTTGAGGCGCTAGCCTCTCTTTCTCTCCTCAATGCATCAAGCTCAGCTTGCATGGCTTCCATTCTTGCATGAAGCTCCCGATTACTAGGAGCCTTTGCTTTTTTAATACTCAGGGAGGTCGGAGTGACTCCAAATCCCTTACCCCTCACCCGACCAGAATACTCAGGGACATCTAATGCCCGACCAAGTATGCTCCTAGTATCATCGGGAGATAAAGACTGAGATAGCTCCTCCTGAAAAATCAGATGAATATTGTACACTTGTCAAATATTTGTGTATAAAAATGTTATTCAATTAATGAAAAAATGTTATACTTACACATTTCTGGTATACTTGTAAAACTTCTTCTTGAGGAACTCCAGATTTGCCCACACGGGCTTCCTTCCACAAAACATGTGCAGGAAGAGATGATTCTGAACTTTCCTCCTTCTGCAGCTACACATTAAGTCATACAATTTGATCAGATAAAACTAATATATGATGAACAAATTTGTTATCGCAATTTATAAATACTTACCATGGATTGTTCTAACCGTCCATATCCGACACGTCCTTTTCGGTACGGATATGCGGGACTTGATGCTCTTTCCCGATTTGTAGCACTTATTCTTTGAAAAACCGGGTCTTGTCTTTTGGATTTGAACGCTTCCCATTCTTCAGCCGATATCAAACTTTCATATTTTTTGGGAAGCTCCGCATCCACAAAATTACCATCCGCATCCTTAAGGAACTTGGATGATAAAAATGTCCGAAACCCTCTTAGAAGCTTTCCGGCCAATTTCATACAAAAGCCTCTTCTTTCTTCTTCGATGTTAAAACATCGCTAAGAAAAACATAAAGATTGATAGTTAGTATCGGTAATTGAAAAAACATAATTGATTCCGTATAATTAAGGGCCAAATGATTGTACCTTTATCTCACTCCAAATTTTATCTTTGGACTCTTTCAGCTCTTTGTTTCTCCAATCATCACATGTAATGGGAATTTCATTCCTTACTAGTGCACCGATAAAACTAGTTAAGGTATGCCCATTAATGGGAATTTCATGTCCTCCCTTGCTTTAAGGCCATCCTTAGACTTGCCTTTTATATTGAGTAATGTACCGATAACACTTTCAAATACGTTTTTTTCAATATGCATAACATCGAGAAAATGTCTCACGTACAAAGACTTCCAATATGGCAATTCAAAAAATATCGACCTTTTCTTCCACCCACCTTTCACAATCTTATGTGCAAAAGGCTTGCCAAACTCAGTACGCACATCTTTCACCTTTTCAAAAACTTGTTCACCTGACAATGCGGGTGGAGCTCTACGATGTTCGGTGTCTCCATTGAATGCTTTTCTCCACCCACGGTAATGATGTTTAGAATGTAAGAATCTACGATGACCGAGAAACACATTCTTCTGGCAAAGTTCCAATCGGATCGTATCGGTTCCGTCTTCACAAACAGGACACGCACGTTGACCTTTAATGCTATACCCAGATAGATTCCCGTATGCTGGAAAATCATTAATTGTGCCAAACAACATCGCCCTCAAATTGAAACTTTCTTTCCTATATCCATCATAAACCTCCACACCGTTCTCCCACAAAATCTTTAAATCTTCGATCAGAGGTGTCAAGTATACGTCTATGTCATTACCTGGTTGTTTAGGCCCAGAGATTAACATAGATAACATCATGTACTTACGCTTCATACATAGCCACGGAGGTAGGTTATAAATCATAAGAATCACAGGCCATGTGGTATGTGAAATACTTTGAAGACCATGTGGGTTCATTCCATCAGTAGATAATGCCAATCGAAGGTTTCTTGCTTCTGATCCAAACTCAGGATAATCATTATCAATCTTCGACCACTGTGGTGAATCAACCGGATGCCGATACTTTCCATCGGTAATTCTTTCATCTGCATGCCAAGTAAGATGTCTTGCATCGGTTTCACTACGAAACATGCGCCTAAATCTCGGAATTATCGGAAAATACCATAAGACTTTTGCGGGAGATAATCTTTTCTTATATCGAGACAAACCGCATTTGGGGCACTCAGTTAACGTTGCATTTTCGTTACGAAACAAAATGCAATCGTTAGGACAAGCATGTATCTTATCATAGCTCATGCCAATAGAGCACAACATTTTTTTTGCCTCATAGGTTCAATTAGGAAGAACATTATCATCCGGTAGCATTTCTCTCATAAGGGCCAACAACTCTGTGAAACTTTTATCCGACCATCCATTGCCCGCCTTTAAGTTGTACAACTTTAATACCGCAGAAAGTCTTGAGAATTTAGTGCAACCTTTGTACAACGGTTTCTCTGCATCGCTTACCATCCTCTCAAACATTTCAGGACAATCATGAAGATCTTCTTCCAGTTCTTCTACAATCTCTTCAACTCGATCACAATCATATGTTTCCGTGTCTTTGTCGTATGAAGCATAGGTCGTATTTCTTTTTCCACTCGATTCAACATTCCCGTTAATTTTCTCACCATGAAATATCCAACACTGATAACTTTGATCAATTCCATGCCTCAGCAAATGCGATTTCAATCCATGTGCGTCAACCTTACCAATATAACAACAACGCAAGCAAGGACAATGCATTCGTCTGGGGTTTTCAGCGTGTTGAACAACATACTTAACGAATTCCGCAACCCCACTCTCGTACTCTTTGGTCATTCGATCGGCACAGATCCATGTTTTATCCATGGTTTTCCTACTTAAAAAACATATACATAACCAATGTTAATATAAACTTCAATGACGTATCCGATACGCCAATATACCAACTTTAATTACCTCATCACTTTCATTTTTTATATTACAAGAATCAAACTTTTTCTATTACAATATACCTATAACTATACCTATAACTATATAAGAGTTCGTTCAATCATTTTATGGGAGAAATCTAAAGGAAACTTAAAAGAATAATCGAAATTAAATTCAAAGCAATAAGTGATTTGAAAGTAAAGACTTATTTATAAAATGGAGCACATATACGTACATTATGACTCTTTTCTAACAAACACAAAGATACTTTGAGACAAATTTATGTATGATTGCGAACCTTTAAAACTATTAGTGAACACTACTTATATATTAATTGCCCCAAAATGCTATATTTCAACTATCCTTTTAATAAGAAAGGAGAAAAGTGTCATTTTTGAAATTATTTTTGACACTGTTCTAACTCTTTTGCCGACATCAGTGTCATCGTTACAACTTTAATGCAAATTTTCATTTTCCAAAAGATCTTTTTAGAAATTCATCATTAATCTCACTTTCTAGGAAATCATGGGTTTGCACGACTTCACTAATTCCTTAACTACTATGAACTTTCCCCCTCCATGAGAAATGAAACATTTCACTTCAAATATGTGTCTACCATGTGTCAGTCATTGAAAAGATAAATATCTATATAAATACTTCATTTGCATCCTCTTTCAATCTTCCTCACTTTTGCTTCAACATTTTACACACACAAAGAACACTCTCTCAGAACAAGCTTTTCCAACTATGATAAGTGGTAACAAAAAGCATGCTAAATCAACCACAACCAGAACCAGAACCAGAACAAAAAGCATGCTAAAACAGGGAAATGAACAATTCCTAATAAAATCAAAACTGAAACACATACCGTAATGAGATTCTTCAACAACTTTCAGAAATGACCGATTAAACTATTGCAATGCCTGAAATCCAGACTGAAATCCGAAAACAGAAATGACTTCAATGACGTGAACGAAGAACATGAGTGAATGAATGAAAACGTGAATGAATGAAAACGTGAATGACATACCGCGATGAAGACAGGAGAACGATTCAAACAAGTTTCAGTGACTTCAATGACGACAAAGTTCTTCTGGAAACGTTCGATGTTAGGGTTCGTCTGGAAACGTTCGCAGGAGGGAAAACGAAAAGAACAGAGAATGAAAATAGAAGTATGAAATTTAATTTTAATTAGACCTTAGACAGCGCTTTTGGTTAAAGCGCTTTCTAAGGTATCCCTTAGACAGCGCTTTCCAAAAGCGCTTTCTAAACCCCCCCCTTAGACAGCGCTTTTGGTTTTATTTTTTTTTGTAATTTAAAAACTTTAAACAGCGCTTTATCAAAAGCGCTGACTAAGGTAAATATATAAAAGCGCTTTCTAGAAGCGCTGTCTAAGGGGGGGTCTTAGACAGCGCTTTTTGAAAGCGCTGTCTAAGACCCCCCCTTAGACAGCGCTTTCATTATTTTTTTGGACCATTTTCCGTGTTTAATTTTAATTTTAACCTTAGACAGCGCTTTCTCTTAAAAGCGCTGTCTAAGATGCGCTGTTAAAAAGCATTTTTGGCGTAGTGGCTGATGCAAATAAGTGAATGATCGTGTGCTTAAAAAGAAATCTGAATAGGAATCCTCCTTTTAAGTTAGATGACCCTCACCCGGTCATTTAGCCTAACGGATGAGAAACCTTTAAAAAAATTAAAAAAAAATTGTTGTTACTAAAGTAACTTTAAAATATTGTCGAGTATGGATCATAATCACTAACAGGCTTATTTACCACGTGTATGAATAAATAACGGGCTTAATGTGATTGCACTAGAAATAAAGAGAGCAAAAGGGAGGATGAGTAAGTTAGACTTAGGCATAATAACATGATTCGAAATGGTTTGTATATGATGGAGGCTTATGACCGCACAATTGCGGATTTGTGTTCTTACGATATCCTTAATGTGTAAGATTAGTACCTATCTGTAAACACCCCAAATTTGCCCTCACCCATTCACACCATGGCTTGTCATCATCCTCATATGCATAAACACAATCATATCATCTCATATCTCATTTTTGATTCACTGCATTGGTTCTGAGTCATTTGCATCTAGGGTTTGTGATCTGAGCAACCTCAGGGCATCTTGAGCCACTCCAAAGGCCACTAATCAACTCAAAGGGGTCCATGTGTGTTCTTATGTCATATTCCATCTCCTCAAAGCCAAAATTGCAGAGGAATCACAAGAACTAGGGTTTGAGTGGATGCAGGGCCAGGATGAACTGCACAGTTGACCTAAAATTAGGGTTTTGGTTTCAGAGGCCATAACTCCAATTTTTTTTGGTCATTCTTGTTTCCATTGGTCTCTATATGGTATAGGGAGTATGCATATCAATTTTCATGAAGAAATTCCATGGGGAAGTCATCTGATCAAAGGTTGACTTTTCAGACAAGTCAGTGCAAAATCAGGGCATCTGAGGCCCCCAATGACCCAACCAATGGTTGATCTTCATCATTTTGAGTGTATATGATCTTTATTTGATCATGGAAGAAGGTTGAAGTTCATAAAAATCAAGAATTTAGGGTTTTTGCAAATGTTGACTTTTTGGGCATAGTTGACTTTTCAAGAATGCATCATTTTAGGTCATTTTTCAAGCTTTGATTCTTGATCCAAAAAGGCTTCAAATGGAAAAACTTTGGTCATGAAAGTTGTAGATCTCATTTTTCCCTTTTCAAAAAGTACAAGAACATGATCAAACTCTTCTTGGATCAAAAGTTATGGCAATGCAAAGTTGGCTAAAATCATTAATTTTCAAGGCATGCTTCAAATGGAAATTTTGCAAAGTCATGAACCAATGCATTATGTGACTTCTAATTCACTATAAACCAGCACACAAACATCATGTAAGTCCTAAAATTCAGAATGAACTAGGCATTGCTCAAGTTTCATGACTTTTGGAACAAGAAATCACATGTGAACCAAAGTTACAACAACTTGCAAAAGCACTCATAACATTTCACCAACTTGCTGCCTTGAATGCTGGACCAAGCCTAGCCTTTCCCTTCACTTTGCTGCGCCAGAACCAGCCCATGTACTTGCCTAGCACCTCACCATACTTGCCTTACACAAAAGTTGACCTTTTTGCAAAAGTAAACTTACCTATCACCACAGGCCATGTCACATCCTCTGGCCACTTGGATTAAAATAACATATCATTTTGCAAGCCATTCCATATACTAAGCAAGCCTGAAACCATTCATACCATGACATTCACAAAAACACACCACATTGCATTTTGCTTCGAATCCCTCTGCCCAGCCACAAAATATCCCAACCATTTCCATACTTGAAATCACCATGATCCATTGAGTAGAAAGCACCAAGAGCCAGGCTTGATCTGAGCAAGAATACCCCATTGCCATTCTTCACCTCAGCCTGCATTTTCCATCGAATCTCCTTCCACAAACCTCAAACACAAGAACAAACTCCACCAACAATCTCCACTCACCTCACTGACTAGAAACCACCCTTTGTTTTGGCCTGAAACACCCTATATCTCAAATACGATTTTCATCCTCCCTTGGTCAGAGCTGCTGCAAACTCACTCAGGAGGTTGTTTAAACTCCAACTAAGCATCCAAAGCTTCAAAGGTGGACCATTGGGACCAGATTGAGCCAAAGAATCATCCAAAGAGCTCCTGAATCAAGAGCTCCATCTCAGGTGACACCATGAACTTTTTTCCCAGAACTCATTTTTCTTGTTAAAATCTTGTTGTGCATGTTACACTGATCATTGGGATCTCCTTACTTTTGAAAATAAGCCAGAAATGAGCATGTAATGGTCTTCTGAAAGTTTGACCTAGAATTTTATTTGCTTCGATTCTTGTTTGTGTGTGAGTTTAAACATGATTTGAGGATGGATTCGTGCTTAGGATAGTTGGTAGATGGATTCTGGAGACTTAGGGCTTCTGATTTGGCCTAGGGAGAGAGATTGATTTTGGGGATGGCCGGAGAAGACGACCGGAACACTGTTCCGGTCGCCTGAATGTCATTAGGGCACAATTAGGGTTTAATCAGGGTGATTAGCAAGTTTGAATTTGAGCCGTGAGATGTGGCGGGGAGTCAATGCGCGCGCTGGCCAGTTTAAATCTCAACCCTAGGATTTGATTACTTCTCATTAATTCAGTTTTAATTCATTTATTTTCTTTTCTTTTTCTTTTGTTTTGCATAATTATTTAAAAATAGCAAAAAATACATAAAAATTATGAAACTTTTTCCTAAAAGTTTTATTAATTTTTATGACACAAAAACATTTTTATTTTATTTTTTATCTTCAAAAAAGTATTTTTAAATATTTAAAAGATTATTTTTAATTGATTAATGGGAATTAATTAATTAAAAATACTTTTAGGTATTTAAAAATTACAAAAAAATTCATGAAATGTTCTAAGACATTTAGAAACATTGTCCAACCTTCAAACCAAATTTCGTTTTTGATCTTGATGCATTTTAAGAATTTTTCATTGAATTAAATCATTTTTTATGCATTAATTTGATCTTAAATTCAAAAATTCATTTCTGCCTATCTAGGAAGAGTTGGACATTGGTTCTTTTTGCTTTGTTTTGTGTTTGGCATGTAGTTTCTAGGGTTAAATGGTCATAATTTGATCTTGCATTTTCCAATTGTTTGGCATTTCTTTTGTTAAGAACCCTAAAAAACCCTAATAACTTAGAAAATTCATATCTTGAGATTGGTTAAGAGTTGAGAGTTCCCCTTTGGGCAGTGGTTTAGTATAGGTTTAGGGTTTCTTTGGTTGGCCTTTTCCATTTTTTTATCTTAGGGTTTGCTTCTGTTTTGGGTTTTTGTTTGATGTTTGATTCATAAACCCTAATTTGGGATTTCCCTTGCATCCTTCTTGCATTTCCTTGCATAACATGACTTGTCTTTGCATTTTGTGCATTCTTGTGATTCATTTGACATCTCAAGACATATAGAAAGCATGTTTGATCATTGCATTACATATTTTCCATGTCATTTGTCTTGTATGCTTCATAACTTTTCATGTTCATTCATGCTCCTTAGCTTGCATCATTTGCATTCATGATCTTGTATGAACATCCCCATCCCTTGCCTCATGTTTGCAGCCCCTCATGGCACCATTTTCATCATCAACATGCTTCTGGTTTGGTCTAGCATCATGTCATTTCATTTAGCATTGCATTGCATCTTTTTTCTAACATTTCAGGTGGTAAGTAAACTTGAGAAGTGAATTTGCCTTCACTTCTCATAACTTTTCTTCTCATCTCTCTTGCATACATTGCTGCATTCCTATATGTGTTTGAGATTGAGCTTGCTCATTCTTGTTCTTCCCACTTTCTTTCTTCAAGTAACTTGACTTCTTGAATGAAGCAAGTCACTTTGCTTCTCTTGGTCTTGTTCATCTGCTTCCTGGTGGCTCCTTTGAAGATTGTTCCTGAAAACCTCACAAACCTTAGGAACAACCAAGCATGACAATGAATTAGGGTTTTGATTAGTCTCCCCCATAGTCTTTACCTTTGTGTCTCTCTTGAGTCTTCTCTTCTCACCTCATAATCAGGGACCAAACCCTAAAGGCTTTAAGACTTTGTGATTAAGCTTATGCCTGCATCCTTCTTTTAGGATGGAGTGTATAACTTTAATCCTAAGTGTTAAACCCTTAATGTGTTTAAATCTCTTAATCAATCCACATAATAATCATCAAGACATCACACTTGTAACTTGGGCCTTGCATTAGGGTTCTAATTCTTCCTTAAGTGGTTAAGAAGGACTAACCCTAGTGTTAATGGACAAGTCCCCCTCAAGTTGTCTTACAAATCATAAAACTCACCTCATCACCATATCATTAAGTAAAATCCACTTAATCAAAGGCTTGTTTTGTCATGGGTTTAATCCCTAATCATGGATTAAGTTGAGGAGCTTTCCTCAGCTTAAACATTCTCATCTATCATCCTTCTTTTAGGATGGTGTAATGAGTCTGTTTAATCCCTAATTACGGCTTAACCTCATTACTTAACACTAAACAAAAAACCCAAAAACATCTAAATAATCACAAGTAGGTTAATGATCTTAATCCTACACCAAAGGTGATTAAGTGTGAGAATCTGACTTCACACTTAAGGTATTCTCATTACCCCTAATCAGAGGGAAGATGTGATGAGTTTACTAACCCATTGGTTTAGGCTTAAGCTCATTAACTTTTGACACATTCTCAAAAGCAATAAAAGGCTGAAAACACAAAAACAAACAGTAATCGTCTCCTTCGGGATTCTTTTCTCATCACCTTCACTCACAAACGAGAACTTGCTTCTTCCGTCTTATGCAAGACAGTTTGCATCTGTGCCAGACAGATCATACACTTGAGCATAGGCAAGTAAGCAGTTCACAAGTCAATTCATCTTTCAGTCTCTTTGGGTCGAACTACGGTGTTCTGACTTCCTCATTGCACGAGAGGATACGTAGGCATAACTTAACGGTTATCGAACAAAAGTCTCTGTACATTCCCCCTCTTCTAGCCTTATTCTTTAGCCTCATGATCTTGAGCATCTTATTCCAGTTCTCACACTGACACTGTATATATCACACTTCACTCCTTTTACACTGACACCTGTACATTCTTTTCCAGCTATTTTATACACAAATTGCACTGACACTATCCCTTTAAAACACAAATCTTTTAAGCGTGGATCCCGTCGAGTACGACGGACAATCTGGGTGCTAATACCTTCCCAGGTTGTAACCAACCCCCTTTCTCAGTCTCTCTGGTTCGCAACCGTCTTATCCATATCTTTCTAGGTCTATGCAGCATTGCCTTTCCCCCGGGATAAAAATGCCTAGCTGGCGACTCTATTCATCTCCAGTGAGTTCACGGCTGTGTGTTCTCATTGCTCCTCTCGCCGACCGTTCGCGTCTGTACCCTTATCTGACCCTGGTGTCACTTATCGGGAGCGACAGCTTGGCGACTCTGCTGGGGACCCTTATACTGCAACCAGGGCTTCTGGTTCTTTTTGTGGGTTCCTCCTAGCGCTTGTTTGATTTGTGTTTACTGGGGTGTTATGTGCTTGTATTTATTTCTGTTTATGGCTTTATGTACAGTTACTTTACTGCTTTCTTTATTGCATTTATTTATGTCATACTGTCATTGCTGCTGGCTGGATCTGGTTGTTTGCCTTGGTGGGTGGGTGATTCATTGAGAGTTAAGGTCCTATACCTAGGACCTGAGTGACACCTAGGCTAGAGTGAATCATATTCTTTCCCATTCCATTTCGGTCTGGTGCGGGAATATGAAACACGGTTCAGATGTGGGTTTCTTCTTGAGAACTCTGTGTTGCAGATTTCCTGCAATGCTAGGGCTATCTGGGAAGCCTGCTAAGTCTGGATGACCTTTTAGTATTGACCTTCAGAAACTGAGGTGAATTAGAGGAGGAATTGTTATGGTTATTGTAAACACTGTACCTCCGGGTTAGAAGTGTTTACACTTCTCATAACTGATCCAAGTCTGAGGATCCTTGTTTTAGAGCACCACCTGTGAGGGGGTTGGGCTGTTTACAGGTTTGCAGGTACCTTGGCCTCAGAATACCCTGTTACTTTGACTTTGTTAAGAATACTCCATGTTGGATAGTTCTTGTGATTCTAAAACCCTGGACATGTGGCTCTTTATTTGAGTCCCCCACCTTGGTTACTGGATTTATAGACCTCCATCTGGAATTCTTGAACACACATGGATCTATATCAAGGCAGTTAATCAGATCCAGCTCAGTCACAGACCCTTGCATTTCATTTGCATACATACCCATTGCATCATTTTAACATTTGCTTATTTGTGTTTCAGGGTATCCACCTTTATCTGGTTTTGGTTTTGACCCCATCTGCAGTTTTGACCTGTCTTCACCAGCATCTGCTTCAGTTACCAGCTGTCTGCTTCAGTTATCACCAGCACCAGCCAATCAGTGGCTCATTCTTTCAGCATTGTCACCAGCACTCTACTCAGTCTTCAGCATCATGGCTCCAAAGAAAAGCAACATCACCTATCATTTCTTCCAACCAGACTTATCGGACATCAGGAGGATCCAAACCCTGATCACTCCAGATCACATACCCTTGTTCAGGGAGAGTTATGGAGATATACTGGACATGGTTATGGATCTGGACCCTTCACAGAGGAGCCTCATCCACACCTGCATTCAGTTTTATGATCCTCCACTGAGATGTTTTACTTTTCAAGACTTTCAGTTAGGCCCCTTATTGGAAGAGTACTCCTCATTAGCTGGCATGCCTGTCAGGAGAGAAATTCCTTTCAACCCTGAGATGGTCTTTCCTGCTAATGGAGAAGTAGCAAAAGCTTTGCATCTGGAACTTGTTTTGGTTGAGCAGCATATGACCTCTAAAGCTGGGATCCCTGGTTTTCATCTGGACTTCTTAATTTCTCAAGCTACCTTGAAGGCTTCTCTAGGAGAATGGAAAGCTGTTTGTGCCCTGCTGGCCTTGTGCATATATGGAATTGTGTTGTTTGCAGATGAGCCTCGATTCATCAGCAAGAATGCAATCCATTTGTTCATCCTGAAGAACCCAGTGCCAACTTTGCTAGGAGATCTCTATTATTCAGTGCACCAGAAGAATGAGAAGCAGAGGGGAAGGCTAGTGAGGTGTTGTGCTCCATTATTCCATGCCTGGCTTCTTAAGCATCTACCCAGGACAGATGCATTCCTAAATCCTCATCAGCAAAGCAACTGGGCTAAGAGGCTCACTACCCTAACTTCAGCAGATATCAGATGGTGTACTCAAAGCACCAAGGGTAGAGATATCATCACAAGCTGTGGGCACTTTCCCAATGTGCCTTTAATAGGGGTCAAGGGAAGTATCAATTACAACCCTCTGCTGTTCAGGAGGCAATTAGGCTATGCACTGGTTCATACTCCTAGGGAACAAGACTTGGTGGAGACCCTCTACTGCGAGAACAAGATTAGACTGGCAACTGTTAGGCAGGCTGCCTGGGCCTGGGATCATGTTCAAACCAAGGGGATCACTATTCTGGGGAAGTGCAATAATGTGGAATCAGTCCAATATTATGAGTGGTCCCATGCTAGGGCCCAATTCTCTGGAATGCCCTTCACCATAGAAGACATGCCTGAGTCATCTTCAGCACCACCCCCTGCCACTATCAGTTTGGAGGAGTTTGAAAGCTTGAAGGAAAGAAATGAGAAGCTAACCCAGGCTTTGCAGAAGACCCTCCGGGAGAGGAGTGAAGGTATGAGGGAGATTGAGAGATTGGAGAAGTTGAGAGTAGAGCATCTGGCTAAGATTGAAAAGTCTGGGGATTATATCAATAAGTCTAAGGCTGGTGAGCAGATTCTGAAGAACGCTTGCAAAGAAGCCCAGTTCCAAAGAGCAAGTACAGACTTGTATTTGAAAGAGAGTCAGGCCAGGTGGGTCCGGATCACTGAGGCCCGTACTCTAGAAGACAAGAGAGTTCAGGACAAGATGGAGCAGATGGAAAAAGCCCTGGCAGCGGCCCAGAAGGAAATATCAGAGCTAAAAATCAGAACTGGAGTGAAGAGGTCTAAAGACCAAAGTCAGAACAAGAAATTGACTGCAGCTGTTACAACAAGAAACCTTCTCATCAGGAATCTCACGGAACATCCGGCTGATCCTGTGACCGAAGCACTTCTTAAGGAAGTTCGTGAGGATGAGTTTGGCCTTGGAATTTGATCATTTGCTTGTTTTTATTCCTATTCCATGTACTTTTGTTTTTGTGATGTATTTTGACCCCTTAGAGGGCTGGTGTTGTAAAAAGAACAAATTGTATTATTTCACCTTCTGTAATATATTTGTGTTAGTTTCCATCTGAGTTCACTTCGAAAGCAACTTCAACAGCAGCATCTTCAGGGGTCTGGAAGGGTCAAAACTGAAGGCCAAACCGGATACCTTGAGAGCAAATAAGCATAACTGCATTGCATGCTAACCTTTTATTTGTTTTGTAGGGTTTTGCTTTGTTGATACTAACCTCTGTTGTGATATTCAGGAATTATTGCTCGCCGCCGGGTATTTCCCCTCAACAGGCCACACAGGTACCCAACTAGAAACAACCTTCCGGGAATTCAGATGGATCAGATGCAGCAGGACCTTACAGAGGTCAGAAACCAGATGGCAAACGAAAGATTGGAGATGAGAACCCAGATAACACAATTCATGGAAGTAATGAACAATTTAGCTCAAAGCCAGGAGAGGCTCAGAGCTTTGGTAGAAGGGAGGAATCAAGATGAGCCCCATGTGGGGACTGCCGGCACAAGTAACAATGAACGGGTGCAACCCCATGTTAACCCTCCTGTGTTTGGCCCACATCTACATCCTGAGATTAACATTCCTGCAAATGTTCAAGGGACATCCACTGCAGCCAGGGTACTTCAAGAAGACCCTCAGGAGGACCAATTTACAGTAATGGGTGCTGGAGAGGAAACTTATGATAGACGGTTGGAAGAAATAGCTGAGAAGTTGAGGTCCTTAGAATCTCAAAATTCTTTGGGTTTCGACGTCATGGACATGGGTTTGGTAGACGGGGTCAGGATCCCCCATAAGTTCAAGCCACCTTGTTTCGAAAAGTACAATGGGACTTCATGCCCCCGGACTCATCTACAATCATTTCTGGGAAGGCTGAAGGCCTATACAATGGATGAGAAATTGTGGATGTTCTATTTTGAAGATAGCTTGACTGGAGCTTCGAGGGAGTGGTATTCCCATCTGACAAGAGCAACAATTAGATGCTGGAAGGACCTGGCAGAGGCCTTCATCCGACAGTATCAATACAACTTAGACATGGCGCCCAACAGGACTCTCCTAATGGGAATGTCACAGTCGTCAAGGGAAAGTTTCCGAGAATATGCCCAAAGGTGGAGGCAGCTGGCTGCTGCTGTTCAACCACCTATGTCTGAGCGGGAAATGGCAGATATGTTCATGAACACCCTTCAGGGAACATATATTGACAGGTTGGCAGCTTTCTCTTCCACTAGCTTTGCAGATGTTGTCATAGCTGGGGAGAGAATTGAAAGCTTGTTGAAAATGGGAAAGATCTCAGACAGTGGTGCAAGCTCGTCCAGTAGTACAAGAAAGCCTTTTGTAGGCCCGAGAAGAACTGGCGAGACCAATGCCATCCATTCAAACAGGGGCAGGCCCCAGTATGTTCAGAGGTCAATAGCAGCAGTCACCATTCCTGCTCCAGCTCATCCACAGCCAGTCTATCAACCTCCTCAACAAAACTTCCAACAACAACCTCAGTATCATCAGAATCAATACCCTCCAAGAAACTTCAACAACAACAACAACAACAATCAACAGAGGCCATTCCAACAAAGGCCCTCTCAAGCTAACAGAGTGATCGACCCGATCCCAATGCCGTATGCTGCCTTGCTGCCACAGCTTCTGAAACTCAACCTAGTTGAGCTAAGAACGTTGGCACCTCCGGATCCCAACAGTCTACCAAGGAACTATGACTCTAATGCTAGGTGTGCTTTTCATTCGAACGCACCTGGTCACAGTACAGAAAAATGCAGGGCTCTGCATATGAAGGTACAAGACTTGGTAGACTCCAAGGCTCTGAATTTTGCACCGCCGCCCAATGTCAATAAAAACCCAATGCCAAACCATGGTGCTCCCCGAATTAACGCTATTGAAGAAGACAGACCGTCTTATTTAATAACCAGTGTGGATCAGATCAGGACACCATTGGTGGAAATCAAAGCTCAACTCCGTGAAAGCCAAATATTTCCGGGATGTGAACTAGGGTGTCCCTATTGCAATATTTCATGGAATGGGTGTGAGGACCTGAGGAATGGCATTGACAACCTTATTCAGAGTGGCCTGCTACAGATCACTACATCATTCCCGACAAATCCGGCAACTTCATCAGCAACGGTTTCAGACCCTCCTACAACTGCAGCAACTTTTGTTCCCGACAATTCACCAGCAACATCAACAAGTACTTCGTCTGTCCTCCCAAATGATCAGTTTTCAACAGTTTCTCCTGCTACAACTTCAGCTTCATTCCATTTCGAATCTCCATCAACAACAACAACAGTCCTTCCAACAATACCTCCTACAACACCAGCAATCAATCATGAAGATGTCTCTACTGTTACCATATTCTACGATCCTGAAAATAATTCCGCCTACCATTCAGAAGGTGTTGCTCCCGTTAGAGCACCAGTTACAATCTTTTATGATCCACAAACAATTACAGTCCCTTCAGCAGCGGCAATCAGTCCAGTCACTGTCACGGTGCCTGGACCAGTACCATATGAAAGCAATAGGGCCATCCCTTGGCACTATGGCTCTGACGTGTACTGTGAAGGGAAAAGAATCACTCTTGAAACATCAGCACCTGCACCACAAGTAGATAACGTGGGGGGAGGCGGAGGCTTCACTCGAAGCGGACGTCTCTTTGCTTCACAAGTTCAAAGACCCACTACCGAAGCAGAAGCTGCTGCCAAGGCAAAAGGAAAAGGCCCGGTGCAGGAAGATCCAGTTGCCAAAGAAACCCTGAAGACTCCATTTGATCAGGAAGTTGATGAGTTTATGCGAATCATCAAAAAGAGTGATTATAAAGTTGTGGATCAGCTTCACCAGACGCCATCCAAAATCTCCATCCTCTCACTGCTTATGTGCTCCGAAGCCCATCGGAATGCACTACTTAAAGTCTTGCACGCAGCTTACGTGCCTGAGGAGATTACTGTCAACCAATTGGAAACCGTGGTTGGAAATGTTACTGCTAGCAATGGGCTAGGGTTTACCAATTCTGACCTGACAGTGGATGGCCGCAACCACAACAAAGCCTTGCACATAACCATGGAATGCAAAGGAGCTGTCCTTTCTCATGTGCTGGTGGACACAGGTTCTTCCCTGAATGTTTTACCAAAGAAGGCTCTGGTGAAGTTAGAATATGATGGATTGGCATTGAGACCCAGCAACCTGGTGGTGAGAGCCTTTGATGGTTCGAAGAGATCGGTTCTGGGAGAGATCGAGCTGCCCGTGACAATTGGCCCGCAGACCTTTAAAACTATCTTTTATGTGATGGACATTCAGCCCGCCTACAGCTGTTTGTTGGGTAGACCCTGGATTCACGCCGCCGGCGCAATAACGTCTACCCTTCACCAAAAGTTAAAATTTGAGTGGGAAGGTCAAGTTGTCACAATCTGCGGGGAGGAGGATATTTTCGTTAGCCATCTGGCTACGTATAAGTACATTGAGATGGATGGGGAGATCCATGAAACAATGAGCAAAGGTTTTGAAGCCTTGAATGTCAATGAAGCATCTGCTGTGTCAGGGATCTCCATGTCGTCTTACCAGCAAGCCCGGAAGGTTGTTGAGGAAGGAACTGCCCTAGGCTGGGGCAAAGTTTTAGCTGTGGAGGAGAAGAAAGACAAATTTGGGTTGGGTTACAGACCAACTCAACATCAAGCAAGGGCTGCTGGAGAGCCAGGTTTTGTCAGTGGGGGAATGCTTACCCCTGATGCTATCAACTGTCTGGAAGACGAGCTGGAAGAGGAGCGCAATCTGGAGAATTGGATTCGTCCAAAGATCCCGGGGAGCAGTGTCTCGAACTGGTCTTCCCAGGAAATTATAAGAGTTACTCATGCAGAGTAATTATTATTTCCTGTATTTTTATAGCATGCATCAAAGTCTTGCATCTTGCCCAAGATGACAAGACTCATTTTGTAATCAGGGCCATCTGTACTTTTGTGCAAACAAGATTAAATTAATGAAATATCAGACATCTTTTTGCAAACGAGTCTTTTCTTTTCTGCTCACTGTTTTTCCATTTTTCTTTTTGTACAAAAATAAATGGCGGTGTTTTCAAAATGATAACTTCATTTCACTTTTTTCTAAGGCAAGATTAAAATCAATCACTAAAATAAACAAACTGAACCCTTGCAGAGAGTGCCTTCCTGACAGCACCGACAACAGCACGGCTATGACATCGTATGACTTTGACAATCCAATCAATCAAGCCGATGAAGGGGTTGAAGAAGAATATGAGCTTCCTGAAGAGCTAGCCAGGTTGTTGAGACAGGAGGAGAAGGTCATTACTCCTCACCAGGAGGAGATTGAAGTGATTAACCTTGGTACGGAGGAAGACGTGAAAGAGGTTAAAATCGGGGCCTGCCTGCAAGACTCAGTGAAGAGACAACTGATAGATCTGCTTCAAGAGTATGTTGATGTGTTTGCTTGGTCGTATCAAAATATGCCAGGGTTGGATACCGACATTGTTGTGCACAAGCTGCCTTTAAGAGAAGAATGCCCACCAGTTAAACAGAAACTGCGCCGAACTCGTCCAGATATGGCTATGAAAATCAAGGAGGAGGTACAAAAGCAATGGGACGCCGGGTTCCTTGCTGTGACTAGCTATCCGCCGTGGGTTGCTAACATAGTACCTGTGCCTAAGAAAGACGGCAAAGTAAGAATGTGTGTTGACTACCGGGATCTGAACAGAGCCAGCCCGAAAGATGATTTCCCTCTACCTCACATCGATGTATTGGTGGATAATACGGCTCAGTTCTCGGTATTCTCCTTCATGGACGGATTTTCAGGATACAACCAGATCAAGATGGCACCTGAAGACATGGAGAAGACAACATTCATTACACCTTGGGGCACGTTCTGCTACAAGGTAATGCCATTTGGGCTCAAGAATGCTGGTGCAACATATCAACGGGCTATGGTGACATTATTCCACGATATGATCCATAAAGAGATAGAATGTTATGTGGATGACATGATCGCCAAGTCCCTTACTGAAGAAGACCACCTGGTAAATCTGCTAAAGTTGTTCAAGCGTCTGAGGAAGTACCAACTGAAGTTAAACCCCAACAAATGCACATTCGGGGTGCGATCCGGTAAGCTGCTGGGATTTATTGTGAGTGAGAAAGGGATTGAAGTTGACCCTGATAAAGTCAAAGCCATCCAAGAGATGCCTGCACCAAAGACAGAGAAGGAAGTTCGAGGGTTCTTAGGTAGATTGAATTACATCTCGCGGTTCATATCTCACCTTACAGCAACCTGTGAACCTTTGTTCAAGCTGTTAAGAAAAGAACAAACGGTCAGGTGGAACGAAGATTGCCAGAAAGCTTTTGACAAGATCAAGGAATATTTACAAGAACCTCCAATCCTCATGCCGCCAGTTGAAGGAAGACCTCTGATTATGTACTTGACAGTGTTAGAAGAGTCGATGGGGTGTGTGCTGGGCCAGCATGACGAGTCTGGTCGAAAAGAGTATGCAATATACTACCTAAGCAAAAAGTTTACCGACTGTGAACAACGTTATTCACTGCTCGAGAAAACTTGATGTGCTTTAGCGTGGGCTGCTCGCCGACTGAGACAGTATATGTTGACCCACACTACCTTATTAATCTCAAAAATGGATCCAGTTAAGTACATTTTCGAGAAGCCAGCTCTTACCGGACGGGTTGCAAGATGGCAGATGATTCTCACAGAATACGACATACAGTACACATCTCAGAAAGCCATCAAGGGCAGTGTACTATCTGAATATCTTGCTGAGCAACCCATTGATGACTACCAGCCTATGAGATTTGACTTCCCTGATGAAGACATCATGTTCATTAAAGCAAAAGATCATGAAGAGCCTATTCACACTGAAGGGCCTGACCCGGAGGAAGAATGGACTATGATGTTTGATGGGGCTGTTAACATGAATGGTCGTGGTGTTGGTGCAGTACTCATTACACCTAAAGGAGTTCACATGCCTTTCTCGGCAAAACTCACTTTCAACTGCACTAACAACGAAGCTGAATACGAAGCTTGCATTATGGGTCTTGAGGAAGCCATTGACCTCAGGATCAAAACGTTGACTGTATTCGGAGATTCAGCTTTGGTAGTCAATCAAACCAACGGAAAATGGTACACCCACCAGGATCATCTGATACCTTACAGGGATTATACAAGGAGGTTGTTGACTTTCTTTACAATAGTCAAGCTTGAGTATATCCCTCGGGACGAGAATCAGTTTGCAGATGCTCTTGCTACCATTTCATCCATGATCAAAGTTCAAGTCGTCAACTTTGTACCTCAGATTTCAGTATCGAGACTCGATAGACCAGCATATGTATTTGCAGCAGACATTGTCAAAGATGATAAGCCTTGGTTCCATGACATTAAGTGCTTCTTGGAGGATCAAGCATACCCACCTGGGGCATCTTCCAATGATAAGAAGACTTTGAGAAGGCTTGCTGGAAGTTTCTTTCTGAACACTGATGGGTCTTTATACAAAAGGAACTTTGATATGGTACTCCTCCGATGTGTTGACAAGACGGAAGCAGATTTGTTGATGCATGAAGTGCACGAAGGGTCCTTTGGTACCCATGCCGGAGGGCATGCCATGGCTAAAAAGTTGTTAAGATCAGGCTATTATTGGATCACAATGGATGCGGACTGTTGTGCCTACGCCAGAAAATGCCACAAATGCCAGATCTACGCAGATAAGGTGCATGTGCCTCCCAATCCTTTGAACATAATGTCTTCACCGTGGCCCTTTTCCATGTGGGGCATTGATATGATTGGCAAGATTGAGCCAACTGCTTCGAATGGTCACAGATTCATCCTGGTCGCCATTGATTATTTCACCAAGTGGGTTGAAGCAGCCTCATATGCAAATGTAACAAGACAAGTGGTAGCCCGATTTCTGAAGAGAGATATCATCTGTCGGTATGGAGTGCCCGAGCGAATCATTACTGATAATGGTTCCAATTTAAACAACAAAATGATGGCAGAGCTGTGCCGGGACTTCAAGATCCAACATCACAATTCTTCTCCTTACAGGCCAAAGATGAATGGCGCTGTTGAGGCAGCGAATAAGAATATTAAGAAGATTGTGCAGAAGATGGTAATCACATACAAAGACTGTCATGAAATGCTACCGTTTGCCTTGCATGGGTACCGCACGTCAATCAGAACATCCACTGGGGCAACACCGTATCAGCTTGTGTATGGTATGGAGGCAGTCCTACCTGTTGAAGTTGAATTACCCTCTCTACGGGTATTGATGGATGTTAAACTGAGTGAAGCAGAATGGGTTCGGTCCCGATTCGAACAACTGAGTCTGATCGAAGAGAAGAGATTAGCTGCAATCTGTCATGGGCAGTTGTATCAGAAGAGAATGAAGAAGGCCTTCGATCAGAAAGTCAGACACCGAGAGTACCAAGTAGGGGATCTTGTGTTGAAAAGAATCCTCCCTCCTCATACAGACCACAGGGGCAAATGGACTCCAAATTATGAAGGACTATTTGTTGTAAAGAAAGTTTTCTCTGGTGGAGCGCTGATGCTCAGCACCATGGATGGTGAAGATTTCCCGTCCCCTGTGAATTCAGATGCAGTTAAAAAATACTTCGCATAAAATGACCCGCTGGACATAAAAACAGAATGTAAGTCCAGGCAAAAATAGGGCATCCCGGCGAGTCAAAAACAGAATAAAAGACTCGGGCAAAAATAAGGGAAATAAACAAAAAATGTACACCCGCTGAGTTGAAAAGCCACATTGGACAGCTCAGGCAAAAATGGGTATCCCGATGGATTGAAAACCCGAAAGGGCGATCCATGCAAAATAAGGGAATAAGCGAACAACTGCATTCTGAATTCGTCTGCATTATCTACAACTTGGTAAGCTACAAAGGATCAAGCTTCAATCAGAATCAACTCTCTCCAGAAAGCAAGACGAGAAGAACGTCATTGTCATACGAGTCATAGCAGAAGAGGAAGCTCCCTTGAAAGCGTCGTCAACATCGCCAGCACTTTGTTTCTCAATTTGTAACAATCTCTTCATTTCAGGAGATGTGTTTCCTTGACTGTATCTTGCCAATTCAGGGCACATGAATTAATAAAATCAGATTTTTCAGTCATGTTTCGTTTTGTATATTTTTATTTGCAAAGGATGTCTGATGTCTCTAAAAAATCAATTGCATAAGTACAAATGCTTTTCTCCCAAAAATAATAATAATAAAACACATGCTTGCAGGGAATATACTTACTCGTGAGAATGCTTAACTCCTTTGACGGAATTCAGTGAAGGATACCTCGGGACCTTTTGTGCGTTTCCTTATCTTTGCAGGATTGCTGGTATCCAGGACGCAACCTGGGGCATGCAAGTTACGTCTCAGCAAGCTGGTGAATCATTATCAACTCGGTCTATCTTCCACATGGCACTGGAAGGGGCCCATTTCCCCAGCGAAGTTGCCAAATCAACATGCACTCAATCTCAGCATCTGAAATGCCCTATCCCCAGCTGAGTTGCCACTTGTTGCTCTCCCCAGCTGATTTGCCTCTCATAATTCCCCAGCCGAGCTGCCATTTCATCCTCAGCTGAGTACGGGAGTCAGGAAATCATCTCCCCACAGAATCTTCAGCCTCTATCCAGAAGAGCAGCGCATAGAAGATCACAACAGAGTGAAGAAAGCTTCTACAAACCCCAGCTGGGTCCCGTATTACAAGGATATGTCAACCAGTGACCTATATCCCCAAGCAAATATCCTCTTATTGGATCTACCAATGATCTCATCCCCAGCTGGGAGGTCCATTTCCAACAGATCGACCGGAGATCTTCGCAGCAACGGGATCCGAATCCCGGGTCTTTGCCTCTTTGCATAATCATAGCATCCGCATCATATTATCCCCTCAGAGCGTAGCATTCCGTCTAATACGGAGCATTACGGCAAAAATCAAATGCATAGCATAATCATAAGTCATGTTGTGAATAGAACACCTGTGAATAATAAGCCGTTCATCATCATTATACAAAAATCCCCACCAGAGTCCCAGCAAAAGCAGTTGCCTCTCCAATCACCAAACACCAGTATATATTTCCTTTTTGACACCCGTCCGTGTCATCACTTCCCCAAACAGGTTGCCTGAATACACTTTACAAACAAAATCACCCGTACTACAGATACTTCATGACACCCGTCCGTGTCATATTACCAGCAGAAAGCCAAAGACATCCTCTTTGCACCCACACATATCTATATATACACTTTCCTGACACCCGTCCGTGTCATATCCCCAGCGCAGTCGCTTACACCTTTACCACCCATATACTTGATAATGCTACTTTTCTCTTTTGACACTCGTCTGTGTCACTCTCCCCAGCAGATAAACACTTATATATATATACTCACTACTCATTGGTACACTTATACAGATACTCATCCGTATCTTGTATACACCACTCATATCCCCACAGATTCAACGATAGTCCTTGTTCTTTGTTAACCAGTTGGTACTCGTCCGTATCATCATCTCAGAACATTGCGTCTAATGTTTGTTTCTACATGATACTCGTCCGTATCATAAGTCTTAAGGATGCTCGTCCTCATCTTTAATCCATACACCGTGTCAAACACTTGTGTCTTCCTGAATATAGATACTCGTCTGTGTCTATTATTCCCCAGAAGGATTCTTTCAGATGCAACACTCGTCCGTGTTCTTTGTTAACCAGTTGATACTCGTCCGTATCATCATCTCTGAACATGTGTCAGTTTGTTTCTACATGATACCCGTCCGTATCATAGCCTTAAGGATGCTCGTCCGCATCTTTAATCTATACAATACCAAACGCTTATACTTTCTTCTCTTGGTTGTGAACGCTCGTCCGTGTTTACTATATCCCCAGTAGATCGCCAACAAAGCATCTTTCTTTTATCTGACACTCGTCCTGTGTTATGATAAACCCTGAGAGCAGCCGTACCCTGCTGAGTGGTCGTCCTCCACTTCTTGATGGTCGTCCTCCATCATGCTCATCCGATGGTCGTCCCCATCATTGTTTTTAGCAGTCGTCCCCTGCTAGGTGGTCGTCCTCCACCTTTTGATGATCGTCCTTCATCATTTTATCCGATGGCCGTCCCCATTGTTGATTTTGGTTATCTGGCATTCGTCCTATGTCATGAGAAACCCCGAGAGCAGCCGTACCCTGCTGAGTGGTCGTCCTCCACTTCTTGATGGTCGTCCTCCATCATGCTCGTCCGATGGCCGTCCCCATCGTTGACCTTTTCTATCCGATGGCCGTCCCCATCGTTGATATTTTCGGCAGCCGTACCCTGCCAGGTGGTCGTCCTCCACCTTTGATGGCCGTCCCCATCATATTCCTTTTATCCCCAACAGAGCAGCCGTCCCCTGCTAGGTGATCGTCCTTCACTTTTGATGGCCGTACCCCATCATCTGTTTATTTCATTTATTCTTTAACCCGATGGCCGTCCCCGTCGTGGTCCCTTTTCCTTTTAGCCCGATGGCCGTCCCCATCGTTGTTTGCTTTACCTTTATGAACCTGACGGCCGTCCCCGTCATGTTTCATTAAATCCTCGGAGAATTTTACAGCTTTATCTTGATGGCCGTCCCCATCATGATTTTATTTCCCCAGCTAGTCGGCCGTCCCCGTCTTGGCTTTACCTTCTATCCCCAGCATGTCGGCCGTCCCCGTCATCGCTTTGTTTTCCGCACCTTTACAATATACTTTATTTTCCTTTTACAATCTATATCCCTTTTCTTCTTCATTCTGTGAGTGCAAATTTTGGACTGTCTTTGGTATTCAACCACAAGTTATCTTGTTTGCCTGTTAAGCCGTCGCTTACAACCTGCACAGCTAACTCATGTTTGAATAGGGGCAGCTGTAAACACCCCAAATTTGCCCTCACCCATTCACACCATGGCTTGTGATCATCCTCATATGCATAAACACAATCATATCATCTCATATCTCATTTTTGATTCACTGCATTGGTTCTGAGTCATTTGCATCTAGGGTTTGTGATCTGAGCAACCTCAGGGCATCTTGAGCCACTCCAAAGGCCACTAATCAACTCAAAGGGGTCCATGTGTGTTCTTATGTCATATTACATCTCCTCAAAGCCAAAATTGCAGAGGAATCACAAGAACTAGGGTTTGAGTGGATGCAGGGCCAGGATGAACTGCACAGTTGACCTAAAATTAGGGTTTTGGTTTCAGAGGCCATAACTCCAATTTTTTTTGGTCATTCTTGTTTCCATTGGTCTCTATATGGTATAGGGAGTATGCATATCAATTTTCATGAAGAAATTCCATGGGGAAGTCATCTGATCAAAGGTTGACTTTTCAGACAAGTCAGTGCAAAATCAGGGCATCTGAGGCCCCCAATGACCCAACCAATGGTTGATCTTCATCATTTTGAGTGTATATGATCTTTATTTGATCATGGAAGAAGGTTGAAGTTCATAAAAATCAAGAATTTAGGGTTTTTGCAAATGTTGACTTTTTGGGCATAGTTGACTTTTCAAGAATGCATCATTTTAGGTCATTTTTCAAGCTTTGATTCTTGATCCAAAAAGGCTTCAAATGGAAAAACTTTGGTCATGAAAGTTGTAGATCTCATTTTTCCCTTTTCAAAAAGTACAAGAACATGATCAAACTCTTCTTGGATCAAAAGTTATGGCAATGCAAAGTTGGCTAAAATCATTAATTTTCAAGGCATGCTTCAAATGGAAATTTTGCAAAGTCATGAACCAATGCATTATGTGACTTCTAATTCACTATAAACCAGCACACAAACATCATGTAAGTCCTAAAATTCAGAATGAACTAGGCATTGCTCAAGTTTCATGACTTTTGGAACAAGAAATCACATGTGAACCAAAGTTACAACAACTTGCAAAAGCACTCATAACATTTCACCAACTTGCTGCCTTGAATGCTGGACCAAGCCTAGCCTTTCCCTTCACTTTGCTGCGCCAGAACCAGCCCATGTACTTGCCTAGCACCTCACCATACTTGCCTTACACAAAAGTTGACCTTTTTGCAAAAGTAAACTTACCTATCACCACAGGCCATGTCACATCCTCTGGCCACTTGGATTAAAATAACATATCATTTTGCAAGCCATTCCATGTACTAAGCAAGCCTGAAACCATTCATACCATGACATTCACAAAAACACACCACATTGCATTTTGCTTCGAATCCCTCTGCCCAGCCACAAAATATCCCAACCATTTCCATACTTGAAATCACCATGATCCATTGAGTAGAAAGCACCAAGAGCCAGGCTTGATCTGAGCAAGAATACCCCATTGCCATTCTTCACCTCAGCCTGCATTTTCCATCGAATCTCCTTCCACAAACCTCAAACACAAGAACAAACTCCACCAACAATCTCCACTCACCTCACTGACTAGAAACCACCCTTTGTTTTGGCCTGAAACACCCTATATCTCAAATACGATTTTCATCCTCCCTTGGTCAGAGCTGCTGCAAACTCACTCAGGAGGTTGTTTAAACTCCAACTAAGCATCCAAAGCTTCAAAGGTGGACCATTGGGACCAGATTGATCCAAAGAATCATCCAAAGAGCTCCTGAATCAAGAGCTCCATCTCAGGTGACACCATGAACTTTTTTCCCAGAACTCATTTTTCTTGTTAAAATCTTGTTGTGCATGTTACACTGATCATTGGGATCTCCTTACTTTTGAAAATAAGCCAGAAATGAGCATGTAATGGTCTTCTGAAAGTTTGACCTAGAATTTTATTTGCTTCGATTCTTGTTTGTGTGTGAGTTTAAACATGATTTGAGGATGGATTCGTGCTTAGGATAGTTGGTAGATGGATTCTGGAGACTTAGGGCTTCTGATTTGGCCTAGGGAGAGAGATTGATTTTGGGGATGGCCGGAGAAGACGACCGGAACACTGTTCCGGTCGCCTGAATGTCATTAGGGCACAATTAGGGTTTAATCAGGGTGATTAGCAAGTTTGAATTTGAGCCGTGAGATGTGGCGGGGAGTCAATGCGCGCGCTGGCCAGTTTAAATCTCAACCCTAGGATTTGATTACTTCTCATTAATTCAGTTTTAATTCATTTATTTTCTTTTCTTTTTCTTTTGTTTTGCATAATTATTTAAAAATAGCAAAAAATACATAAAAATTATGAAACTTTTTCCTAAAAGTTTTATTAATTTTTATGACACAAAAACATTTTTATTTTATTTTTTATCATCAAAAAAGTATTTTTAAATATTTAAAAGATTATTTTTAATTGATTAATGGGAATTAATTAATTAAAAATACTTTTAGGTATTTAAAAATTACAAAAAAATTCATGAAATGTTCTAAGACATTTAGAAACATTGTCCAACCTTCAAACCAAATTTCTTTTTTGATCTTGATGCATTTTAAGAATTTTTCATTGAATTAAATCATTTTTTATGCATTAATTTGATCTTAAATTCAAAAATTCATTTCTGCCTATCTAGGAAGAGTTGGACATTGGTTCTTTTTGCTTTGTTTTGTGTTTGGCATGTAGTTTCTAGGGTTAAATGGTCATAATTTGATCTTGCATTTTCCAATTCTTTGGCATTTCTTTTGTTAAGAACCCTAAAAAACCCTAATAACTTAGAAAATTCATATCTTGAGATTGGTTAAGAGTTGAGAGTTCCCCTTTGGGCAGTGGTTTAGTATAGGTTTAGGGTTTCTTTGGTTGGCCTTTTCCATTTTTTTATCTTAGGGTTTGCTTCTGTTTTGGGTTTTTGTTTGATGTTTGATTCATAAACCCTAATTTGGGATTTCCCTTGCATCCTTCTTGCATTTCCTTGCATAACATGACTTGTCTTTGCATTTTGTGCATTCTTGTGATTCATTTGACATCTCAAGACATATAGAAAGCATGTTTGATCATTGCATTACATATTTGCCATGTCATTTGTCTTGTATGCTTCATAACTTTTCATGTTCATTCATGCTCCTTAGCTTGCATCATTTGCATTCATGATCTTGTATGAACATCCCCATCCCTTGCCTCATGTTTGCAGCCCCTCATGGCACCATTTTCATCATCAACATGCTTCTGGTTTGGTCTAGCATCATGTCATTTCATTTAGCATTGCATTGCATCTTTTTTCTAACATTTCAGGTGGTAAGTAAACTTGAGAAGTGAATTTGCCTTCACTTCTCATAACTTTTCTTCTCATCTCTCTTGCATACATTGCTGCATTCCTATATGTGTTTGAGATTGAGCTTGCTCATTCTTGTTCTTCCCACTTTCTTTCTTCAAGTAACTTGACTTCTTGAATGAAGCAAGTCACTTTGCTTCTCTTGGTCTTGTTCATCTGCTTCCTGGTGGCTCCTTTGAAGATTGTTCCTGAAAACCTCACAAACCTTAGGAACAACCAAGCATGACAATGAATTAGGGTTTTGATTAGTCTCCCCCATAGTCTTTACCTTTGTGTCTCTCTTGAGTCTTCTCTTCTCACCTCATAATCAGGGACCAAACCCTAAAGGCTTTAAGACTTTGTGATTAAGCTTATGCCTGCATCCTTCTTTTAGGATGGAGTGTATAACTTTAATCCTAAGTGTTAAACCCTTAATGTGTTTAAATCTCTTAATCAATCCACATAATAATCATCAAGACATCACACTTGTAACTTGGGCCTTGCATTAGGGTTCTAATTCTTCCTTAAGTGGTTAAGAAGGACTAACCCTAGTGTTAATGGACAAGTCCCCCTCAAGTTGTCTTACAAATCATAAAACTCACCTCATCACCATATCATTAAGTAAAATCCACTTAATCAAAGGCTTGTTTTGTCATGGGTTTAATCCCTAATCATGGATTAAGTTGAGGAGCTTTCCTCAGCTTAAACATTCTCATCTATCATCCTTCTTTTAGGATGGTGTAATGAGTCTGTTTAATCCCTAATTACGGCTTAACCTCATTACTTAACACTAAACAAAAAACCCAAAAACATCTAAATAATCACAAGTAGGTTAATGATCTTAATCCTACACCAAAGGTGATTAAGTGTGAGAATCTGACTTCACACTTAAGGTATTCTCATTACCCCTAATCAGAGGGAAGATGTGATGAGTTTACTAACCCATTGGTTTAGGCTTAAGCTCATTAACTTTTGACACATTCTCAAAAGCAATAAAAGGCTGAAAACACAAAAACAAACAGTAATCGTCTCCTTCGGGATTCTTTTCTCATCACCTTCACTCACAAACGAGAACTTGCTTCTTCCGTCTTATGCAAGACAGTTTGCATCTGTGCCAGACAGATCATACACTTGAGCATAGGCAAGTAAGCAGTTCACAAGTCAATTCATCTTTCAGTCTCTTTGGGTCGAACTACGGTGTTCTGACTTCCTCATTGCACGAGAGGATACGTAGGCATAACTTAACGGTTATCGAACAAAAGTCTCTGTACATTCCCCCTCTTCTAGCCTTATTCTTTAGCCTCATGATCTTGAGCATCTTATTCCAGTTCTCACACTGACACTGTATATATCACACTTCACTCCTTTTACACTGACACCTGTACATTCTTTTCCAGCTATTTTATACACAAATTGCACTGACACTATCCCTTTAAAACACAAATCTTTTAAGCGTGGATCCCGTCGAGTACGACGGACAATCTGGGTGCTAATACCTTCCCAGGTTGTAACCAACCCCCTTTCTCAGTCTCTCTGGTTCGCAACCGTCTTATCCATATCTTTCTAGGTCTATGCAGCATTGCCTTTCCCCCGGGATAAAAATGCCTAGCTGGCGACTCTATTCATCTCCAGTGAGTTCACGGCTGTGTGTTCTCATTGCTCCTCTCGCCGACCGTTCGCGTCTGTACCCTTATCTGACCCTGGTGTCACTTATCGGGAGCGACACTATCGATGCTATCTTAATCGAAGAAAAGTTTGTAGCCTAGAATGAGTATCTGAATAATGTTGTGTTTCTTGAGTCTTGAGTTTATTTTTGCTCGGAGTGCAAATGTTCAAGTGTAGGGGAATTTGATCAGTGCATTTTAATGTTTGCACTTAAGCATTTCTTTAGTTTTCTTTGTTTATTTTTATATTTTAATTTTTTTTTCTAATTTACTTTATTTTTGGCTTAATTTAATTTTCGTACTTAATTTTCAACTTTAACAGCTTTTACGGAAATGATCATAACCAGAGTTCCAGGAATCTGATTGAGGCGTTCTACCAGTCGATGGAAAGATAAGAGAGAGAACTACAACTTTTGTGTTGGAGTCGAAGTCAAATTCGGAGTTATATTTTCCATAATTTCGTTTGAAGCTACTACATTAGTTTTATTTAGTTTCGGGTCATTTAGAATTGGGCTTGGGTTATGTATTTGACCCAGTTGGGTTGTAAACGGGTTTTTTAGGTTTTTCTATTTAACCTAGCAGCCGCAGCTGTTCATTAACACACTTTTTTACTATTTTATTTTATTTTCCTTACGCTTGAAAGAACCGGAATGGAGAACTAATTCCAAGGAAAAATCCTGCTAATTACAGGTTTCATCATACTTTGAGGTTATAATAATTTTCAATCCAAATTCTATTCCTTTCAATATTATGATATTTGATCATTGTTTGCTTAATTCGATTATCATATATTAGTGTTGATTTAATTTGATTGTTGTATGATCCTTAACTTTAGTCACGTTAGCATTTGCTTAATTCGTTATCGTGTTTGATTAAACCGTGTTTGTTTAATTCACGAGAGTTTAAATCTGTTTGCTTAATTCGGATAATAGGAACATACATCACATAAAACCAGTTGCGCTTGTCAATGAATTTTATAATCAAATAGGAATAGATAATCCGCTTAGGAGGTTGAAATTATAATAATCAATGATAAGTTGGAACCCAAATCAGTAGGATTAGCCGTTTTAGCTTATTTGGTAATCATTTTTTATTTTAATTGATTTTTCTTCAAATTAAAATCTAAACCCCCATTAATCGTTACTATCGTTAGTTAATGAGATCAAGAATCCTTGCGAGACGATTCGAGTCATTGTCGCTATACTACGTTTTCAAAAATTACTCGTTTTGATCTGCGCGCGACACGCGGATCATTCACCTTACTACAAGCTCGTATAAACCTTTGATGGTAACCTTGAAGATCGTTGTCGTAATGAAACACAATAATTTGAATAAGCATGTCATGAGGACCATTACTCCGAGCATAATCAAACTGACGTAGTGCTATAGAAGGGTTGTAATTAATGCCCCCTCTTATGCCAAGGAGTGGCACATTAGGGAACTCTCCACAATGGTCAATGATAGTAACATTCTCCATAGATCGGGAACACCAATGAATGTCTGAATGAGAGAGTGACATTATCCTTTTAGACCACATCAAACCTTGTTCATTCTTCATCACAGATCGAGGAAGGTCAGAAATAAACCACCAAGATAGTAGAGGTATGCAACACATCAGAGTTCCTCATGCCTTCATAGTACGAGTGTGAAGAGAGTGTAAGATATCTCCAAGTAAGGTAGGCACAAGATTGTGAGTCAGAAATATGTTGATTGCATGCACATCTATGAACTGATCTGGAAGGCTCTATTGAAGATCTTGAATAATGCATATGTGCCGCAAGACATATCTGAAAATCAGCTAGAGACGGTGGTGTTAAGTGTAAATTCCAGCCATGGGTTGTTATTTACGAATATGGACCTGACAACTGAGGGACATAACCACAATCGCGCTCTGCACATTTCCATGGAATGTAAAGGAGTTGTGATATCTCATGTGCTTGTAGACACGGGGTCATCCTTGAATGTTCCTAAGAAAGCATTGATTAAACTGGATTATGATGGGGTTGTGCTTAGGCCAAGTGATTTGGTCGTCTGAGCGTTCAACGGATCGAAAATGTCAGTATTTGGAGAGGTGGAACTGCCGGTCAAGATAGGACCACAAATCTTCAATACTACTTTTTACGTCATGGATATCCAACCAGCCTAAAACTATTTGTTAGGACGACCTTGGATACACGCAGCAGGCGCAATGTCTTCTACCCTTCACCAAAAGCTTAATTATGTCTGGGAAGGACATATTATGATAGTGTGTGGGGAAGAAGATATCTTTATCAGCCATTTGGCCTCATTCAAATATGTAGAGATGGATGGGGAGATTTTCAGAACTCCATGCCAAGCCTTCGAGCCCATCAAGCCTAGAAGTGCATCATCGTCAGCCGCCTTATCTGAAGATACGAAGAAAAGAGCATCCATAGCCTCCTACAAGAAAGCCCTAAATGTTGTGGAGTCAAGCGCAAATGAGGACTGTGGCAAAATGGTTGAGGTCCCAGAGACGAAGGACATGTTCAGAGTTGGCTACCAACCAGATCAGTCAACACCAGGGAAAAGCGCTAGAGGCCCGAAAGGCCCAATTACCTTCACCAGTGTGGGATGGTTTGATCATGACAACATCTGTGCAGTGCAGGAAGAAACAGTTGATAATGATTGCAAACTGGATGAGTGGATAAGGCCCTGTGTCCCAGGGATACAACTCAACAATTGGTCAGCCGAAAACTCATCTCCGTCACTCAGCCAGAAGAGTAATGGTTTTATTCTCTTGTATACAAGCTTTATGCCTTGCCCGGGGCATAGCAGCTCATTGTAAGGGTTCATTGTTCATGATGCAATATCATAATCATTAATAAAGTGGACGTTTTTGCATTCATTCATGGTGTTCCTTGTCTTTCATTTTTTGTTTTGAAAAAAATAAATGGCAACGTTTTTCCACGTCTCCCACTTCTTCTAAAATCTAGCATGAATCATCATTCACATAGATGCTCCTCATTGGGTCTCATCAGTAACGACTTTGCTATGGCTCAGTATGACTTCGACAATCCAATTTACCTAGCCGACGAGGAAGGTGAAGAAGATTGTGAACTACCCGAAGAACTGGCCAGATTGCTCAGGCAAGAGGAGAAGATGATTCATCCACACAAGGAAGCCAATGAGGTGGTAAACCTGGGTACTGAGGAAGACATAAAAGAGGTCAAGATCAGGGCTGCGTTGGAAGAACCTATCAAGAGCCGCTTGATCTCCATGCTCCGAGAATATGTCGATGTCTTCGCTTGATCTTACTAGGACATGCCAGGGTTGGATACCGATATTGTATTGCACAAGCTGCCACTTAGAGAAGACTTCCCGCCGGTGAAGCATAAGCTGAGACGAACTCGACCTGACATGGACATCAAAATCAAGG
Organism: Lathyrus aphaca; assembly: GCA_963966055.1. NCBI lineage: Eukaryota > Viridiplantae > Streptophyta > Magnoliopsida > Fabales > Fabaceae > Lathyrus > Lathyrus aphaca. The sequence goes on along the minus strand of OZ014519.1, from coordinate 404,612,510 downwards.
AAGAGGTTCAAAAGCAGTTTGATGCTGGATTCTTGGCCATGACAAGTTATCCTTCGTGGGTTGCGAACATCGTGCCGGTCTCTAAAAAGGATGGTAAAGTCATAATGTGCGTGGACTATCGGGACCTAAATCGGGCGAGCCCCAAAGGTGACTTCCTGTTGCCACATATTGACGTGCTAGTTGACAACACTGCCCAATTCTATGTGTTTTCTTTCATGGATGGCTTTTCAGGCTACAATCAAATCAAAATTTCTCCAGATGACATGGACAATACTACATTTATTACCCCATGGGGCACCTTCTGCTATAAAGTAATGTCGTTTGGTTTGAAAAATGCTAGAGCTACATACCAACGTGGAATGATGACTCTATTCCATGACATGATTCATTACAAGATTGAGGTCTATGTTGATGACATGATTGCGAAGTCACAGACAAAAGAAAAGCATCTAGTCAACCTAGCCAAGCTATTTGACAGGCTTCGGAAGTTCAGACTGAGATTGAACCCGAACAAATGCATATTCGGTGTGCGTTCCGGAAAGTTGTTGGGCTTCATTGTTAGCGAAAGGGGGATTGAGGTCGACCCTGTGAAAGTCAAGGAAATTCAGGAGATGCCTGAGCCGAAAACTGAGAAAGAGGTACGGAGCTTCATAGGGAGGTTGAACTACATTGCACAGTTCATCTCTCACCTAACAGCCACATGTGAGCCTATTTTCAAACTTCTGAGGAAGAATCAGGCCATCGAATGGAATGATGACTGCCAACAAGCTTTCAACCGAATCAAGGAGTATTTGCAAGAACCTCTGATTCGCATGCCTCTAGTGCCAGGGAGACCTCTAATCATGTACCTCATAGTGCTCGAAGGATCGACGGGATGTGTATTGGGTCAGTAGGACGAGTCTGGTCGAAAAGAGCATGCAATCTATTACCTTAGCAAAACCTTTACCGACTGTGAGACCCGCTACTCAATGCTCGAAAAAACTTGTTGCGCTTTGGCATGGGCTGCTCGCTGACTAAGATAGTATATACTGACTCATACCACCCTATTGATTTCCAAGATGGACCCAGTTAAGTACATCTTCGAAAATCCAACTCTAACCGGAAGAGTAGCTCGGTGGAAAATGATTTTGATGGAATACGATATCCAGTACACTTCACAAAAATCCATAAAGGGAAGTGTATTGTCGGATTATCTGGCCTAACAGCCAATTGATGATTATCGGCCAATGAGGTTCGAATTTTTTGATGAGGACATCATGTTCCTCAAGTTGAAAGATTGTGAAGAACCATTCTCGGAGGAGGGGCCAGACCCCGAATCCAAATGGAGTCTGATGTTTGACGGGGCCGTTAACATGAACGGTAGTGGAGTTGGTATTGTCATTATCTCGTCGGAAGGGATCCATATGCCCTTCACTGCTCGGTTGACTTTTGAATGCACTAACAATGAAGCAGAGTATGAAGCATGTATAATGGGGATCGAGGAAGCAATTAATCTGAGAATCAAGAACCTCGAGATCTTCGGTGATTCGACTTTGTTCATCAACCAAGTTAACGGCAAATGGTTGGTTCATCAACCTCATTTGATTCCTTACAAGGACTATACCAGGAGGCTGCTAACTTTCTTCACAAAAGTCAAGTTGCACTATATACCTCAGGACGAGAATCATTTTTCCGATGCCTTGGCAACCTTATCTTCCATGATCAAGGTTCACCAAGAGAACTATGTTCCTAGAATCGATGTGTCTTGTCTCAAAAGTCTGGCATATGCATTCGCAGTTGACAGTACTGACGATAACAAACCCTGGTATTACGACATCAAGCAATTTCTGAAGTCTTAGGAATACCGGCAGGGACATCAAGCAAAGACAAGAAGACCCTCATGAGGTTGGCAGGCGGGTTCTTCTTAAACCAGGATGATGTGCTCTATAAACAGAACTTCGACATTGTCCTGCTCAGATGCGTGGATAGACACGAAGCAGACCTGTTGATGCAAGAAGTTCACGAAGGCTCCTTAGGTACCCATGCTGGAGGACATGCTATGGCGAAGAAACTTCTCATGTCGGGGTATTATTGGATCACCATGGAATCCGATTGTTGTAAATACTCCCGCAGGTGCCACAAGTGTCAAATCTATGCTGATAAGGTCCATGTACCTCCAAACCCATTGAGTGTCATGTCTTCACCTTGGCCCTTCATCGTGTGGGGCATTGATATGATTGGTAAGATTGAGCTAACTGCTTATAACGGTCACCACTTCATCCTAGTTTCCATAGACTATTTCACGAAGTGGGTTGAAGTGGCGTCTTATGCCAATGTCACGAAACTGGTGGTAGCCAGATTCATCAAGAAGGATATCATCTGTCGGTATGGAATTCCCGAGAGAATCATTACTGACAATGGTTCTAATCTCAACAATAAGATGATGGAAAATCTATGGCAGGAATTCAAGATCGAGCATCACAACTCTTCGCCATATCGCCCGAAGATGAATGGCACCGTCGAGGCGGCCAATAAGAACATCAAAAAGATCGTTCAGAAGATGGTTGTGACATATAAAGATTGGCATGAGATGCTACCATTTTCATTGCATGGGTACCGGACGTCGGTGCATACCTCAATTGGGGAAACCCCGTTCTCGCTTGTGTAAGGTATGGAGGCAGTCCTACTGGTTGAAGTTGAGATACCATCTTTGAGACTAATGATGGATGTCAAGCTTGACGAAGCTGAGTGGCTCCGATCCAGGTACAATCAATTGAGCCTCATTGAAGAGAAATGCCTAGCAGTTGTATGTCATGGACAGTTGTATCAATGGCAGATGAAACGAGATTTTGACCAGAAAGTACGCCCTCAACGATACATACCCGGGGACCTGGTGCTGAAAATGATTCTTCCTCCTAACACAGATTACAAGGGCAAGTGGACACCCAACTATGAAGGCCCATTCGTGGTTAAAAAGGTCTTCTCGGGCGGAGCCTTGATGTTAACGACCATGGATGGCGAAGACTTTCAATCCCCAGTCAACGCAGACGCGGTGAGAAAATACTTCGTGTAAAGAAACCCACTGGACAAAAACAAAATAAGAGTCCAGGAAAAAATGGGCATCTTGGCGAGCCAAAAACATAATAAAAGGCTCGGGCAAAAGTTAGGGAAATATCTGAAAAGATGTACACCCACTGAGCTGAAAAGCCACATCGGACAGCTCAGGCAAAAAAGGGGTATCCCAGTGGATCGAAAACCCGAAAGGGGGATCTACACAAAAGAGGGATTAAAATGAACCACTGTGATCTGCGAGACCTGTTTTTCGTCATCTGCAATCAATGGTAATCTAAAGGTTGAAGATCAATTCAATCATCTTCCTCTAAGTGAAGCAAGCAGAGAATCTGGAGGACATACAAGTCATAGCCGGGTCGGAGCTTGATGAGATTTGTTTTTCATATTTCCATTAGGACAATTTATTTTCATTTTGTGCAATTTCCTCTTTCTAGGGATTGCTTCCCAGTGTAATGCCTATTCATGGCCATTCTTCCATCAATAAAAGTGCAATTTCATTCAAAATTGTTTTCGTATGTTTTTGTTTTTCATCTACGATTGATTGATTGCAAAAACGTCCAACAAATTATGATAAATACTGCTTTGCGAATACATGAATACCTTATAACACATGCAAGAGAGTAAAAACATTTCACACATGTATGATGTGTTGAGTGACTGGGATGGTGATTCAGACTATAGGCCCAGGGCATGCAGGCCAAACTAACTTTCATTTCACAGGTACTATCAGTTGTGTTCATTAACATGACGGTACAGGCGTTGCCAACAAAGCCATCGCCAACACAGAGTTTCAAAAAGCCTCTTCCTCAGAAGATCTTGAAGCATGATTCCTCAACAAGTCTCATTAGACATCCCTTCTATAGCAAAGCAACAACAAAGAGAATAATACTTCCCGAGCGGAAGGGTATCATTATCTCTTATCCCCAACGGAGGACGCCTTCCATTTCTCATCTCCAGTATGAGACACATCCTACCTCTCACTCCCAGCAAGAGGTGATCAAAACTCTTATTTCCAGTAGGAAATATCCCCAGCGGAGTTCTCCATTATCCCAACAGATTTGGAAATGGAAATCTTCCCTAGCATAACAATAGAAAGCATCGAATGTACTCCCCCAAGCAGAGAGCCCCCTTCAATAGAGGAGTGTCCGTAATCAGAGTCTTCTTATCTCCAGTAGTACGAGAGAATTCATTATTCCCCAGCAGAGGGGGAGATATAGAAGAGCCCAGAAGTTCTCTTCCTAACCCAGTAGTGTTTGCCATTTTCCCCAGCGGGTTCGCCAAATAAAGTCCAATCTTCATTGGCATTTCTTCCTCAAACAGGAGATGGTGCACCTAAGGGATTCCCCAACAGATTTCTTCCTCAACAGAGTATCAACACATCAGTTTCCCCAGCCGGGTCAGAAGGACATCACTTCCCCAACGGAGTTCAGCGGGTAGCGTACCTCTCAGATCAGTTTCATCCCCAATATGGTCTTGACTCTCCAATCTCAAAGTCCAATTTATTTTTGCCAATGGCGGAAATTCAGAGCCGGTGTATCATTAACACCATCCTCGCAGAGTCGAATTTCCCCACAAGGATTCATCCCAATCAATTCAGTGATTATTTTTTCCCAAGTGAAGTCGTCAAGGATACCTGTTATCTCCTCATCGGGAGATCCTTTTGCATTTGCATTTAGTAATCATCATTACATTTGCATCCTCAAAAGTGTCTCATTTCCATCATTATGGAGCATTACACCATGGAAAAATTCAAACATATGCATACAAAGCATAAACCAGTTTTGGTACTTTGCACAAGCCCGAAATATTGGCTACTCAATCAGGCCAAAGCATCCCCGCAGAGGATATCCCAATCCACTATCAGACATAATTTCAGGTAATCAAGGATCAGGGATTTGTTAATATTTCCCTAGAAACTTGTTGTCTCCTGCAGAATTGTCCTTCATAACATTATTTGTAAGTCCACCTCCGGCTTGGTCTTACTTTTATGACTTCACCTTCGTCTTGGTTTCGTATCTTTGTTTGAGTATACCCTCGGCTTAGTCTCAATCTTTGTAAGTCCACCTTCGGCTTGGTCTTAATTTTCGAGTTCACCTTAGGCTTGTTCTCGAATCTTTGTAAGTCTACCTTCGGCTTAATCTTACGTTTACGACTCCACCTTCGACTTGGTTTCATATCTTTGTTTGAGTCTACCCTCGGCTTAGTCTCATTATTTGTAAGTCCACATTCGGCTTGGTCTTACTTTTTCGCGTTCACCTTCGGCTTGTTCTTGAATCTTCGTAAGTCTACGTTCGACTTAGTCTTACGTTTACGAGTCCACCTTCGGTTTGGGTTCGTATCTTTGTTTGAGTCTACCTTCGGCTTAGTCTCATTATTTGTAAGTCCACCTTCGGCTTAGTCTTACCTTTTTCGAGTTCACTTTCGGCTTGTTCTCGAATCTTCGTAAGTCTACCTTCGGCTTAGTCTTACGTTTACGACTCCACCTTCGGCATGGTCTCGTATCCTTTTTTTAGTCTATCTTCGACCTAGTCTCATTATTTGTAAGTCCACCTTCGGCTTGGTCTTACTTTTTCGAGTTCACCTTCGGCTTGTTCTCGAATTTGCGTAAGTCTACATTTGGCTTAGTCTTACGTTTATGATTCCACCTTCGGCTTGGGTTTGTATCTCTGTTTGAGTCTACCTTCGGCTTAGTCTCATTATTTGTAAGTCAACCTTCGGCTTGGTCTTACTTTTTCGAGTTCACCTTCGGCTTGTTCTCGAATCTTCATAAGTCTACATTCGGCTTAGTCTCACGTTTACGACTCCACCTTCGGCTTGGTTTCGTATCTTTGTTTGAGTTTACCTTCGGCTTAGTCTAAATCTTTCTAAGTCCACCTTCGGATTGGTCTTACTTTTTTGAGTTCACCTTCGGCTTGTTCTCGAATAGTTGTAAGTCTACCTTCGTCTTAGTCTTACGTTTACAACTCCACCTTCAGCTTGGTTTCATATCTTTATTTGAGTCTACCCTCGACTTAGTCTCAATCTTTATAAGTCCACCTTCGGCTTGGTCTTACTTTTTCGAGTTCACCTTCGGCTTGTTCTCCATTAGTCATAAGTCTACCTTCGGTTTAGTCTTACGTTTACGACTCCACCTTCGGCTAGGTTTCATATATTTGTTTGAGTCTACCCTCAGCTTAGTCTCAATCTTTGTAAGTCCATCTTCGGCTTGGTCTAACTTTTTCGAGTTCACCTTAGGCTTGTTCTCGAATCTGCATAAGTCTACCTTCAGCTTAGTCTTACGTTTACAACTCCACATTCGGCTTGGTTTCATATCTTTTTTTGAGTCTACCTTCGGCTTAGTCTCATTATTTGAAAGTCCACCTTCTGCTTGGTCTTTACTTTTCGAGTTCACCTTCGGCTTGTTCTCGAATCTGCGTAAGTCTACCTTCTGCTTAGTCTTACTTTTACAACTCCACCTTCGGTTGGGGTTTGTATATTTGTCTGATTCCACCTTCGGCTTGGTCTCGTATCATTGATCCCTTTGAAATCTTGATTTGTTTCATTTTCCACAGAGTATAAATTTTCTAGTTTATTCGGGTATTCAATCACTCCATACCTTGAAAGTCTGAAAGCCATTGCTATCATCCATTCAGGTCTACAGATGATTGAATAAGGGCAGCTGTAGTAACCTAAAATTTTCCCTCTTATTTATGGCCAACCACAGGTGGTTTATGCTTCGTCATCTTGCATATCCGTTCATATTGCATTTCATTCAAAAGAAAAGAAAATAATCATCATCATCTGCATGTGCATGAGGATTGTGATCAAGTGATACTTGTCAATCATTGGAGCCTGAGAAGGAAAATAATATCACAAAAATAACCCAGCTCATTTCCAAGTTAACCCATTAAAGGAGAGAAAAATTCACATTTTTCATCCGTTAACCGGTTAACACCTGGGGTTAACCGGTTAACAGTTGCGAAATTTGTGAAGAAATTTCAAAAATTGGTTGGTTTTGCACACTTCCTTCCATTTTTTCGTACCTTGCATTACACTCCATTTTCCATTTTCTATTTTGCCTTGGATTTCTACCACATTCTAGACTCTTCCACACTCTTCCAAGGAATATTCAAGGAATATTCTAGAAACCCTAACTAACTTTAACTAACTCTAAGCCTAAGTCCTAACCTCATTCTCCAAAACTAAGGCCCAAGCTAGCTCCACACCTAAGCCTAACTCCAATGCTAACTTTTATATAAGTTGAATTCACTCCAAACCTCACAACTTCAACCATTTTCATCATTTCACTTCATCTCTCTCATTTTTCTCTCAACGTTTCCTCCATTTTCAACCTTTTACCAAAGCTTCTTCACAAAAGCTTCTTCAAGTTTCACATTGAAACTTGAGGAGTTTGAAGCTAAACCTCCATTCAAGCATCAATTCCATATCTTATTGGATAAGTTGCTGCTGTTTTGGATTGATTTGAGCTTATTGGAAGTGATTTTGAGAGTGTTCATCAAGATCTCCACCAATTGCATTTATTTTTCATTTCGTACGGATCAAACCTTGAAGTCTACGGTTTTCTCTTCATTCGCGTTTCTCTTCATTCACGTTTTGAGGTATATGTTGAGATCCTCTCCTCATGAAGTTGCTTTGTCTGCTCCAACCCTCTTTCTTGGCTAACCTTGAACTGAGCTTCAAAGGTATCCTTTTGCTCCTTCAAATGGATCCAGGGCTTCTGCAGCTCTTCCAGATTAGTAGGCATATCAGGATGAAGAATGGTATAAGGAACATCTCCTTCAATAATAGGCTCAAGAATCACCGGTAGAACATCAGGATATGGCATCATAAGAGTCTGAGCATGATACCGCACCCATCTGAGGTAAGGTTCCATAGGAATGGAGTATTTTGGTTCCAAAGTATTGTAGTTAATCTTACTTACCATACTCCAAGCTCGTATAAACCTTTGACAGTAACCTTGAAGATCGTTGTCGTAATCGAACATAATACCTTGAATAATCATATCATGAGGACCATTACTCCAAGCATAACCAAACTGATGTAGTGCTAAAGAAAGATTGTAGGTAATGCCCCCTCGTATGCCAAGGAGTGGTACATTAGGGAACTCTCCACAATGGTCAATGATAGTAATATTCTCTATAGATCGGGAACACCAATGAATATCTGAATGAGAAAGTGACATTATCCTTTTAGACCATCTTAAACCTTGTTCATTCTTCATCATAGATCGAGGAAGGTGTGAAATAAACCACCTTGATAGTAGAGGTATGCAACACATCAGAGTTCCTCGCGCCTTCGTAGTACAAGTGTGAAGAGAGTGCAAGATATCTCCAAGAAAAGTAGACACCAGATTGTGAGTCAGAAATATGTTGATGGCGTGTACATCTATGAATTGGTCTGGATTAGGGAACAATACCAAACCATAAATTAAAAGGCTAAGATGTCCTCAAAAGCATCGTAACTCATAACATCCAAGAACACTTGAGCTTTCTCGATCAATACTTTGGAAATAATACCCTTAACTCCACTTCTTGTTTCTAGGAAACTGTCTGATTTCTTCAAATGTAGGGCTGCAACAATGACTTCAGGTTTAGGCTCCTTCTCTAAACCTGTGAAAGGTTTCTGACCAAGGATAGGCACACCAAGTAGTTTGGAGAATTATTCCATTGTGGGAACCAGCTGATAATCGGGAAATATGAAGCAATGGTGTTTAGGATAGAAGAACTAGAATAAGACACTCATCATATCTTCATCAAACCCTGAGGTAACCAAGTCAAGTAGATAACTATGCTTCTTGATGAATTGGGAGCTTTCAGGAAGTTTGGAGATCAATGATTCAATTCCTTAAGCTTGGAAGGTATCCTTACAAAGTTGACCCGGATAGTATTCCTACGAGTGAAAGCCATAACCTGCAACAAAGAACAAAGATAAATCCTTTGGTCCTTGAAATGGTTAGTGAGAATGCTATGCTTATGATATCATGATGTTATGTTCATACACAAACAAGTCACACAATGACCTTAGGTTTAAAGGCTTGCATGAAGTTCATAGTTAAGTACCCTCCCCACTGAAGTTTAGTTAGTTCATCATGTCCTAGCAATAGTAACCGGGTTCTAAGGGATCTCAATATCATTGATTCTTCTCAAAGGTTGTTTGTTCAGTAGGCAACTAACTTGCCAACCAAAACACCCTAAGATTGGAATCTCAATGAGTGTAGCATCGAGTATCAACCAACTTTAGACTTCACCAAAGTCGGTTATCTCACTACTTTCTAAAGGCCAAGATGGGTCAATTAGGGTTCTAAAGGGTAGTTAGTGTTAATGACAACATATGGCAGCCTCATGTTATCCTCAACTGACTTAAGAAACATCAGAACCGACCAAGAAGTCAGACTAACTGTAGCCACCAGATCAACCATATTGGTATACACCGTACAATTTCCTTGGTCTATTGCCACTTACCTAAGGTACACTAGATCCTGGTTAAGATCTTTCTCACAGTAACCCCACAACAATCCCTTAAATATACAGAAAACAAATCAAGCAAGTAAAGTGATATAATCCTAAGGTAACCCCTCTTTTACTTAGTATTCCCCAGTAGAGTCCAGTTCTGTAACACAGTGGGAGAACTGACTTGGTGTTTTTGTTTGACAAAACGATGTGCGGATAGCAAGAGTCGCCACCGACTTTTATTTTATCCAATAGGAAAGGTTATAAAAGAACATGAAAGACCTATTTAAAAAAAGTTTGAGTTCGGGGGGTAGGTTATATAAAGGGAAGGTGTTAGCACCCTTTATATCCATGGTTATCCATGGGCTCTTAGTTACTTAGCTCACTTGTTTGTTTGAAAATTTTGAAGTGTGTGTTTAGAAATTTTCATAAATCTTTGTAATGATCCTTGTATGGATGTATACAATGCTTTGAGTTTGGAAATTGTTTGAAAGTGAGGTGTGAAAAAGAATTTTGAAATATGAGCAAGTAACTAAGAACAACCTACCCTAGACTGGTCTTTCATGTTTCCTAATTTCCTTTCAAGGGTAAGATTGTCCCTACTATTAAGGAGTAGGTGGTCATTTACCTTGGATTTGTTAAGGGACGGGCATAGGGTCATCGTATGGTCAACGAAGGCAACTGGTAGGGGTGTCTTTAGCAATTCGTAGGGACTATCATCATTTATTTGTAGGGACAAGATCATTATTCCGTAGGCAACCTCGAAGGGACTTATGATCTTTTAAATCTGAAAGGACTTGATGATTTCTTTGTTTGAATGGACTTTTGCTTTTAAGACAACCCATTTTCGAGGGACTTGATCATTTATTAAGGCAACCAAGAGGGGAACCCTAGAAAGTGCAGATGGCGATCGTAAAACGATCGACTTACGTGTGTGAATGCTATTTTCAAATAATTATCTTGAGAATTAATTTTCTAAGTCCATATTGTTCAGTTAATTCTTTTCACGCCCTAAGTTACTACCCATGCAGTTAATATAAAAATAATGGCAGAAATTAAAAGGCAGAAAATAAATATTCCTACACTATTACATGGCTTCGGGACAGTTACATAATAATAATTGCGGAAATTTAAACATAATTATTACAAATGCGAAACAGTTACATAATAAGGCGAACAATAAATGAATGACATAAAAATGAGTGAAAATATGAAATAAGTAAAAAAGATTTGCAAATTAAATTAAAGAAAGAAATTAGGGTTAAGGTTAAAAAAATTTAGGTTTAGAAAAAGTTTTAGGGTTTGAAAAGTTTAGGTTTTAGAGAAAATTTTAGGGTTTATAAAAAAAATTAAATTAGGGTTTAATTAAATTAGCCTAAACCTAATTAATTAATTTACAAATAAAAAAAACTAATAAGCTAAATTATTTATGAAAATATTATGTAAGAAAAGTATTTAAGAATTAATTATAAAATTGTTGTTTTTGAAGAAGAAATGTGATTAATTTAATTGGTTTATGGTTAATGATGATTAGTAATTGAATTAAAGAAAATAAAAATAATTAAGATAATAAAAGAAAAAGAAAGAAAATGCCTAAAAAAGAAATGGGGAGGCCTGGATTCGAACCCAGGACCTCCCTCTCAAAGCCTCAACGCGCTTACCACCAAGCCACCTACACTTCTGTGAAATATAACGCAAATATTAAATTATATAATAAAACCAAATTTCAATATCAGAAAACGCGTGTGAACGATTGGTCGTCTTCTTCCTCCAGCCTGAGTTTTTTTGCTACGAAACTGCTTCAAATTAGCTACGAATTTTTCGTAGCTAATTGACCTGCGTTTTTTCAAACATCATAAATATGTACGATTAGTCCATAATATTTATATCAATCGAAGGCCCATAACCTGCAAAGTCTAAATACATCATCAAACACTATTTACATTGCCTAAATCAAGAAGCCCCAATATAGAGCTTGGAACCCTAAGAATGGTGTTTTGCGATTCCGACCATGAAACTTCAATGCGATTATCCATAATTCATCCTTATCATGCAACAAACACAAAGCAAGCATCAAATACCATATATATTATGTATATGTAAGGAATCGAAAATCATAAAAGAAAGCAAAAAAAAAAACGATTCGGTTTGTGCAATTTTGGACGAATTAGACGATGGTGATGATTGCAATGCGTTTAGGAAGTCTCAAGGAACATAATGAAGCCTTTCAAACCTTTTGAAACCTCTTAGAATGGAAAAACTGAAAATCAATTTTTTCTTAAAAATTTGAAGTTTGAAAATGTTCCTCTTGCCTCTGAATTCGTCCCCAATCCTTGTCCTCTTGCAATGTATGTATAGTAGTCTGATTTAGGGTAAAAAGTTGGGCCTTAATAGTATGGATTTGAGTTGCTTGTATGTGAAGAAATCTCATTGCCATAATTGTCACAAAATCAAATATTATCATATCACATTGGTCTTGTATGAATTTGGAGATTACCAATTACTTTGAATACCATATATTTGATCCCAAAATAAATTTTAAATCAAATATTTGATTTTATATAATTTATTTTAATTAAAAATGATTTTAAATGATTAAAATAAAAAATAATAAAAAATAAATAATAAAAATCATAAAATATGGTCATTGGGTCTTGAATGGACCTATCTTTGAGTTTGGATTGAAATATTGTAGGCCCATTTGGAAAGAATTGGAGTTATGGCCCTTTTTACTTCATACAGCTCTTGAAAATGGCCCAACTTCAACAATGCATAACTTCCTCAATTTTGATCACATGAAGGTGTTATAGGACTTTTTAGAAAGCTTAGAGTGTCCTCTAATTAATCCTTTTGGTCCCATATCCATATCGTTTACCATTTTTAAATTATGAGTTTTGGAAAAAGTTAACTTTTTGTTGACTTTCAAAAAGACATATAATGTCTTAGGTCATATCTTTCAAATGAAGCATTTTTGGACTTGGCTTGTGAGACAAAAAGTTGTAGAGAATTGGATTTCCTTCAAAATGAGCTTTGGATGGGAAATTTTTGATGAGGCATGTGAAAGTTATGGTTGGTCAAAGTGCAGTTGACTTTTCCTACACAAAACCCTAATTTAGTAACTCCTGGTTTTTTATGATTCTGAGGTTTCCTTGATGAATCATGATCAACCCTTGATTAAATGACGAGTTTTACCTCATAATATTGATGTTGACCAAAAATCTTGAAGTTTGATTTTATGTTGACCACAATTGACGTTTTGACCAAGTTAATTGATTTTTGGGTATCTGAGCATCTGACGGGCCAAACCTGTTGGGAAAGCTTTGGAACTTGACATAAGGATTATTTGAGGTGTGTGGGATGTCATGAAGTCCACTTGAGGCTTTGGAAGTCCACTTTGCTCGGGGAAACTCAAAACCCTAGTTCTAAGATCCATTGTTCAGGAGGAGGCTTTGTCTGGTGAAACCTTCAATCTCTTTGACCAATTGAGAATCTTGTGACTATTAAGAGACCTCTTGAGACACATCATCTTAAAGATGGGAGGGAAACTTTTGGGGTACGACACCCACCTTAAGGGTTTGAACACAATCACTCTCAAGTTGCCGGATCTGGGTGATCAAGTCGACCCGGGTCTTCAAGATGTGGTCCTCCTTGCCCTCCTCATCAGCGAGTGCGAGCAAGCTCTCCAACTCCGCCACCCTCAAGCGTAAGTGCTGGTTTTCCTCGACAGCCTCGTTGAACTCAACCTCTTTGTCCTAAAGCTTTTTGTTGTCATCTAACAAACCATCTCGCTCGAGCCTAACCTCACCCAACTCGATCATTAGCCCTTCCTGGAGCTTATGCTTCTCTTGCTAATTGAAAAAGTCATTTGCGAGCTGCTTCCTCTTAATCTTTGCTAGATTCAACACCTCTTTCACGACCTCCAGCTCATACAATGGTCAGGTGTTGTCAGACAAGACCAAGGTCGTCTCCATAACCCTGATCACGACAACGATGTCTTGAGACAAATTCACTCGTCTAGTTGCCTTGTCCAGATCTAGGATCGCCTTGACTTCTGCACCCGACTCCCTGACGAAGCCTTCTGTACTGAAAATCGCCTGTTGAAGATGGTAGGAGGGCCGGAGATATGTCCCTTAGTTCTCTGACAGGTCCTCGTCCACAGGAGCACCAGTTGGCGATCTTTCACCATGTTTACATTTGGCAGGAGGAGTATCTTGATCGACTGGTGGGATGATAGGCGTCGCCACTAGAGAGGAAGAGTTAGGAGGAGGAGAAGGAGTCCCTAACCGCCGACCAAATCATTGACGACCACCTGACGGACACATTCCTTGGAAACCTTCTTTGAAGCTTTTCCCGTGCCTTTGTTCAACAGCTTCAGGACGCGGTCCTTGATATTGGGAATAGTAGCTGCAAAAAGAAAAGAATAAGTCAGTAGGAGGAGAAAACAACTAAGGCAAGAGAAAGGCGAACACTGTAACACCCTTTTTACCCCACAACAAATTCAAACATATTATTTAATAAAATCATAGTTCGACACAAAAGGGCTTCACATATTCAACATAATCATCAAATAAACATCATGTATGTGTCCTGTCCGTAACACGGGTTGCAACTTATGTTATAATTAAAATAAAGCCTCAATTCATGGTAGCGGATCATTTATTCAACATTTAAATCATCATAATAGAAATGGTACAACTATAATCCAAAACATCATCAACAAGTGTTAAAGATAAACAAAAATGACAAAATAAACCAAGTGTTCCCAGTATTACATGAGATAGAGCAGGACACCACCTAGACTCTATAAACAACAAAAGACGCACTCCGAGCGACTTCCGATCACCGAATTATTCTTGAGAATCTGCAGGATGGCATAATAGACCATCACGAAAAGCATGCAGGGTGAGTAATCCACATTCAATATACATAATATAAAGACAGGATTATAAGACAACATACAATCATACATCATTTACCTCAAATCTCATCCACATACAACAACAATAATTCACATCATCATAAAACAAATGTAATCATGCTATGCCACATAGAATGAGATGCAACTTCATAAATGCATGTGGTACCGATTTTCAACATGTGATGGACACTGTCCATCAACCCTCCACAAGGGAGCACAATATAATCAACAACACCTGAATCCACACAATGGGATTGAAGTCTCAATCAACATAAGAATGCCATGAATGCATGATACAACAACAACAACATAATCATCTTCATCAACATTTGCAACAACATTCATCATTATACATTTACTTCGTCTATTGATATTACTAATACTACATGGCATCATTTTACAACATATTCATCATAACATCATTTCATCATTATTATTACACATTTAGCCTAATATAGCATGGTAATAACTCACAACAACAATACAACAACATGGCATGACAAAACAAAGCATCACAAGTTATCCAATAAGAGAAAATATTATTCGAAAGACTACAGATATCGCTAAGCGAGATAGCTAGATCGCTAAGCGAGAAACTCTCTGTTTGCAAACTTCCAAAAATTCCACTTGCTCACTAAGCGAGGAGGCAAGTTTTCCATGAAAACCCTGCGCTTTTATGTATGACTCAGACACGCCCAAAACCTTCAATTACACCAAATAACAGCAGAAAACGACCATACAACCCATTATCATTATATAATCATCACTTATAACCCCTAACAATAACAATACATCAAAAATCTATCAACAAATTATCCAACCCTAAGGTTTCCCCTAAAAAATCCCCTTTCCTCATAAAACAATCCAGATATTACAGACATTGAAAGATAACTACTCCCCATACCTTATTCAATTGAGCTTTCCCTTTCACCTCTTGAGAAATTCCTCTTTGTCTCTTTGTTTTTCAGAGCAACCTTCAACCTTCAGCAAAACACGATTATGAGAATTTTGATCGTAATCCTCTTTTCTCATAAACTACTCAAAAGACCACTCTACCCCTTAGACCTCCAACTTCTTTTATTTTATTTTTAATAATAATATTTAAATAATATCCAATTATTATCATATCATTATTTTAATAAAATAATTCCTTCTTAATATTCCACAAAATACCACCAATTACCACTTATTCATAAATAATCACATAATTAATTAAATTATGAAATTGGGGTGTTACAACTCTCCCCCACTTTAGGAATTTTCGTCCTCGAAAATGTTACCTGAAATGAACAGAGTCGGATACGACTCCTTCATATGATATTCACGTTCCCAAGTCCAACTTTCACCTGCTGGTCCACCCCACAATACCTTTACCAAGGAAATATCTTTTCCTCGCAACTGCTTCATTTCCCAGCCATCTATCCGCAATGGTAAAGCTTCCACAGTCAGATTATCTCTTAGCTGAATGTCATCCATCTGAATTACATGTGATGGATCTCACACATACTTCCACAACTGCGACTCATGAAACACGTCATGTAAATTCACAAGTGATGGAAGTAACGCAATCTGATATGCTACCTCTCTGATCCTTTGCGAAATTTGATACGGTCCAACAAAACGCGGTGTGATCTTTCTAGACTTCAAAGCTCTTCCGACACTAGTCACCAGAGTAACTCTCAAAAACACATGGTCTCCCTCTTGGAATTCAAGATCTTTTCTTCTCTTATCATGGTAACTCTTATGTCGACTCTGAGAAGCCTTCATTCTTTCTCGTATCATCTTAATCTTCTCAGTCGTCTCTTGCACAATCTCAGGTCCAAGTATTGCACTCTTGCCTAATTCATACCAACACAATGGAGTCTGACATCTTCTTCCATACAATGCCTCATACGGTGTCATTCCAATACTAGCATGATAACTATTATTATATGTAAACTCAATCAATGACAAATGACTATCCCAAGATCCTCCTTGATCCAACACAAGCCCTCAGTAAATCCTCTAAAGATTGGATAGTCCTCTCTGTTTGACCATTTTTCTACGGATGATAAGTAGAGCTCGTCCTCAACTTAGTACCCAATGTATCTTATAAACTCTTCCAAAACCTCAAAGTAAACCACGGATCTCTATATGATACGATACTCGACGGTATCCCATGCAACTTCACAATCTCTTCAATATACAACTCAACTAGCTTCTTCATAGAATGATTAATCTTCATTGGCAAGAAATGGGCCGACTTAGTCAATCTATCTACAATTACCCAAATAAAATCATTTCCCTTAGCAGTCTTCGTCAAACCTATCACAAAATCTATGGAAATGCTATCCCACTTCCATTATGGAATATTCAACGGTTGCATCATACCTAACGGTCTCTGATGTTCAATCTTCGACTTCTAACAAGTCAAGCATATATACACAAATTTCGCAACATCCTTCTTCATACCTAGCCACCAAAATAATTTCTGCAGATCATGGTACATCTTCGTAGCACCAGGATGGATACTCAATCGACTATTATATCCTTCTTCTAAGATACTCTTCTTAATTTCCGCAACATCAAGAATACACACTCTATCCCGGAATCTCATCACATTATTCTCATCAACTCAGAATTCACCTCTGTTACCTTGGTTAATGAAAGTCAACTGATCAACTAACTTCAAGTCAGATTGTTATCCATCATGGATCTTTTCCACGATTTCACTGGTCAACTTCAGCATTCCTAACTTCACACTCTCAGATGTAGCTTCACACAACAAACTTATATCTCGGAACTGTTCAATCATTTCAAGTTCTTTCACCATCAACATCGACATATGCAATGTCTTCCTACTCAAAGCATTTACAACCACATTTGCCTTACCAGGACGGTAATTCAAATCAAAATCAAAGTCTTTTAACAATTCTAACCATCTCCTCTGCCTCATATTTAGTTCCTTCTGATCAAACAGATATTTAAAACTATTATGATCACTGAACACTTCGAATTTCGAACCAAAGAGATAATGTCTTCATATCTTCAACACAAATACCACAGTTTCTAACTCCAAATTATACGTAGGATAATTCCTTTCATGAACTCTCAATTGTCTTGAATCATAAGCAACCACTTGACCATTTTGCATCAAAACCCCTCTAATTCCCATCTTTGACGCATTACAATACACTACGAACGACTCATCCGGATTCGGCAAAATCAAAACTGGAGAAGTTGTCAACTTCTTCTTCAACTCTACAAAGCTCTTTTCACACGTAACATCCTATACATAAGCTTGGCTCTTTCGAGTCAACTAAGTCAAAGGTAGGGCCAAATTTGAAAAACCTTCAATAAACTTCCTGTAATAACTTGCTAAACCCAGAAAACTTCTAATATCAGTAGCAGAGTTAGGAGTCTCCCATTGTAACACTGCATCAATCTTTGATGGAACTACAAAAATTCTTCTACTAGATCTACAACAATTCTCCCACTATAAACTTCTAATCCTCTTTTCTCATAAACTACTCAAAAGACCATTCTACCCTTTAGACCTCCAACTTCTTTTATTTTATTTTTAATAATAATATTTAAATAATATCCA
This sequence comes from Lathyrus aphaca, assembly GCA_963966055.1. NCBI lineage: Eukaryota > Viridiplantae > Streptophyta > Magnoliopsida > Fabales > Fabaceae > Lathyrus > Lathyrus aphaca. The sequence goes on along the minus strand of OZ014519.1, from coordinate 404,594,506 downwards.
ATTATTATCATATCATTATTTTAATAAAATAATTTCTTCTTCTTAATATTCCATAAAATACCACCAATTACCACTTATTCATAAATAATCACATAATTAATTAAATTATGAAATTGGGGTGTTACAAACACAAACTACCTAAGAGACGGAGGGACTCCTCGTCTGATTTACACTCGAGCACCACTTTGGTCTTTATCAGTCGACTTTCATAAATAGTCTCCCCATCTTCAGACAAGACAGGATTGTCCTCTCGGTCCGTACAGAGGGAGAGGGTAAAACTTTGAACATAAGCCACTAATTTTTTGTAGGCATCAGTATCTTCGGGCCCTAGGTTCTCGGGCTTCACAAAAAATTGATCAGTCGTCCAGTTAAAATGAGCCCGCTGCCACTCAAGCGGAATAGTCGAGACAAGATGCTCCTCGCCCCGAGCGTCCGTTGTTTGGCATAAATATTGTACAAATCGTGCAGGGTGAGGAGCTTCACCGTGTACCATTTATCCTTAAAGTTATGGAAAGAATCATGGTAAGTCTTAAAAAACCTCATTGGTTGTTTGAACGAGACCCAGTAGTGTCTCTCGTTCGCGCTCGACCGCTGCAGGTGGAAGACCCGGAAGAATAGGGGAAGCGTGCAGCCGATTTCAAGATATTGGCACACCAGTTTGAACACCCAAATGAACACGATGGCATTTGGATGAAGTTGGGAGAGGGCCAAGTCGAGCCTTCTGAAGACGCCCGCCTGGAAGCTGGTGAAAGGAAGTCGGATCCCCGCCTCTCTAAAAGCGAATTCGTACATAGGGAAGTGTGTTCCCCAAAAAATCGAGCAAATCCACTTCTCGAGGAGAGAGGTGTAGCATTTCCAGTTATGTGGGCCTCCGAGGCCAATTCTTCCACGTCAGTATGGGCGTTGCGAGAATCGAGTACGAAGCGGGAACCCGTTTCCAGCGGCTCTTCCCCGACCCAAGACAAATCAAGCTCCCCGGGGCAGTAGGCCTATGTCCGCCCATATCACATTCCTGTTCGTCCAACTCCTCCTCATCCACCTTTATGTCAATGTCATTCTCAAAGACATCCTCGGCTCTCCGATGCGGATCCATGTTACCTGAAAAGCAGAGGAAATCACTGAATTCGACATCGTATCAAATCCATATTTCCACCGCAGTTCAAGTGAAAGGGCGGGGGCCAGAGCCGGGGAAAGAAGCGCCCGATGCATTCATCAAAAATTCATATGAATTCCTGGGGAATTCATCAGAAATTCATAAGAATGCTCGGGGCATTCATCAAAAATTCATAGGAATGCCCTGGGCATTCATCATAAATTCATAAAAATACCTGGGGCATTCATAACATATTCATAAGAATACCTGAGACATTCATAACATATTTATAAGAATTCCCGGGACATTCATAACATATTCACAAGAATGCCCGGGAGATTCATAGAAAATTCGAAGGATACCCGGGACATTCATTGGATTTTCCTTAATCAAACACCCAAGGAAGGTCCTCCTCGACGATTTTTAGAGATTTTTGTCGGCTGATTCATATGAATTTACCGAGGAAGGGCCTCCTCGGCTTCTCCGGCGGAAGAAACCACCAGGAAGAAGGGTAAACTAAACCTACTATTACCAGAAAAAAGGGGATTTACCTGACATATTCGATGACGGAGAAGTGATGCAATGGAAATGATGACGGTGATGCGTTTTCTGGCAGAAGCTTGAGGGTGTTTGATGAACCTCTGAGGGGACTTGGAAAATGAAGATGAGAAATGAGGGGAAACTCTCACCCAAATCCTTTTATAGACCCCCATACGGGAAGGCATACCTTAGTCATCATTGCCTAGATTACCCAAATTCTCGTAGGCAGTCATAGGCATTTAATGCATCGTCACGCGTGAAAAGTAAAGACGCATTAAATACCATAATGACAAGAAATGAAGAGTCAGACACGTCACCCTTGGGAAGTCCAAAGGCCACCAAGCTACATTCTTCTAAAATAACGTCAGGCATGCACATTCTCGACATCATAAAAACACAAAAGCATCGCGCATGACTATCCTCGGGCATGAAATCCTCCTCGACGAACCATACCAACAAAGGCTTTGCCTGTACCTCCTAAACCAAATTTCATGTCGGGAAAAATTTCCCCAACATCCATAAGTCTCATTACCAGTAACCTGTGTGCCTGACCATACTTACCTATAAGTCATCACTCCACCCTAGATTTGTGACTTGGGGGGCTCCTGTTCTGGACTGGGGAAAAGTAACACATGTCGGGCAGAGGCCTAATCCGTCGGGCACATACCCATGGCCTAATATATATGGACGTGAGGAGAGCATCTTCCCTACGTGCTCCATTTAGTTAACTGCCCCCGTTATTCTCTCCTAATATTATGGGGCAGTTGGACCAAGGGCTAGACCACACATTAGGTCTTATCTGCTCCTACGCAATTCTTGGCAGTTCTTCCTTGGGCCTAGCTAATCCAGCCCATGAGAAGAATCTTGGCCCATCGCTGGGGGCACACTATAAATACCCTCTTTCACTAGAGGGTCATGTATTCTAATTCTAATACTCACTACCTTCTATACTTGCACTCCATGGTTCCTTTTTTACTTTGGCATCGGAGTACCTTGCAGGCACACCCCTTCCTTGTTCCTCCACTGTAGTTATTCATCACTGGAAGGTTCTTCCTGATTAGGTAAGACCAATATATATATATATATATATATATATATATATATATAAGAAAACTATGTGTTATGGATAACACATAGTTAACCCTTGGTTAATGCGTTCCACGTCACAATTTGGGGGTATTTTGAGTCTAAAAATAGTTATTTCCTACTAAATGATTTGTTAGTTGAAACCAAACCAACCCATTTACAAATCATAAGCTTAATTAACCACAAAAGTCAAAATCATGGTGCCAATGTAACTAAGGGAAAATCTTTTTCCTTCATCTTGCTGGTCAGAAGTGATGTTTCTACAAATTTTATCTTTCCAAAATTTGAATTTCAAATCTCAAATTTATTATGACTCTTTCTCACTCTCTATCATCTTTTATCTTCTTCTTGCTTCTTCCATCTTCCTCTTCTCACAATAACTGATCTAGATCCTTACTCATTAACTCCTTCCTCTTCTCACTTCTTCTTTTTCTTCTTCTCGTGGTGTTTTAATGGGTTTCAGGGTTTTCAACATGGTGGTTTCCATGGTTTTTGCTCAACGTGAATAACAGAGGTAATTGAATAATTTTCTTTGACCTTATATCAATAAGGGTTTTGTTTTAAGGTTTCTCTTCTTTCGGTTAGGGTTTCATTATGTTCTCACTGATATGTATCTTTTACTCTGCTACAAAATTTTGATACAAACTTTGTTTATAGGAAATTTTGAGCCTAAAGAGTTTCGCCCTATTACTGAAAGAAAAAGGTATTGGATTTTACGTTCTCATTTGTTTACGGCGTGGATCTATGGTTGTGGAAGTCTGTTTTCGGCGACGAGTGTGGTTGTGGTCAAATTTGACAAGTTGGAGAGCAGGAATAGACTCTCTAAGGTAACCTTTATGCTCCTATTTTATTGTTACTATGAAATGGCCTCTCTTTGAGATGTTTTGGTTTTGATTTCATTGTGGTTGATGTATATTGGCATGACATGTTATATTTTGATTGCTGTAACTAGTTGTAGTTAGTGTGGAATTGATTGAACATTATGATATTTCTGGTTTATATATTCTGAGACCTTCAACAGTAGAAATATGGGAGATTTTGCAATTCTGTTTCTTAATGATTTGAGTGCATTTATGTATATTTTAGTTATTTTATATACTCTTGATTAACTAGCTATATAGTTGATGTATATTGGCATTTGTTATACAAATTTAATGTTTGTTCGTTTTTGTTTTCGAGGGTAAAATTACATAGAAGGTGGTGTATTGTGGATAGGCTTTGGTGTTATATTGATGAATTGTTAGGCAAAGTTTCATGGAAAAACATAATATTGTCTTTCATTTTTAAGAACCTTCAAATAAAAGTTGGATCTTTAAAACCCCTACAAATCAGCCTTGGACAAAAGGATGGAAGGGAGCCAATTACCAAGGATCCCTTTTTTGATCTGGTTTTATGTTGATGAGGAAATAGTTGTTGCTCGAGGCCGAAATGGAGGCACTACATTTTGGTGTCGGTGTCGTCAGGTTGATAATTGATTCTTTTTCATGTAATTTTATGTTTCTTTTTCTGAGCATCTGTATTTTATAAAGAAAGAGGGCCTCCACAATACTATGATTAGATCTGAAAATACAACATCACCACACACCCTTCTGCAACAACATAATTTGAATTTGGAAATTGTTATGTGTGTGGTGATCAGCTATATGTTTTCTTATTGTTTGATATTGAAATATAGCATTGAATTTATCTTTGTAGTTTAATTAATTTTAGTTGATCATGAGTTGAATGTAAGATATTTATGTTTGGATAAATTCGACAGTATAAATCAGAATTTTGAGTCAAAGTTGCAAATCATAGCTTAAAGTTTGAATAAATTCCTAAAACAAAGTCAATAGCAATCAATATCAACATGTCAAAATCAATTTTATGTTTGTTGGAATCACTTTTTTCTTTATATGATTCTCTCTTTTTTGTTGGTCTTTCAACTCTCAAGTTCTCCAGGTTATATGCAATAATACCAAAGTTCCAGGAATGGGGGATTGAGACAGTTGGTAGAGGTTTTTTAGTAGCCTTTAGTATCATGAGTTAAGAAATCACATTAAATTATAAGAGCATTGTAACACCCCAAATTTGCCCTCTTCATTTTAAGCATAATATCACATCATATTCATCATGAACATACCATATTTTTAGCATCCTAGCATGGAAAGATGAGGCATAACATTTCTCATGACCTAGCATTATGCATATGATCATTTGTGGAGGTTCTTGAAGCATCACAAGCTATGACAAGGGGCCTATTGGTTTTTTACAAGTCCTATGAGGGTTCTATATTGCATTTTCAAGGTCAAGTTCATTTGCAAAAGCTCAGAAGGTTGGATGATCATCAAGGATTCCAGGCTAGGGCAAAGCTCCTACACAATGGTCCTAAACTAGGGTTTGAGATTCAAGCATGAAAACCTTAAAACTTTGGCCATTTCATTTTGGAAAAGTATTGTACATGTCAAGAGGATCCTAGGTAGCAATTTTGGTGAGAAAATTCCTTGTGGAAGTCAGGAAATTCTTCAGTTGCTTGCAATTGAAGTAATTGGTCAACTGTGCCTCAAAAAAAGTCAACTGTGTGATTTCAAGGGGTCCAACCCAATTTTTATAGCCAAGGGATGTTCTTAAAATGTTATAATAGGTTTGGCAAGTTCAAAGATCAAGAATTATGAAGTTTTGATGGTTTTTGCAAAATTGGTACAAAGTTGGTTTTAAGGAAATTCCATTTTTGGCAACTTTTGCCCTAAAATTCAAGTGACCTTAACTTAATCAAAAATTCTTCAAATGGACCAAAGTCAAACATTAAATTTGGAGATTAAGGCCTCCCATTTTCAAAAATTACAAGTAATTTTTCATAGCATGTGTGGTTTGGGATATATGGCCCTCGAAAATTCCTTCAAATTTAGGGCAAATGGCAAATTTTATGCATGCACCAAAAGCCAAAAGGTTCAAAACTTGATTTTAAGGATTGGTACATACCAAATATTGCTGCAATGTTAAAATACAATGTATTTGGCATACTTTTCTCCAAAGAAATTCACAAATTCGTGCCAAGTGAGAATGTTGCTTAAAAAATGTAAAAAATGCATATTCATGAGAAAAGTGCGACTCCTTTAATCTAATGGCCAAGACTTGTTGGATTATGATTAATGGATCATATTAGAGTGCACATGGGCAAGAGGCCAAGTAGAGCATGAGGATTACATGAGATCACACAAAATTGCAAAGTTTTCAAAATCACCAAAAACTTGTGATTCCCACGTGCAAACTTCTTCATTTTCTCAACATTGGCTCATGAGAGGATATATAACAAATTAGGGTTTCAGTTTGCAAAAGTTCTCTCTCATTCTTCAGATTCCAAGTTTGTGCACAAATTGCATTTTCTCTCAAATCTCCTCATACACTCACTCTCTTCCAAAACCAATTGTAGATCCTTGATCCTTGGAAGCTCAGGATCATTATTCTCACCATTATTCAAGCAATCTCTCAAGATCAACAACCTTGCCATTTTAGGGCAGTTGGCTACAAAGCTCAAGATCCAGCAAGATTCAAGGCTCTAGTTGCATTTATTTTGCAACTAGAGAGCATTTGGAGTGATTTTGCTTCATCATTTGGACTTCTAGCACGTTTTTTCAAGCACTGCAATCTCAGGTAAGCTCATAAATCTTCAGATCTGAAAATGAAATTGGTTGTGTGTTTTATGATCCCTGATGTTCACTGATCATTCTGCCATGTTTAGTTTCAAAATTGATGCACTAATGAGTTAGATATTTGAATTTTAAATTTCATGGTCATTTCTGTTTTTGCTCGATCTGTGAAATCCTTTGATCCAATGAACTTTTCAATGCCATTTTTGAAATCAGAGCACCTCAATTAGTCAATTTGGAGCTTATTGTTCATTTTAATTGTTGTTTGATCATCTGGTGTAATTTCCGGTGCCGGAGCCCTAGCTCCGGTCACCGGAATCTGCAAATTCTTGTGCTAGGGTTTCATGAGGTTGAAGAAGGTTCCTCTGCCCTTGGATCTTCATCTCAACGCTCCAGGTCATGCCACGTTTTTAGTGAACACTGCCTCTCTCTCACGTGCATTCAGTTTCTGTTTTAATGCCAAATACTTCTCACCACACTATAAGTCTCATGCGTCCTCAGCTCTCAGCCTATCAAACCTCCACGTCAATTAATGAGCCCCCTCATGAGATGCGTTCGTTTCATCCAAAGACCAGTGTATTTTCCCTTTTATTTCCTGAATATCCACCCTTACTTTCATAAACCAGTGCAACCCAATGGGCCATAACTTCTATTCGCACCCCCAGACTTCTAAGCCCAATTGTTTTGAACTGCAGTCCTTACTCTTCGCACCCCTCCCAGCTTTCTTTATTTTATTTCTTTTTCTTTTATCTTCTTTTAACATCATTCTGGTTTCTAATTTTTTTAAATTACTTCCAATCATCAAAAAATTACAAATTAATTCATGGTAGTCCAATTAAGTGTTCTTTATTTTTCCATATTTTTATTTTCCATTTTTTCTTAGTATCCACGTGTCCTTTAATTGTTCCTCTTCATTAATTATTTTTTAAGTCCTTTTTGAGTACCCTGTCTTGTTCAATTTCCCTAGGGTTCATCTTTTTGAGTTTGGTGTTGATTCTTTTTGCTATGGATTCCTAAGATGATGTACTTTATGTGTGATTTTTGTCTTGATTTTTAGAAATTTATTCATTTGGTTTTGATCCTTGGCTTGTGAAGGAAGTTTTTAACCCTAGTTCATGTTCTTGCCCTCATTTGACCTATCTAGCCTCTGAATTTCTCCCAATCATTTTGGTGTCTTAGTATATCATGTTTGAGGATAATTTGTACTAAGTTGTGTAATTTTTAGATGCATTGTTGATTTGATTTGAATTTTTGTTCTTACCTAGTCCCATTTTGCTTCCTTTTGATCATAAGGTCTCTTATGAGCTTAGAAGGGCACTTGTGCCAACTTCTCCTTCTCATTTGGGGTCCCTTTGGGGTATGGGTTCCTTCCTGGTCTTGTTATAGGGTTTGTGTCTTAGAAACTTTGTGTTTTGCTTACCTTTTGAGTTCATCTTTTCTTATGTGCTTTCACTTCATCTCTTTACTTCTTTCCTTCCATTATGTGATTGTTTGGTCTTATGCCTCTCTTCTCTTCATCTCCCTTTCTTCCAAAGAACTTATTTAACTTGTTTTGTTTCTGGTCTTGTGTCTTGAGTCCATGTTTGTGTATTTTTGCCTTGCATCTTTCTTAAGTTTGCATTTGTTTGCCATGTGTTTCATATTTACTTGTATGCTTCATTTCTCATTCTTGTAACTTGCATATCCATTGAGCATTTGTATATATGACCTCACTTATGTTTGTATGATGTTGGCATGTCATTAAGTCCATTTGGTTTTGCTTTTATGCTTATGTTGCTAACCTTGCAGGGGCTATGGTAAGTGAGAGGTGTGGAAGTGATTCCCACATCTCCAAATCTCATCTTTTCTTCTCTTATTCTTACTTGTGCTAACCTTTGTTTGTTGGGCTTAGGCCTTACCCATCTCTTCTTCTTTCTTCTTCTTCTCTTCTTCTTTCTTTCTTCTTTAGGATAGTAAACCACACTAACCTTAGGATATCCATGCATGACAACACTTAGGATTCTTTAGTCCCCCATTAGACTTTTGCCTTTGTGATCCTTTTGTTTTCTTTTCTCTTCTCATCTCAAAACCCTAAAAAACGCTTAATAAAGTTTGAAGTGATACCTTGAGCAATAGCCTTATCCCATGAGGTGCTTGTAGTCTTCCCATCTTGGGATAATACAAGTTTATCTTGTGATGCACAAGTCTGATCAAGGTATCTTCTTCACCAAGAAAAGCATAAAAAACACTTCTTCATTGTAAATACCAAAAACACTTAATAAGTTAATGAGTTAGTGAGCCTAAGCCCTAATCTCTGGTTTCAAGTTTTGGGGATCTTCTCCTTACTTGAGTGTGCTTGTTCTATTATTCCATCTTGGAATGTAGTGACAAGTGCACATTCCATGGAAAAGAGCTTGAATTCACTTCCTTGTGACACACTCATAAAAGCTTCATAAAAAACACAAACAAACAATAAGCGTCTTTCCTTCGGGAATTCGTTTCTCATCTCCTTCGCTCCATACGCGAACTTGCTCCTACTTGTCATTTTGCAAGATGGTTACGCACTCGTCGTCCGAGTCTGCAACACCTGAGCATTGGCATAGGCAATTCAAGCCTTAATTCACAAGAAATTTCTTTTCTACCCCTAGTTAGGGGAACTACGGCGTCTCTGATCCTCATTTTCCTGATGAGGTACGTAGGCAGCGGGGTAAGGCCCGTTCGAGCACAATCTTTATTTTCCCTACATTTTTCCTTTTCATCTCTTATTTCAGTTCTTTTCTCAGTTCCATTTCCATTTTCAGTTTATTTTTGTAGCAGTTTTCATACCCTCACCCTTTGAAACAGTTTCTTTGCAAGCGTGGATCCCGTCGGGTACGGCGGACGATCTGGGTGCTAATACCTTCCCAGGTCGTAACCGACTCCCGAACTCAGTCTCTTTGGTTCGCAGGACCTGTGTCCTTCCTCTTCTTAATTCTGGTTTGTGCAGCATTACCATTCCCTTTCTTTTGGGATAAAACTGCCTGGCTGGCGACTCTATTCTTTTCCACGCCACTTTCGCGTTTGTACCAGGATGGAAATCCAGGGAGCGACAACTGGCGACTCTGCTGGGGACCGAACCCAAAATCTCTGGTTCCCTTGAGAGTCTCTCCTAGCGCTTGTTTGTTTCTATTTCTTTGGGTGATGTTTGTTTGTTGTTGTGTGTTGTATTTTTACTGTTTTTATTTACAGTTCATTTACAGCTTTATTTACAGTTTTCAGTATTTATTTTCTGCATCATATTATTACTGGACTGTCCGGACTGGATTTTCTGTTTGGTGGGTTGGGTGTTACTGTTTCTGAGAGATGAGCTCATTACCACGGCTCGAGTGCACCTTAGGACTTAGAGTGGTTCCACTTTGGCCTCACGAGATCTTGTCATGAGGGTGGTAGTGAGTTCCACGCCCAGATTTGCAACCGTCTTGGAAATGTCTTGATTTGGGGATCTTCCTCTCTCATTTCATAACCTTGACAGTTATGTGCAGCTGGGGACCGATCTTTGAGAACCTTGTGGAAACATCCCTCTTTAGTGATGACAGTGGCAGACCATATTGTGTGGAAAACCCATTCGCATCCGAGGGCCGACATGGGACTTACATAGGATGACCTTGTTTCCCGGACTCAGCTGAGGCCTCCCTGCGTAGTATATAATGCCAAACCGATTCCCTGATTTGGTCATGAGCCATTTCTCGGAGATGGTGAAAGTATTATTATTATTCGGCTTTGAGAGTTCGTGATGTCTGACCCGGAGCATACCGGTGAGATTGGGAGGGGTTTGCAGGAACCCTTGGCCTCTACATACCCTCATTATCAATGGTCCTTATTATGATTTCTGGTCTTATGGTCCTATGGTTCTGGTGTTCTGGTTTTCTTGGTACTGGTTTTCTTGGTACTATGGTTCTGAGATCTTCTATCAGAGAGTTGTGATTCAGAGGACTTTTGGTTTGCCAGTTGATCAGAGGGTCCTTGTGTTCAGTGTCCAGTATCCAGATGATCCTAGTTGATCATATGCCTGCATTGTATTTTCATCTGCATCATTCTTGCATTAACTGTTTATGTTTCCATTTTTCAGGTCATTTTTCATACTCGGTTCCCACTTCTGGTAAATCTTATCTCCAGATGGCAGAAATCAGAAGAGTTACAAGGAAAAAGAATGTTCACTATACTTTTCTTCAACCTGAAGTCAGAAGTGTTCAGAAATTAGCAGGTCTGATGAATGACCAAGTCTTGGGTGATTTCAGGAAAAGATATGGCCAGATATTGAAGTATGTGGACAAGCCCACTGCAGACCAGAAGGACAGTTTGTGTACCTTGTTGCAGTTTTATGATCCCCTGCTGCGTTGCTTTGTGTTTCCAGATTACATCCTAGCTCCTACATTCGAGGAGATTGCCAGCATTCTGAATGTTCCAGTCAGAGAGACCTTGCCTTTCTATGGGTCTGAGGTGGTGCTTAAGGAAGAAGACATAGCCAAAGTTTGTCGTTTTCCAGCTGCTACAGTCAAGAAGGCTCTGAAGGATAGTGAAGGCAAAGGACTCTCTTGGAGTGTGCTCATACCATAGGCTGAGAGATATGCTAAAGAGGGTAGTTGGGGTGACTTTGGTGTTGTGCTTGCTTTAATGGTGTATGGGTCTAGTTTGTTCCCAGGAGAGAAAGAATTTGTAAGCTTGGAAGTGATCTCTATCTTTGCCAAAGGCAATCCTGTGCCAACTCTGTTGGGTGACTTCTACTACAGTGTGCATTACAGGAATGAGAAAGGTAGGGGTGGACCAGTAGTCTGCTGTGCTTCTTTGTTTGCTGAGTGGTTTGCCAGACAACTGCCAAAATCAGGTGCCTTCAAGGAGAGGAGGGATGAGTGGAGATGGTCAAGAAGATTGATGGGGTTAACTGCTGAATATATTGCCTGGGGATATGACAGAGATCTGCTAGGAAAAGAATTGCTTAACAGTTGCGGAAGATTTGCTGGAGTACCTTTGCTGGGAAGGAAAGGTGTAATCAGTTATTATCCAACTTTAGCCAGGAAGCAGTTTGGCTACCCTTTGAAAGACCCACCACAAATGGAAGAGTTTGCTGAGTCTTTGTATTTTCCTGTGGAAGGAAACAAGGAGTTAGTTCTACAAGCCTCCCAAGCTTGGGCTCACAGGATAAGGAAGGGTAAGAAAGACTTTGGCAGAGTAGATCCCAAGACGTATCCATCTTTTGCTGCATGGTTGCAAAAAACATGTAGAAAAGGTTCTCATGCCTTTCTCAGTTGAAGCTCCACTTTATCCCAGAGAAGTGCCAAGCCAGAGTACTATCTCCCTTGAAGAGTACAAGAAATTGGAAGCTCAGATGCATGAAGTTCGAGTGGAGAATGCTGAAATGGTAAGCTTGTACCATCTTGCCAACAGGGCCAAGAATGAAGCAGAAGGAAAGCTGCTGAAGATCCAAGCCTCCTTGGAAGCTAAAGAGAAAGACTTTGCTGGAAGGGAAGCTCACTTCCACAGGTTGGGTATGATGGAAGCAAAAAGAGAAGCTGAACGCAAAAAGACTTTGAAGACTCTCAAAGAAGCTCGCCAATCCATTGTTTGGTTGCAAGGCCAAAGGGAGGAAGAGAAAAAGAAGTTCAAAGAGAAAGAAGAGTTCTTTGAGGTGTAAATGGCCTATAAGAAGGAAGAGGTGGAGTAAGTCCACAACATCCGGAGGGAAAAGACTCAGCAGTTAGCACAAAGCCAGTTAGCCTTGGAGGAGGCACGGAAAGAGATTGAAGAGCTCAAGCTGAGAGCGGGTGTCAAGAAGAGCAGAGCAGAGGTGGCAGAGCCTGGGTCCTTAGTTTAGTTTATGTTTCAGACTACCTACAAACCTGTTGTAAGAGTCTTGCTTTGTTTTGTCTTTTATTCATGTAATGGCTTGTAACTCTTGGGGGAATATTTTTGTTTGTGCTCTAACTTTTGGCAGGCAGTGGTTTGTCCATGATATACAGTGTTAATATGCAAATTATCATTTCTGAATGTGCAAGACTCGTTTATCTGATACTGCTAATATCTGAACATTCTTCAAAGAGAAAGCTTGAAAGATAATACTCAAAGTGTCTGTCTGGAGTAGATACCGGAACTGGGGCATGCAAATGCTTAAAACTTGGTAACATGAGCAGTTACATTTCATTGCATATGACGTGTTTGTTTGTTTTGCAGGTAGTGCTTCAGTTTCTAATGTCTTTTGTGTTTCGGGCACTATAGCTCCCAAGAAAGTTCGGGAACAGCCAGTCGCACACAGATATCCAACAAAGGTCAACAGAGAGAGAGAATCATGGATCAGATGCAAGTTGACTTAGCTTACTTGAGGCTAAGGATGGACATTTTCATGACTTTGATGGCAGGCATGGGTCAGAATCAGGAACGCCTGCGGGAGTTGATAGAAAATGGTCAAGCCAGAAACAACGGCACTGCTGAGGGAGGTAATCGTAACGGTGCGGGCGCACGTCAAGTTGAAATCCCTGTAACATAGCCAGGGGTTACTATAATCAATGATGGACTGAACAATATCCAAATGGACGGACAGGACGAACAGTTCACTCTCCTGGACGAAGCTGAGGGTCAGGGGGCTTAGATGAACAGGAAGTTTGAGGAAATGGCAGAACAAATCAAGGCTATCCAATCCCAGAATTCTTTGGGATTTGACATTACTGACTTGGGCTTGGTTCCAGGGGTTAGAATCCCTTACAAGTTCAAGGTCCCATCTTTTGAGAAATACAATGGCACTGCATGTCCAAAGACTCATCTTCAGTCCTTTGTAGGGAGGATTGCTGCTCACACTGATGATGAAAAGCTATGGATGTACTATTTCCAGGACAGCCTGGTTGGGGCCTCTTTGGAATGGTATATGAAGTTAAGCAGAGTCAACATTAAGAGCTGGAAGGACCTGGCACAAGCTTTTGTGAGACAATATTAGTATAATTTAGACATGGCTCCAAATCACACTCAATTGCAACACATGTCTCAAACTGCTAAGGAGGGATTCAAAGAATATGCTCAAAGGTGGCGTCAGCTCGCTTCCAGAGTACAACCACCACTGCTCGAAAATGAGATGGCCGATATGTTTATGGGGACCTTGCAAGGTGTGTTTATTGAAAGATCGGCGTCTTGTTCGGCCACCAAGTTCAACAATATAGTAATTGTTGGAGAGAGGGTTGAGACTTTATTACAGATGGGAAAGATCCGGGATACAAGTGCGAGCAGTTCGAATGGAGCAAGAAAAGCTTTCAGTGGACCTCCTAGAAGGAGGGAAGGAGAGACCAATGTTGTGTTTGGCCGAGGACGGGGCCGAGGATATAGAAGACCATATGAGCATGTGTCAGCAGTCACAATCCCTTCCATCCCTGTGCAGCAGGTACAACCTCAACCTCAACAACAACAACAACCGCAACGTAACAACTATCAACAAAGACCTTATCATCCAAGGCAGACTTGCCCGACTAATAGGGTGCTTGAGGCAATCCCCATGACTTATGCCGCTTTGCTACCAAGATTGTTGGACCTGAATTTGATAAAATTGAGAACTTTGGCACCACCACCACCTGGAGAGCTTCCAGATGTCAATGCAAGATGCGCTTTCCATTCATGGGCACCCGGGCACTCAACTAAGAAGTGCAGGGCGCTACAACATAAAGTTCAAGATCTGATAGACTCCAAGGCGATTAACTTCGCACCACCGCCGAATGTTTACTTCAAATCCTATTCCGAATCATGGAGGGGCTAGAATACATGCTGTTGAGGGTGGTGATAAGTTAAGTCTTATTCTGAGCACAGAAGAGGTGAAGACTCCGTTATTGGTAGTGAAAGAGAGGTTGCTGAAAGGTCAAGTGTTTCCAGGTTGCAATTCTGGTTGTGAGAAATGTTTGAATTCAGAGAATGGGTGTGAAGACCTGAGGATGGGATTACAGAAGTTGATTGATGAAGGATCTTTACAGTTTAACAAAGTTGGTAATGAAGCTGATGATGTGTCCACCATAACCATATTCTATGATGAAGCTGAGATGCCTGCCAGAAGAGAGCCCGTGACTATTTATACTCCTAAAGTTAGTCCTGTGACTATCACTGTGCCTGGGCCTGTTCCTTATACAGACGATAAAGCCATTCCATGGCATTACGACTCAGATGTGTATGTGGCTGGACAGAAAGTTGAGAGCAAGGCTGTTGCTATTGACCCGACTGTAGTGAACGTCGGAGGAGTTGGCGGTTTCACAAGAAGTGGTCGTTTATTTGCTCCCCCAGTTTTGAGAGAAGATCTCGAGGATGAGGCTTCGGCAAAGGCTAAAGGAAAGCAAGTTGTGGCTGATGAGACAACAACTCCTGTTGCTGGGAAGGGTGCCTTTGAGAAGGAGGTCGAGGAATTTATGCGCATAATTAAAAAGAGTGATTATAAGGTGGTCGAGCAGTTGAACCAGACACCTTCCAAGATATCCATTCTATCTTTGTTGATGTGTTCTCCCACACACAGAGAGGCCTTGTTGAAAGTGCTGCAGATGGCATATGTTCCTCAAGAAATCACTGTCAACCAACTTGAAGCTGTGGTGGGCAATGTGAATGCAAGCCATGGGCTAGGCTTTACAGACAGAGACCTCACATCAGGGGGCCGAAACCATAACAAAGCACTACATATTACCATGGAGTGCAAGGGTTCTGTGTTGTCGCATGTCCTTGTTGACACAGGCTCTTCTCTTAATGTGCTTCCGAAGAAAGCATTAATGAAGCTCAATGTTGATGGTATAGTCCTAAGACCCAGTAATTTGATTGTCAAAGCTTTTGACGGGTCCAGAAGGTCAGTGTTTGGAGAAGTTGAGTTACCTGGGAAAATAGGGTCTCAAGTATTCAAAAGCACCTTCTACGTCATGGACATTCAGCCCACGTACAGTTGCTTGTTGGGACGTCCATGGATTCACGCTGCCGGAGCTGTAACTTCCACTCTGCATCAAAATCTCAAATATGTGGTTGATGGCCAAGTAATCACAGTATGCGGAGATAAAGACATCTTTGTAAGCCACTTATCAACGTTCAAATATGTAGAGATGGACAGAGAGATTCATGAGACTCTATGTCAAGCCTTCGAAGCAGTTAACGTCAGCATCTTGACTCATGTAGAGAAGAGCAGTGAGAAAGAGGGTACCTCCATCCATTCCTACAAGCAAGCAAAGGAGGTGGTTCAGTTAGGAAGCGCCCAAGGCTGGGGAAAATTGTTGGAGTTAGAAAAGAAAGACGACATGTTTGGTTTGGGTTATCAGCCTGGTGGATCTACTCCAAGTGGTAAAGCCATTATTTTTACAAGCACTGGGATGCTCGACCGCAACCAAATTTGTGTGACAAGCCAAGATGGAGACAGTGATGGTGACTGGGACAACTAGATTCATCTGTGTGCGCCCGGAAAGGAGCTGAAGAACTGGTCTGCTGAAGACATCGTCCAAGTTACCTGGCGCTCAGAGTAATTCATTTGTTTCCTTTTACTATCATACTGCATTGTCAAATCCAACATTCTGCCCAAAATGCTAGGATCCATTGTATTGGGCCACCATGTTTGTTATGCACTTATTTTACCATGAAATAAAGGACATTTTCAAACAAATTGTGTTCTCTTTCTTTTGTTTTTAAATTTTTCACAAAAAATATAAAAATGGCAATGTGTTTTTTCTTTTTGTTTTAGTGTTTGCGTCTCTTTTGAAAAATAAACAGATTCTGAAATAAGCACATCATTTGTGCAGTGTTGATCATCCGAATTCCATTGATAACATTCCTGCTATGACCACGCATGACTTTGACAATCCTGTCTACCAAGCTGATGAAGGGGTTGAGGAAGACTGTGAACTCCGTGAAGAATTGGTCAGATTGTTGAAATAAGAGGAACGGGTTATTCAGCCTCATCAGGAAGAAATTGAGATCATCAACATTGGCAGTGAAGATGTGAAGAAAGAAATCAAGATTGGGGCCAGTCTGCAGGCCGAAGTCAAGAAAGAGCTGATTGGTATGCTGCGAGAGTATGTGGATATCTTTTCTTGGTCATATCAAGATATGCCAGGGTTGGATACCGACATCGTTGTGCATAAGCTACCATTGAGAGAAGACTGTCCTCCTGTGAAACAGAAGTTGAGAAGAACTCGTCCTGACATGGCGATGAAGATCAAAGAGGAGGTTCAGAAGCAATGGGATGCCGGTTTCCTTGCTGTAACTAGTTACCCACCTTGGGTAGCTAACGTTGTACCTGTACCAAAGAAGGACGACAAGGTCCGGATGTGCGCTGACTACCGGGATTTGAATAGAGCGAGCCCAAAAGATGACTTTCCGTTGCCACACATTGATGTGTTGGTAGACAATACTGCTCAATTCTCGGTATTTTCCTTCATGGATGGCTTCTCCGGATATAACCAGATTAAGATGGCGCCGGAAGACATGGAGAAAACAACGTTCATTACCCCGTGGGGTACATTCTGCTATAAGGTCATGCCCTTTGGTTTGAAGAATGCCGGGGCAACCTATCAGCGGGCGATGGTCACATTGTTCCATGACATGATACACAAGGAGATAGAGTGTTATGTGGACGATATGATTGCTAAGTCCCGAGACGAAGCAGAGCATCTGGTCAATCTCAAGAAGTTGTTTGATAGACTGATAAAATACAAGCTGAGGTTGAATCCAAACAAGTGCACTTTCGGAGTGCGTTCCGGGAAACTGTTGGGTTTCATTGTTAGTCAGAAAGGAATTGAGGTAGATCCTGCAAAGGTAAAAGCAATTCAAGATATGCCTGCACCGAGAACAGAAAAAGAAGTACGCGGGTTTTTAGGGAGGTTGAACTACATTTCACGGTTCATATCTCATCTAACTGCCATGTGCGAACCAATATTCAAATTGCTAAGAAAAGAGCAAACGGTCAGGTGGAACTAAGACTGCCAAAGAGCTTTCGACAAGATAAAAGAATATTTGCAGGAACTTCCAATTCTAATGCCTCCAGTTGAAGGAAGGCCTTTAATCATGTACTTGAATGTGCTATAAGGGTCAATGGGGCGTGTTCTAGGACAACAGGACGAGTCTGGTCGAAAAGAGTACGCTATTTATTACCTTATCAAAAAGTTTACCGACTGTGAATCCCGTTACTCACTGCTCGAGAAAACTTGTTGCGCTTTGGTATGGGCTGCTCGCCGACTGAGACAGTACATGTTGACTCATACCACACTGCTCATTTCCAAAATGGATCCTATCAAGTACATCTTTGAGAAACCAGGGTTAACCGGAAGGGGTGCTAGGTGGCAGATGATTTTAACTGAATATGACATCCAGTATACTTCTCAGAAGGCCATCAAGGGAAGTGTATTGTCGGATTACCTTGCACAGCAACCTCTTGAAGATTATTATCAGCCAATGAAGTTTGATTTCCCTGATGAGGACATCATGTACCTCAAAGCAAACAATTGCGAGGAACCACTTCCGGAGGAGGGGCCAGACCCTGAATCCAAATGGAAGTTGATGTTTGATGGGGCAGTCAATATCAATGGACGTGGAGTTGGTGTCGTTCTTATTACTCCTGAAGGTGTTCACTTTCCCTTCGCTGCCAGAATTACTTTTGGGTGCACCAACAATGAAGCGGAATACGAGGCATGCATAATGGGAATAGAGGAGGCTATTAATCTTTGGATTAAGAACCTCGATATATTCGGGGATTCAGCCCTCGTCATTAACCAAGTTACCGGCAAGTGGTATACGCATCAGGAGCATCTAATTTCATACAGGGATTATGCTAGAAAACTGTTGACGTTCTTCACAACAGTTAAGCTTCAATACATACCACGTGATGAAAATCAGTTTGCCGACGCATTAGCCACTCTTTCTTCGTCTATCAAAGTCTTGTGTTGGAATTATGTGCCCAGAATTAACATCTCCAGGTTTGACGCTCCAGCTCATGCTTTCTCTGTAGACGTTGTGTCTGACGAGAAACCTTGGTACTTTGATATCAAGCTATTCCTGGAAAAGCATGAATACCCAGCTGGGGCATCTTCCAATGATAAGAAGACCTTAAGGCAACTTGCTGCTAGCTTCTTCTTGAATAAAGATGGGGTTTTGTATAAGAGAAAATTTGACATGGTTTTGCTCAGATGCGTGGATAGACACGAAGCAAGCCTGTTAATGCAGGAAGTCCACGAAGGATCTTTCGGTACCCATGCAGGAGGGCATGCTATGGCTAAGAAATTGCTGAGATCGGGGTATTACTGGATGACAATGGATGCAGACTGTTGTTCATTCGCTCGTAAGTGCCACAAGTGCCAGATTTATGCAGACAAAGTGCATGTTCCTCCAAGCCCGCTCAACGTCATGTCATCTCCTTGGCCCTTTTCTATGAGGGGCATTGACATGATCGGGAAGATAGAGCCTACTGCTTCCAATGGTCATCGCTTCATCTTGGTCGCGATTGATTACTTCACAAAGTGGGTGGAAGCAGCATCTTATGCCAACGTCACTCGTCAAGTGGTAGCAAGATTTCTGAAAAGGGATATCATTTGTAGATATGGAGTGCCCGAAAGAATCATTACTGACAATGGTTCTAACTTAAACAACAAGATGATGGCAGAGTTGTGTCGGGACTTCAAGATTCAGCATCACAATTCTTCTCCTTACCGACCAAAGATGAATGGTGCGGTAGAGGCAGCAAACAAGAATATCAAGAAGATTGTGCAAAAAATGGTTGTCACTTACAAAGATTGGCATGAGATGTTACCATTTGCGTTGCATGGGTACCGAACGTCGGTCAGGATGTCAAATGGGGCAACTCCCTTCTCTCTAGTGTATGGTATGGAAGCAGTCCTGCCTGTTGAAGTAGAGATTCCTTCATTGTGTGTGATGATGGATGTGAAGCTTGATGAGGATGAATGGGTGCGTGCTCGTTACAATCAACTATGTCTAATTGAGGAAAAGAGATTAGCGGCTATCTGTCATGGTCAGCTTTATCAGAGGAGAATGAAGCGGGCATTCGACCAACGAGTACGTACTCGGGAGTATCAGGTAGGAGAGCTTGTGCTGAAAAGGATCATTCCTCCAGGTTCAGATCACAGGGGCAAATGGACCCCAAACTACGAAGGACCATTCATAGTGAAGAAAGTATTCTCAGGAGGAGCACTGATGCTCACCACTATGGATGGAGATGACTTCCAGTCCCCTGTTAACTCGGACGCAGTTAAAAAATACTTCGCATAAAGAGACCCGCTGGACACAAAAACAGAATTAAAGTCCAGGCAAAAAAAGGGCATCCCGGCGATCTAAAAACAGAATAAAAAGCTCGGGAAAAAGTTAGGGAAAAAATAAAAATAAATGTACACCCGTTGAGTTGAAAAGCCACATTGGACAGCTCAGGCAAAAAAGGGTATCCCGGTGGATTGAAAACCCGAGAGGGCGATCCACGCAAAACAAGGGAATAAGCGAACAACTGCGATCCGAGTAATCTGAACCAAATCATCGTTTCGTACAGCTTGACAAATATCAGAAGGATAGGAATCAGTCCCCTCATCTTCTCAGAAAGCAAAGGCAAGAATGGAGAGTCTTGAAGACATGTGGTCATAGCAGAAATGGAACTCATTGGGATGTCGTGCCCATTGCCATTAGGATAGTTTCTTTTCTCAATTTTGTGGTGGCTACCTCTTTCCAGGTGGTCGCTTCCTGATGTAAAATTTTTGCCTATTCAGAGGCCCTTCAATAAAAAGAATATTCAGTCAAAAAGCCGTGTTGTGTTTTTGTTTGCAAAATGTCCTGAATTTTTGGCAAAAATAGCATTGCATTAAAACATGGTGATAATTTGAAAGAAGATGACATGCATGGAAACACTGTAAACCCTCTTTGAGTGTCGGGTGACGATGGATGAACAGATCATACCACGCAAGTCCCTGGGCACACTTGTGTTTTCTGTTGTTGCAGGTTGCAGGATGGCGTCACATTCTCCCAAGCAGAAGTTTCCCCCTCTAAGTCTTGGTAGGTAGCCCAAGCAGTTTATTATTCCCCGGTAGAGTACCCAGCAGGAAGCTGAATGCCTGATGTCCCCACAGAGCTGAGAACTAGCAAATTCTCTCCATCTAGAGCATTGTTGAATCATCTTTCCCAGCCAAGTCTGAAGATGATCCTTCCCCACAGATTTCGTATTTGATTTTCACTCTCATCAGTGAAATTTTCCCCAGCAAAGTTGCCATTATTTTGGTTAATATGATGATACAGACAGGTATTCATCACTCCAGTCAGAGTTAGGTGTCAAGGCCTCTTGACTTGTTCTTCCCCTGCAGAGTTGTAACTCTTGTGGCCAATCAGGCATTTGTTTGTTGCTCGTCTACACATTTCTGGCACTCGTCTGTGTTCATACTTTATTATTGATCGTCCGCATCTTTCAACACTCGTCTGTGTTATCACTGTGGTATTGTTCGTTTGTTTTCCCCAGCAGTGGCCCATGATTACTTTGTTTGTTGCTCGCCTGCAATTCCTAACACCTGTCTATGTTTGATATGTAGTCTTTGTTGTTTGCTCGTCTGCAATTTCCAGCACTCGTCTGTGTTTGGTATCTAATAGTTATTGCTCGTCTGCAATTTTCGGCACTCGTCTATGTGTTATCTGTTTGATGTTGTTTGCTTTGTTTGGATACTTGTCTGTATCATCCTTAACACTCGTCTGTGTTAGCTTATATCTGTATGTGTGGATTTGTTGTTTATCCTGGTACTCGTCTGTATTGCTACTCCAAATGCTCGTCTGTGTTTGAATTTCTGGTATTCGTCTATACCAGTGGCTGATATTCGTCTGTATCATTGCTTGAAGCGCTCGTCTGTGTTTCGTAGATCATCGTCTGATACTCATTTGTATCATTGACTTGTGACACTCGTCTGTGTTATCTTGATGATCATCCAATACTCATTTGTATTGAAGAGGTTTGAAATCCTGACTGTGGGAACAAATGTCAAAATGGTTAACTGGACCTGGTGTAACAGGTATACCCGAAGGAGGCTCGTCTGTCTCAAGCACCATTTATTATTGTTGCACCTGGCGTAACAGGTTTGCTCGAAGAAGACTCGTCTGTCTTATACCATATATCCACGGATAATATATGAAGAAGGTTCGTATACCTTGTTTATGCATGTCTATCCCACAGACTTTAGTGCATCCCGGTCCTGGCGTAACAGGTATATTCGAAGGAGATTCGTCTGTCTCAAGTTATATGTCTTGCAAAGTGTCTGAGGACTCGTATGTCCATCTCCTGGCGTAACAGGATTATTCAAAGAAGACTCGTCTGTCAAAGTACTCTTATTCCAAATAATAGTTTCAACTTGGAAGAAGCTCGTCTACTTTTTCTCCCCTGCAGTCACCAAAGCGTCATTTGGTTGGGTTTATTTCCCAGTATTTGCTTTCTTCGTCAGAGTGCAAATTTCAGGTCTTCTTGGTATTCAACCATAATTTATCTTGAACGGTCGATAGCCCGTGCTACCGTCCTTTTCAGATTAGCAGTTGTTTGAATAGGGGAAGTTGTAACACCCCAAATTTTCCCTCTTCATTTTAAGCATCATATCAAATCATATTCATCATGAACATACCATATTTTTAGCATCCTAGCATGGAAAGATGAGGCATAACATTTCTCATGACCTAACATTAGGCATATGATCATCTGTGGAGGTTCTTGAAGCATCACAAGCTATGACAAGGGGACCATTGGTTTTGTACAAGTCCTTTGAGGGGTCTACATTGTATTTTCAAGGTCAAGTTCATTTGCAAAAGCTCAGAAGGTTGGATGATCATCAAGGATTCCAGGCTAGGGCAAAGCTCCTACACAATGGTCATAAACTAGGGTTTGAGATTCAAGCATGAAAACCTTAAAAATTTGGCCATTTAATTTGGGCAAAGTCTTGTACATGTCAAGAGGATCCTTGGTACCAATTTTGGTGAGAAAATTCCTAGTGGAAGTCAGGAAATTCTTCAGTTGCTTGCAGATGAAGTAATTGGTCAACTGTGCCTCAAAAAAAGTCAACTGTGTGATTTCAAGGGGTCCAACCCAATTTTTCTAGCCAAGGGATGTTCTTATAATGTTATAAGAGGTTTGGCAAGTTCAAAGATCAAGAATTATGAAGTTTTGAGGGTTTTTGCAAAATTGGTACAAAGTTGGTTTTAAGGAAATTCCATTTTTGGCAACTTTTGCCCTAAAATTCAAGTGACCTTAACTTAATCAAAAATTCTTCAAATGGACCAAAGTCAAACATGAAAGTTGGAGATTAAGGCCTCCCATTTTCAAAAAGTAAAAGTACTTTTTCACAGCATGTGTGGTTTGGGATATATGGCCCTCGAAAATTCCTTCAAATTTAGTGCAAATGGCAAATTTCATGCATGCACCAAAAGCCAAAAGGTTCAAAACTTGATTTTAAGGATTGGTAAATACCAAATATTGCTGCAATGTTAAATACAATGTATTTGGCATACTTTACTCCAAAGAAATTCACAAATTCGTGCCAAGTGAGAATGTTGCTTCAAAAATGTAAAAAATGCATATTCGTGAGAAAAGTGTGACTCTTTTAATCTAATGGCCAAGACTTGTTGGATTATGATTAATGGATCAGATTAGAGTGCACATGGGCAAGAGGCCAAGGAGAGCATGAGGATTACATGAGATCACACAAAATTGCAAAGTTAGCAAAATCACCAAAAACTTGTGATTCCCACGTGCAAACTTCTTCATTTTCTCAGCATTGGCTCATGAGAGGATATATAACAAATTAGGGTTTCAGTTTGCAAATGTTCTCTCTCATTCTTTAGCTTCCAAGTTTGTGCACAAATTGCATTTTCTCTTAAATCTCCTCATACATTCACTCTCTTCCAAAACCAATTGTAGATCCTTGATCCTTGGAAGCTCAGGATCATTAATCTCACCATTATTCAAGCAATCTCTCAAGATCCACAACCTTTCCATTTCAGGGCAGTTGGCTACAAAGCTCAATATCCAGCAAGATTCAAGGCTCTAGTTGCATTTATTTTGCAACTAGAGAGCATTTGGAGTGATTTTGCTTCATCATTTGGACTTCTAGCACGTTTTTTCAAGCACTGCAATCTTAGGTAAGCTCATGAATCTTCAGATCTGAAAATGAAATTGGTTGTGTGTTTTATGGTCCTTGATGTTCACTGATCATTCTGCCATGTTTAGTTTCAAAATTGATGCACTAATGAGTTAGATATTTGAATTTGAAATTTCATGGTCATTTCTGTTTTTGCTCGATCTGTGAAATCCTTTGATCCAATGAACTTTTCAATGCCATTTTTGAAATCAGAGCACCTCAATTAGTCAATTTGGAGCTTATTGTTCATTTTAATTGTTGTTTGATCATCTGGTGTAATTTCCGGTGCCGGAGCCCTAGCTCCGGTCACCGGAATCTGCAAATTCTTGTGCTAGGGTTTCATGAGGTTGAAGAAGGTTCCTCTGCCCTTGGATCTTCATCTCAACGCTCCAGGTCATGCCACGTTTTTAGTGAACACTGCCTCTCTCTCACGTGCATTCAGTTTCTGTTTTAATGCCAAATACTTCTCACCACACTATAAGTCTCATGCGTCCTCAGCTCTCAGCCTATCAAACCTCCACGTCAATTAATGAGCCCCCTCATGAGATGCGTTCGTTTCATCCAAAGACCAGTGTATTTTCCCTTTTATTTCCTGAATATCCACCCTTACTTTCATAAACCAGTGCAACCCAATGGGCCATAACTCCTATTCGCACCCCCAGACTTCTAAGCCCAATTGTTTTGAACTGCAGTCCTTACTCTTCGCACCCCTCCCAGCTTTCTTTATTTTATTTCTTTTTCTTTTATCTTCTTTTAACATCATTCTGGTTTCTAATTTTTTTAAATTACTTCCATTCATCAAAAAATTACAAATTAATTCATGGTAGTCCAATTAAGTGTTCTTTATTTTTCCATATTTTTATTTTCCATTTTTTCTTAGTATCCACGTGTCCTTTAATTGTTCCTCTTCATTAATTATTTTTTAAGTCCTTTTTGATTACCCTGTCTTGTTCAATTTCCCTAGGGTTCATCTTCTTGAGTTTGGTGTTGATTCTTTTTGCTATGGATTCCTAAGATGATGTACTTTATGTGTGATTTTTGTCTTGATTTTTAGAAATTTATTCATTTGGTTTTGATCCTTGGCTTGTGAAGGAAGTTTTTAACCCTAGTTCATGTTCTTGCCCTCATTTGACCTATCTAGCCTCTGAATTTCTACCAATCATTTTGGTGTCTTATTATATCATGTTTGAGGATAATTTGTACTAAGTTGTGTAATTTTTAGATGCATTGTTGATTTGATTTGAATTTTTGTTCTTACCTAGTCCCATTTTGCTTCCTTTTGATCATAAGGTCTCTTATGAGCTTAGAAGGGCACTTGTGCCAACTTCTCCTTATCATTTGGGGTCCCTTTGGGGTATGGGTTCCTTCCTGGTCTTGGTATAGGGTTTGTGTCTTAGAAACTTTGTGTTTTGCTTACCTTTTGAGTTCATCTTTTCTTATGTGCTTTCACTTCATCTCTTTACTTCTTTCCTTCCATTATGTGATTGTTTGGTCTTATGCCTCTCTTCTCTTCATCTCCCTTTCTTCCAAAGAACTTATTTAACTTGTTTTGTTTCTGGTCTTGTGTCTTGAGTCCATGTTTGTGCATTTTTGCCTTGCATCTTTCTTAAGTTTGCATTTGTTTGCCATGTGTTTCATATTTACTTGTATGCTTCATTTCTCATTCTTGTAACTTGCATATCCATTGAGCATTTGTATATATGACCTCACTTATGTTTGTATGATGTTGGCATGTCATTAAGTCCATTTGGTTTTGCTTTTATGCTTATGTTGCTAACCTTGCAGGGGCTATGGTAAGTGAGAGGTGTGGAAGTGATTCCCACATCTCCAAATCTCATCTTTTCTTCTCTTATTCTTACTTGTGCTAACCTTTGTTTGTTGGGCTTAGGCCTTACCCATCTCTTCTTCTTTCTTCTTCTTCTCTTCTTCTTTCTTTCTTCTTTAGGATAGTAAACCACACTAACCTTAGGATATCCATGCATGACAACACTTAGGATTCTTTAGTCCCCCATTAGACTTTTGCCTTTGTGATCCTTTTGTTTTATTTTCTCTTCTCATCTCAAAACCCTAAAAAACGCTTAATAAAGTTTGAAGTGATACCTTGAGCAATAGCCTTATCCCATGAGGTGCTTGTAGTCTTCCCATCTTGGGATAATACAAGTTTATCTTGTGATGCACAAGTCTGATCAAGGTATCTTCTTCACCAAGAAAAGCATAAAAAACACTTCTTCATTGTAAATACCAAAAACACTTAATAAGTTAATGAGTTAGTGAGCCTAAGCCCTAATCTCTGGTTTCAAGTTTTGGGGATCTTCTCCTTACTTGAGTGTGCTTGTTCTATTATTCCATCTTGGAATGTAGTGACAAGTGCACATTCCATGGAAAAGAGCTTGAGTTCACTTCCTTGTGACACACTCATAAAAGCTTCATAAAAAACACAAACAAACAATAAGCGTCTTTCCTTCGGGAATTCTTTTCTCATCTCCTTCGCTCCATACGCGAACTTGCTCCTACTTGTCATTTTGCAAGACGGTTACGCACTCGTCGTCCGAGTCTGCAACACTTGAGCATTGGCATAGGCAGTTCAAGCCTTAATTCACAAGAAATTTCTTTTCTACCCCTAGTTAGGGGAACTACGGCGTCTCTGATCCTCATTTTCCCGATGAGGTACGTAGGCAGCGGGGTAGGGCCCGTTCGAGCACAATATTTATTTTCCCTACATTTTTTCCTTTTCATCTCTTATTTCAGTTCTTTTCTCAGTTCCATTTCCATTTTCAGTTTATTTTTGTAGCAGCTTTCATACCCTCACCCTTTGAAACAGTTTCTTTGCAAGCGTGGATCCCGTCGGGTACGGAGGACAATCTGGGTGCTAATACCTTCCCAGGTCGTAACCGACTCCCGAACTCAGTCTCTTTGGTTCGCAGGACCTGTGTCCTTCCTCTTCTTTATTCTGGTTTGTGCAGCATTACCATTCCCTTTCTTTTGGGATAAAAATGCCTGACTGGCGAC
Source organism: Lathyrus aphaca (assembly GCA_963966055.1). NCBI lineage: Eukaryota > Viridiplantae > Streptophyta > Magnoliopsida > Fabales > Fabaceae > Lathyrus > Lathyrus aphaca. The sequence goes on along the minus strand of OZ014519.1, from coordinate 404,568,050 downwards.
TCTATTCTTTTCCGCGCCACTTTCGCGTTTGTACCAGGATGGAAATCCAGGGAGCGACAAGCATCTTATAAAAAAGTATTTCTACTTGGCTTGATATCGGAAGTTTAAACGGTTAGAATTTGATATAAATGATTGAGAATACTGACATTTAGTATAGGAACCTTAGTTGGGACCGTTTAGAAGTTTGGTGATGGTTTAATATGATTTTGGGTGTTGTTGTCATGGAATTTATGTGTTTTTCTATATTCTGGTTTCGGTTAACCGGTTAACCATATGCGTTAACTGGTTAACGCGTCTGAAGTTTACGCACTGGCTTCTGTTTTGGTTTGGTTAACCGGTTAACCAAATGTGTTAACCGGTTAACACTGTAAGTATGGGAGAAAATGTTTTAATTCCAAACTTTGAAAATTCACAACTATTTACTCGGTTATCTGATTCAAGTGTCCCTTATACTGTTTGAAAGCTAAAATTATGTACTTTCACATGATGCTGAAAAATATTATTTTTACCCGACTTTTCTAATTAACCAGGATTATATTAGTTAGGGAAATGTGGAAGTATGCTTAATCATGAGGATTGATTGAGAGTAAAGGCATGAGATTATTGTGAGAATTGTTTAGTGGTGGTAATTGAACTAAAGTGTTAGAATTATATAATTGAAACTATATAATTTAAAAGTATCAAGAATATTGAAAGAGTGAGGAAACTTTACCTAAAACCATTTGAATGGCCTAGTATTGCGACTAGGATTTGAGATATGGTATAACTTGTGAGGTGAGTAAGATTACCCTAGGTTGATACAATTGATTTAAAGATATGACAACACTTAAGCGTCGATACTCGATTAGTGTCTTCGGGCTAGGTAGTTGTAGGAAGTTGGAAGTTACTTCCTTGTATTATAATCCTAATTTAATTATATCTGGCTCGTGTCGAGGTCCCACGAGGCGGGACGGCCAGGGAGATATAATTAATTCGTGGATTTGAATCCCTTAATGGATGACCGTGACCCGTGCTCGTCCTGGTGTGGTTAGGCGGGGAAAGTATCCATAAGGGTAAGTAAAGAGTGACTCGTGTTCGTCCTTGTGTGGCTGGGCAGGGAAAATTACTTTGTGGCGAGGTACCGTGACTCATGCTCGTCCTTGTGTGGCTGGGCAAGGAAAGTACCTTAGATGGATAATGAGTGACCCATGCCCGTCCTTGTGTGGCTGGGTGGGGAAAGTTATCCATTGTTAGATAATGAGTGACCCGTGCTCGTCCTTGTGTGGCTTGGTGGGGAACGTTATCTACACATTAAGGATCGAATGACCCGTGCTCGTCTGCTACGACTATGGCTGGGCGGGGAAAGATGCCTCTAAGCACCTTGTGTATGCTCCGTTGTTACATCGTTGTCTCTAGTTGTTATGTGAACTCAAAGTCTAGGTTTGTCCCCCGACTTGAGTATTGATTGAATTGAACCCTTAGAGTCGAGAGAACTCTAAGATAGGGAATCCACTGAGATGTTGTTATCTCACCCAGATATTGTTGTTGTTTTTCAGGTTTCTTTTGCAGGTTTGATTTACAAGAGGAGCTATGCTCGGGATGTTTCAAGTGAAGCATGGATTCAATCTTCCGCTGTGTATTTTTGTATCTTTGCACAATATGAATATTGTATTGATCTTAGTGTTTTATTTTAGTATGATTTCCATGTCTTGTACCATTGTTGTATAGAATTTTAGAATTGGTCATGAATGTGAATTATACTAGTAGGCATTTATGATAATGTCAGTACCAAAATAACACTTGTATGTTATTATTCTAGATATATATTATATGGGCATTACAGTTGGTATCAGAGCAGGTTGTATCCTCGACCTAGCCTTGAAACATCATACGTAAATCTTTCCTTCATCCTAAGTGTGTCTTGCCGGCGTGGTTCTTAATAACATATTATGTAGTATTGGGCCTGATCAACCTAATGCTATGTATGTGATAGGTGGGATCATGGTTGTGCAATCATGAGGACTCCGAGGTGTTGTAGTAACTTGTGTTGTGAGAGTAGGCTCAAGCCAGGAGTTGTTATGAGAGGGAGCTTTGGTCAGCTCAGTTGGAGTCTTCTAAAGAGTTGTACTTCCTGTAACATGGAGTAGTAGAGAAGTGAGTTGTTCGATAAATCCTTTGGAATGAATTTAATTTGAAGGATGCAGATATCTACATAATGAGTGGTCAGTGTATTAAGAAATATGTAAAGTCGTTGGTAGACCAGTAGTGGTCACTGGTATGGACAAGAGTGACGAAAAGTTTCATTCCACGAAAAGAGAAGGTGCTTTATGGAACGTGTGATGTAAGTTCGGGAATGAGTTAATTGTTAGTGTTTTAGTTCTAAGGTCGCACTAGCATCCTAGATGAACGAGAGTACTTCAAGGAGTGTATTCGGATAATGCTTGTGGACAGATAGGAGTCACAAGTTAAGAACATTTGTTTACTTATGGGAACCTAAAGTTATGGTGAAGTGTGGAGAAAAACACAAGGATGTGATTACGCGTTTCAAGTGAGACAAGTATACCCCGAACGAAGAGTAGGAGTTTGGAGTTGTATATTCAGTTATGACTGAAGAGACAAAGTTTAGAGTAATACATCAGGTTGTGATATTTAGTAAGGGATCTATTCGGTAAGTGTTGAAATTACCCAAGGGATAGTATAAGGTATAGTGTCAGAGAAGGAATAGGCTTTATTAAGTAACTTGGGGCGTATTTGGTATGGACTATGTGAAGTTGTGATAAATGATAGAGTAAGCATATTGGATTCAGGAGAATTATAGTAAGATGGATTATGTTTGAGTATGAGAGTATTGTCGTAGAGCGTAAAGTGAACAAAGTATGGAAACAATAATAAGAGTGCATTATGAGAAAGTGATGACGGAGAATGCTCTTAGATGAAGGTACTATGGAGTTGTTAGGTTGTTATTGAAACTTAAGCTAAGGAAGTGTAAGCAATAAAGATTCGCCCATTAGGACTCTGGAGGTACGATAACTTTTGTGTGGAATCGTCGGTTGGTATGGTTATAACTGTTGGATGTGATTGGAGTGAGTTTGGGAGGTTTAGGTAACAATGAAGACCAGAAGTTGCTTCCGCGTTGAGTAATCGGATTGTCCTCTGGGTAGTACCCAGTTACAGAATTGTGTTTCTAAATCTCTTTTGGCTACTGGAAGTTAAGATTTGCACGGAGTAATCGGTTACCCTCCTGGTAGTGACCTGTTATCATTGTTGTGTTTTGAAAATTGGATTTTTTGCTAAGATGGATACATTTTGACTAGAGTGCCCAATTGAAGCATTCTTGGTACCGATAGGAAGCTGTGGAGATTTTCCATGCAATGATTGGTAAAGGGTAAGGAAACTCAGGTTAATATATGAGTAGAGATATTGAAGGTTCTTCAGAGGAGTACGTTACCTCAGTTTTCAAGCTCAAGGGAAAGCTCCTGTATTTGTGAATGATCGGAATATATTTGGAATTTAGCATGGATTAAGAATGTTGTTGTTTTAATTCTCGCCAAGGAAATAAAGAGAGAGAGGACAATTTTGTGTACTAGGAAATGAGATATCCATTGTTTGTTTACCCGATAGGGATTGTGTATTGGATTTGTTTATGGAAAAACCAAGTGTTAGCTTGTGACTAAAATCCTTTTGATGTCGTCATCGTCATTTTCCTACTAGCATCGTTGTACGAGTAGAACCGAACTATTTCGTTGAATATTATGCTGTGACCGTAACTGAATGGTAGTTCTACTTCGTCGTTTGTCGAAGAGCGTAATCTGCATGTTGTGCCCCATTATGTGTTACCTTGAGTTGTGGATGGTGAACGATTGTTCCACATGTATAGAAACCGCGAGTGAGAAGCATCTTGCAAGTTAGTGTGGACTAGATTGGTAATTTTGAGTTGGATTATTCGTCAATAAAGGGGAACAAGTTTAGTTGTGTTTGATCGTTTAGCCTCAGATAGCTATTCGATTGACACATGACTTTTGTGGAGGACTTTAGAGAATCGTACTTTCTGAACTGTAAGAATGTTTTGGTAATTAAATTGTTGTGTGGATAAGAGATGAACACTTGATCAATTTTAGTATCATCTGAATTCTTAACATCAAGTTATGGAACCTGTAAGAGTAATGTCGGTTGTGTGCAGTTGAACCTTATTCAGAGATAAAAAAAATTAGATTACCCTTCCAGGTAAGAGTGAGAAATGAATGTCCCGAAGTTAATAATGTAAATTGGATCGTTTAAGGAACAAGACCCTTGAAAGAAGTGAATTCGAACGATAAGTTTTGCGTGATCCTAAAGGATGAATAAGTGGAGTATTGTATGCGAAAGGCAAGTGTTATGGAAATTCGCAAGTGTACTAAGGATGATTGGAATTTGGTATTGGTGACTCACTGATTGTGTTAAGTTCTGTGGCGTTACTACGAGATTGTTGATGGAGACCTCGTGTCAACATAAATCTCGAGTGGATGGAAATGTTGTAAAGAAATTGATATGGAGCATTGTAATCATGGTCAGATTGGTTAGGCTTAATTGGATAAATTGTTTCGAGTTTAGAAGGGAATTGGAATTGTATCAGTTATGCTTGCACCTGTACGACCCCGACATCTTTGTCGTTGGAGAGCCTTGGTTCGATGTCATTATTGTATAGTCGACAAGAGAATTGCTCTATTGTTGCATGTCTGCAAGTTTTGTCCTGCTGATTGGAGAGAGCTCCATTGGATACGTGAGTTCTCGCAGACTACCAACTATTTGGTATTGCTTGAGAAGTTGTGGTATCTCCACTGTTAGGCTTTGGAAGCATAGTGGAGGGAGACAGATAAAAGGGTTCTGTCAGATTATGAGTATTTGAAGGGATTTATTTTTAAGTGTCCGATGTAAATGTTTACAGTTTTGATATAAGATCAAGTGGAATTGGTAATGAAGTCGTTTAAGAACTTTTGAAATGGCTTTAGTGATTGAGGGATTGTAATAAGAGTTTCATTGGAAAATTGTATGTGGTTAAGATTTCGTCAAGATACCTTGTGGAAATTTGTCGAGTGTTGAATGTTATGAAATCAAGCTGGAGTGTTATGTTTTGTGTTATGACTCAATGGAGGGAATTAGCATGGTATGTTTCTCCGAGGGAGCAATGAGACTAAGTGTTTCGGTATAAAGCAACAAATGAATTGCGGAAATAGTAAATTGGAAGTTAATCCAATATTGAAAACGACTGTATGAGTAAGGATGCGAGGTTTGATTTGTAATGAAACGAGGACTTTGAGCCGCGGAGTCAAATTGGATTTTGAGTATGCCAGGATATGTAAGAGAACTGAGGATATGTGTGGATCTAAGACAGTGACGTAACCTGTCGTTGTGGATGAGTAAATGCTCTAGATAATATTAATTAGGGTTAATAGGGTTCTGATGTGCTCTGAGAGTTTCAATTTAAAATAATTGGAGCAACCGACGAACTTAATTTAATTAATTAGTATTACCTGACTCAGAGGTTTTATTAAATATTCGACTCAGAGACATTTTGGATACTCCTAATTTGGACCAGTTAGAATTACTAACTGGTAAATATTATTGTTGCTTTTGTTAAGAGAGAGAGAAGAAAGTTAGGGAGAATAAGAAAAAGGAAAGAAAAAGGAAGAGAAGAGGAAATGGAAAAGAGGAACTCATGGAAGCTCAAGAATCATCATTCTTCTTCATCATCTTCACCAAACTCCTCGTCGTTGTAGAGGTGGGTTCATAGTTAGAGACTTTTGCTTTTAGTTTGGATTGAATTTTTTAGTTTATGAGTTTTAGGGTTTTGATGGAAAAATATTAAAATCGGAAGTTTAAACGGTTAGAATTTGATATAAATGCTTGAGAATACTGACATTTAGTATAGGTGTTGCACCCCAAAATTTGCCCTCACAAGATAAGACTTTGTGTACTAAGAGGTTCACAAGGTTCACAAGACAAGACTTTGTGTATTAAGAGGTTCACATGGTTCACAAGGTTCTCAAGACATCTTATGAGGTTCACAAGGTTCACAAAACCTCTCATGAGGTTCATGAGGTTCACAAGGTTCACAATTAGTCAGAAGAGTTGACATTTCCCTCAGACAATGCATCCTCCTAAGCAATGCATCCCAAACTAGGGTTTTGACTTTAATCAGGCTAAATTGACTTCCAAAGACTTCAAGTGAGCTTCATAACATCTTATATGTGTTTAAGAATCCCCATGACAAGTTTCAAGGCTTTTCTCAAAGGTTTGCTCAGTCAGATGATCAGATAAGTCAAAATCAGTCAAAGCAGTTAAAAAGTCAAACTGAGGTCAACTGTGGTCAAACCAAAGTCAAATTTCATGATTTTTTGACAACATCAAGTATATGAAGTAAAATTCATCATTTGATCAAGGGTTGATCATGATTCATCAAAGAGATTTCAGATCATCAAGAATCAGGAGTTTCTAAATTAGGGTTTCCTCAGGAAAATTCAACTGAACTTTGACCAGCCATAACTTTCACATGCTTCATCAAATTTTTCCCATCCAAAGCTCATTTTGAAGGAAATTGAATTCTATACAACTTTGTGTCTCACAATCCAAGCCCAAAAATGCTTCATTTGGAAGGTATGAGCTAAGACATTATAGGTCCTTTTAAAAGTCAACAAAAAGTCAACAACTTCAAAAGAGCATAACTTGAGAATGGTAAAAGATATGGACATGAAACTAATGGGGTTGGTTAGAGGACTCTTTAAGCTTTCCAAAATGTTCAAGAATACCCTCATATCTTTAAAATTGAAGGATTTGTGATCTTGCAAAGTTGAGAAATTTTAGGGAAGTTTATGAAGCAAATGGGGGCTTAAAACCAAATTCTTCCAAATGGGCTTGCAATTTTGTGATCCAAACTTTAACATGACATCATGCACGACCCAATCCTCATTTATTCATATTTTTATTATTTTTTATTTTATTTATTTTGATTTTATTCATTTAAAACCATTTTAAATTAAAATAAAATATATAAATCAAATATTTGAGTGAGATATTGTTTCTAGAAAGTCATAAACATGGATTGGATCAGATTGGTATGCAATTTATGGTGATTGTCTTAAGATAGAAAGGTTACATTCAAGAATATTTGAAATTTAAGGCATGATCTTTTTCAATCTTCCATGACCAAAATATCCAAAGGATAGCCCAATATTTTGACCTAATTTCATCTACTATAAGTACACAAACACATCACAATGCAATGGACACGAATTTGCAGCCTCAAACCATAATTTCAAACTTCAAAAAATCCTTCAAAAATCAATTTTCGGGTTTCACATTGCAAGGAGTTATAAGGTATTTTAAGAACACAAAGAGGTTCCCTGGACATCCCTGAATCGAAACCAATACTCACATGCCTTTGAATCATGCCATAATGCATAACCCGAAGCAATGTTGTTCTTGAATTATTTTTTTTCGATTCCATAAATTCATTGTGTTTTAATGGATTTTGTTTGTTTAATCATGTTTATAATGATGTGTAGAATGTTTCTGGATACTTAAATCAAAGCTTCATGGCTGAATCATGAAAACACCATTCTTAGGGTTTCGGCCAAGGTTTAGGGCTTCATGATTTATGGAACATAAGTGGATTCTAAACCATGGATCGATTCGAATGGACATCTGGATCATGTTTATGGATTTAATTTTATGAAATTTTATGGTTTTGTTGATCATTGGATTTCGTAGGTTTTGCTGCCATTGTAATTTCGCAGGAAATATGGTAGGAAACTTTGCAACAAAATTTGCAGGAACTAAGGTTGAAGATGAAGACCAGTGGCGCCAAAATTCATATTCAAAATTTGTTATAATATTTTATTATATGTTGTTAATATTATATCAGAATAAGTTGCTAGCTCAGTTGGTTGGTGTGCGTATGCGTGATGTTCAAGGTCCTGGGTTCGAATCCCCCAGGCCTTTTTGCTTTGTTGTTTTTATTTTGATTTTTTCCAGGATACGCATAAAAGAATATGAAGGCAACATGCTATCACCAAACGCGCATTGGCCTAGTGGAGGACTGGTTGGTCTTGGGGGATTGCAAAGCCTAGGGCCTGGGTTCGAATCCCAGCCCCAGGTATGTTTTGTCCATATTTTCTTCCATTTTATTTTTTGTTTAATATATATTATAATTGATTTAATTAAATGATAAATAATTAAAATAAAATGTTTATATTATTTTGTATGATTTCAAATTCATATTTTGTTTCTTAAATTTAAACTTTATTAAAATTACTTAATATTTATCTTATTATATATACATTATATTATTTTGAATAAATAAATTAATTATATTAAAACCTAATTATTTTTATATAAACCCTAATATTTCATAAATTAACCCTAATTCTATTTTCTAAATTTATAAACCCTAATAATATTTTGTAAACCCTAATTATTTTGTAAATGATCAATTTGTTTATACTTTTCTAATTTAAATAATTTAATTAAACCCTAATTTTATTGTATGAATCTAATTTATCATTTTGTATGCTTATAATCTAATATTTTATAATATGTTTATAAAATTAAATAATTAGACTATTAATCATATTTTATTAGCATACAATTGTTATTTAAAATTCTTAAAAAATATATTTATTTGATTAATTGTGAATTTTTAATTTATTTCTATATTATTATACTAACCACATTATATTTATTTATTTTGTTTATTATTATTAACTTTCTTATATTTATTTTTGTTTATTGTTACTAACCCACTTAATTATTTATTTATTTGCTTATTTAATTTTATATTAATTATTATTATTATGTAATTGTATTCAATATGTAATAGTTGTAGTAATTTTTATTATTTATTTTTAAATGCTATGGTTAGTAAAATAGGGAGTGTGAAACATATTTGTATTTAAAATTGATTTAGATCATTAACTTAAAGATAAATATTTGAATTGGTACACTCACACACGTAAGTCGATCCTGGATCGCCATCTCACTTCTTAAGGGTTACCTCTCATGTTGCCTAAATAAAAGGTCAAGTAAGGTGTAAAGCAAAGTCCCTTCTCTAATATCATCTAGTCCCTTAACAGATAAAAAGATCAAGTCCCTTCGTGGTTGCCTTCGTAATGATCTTGTCCCTTTCGAATAAAGATGATAAGTCCCTTCGAATTGCTTATACACCTTACAGTTGCCTAAATAACAGTTGTCCCTTCACTTGTTCCTCATACATCCAAGGTAATGACTACCTATTCCTTAATAATAGGGATAGTCTTACCATTTAAAGGATATCTAAGAACAGAAAAGACTTAACTTAGGGTAAGTTCCTCTTATGTACTTGCTCACTTTTCAAAAACATTTCAAACACTTCACATTTTTCAAACAATTTTCAAAACAAAGGTTTTATATATATCCATACATGGATCATTATAAAACACTTAAGAAAATTTCTAAACACACACTACACTTTTCAAAAACATTTTAAAGTGAGCTAAGTAACTAAGAGCCCATGGATAACCATGGATGTAAAGGGTGCTAACACCTTCCCTTTACATAACCTACCCCCCGAACTCAAAATCTTTTTAAGGTCTATCCTGTTCTTTTATGCCTTTTCCTTTTGGATAAAATAAAAGTCGGTGGCGACTCTTGCTATCTGCAACATAACTAAAGTCAGTTCTCCCACCGTGTTACAGAACTGGCGACTCTGTTGGGGATTTAATAAAAGAGGGGTACCCTTAGGAATTAGATCACTTTAAACTTGTTTGCTTTACTTTACTTGTTGGGTGCTCTTATGTGGGAAAGATCCTAACCCGGATCTAGTGTACCTTAGGTAAATGGCAATAGACCAAGGAAACTGTACGGCGTATACCGATATGGTTGATCTGGTGGCCATAGTTAGTGTGACTTCTTGGTTGGTGCTTATGTTCCTTAAGTAAGTTGAGGATAATATGAGGCTGCCATATGTTGTCAATACACTAACTGACTTTTAGAACCTTAGTTATCCCATCTTTCCCTTTAGAAAGTAGTGAGATAACCGGCTTTGGTGAAGACTAAAGTTGGTTGATACTCGATACTACGCTCATTGAGATCCTAAACTTGGAGGGTTTTGGTTGGCAAGTAAGTTGCCTACTGAACAACCACCCATGTGAAGGATCAATGATATTGAGATCCCTTAGAACCTAGTTACTTTGTAGGACAGGATGAACCAACCAAACTTCAGGGGAGGGTACTTACCTTTAAACCTCATGCAATCCTCTAAACCTAGGGCTATTGTGTGACTTGTTTGTGTGTGCCACATGTTTGTGATTGTGCATAACATCATAGCATCATCATGCATCATAAGCATAGCATTTTCACTAACCATTTCAAGGACCAAAGGATTTATCTTTGTTCTTTGTTGCAGGTTATGGCTTCTGCTCGTAGGAACACTATCCGGATCAACTTTGTAGGAATACCTCCTAAGCTTAAAGAATTGGTCTCTAAAGTTTCTAAAAACTCCCAATTCATCAAGAGGCATGGTCACCTACTGGATCTAGTCACTTCAGGGTTCAATGAAGACATGATGAGTGTTCTGTTTCAGTTCTTTGATCCTAAACATCACTGTTTCACATTTCCCGACTATCAGCTGGTTCCTACAATGGAAGAGTTCTCCAAGCTTCTGGGTATACCTATCCTTGATCAGAAACCCTTCACAGGCTTGGAAAGAGAGCCTAAACCTGAAGTCATTGCTGCAGCCCTACATTTGAAGAAATCAGACATTGTCTTGGAAACGAGGAGTGGAGTTAAGGGTATTCTTGCTAAGGTGTTGATAGAGAAGGCTCAAGTGTTCTTGAAAGCTATGACCTATGATGCTTTTGAGGAGATCTTAGCCTTGTTGATTTATGGCTTAGTGTTGTTCCCCAATCCAGATCAGTTCATAGACGTTCACGCCATCAACATATTTCTGAGTCACAATCCAGTGCCTACATTACTTGGAGACATCTTACACTCTCTTCATACTCGTACTACAAAGGCACGAGGAACTCTGATGTGTTGCATACCTTTGCTATCTAGGTGGTTTATTTCTCACCTTCCTCGATCAGTGATGAAGAATGAACAAGGGTTCAGGTGGTCCAAGAGGATTATGTCACTCTCTCATTCAGATATCCATTGGTGCTCCAGATCTATGGAGAATGTCACTATCATTGACCGTTGTGGGGAGTTTCCTAATGTGCCACTCCTAGGCATACGAGGAGGCATTACTTACAATCCTTCTTTAGCTCTACGTCAGTTTGGTTACGCTCGGAGTGATGGTCCTCATGACATGTTGATTCAGGGTATTGTGTTTGACTACGACAATAATCTGCAAGGTTACCGTCAAAGGTTCATACGAGCATGGGGTAAAGTGAACAAGGTTGACAGCAAGACTCTGGAACCAAAGTACATTATTCCTATGGAAGCTTACCTCAGATGGGTGCGATCTAGTGCTCAGACTCTTATGATGCCATATCCTGCCATCCTGCCAGTTACTATGGAGCCTGTTGCTGAAGGAGATACTTCTTATACCATCCTTCACCCAGACATGCCCACTGACATGGAAGACTTACAGAGATCCTGGATCCAGTTGAAGGAGCAAAGGGATACTTTTGAGACTCATTACAAAGCAAGTCAAGAAAGAATCCTGGAGCTAACAAAGCAACTTCACGAGGAGCGGAATCTCAACTCATACCTCAACACAAAGAGGAAACGTCCATGGGAGACTTAAAACCCCATCTTTTGTATTTATTTCATTTCATTTTGTAAGCCCAAAGGGCAAACAAATTTATTACTAATAAAAGTTTACTTTCTTAATTGTTTAAGCAAATTTAAATCCTGCGGTCCTTGAAAACATCGCATACACATTTACATACCATATCATTGCATCACAGGTTTCTTATGTACAGGTTTCTTATCTTCTCGCTGTTTATTTCAGCAATGGCTCTTGAACAAACAGTCAAAGATCTCCAGGCACAAAATGCACAGTTCCAAGAGCTGATCCTGAACTTGTCCAAGGGGCAAGATGAATTGAAGACACTGCTGGCCAAGAAGCCTAAGAAGACTAGAAGGTCAGGAGGCCTGATCAACATGGGAAGAAGGTTCAGAGGTCCTGTCAAGACCAAGGAACAGGTTGAAGATTATGAGTCTGAAGAGTCTGAGAAAGAAGGAGGCAGACTCCACAACACTATGGGGGACTCTGATTCTGAAGCTAACTACTATCATGAGCCTAATGAAGATAAGTTCAAAATGCTGGTGGATAGAATGGATGCTATGGAATTGCAAAAGTCTTCTGGGCTGGATTTTGAAGACCTGAGTTTGATATCTGGGGTGGTCATACCCATTGGTTTCAAGGTTCCTACTTTCGTAGTTTATGATGGTGTCTCTTGTCCCAAGCTGCATCTGAGGTCTTATGTCCGGAGGATCCAACCCCATACTGCTGATAAGAAGTTGTGGATCCATTTCTTTCAAGAGAGCTTATCTGGAGCTCAATTGGAATGGTATTATCAATTGGAGAGTGTCAACATCCGTGATTGGAATGATCTTGCTGAAGCCTTTTATAAGCAATATCAATACAATGCTGATTTGGCTCCCACTCGCATGCAACTACAGAGCATGTCTATGGGTGCTAAAGAAAATTTCAAGGAGTATGCCCAGAAGTGGAGAGACTTGGCTGGAAGAGTGCAACCCCCTCTAACTGACAGGGAGTTAGTTGATATGTTCATGTGTACGTTGAATGGTCCTTTTTACAGTCATCTCATTGGAAGCTCATCATCTGGCTTCACTGAGTTGATAATGACAGGAGAGCACGTAGAAAGTGGTATAAGGAGTGGCAAGATTCAAGTAGGTGCTTCTACATCAAGTACTACAAAGAAGCCCCCTAGTGGGAAGAAAGAGTCGAATGCTGTTTATGGTCAACCTGATCGTAATAGGAGGCACCAATCTGTGAGTGCAGTTCATATCTCCAATCCAACTCCTGCAACACCAGAGCCACCACAGGGCAATCAACAGAGGCCTAGAAGACAGTTCACTAAGCTCAACATGTCACTAGCCCAAGCTTTGCAACACTTGTTAAAGGGTGAACTTATCACTTTGAGGGACCCTCCTCAGAACCCCAATGTTACCTCTCCCAGGTATAATCCTAATGCACGATGTGCATATCATTCAAATTGTCAGGGACATGATACCAATAGTTGCTGGATATTGAAGAATAAGATTCAGGATATGATTGATGCTGGAGAGATTGAGTTTGACCCTCCGAGTACTCCAAATGTGATTACTGCTCCCATGCCAAATCATGAAAAGACTGTCAATTCCATTGATGAAGTTTCACGTATTTCCTCAGTTGCAGATGTGACTACACCATTGTCTATTATTAAGAAGAAGTTGGTACAAGCTGGGTTCTTTCCAGGTTGTCGTGAAGATTGTTTCTATTGTGCTTATAAGCCGGATAGTTGCTGGAGATTGAAGGACGGAATTCAACGCCTCATGAATAATTACACCATAGTGTTTGAGAGGACACCACCTTCTGTGGAGAGCATGGTTAATCACATAACTAAAGGTGCGAAGATTGAAGAGGTGGATATGGTTGACAAAGTGCTGGTGAGGATTACTTCCAAGGGTCCTGTCAAAATCACTCATAAGGGTCCAATTAAAATTACTGCTGAAGGCCCTGTGAAGATTGTTGCTGAAGCTAGAGTGGCTCCTATGATCATTACCACTCCTGGTCCTATTCCATATACTTCTGATAAAGTTGTGCCTTGGCATTATGGGTCCGATGTTTATATTCATGGTGTTAAGCAGGAACCTTTAGCCGATACACCTGTTGCTGATGAAAACCTTGATGTTGACAATATTGCTGGATCTAGTAAGATCACACGAAGTGGAAGAGTTTTCTCTTCTCCGGCTGTTTCCAAGAATACAGTTACTCCAACTACTACCTCTGTTGCCGATGCTCGGGGCAAAGGTCCTGTTATTGAACCTATACAAACTGATGTGCCAGCTGCTGATGATCTTGCTAAGCAGATGGAAGAAGTATTGAAAATCATTCGCAAGAGTGATTATGACATTGTGGATCAATTGGGGCATACTCCCTCCAAGATTTCTATGTTGTCTTTATTGTTGTGTTCTGAGGCTCATGCCAAAGCCTTGATCAAGTTTTTAAAGACCGCTCACGTACCAAATGATATCTCTGTAGACCAGTTTGAAAATTGTGTTGCACACTTGACCTATGATAATGGGTTAGGTTTCTCCGATGCTGATTTGACCCCGGCCAAAAGGGACCATAACAGGGCTCTGCATATCTCTATTGAATGTAGGGGCACTACTCTGTCACATGTGTTAATAGACAATGGTTCCTCGCTGAATGTGTTGCCCAAAGAAGTTCTGAATAAGCTTAGTCCTGAAGATGCTGTGTTGAAGCCCAGTAATATAGTGGTGAAGGCTTTTGATGGCTCGAGAAGAGTGGTGCATGGAGAAATTGATCTCCCAATAAAAGTAGGTTCTCAAGTCTTCAATGCTACTTTTTATGTGATGGATATTCGTCCTTCGTATTCTTGTTTGCTTGGGCGTCCCTGGATCCATGGGGCAGGTGCTGTAACCTCCACCTTACACCAGAAGCTGAGATATCCGGTAGAAGGAAAAGTTGTCACTGTTTACGGAGAGGAAGGATATATAGTTAGCCATGTGAACACCTTTAAATATCTGGAAGTGGAAGGTGAATATGTTGAAACTCCGTGCCAGACATTCGAAATAGTTCCTTGGATTGTTAACAATTATGAAGCTCCTCCTGTTGTCAAGAAAGTTCTTGTGGTCACCAGAGTACCTCCAACAATGGCCTCCCTCAAAGATGCTAGAGCTGTAGTGGATGAAAGTCCCAGAAGGCTGTTCGTCGTGCTCGTACTGTTCGTATCACCAATCAGGGGATTATGAAGAATCAGATCAATGATGTGGGTGACTATGATGAAGACTACAACTTGGATGCTTGGATTTTTCCTACTGTGGGTGCTAGGCTCAATAACTGGAAGGCTGAAGATGTTATTCCTATCTCCTTTAGTCAGGAGTAAATACTATTACTGTGTTGTTACTTTTAAAGTTTGTAATTTTTGAACAATTGAACTCTTAAGCCTTGTGCCTTACCCGGGGCACAATGGTATGCTTGTTTCGGGATGTCATTTCATTTGCATACTTCATTCAATAAAAATCAGTGGACGTTTCGTTTTCGTAAATATTGTGTTCCTTGTCTCTCTTTTCTTTTATTTTTGTTTTATCAGCTATGTGTTCTTACACACACCCACATCACTAAAATGCAGATCCTCATCCACTCTGGATCCTGTTGATAACAGTTCTACTATTGCCAATTATAATTTCGAGAATCCGATCTATCAAGCTGAAGATGGAAATGAGGACGATTGTGAAGTACCTGTAGAGCTTGCTAGGTTGTTACAACAAGAAGAGAAAGCTATACAGCCACATGAAGAGCCAATCGAAGTTGTGAATCTGGGAACTGAAGAAAATAGGAAAGAGGTCAAGATAAGGGCTGAATTAGAGGATGGTGTCAAGAGCAGGTTGATTCAGATGTTACATGATTATGTGGAGATCTTTGTTTGGTCCTATGAAGATATGCCAGGGTTGGATACAGACATTGTGGTTCACCGTTTACCGGTAAAAGAAAATTGTCGTCCAAAGAAGCAGAAGGTTCGTCGCATGCGTCCTGAAATGTCAGAGAAAATTAAAGCAGAGGTGATGAAATAGTTTGATGCAGGGTTCTTAGCTGTGACTTCTTATCCTCAGTGGGTTGCAAATGTGGTACCGGTACCTAAGAAAGATGGTAAGGTACGTATGTATGTAGACTACAGAGATTTGAACAAGGCCAGCCCCAAAGATGACTTTCCACTTCCTCATATTGATGTTCTGGTAGACAACACTGCTCAGCATAAGGTATTCTCTTTCATGGATGGTTTCTCTGGTTACAATCAAATCAAGATGGCACCAGAAGATATGGAGAAGACTACATTTGTTACACAGTGGGGCACTTTTTGTTATAAGGTGATGCCATTTGGTTTGAAGAATGCAGGGGCAACATATCAGCGTGTTATGGTGGCTTTGTTTCACGATATGATTCATCATGAGATAGAGGTATATGTAGATGATATGATAGCCAGGTCCCAGAATGAAGAACAACACCTTGATCATCTGCATAAGTTGTTTGAGAGGTTGAAGAAATACAAGTTGAGATTGAACCCAAACAAGTGTACTTTTGGAGTAAGATCAGGTAAACTCCTGGGTTTCATCGTCAATGGAAAAGGTATTGAAGTAGATCCTGCGAAAGTGAAAGCTATACAAGAGTTGCCAGCTCCCTGTACTGAGAAGGAAGTTAGAGGTTTCATGGGACGATTGAATTACATTGCAAGATTTATTTCCCAATTAACTGCTACCTGTGAGCCAATCTTCAAGTTGTTGAAGAAAGACCAGGTAATGGAGTGGAATGATGAGTGCCAGACAGCCTTTGATGAAATCAAGAAATATCTGCTAGAACCTCCCATTTTGATGCCACCAGTTGATGGAAGACCCTTGATTATGTACTTAACAGTATTAGACAACTCAATAGGGTGTGTGTTGGGGCAACATGACGAGTCTGGTCGAAAAGAGCAGGCAATATATTACCTTAGCAAAAAGTTTACCGACTGTGAAACAAGATACTCACTGCTCGAGAAAACTTGCTGCGCTTTGGCATGGGCTGCTCGCCGACTAAGATAGTATATGTTGACCCATACTACCTTGTTGATTTCGAAGATGGATCCAATCAAGTACATATTTGAGAAACCTGCTCTCTCCGGAAGAATAGCAAGATGGCAAATGATCTTGACAGAATATGACATACAGTATACTACTCAGAAGGCCATTAAAGGAAGTGTCGTAGCTGATCATTTGGCTCATCAAGCAGTGGATGATTACCAGTCAATGAGTTTTGAATTCCCTGATGAAGACATTATGATTATTACTAAAGAACCTGGACAATATGACGGACCTGAACAAGGATCCCGATGGACTATGGTTTTTGATGGAGCTTTTAATGCACATGGTAATGGTGTTGGTGTTGTGATCAGTTCCCCTGAAGGTTGTCATACCCCGATTACTGCCAGACTTTGTTTCTATTGTACCAATAACATGGCTGAGTATGAGGCATGTATCCTGGGTATTAAAGCTGCCATTGATATGAAGATTCAGTTCCTTGACGTGTATGGAGATTCAGCCCTGGTAGTAAGTCAGATTAAAGGAGAGTGGGATACCAAGCATGATAATCTCATTCCTTATAGAGAGCATGTGTTGTCTTTGATCCCACATTTTAAAGAGATTACCTTTGGACATATTCCACAAAGAGAGAATCAGTTGGCAGATGCATTAGCCACCATGGCGTCCATGTTTGAGATCAGCTGGGATGATGAAGCTCCCAAGATTACTATTGATAGATTTGAGAAGCCTGCATACTGCAATGAGATTGGCACTGAAGAAGCAGAAGAGATGCCTTGGTTCTATGAAGTGAAAAGATATCTTGAAGCTCAGGAGTTCCCTGAAGGGGCATCTGTCAAAGATAGGAAGTTTCTGAGAAGGTTTTCTGCTAAGTTCTTTTTGAGTAATGGAATTTTGTATAAGCGCAATCACGATTCGACTTTGCTTTGATGTGTGGATAAGAAGGAAGCAACAGAGATTATGGAAGACATGCATGATGGGATCTTTGGCACTCATTCTAGTGGTCATACCATGGCAAAGAAGATATTGAGAGCAGGTTACTATTGGTCTACCATGGAAGCTGACTGCTATCAACATTCCAGAACATGTCACAAGTGTCAAATTTATGCTGATAAAGTACATATACCTCCATCACCATTGAATGTGTTGACTGCTCCTTGGCCTTTTGCCATGTGGGGCATTGATATGATTGGTGAGATCAAGCCTACTGCTTCTAATGGGCATCGTTTCATCCTGGTTGCTATTGATTACTTTACTAAGTGGGTGGAGGCAGCTTCATTTGCATCTGTTACTAAGAATGTTGTGGCTCGGTTCATTAAGAATAATCTCATATGTAGGTATGGCATCCCTGAAAGGATTATTACGGACAATGGCTCTAATCTGAACAACACTATGATTACTGATCTCTGCACACAGTTCAAGATTAAGCATCACAACTCTTCTCTGTATCGTCCGAAGATGAATGGGGCAGTAGAAGCGGCTAATAAGAACCTTAAGAAGATTCTACAGAAGATGACTGTTACTTACAAGGATTGGCATGAGATGTTACCATTTGCTCTTCATGGCTATCGTACTACAATACGTACTTCAACAGGGGCAACCCCATTCTCCTTAGTATATGGTATGGAAGCAGTTCTGCCCATTGAAGTTCAGATTCCCTCCTTAAGAATTATGAAGGATGCAGGCTTGGATGAAGATGAGTGGATTCAGACTCGACTTGACCAGATAAATTTGATTGATGAGAAAAGGTTAGCAGCAGTTTGTCATGGCCAGATGTACCAGAAACGGATGATCAAAGCTTTTAATAAGAAGGTTAAGCCAAAGGTATATCAGGCTGGTGATTTGGTAATCAAGCGTATCATATTACCATAGGGTGACCCTAGGGGCAAGTGGACTCCTACATATGAAGGGCCATTTGTAGTCAAAACAGTATTCTCAGGAGGTGCCATGATACTTACTACTATGGATGGGGAAGACTTCCCACAACTTGTAAACGCAGACATAGTTAAAAAATACTACGCATGAAAAGAGACCCGCTAGGTTGACTGGCCTAGGCAAAAATAAGGGCATCTCGGCGAACCAAAAGGGTTCGGGAAAAAATTAGGGATATATATATATATAAAAAAAATGTACACCCGGCAAGTCGAAAACCTGAAAAGGCGGCTTGGGCAAAAAAGGGTATCCCGGTGGATTGAAAACCTGAAAAGGCAATCCAGACAAAAGTTAGGGATTAAAGCGTATGACTATGTCTCGTTTGGATCACTCATGAAACTACAACCAGTTGTGCTACTTACTCAAGCTCGAACAGATAAAGCTCAATCCAATCATTCCGTCTCAATAGCAGAAGATGAGATACTTGAAGATAATGGCAATAGTAGAATTGAAACTCAATAGGATTATTTCCCACATAGCTGATGTCCTTTGTTTTGTAAAATTTTACGACGAATTCCTCTTACTAGGATTTTTGTCTCCTTGTACAAACTTGACTATGTATAGGTCACTTTGTGATATAAATAAAATTCCATCTTTGAATCCAGATTTACTTTTACCCTATTTACATAAGCGAAACGTCCATTGGTTGTGTTTGAATGTATGTATGCTTTTGAATATGATTGATGTTTACCAGAAATGCATAAATGCTTAATATGATTGATGTTTACCAGAAATGCATGAAAATGCAGTAATAGTATTTACTAAGGACGAACGAGGGAAGGAATTCAACGAAGCTTCGCCGGTTCATCCCCACAAGACAGCCACAAAACCCCCAATAGGGCAAATCCATCTTCATAAATACTTCGAGTCACATCTCCCCTGGAATTTATATCCATCTCTTTTATCCTCAGAAGGATAATCGGGAATTTATTCTTTCAATAGGAGTACGGCGAACGAAGACGGGAGGTTATGGATACCTTACTATCGAACGAAGACGGAAGGTTATGCATACCTTACTATCAAACGAAGACGGGAGGTTATGAATACTATGTCATCAAACGAGATGGGAACGAGTTCCTCACTATATTATCAAACAAGACGAGTTCCTCATATTCTTCAGCAACAAATCGGGATTTATTTTCCCTGGCCAGCAGTTGTTATATGAAGATATCCAGACACTTCAGGCTGCATGATGCATACATACATCATTTACATCATACCATAACATACATATCCATAAATACATAATACATTACTTCAGTGCATCATACTATACATGCATACATAATGCATAAACTAATATTACCTTGCAGAATGTTATATACATCGAACTAATCTTGTTTTTCAGATTAATTCTCCAGCAGACAAACTACATCAACAACTTATACCTCAGGACGTTGTTTATCCTCCTGAAAGCTATCATGACTTTGGGCCGTTGTTTATCTTCCCAAAAGTTACACTTATACCTCAGGATGTTGTTTATCCTCCTGAAAGCTATCATGACTTTGGGCCGTTGTTTATCCTCCCAAAAGTCATACTCTTACCTTGGGCCGTTGTTTATCTTCCCAAAGGTTATCTCATTACATTGGGACGTCGTTTATCTTCCCAAAAGCTATCTTGAGACGTTGTTTATCTTCTCAAAAGCCATATCCTTACCTTGGGCCGTTGTTTATCTTCCCAAGCACCCTATTATACCTCAGGACGTTGTTTATCCTCTTGAAAGCTATCATGACTTTGGGCCGTTGTTTATCTTCCCAAAAGTTACACTTATACCTCAGGACGTTGTTTATCCTCCTGAAAGCTATCATGACTTTGGGCCATTGTTTATCTTCCCAAAAGTTACACTTATACCTCAGGACGTTGTTTATCCTCCTGAAAGCTATCATGACTTTGGGCCGTTGTTTATCTTCCCAAAAGTTATACTTATACCTCAGGACATTGTTTATCCTCCTGAAAGCTATCATGACTTTGGGCCGTTGTTTATCCTCCCAAAAGTCATACTCTTACCTTGGGCCGTTGTTTATCTTCCCAAAGGTTATCTCATTACATTGGGACGTCGTTTATCTTCCCAAAAGCTATCTTGAGACGTTGTTTATCTTCTCAAAAGCCATATCCTTACCTTGGGCCGTTGTTTATCTTCCTAAGCACCCTATTATACCTTGGGACGTTGTTTATCCTCCTGAAAGCTATCATGACTTTGGGCCGTCGTTCATCTTCCCAAAAGTCATTCCATTACCTTGGGTCGTTGTTTATCTTCCCAAAGGTAATGTTGGGACGTTGTTTATCTTCCCCAAAAAAAGCTATATCTTCATACTTTGGATTACTTGATTCTCCAAGTATATTTGAAGAACTTTTCTCCAGATGGCATCTCTAAGCCCATCTCATGTTCCTCCAAGTGGCATCTTTAAGCCCACTCAAGCATATACAACATATCATCAGTATTACTCTATGCACTGGTGAGTGCAAATTTTTGGGCTTTTGTGTTCAATCCCCTTCAACCTTCTAGGTCATGACTGGCACATATACCAATCTAACCCCTCAGGTTTCAGAAAATTGAACAGGGGCAGCTGTTGCACCCCAAAATTTGCCCTCACAAGATAAGACTTTGTGTACTAAGAGGTTCACAAGGTTCACAAGACAAGACTTTGTGTATTAAGAGGTTCACAAGGTTCACAAGGTTCTCAAGACATCTTATGAGGTTCACAAGGTTCACAAAACCTCTCATGAGGTTCATGAGGTTCACAAGGTTCACAATTAGTCAGAAGAGTTGACATTTCCCTCAGACAATGCATCCTCCTAAGCAATGCATCCCAAATTAGGGTTTTGACTTTAATCAGGCTAAATGGACTTCCAAAGACTTCAAGTGAGCTTCATAACATCTTATATGTGTTTAAGAATCCCCATGACAAGTTTCAAGGCTTTTCTCAAAGGTTTGCTCAGTCAGATGATCAGATAAGTCAAAATCAGTCAAAGCAGTTAAAAAGTCAAACTGAGGTCAACTGTGGTCAAACCAAAGTCAAATTTCATGATTTTTTGCCAACATCAAGTATATGAAGTAAAATTCATCATTTTATCAAGGGTTGATCATGATTCATCAAAGAGATTTCAGATCATCAAGAATCAGGAGTTTCTAAATTAGGGTTTCCTTAGGAAAAGTCAACTGAACTTTGACCAGCCATAACTTTCACATGCTTCATCAAATTTTTCCCATCCAAAGCTCATTTTGAAGGAAATTGAATTCTCTACAACTTTGTGTCTCACAAGCCAATCCCAAAAATGCTTCATTTGGAAGGTATGAGCTAAGACATTATAGGTCCTTTTAAAAGTCAACAAAAAGTCAACAACTTCAAAAGAGCATAACTTGAGAATGGTAAAAGATATGGACATGAAACCAATGGGGTTGGTTAGAGGACTCTTTAATCTTTCCAAAATGTTCAATAATATCCTCATAGCTTTAAAATTGAAGGATTTGTGCCCTTGCAAAGTTGAGAAATTTTAGGGAAGTTTATGAAGCAAATGGGGGCTTAAAACCAAATTCTTCCAAATGGGCTTGCAATTTTGTGATCCAAACTTTAACATGACATCATGCACAACCCAATCCTCATTTATTCATATTTTTAGTATTTTTTATTTTATTTATTTTGATTTTATTCATTTAAAACCATTTTAAATTAAAATAAAATATATAAATCAAATATTTGAGTGAGATATTGTTTCTAGAAAGTCATAAACATGGATTGGATCAGATTGGTATGCAATTTATGGTGATTGTCTTAAGATAGAAAGGTTACATTCAAGAATATTTGAAATTTAAGGCATGATCTTTTTCAATCTTCCATGACCAAAATATCCAAAGGATAACCCAATATTTTGACCTAATTTCATCTACTATAAGTACACAAACACATCACAATGCAATGGACACGAATTTGCAGCCTCAAACCATAATTTCAAACTTCAAAAAATCCTTCAAAAATCAATTTTCGGGTTTCACATTGCAAGGAGTTATAAGGTATTTTAAGAACACAAAGAGGTTCCCTGGACATCCCTGAATCGAAACCAATACTCACATGCCTTTGAATCATGCCATAATGCATAACCCGAAGCAATGTTGTTCTTGAATTATTTTTTTTCGATTCCATAAATTCATTGTGTTTTAATGGATTTTGTTTGTTTAATCATGTTTATAATGATGTGTAGAATGTTTCTGGATACTTAAATCAAAGCTTCATGGCCGAATCATGAAAACACCATTCTTAGGGTTTCGGCCAAGGTTTAGGGCTTCATGATTTATGGAACATAAATGGATTCTAAAACCATGGATCGATTCGAATGGACATCTGGATCATGTTTATGGATTTAATTTTATGAAATTTTATGGTTTTGTTGATCATTGGATTTCGTAGGTTTTGCTGCCATTATAATTTCGCAGGAAATATGGTAGGAAACTTTGCAACAAAATTCGCAGGAACCAAGCTTGAAGATGAAGACCAGTGGCGCCAAAATTCATATTCAAAATTTGTTATAATATTTTATTATATGTTGTTAATATTATATAAGAATAAGTTGCTAGTGTAAACACCCCAAATTTGCCCTCACCCATTCACACCATGGCTTGTGATCATTTCATATGCAATAAACACAATCATATCATCTCATATCTCATTTTTGGTTCACTGCATAGTTTCTAAGTCATCTGCACCTAGGGTTTGTGATCTGAGCAATCCAAGAGCTTCTTGAGCCACTCCAAAGGTCAGCAATCACTTAAAAGGGGTCCATGTGTGTTCTTATATCATATTACATCCTCCCAAAGTCAAAAATGCAAAAGAATCACAAGAACTGGGATTGGTGTGAATGCAGAGCCAGGTTTGACTGCACAGTTGACTTAAAATTAGGGTTTTGGTTTCAGAGGCCATAACTCCAAATTTTTTGGTCATTCTTGTTTCCATTGGTCTCTATATGGTATAGGGAGTATGCATATCAATTTTCATGAAGAAATTCCATGGGGAAGTCATCTGATCAAGAGTTGACTTTCTGAACAAGTCAGTGCAAAATCAGGGCATCTGAGGCCCCCAATGACCCAACCAAGGGGTGATCTTCATCATTTTTGAGTGTATATGATCTTTATTTGATCATGGAAGAAGGTTGAAGTTCACAAAATTCAAGAATTTGAAGTTTTTGCAAAGTTGACTTTTTTGGGCATAGTTGACTTTTCAAGAATATGTCATTTTATGCCACTTTTCAAGCCTTGCTTTTTGATCCAAAAAAGCTTCAAATGGAAAAACTTTGGTCATGAAAGTTGAATAATGGATCATTCCCTTTTCAAAAAGTACAAGAACATGACCTAATTCATTTTGGATCAAAAGTTATGGTGTGTCAAAGTTGGCAAAAATCATTAATTTTCAAGATGTGCACCAAATGAGAAACTTGCAAGAACTTTGTACCAAGGGATTTGTGACTTCTAGTTCATATCAAACCAATGCACAAACATTCTATGTGACCTAAAAATCAGATTTGAACCAAAGCTTCTCATGTTTCATGGTTTGTGGAATGAGAAAATTTCATGTGAACCAAAAAGAACCAACTTGCAAAACTCATGATCACACTTCACCCACTTGCTACATTGGATGCTGAACCATGCTAGCCTTCCACACACACCTTGCTGCGCAGCCCATGCCTCTTGTACCAAGCTAGAACTTAGCCCATACCCTCCTTACAACAAAGTGGACTTTTTGCAAAAGTGAACATCCCAATCACAGCAGGCCAGGTCACATCATCTGACCAATAGGAGTCTTTTATGCAAAGCAAATGCTAGCCATTTCATACATGAAGCCAGCCTGAAACAAGCCCTAAGACACCATTCACAAACTCACTCCCTCAAGCATTTTCTCTTCGAATCTCTCTGCACAACACACAAACACAAAAACCAATTCCATAGATCAACTCACTTTGCTTCACTGAGCAAAAACCAACAAGACTTAGGCCTGAACCAGGCAAGAACACCATTCTTCCATTTTTCACTCTCAAAGCCAAAGCTTTCGAAACTCATTCCACAGGCCACAAAAACTTGAACAAACTCCACAAACCTTCTCAAAAAATCACCCGGATCACAAAGAACTACTCACATTGGCCTGAAACAGCCTGAATCACCATCACCATTTTCAACTGAGCTTGAGCAGAAGCTGTTCAAACTCCTTAACCAGCCAACATAAACTCCTCCTAAGCATTCAAGGATCATCAGGGGATCAAGTAAAGTGGATTGCATCAAAGGGAGAGGTCAGAAAGTTGCTGGAGTGAAAGCTTCGAAACTCAGGTAGCTCAAGAACTTTTTTTCCAGAAATGGATTTTTAAGTTCTAAAGTTGTTCTCCATGCTTCACTGATTGCTCTGATATCTTTAGTTTTGAAAATGGTGGAGAGATGAGAGTTTAATTTGTTTCTGAAAGTTTTGCCCTAAAATATTCTTGGTTTCGATTCATGAGTTTGGGGGAAAATAAATGGTTTCTAGCTTTGGGTTTTGATTCAGGGGAGTGTGGGAATCATTTCCATGTTTTTAGATTTCATTTCAGTTGCGTTTTGAGAGTTCTAGGGATTTTCAGGTGGGGTTCCCACCGGAGAAGACGACCGGAGGTCTTCTCCGGCCACCTGAAAATCATTAGGGTTTAATCTTGCAATTAATGGGCGTTTGAATCTGGCACGTTGGATCAGTGGACTTCGTTGACTTGCCGCGCGTGTGAATGGTCCAGATGTGGTCATTAAACCCTAATCACCATTATTTATTTAATTAAATCAGAATTAAGAAGTTTGAATTCCAGCCTTTGATCTGCGCGCGCAGTCAACACAGCCTTCCCCAGAATGAATCCTGGCCCTCCACTCAGTTGACTTCAGTTCATTTTAATTTTTATTTCATTTCTTTTCTTTTAATTTGCATAATTTATTTAAAATAGCAAAATTGTTTTAAAAATTATGAAACTTTTTCTCAAGAGTTTCATTAATTTTTAAAACACAAAAATAATTTTATTTTTATTTTTAGCATTAAAAAAGTATTTTAAAATATTTAAAGGTTTATTTTTAATTGATTAATGAAAATTAATTTATTAAAAATACTTTTAGGTATTTAAAAATCACCAAAAAATTCATGAAATGTTCTAAGGCATTTAGAAACATTGTCCAACCTTCAAACCAAATTTATTTTTTGATCTTGATGCATTTTAAGAATTTCTCATTGAATTAAAATCATTTTTGTGCATTATTTTGATCCAAAGTTCCAAAAATCATTTCTGCCCATCCATGAAGAGTTGGACATTGATTCTTTTTGCATTGCATTGTGTTTAGCATGTAGTTTTTGAGATTAAATGGCCATGATTTGATCTTTCATTTTTCATTTGTTTGACATTTCTTTTGTTTGGAAACCCTAAAACCCTAGCAAACTTGTAAAGACCATAATTTGAACTTGGTTAAGAGTTGAAACCTCTCCTTTGGGCATTGGGTTAGTATAGGATTAGGGGTCCTTTGTGTGGCATTTTCAATTTTTTATAATGTTGTTTGCTTCTGATTTTGATTTTTGTTTGATGCATTGTTCATAAACCCTAATTTGGGCTTCCATATGCATCCATCTTGCATTCTCTTGCATAACATGACTTGCCATGACATTCCATGCCTCCATTTGATTCATTTAACATCATAAGACATATTGAAAGCATGTTTGATCATTGCATCATGTATTTGCCATATTGTATGTCATGTGCATTTCATAACTTTTCATGTATGTTCATGGTTCCTAACTTGCTTCATTTGCATTCATGAACTTGTATGATCATCTCCATGTGTTGTTGCTGGCTTGTAGCATCTCATAGCATCATTAGCATCATGTACATGCTTCTGGTTTTGTTTCTCATCATGTCATCTCATTCCATTTTGCATTGCATTGCATTTCTTTTCTAACCTTTCAGGTGGTAAGTGACTTTGAGAAGTGAATTTGCCTTCACTTCTTATAACTTTTCTTTTCATCTCTCTTACATCCATTGCTGCATTTTTATATGTGTTTGAGTTTGAGCTTGCTCATTCTTCTTCTTCTCACTTTCTTTCTTCAAGTGACTTGACTTCTTGAATGAAGCAAGTTGCTTTGCTTCTCTTGATCCTTTCATCTGCTTCCTGGTGGTTCCATTGAAGACTTCTCTTGAAAACCTCACAAACCTTAGGAACAACCAAGCATGACAATGATTAGGGTTTTGATTAGTCTCCCCTCTTAGTTTTACCTTTGTGTCTCTTTTGAGTCTTCTCTTCTCGTCTCATAATCAGGGACTAAACCCTAAAGGCTTTAAGGCTTTGTGATTAAGCTTATGCCTGCATCCTTCTCTTAGGATGGAGTGTATAACTTTAATCCTAAGTGTTAAACCCTTAAGGTGTTTAAATCCTTTAATCAATCCATCTTAATAATCATCAAGACATCACACTTGTAACTTGGGCCTTGCATTAGGGTTCTAATTCTTCCTTAATTGGTTAAGAAGGACTAACCCTAGTGTTAATGGACAAGTCCCCCTCAAGTTGTCTTACAAATCACAAAACTCACTTCATCGTCATATCATTAAATAAAATCCACTTAACCAAAGGCTTGTTTTGTCATGAGTTTAATCCCTAATCATGGATTAAGTTGAGGAGCTTTCCTCAGCTTAAGCATTCTCATCTATTATCCTTCTATTAGGATGGTGTAATGAGTCTGTTAAATCCCTGATTATGGCTTAACCTCATTACTTAACACTAAACAAAAACAACAAAAACATCTAAATAATCACAAGTAGGTTAATGATCTTAATCATACACCAAAGGTGTTTAAGTGTGAGAAGCTGACTTCACACTTAAGGTATTCTCATTACCCCTAAACAGAGGGAAGATGTGATGAGTTTACTGAATCCATTGGTTTAGGCTTAAGCTCATTATCTTATGACAAACTTCAAAAAGCAATAAAAGACTGAAAACTTAAAAACAAACAATAATCGTCTCCTTCGGGATTCTTTTCTCATCTCATTCACTCATAACCGAGAACTTGCTTCTTCCGTCTAATGCAAGACAGTTTGCACCTGAGCCAGACAGGTCATACACTTGAGCATAGGCAAGTAAGCAGTTCACAAGTAAATTCATCCTTTCAGTCTCTTTGGGTCGAACTACGGTGTTCTGACTTCCTCATTGCACGAGAGGATACGTAGGCATAACTTAACAGTTATCGAACAAAAGTCTCTGTACATTCCCCCTCCTTCCTGCTTCATTTTTATTAGCCTCATGATCTTGAGCATTTCACTCTTATCCTTACACTGACACTGTATATATTACACACTTCACTTCTCTTACACTGACACCTGTACATTCTCTTCCAGCTCTTTTTACACACAGATTGCACTGACACTACCCCTTTAAAACACAAATCTTTTAAGCGTGGATCTCGTCGAGTACGGCGGACAATCTGGGTGCTAATACCTTCCCAGGTTGTAACCAACCCCCTTTCTCAGTCTCTCTGGTTCGCAACCGTCTTATCCATGTCTTTCTAGGTCTATGCAGCATTGCCTTTCCTCCGGGATAAAAATGCCTAGCTAGCGACTCTATTCATCTCCAGTGAGTTCACTGCTGTGTGTTCTCATTGTCCCTCTCGCCGACCGTTCGCGTCTATACCTTTAAGTGGGCCCATTCCCATTTATCGGGAGCGACAGCTTGGCGACTCTACTGGGGACCCTTATACTGCAACCAGGGCTTCTGGTTCTTTTTGTGGGTTCCTCCTAGCGCTTGTTTGATTTGTGTTTACTGGGGTGTTATGTGTTTGAACATTTGTATCTGTTTTTGCTTTATGTACAGTTGTTTACTGCTTTCTTTATTGCTTTTCATATATCATACTGTCATGTTGTCTGGCTGGATCTGGTTTTTGTTTTGGTGGGTGGGTGTTCCATTGAGAGTTAAGGTCCTATACCTGGGACCTGAGTGACACCTAGGCTAGAGTGGTTCATATTCTTTCCCATTCCATCTCGGTCTGGTGCGGGAATATGAAACACGGTTCAGATATGGGTTTCTTCTTGAGAACTCTGTGTTGCAGATTTCCTGCAATGATAGGGCTATCTGGGAAGTCTGCTAAGTCTGGATGACCTTTAGTTTTGACCTTCAGAAACTGAGGTGAATTAGAGGAGGAACTTTTATGGTTATTGTAAACACTGTACCTCCGGGTTAGAAGTGTTTACACTTCTCATAACTGATCCAAGTCTGAGGATCCTTGTTTTAGAACACCACCTGTGAGGGGGTTGGGCTGTTTACAGGTTTGCAGGTACCTTTGGCCTCAGAATACCCTGTTACTTTGTTTGTTTAAGAGTACTCCATGTTGGAACAGTTCTTGTGATCCTAAAACCCTGGACATGTGGCTCTTTATTTGAGTCCCCCACCTTGGTTACTGGATTTATAGACCTTCATCTGGAATTCTTGAACATACTTGGACCTATACCAGGGCATTTGATCAGATCCAGCTCAGTCACAAACCCTTGCATATCATTTGCATACATAATCATTGCATCATATTGACATTTGCTTATTTGTGTTTCAGGGTATCCATCTTCATTTGGTTTTGGTTTTGACCCCATCTTCAGTATTGACCTATCTTCATCAGCACTTGCTTCAGCCATTAGCTATCTACTTCAGCCAATCAGTGGCCCATTCTTCGGTATCATCATCAGCACTTGTCTCTACTCAGTCTCAGCATCATGGCACCTAAAAAGAGCAACATCACCTATCACTTCTTCCAGCCAGAGCTATCTGACATCAGGAGGATTCAAACCCTGATCACTCCAGACCATATACCATTGTTCAGGGAACATTATGGAGATATACTTGATATGGTTATGGATCTGGACCCCTCACAGAGAAGCCTGATCCACACTTGCCTTCAATTTTATGATCCCCCACTGAGATGTTTCACTTTTCAGGACTTTCAGCTGGGCCCTCTATTAGAAGAATACTCATCATTGGTTGGTATGCCTATCAGGGGTGGAATCCCTTTCAACCCTGAGATGGTCTTTCCTGGTAATGGAGAAGTAGCAAAGGCTTTGCATCTGGAACCTGTTCTGATTGAGCAGCATATGACTTCTAAAGCTGGAATCCTTGGCTTCCATCTGGATTTCTTAATCTCTCAAGCTACCCTGAAAGCTTCTTTAGGAGAGTGGAAAGCTGTCTGTGCTTTATTGGCCCTGAGCATATATGGAATTGTATTATTTGCAGATGAGCCTTGATTCATTAGCAAGAATGCAATCCATCTTTTCATCCTGAAGAACCCAGTGCCCACTTTATTGGGGGATCTTTACTATTCAGTGCATCAGAGGAATGAAAAGCAGAGGGGAAGATTAGTGAGGTGTTGTGCTCCGTTGTTCCATACTTGGCTTCTCAAGCATCAACCCAGGACAGATGCATTTTTGAACCCTCATCAGCAGAGAAACTGGGCTAAGAGACTCACTGCTCTAACTTCAGCTGATATCAGGTGGTGCACCCAAAGCACCAAGGGCAGGGATATCATCACCAGCTGTGGGCATTTTCCCAATGTGCCCCTAATAGGAGTTAAGGGTAGTATCAATTACAATCCTCTGCTGTTCAAAAGGCAACTAGGCTATGCACTGGTCCACGCTCCTAAGGCACAGGACTTGGTTGAGACTCTTTATTGTGAGAACAAGCCTAATCTGGCTATTGTTAGGCAGGCTGCTTGGGCCTGGGATAATGTTCAAACCAAGGGAGTGACCATTCTGGGGAAGTGTGTAAACACCCTAAATTTGCCCTCACCCATTCACACCATGGCTTGTGATCATCTCATATGCATAAGCACAAACATATCATCTCACATCTCATTTTTGATTCACTGGATAGTTTCTAAGGCATCTGCACCTAGGGTTTGTGATCTGAGCAACCTCAGGGCATCTTGAGCCACTCCAAAGGCCACCAATCAACTCAAAGGGGTCCATGGGTGTTCTTACATCATATTCTATCTCCTCAAAGTCAAAAATGCAGAGGAATCACAAGAGCTAGGGTTTGAGTGGATGCAGAGCCAGGTTGAACTGCACAGTTGACTGAAAATTAGGGTTTTGGTTTCAGAGGCCATAACCCCAAATTTTTTGGCCATTCTTATTTCCATTGGTCTCTATATGGTATAGGGAGTATGCATATCAATTTTCATGAAGAAATTCCATGGGGAAGTCATCTGATCAAGAGTTGACTTTTCAGACAAGTCAGTGCAAAATCAGGGCATCTGAGGCCCCCAATGACCCAACCAATGGGTGATCTTCATCATTTTGAGTGTATATGATCTTTATTTGATCATGGAAGAAGGTTGAAGTTCATAGAAATCAAGAATTTAGGGTTTTTGCAAATGTTGACTTTTTGGGCATAGTTGACTTTTCAAGAATGCATCATTTTAGGTCATTTTTCAAGCCCTGATTCTTGATCCAAAAAGGCTTCAAATGGAAAAACTTTGGTCATGAAAGTTGTAGATCTCATCTTTCCCTTTTCAAAAAGTACAAGAACATGATCAAACTCTTCTTGGATCAAAAGTTATGGCAATGCAAAGTTGGCAAAAATCATTAATTTCTAAGGCATGCTTCAAATGGAAATTTTGCAAAGTCTTGAACCAATGCACATTGCAGCCTCTAATTCATCTCAAACCATTGCACAAACATTCTCTAAGTCCCAAAAATCAGATTTGAACCAAAGATCACATGTGCTTAGTTCATGTAACAAGGCATTTTTCATGAAAATCCATAAAGTAACCAAGTTGCAAAACTCATGATCATGCTTCACCAACTTGCTGCATTGGTCCTTGAATCAAGCCAGCCTCACACACTCACCATGCTGCGCCAGCCCTAGCCCTTGTACTTGCCTAGAGTCAAGCCATGCCTCACTTACACAAAAGGTGGACTTTATGCAAAAGCAAACATCCCAATCACCACAGCACAAGTCACATCCTCTGGCCACTTGGATTAAAATATGTTATCAATTTGCAAGCTAGCCATAACAAGAAGCAAGGCTGAAACCACCTCATTCACCACATACACCAAAACCTTCCATTTTGCATAAGCCTTCGAATTTCTTTACACAACCACAAAACACTAAAACTTTCTTCATCATCCAACTCAACACACTTCATAGACCTCAAACCATCCAAAGCACAAGCCTGAAACAGCCAGAATAACTCACTGCCATTTCTCACTCCATTTTGCAGTTTCATTCGAAACTCTCATCCTAGCTTACAAACAGCCAAACAAACCTTGCAAAGCTTTTCCATACATCATCTAGACCACAAACCATCATTCACAATGGCCTGAATCAGCCAGAATCACCATAGCCATTGTTGACTGAGCTTGAAGCAGGAGCTTTCGAAACTCATCAACCAGCCTACATAAATTGTTCTAAGGCATTCAAACATCATCAAGGGGTCCTAAGGAGTGGTTTGCACTTAAAGAAAAAGCCAGAAAGTCCTCAAGTGGAGAGTTTCAAATCTCAGGTAGCCTGAAATTTATTTTTCCAGAAATGATTTTTCTTGTTACAAACTTGTTCTATTTGTTTCACTGATCATTCTGGTACCATTGGTTTTGAAAATGGTTGTGATTTGAGCATTTAATTTGTTTCTGAAGCTTGCGTGACCTAGAACTTATTCTCTTCGATTCAGTTGATTTAGGAAATTTAAATTTGTTTTGAGAGAGGGGTTTGATTCGTGAGAGGATGAGGATCATTTCCATGTTCTTAGTTTTCATTTTTGGTACGTTTTGAGAGGTTTGGAGATTTTTCAGGTGAGGTGCTGGCCGGAGAAGACGACCGGAGGTCTTCTCCGGCCACCTGAAGGTCATTAGGGCTTAATCCAGTAATTAATTCCAGTTTGAATGTGGACCTTTGGATGCGTTGAAAGTGTTGACCTCCCGCGCGTGTGAACGGCCCAGATGTGCTCATTATGCCCTAATCCACGTGTTTTATTTAATTAATCCATATTTAAGTTAATTTGATCAGAAGCAATCTTGGTCATTCAAAAACGCGCGCAGTCAATGAATTCAAACTCAGAGCCAATCTCATCCATCCATCCTGATTACTTTTCATTTTATTTGATTTTAATTCATTTTTCTTTCATTAAATTTGCATATTTATTTTAAAATAGTTAAAAATTCTTAAAAATTATGAAACTTTTTCTTTAAGGTTTTATTAATTTTTAAGACATAAAAATATTTTTATTTTATTTTTTATCATTAAAAAAGTATTTTTAAATATTTAAAAGGTTATTTTTAATTGATTAATGGGAATTAATTAATTAAAAATACTTTTAGGTATTTAAAAATTACAAAAAAATTCATGAAATGTCCTAAGACATTTAGAAACATTGTCCAACCTTCAAACCAAATTTCTTTTTTGATCTTGATGCATTTTAAGAATTTTTCATTGAATTAAATCATTTTTTATGCATTATTTTGATCATAAGTTTGAAAATTCATTTCTGCCTATTGGAGAAGGTTGAAACATTGATTCTTCTTGCATTGTGTTGTGTTTGGCATGTATTTTCAAGGATAAAATGGCCATGATTTGTTTCCTCATTTCCTAATTGTTTGGCATTTGTTTTGTTAGGAACCCTAAAAA
Source organism: Lathyrus aphaca (assembly GCA_963966055.1). NCBI lineage: Eukaryota > Viridiplantae > Streptophyta > Magnoliopsida > Fabales > Fabaceae > Lathyrus > Lathyrus aphaca. The sequence continues at coordinate 404,534,728 of OZ014519.1, read as the reverse complement.
ACCCTAATATCTTGTAAAATTCATATCTTGAGTTTGGTTGAGAGTTGAGAGCTCCCCTTTGGGCAGTGGCTTGTTATAGGTCTAGGGTTTCTTTGGATAGCATTTTCCATTTTTTATCTTAGGGTTTGCTTCTGTTTTGAGTTTTTGTTTGATGTTTGATCCATGAACCCTAATTTGGGCTTTCTTTTGCATCCTTCTTGCATTCTCTTGCATAACATGACTTGTCTTTGCATTTTGTGCATTCTTGTGATTCATTTGACATCTTAAGACATATAGAAAGCATGTTTGATCATTGCATTACATATTTGCCATGTCATTTGCCTTGTATGCTTCATAACTTTCCATGCTTGTTCATGCTCCTTAACTTGCATCATTTGCATTCATAATCTTGTATGAGCATCTCCATATGCTGCCTCATGTTCATAGCATCTCATAGCATCATAGTCATCATCCACATGCTTGTGGTTTTGCTTATCATCATGTCATCTCATCTTATTTGGCATTGCATGGCATTTCTTTCTAACATTTCAGGTGGTAAGTAAACTTGAGAAGTGAATTTGCCTTCACTTCTCATAACTTTTCTTTTCATCTCTCTTGCATCCATTGCTGCATTTCTATTTGTGTTTGAGTTTGAGCTTGCTCATTCTTCTTCCTCCCACTTTCTTTCTTCAAGTGACTTGACTTCTTGAATGAAGCAAGTCACTTTGCTTCTCTTGATCCTGTTCATTTGCTTCCTGGTGGTTCTTCTGAAGATTGTTCTTGAAAACCTCACAAACCTTAGGATCAACCAAGCATGACAATGAATTAGGGTTTTGATTAGTCTCCCCTCATAGTTTTACCTTTGTGTCTCTCTTTGAGTCTTCTCTTCTCATCTCATAATCAGAGACTAAACCATAAAGGCTCTAAGACTTTGTGATTAAGCTTATGCCTGCATCCTTCTCTTAGGATGGAGTGTATAACTTTAATCCTAAGTCTTGAACCCTTAATGTGTTTAAATCTCTTAATCAATTCATTTAATAACCATCAAGACATTACACTTGTAACTTGGGCCTTGCATTAGGGTTCTAATTCTTCCTTAAGTGGTTAAGAAGGACTAACCCTAGTGTTAATGGACAAGTCCCTCTCAAGTTGTCTTACAAACAATAAAATTCACTTCATCATCATACCATTAAATAAAATCCACTTAATCAGAGGCTTGTTTTGTCATGGGTTTAATCCCTAATCATGGGTTAAGTTGAGGAGTTTTCCTCAACTTAAACATTCTCATCTATTATCCTTCTTTTGGGATAGTGTAATGGGTCTGTTTAATCCTTGATTATGGCTTAACCTCATTACTTAACACTAAACAAAAAACCACAAAAACATCTAAATAATCACAAGTAGGTTAATGATCTTAATCCTACATCAAAGGTGATTAAGTGTGAGAATCTGACTTCACACTTAAGGTATTCTCATTACCCCTAATCAGAGGGAAGATGTGATGAGTTTACTAAATCCATTGGTTTAGGCTTAAGCTCATTAACTTATGACAAACTTTCAAAAGCAATAAAAGACTGAAAACTCAAAAACAAACAATAATCGTCTCCTTCGGGATTCTTTTCTCATCACCTTCACTCACAATCGAGAACTTGCTTCTTCCGTCTAATGCAAGACAGTTTGCACCTGAGCCAGACAGGTCATACACTTGAGCATAGACAAGTAAGCAGTTCACAAGTCAATTCATCTTTCAGTCTCTTTGGGTCGAACTACGGTGTTCTGACTTCCTCATTGCACGAGAGGATACGTAGGCATAACTTAACAGTTATCGAACAAAAGTCTCTGTATATCCCCCCTCTTTCCAGCTTTATTCTCTTAGCCTCATATTCTTGAGCACTTCATTCTTGTTCTTACACTGACACTGTACATTTATACACATCACATTTCTTTACACTGACACCTGTACATTCTTTTCCAGCTCTTTGACACACAAACTGCACTGACACTACCCCTTTAACACACAAATCTTTTAAGCGTGGATCCCGTCGAGTACGGCGGACAATCTGGGTGCTAATACCTTCCCAGGTTGTAACCAACCCCCTTTCTCAGTCTCTCTGGTTCGCAACCGTCTTATCCATATCTTTCTAGGTTTATGCAGCATTACCTTTCCTTTGGGATAAAAATGCCTAGCTGGCGACTCTATTCATCTCCAGTGAGTTCACGGCTGTGTGATCTCATTGTCCCTCTCGCCGACCGTTCGCGTCTGTACCTTTATTTGGGCCATTCCCATTTGTCGGGAGCGACAAAGTGCAGCAACGTGGCATCAGCATAATATTATGAATGGTCCCATGCCAGGGCCCAATTCTCTGGAATGCCCTTTACCATGGAGGATATGCCTGGACCATCCTCAGCACCACCCCCTGCCACTGTCAGTTTGGAGGAGTTTGAGAGCTTGAAGGAAAGAAATGAGAAGTTAACCCAGGCTTTGCAGAAGACCCTCCAGGAGAGGAGTGATGGCAGGTTGGATATTGAGAGGCTAGAGAAGCTGAGAGTGGAGCATCTGGTTAAGATTGAGAAGTCTGGGGATTATATCAAGAAGTCTAAGGCTGGAGAACAAATTCTGAAGAATGCTTGCAAGGAAGCCCAGTTCCAGAGAGCAAGGACAGACTTGTATCTAAAGGAGAGTCAGGCTAGGTGGGTCAGGATCACCGAAGCTCGTACTCTGGAGGACAAGAGAGTTCAAGACAGGATAGAGCAACTGGAAGCTAGTGCAAAAGTGCAGCAAGAAGCCCTGGCAGCAGCCCAGAGGGAGATATCAGAGCTGAAGATCAGAGCTGGAGTGAAGAGGTCAAAGGACCTAAGTCAGCACAGAAAGCTAACTGCAGCTGTTACTACCCGGAACCTCCTCATCAGGAATCTCACGGAGCGTCCAGCTGATCCTGTGACCGAAGCACTTCTCAAGGAAGTTCGTGAGGATGAGTTTGGTCTTGGTGTTTGACCATTTGTTTGTTGTTGCTTTCATTTCATGTACTTTTATTTTCTTGTGATGTATTTTGACCCCTCAGAGGGCTTGTAAACAAACTATGTACCATTTGTCTTTTGTAATATATGTATTAGTCTGTTCCATCCGAGTTTATTTCGAAGGCAACATCAACAGCATCTTCAAGGGTCTGGAAGGGTCAAAACTGAACGCCAAGCCGAATACCTTGAAAACAAATAAGCATACTGCATTGCATGCTAACCTTTTGTTTGTTTTGTAGGTTTTTGTTTTATTGCTACTAACTCTGTTGTGATAATCAGGAATTATTGCTCGACGCCGGGTATTTCCCCTCAACCGTCCGCACCGTTATCCAACCCGTAACAATCTTCTGGGCATACAAATGGATCAGGTACAGCAGGACCTTGCAGAGGTTAGAAATCAAATGGCAAACGAAAGATTGGAAATGAGAACGCAGATGACTCAGTTTATGGAAGTGATGAACAACATGGCTCAGAGCCAGGAAAGATTGAGGGCCATGGTGGAAAGGCAAAATCAAGAAGATCCACATATAGGGACTGCCGGCACCAGCAACAATGAAAGGGTACAACCTCATGTCAATCCCCCAGTCTTTGGACCACACCTCCATCCTGAGGTCAACATCCCTGCAAATGTTCAAGGGACCGCCACTGCAGCCAGGGTATTGCAAGAAGACCCCCAAGAGGATCAATTCACAGTAATGGGTGCTGGGGAGGAAGCTTATGATAGAAGGCTGGATGAGATAGCTGAGAAATTGAGGTCTTTAGAGTCTCAAAACTCTTTGGGCTTTGACGTCATGGACATGGGCTTGGTAGACGGGGTCAGGATTCCCCACAAGTTCAAGCCTCCTTGTTTTGAAAAATACAACGGGACTTCATGCCCCCGGACTCATTTACAATCGTTTCTGGGGAGGCTGAAGGCCTATACTATGGATGAGAAGCTCTGGATGTTCTATTTTGAGGATAGCTTGACGGGAGCCTCAAGAGAATGGTACTCTCACCTGACAAGGGCAACTATCAGATGTTGGAAGGATTTGGCAGAAGCTTTCATTAGACAATATCAGTACAACTTAGATATGGCACCCAACAGGACCCTCCTAATGGGAATGTCACAGTCTTCGAGGGAAAGTTTCCGAGAATATGCCCAGAGATGGAGGCAATTGGCTGCTGCTGTTCAGCCACCTATGTCTGAGAGGGAAATGGCAGATATGTTTATGAACACCCTCCAGGGAACATATATTGACAGGCTGACTGCTTTCTCTTCCACTAGCTTTGCAGATGTTGTCATAGCTGGGGAGAGAATTGAAAGCCTGTTAAAAATGGGCAAGATTTCTGACAATGGTGTCAGCTCGTCCAGTAGTACGAGGAAGCCTTTTGCAGGCCCAAGAAGAACTGGCGAGACCAATGCCATCCACACCAACAGGGGCAGACCTCCATATGTTCACAGGTCAGTGGCAGCAGTCACCATACCCGCTCCAGCTCATCCTCAACCAGTTTATCAACCTCCACAACAAAACTATTAGCAACAACCTCAGTATCATCAACAAGCTCAGTATCCTCCAAGAAATTACAACACCACCAACAACAACAACCAGCAAAGGCCATTTCAGCAGAGGCCATCTCAAGCCAATAGGGTGATCGATCCGATCCCTATGCCATATGATACATTGCTGCCACAACTCCTGAAACTCAACCTAGTTGAGCTAAGGACATTGGCACCTCCAGATCCCAACAGTTTACCCAGGAATTATGACTCCAACGCCAGATGTGCTTTTCATTCAAATACACCTGGCCACAGTACAGAAAAGTGCAGAGCCTTGCACATGAAGGTACAAGACCTGGTAGACTCAAAAGCTCTGAATTTCGCACCACCACCCAATGTCAATAAGAACCCAATGCCAAACCACGGTGGTCCCAGAATTAACGCTATTGAAGAAGACAAGCCGTCTTATTTAATAACCAGTGTGGGTCAGATCCGGACACCGTTGGTAGAAATCAAGGCTCAGCTCCTCGAATGTCAAATGTTCCCGGGGTGTGAGTTGGGGTGTGCCTACTGCAATATCTCAGTAAATGGGTGCGATAACCTGAGGAATGGCATAGATGGTCTTATTCAGAGTGGCCAACTTCAAATCACCACATCATTTCCTACTAATCCAGCAATCTCATCAGCAACAACTCCAGAACCTCCTACAACTGCAGCAACCATTGTTCCTGACAATTCTTCGGCTTCATCAACAAGTACTTCATCTGTCATTTCAACTGACCAGATATCAACAAATGTTCCTTCTACAACTCCAGCACCACTCCATTCTGAAACTCCTACAACAACAACATCAATCCTTCCGACAATGTCTCCTACAGAATCAACAACAAATCATGAAGATGTCTCAACTGTCACAATATTTTATGATCCAGAAAACAATTCTGCCTACAACTCAGAAGGTGCTGCTCCCGTCAGAGCACCAGTCACAATTTATTATGATCCGCAGACTATCACAATTCCTTCTGCAGCTGCAATCAGTCCAGTCACTATCACGGTGCCTGGACCAGTACCTTATGAAAGCAGTAATGCCATCCCGTGGCATTATGGCTCTAACCTGTACTGTGAAGGACAAAAGATCACTTTTGAATCATCAACCCCTGCACCACAAATAGACAATGTGGGAGGAGGCGGAGGCTTCACTCGAAGCGGACGTCTCTTCGCTCCACAAATTCAAAGACCCACTGCCGAAGCAGAAGCTGCTGCCAAGGCAAAAGGGAAAAGCTTGGTGCAGGAAGAGCAGATCGTTTAAGAAGCTTTGAAAACACCCTTCGATCAAGAGGTTGATGAGTTCATGCGAATCATCAAGAAAAGTGATTACAAAATAGTGGATCAGCTTCATCAAACGCCTTCCAAGATCTCAATCCTATCATTGCTTATGTGCTCCGAAGCCCATCGGAATGCACTACTCAAAGTCTTGCACGCAGCTTATGTGCCTGAAGAGATCACTGTCAATCAGTTGGAAGCTGTAGTTGGAAATGTTAATGCTAGTCATGGACTAGGGTTCACCAACACTGATTTGACGACGGAAGGCCGCAACCATAACAAGGCCTTGCACATAACCATGGAATGTAAAGGTGTTGTCCTTTCCCATGTGCTGGTAGACACGGGGTCATCCCTCAATGTCTTACCTAAAAAGGCCCTGGTGAAGCTAGAATATGACGGATTGGCGTTAAGACCCAGCAACCTGGTGGTGAGAGCCTTTGATGGCTCAAAGAGATCGGTTCTGGGAGAGATCGAGTTGCCTGTAACGATTGGCCCGCAGACCTTCAAAACGACCTTCTACGTGATGGATATACAGCCTGCCTACAGCTGTCTATTGGGTAGGCCATGGATTCACGCCGCTGGCGCCGTGACCTCTACCCTTCACCAGAAGTTAAAATTCGAGTGGGAGGGTCAAGTCGTTACAATCTGTGGAGAGGAGGATATTTTTGTCAGCCACCTGGCTACCTATAAGTATATTGAGATGGATGGGGAGATCCATGAAACAATGAGCCAAGGTTTTGAAGCCTTGAATGTCAATGAAACATCTGCTGTGCCTGGTACTTCAATATCATCATACCAACAAGCCCGGAAGGTTGTTGAGGAAGGAACTGCCCAAGGCTGGGGCAAACTGTTACCGGTGGAGAAGAAAGAGGATAGATTTGGGTTGGGTTACAAACCAACTCAACAAGATCAAGCAGAGGCTGCAAAAGAGCCCAACTTTGTGAGTGGGGGGATGCTCACCCCTGATGCTGTCAACTGTCTGGAAGACGAGCTGGAAGAAGAACGCAACCTGGAAAGCTGGATTCGTCCAAAGATCCCGGGGAGCAGTATCTCAAACTGGTCTTCCCAGGAAATTATAAGAGTTACTCATGCAGAGTAATTATTATTTCCTGTATTTTTATAGCATGCATCAAAGTCTTGCATCTTGCCCAAGATGACAAGACTCATTTTGTAATCGGGCCATCTGTACTTTTTGTGCAACAAGATTAATCAATGAAATATCAGACATCTTTTTGCAAATGAGTCTTTTTCCTTTTCGTTCACTGTTTTTCCATTTTTCTTTTTGTACAAAAAATAAATGGCAATGTTTTCAAAATGACAACTTTATTTCACTTTTCTAAGCAAGATTAAAATCAAATCACTAAAATGAACAAACTGAACCCTTGCAGAGAGTGCCTTCCAGACAACACCGACAACAACACGGCTATGACTTCGTATGACTTTGACAATCCAATCAATCAAGCTGATGAAGGGGTTGAAGAAAAATATGAGCTTCCTGAAGAGCTAGCCAGGTTGTTAAGGCAGGAGGAAAAGGTTATTACTCCTCACTAGGAGGAGGTTGAAGTGATCAATCTTGGTACAGATGAAGACGTGAAAGAAGTTAAAATCGGGGCCTGCCTGCAAGACTCAGTGAAGAGACAACTGATTGACCTGCTTCGAGAGTATGTGGACGTGTTTGCTTGGTCTTATCAAGATATGCCAGGGTTGGATACCGACATTGTTGTGCACAAGCTGCCTTTGAGAGAAGAATGTCTGCCAGTCAAACAGAAGCTGCGCCGTACTCGTCCGGACATGGCAATGAAAATCAAGGAAGAGGTACAAAAGCAATGGGACGCCGGTTTCCTTGCCGTAACTAGCTATCCACCGTGGGTTGCTAACATAGTACCTGTGCCCAAGAAAGACGGTAAAGTAAGAATGTGTGTTGACTACCGGGATCTGAACAGAGCCAGCCCGAAAGATGACTTCCCTTTACCTCACATTGATGTATTGGTGGATAACACGGCTCAGTTCTCGGTATTCTCCTTCATGGACGGATTTTCAGGATACAATCAGATCAAAATGTCACCTGAAGACATGGAGAAGACAACCTTCATCACACCCTGGGGCACGTTCTGCTACAAGGTAATGCCATTCGGGCTCAAGAATGCTGGTGCAACATATCAACGGGCTATGGTAACATTATTCCACGATATGATCCATAAAGAAATAGAATGTTACGTGGATGACATGATCGCCAAGTCCCTTACTGAAGAAGATCATATGGTGAATCTGCTAAAGTTGTTCAAGCGTCTGAGGAAGTACCAACTGAAGTTGAACCCCAACAAATGCACATTCGGGGTGCGATCCGGTAAGTTGCTGGGATTTATTGTAAGCGAGAAAGGGATTGAAGTTGACCCTGATAAAGTCAAAGCTATTCAAGAGATGCCTGCACCAAGGACGGAGAAAGAAGTTCGAGGGTTCTTAGGTCGATTGAACTACATCTCACGGTTCATATCTCACCTCACAGCAACCTGTGAACCCTTGTTCAAACTGTTAAGAAAAGAACAGACGGTCAGGTGGAATGAAGACTGCCAGAAGGCTTTTGACAAGATCAAAGAGTACTTACAAGAACCTCCAATCCTTATGCCTCCAGTTGAAGGAAGACCTCTGATAATGTACTTGACAGTATTAGAAGAGTCGATGGGGTGTGTGCTGGGCCAGCATGACGAGTCCGGTCGAAAAGAGTATGCAATTTACTACCTAAGCAAAAAGTTTACCGACTGTGAACAACGTTATTCACTGCTCGAGAAAACTTGCTGTGCTTTAGCGTGGGCTGCTCGCCGACTGAGACAGTATATGTTGACCCACACTACTTTATTGATCTCAAAGATGGACCCAGTTAAGTACATATTTGAGAAGCCAGCACTTACCGGACGGGTTGCAAGATGGCAAATGATCCTTACAGAGTATGACATCCAATACACATCTCAGAAAGCCATCAAGGGCAGTGTATTGTCCGAATATCTTGCTGAGCAACCCATTGATGATTACCAGCCTATGAGATTTGACTTCCCCGATGAAGACATCATGTTCATAAAAGCAAAAGATCATGAAGAGCCTATTCACACTGAAGGGCCTGACCCGGAAGAAGAATGGACTATGATGTTTGATGGGGCTGTTAACATGAATGGTCGTGGTGTTGGTGCAGTACTCATTACACCTAAAGGGGTTCACATGCCTTTCTCGGCAAAACTCACTTTCAACTGCACTAACAACGAAGCTGAATACGAAGCTTGCATTATGGGTCTTGAGGAAGCCATTGACCTCAGGATCAAGACATTGACCGTATTCGGAGATTCAGCTTTGGTAATCAATCAAACCAATGGAAAATGGTACACCCACCAGGATCATCTGATACCTTACAGGGATTATACAAGGAGGTTATTGACTTTCTTCACAACAGTCAAGCTTGAGTATATTCCTCGGGACGAGAATCAGTTTGCAGATGCTCTGGCTACCATTTCATCCATGATCAAAGTTCAAGCTGCCAACTTTGTACCTCAAATTTCAGTATCCAGACTTGACAGACCAGCATATGTGTTCGCAGCAGATGTGGTCAAAGATGATAGGCCTTGGTTCCATGACATTAAATGCTTCTTGGAGGATCAAACATACCCACCTGGGGCATCTTCCAATGATAAGAAGACTTTAAGAAGGCTTGCTGGTAGTTTCTTTCTGAATACTGATGGGTCCTTATACAAAAGGAACTTTGATATGGTACTCCTCAGATGTGTTGACAAGACGGAAGCAGATTTGTTGATGCATGAAGTGCACGAAGGATCCTTTGGTACCCATGCTGGAGGACATGCCATGGCTAAGAAGTTGTTAAGATCAGGCTATTACTGGATCACAATGGATGCAGACTGTTGTGCTTATGCCAGAAAATGCCATAAATGCCAGATCTATGCAGATAAGGTGCATGTGCCTCCCAATCCCTTGAACATAATGTCTTCACCCTGGCCCTTTGCCATGTGGGGCATTGATATGATTGGCAAGATTGAGCCAACTACTTCAAATGGCCACAGATTCATCCTGGTTGCCATCGATTATTTCACTAAGTGGGTCGAAGCAGCCTCATATGCAAATGTTACAAGGCAAGTGGTAGCCCGATTTCTGAAGAGAGATATCATCTGTCGATATGGAGTGCCCGAGCGAATCATTACTGACAATGGTTCCAATCTAAACAACAAAATGATGGCAGAACTGTGTCAGGACTTCAAGATCCAACATCACAATTCTTCTCCTTACAGGCCAAAGATGAATGGCGCTGTTGAGGCAGCAAACAAGAATATCAAGAAGATTGTGCAGAAGATGGTAGTCACTTACAAAGATTGGCATGAAATGCTACCGTTTGCCTTGCATGGGTACCGCACGTCAATCAGAACATCCACTGGGGCAACACCATATCAGCTTGTGTATGGTATGGAAGCAGTCCTACTGGTTGAAGTTGAATTACCCTCTCTACGAGTATTGATGGATGTTAAACTGAGTGAAGCAGAATGGGTTAGGGCCCGATACGAACAACTGAGTCTGATTGAAGAGAAAAGATTGGCTGCAATCTGTCATGGGCAGTTGTATCAGAAAAGGATGAAGAAAGCCTTCGATCAGAAAGTCAGGCACCGAGAGTACCAAGTAGGAGATCTTGTGCTGAAAAGGATCCTCCCTCCTCATACAGACCACAGGGGCAAATGGACTCCGAATTATGAAGGACCATTTGTAGTAAAGAAAGTTTTCTCTGGTGGAGCACTGATGCTCAGCACCATGGATGGTGAAGACTTCCCATCCCCTGTGAATTCAGATGCAGTTAAAAAATACTTCGCATAAAAAATGACCCGCTGGACACAAAAACAGAATGCAAGTCCAGGCAAAAATAGGGCATCCCGGCGAGTCAAAAACAGAATAAAAGACTCGGGCAAAAATAAGGGAAAATAAACAAAAAAATGTACACTCGCTGAGTTGAAAAGCCGCATTGGACAGCTCAGGCAAAAATGGGTATCCCGATGGATTGAAAACCCGGAAGGGCGATCCATGCAAAATAAGGGAATAAGCGAACAACTGTATTTTGAATTCGTCTGTATCGTTTACAACTTGGTAAGCTTCGAAAGGATCAAGCTTCAATCAGAATCAACATTCTTCAGAAAGAAAGATGAGAAGAACGTCAAAAGTCATACGAGTCATAGTAAAGAGGAAGCTCCTTAAAGCGTCATCAACATTGCCAGCATTTTGTTTCTCAATTTGTAGCAATCTCCTCATTTCAGGGGATTTGTTTCTTTGACTGTATCTCGCCAATTCAGGGCATATGAGTTAATAAAATCAGATTTTCAGTCATGTCTCGTTTTGTACGTTTTATTTGCAAAAAATGTCTGGTGTCTAAAAGAAACATTGATTGCATAAGAATACAGATGCTTATATTCAAATAAAAACATGCTTGCAGGAAATATGCTTACTCTCAGAAGTATCTAAACTCCTATGACGGAATCCAGTAAAGGATACCTCGGGATTATCTTGTGCGTTTCTCTATCTTTTTCAGGATTGCAGGTATCCAGAACGCAACTTGGGGCATGAAAACTTTATCCCAGCAAGCTGGCAAATCCACACTCAATTTTAGCACCCGAAGTGCTCTCTCCCCAGCTGAGTTGCCTCTCATGACTTCCCCCAGCTGAGTTGCCACTTAGTGCTTACCCCCATCAGAGTTGCCAGGCATCACAGAAGGCACCTATATCCCCGGCTGAGTCAAGGATCCTCTTCAACAGAATCCCTAGGGAGGTCTCTCAATGATCTCTCTTCCTCCCCAGCCCAGTTGCCATTTCATCCTCAGTCGAGTACAAAAGTCAGGGAACCATCCCCCCATAGAGCTCCAGCCTCTATCCAGAAGAGCAACGCATGAAGAATCACAACAGAGTGAAGAAAGCTTCTACAAACCCCAGCTGGGTCTCTCATGTATTGGGATAGGTCTATCATTGACCCGAATCCCCAAGCAGATACATCTCATCAGATCTACCAATGGTCTCATCCCCCAGCTGGGATGTCTACTACAAACGGATCGATCAAAGATCTTCGTGGCAGCGGGATCCGAATCCCGGTTTGATATCTTTGCACAATCATAGCATTCGCATCATGTTCACCCACAAAGCGTAGCATTCCGTTTTAACACGGAGCATTACGGCAAAAATCCAACACATAGCATAATCATAAGCCGTGTCTTAAACCAACACTTGTGAATAATGACAGTTCATCAACATACAGAAAAATCCCCACCAGAGTCCCCAGCAAAAGCAGTTGCCTCACAAATCGCAAACACCGATATATACTCCTTTTGACACCCGTCCGTGTCATCACTCCCCAGCAAAAGCAGCTGCCTCTCAATCAACAACACCAGTATATACTCATTTTGACACCCGTCCGTGCCATCTTTCCCCAATAAAGTCGCCTGAACACTCTTTACAAACAAAACCACCCGTATTACAGATACTTCCTGACACCCGTCCGTGTCATATCCCCAGCAGAAAGCCAAAGACATCATCTTTGCACTCACCTATACTTGTATATACAATTCCTCGACACCCGTCCGTGTCGTATCCCTAGCGCAGTCGCCTACACTTCGTATATCAGATACTTGTTTATATTACCTTTTCTCTCTGGGCACTCGTCCGTGTCACTCCCCCAGCAGTTAAACACTCATCTGTACACCGCTCACTCTTATACTGATACTCGTCTGTATCTTATACCATTCATATCCCCGCAGATTCAACACTCGTCCGTGTTCTTTGTTAACCAGATGGTACTCGTCTGTATCATCATCTCAGAGCATGCGTCAAGAGTTTGTTTCTACATGATACTCGTCCGTATCATAGTCTTAAGGATGCTCGTCCGCATCTTTAATCCATACACAGTGTCAAACACTTTCGTCTTCTTGAATATAGATACTCGCCTGTGTCTACTATTCCCCAGAAGAGTCCTCTCAGATTCAACACTCGTCCGTGTTCTCTGTTAACCAGTTGATACTCGTCCGTATCATCATCTTTGAACACGTGTCAGTTTATTTCTGCCCGGTACTCGTCCGTATCGTAGTCTTAAGGATGCTCGTCCGCATCTTTAATCTATACACAAATACCAAACACTTATACCTTTTGTTTCTTGGATGTAAATACTCGTCCGTGTTTACTATTCCCCAGTACATCACCAACTAACAAATTTCTTTTTATCTAACACTCGTCCTGTGTTATGATAAAACCTGAGAGCAGCCGTACCCTGCTAGGTGGTCGTCCTCCACCTCTTGATGGTCGTCCTCCATCATGCTCATCCGATGGCCGTCCCCATCGTTGATGTTTAGCAGTCGTCCCCTGCTAGGTGGTCGTCCTCCACCTTTTGATGATCGTCCTTCATCATTTTATCCAATGGCCGTCCCCATTGTTGATTTTGGTTATCTGGCATTCGTCTTATGTCATGATAAACCCTGAGAGCAGTCGTCCCCTGCTAGGTGGTCGTCCTCCACCTCTTGATGGCCGTCCTCCATCATGCTCATCCGATGGCCGTCCCCATCGTTGATATTTTCGGCAGCCGTACCCTGCCAGGTGGTCGTCCTCCACCTTAGATGACCGTCCCTCATCTTATCCCCAACAGAGCAGCCGTCCCCTGTTAGGTGATCGTCCTTCACCTTTGATGACCGTACCTCATCATCTGTTTATTTCATTTATTCTTTAACCCGATGGCCGTCCCCGTCGTGGTCCCTTTTCTTTTCTAGCCCGATGGCCGTCCCCATCGTTGGTTACCTTGCTTTTAAACTTGATGGCCGTCCCCGTCATGTTTTCCCCAGAGAATTTTAAAACTTTATCTTGCTGGCCGTCCCCATCATAATCTTATTTTTCCCAGCTAGTCGGCCGTCCCCGTCTTGGCTTTACCTTTTATCCCCAGCATGTCGGCCGTCCCCGTCATTGCTCTTTACCCAGCAGTCGTCCTCTGCTCGACGGTCGTCCTCCGTCGCCTACACCGTACAATATACTTTATTTTCCTTTTACAATCTATATCCCTTTTCTTCTTCATTCTGTGAGTGCAAATTTTGGACTGTCTTTGGTATTCAACCACAAGTTATCTTGTTTGCCTGTTAAGCCATTGCTTACACCCTGCACAGCTAACTCATGTTTGAATAGGGGCAGCTGTAAACACCCCAAATTTGCCCTCACCCATTCACACCATGGCTTGTGATCATTTCATATGCAATAAACACAATCATATCATCTCATATCTCATTTTTGGTTCACTGCATAGTTTCTAAGTCATCTGCACCTAGGGTTTGTGATCTGAGCAATCCAAGAGCTTCTTGAGCCACTCCAAAGGTCAGCAATCACTTCAAAGGGGTCCATGTGTGTTCTTATATCATATTACATCCTCCCAAAGTCAAAAATGCAAAAGAATCACAAGAACTGGGATTGGTGTGAATGCAGAGCCAGGTTTGACTGCACAGTTGACTTAAAATTAGGGTTTTGGTTTCAGAGGCCATAACTCCAAATTTTTTGGTCATTCTTGTTTCCATTGGTCTCTATATGGTATAGGGAGTATGCATATCAATTTTCATGAAGAAATTCCATGGGGAAGTCATCTGATCAAGAGTTGACTTTCTGAACAAGTCAGTGCAAAATCAGGGCATCTGAGGCCCCCAATGACCCAACCAAGGGGTGATCTTCATCATTTTTGAGTGTATATGATCTTTATTTGATCATGGAAGAAGGTTGAAGTTCACAAAATTCAAGAATTTGAAGTTTTTGCAAAGTTGACTTTTTTGGGCATAGTTGACTTTTCAAGAATATGTCATTTTATGCCACTTTTCAAGCCTTGCTTTTTGATCCAAAAAAGCTTCAAATGGAAAAACTTTGGTCATGAAAGTTGAAGAATGGATCATTCCCTTTTCAAAAAGTACAAGAACATGACCTAATTCATTTTGGATCAAAAGTTATGGTGTGTCAAAGTTGGCAAAAATCATTAATTTTCAAGATGTGCACCAAATGAGAAACTTGCAAGAACTTTGTACCAAGGCATTTGTGACTTCTAGTTCATATCAAACCAATGCACAAACATTCTATGTGACCTAAAAATCAGATTTGAACCAAAGCTTCTCATGTTTCATGGTTTGTGGAATGAGAAAATTTCATGTGAACCAAAAAGAACCAACTTGCAAAACTCATGATCAAACTTCACCCACTTGCTACATTGGATGCTGAACCATGCTAGCCTTCCACACACACCTTGCTGCGCAGCCCATGCCTCTTGTACCAAGCTAGAACTTAGCCCATACCCTCCTTACAACAAAGTGGACTTTTTGCAAAAGTGAACATCCCAATCACAGCAGGCCAGGTCACATCATCTGACCAATAGGAGTCTTTTATGCAAAGCAAATGCTAGCCATTTCATACATGAAGCCAGCCTGAAACAAGCCCTAAGACACCATTCACAAACTCACTCCCTCAAGCATTTTCTCTTCGAATCTCTCTGCACAACACACAAACACAAAAACCAATTCCATAGATCAACTCACTTTGCTTCACTGAGCAAAAACCAACAAGACTTAGGCCTGAACCAGGCAAGAACACCATTCTTCCATTTTTCACTCTCAAAGCCAAAGCTTTCGAAACACATTCCACAGGCCACAAACACTTGAACAAACTCCACAAACCTTCTCAAAACATCACCCTGATCACAAAGAACTACTCACATTGGCCTGAAACAGCCTGAATCACCATCACCATTTTCAACTGAGCTTGAGCAGAAGCTGTTCAAACTCCTTAACCAGCCAACATAAACTCCTCCTAAGCATTCAAGGATCATCAGGGGATCAAGTAAAGTGGATTGCATCAAAGGGAGAGGTCAGAAAGTTGCTGGAGTGAAAGCTTCGAAACTCAGGTAGCTCAAGAACTTTTTTTCCAGAAATGGATTTTTAAGTTCTAAAGTTGTTCTCCATGCTTCACTGATTGCTCTGATATCTTTAGTTTTGAAAATGGTGGAGAGATGAGAGTTTAATTTGTTTCTGAAAGTTTTGCCCTAAAATATTCTTGGTTTCGATTCATGAGTTTGGGGAAAATAAATGGTTTCTAGCTTAGGGTTTTGATTCAGGGGAGTGTGGGAATCATTTCCATGTTTTTAGATTTCATTTCAGTTGCGTTTTGAGAGTTCTAGGGATTTTCAGGTGGGGTTCCCACCGGAGAAGACGACTGGAGGTCTTCTCCGGCCACCTGAAAATCATTAGGGTTTAATCTTGCAATTAATGGGCGTTTGAATCTGGCACGTTGGATCAGTGGACTTCGTTGACTTGCCGCGCGTGTGAATGGTCCAGATGTGGTCATTAAACCCTAATCACCATTATTTATTTAATTAAATCAGAATTAAGAAGTTTGAATTCCAGCCTTTGATCTGCGCGCGCAGTCAACACAGCCTTCCCCAGAATGAATCCTGGCCCTCCACTCAGTTGACTTCAGTTCATTTTAATTTTTATTTCATTTCTTTTCTTTTAATTTGCATAATTTATTTAAAATAGCAAAATTGTTTTAAAAATTATGAAACTTTTTCTCAAGAGTTTCATTAATTTTTGAAACAAAAAAATAATTTTATTTTTATTTTTAGCATTAAAAAAGTATTTTAAAATATTTAAAGGTTTATTTTTAATTGATTAATGAAAATTAATTTATTAAAAATACTTTTAGGTATTTAAAAATCACCAAAAAATTCATGAAATGTTCTAAGGCATTTAGAAACATTGTCCAACCTTCAAACCAAATTTATTTTTTGATCTTGATGCATTTTAAGAATTTCTCATTGAATTAAAATCATTTTTGTGCATTATTTTGATCCAAAGTTCCAAAAATCATTTCTGCCCATCCATGAAGAGTTGGACATTGATTCTTTTTGCATTGCATTGTGTTTAGCATGTAGTTTTTGAGATTAAATGGCCATGATTTGATCTTTCATTTTTCATTTGTTTGACATTTCTTTTGTTTGGAAACCCTAAAACCCTAGCAAACTTGTAAAGACCATAATTTGAACTTGGTTAAGAGTTGAAACCTCTCCTTTGGGCATTGGGTTAGTATAGGATTAGGGGTCCTTTGTGTGGCATTTTCAATATTTTATAATGTTGTTTGCTTCTGATTTTGATTTTTGTTTGATGCATTGTTCATAAACCCTAATTTGGGCTTCCATATGCATCCATCTTGCATTCTCTTGCATAACATGACTTGCCATGACATTCCATGCCTCCATTTGATTCATTTAACATCATAAGACATATTGAAAGCATGTTTGATCATTGCATCATGTATTTGCCATATTGTATGTCATGTGCACTTCATAACTTTTCATGTATGTTCATGGTTCCTAACTTGCTTCATTTGCATTCATGAACTTGTATGATCATCTCCATGTGTTGTTGCTGGCTTGTAGCATCTCATAGCATCATTAGAATCATGTACATGCTTCTGGTTTTGTTTCTCATCATGTCATCTCATCCCATTTTTCATTGCATTGCATTTCTTTTCTAACCTTTCAGGTGGTAAGTGACTTTGAGAAGTGAATTTGCCTTCACTTCTCATAACTTTTCTTTTCATCTCTCTTACATCCATTGCTGCATTTTTATATGTGTTTGAGTTTGAGCTTGCTCATTCTTCTTCTTCTCACTTTCTTTCTTCAAGTGACTTGACTTCTTGAATGAAGCAAGTTGCTTTGCTTCTCTTGATCCTTTCATCTGCTTCCTGGTGGTTCCATTGAAGACTTCTCTTGAAAACCTCACAAACCTTAGGAACAACCAAGCATGACAATGATTAGGGTTTTGATTAGTCTCCCCTCTTAGTTTTACCTTTGTGTCTCTTTTGAGTCTTCTCTTCTCGTCTCATAATCAGGGACTAAACCCTAAAGGCTTTAAGGCTTTGTGATTAAGCTTATGCCTGCATCCTTCTCTTAGGATGGAGTGTATAACTTTAATCCTAAGTGTTAAACCCTTAAGGTGTTTAAATACTTTAATCAATCCATCTTAATAATCATCAAGACATCACACTTGTAACTTGGGCCTTGCATTAGGGTTCTAATTCTTCCTTAATTGGTTAAGAAGGACTAACCCTAGTGTTAATGGACAAGTCCCCCTCAAGTTGTCTTACAAATCACAAAACTCACTTCATCATCATATCATTAAATAAAATCCACTTAACCAAAGGCTTGTTTTGTCATGAGTTTAATCCCTAATCATGGATTAAGTTGAGGAGCTTTCCTCAGCTTAAGCATTCTCATCTATTATCCTTCTATTAGGATGGTGTAATGAGTCTGTTAAATCCCTGATTATGGCTTAACCTCATTACTTAACACTAAACAAAAACAACAAAAACATCTAAATAATCACAAGTAGGTTAATGATCTTAATCCTACACCAAAGGTGTTTAAGTGTGAGAAGCTGACTTCACACTTAAGGTATTCTCATTACCCCTAAACAGAGGGAAGATGTGATGAGTTTACTGAATCCATTGGTTTAGGCTTAAGCTCATTATCTTATGACAAACTTCAAAAAGCAATAAAAGACTGAAAACTTAAAAACAAACAATAATCGTCTCCTTCGGGATTCTTTTCTCATCTCATTCACTCATAACCGAGAACTTGCTTCTTCCGTCTAATGCAAGACAGTTTGCACCTGAGCCAGACAGGTCATACACTTGAGCATAGGCAAGTAAGCAGTTCACAAGTCAATTCATCCTTTCAGTCTCTTTGGGTCGAACTACGGTGTTCTGACTTCCTCATTGCACGAGAGGATACGTAGGCATAACTTAACAGTTATCGAACAAAAGTCTCTGTACATTCCCCCTCCTTCCTGCTTCATTTTTATTAGCCTCATGATCTTGAGCATTTCACTCTTATCCTTACACTGACACTGTATATATTACACACTTCACTTCTCTTACACTGACACCTGTACATTCTCTTCCAGCTCTTTTTACACACAGATTGCACTGACACTACCCCTTTAAAACACAAATCTTTTAAGCGTGGATCCCGTCGAGTACGGCGGACAATCTGGGTGCTAATACCTTCCCAGGTTGTAACCAACCCCCTTTCTCAGTCTCTCTGGTTCGCAACCGTCTTATCCATGTCTTTCTAGGTCTATGTAGCATTGCCTTTCCTCCGGGATAAAAATGCCTAGCTGGCGACTCTATTCATCTCCAGTGAGTTCACTGCTGTGTGTTCTCATTGTCCCTCTCGCCGACCGTTCGCGTCTGTACCTTTAAGTGGGCCCATTCCCATTTATCGGGAGCGACAGCTAGCTCAGTTGGTTGGTGTGCGTATGCGTGATGTTCAAGGTCCTGGGTTCGAATCCCCCAGGCCTTTTTGCTTTGTTGTTTTTATTTTGATTTTTTCCAAGATACGCATAAAAGAATATGAAGGCAACATGCTATCACCAAACGCGCATTGGCCTAGTGGAGGACTGGTTGGTCTTGGGGGATTGCAAAGCCTAGGACCTGGGTTCGAATCCCAGCCCCAGGTATGTTTTGTCCATATTTTCGTCCATTTTATTTTTTGTTTAATATATATTATAATTGATTTAATTAAATGATAAATAATTAAAATAAAATGTTTATATTATTTTGTATGATTTCAAATTCATATTTTGTTTCTTAAATTTAAACTTTATTAAAATTACTTAATATTTATCTTATTATATATACATTATATTATTTTGAATAAATAAATTAATTATATTAAAACCTAATTATTTTTATATAAACCCTAATATTTCATAAATTAACCCTAATTCTATTTTCTAAATTTATAAACCCTAATAATATTTTGTAAACCCTAATTATTTTGTAAGTGATCAATTTGTTTATACTTTTCTAATTTAAATAATTTAATTAAACCCTAATTTTATTGTATGAATCTAATTTATCATTTTGTATGCTTATAATCTAATATTTTATAATATGTGTATAAAATTAAATAATTAGACTATTAATCATATTTTCTTAGCATACAATTGTTATTTAAAATTCTTAAAAAATATATTTATTTGATTAATTGTGAATTTTTAATTTATTTCTATATTATTATACTAACCACATTATATTTATTTATTTTGTTTATTATTATTAACTTTCTTATATTTATTTTTGTTTATTGTTACTAACCCACTTAATTATTTATTTATTTGCTTATTTAATTTTATATTAATTATTATTATTATGTAATTGTATTCAATATGTAATAGTTGTAGTAATTTTTATTATTTATTTTTAAATGCTATGGTTAGTAAAATAGGGAGTGTGAAACATATTTGTATTTAAAATTGATTTAGATCATTAACTTAAAGATAAATATTTGAATTGGTACACTCACACACGTAAGTAAGTCGATCCTGGATCGCCATCTCACTTTTTAAGGGTTACCTATCATGTTGCCTAAATAAAAGGTCAAGTAAGGTGTAATGCAAAGTCCCTTCTCTAATATCATCTAGTCCCTTAACAGATAAAAAGATCAAGTCCCTTCGTGGTTGCCTTCGTAATGATCTTGTCCCTTTCGAATAAAGATGATAAGTCCCTTCGAATTGCTTATACACCTTACAGTTGCCTAAATAACAATTGTCCTTTCACTTGTCCCTCATACATCCAAGGTAATGACTACCTATTCCTTAATAATAGGGATAGTCTTACCATTTAAAGGATATCTAAAAACAGAAAAGACTTAACTTAGGGTAAGTTCCTCTTATGTACTTGCTCACTTTTCAAAAACATTTCAAACACTTCACATTTTTCAAACAATTTTCAAAACAAAGGTTTTATATATATATATATATATATATATATATATATATATATATATATATATATATATATATATATATATATATATATATATATATATATATATATATATATATATATATATATATATATATATCCGTACATGGATCATTATAAAACACTTAAGAAAATTTCTAAACACACACTACACTTTTCAAAAACATTTTAAAGTGAGCTAAGTAACTAAGAGCCCATGGATAACCATGGATGTAAAGAGTGCTAACACCTTCCCTTTACATAACCTACCCCCCGAACTCAAAATCTTTGTAAGGTCTTTCCTTTTCTTTTATGCCCTTTCCTTTTGGATAAAATAAAAGTCGGTGGCGACTCTTGCTATCCGCAACATAACTAAAGTCAGTTCTCCCACCGTGTTACAATAGGAACCTTAGTTGGGACCATTTAGAAGTTTGGTGATGGTTTGATATGATTTTGGGTGTTGTTGTCATGGAATTTACGTGTTTTTCTGCATTCTGGTTTCGGTTAACCATGTGTATTAACCAGTTAACGCGTCTGAAGTTTACGCACTGGCCTCTATTTTGGTTTGGTTAACCGGTTAACCAAATGCGTTAACCGGTTAACCAAATGCGTTAACCGGTTAACACTGTAAGTATGGGAGAAAATGTTTTAATTCCAAACATTGAAAATTCACAACTATTTACTCGGTTATCCGATTCAAGTGTCCCTTATACCGTTTGAAAGCTAAACTTATGTACTTTCACTTGATACCGAAAAATATTATTTTTACCCGACTTTTCTAATTAACTGGGATTATGTTAGTTAGGGAAATATGGAAGTATGCTTAATCATGAGGATTGATTGAGAGTAGACGCATGAGATTATTGTGAGAATTGTTTAGTGGTGGTAATTGAACTAAAGTGTTAGAATTATATAATTGAAACTATATAATTTAAAAGTATCAAGAATATTGAAAGAGTGAGGAAACTTTACCTAAAACCATTTGAATGGCCTAGTATTGTGAATAGGATTTGAGATATGGTATAACTTGTGAGGTGAGTAAGATTACCCTAGGTTGATACAATTGATTTAGAGACATGACAACGCTTAGGCGTCGATACTCGATTAGTGTCTTCGGGCTAGGTAGTTATAGAAAGTTGGAAGTTACTTCCTTGTGTTATAATCCTAATTTAATTATATCTGGATCGTGTCGAGGTCCCACGAGGCGGGACGACCAGGGAGATATAATTAATTCGTGGATTTGAATCTCTTAATGGATGACCATGACCTGTGCTCGTCCTGGTGTTGCTTGGCGGGGAAAGTATCCATTAGGATAAGTAACGAGTGACCCTTTCTCGTCCTTGTGTGGCTGGGCGGGGAAAGTTACTTTATGGCGAGGTACCGTGACCCGTGCTCGTCCTTATGTGGCTGGGCAAGGAAAGTAACTTAGATGGATAATATATGACCCGTGATCATCCTTGTGTGGCTGGGCGGGGAAAGTTATCTACACATTGAGGATCGAGTGACCCATGCTCGTCTGCTACGACTATGGATGGGCGGGGAAAGATGCCTCTAAGCACCTTCAGTGTGCTCCGTTGTTACATCATTGTCTCTAGTTGTTATGTGAACTCAAAGTCTAGGTTTGTCCCCCGACTTGAGTATTGATAGAATTGAACCCTTAGAGCCGAGAGAACTCTAAGATAGGGAACCCACTGAGATGTTGTTATCTCACCCCGCTATTGTTGTTGCTTTTCAGGTTTCTTTTGCAGGTTTGATTTATAAGTGGAGCTATGCTCGGGATGTTTCAAGTGAAGTATAGGTTTAGTCTTCCGCTGTGTATTTTTGTATCTTTGCACAATATGAATATTGTATTGATCTTAGTGTTTTATTTTAGTATGATTTCCATGTCTTGTACCATTGTTGTATAGAATTTTAGAATTGGTCAAGAATGTGAATTATACTAGTAGGCATTTATGATGGTGTCAGTACCAAAATAACACTTGTATGATATTATTATAGATATATATTATATGGGCGTTACATGGGGATTGCGCGAGTGTCATTTCTTGTCGTGAAGTTTTGTCAGCGCATGACATTTATAGGTGTCGGGGATACTTTTGGGTGCTCGACGTCGTTTAGAATTCCTCAAGGTGACGTGTTAAGGAATTCAATGTGTGTCACTTTGTTTCCCGTGCCATGGCGCTTTGAATTTCGGCCGACATAGGGAACCTAGGTAATGATTGCCTATGCGCGTTCTTTCACGCGCTCCTCTTGTATATAAAATGGGGGGACCATTTCATTTCACTTTTTCGCTCCTACGATTAACCGGACTTTCAGCCAAGAATTTCCCTCCAAAGCTTAACCGTCGATGTCGCTGCCGTTCACCACCGCTAATTCCCTGTGCACCGCCGCTATCTCCTCGCCGTCGTCATGCCAGGTAACTCTTCGAATCCTCTTCTTCTGGTAATTTTTACGCTTGGTAGGTAGTTGTAGTGGCGATTTTCTCGCCTAGAGTAAGTAGATTTCCATTTTTAGGCATTTTTAGGGTTTTTGCGCATGAGTGTCTTGGGCATACCATGAATGTGCCGGGAAAAATATGCATGTTTGTATGAGTGTACCGAGTAATATATGAATACGTCGGGCACACCTAGAAATTTGTCTTCAACGCTTGAGTGTTTTTCACACACACTGTACACAAAATCAGCCTGAGTTTCTCGGAGATTTTTGGGCGTCCCTAGATCGTAAGGCCCTCAGTTGTTTTTCTTTATTTCTCCCGGGCATTATCTCAATATCTCGGGCAGTGTTAGTATGAGTATCTCGGGCTTTTTCCCCTTCACCCTTTCACTTGAATTGCGGTGGAAGGGTGGATTTGATGCGACGTCGAATTCACTTTTTCCTTCTGCTTTTCAGGTAACACTAACCAGACACATCCTGCGGGAGGAGGTGCGAACTCTTCGTTTGGGAATTACGATCTATCCTAGATTGCCGACGAACCGATAGAAACAGAGTCCATTTTCGTTGATGAAGACGTTGTCGCTTATACGCAGGTCGAGGATCTGGGACCCGAGGAGACTGCTAATTGGAAGTGTTACGCTCCTACCGCCGAGCAGCGGATATGCTCGCGTTTCTTGGGAAAGCGCTTACAAATGTACGATTTCGCCTTCTACGAGGCCAGAATACGACTTCTTTTCAACGACTTCCAAATGGGGGTATTTCGATGGCTCAGACTGGATCCCTCACAGCTTCATCCCAACGCTATCTCGTTCATTCGGGCGTTCGAATTAGTGTGCCAACATTTGGAGATCGGTTGCACCTTGCCCCTATTCTTCCACGTCTTTCACCTTCAGCGTTCGGGTAGTGAAGGACGACATATTTGGGTCTCTTTCAAGGAGTCGTCGAGGCTGTTCAAGACCTACGTTGATTTTGTCCGAACTTCAAAGATAGATGGTACACGGTGAAGCCCATGACCCAGCGTGTCCTTGATAGTTTATATTTTTGAAACTAGAGGCCAATGGAGAGGAGCGCATGATACTGAAAATTCCCCTTAGGTGGAAGCCGGATCATTTCGATCTACCGACCAGCCACTATAGGGTCAAGCATGAGAACCTAGGGGTCGATGATAGAATGGCTTATAAAAAGTTGGTGGCTTATGTCCGGGGTTTTAGTCCAGTGACCTGGGTAGATCGACAAGACCAACCGATACGGGGTGACAATGGTTTTCCCATCTTAGAGCCTCTACTGATCAACACTAAGGTTATGCTTTAGTGTAGTTCCGATGAAGAGGCCATTAGGTTTCTAGGTAGTATCTCCTCGATCTTCCTGCCTTTCATTTTTTATTTTTTTGTCATGCTGACTTCCTTTTGTTTTGTAGGAGAAATGCCTACACTTTGGGAGTGAGGTCTGAAACTAGCAGCTCAGGCTAGGCCCCCCAAAAAATAAAAGAAGAAAAAGTAAAACCCGCGTTTAACATGTGGTTGCCGAGCAAGCAGATGGTGGGTCGGGTAGCACTAGCCCGGCCCAGCACTTGCCCATGGTAGATACTCCTTCGGTGACTCCTGTTCCCACTGAGATGATCCTTCTGGATGATTCGGGTCATGGAGACGGCTATGGTCTTGTCGGACAGCTCCTGCTTGATGTCTGCATTGAAGGGTGCTAAGGAGGTGCTTCGGGAAGTCACCGCCGAGAAGAACCTGCTCTCCCAAAACTTGTTAAATTACAAGGAAGAGTACAGACTTCAAGAGGAGTTGAAGACCTCTGGACGAGGTGAAGTGCGAGTGTGACGCCCTGGCCGAGGAGAATAAGAAATTGAAGGATGAAAAAGACCAATTTTACTGAGGCCGAGGAGGAGAATGGGAACCTTCATGCAAGGTTCACAGTATTGGAGCAAATGGCTCTTCCCGAGGATAATGAGACTAAGGAAGATCTGACTCTGAAGAACCGGGTTGACCTAATCGCTCGGATCAGGGGGCTCGAAAAGGATGTTGTTTGGGTCTTCGAGGAGGGTTTCGACAACGCAACCGAGCAACTCAAAATTGCCAATCCCGAGCTCGTGAACGATGGAACATCGTTTAGCTATAATGTGACTGACGGGGAGATCGTCTGCCCTTATGATGCTGAAGAAGAGGAGGAAGGTGACGGGGAGAAGAATGACGGCAACCATGAGGAGGTGTAGGTATGGCCATCGTGCCTTAGGTTTTTTATTTTTTGCTTGCATGCCTTTTCCCCTTTATTTTGACTTTGTTTTGATGGCTTGCGTGCCACTTTTGTATGTATTTTACCGGTCAGGTTTTGGTTGGGGCTTTAAATACAATGTTTTGTTTGGTCTGTATCAATCTGATGGTGTTTACTTTGTTAAGTTTGTTTTAACTCTGTTGTTTTTTCTCGACTGTATAGGCTCGTCGGTTTAGGGAACCGACGAGGTGGAGGGTTTTACGTCCGCTGTGAATCGGGACTAGGGTTGTGGTCAGAAACCCTGATCCCGGGGCTTGGGCCTTCCTATTGTGAGCCAGTTGCCCTGCCAGCATGGTACTGCAACGTTGGAATTTATTTTAATGTGTCCAACCTCGGGGGAGTGTAGTGCTCGTCTTTTGCGGGTGTCATCCTCCCTTTCGATCAGTGACAAAGGTTTGTGGTCGTACCTCCCACGCTTTCATAAGTTGTTTAGCTATAGTACTGCTTAAGTTTTTCAGTGTTCCATGGTCGAGCAAGTTCTTCACCTTGAAGTTTTTCAAGGTAATAGGCCCCGTTTCTCGTCTTATCTCGAACACGGTACGGGTCCTCCCAGTTCGCGGATAGCTTGCCTTCCCGTGGGTTTTTCTAGTTCTGTCAGAGGACCAGGCTGCCCATTTGGAATTCTCTTTTTATGACTTTTGCATCGTGGCGCAAAGCCACTCTCTATTTAAGTGAAGCTTCCCATAGAGCTTCCTCAGAGCAAATTTCTTCAGCGAGGTCCAGTTCAACCCGCAGAGCTTCGTCGTTTAGTTCCTCGTCGATGGGCGCTTCTGTGCACCACGTCGATTCTCGAATTTCTACCAGAATGAATGCCTCGGTCCCGTAGATTATCCTGAAAGGAGTCTCCCCGGTTGTGGAGTGTGGGGTTGTGAGATATGCCCAAAGGACGTTGTGTAACTCCTCGACCCACTCTATTTTCGCTTCGCCGAGTCTACATTTTAGTCCTTGTAGGATTACTGTAATACCTCAAAATTTGCCTTATTTATTCTCTCTACTGGCGTATCATTTCGCATTCACCCGCATTTTTCGTCAGTTCATTAACATGATAATAATGCATTTCATTGGCTCTTCAGGCATGTGATAAGAGGATTTGTGGTAACTGGCTTCATTCGTAGATAATTGGGTCGGTTCATATTTTAATCAAGGTGTTCAAGAAATGTGTTCAATTAAGATGGTTCGAATTAGGGGATGGAAGATGCATGAAGGCATTATTCAAGTTGTATCGAATTTAACCAACGTCTACTTCAACCCATTTCTGCCTTGGCTCAATTCTAAACCATGGATCATTTTTGGGCCAATTGGTTTAAGTCCACGATCTTTCATTTAGTCTATAACATCCAATTCTTCTTCTTTTGTGTGAATTCCAAGTCACTGAAGCAAGCGTGTTTTTGATGCCGTTGAAGACCCTTGTGAGATAGCTTTATGGAATGGCCTTATGGCAGGTTACACTAAGAATTATATGTATGTAGAAGCCTTAGA
The DNA here is from genome assembly GCA_963966055.1 of Lathyrus aphaca. NCBI lineage: Eukaryota > Viridiplantae > Streptophyta > Magnoliopsida > Fabales > Fabaceae > Lathyrus > Lathyrus aphaca. The sequence continues at coordinate 404,507,905 of OZ014519.1, read as the reverse complement.
GATTTTGATAAGTTGGTATGTTGTCCTTATCTGAAGTTTGATAGGTATGCTTACCTTAGTGTTCTTAAAGCCTGCGGCAAGCCTTGTAGAGTTGTGGGGACAAATGGTACATCTTTGTTTGGTCGAAACTAGTTTGATGGTGGATGTTGTAATCGGGAGTTCTCTTGTGGATATGTATGCTAAATGTAATTTGTTTGAGTATGTTATACAGTTGTTTGATGAAATGTCTGATAAGGACGGGACATGCTGGAATACGGTGGTTTCTTGTTGTTATCAAAGCGGAAAATTGGAAGAAACTTTAAGATACTTTGGCTGGATGAGAATATATGGATTTGAGCTTGATTCGGTTACAATCACAACTGCTATTTCATCGTGTGCTAGACTTTGTGATTTGGACATAGAGAGGAGAATTCCTGAGGAGTTGTGTAAAAAGTCTATGGTTGCTTGGAATTCCATGATTGCGGTATATGGTTTCAAAGGTGACTATTTCTCATGCATTTGATCTTTTAAGAAAATGTACAATGAAGGAATCAAACCATCTTTGATTATTTAAGCAGTGTAATAATGGTTTGTTCACAATTAACGCAACTCCAAGAGGGAAAGTTTGTTCATGGATATATATTGCACAATAAAGCACAACCTGATATCTTTATTAACAACTCATTTGTGGATCTCTATTTCAAATGTGGAAGGATTGAGTCTGCTAAAAATAAGTCTTTAAATTAATGCCGAAGACAATGGTTTCTTGCTATGTTATGATTTCTGAATATGTAACTAAAAGATTTTTTTTTTTTTTTTTTTTTTGAAGCATTTGGCCTCTTCAGTGAAATGAGAAAGTCATCTATTGAACCAGGTGCTATTACTCTCACCAGTGTCTTAGCATTTTTGTTCACAACAAACATTTACATGAATGGTAGGGGAAAAAACTAGTTGTGATTACAAGATAAAATAGTTATACAAAAAGAAAGAAAAAGCTCTTCAAGCACAAGAGAAGAATCCGGAATCTTCGACAGCATCCAAGTTCTTCGTCGTCATCCGCCATAACCTGCATATTAAGTGGAAAATTTAAACTAACAAGAGGACTCAAACCATAAAAACAGTTACAAAGGCAATAACGGAAACTCTATTATAAATTTCAAAAGGGAAAGGCCAACATAATCTGTGAACATTCAAAAAGACACGAGCTGAAACCATCGGCTGCAAAACTCATCCAACAACCAGATTTCGACAAACTTCAGAAAAGAAAAGAAAGGAGAAGACCTGCAAATTCAAATGGATAAAAATCAATTGCAAAGGATTCTCACAAAAAAAGGTCTAAAACTACCAATAGAAAAGTTCCAACAGAATTCAACAAATTCATAACCAAAAGCCTAACAGAATTACAATTGATTTTTCTAACCGAATTCGCAACTTGTTCATAACTGATAACAGCATCCTAACTAATCTCATAACAACCTCCAACTGATCCTAACAGAAAAGTTCTAGAATTCATCTGAAAGTCTTCCAGAAGAATCCAGAAGATTAGCTTCTATAAGATCGGGGATATTGCTCTTCATTTTTCTTCTTCGACAACTTTCATACCCTTCATCTTCATTTTTCTCTAATCTCAAAACACCAATCCTTTAATCTCCATCTTCAATATATCAACTTCAACCTGAAAATTCAATAGCCATTATCATCAACATCGAAACTTTCATCAAAATTTTCAATCAATTTCGCAAGAACAGACCTCAACCAATCCTCACCCTCACCTTTCATCACCCTTGTGAAAATTCACACAACTTCAATCAGGTTCATGAATCTTTCATTGTTCAACCTTCTGTAACAACGTCTCAAATTTTCTCTCCGTCTGCATCCTTCATCAATCACCTTCATGTTTTACCAATGGAATAACCTACAAAAAGAAAAAACACAGAAGCAGAAAATCAGTCACAAGGAGGAAAGCTACCAGAAAATTCAGAAGGAAAAATCTCACAAGCTTTCTCAAACCAATAACTCAGATTCTCTATAATCTCCATCCTTCGAGAAACCGATAATATAGGAAAAAACCTGCATCAATTGGGGTATTCACCATCAAAAATCTTCGCCAATCTCTCATCGCTTCTCGTCTTCATCGATTATCATCATGGCATCAACACGCTTCATTCTTCTCAATCTCCGTACTCCTTAATCCACAACATAACATCAAGAACCTGAATTCAGCAATGACATCAACACAACAACTCAGCATCTTCTATCAATCTCCCAAATGAAAAATTCAGATTCAGAGAAGAAAAGGAGGAAAATGAAGTCAGGGAAAAGCTCGCGGAACCGGACGATCTTTCTTACCTGAGATATCCATCACGCGTCTCGTCGTATCATGCAAAAGATATGAGAAACGGAGATGACGAGAGCTTCATTCCTTCACCGTCAGAGCTTCGTTCCTTCACCGTCAATGAGAGTCTCGGTGCGGCGGATATTGAGCATTCAGGATGGGATAACTCGCGAGCAGATGAAGATGAAGCATCAGTTTGCGACGGCGAAGTTGTTAGTCGTAGGGTTTTGACGGCGGGGTTTTCGTCGAAGAAGACGGATACGGCATAGGGAAAGGTTATCACCGATGAGAGTTGTTCGAAGAAGACTGAAAGGGAGAATCGCAAAGAGAAGCCGGCGATCAGCGTTTCACGAAGACGAAGAACAGATGTGGGGTTTTGTTTAACGGCGAAGGAAGAAGACGAGATGTTGACGTTCGGATTATTCGACGGCGAATCATTGAGAGAAATGAAGGAAATCCGCGGCGATGAGGGTAAGAAAAGTGATTGTTAGAAAGCGATTTTGATAAGCGATTATGAGGGATAAGCTACTTTCAGAGAGTGAGAAAAGTGACGGCTGTGATATGAAGAGGAGAGGGTCACGTTTTGTTTGTGTTTTGATTTAGGTCAAATTCCTCAAAGAGTCTCATGGTGAATCGGATTGGGTTTATGCTTCTTGGTCCATGGAAATGTTAACAGCACCATCAAATTTCTCTTACACCCCCTCATGCGCCTTGCTAGAAGAGAACTGGGCCTTGGGCCATATATTTTACCATCTGCACCATATGATTCCTGAATTACCCCCCCATTTTCATCATTTCTCAATTTAATAATGTTCTTATAAAAAATTTTGATTAATTTCTTGCCAAAGTATTTTGTGGATTAACTTCTTTATATATATTTCTTGTTAATTTTCTTTAATTAGAATGTTGGCATTAATTTTAATTATAATTATGGTTGTTAAATAATTTTTGGATTAACTTGTGATAAGTGTTTATGAGTTTTTAATCGATTTGAATCGATTTGGATTATGGCCGAAGCTTCACAAAACGAGTATGGATGATGAGCATTTATTTTGCTCATAGGAGACTACAAAGCCTTGCTTAAGGTTTTTTCGGATTTCTTTTATGTGAATAATCGGCACGACATTCAAGTAAGTAATCTCGATACGCCATTTTTAATGCACCATTTTTTTCAGATTTTTGTTTAGTATAGATTAGAAATAAATCCTTACAAAATAGGAAAAACCATAATAAAATTCTACAAAAATTCATGTAGCTTAATAATTAATTTTAGAAATTGGTGACAATTTTTATTTTCTGAATTTTGGTTATTTTTCAATTTAATTCTGATTATTCTTTTAATTAGCTTTATTGAATTTCTTTTAATTATGCTGAATTTTGTTCATTTTATTTAAATAGTTTCTAACCACTTTTTTGAGCCATTCTTTTTTTCTGTAATTAAAAGACCCCTAATAGCTCTTAGAATATTTTTTATGGAATTTTTAGGAATTTTTATCTTAGGTTTTGGTAATAAAATACTTAGGAAATAATAGTTAATTCCTAGCTTAAAATAATTAGTTGTTAGGCATAGAAAAATAAGCATTTTTAGGATCCCTTTTAATATAATATTTTAGATAGTGTTAGGATCCCATAGTTTAATTTTCATAATTTTTCTAGAGGATTTAGTATTTTGTTAAAATATTAGTTTTAAGCTTAGTTAGGCATAATTTCCATTAGATTTAGGCCATTAGAAAAAATATAGTTCAATACATAAAAAATAATAAAATAGTTTAGTTTAAGTTTAACCCTAGAATTTAGCATTAGACTTAGGTTTAGTTTAATTTGTTTTGGGATGAACATTAAGTGACTTAGATTTAATACTTAGGTGAATTTTTCATTTTCATTAGAATATAGAATAAATAAATAGACTATTTTTTTTTTAGTCATGCCTTTAAGGCAAATTTTTTAGAATTTTGTTCATTATGCTTAACTGCATTTTTTTTGATTATTTTATTGTTACAACTTGTATAGGATTCCCATTTGTTCTTAGAATCAACTTAACTTCATTAAGAAGTAAGTTGAATTCTAATAGTTTCCATTATGAATAGAAAACCTCACTAACCACTAGGATCACTTTGTAAATACATAACACATTAGGATTGAGTCTTAGTCCCTTAGATTTTTCCTTTTATCAACTTGAGTCTTTCTCTTCTTCATCTCAAAAGAAAAGCAACCAAACACTTAATAAAAACCGAACAATCTTGTACGACACGAGACTTTGTTGCGGAGTGTTTATACGCGTCCTGTTTCGGGGCGAGGTGTAAATACTTCCCGCGATGGATAGGTCTTAGTACAAGACAGTTCACAAACAAATTCAAAAACACTTCTTTTAAAAGACAAAAACAAATAATAAGCGACTATCCTGCGGGAACTTCTTTTCTCATCTCATTCACTCACAACGCGAACTCGCGACGACTTGTCTCATTTGCAAGACGGTAAACGCACTCGTACCAGACGAGCCTGCAACACCTGAGCATAGACATACGCAGTTCCAGCTGTAAAAAAAACACAAACAAATAATTCCCGCCTAGGTTAGGCGAACTACGTCGACTCTGATCCTCATTATCCCGATGAGGTACGTAGGCAGCGGGGTAGGGCCCGTTCGAGCACATTCTTTATTTTCCCTACATTTCCCTATTTCATTCCATTTTCTTTTCCAATTCCCTTTCTCATTTCATTTCCATTCCAATTAGCGGTTTTATTCAGCAACAGTTATTTTTTCACACCCTTTGAAACAAGCAAGCAAGCGTGGATCCCGTCGGGTACGACGGACGATCTGGGGTGCTAATACCTTCCCAGGTCGTAACCGACTCCCGTATCCAGATCTTTGGTTCGCAAGGCCTCGTCCTTTTCCTTCTTCCTCAGGTTTGTGCAACATTACCTTTCCCATTCTTTCGGGATAAAAATGTCTGGCTGGCGACTCTAACCTTTCCGCGCCACTTTCGCGTTTGTACTAGGATGAAAATCCCGGGAGCGACAGCTGGCGACTCTGCTGGGGACCTAACCTGATTCTTCCGGTTTCCCTTGTAGAGTCAATCCTAGCGCCTGTTTGGTTTTGTTTCTTTGGGTGTTTATCTGTGTGTTGCTGTGCGTTTTAGTTTAGCTTTGTCTGTTTTTATTTGCAGTTTTATTTACAGCTTTACTTTATCGCATTTATTTACCGCTTTCAGTATTCTATTTTCCATGCATCATATTATACTGGACTGTCTGGTTGTGCTGGTTTTCATTTTTTTTTTTTTGTGGGTGGGAGTTACTGTGAGATAAGCCAAATACCCGGCTTGAGTGCACCATAGGATTAGCGTGGACACATTGTGCTCGCATGGTTACATGATGAGTGGTGATGTGTTCCACACCCAGGTTGCGACTGTCTTGGGACTATTCTGTGTGGGGGTTCTTCCCCACTTCAGGGTACAACCTTGATGGTTATGTGCAGCTGGGGACCGATCATTGAGAACCTTAATGGAAACAACCCTCTCCAGTGATGACAGTGGCAGACCACATTTGTTGGCAAACCCACTCGCATCCGAGGGCCCACTGGGAACTCGCATAGGATGGCCTGGTTCTCTCATAGGAATTCAGTTAAAGCAAACTGTTCGTATGACGATAGTATTGTACCCTTCGGGATGAATGTACTATTGTTTCTCGATTCAGTGCTTGAAGCTGGAAACTTGTGAGGGATGCTTGTTTTTTCCGGACTCAACTGAGACCTCCCTGAGTAGTACATAATGCCAAACCGATTCCCAGATTTGGTCATGAGCCATTTCTCGGAAATGGTGAACGTATTATTGCTATTCGGCTTGGAGAGTCCGTGATGTTGACCCGAGTAGCACACCCGTGAGATTGGGAGGGGTTTACAGGTTTGCAGGAACCCTAAACTTCAACATACCCGCTTTGCCAGTGTTGTTTTATGATATTATCTGGTGCTATATGGTTCTTTGATTCTGAGATCTGGGATTTCTATTCAGAGAAATTGTTACTGTGATTACCATTATGACCTTGATATTGTGACTCTCCACAGATACTTGGCTCGTTGTTCAACTTCAACACCATCAGTGATTATGCTATTATGTGATCCAGTTTTACAGTTATTGGGTTCTCAGTTATGGGGTTCTATACAGAGATGGTGTTACTATTATGGTTCTATTCGGACACTTGACTCATTGCTCAACATTGGCACCAACATCAGACCATTGATCACATGTCTGTTGCATACATGACATCATAGCATTTCTGCACACATGTTCAGTTATTTTCAAGGATCACATATCTGAATCATGATGTTGGATTTTTCTGTATCAAAACTTGAATCAAAGCAGATAGATTCCTCAGAAATAATTGAACATGGCATTTGCATACATCCTTGCATTCTTGACAGGTGTTCAGAGACAGATTCTTTTCCTGACTTGATTTCTCATTAGAATGGACGACTTGAATCACATTCATCAAGGTATATATTTGAAGCAACTCCGGGCGGAGGTAACCGAATGAAGACCCAGCTGGGAAAATTCAGGCAAAGGTGCAAGCTTTATTTCAAAGTCAAAAACTGCTGAAAGAGGAAGTCAACCAGATGAAGACTTAGATGAGATTTGGTTATGGAAATTTTGAACGAAGCTATTTTCATCCCTATTGAGGGGAACTACGCTGCTCTGATTCTCCATTGGTCAATGGAGATACGTAGGCAGGAGATCACCTGAGATCTTTCCGAGCAACCTTATCTATTAACTTTATCAACCTTTTCCCTCCATATGTCATTTGTCAGCATCTGACCGGAGCTTCCCAAGAGAGTCCTAGGGCCAGAGAATACGGGTAAAGGCCAAAACAACTTGAGAAGAAGTTTGATCATATTCTGATGACGTACGTGCAACAAGTTTCCTCATTTATGCAAATTCGGAGTGGTTGAGCTAATTGCATCAGGATCATCTTCGACAAAGCTTCCTTTGGGGTTTCAATGCCAAGTATGATTACCATTCTGGGGCACCCGACCTTTTAATTGAAGATTGCAAGTCTTTCAGAGGCAAAGGTGAAGACAAGGTCCCGAAGTTGATCGACTCAAAGGTCATCATGCCAGAAAGTCTGCTCACATATTGAAGTCTCCTCATCAAATGGGTCTCCCAATTTGCAAAGGCATCTTCAGAATCAATAAGTCCATACGGAGTCAAGTCTCCTCAATGACGGCAATGTTCAGCTTCTTTACTGCATTTTCATTTGTAGTTTATATTGTTTGTTTAAACATTTGTATGCATGCATGAAACTTATTTGTTTTTGAATGATAACCATAATAAAATGCACATGTTTCTCTTGAAGTAATCCATTCGTATTCACTCATGATTTTGTGTATGTGCATTGCAATACCAACTGTTGTGCTTAAACTCTATCAGGGAGGATGACGGAATGAAAACGCAAAAACTCTAATTGTATGCTTTTGAGAAAGACCCTGTTGACGATGTACAGGCATTGTTTCAAATCCTAAACACCGGAGATATAAGGGAGATAGACCCTCGCCAACCCATTTGAGCCTTGAAGTAGGAGTTTATTTTCGCATGAAAAAACCCTTGCATTTAACCCAGGGGCAGGGTAGGTGTCAGCTAGCTGGACCGATCGTTCAAATTTCGAAAAGGAGTGCAAATCTGAGGATCCATTACCTTTCGTTGTACCAAATCAAGAGGTCCAATGACCAGGAACCACAATGGTTATCCCAATCAAGAGGTCCAAAGACCGGAGACCACAATGGTTATCCCTCAACAACCAAGAAGTGGGACAGTCACGACCCTTTCAAAGCAATCAAGACAAACAGTGTCACACGATTTGTTCAAAAAAAAGAAGAATTGAAAAAAAAATGAATGAGAAAGCTCGCTAAGTCGAAACTTGAAAACAAGCGACTTAGGCAAAAATTAGGGCATCCCGCTGGACTTCACAATCAAAGATTCACAAGAATCAGTCCAGGCAAAAGTTAGGGATAATCAAATAATGCAAAAGCGAAAGACGAAAAGGATTACACCAGAAAGATCCTTGAACAAGAACAAAGTCGTGTGGCACAGACACAAAAGACTAAGGGGTGACTGACTCCCAACAACAACCTGTTTGGTGCTTACACCGTTAGTGTAATTGGTTCCTCAACCATCACAAAACCCTTTTTGAGAGGTGAACACTTGTGAAAGCTAGCTGAAAATAGGAATGGAGAACATCAAGAAGATGGGTGGGCACAAATAAATTTCGAGCCTATATCCTTTGTTTCTATAACCGTGAACCAGGCCACGATACAACCCTCAAAAGTCCTAACTGAAACAAGGTTATTTTTGAGAGCGTACTACCACGAGACCGCGTTCCTGACTCCTATGAGTGATGTTGAAAGATCTTTGTTGATGTTGCATGTGCATGCTTTCTATTATTCAAAAAATTAATGTCGTATCTTAACCAGTGATTCGCTCACAAAGGTTTGCGACATCTTTTTCAGTAAAACTTCAAGATTAACATGTGTGTTGCATTAGAATTTTCATTCTTAGAATAAACATTTTCTGCTTGCATACATCTGTTTGGCATCATAAAAAGTCCATGTATGGAACTTCAGTCCGGAAGCTTAATCTTGTCAAGTTGAGAAGTCTGAAACTTCCGAAGGACAATCTGTCGAGGTGCACTTTTTAAGAAAACTCCATCGAGTAGGGACTTTCCCAACATTCCTGGTAAGAGCCAACTAATCCGGGGCAATCATGTCGAGCAATCTCTTCAAAGTTCAGCCAAGCTGGGGCAATCACTTCGAGATACAAATCTCTCAAAGAGCCATCAGGCGGAGGCATTATTCAAATTTCAACCAAACTGGGGCAATCACTTCGAGATCAAATCTCTCATGAGTCTGATGCATGCATTCAAATTTTAGCCAAACTGGGGCAATTAATTCGAGATCCAATCTCTCAAAGAACAGTCGGTCTGGGTGTTTTCTTCAAAGCACGGTCAGTCAGAGGTGATCACTTCAAGGCTTGTACTGGGGCAGGCCACCCCAAGAGCACTGGAAGTTACTTTCTCCTGAAGACGGTTAATCAGAAGCACCTACCCAAGGTTCAAAATACTAGGACACACTATCTCACAGTGATATGAGGTTTTTCATGAATCCTCGCGAGGAAAATTCTTGCATAGACCATGCAGTCTGGGGCAGTTATTTCGAGATCCAACGAATCTCTCCAAGAGTTTGAAGACACTGAGGCATCTCGTATGCCAGTTTTCTGTAAAATCCTCTTGAGACATTATCTTTTGATAGATCCTAATAGAAGGCGAGTTGAAGATTGTAAAGAACCGTTGTTCACTCATGATTAGTTGACAACCTATCAACCCGGGGCTAGGGGCAAAGCCATTGTCAACATAATACTTCAAGAGTTATTTCATCAGCAAGCTTCATTGATCAAAATGTCTTAGCTAGTCTCATTAGACAATCCTTTCTCCAGCTGTGTGGAAAAGCGAAAGTTACTTCTTGATCAGAAGGGTATCATCGTCTCTCATCACCAGCACGGGACGTCTTACATATCTCATTCCCAACATGAGAGGATTTATCTCTTATCCCCAGCAAGTGGCAGCCTGAGCTTTTATCTTCAGCAGGAAGCTTTATCATTGATATCACCCGTCATCCCCAGTAATGTGGAAGTCGAAATTTCTCCCAGCAAGGTAGCAAAAGGTGGGTGTTATCCCCAAGCAGGAGTTTCCCTTCAAACAGGGGCAATTTTCAGCAGTATAAGGAGTGTCTTGCCTCCCCAGCAATTGCCTCCTCAGCAGTATCATACCTTGGGTTCTCAGCCAAGTCAAGAAGGTCCTCACTTCCCCGTCAAAGTTCAAGAAGGGTCCATCTCCAGCTGGGTCTTGGCACTCCGATCTCAAAGTCCAATTTATTTTTGGCAGTGGCGGCAGTTCAGAGCCGGTATATCATTGACAGCCTTCCCCGCAGAGTTGTTTCCTCCTCACCAGGATGAATTAGATCAATGCAGTGATCATCGTTTCTTCTCCGCCAAGTTATCTGGAAATACATGCAGTCTCCTTATCAGGAGACCTCTTTGCATTTGCATATGCATAATCATCATTACGTCTGCATCCTCCAAAGCGTAGCATTTCCATCATCATGGAGCATTACGCCATAAATTCAAACATATGCATGCCAACATGGGCCAGTTTTGAGGTATATTACGTACGACTTATAATATCTTGTCAACCTGAAGTACTCCGCACAGAGGATACCAACATCACTTCTCAGACATCCTTGTCTTTTCAAGTCAATGTTTGTCATTTTTTCACGTCTCCGTTTCAGTACAACGGTCACGTCTTGGGTTATCATTTAAGTACAATGATCCTGTTTGTTTGGGCTCTCGTTTATGTACAACGATCCCGTTCCATCTTGTCCTATTTTCTTTTTGTGTTTGGTTATCAGTCGAGGCTGGTATACCTTTGCGTCTCCATTCGAGGATGGTTTCGTGTTAGATCCGAGGATCTTTTGATTTGTCATTCGAGGATGGCATTTCTTTTCTTCAAGTCCTTCCGCGGTTGGTCTTGTTGTGTGGATATTATTCGAGGATAGTAGTTCACTTTTTGAGCTTATTGATCGAGGTCAGTTTGTCTCTTTTGCAAAGACTGTCTGAGGTCAGCTTTGTGTTTGGTTATCAGTCGAGGCTGGTATACCTTTGCGTCTCCATTCGAGGATGGTTTCGTGTTAGATCCGAGGATCTTTTGATTTGTCATTCGAGGATGGCATTTCTTTTCTTCAAGTCCTTCCGCGGGTGGTCTTGTTGTGTGGCTATTATTCGAGGATAGTAGTTCACTTTTTGAGCTTATTGATCGAGGTCAGTTTGTCTCTTTTGCAAAGTCTGTCTGAGGTCAGCTTTGTGTTTGGTTATCAGTCGAGGCTGGTATACCTTTGCGTCTCCATTCGAGGATGGTTTCGTGTTAGATCCGAGGATCTTTTGATTTGTCATTCGAGGATGGCATTTCTTTTCTTCAAGTCCTTCCGCGGTTGGTCTTGTTGTGTGGCTATTATTCGAGGATAGTAGTTCACTTTTTGAGCTTATTGATCGAGGTCAGTTTGTCTCTTTTGCAAAGTCTGTCCGAGGTCAGTCTTTGTTGTTGATGGTTATCGCCTGCGGCCGATATACTATCGTGTTTCTATTCCAGGATGGTTTTAGTACTGGATCTGAGGATCTCGTGTGAGTGGTCATTCGAGGATGGAATTCTTCCCAGCATATTTCCACCTGGTTCTATTTTCGCTACCTATTCAGAGGTCAAAATAAAAAAAACATAAATAAATAAATGGGCAGATGGCATTTCCATTACCCTCAGTGTGCAAATTTTCAGGTTTTATTCGAGTATTCAATCACTCCATACCGTGAACGTCTAAAAGCTGTTGCAATTATCCATTCAGGTCTGCAGTTGATTGAATAGGGGCAGCTGTAATACCTCAAAATTTGCCTTATTTATTCTCTCTACTGGCGTATCATTTCGCATTCACCCGCATTTTTCGTCAGTTCATTAACATGATAATAATGCATTTCATTGGCTCTTCAGGCATGTGATAAGAGGATTTGTGGTAACTGGCTTCATTCGTAGATAATTGGGTCGGTTCATATTTTAATCAAGGTGTTCAAGAAATGTGTTCAATTAAGATGGTTCGAATTAGGGGATGGAAGATGCATGAAGGCATTATTCAAGTTGTATCGAATTTAACCAACGTCTACTTCAACCCATTTCTGCCTTGGCTCAATTCTAAACCATGGATCATTTTTGGGCCAATTGGTTTAAGTCCACGATCTTTCATTTAGTCTATAACATCCAATTCTTCTTCTTTTGTGTGAATTCCAAGTCACTGAAGCAAGCGTGTTTTTGATGCCGTTGAAGACCCTTGTGAGATAGCTTTATGGAATGGCCTTATGGCAGGTTACACTAAGAATTATATGTATGTAGAAGCCTTAGAGATTTTGATAAGTTGGTATGTTGTCCTTATCTGAAGTTTGATAGGTATGCTTACCTTAGTGTTCTTAAAGCCTGCGGCAAGCCTTGTAGAGTTGTGGGGACAAATGGTACATCTTTGTTTGGTCGAAACTAGTTTGATGGTGGATGTTGTAATCGGGAGTTCTCATGTGGATATGTATGCTAAATGTAATTTGTTTGAGTATGTTATACAGTTGTTTGATGAAATGTCTGATAAGGACGGGACATGCTGGAATACGGTGGTTTCTTGTTGTTATCAAAGCGGAAAATTGGAAGAAACTTTAAGATACTTTGGCTGGATGAGAAGATATGGATTTGAGCTTGATTCGGTTACAATCACAACTGCTATTTCATCGTGTGCTAGACTTTGTGATTTGGACATAGAGAGGAGAATTCCTGAGGAGTTGTGTAAAAAGTCTATGGTTGCTTGGAATTCCATGATTGCGGTATATGGTTTCAAAGGTGACTATTTCTCATGCATTTGATCTTTTAAGAAAATGTACAATGAAGGAATCAAACCATCTTTGATTATTTAAGCAGTGTAATAATGGTTTGTTCACAATTAACGCAACTCCAAGAGGGAAAGTTTGTTCATGGATATATATTGCACAATAAAGCACAACCTGATATCTTTATTAACAACTCATTTGTGGATCTCTATTTCAAATGTGGAAGGATTGAGTCTGCTAAAAATAAGTCTTTAAATTAATGCCGAAGACAATGGTTTCTTGCTATGTTATGATTTCTGAATATGTAACTAAAAGAATTTTTTTTTTTTTTTTTTTTTTTTGAAGCATTTGGCCTCTTCAGTGAAATGAGAAAGTCATCTATTGAACCAGGTGCTATTACTCTCACCAGTGTCTTAGCATTTTTGTTCACAACAAACATTTACATGAATGGTAGGGGAAAAAACTAGTTGTGATTACAAGATAAAATAGTTATACAAAAAGAAAGAAAAAGCTCTTCAAGCACAAGAGAAGAATCCGGAATCTTCGACAGCATCCAAGTTCTTCGTCGTCATCCGCCATAACCTGCATATTAAGTGGAAAATTTAAACTAACAAGAGGACTCAAACCATAAAAACAGTTACAAAGGCAATAACGGAAACTCTATTATAAATTTCAAAAGGGAAAGGCCAACATAATCTGTGAACATTCAAAAAGACACGAGCCGAAACCATCGGCTGCAAAACTCATCCAACAACCAGATTTCGACAAACTTCAGAAAAGAAAAGAAAGGAGAAGACCTGCAAATTCAAATGGATAAAAATCAATTGCAAAGGATTCTCACAAAAAAAGGTCTAAAACTACCAATAGAAAAGTTCCAACAGAATTCAACAAATTCATAACCAAAAGCCTAACAGAATTACAATTGATTTTTCTAACCGAATTCGCAACTTGTTCATAACTGATAACAGCATCCTAACTAATCTCATAACAACCTCCAACTGATCCTAACAGAAAAGTTCTAGAATTCACCTGAAAGTCTTCCAGAAGAATCAAGAAGATTAGCTTCTATAAGATCGGGGATATTGCTCTTCATTTTTCTTCTTCGACAACTTTCATACCCTTCATCTTCATTTTTCTCTAATCTCAAAACACCAATCCTTTAATCTCCATCTTCAATATATCAACTTCAACCTGAAAATTCAATAGCCATTATCATCAACATCGAAACTTTCATCAAAATTTTCAATCAATTTCGCAAGAACAGACCTCAACCAATCCTCACCCTCACCTTTCATCACCCTTGTGAAAATTCACACAACTTCAATCAGGTTCATGAATCTTTCATTGTTCAACCTTCTGTAACAACGTCTCAAATTTTCTCTCCGTCTGCATCCTTCATCAATCACCTTCATGTTTTACCAATGGAATAACCTACAAAAAGAAAAAACACAGAAGCAGAAAATCAGTCACAAGGATGAAAGCTACCAGAAAATTCAGAAGGAAAAATCTCACAAGCTTTCTCAAACCAATAACTCAGATTCTCTATAATCTCCATCCTTCGAGAAACCGATAATATAGGAAAAAACCTGCATCAATTGGGGTATTCACCATCAACAATCTTCGCCAATCTCTCATCGCTTCTCGTCTTCATCGATTATCATCATGGCATCAACACGCTTCATTCTTCTCAATCTCCGTACTCCTTAATCCACAACATAACATCAAGAACCTGAATTCAGCAATGACATCAACACAACAACTCAGCATCTTCTATCAATCTCCCAAATGAAAAATTCAGATTCAGAGAAGAAAAGGAGGAAAATGAAGTCAGGGAAAAGCTCGCGGAACCGGACGATCTTTCTTACCTGAGATATCCATCACGCGTCTCGTCGTATCGTGCAAAAGATATGAGAAACGGAGATGACGAGAGCTTCATTCCTTCACCGTCAGAGCTTCGTTCCTTCACCGTCAATGAGAGTCTCGGTGCGGCGGATATTGAGCATTCAGGATGGGATAACTCGCGAGCAGATGAAGATGAAGCATCAGTTTGCGACGGCGAAGTTGTTAGTCGTAGGGTTTTGACGGCGGGGTTTTCGTCGAAGAAGACGGATACGGCATAGGGAAAGGTTATCACCGATGAGAGTTGTTCGAAGAAGACTGAAAGGGAGAATCGCAAAGAGAAGCCGGCGATCAGCGTTTCACGAAGACGAAGAACAGATGTGGGGTTTTGTTTAACGGCGAAGGAAGAAGACGAGATGTTGACGTTCGGATTATTCGACGGCGAATCATTGAGAGAAATGAAGGAAATCCGCGGCGATGAGGGTAAGAAAAGTGATTGTTAGAAAGCGATTTTGATAAGCGATTATGAGGGATAAGCTACTTTCAGAGAGTGAGAAAAGTGACGGCTGTGATATGAAGAGGAGAGGGTCACGTTTTGTTTGTGTTTTGATTTAGGTCAAATTCCTCAAAGAGTCTCATGGTGAATCGGATTGGGTTTATGCTTCTTGGTCCATGGAAATGTTAACAGCACCATCAAATTTCTCTTACACCCCCTCATGCGCCTTGCTAGAAGAGAACTGGGCCTTGGGCCATATATTTTACCATCTGCACCATATGATTCCTGAATTACCCCCCCATTTTCATCATTTCTCAATTTAATAATGTTCTTATAAAAAATTTTGATTAATTTCTTGCCAAAGTATTTTGTGGATTAACTTCTTTATATATATTTCTTGTTAATTTTCTTTAATTAGAATGTTGGCATTAATTTTAATTATAATTATGGTTGTTAAATAATTTTTGGATTAACTTGTGATAAGTGTTTATGAGTTTTTAATCGATTTGAATCGATTTGGATTATGGCCGAAGCTTCACAAAACGAGTATGGATGATGAGCATTTATTTTGCTCATAGGAGACTACAAAGCCTTGCTTAAGGTTTTTTCGGATTTCTTTTATGTGAATAATCGGCACGACATTCAAGTAAGTAATCTCGATACGCCATTTTTAATGCACCATTTTTTTCAGATTTTTGTTTAGTATAGATTAGAAATAAATCCTTACAAAATAGGAAAAACCATAATAAAATTCTACAAAAATTCATGTAGCTTAATAATTAATTTTAGAAATTGGTGACAATTTTTATTTTCTGAATTTTGGTTATTTTTCAATTTAATTCTGATTATTCTTTTAATTAGCTTTATTGAATTTCTTTTAATTATGCTGAATTTTGTTCATTTTATTTAAATAGTTTCTAACCACTTTTTTGAGCCATTCTTTTTTTCTGTAATTAAAAGACCCCTAATAGCTCTTAGAATATTTTTTATGGAATTTTTAGGAATTTTTATCTTAGGTTTTGGTAATAAAATACTTAGGAAATAATAGTTAATTCCTAGCTTAAAATAATTAGTTGTTAGGCATAGAAAAATAAGCATTTTTAGGATCCCTTTTAATATAATATTTTAGATAGTGTTAGGATCCCATAGTTTAATTTTCATAATTTTTCTAGAGGATTTAGTATTTTGTTAAAATATTAGTTTTAAGCTTAGTTAGGCATAATTTCCATTAGATTTAGGCCATTAGAAAAAATATAGTTCAATACATAAAAAATAATAAAATAGTTTAGTTTAAGTTTAACCCTAGAATTTAGCATTAGACTTAGGTTTAGTTTAATTTGTTTTGGGATGAACATTAAGTGACTTAGATTTAATACTTAGGTGAATTTTTCATTTTCATTAGAATATAGAATAAATAAATAGACTATTTTTTTTTTAGTCATGCCTTTAAGGCAAATTTTTTAGAATTTTGTTCATTATGCTTAACTGCATTTTTTTTGATTATTTTATTGTTACAACTTGTATAGGATTCCCATTTGTTCTTAGAATCAACTTAACTTCATTAAGAAGTAAGTTGAATTCTAATAGTTTCCATTATGAATAGAAAACCTCACTAACCACTAGGATCACTTTGTAAATACATAACACATTAGGATTGAGTCTTAGTCCCTTAGATTTTTCCTTTTATCAACTTGAGTCTTTCTCTTCTTCATCTCAAAAGAAAAGCAACCAAACACTTAATAAAAACCGAACAATCTTGTACGACACGAGACTTTGTTGCGGAGTGTTTATACGCGTCCTGTTTCGGGGCGAGGTGTAAATACTTCCCGCGATGGATAGGTCTTAGTACAAGACAGTTCACAAACAAATTCAAAAACACTTCTTTTAAAAGACAAAAACAAATAATAAGCGACTATCCTGCGGGAACTTCTTTTCTCATCTCATTCACTCACAACGCGAACTCGCGACGACTTGTCTCATTTGCAAGACGGTAAACGCACTCGTACCAGACGAGCCTGCAACACCTGAGCATAGACATACGCAGTTCCAGCTGTAAAAAAAACACAAACAAATAATTCCCGCCTAGGTTAGGCGAACTACGTCGACTCTGATCCTCATTATCCCGATGAGGTACGTAGGCAGCGGGGTAGGGCCCGTTCGAGCACATTCTTTATTTTCCCTACATTTCCCTATTTCATTCCATTTTCTTTTCCAATTCCCTTTCTCATTTCATTTCCATTCCAATTAGCGGTTTTATTCAGCAACAGTTATTTTTTCACACCCTTTGAAACAAGCAAGCAAGCGTGGATCCCGTCGGGTACGACGGACGATCTGGGGTGCTAATACCTTCCCAGGTCGTAACCGACTCCCGTATCCAGATCTTTGGTTCGCAAGGCCTCGTCCTTTTCCTTCTTCCTCAGGTTTGTGCAACATTACCTTTCCCATTCTTTCGGGATAAAAATGTCTGGCTGGCGACTCTAACCTTTCCGCGCCACTTTCGCGTTTGTACTAGGATGAAAATCCCGGGAGCGACAATTACCATGTTGGCTGCCTCCGCTTAGCCGTTTGTTTGAGGGTGCTCGATGGATGTGAAGTGTTGCTTTATGCCTAAATTGGCGACAAAGTCTTGAAATCTTTTGTCCATGAATTGTGTTCCATTGTCGGTGATGAGGATTTGGGGTATGCCGAATCGGGCGAGGATATTCCTCTTGAAGAACCAGAGAATATTTTGTGCTGTGATTTTGGCCAGGGCTTCGGCTTTGATCCACTTCATAAAATAGTCCACCCCTATGATGAGGTATTTGTTTTGGTATGAGTCGGTCACGAAAGGTCCGAGGATATCCATTCCCCGCTTGGTGAAGGCCTATGGGGAGGAGAGTATCTTCAGCTCGTTATGGGGAGCGAGGTGCATGTCAGCGTGTCTTTGTCACTTGTCACATTCCTTGACTTGTTCTTTGGCATCGTATTGCATTGTCGGCCAATAGTATCCTGCTCGTAAAGCTTTGCGTGCCAGTGACCTCCCGCCGAGATGCTGAGCGTTAATCCCTCTGTGGATTTCTCCCAGGATGTCGGGGACGCTTTCCTCTGCGACGCATTTGAGTAACGGAATCGAAAATCCTCGTCAATAGAGTTTTCCCTTGAGGATGACATACGAACATGCCCTTCTTTTGGTCGCGACCGCTTATTTAGGGTCCACAGGGAGTTCTTCTTTCGTGAGGTAGTTGTGGATGGGTGCCATCCAACAATAAGCATCGTCAATGGCGTTCACTTCGAGCGGAGGTGGTTATTTCTCAATGTTAGGTCGGGAAAGGATCTCCTGAATTATGGAATTCTTCTCGCCCTTCTTTCGAGTGCTCCCTAGTTTGGATAGGATATCCGCTCGCGTGTTATGTTCACGGGGGACGTGTTGGACTTCCCACGCATCAAATTTTCCGAGTTTGTCTTTCATCAGGGCTAAGTATTCTATGAGGTTGTCGTTCCTAGCCTGGTATTCTCCTCGTACCTGGGATGCCACGAGCTGAGAGTCTGTTGATATCTTTACTTCCTTCGCTCCCAGGTCCTCAGCCAGTCTTAAACCCGCGAGGAATGCCTCATACTTAGCCTGATTATTAGACGTCGGGAACGTTAGTTCCAGGGATACTTCGATCAGAATGTCGTTTTTGTTTTCGAGGATAATGCCTGCACCACTGCCCGTAGAGCTAGAAGCACCGTCGACAAAGATTGTCCACTTGTGGGAGCCGTTAGTAGGGACCGGGTTGTGTGTCATCTCGGCAACGAAGTCAGCCAGGACCTGAGCTTTTAGGGCTTTCCCGCTCTCATACTGGATATCAAACTCCGATAGTTTTAGCGACCATTTGAACATCCGACCGGCCATGTCCGGTTGGCCGAGAAGTTGTTTAACAGGTTGGTCTGTTCGGACCTTAATCGTGTGGGCAAGGAAATAGTGTTGCATTCTCCTCCAACGTTTATCAAGGCTAAGGCAACTTTCTCGATCTGTTGATACCTGAGGACAGGGACTTGGAGGGCCTTGCTCGTGAAATAAATATGTTTTTTCCCGTCAATGGTTTTATGGATGAGGACAGCACTAACGACCTCATTTTCCACAGATAGGTATAGATATAGAGTCTCTTTTTCTAGTGGTCGAGATAGGACCGGTGGTTCGGAGAGTGTCCTTTTTAAATGGAGCAGCACTTGTTCGCATTCTTCGGTCCACTCGAAGGTTGCTTTTTTTCGTAGTAGCCTGAAGAAAGGTAGGGCGTGTTGCACGGACTTGGCGAAGAAACAGAACAAGGAGACGAGCATACCATTGAGAGATTGAATGGGCTTCTTCGAGTTTGGGGTCGGGAACTCTGAAAATGCCCAACAATTATCAGGGTTTCTTCGATCCCGCTCTCAGTTAGGTAAAAGCCGAGTAATTTTTCCTCCCGAACATCGAAGGTGCATTTTTCAGGATTGAGCCTCATTTTGCATTGTCTTTCCTTCTCGAAAACGTTTCGGAGGTGTTGTGTGTGGTCGACCTCTTCGTGCAACTTTACTACCATGTCGTCTATGTATACCTCGAGCATGTATCCAATTTCTCCTCGGAAGACTTTGTTCATCATTCATTGATATGTGGTCCCAACATTCTTTAATCTGAAGGGCATTACGTTGTAGTAGTAATTTCTCGTCGGGGTTATGAAGGCCATGTGCCTCTTCTCTGTATCCGACATAGGGATCTGATTGTATCCACTATATGCGTCCATAAAAGACAAGATTCTGAAGCCCGCAGAATTGTCGACCAATTTATCTATGTTAGGCAGTGGAAAAGCATCTTTGGGACAAGCCCTATTGAGATCAGTATAATCAACACACATACGCCAATTTCCATTATTTTTCTTAACAAGGACTACATTAGAGAGCCAGGTTATGTACTGGGCTTCATAAATAAACTTTTCCTCTAGGAGGTCTTTTACAGCTCGCTCAGCAGCCTCCCCTTTCTCGGGAGACTGCTTGCGCCTACGACGTGTTATGGGCTTAATGGCCTGGTCTAAGGCTAATTGATGACAGGTAACCTCGGGATCGAGCTCGGGCATCTCAACAACACTCCATGCGAACAGATCTGCATTCTCCTTGAGGCAAGCCACTAGTCGTTCCTTTGTTTTTGTTGGTAGTCTGGTGTATATCTTCACAGTCCTGTCAGGATCGTCACTGAGAGGAATGAGTTTGAACTCGTCGTCGGGGATCAGGCGGAATGGATGAGTTGGAACTTGGTCGTTGATGGGGTCCTGTGCTTCAGTATCGTCTTCGTCGAGACAGGTGTCGAGGTCGATGGTGTTGACCCACGGGGTGGGAGGCTGCTCTTCGACCCTATGTTTCTTACTGTTCTTGGAGGTGTTGATTATAGCATGTCCTTTGACCGCATCGTCATAGCATCTTCGTACAGCTTCGATGTCACCGTGAATCGTGACCACGCGACCCAACTTGGTGTAATATTTCATTTTCAGGTGGACAGTGGAGGGTACCGTTGTCAGCTCGGCCAAGGATGCAGTTGTAGAGGGACTGACATTCGATCACCAGGAATTGGATTTTGACTTCTCTGGTTATTTCCTGTTCTCCGAATGTGATGAGGAGTTCCACATATCCCCAGGGTTTCGTGGTGGCTCCATTAAATCCTTGGAGGTCGGATCCCACGTAGGGGGACAAGTTGGTCTTGTCCAGCTTGAGGGTTTTGAACAAGTGGACGTACATAATGTCCACTAAGCTTCCTTGGTTAACTAGGATGCGTCAAATGTCAAATCTATCCATGTTGGCCCTTATTAGTAGGGGGATACTTGAATTGGGTGATCCACCGGGTAGTTCCTCGAGGAAAAAGGATATTGAATTGGATTTCCCTCGGGATTTTGTCAGGGTAGCCAAGTGGTCGGGTGCGGTTAGCAGGAGCTCGTCGAATTTGCATTTTACCGAAATAGCGGCGTTCTCGTTGTTTACTCCTCCTCCTAATATGACCAAAGCCGCTAGGAAATTTTCTCAAAGGCTGAGGGCAGTAAATCGTTCCCCCATGTAGATCTCGGGGAGATGGAAGTCTTTTGGGCGAGATACGCACATGGCCA
The DNA here is from genome assembly GCA_963966055.1 of Lathyrus aphaca. NCBI lineage: Eukaryota > Viridiplantae > Streptophyta > Magnoliopsida > Fabales > Fabaceae > Lathyrus > Lathyrus aphaca. Next base: position 404,486,722 of record OZ014519.1, on the reverse strand, counting down.
CCTGATATGGGGACTCGTCGTGCGGTGTGTCCTCGAGAGTTCTCTTTGCTGCTTGATCTTCATGCCGAGGAGCATCGCTCTTCTTGGTTTACTATTTGAGATGGCCCTCTTGAATCAGGATCTCAATCGCGTCCTTCAGATGGACGCAATCTTCGGTCACATGCCCGTGACTTCTGTGAAAACGGTAGTGTAACACCCCAAAATTTGCCCTCATATGTATTACCTTAATTGGCTCAGACTTGCATTCATCTTCATCAGGATCGAATTTTTAAAGAAAGAGATCGAAGCATGGTTATTACGATATGAATTTTATTATTTAGAGGATTTGTGACTTGGCAGAACATGGTTTCACAATGATCAAGGTATTTTCGATAGAACCGGATTCTCATGTTCTTCCTCGAGCAATAAAGTGAGAGATTAAAGTTGTGAAGAATGACCATCATGAATTTCTTCTTCTTCAAGCTACTATAGTTGCTCTTCTTAAAAGATGACCAAGGTTTTGAATCATAGTTCGGTTATCTGCATCTCTCATAAGAACGAGGTTTCATTCTATGGTGTATGGAGTGAATTAGTGTTTCTTTCTTTCATTTACTTTCCTCCAGTATTAGAATTTTCGCCCATGGTGCTTCAAACGAGGATCATTGGATTATGACTTTCATATTAAGCAATTTCCTTGTGGTTGAGCTTATGGAAACTAATCGTTCGAGGTCTTACATAACAAAGGCATTTTGGTATTCGTGGCATGAAAGATTTCGTTGTGGATTCATAAGGAAATCAAGACATGGTGGTCCACCCATTTGTTTGTTGCGTGATGCAAGGTTATGAAGAGTTGGAAGTGTAGTTGAAGCTGCATGAGGAATTTAATTTTAATATGGATCCAAAATTAGGATTTGAATTTAAGATGTTGAAAAGGGAATTAAGTTAGGTTGTAAATTCAAATTGGTTTCAAGAATAATAAAAAAAGGGGGAAAAGGGAAGGTTCAAGTCGAATTCCAAATTCAAAGTTCAAAATTCTACATTGTTGTTATTGGAAAATTAAGATTGGCAGGAGTTTCTAAATTTCTATAAGTTTCTTCTATTAATTCTTGGATATGTTATGTCTTAGTTGAAAATTAAAATTCAATTTCACGAGTATACGTCCCGCAACCGCTTACAAGTTATCGGATCGCATTCAAATAAAATTATAAAAGCATTGTCCTTGGTGGTCCTTTATTTATTAGGTGGAGATTATCATATTATTCACCGATTACATATTCAAATATAGTTCTCAGTAGAAGAATCACAACAAAATTGCATCACAACGGAACTGCAGTGTAAATTCAGAAGCAAAAGAGAAGAAGAAGTCCAGAAATTCATAATATTAAAAACCATAAATTCATAAGGAAAAAGGGAGAATTTGGGAAACTCAAAAACTAATATAGAAGTTCATATACAAGAAAAACTCAGAATTTTCCACAAAGCGGAAAACAGTTACAAGACATTGAGAAAACAAACTCAACTCTCTCGCATCAGCTTCATTATCTATACTCTTCCATATTCACCTTCACTCTTTCCCTTACTTCACCTTCCGATTTTCCTCAACTTTGTGGAACCTTCAAACCTTCCCCAATCATCAACTACAATTACCATCCACATACTTCATCATCACCTGCAACAAGCTTATTCAAATCCTTCAACTGGAAAATATTCATAAGAACTGAAATCGGTCATAAGAACTGAAATCATCACCTGCAACAAGATTACACAAATGGTCAGAAGAAGAATCACAATAGAAACAAAAAAATATATCATAAGAACTTCCTAGAAGGAAAAGAAGCTAAAGAGGGAAAAATCACAAAAAAACAGAATTTCAGGAATCAATAACTGAAATCGGTTACAAAAGCTAACTAACTATAACTGAAACCTCACCTGGAAAATACCAAAGGATCCTTCAATCTATCTTCTATAAAATCAGGAGTTTGCTGCAGGTTGAGCCCCCCTCAATTTTCGATTTTCTTCCTCAAATTCATCATTCTTTTTCATCCTTCTTCTCCAATCCCTCATTCTTTATCTCTCTCATTCACTCTATCTTCATCCCTCTGAAATTTCCAATCTCCAGAACTCATCAATCTTCATTGCCTTCTTCCAGTCTTCTGCATCTCGAATCTTCATCACTTTCTTCCAATCTCCCGAATCCCCAATCTTTCCCCAACTGCAACAATTTCATCACCATCCTCAAATTCTTTCTTCTGAAAATCCGTTCCTCACTCACACCACCACCAATCTTCATTCAGTTCAATAAACCTCTAACTGCTGCAACCATCGCTTCAATCATCGTCAATCGCACCTGTAAAAGAAAAACAATATCGATTCAACCAATCGATTCATAAAATCTGAATCCGGATCAAGAACCACAAAGTCACAAAGAATATGAATTCAGATCAACCAACCTCCAATCTTCATATTTTCTGCATCGACAATAATCGATACTTCCTCTACAACCTCATCAATCCTCAATATTGCATCACCCTTTGATTTCCTCTTCGCGTCGATATTGTCACAAGCAGTTAGTCCTTCAACTAATCATCACCAATCTCATTGATTCATCAACGAGCCTGCAAGAAGAAATCAAGAACGCGGCACTGTGAGCTGGAATCGAAAGAAGCCATTAACAACAACGATTCGAGAAACTCATTGTTTTACGATTCGAACAAGACGACGATATTGAGAAACGTGAACGGAAGGATCGTGAAGCTCAAGAGGATACGTACCTGAGAAGCAATAGTCTTCGAACGCTGAATCCTCTTGTCGCAGGTAATCTTCGAATCCTGAATCATGACATTTTTCGCTTGCTTAGAGTCAGATAGGGCGTCCGAGAGTTGAGTTTGTGATTCATGGGGAGCTTTGATCTTGCTCGTTTGAGTGGTCCCTTGAGATTTATAACGGCGGATTTAGGGAGAGGAATTAGGGTTCGTTTTGAGTTTGGATGAGGTTGAACCGAGGGCATGACGGTGGCCGCGTGTGATTTTCTCTGGTGACGGTGGTGTAATGGCGTCGGCGTTAGGAATTAGGGTTTGAGATGGAAGATGAATGTTTGAGGGAGAAGAGGGAGAAGAAGGGAGGTGTGACGGCGCAAGAGAAAGGGGAGCTAGGGTTTATTTGGGTTCTTCAGGTAGTATTCTTTTAGGGAGATTTGTTTATAACTACAAATTGGATCATAAGAATTATCATATTAATGAGATATTAAAATTAATAAATCTCGTTTAATGCACTAATTAAGATTCATGAAAATCTTCTCCACCGCCCTTTTGTTCTTTGAGGATAAGTTTTGTTTTTGGGGTCCAATCCGTCGGTGACACTTGTCACCGTCCGGTTGGACCACCCCTTTACAATCCCATGCGATGCATCCCATCTTAACAACCATACACCAGCGTTTCCTGATTGTCCGTTGATATGACTTTGTTTTTTCTTTGATCGGGCGGTCCAGGTGCAGTCAATAATGGTTGACTGAGGGTCCACTATATTCCCTCAAGTGTCCTTGCGTTTGGGCCTCACATTCCTTACTATCCGCACCCCCATCTTCAAGCCCATATGTTTTTTTACTTGAAAATATTTCTTTTCATCACCCCCTTTTCTATTCTCTTAGTTTTTAATTTCTATTTTATATAGCTTTCATTTAAATTCACAAAAAATATTAAAAAGCTCAATAAAATTCTATAAATATTATAGTAGAATCTTAATTAAATTTAGAAGTTTTCCCAATTTTTACTTTCTGAATTTTGTATTTTTCTCAATTTAATTTCGATTTTTCATTTAATTGATTTTATATTGAATTCTCACATGAACACATAATTTTGTACATTTTATTTCTCTCACTTCCTGTAACATTTTTGGCCCATTATTTTTGCTATGATTAGAGGACAAATAATAGTACCTGGAAATATTTTTGGTAGAATTTTTAGGCCATTTTATTCATTATTTTGGTAGTGTGATTTGTATAAAATTATGATTAAACCTTAGATAAGTTTAAGTGACCATTTGACATAGTTAGACTTTGAATTTTTAGGAGATTTTTTAACACAATATTATAATCAGATTACAGACCCTAGGGAATTAATTTCATATTTTTTCCATGACTTTTGATATTTTTGTCATCTTAATTCATTTCCATCATATTATTGCACATGCATTTTCATTTCATTTACTAACAATTTTCTTTTTGTGCAAGGTATGTTTTGAGGATTTGCTTACAACTTGGATTATGTTTATTATGCCTCGATTATATGTTTTCACTTTGTGATGTAATACTTGTATAGTTCCTATAATTAGGATAGAAAAGATAAAACGAATCGATAGAAAACCAAAATCTCAAAAATAAGATAAAGGAATACTCGATCCAACGTCGAGTAAATTTTCAAATAAATAAGTAAAGTTTCATGTGACTTTAGGATTCCTCGATTACCATCGTTCCACTCTATTACACCAAAAGCAAGCCTTGTATGTTGCACACCATAAGTCGTGCGTCTTAGCACCACGCAATCGACCCACCCGATCCATCGATTCACCCCATTTACGTTTCATACACATTTTTACCCACCATGACTTAGGAGGACCATATTGTTCGTTATTACTTCTTATACTCGCATTTCTAGTCTAATATTCTTGGGTAGATTTAATCTTTCAAACCTCACTAACCATAGGTCACCCACAAACTCAATTAACTTAGGGTAAAGTTTAGTTTCCCTTAGAATTTTTCCCTTTCTTAACTTGAGTCTCACTTCTCATCTTTAAGAAAAATCAAAACACTTAATAAAGGAAAATGTGTACAATGCGCCACGAGCCTTAAGCTATATGGGAAATGATTAGTGGAGGTCTCCTTCACTATTCTAGGATGCTTTACAAACGTTCCATTGGGGGCGATCTTGGAAAGTATTCGCTCTTGTTCCATAGTCTTTAGTGTTGTACATACAGCAAATACAAACTCAAAACACTTATTCTAAAAGACAATAAACCAAGACAACACGTCTTCCCTTCCCATCTCATACTCTTTGCGTTCGAACATGACTTGTCTCGACAGTTCAAACAGCGATACGGTAAACACCCTCGAGTCAGAGCCGGTAACACCTGAGCTAGAGCTATGGCAACGTCATCCTAAAAATTATAAACAAGTTCCCGCCTTAGTTAGAAGAACTACGGCGACTCTGATCCTCATTTATCCCGATGAGGTACATAGGTAGTGGGGTAGGGCCCATTCGAGCATAATCTTAATTTTCCCTATGTTTTTCCCCTTTTCTTTCCATCTTTTAATTCCATTTCTTTTCTCATTTCATTTCCATTCCAGAGATCCATTCCTTTATTCAAACAGCATATTACTTTTCACCCTTTGAAACAGATTAACAAGCGTGGATCCCATCGGGTACGGCGGACGGATTGGGGTGATAATACCTTCCCAATTCGTAACCGACTTCCGGACCCAGATCTTTGGTTTGCAAGGCCTCGTCTTTTTCATTCTTCCTTAGGTTTGTGCAACATTACCTTTCCCATTCCTTCGGGATAAAAATGTCTGGCTGGCGACTCTAACTTTTCCGTGCCACTTTCGCGTTTGTACTAGGATGAAAATCCCGGGAGCGATAACTGGCGACTCTGCTAGGGATCCGGAATCTCTGGTTTCCCCTTTGAGAGTCAATACTAGCGCTTGCCTGTTTCTATTTTCGTTGGGTGTTTATTCATTCGTTGTTGTGCTTTAGTTTAGCTTTACTGTTTTATTTACAGTTTATCGCTTTACTTTACTACTTTATTTACCGCTTTCTGCACGTTACTTTATTGTTGCATATACTGGCATATACTGTACTGGCTGTTCTGGTTTTCCTTGGAGGGATGGGATTATTGTGAGATAAGCCAAATACCCGGCTTGAGTATACACATAGGATTTAGAGTGGGAAGTCGTGTGGCTTGCGTGGTTTTGAGCACGTGTAGTTTTCACGAGTCCCACACCCAGATCAGGCTCTCTTGGGATATGTTCTATACTGCCTAGGCAGGCCATAAAATGTTCTCACCTGAGCTGCTAACACTGGGAACCGATCATCGAGGACCTTAGTGGAAACAACCCTCTCCAGTGGTGACAGTGGCATACCATATTTTGTGGTAAACCCATTCGCACCCGAGGGCCCACTAGGAAATCGCATAGGATGACCTTGTTCTCCCATAGGAACCTAGTTAAAGCAATTGGTCGTATGACGGTAGTATTTTACCCTTCAGGATGAATGTACTATTGTTTCTCGACTTCAGTGCTTGAAGCCGGGAACTTATGAGGGATGCTTGTTTTTCCGGACTCAGCTGAGGCCTCCCTGAGTAGTACATAATGCCAAACCGATTCCCTGATTTGGTCATGAGCCATTTTTCGGAAATGGTGAACGTATTATTGCTACTTGGCTTTGAGAGTCCATGATGTTGACCCGTAGTAGCACACCCGTGAGATTGGGAGGGGTTTACAGGTTTGCAGGAACCTTAAGCTTCCAACACACCCGCTTTGCCAGTGTTACTCCATGATATGATCTGGTCCTATATGATATTTGGTTAAGAATGCTGGATCTTCTGCATAGATATAATGATATCATGATCTTCACCAACACTTGGTTATCTGATCCACACCAGCGTCGGACCGCTGACCACATACCAGTTGCATACATGACATCATGGCATCTTAGCATACATGTTCAGTTACTTCCAAGGATCACATATCTGAATTAAATCGTCGGATTTTTTCTGCATTAAAACTTGAATCAAAACAGATAGATTCCTTGGAAATAACCGAACATGGCATTTGCATACATCCTTGCATTTTTGACAGGTGTTCAGGGACAAATTCTTATCCTGACTTGGTTTCTCTCCAGAATGGCCAATTTGAATCACGATTGTCAAGGTTTAGACATGGAACAACTCCGAGCGGAGGTGACTGAGATGAAGGCCCAACTGGGGCATTTTATAGTGGACATTCGAGCGTTGTCCCAGGATCAGAAATTGCTGAGAGAAGAATTCAACTTGATGAAAACTCAGATAAAGCTGCTTATAGGAATCATGAATGTTATGTCGAAAAAGGAAAATAGCCGTGTGTCTTCTTTTTAAACAGAAGGTCATGTTTCTCCCATCTCTTTGGGATGTCCATTAAATCAAGGTTTGTTAGGTGGTTTTCCTCTACAGTTTGAGTCTCTTCAACAGCAATCGCCACTTGGAAGTCAGGAAGAGCATCAGATAGGAACCAACTCAACATGTGAGCTAAATGATCCTACACCAATCGTCTCCAAAGAAGTGAGCATTTTCTTTCCTTATCAGGGATCCTCCTCAACTGTTACGCCTTGGTTTCCAGGAGAAAAACTTCAACAGGTTTCGTCTATAGCTCCTCCATTGTTAGCAACCCGTCATCAACAAGAGCAAGAAAGGGTTATTGATCCGATACCCGTGTCTTATGCTGAATTATGCCCACAACTGTTCAAAATGGGGTTGATTGAGTATCGCGAGCTAACTCCTCCTTCCGGTAAACTTCACCAAAGTTGGAATCCCCACGCCTACTGTGTTTTTCATTCTGGAGCTCCCGGACATGATGTTAATGATTGCAAGGCGTTTAAACATCAAGTGCAGGACTTAATTGATGAAGGCGTAATCACTTTTGGACTGACCGGGCCAGATGTGCCGCAAGATAAAGCATGCAGGAATACAAAAGAGGTGGTCGATTTTCCTTCTTCTAGAATCATTGCTCAGGCCAAGTCTTCAAAGGGGCTACATCAACAACCTTCATTCGCTCCTCGGTCGAGTATGAGTAAGAGAGTACAGGGACATGTCAGGCGCCCAACGCAATTTCAACAACGAAATGTTCAATCACAATCTCAGGGTCAGCAACAGCAGGCACCGAGACCATTTCAGGAAAGAACAAGAGCGGGGAACCGCAAACTTGATCCTATCCCATGTCCATATGTTGTATTGCTTCCAAGGCTGCTGAAGTTGAACCTGGTTGAGCTCCGTACCATGAGGGCTCCTTCTGCTGATAATCTACCACCAAATTTTGATTCAAACTCCAGGTGCAAATTCCATTCGGGTGCCCAGGGGCACAATATTGAGAAATGTTGGACTTTTCAGAACAAGGTACAAGACCTAATTGAGTCCAAGGCAATCAATTTTTCTCCTCAGGTACTCCAGAATTCGATGCCTAGTCACAATGGAACCGGTGTCACGGTTGTTCTACCAGATGGTCCGCGTTAAGTTGAAGTTTTCGAGTTAATCACCCAGGACGCCAGGGTATTCATGAAGCAAATAAAGCCAGCAGTATTCAAATACTCTCAGTGATGGCATTTATGTGTCTGTCTTTCTTCATTGTTCATTTTCATCCCTATTGAGGGGAACTACGCCGCTCTGATTCTTCATTGTTCATCAGTCAATGGAGATACGTAGGCAGAAGATCGACAGGTCTTTCCGAGCAACCTTATGGGGCAACATTACTCCCCAAGCTTCACTTTTTCCTTCAGACGTCTCGTGTCAGAGTCAGAATAACTAAAAGAAGAAATATGACTGCCATTGTTGGGCATACAACTGCAAATTGAAGATTACAAGTCTGTGAGAGAGCTATTGATCACTGAAAGTATCTAAGACTGACAGGTCCAGACGGAGTCAAGCCTCCTAAACTACGGCAATTTCAGTTTCTTTACTGCATTTCCATTTGTAGTTTCTTTTATATGCTAAACATTTGTCTATATGTATGAAATTTGTTTGCTTTTAAATGTTAGCAATAATAAAACTCACATGTTTTTCTTGAAGTAATTCATTTGCATTCCCTTATAATTTTGCATGTGTACATCGCAATACCAATTGTCGTGCTTAAATTCTATGAAGGAGAATGACGAAACAAAAACGCAAAATCTCTAATTGTGTGCTCTCGAGTAAGGCCCTGTTGAGGATGTACAGGCTTTGTTTCAAATCCCTAAGCACTGGAGATATAAGGAAGATAGACCATTGCTAACCCCTTTGAGCCTTGAAGTAGGAGTTTCTTTTCGCATAAAAAAAACCTCACATGTAACCCAGGGGCAAGGTAGATATCAGCTAGTCGGACCAAGCGTTCAGGCTTTCATAAAGGAGTGTATTTGAGAATCCATTACATTCCACTATGCTAATCAAGAGGTCCAAAGACCCGAAACCACAATGGTTATCCAAGTCAAAAGGTCCAAAGATTGAAAACCACAATGGTTATCCTTCGTCGACCAAAGAATGAGGCAGTCATAACCCTCGCAAAGTAATCAAGGCAAATGGTGTCACACGACTTGTTCAAAATGCAAAAAGAAAAAGAAAAGAAAAAGCCCGCTAAGTCGAAACTTGAAAACAAGCGACTTAGGCAAAAGTTAGGGCATCCCGCTGGACTTTACAATTAAAGATTCACAAGAATCAGTCCAGGCAAAAGTTAGGGATAAGCAAAATAACACAAAAGCGAAAGACGGAAAGGATTACACAAGAAAGATCCTCAAATGAGAACAAAGTCGTGTGGCACAGACACGAAAGATAGAGGAGTGATTGACTCTCAACAATAACCTAATTGGCACTTGAACCGATAGCAGCAATGGTTCCTCAATCAATAAAAAACACTTATGAAAGGCGAATGCTTGTGAAAATTAGCTGAACATAGGAATGGAGAACATCACGAAGAGTGGGTGGGAACAAATAAACTTCGAGCCTATATCCTTTGTTTCTGTAACCGTGAACCAGGCCACGATACAACCCTCAAAAGTCCTAACTGAAACAGGGTTAATTTGAGAATGTACTACTACGAGACCGCGTTCCTGACTCCTATGAGTTATGCTAAAAGACATTTGTTGGTATTGCATGTACATGCTTTCATCTAAAAATTAATGTCGTATCTTAACCAGTGATTCGCTCACAGAGGTTGGCGACACCCTTCTTAATAAAGACTTCAAGATTAGCATGTGTGTTGCATTAGAATTTTCATTCTAAGAATAAACATTTTTTGCTTGCATACATTTGCTTGGCATCATAAATAGTTCACATGCGGAAATTCAGTCCGGATGCTTAAGCTTGCTAAGTTGAAAAGTCTAAAACTCCTGAAAAACAGTCGCGTCGAGGTGCACTTTTATGCAAAAGCTCCACTGAGTAAGGACTTTCCCGACCAGCCATGGTAAGAGCTAACCAATCCGGGGCAGTTACGTCGAGCAATCTCTTCAAAATTCAGCCAAACTGGGGCAATCCCTTCGAGATTCAAATCTCTCCAAGAGCAAAGATTAGTCAGTCAAGTGTAAAACTATTCAAATACTCGTACTGGGGCAGGCCACCCCAATAGCACGAGAATTCATTCTTTCCCGAAGACAGACAGTCGGAAGCACCTATCCATAATTCATAGTACCGAGACAGTTACACTCTCAAAGAGTTTTTATGGCACCCTTTTGTCATAATTCTTACTAATTGAGTCCATTTCCCATTTAGCGGTCGCTCGTCAAGCCAATTATCTCGTTCAGTACTTCTGACAGCTACCAACTCATCTGCATTGACAAAGGTTACCTCCTCATCAAGGTTATTACGCTAATTCATGCAGTCGTTACGATACCTAAGAGTTTAAAGATCCCAAGTATTTTGTAAACTCCTCGTGAGGTAAAATCCGTACATAAAAAAATGATCCCCTGCACGAGATAACTTGGATTCTTTTCCTCCCCAGTAGGTCGTGTCTCGGTTTTGGTCATCCCCAACAGACAAATGGAAGTTATCCCCAATAAAGTCACCAAGTTTTTCCTTCAGCTGGTTTCCTTGATCTCGGTTCCTCAACAAATCTAAGGTAACTCCTATTCCCCTAACAGATTTCAGATAAATCATTCTCTTCCCCAACAGATTCATAAGAGTGGGTAATCCCCAATAGTCGAGGTATCCCCCAGCACGGTCCTCAAATCTAAAGTCCAATTTATTTTTGGCAAAAGTGATAATTCGGGACGGATGAATTATTCACTCTCTTTTCCAACAGAGATGTTATCCCCATGATGGGCTAAAGACGTATCTAATTATGTGTCTAGCGGTATCTTAACTGCAAGTGCACAGCCTATCGAAGTAATATTTAAGATTATCGATCCACAGGGACTCTATGGTTACTTAGTGCTAGAGGAATTTCTAGTTTAGCTAAGGTGAAGGGTTGTCACGATATTTTGTTGTTTTTAAAGATTAAAGGCGGGAATTAAATTTAAGTTTAATAAATAATACTAAGGCGGTCGGTATGTAATTAAGCTAACTTAGGAGGGTCAATCTACCCTAGGCTTGTAAAGATGGTTCACTTAATCTATTCTGTAGAGGTTACCAGCTTAAATATCTTTAACTCACACTCTCGTGGTCTTATCTCAGATCTTACCCCTAAAGCCCTATGCCTGCTCTCGCTAGCCCATAAGTGTTTATGAATAATTTTTGGAAACTTAGTAATTCTAATTTATTTTAAAGCGCTCTCGCTGTGTTTAATTTAAATGCCTAACTTTAGCTATCTGGTTAAAATCTCACACTCTCGTGGTCTTGACCTAACCTAATACACTTTCCTTACTCTCGTAACAAAAAGGTTGATTTTATAATAAAAAGTCTCAGCCAGAATATTAAGCTCTTAATTATTTTAAACCTAGAGTTGATTTTACCGATTTAGTTTGTTTTAATTACATACCTCCCAAAGGTATTTAGCTACTCATTATTGTTGAACCAGACAGAGGCAGAGAAACATAAAACGAAATATGCATGGCAGAAAAATAAATAGTCAACATAAATATAATTGCAAATTAATATAAACCTGGTTAACAATAAAAGTGGCAGACTCCTTCTTCCACAGGCCGGAAAGCTCGGAGTATTCGTCGGAATTGGAAATAAATTCTAAAAATTCTGAAGGCTTTGAAACAAATAAATTTATAAAAAAATTTCCTGATGTTGGAAATTGTTATAGGGTTGGTTGGGATACAAGAAAAATAAAGCAATGAAAATAATGCTGGAAAAATATAAAGGGTGCAAACTAATTCGGCAGAGCTTCCGCAAGAAATTAATAAAATAAACTCTGTCCATTGTTCATACAAATTAAGCTATTTATAGAAAACTAAATGGGCTTGGTAGTTGGATTATTGCTTGGGCTTCGTAGGAGAATGAGAGAATCCAGGGACGTGTGGATACTGGGTCAGCTGGAAAATAGGCACTTCATATGCAGCGTAACGTTCATGACTAAGTCTTCAGTCAAATAACCTATTTTTCCCTTGTCACGGTCGTGACAAGGGCATCACGTTCGTGTTCCTTGTATTATAAGTGTCACGGTCGTGAGGGATATGTAACGGTCGTGAGTGCTCCTTTTGGGGTGTCACGGTCGTGACACCTAGGTGACGACCGTGAGTGTAACAAAATATGCAGGTTATGCAGAATTCCTCATTTCTTCCTCTTTTAACGGTTGTTTTTGCTCATTTCACTCGTGGCTCTTGATTTAGCTCTGTATATGATGTACCTGCAAAATGGCAAAGAAAACTCGAGGAATCGGGTGTTAAAACGACAATTATGCGATAAAACGGTATTGAAACATAGCAATATAATCGATACATTTTCTCGTTATCAAACTTCCCCAAACTTAAACCTTTGCTTGTCCTCAAGCAAATAGTCGGTTGAAAATTGTCGGACAAGTTTTTATCGACGCACACACATAACAAACCGTACGAGGGATCGTTTTGTCAAGTAAACCGGTACTTTGATAAAACACTAACGATACACTAATGACACAAGCAACAAGCTAAGTCGTCGACTTCCCGTTAAACGAAAAATTCGGCAATTGCTTTACGATTTCACCTAGAGTCTTTCGATCTTATTTCGCCCGGTTTCATTCTAGCGCAATCACATTAAGCCCTTTGCCTTAGCACGCACGTAGTGGAGTAGCCGATTAGCGACTTTGATCCTTTTTAAGCACGGGGTCTGGTACACGAATGTGGTAACCCTATATACATTATCCGATTTGGAGGTTGTGGGGGATCGAGCCGTAGCACGCCCTACCAAGTTCAGAACCAGTACCTCTGAACCAACCCGCAATGGACTCCTTCTCATATTTCTCGTTTCTTATATGCGACCGTGTACTTTGGTGCAATTTCTTTTCATTTGCATCGAGATATGAAGGATCATTATAGATTAGGCATCAAACGCTTATATTCATCGGCTCCCCACGTGGTTTGTGTTCAGACGGTGCTGACTGCTAGTATAAACTACTAGGGGTTACTTTTGAACTGAAACTTAAGGTGTAGTCGTAACAATCATCGGAACGGGATTGCTTAAGTGGGAAGTCTAAGGTGTCAAGACTGTATTGATCTTGTTGAATCGTTCTCAGCTTCCTAATTATGATTTCGTAGGTAAGTCGGGTAATGCGAAGAATTAATTAAAGATTTTTTCGGTATGGCTAAATAAACGGGGAAAGTTCGAAACTAAAGAAAATAGCACAAAAATTGCTCGTTTCATTAACTTACGAAAAGGAAATACAACGGAATGGAAAAATGCGGAAAGGGAAAAATGCGGAAAATGAAAGGTACCTCTCCCACACTATATCAGACATTGTCCTCAATGTTGTGATATAATAGCGGTTAAAGTACAATACAAACAACGGAATGGAAAAATAATAAACAAAAAACTAAAACTAAGGCTGCTGATGACCGCGGCCTCAGCTTCTGATGCGGGAGCGTCTGGTCGGAGTCGCTTCAGGATCAGAACCGGTACCGGTGATAGCAGTAATGTCAATGCGTAAAGCCTCTAGCTCGCTAAGGATCCCGCCGAGCTTCTCATCAGTAGTCTGCTGGTTTGTGGCAACAGTGCGGAGTAATGCATCATACTGCTCCTTCTGCCTTCGCTCCAGTGCAGCATTCATCTGGTTTTGCTGATGAATCGCACGGAGGACTTCCTCAAGTGTGTATTCCTGTGCAGGAGGTTGTCGGGTGGATGTCTCAGGAATGTCCTGGACAGGCTCAGCTTCATCCATAGCGTCTTGCATCTCGTCCGCGGGTGGATCGGCCTGCTCATCATGAATGGGGGCGTGGCCGGCATCATCCGGTAAAGCAAAGAGCCATTTGGCTCGGCTAGATGGATCGATGCGGTCACGGGACGGCAGAATGATGTGGTGATAAACAGTGCCGTGGATAACATGGCTAAACCTGCCATCCTCTCTCTGCGCAATCAAGTGTGCGGACCTGCAATAATTCTTGGTTAGGAACTCGGCGGCCCTGCTAGGCAAATTTACGACCAAGTCACCAAGCTCCAACTGAATGGCGAGGGTGGTGACAATGTCGCCTATGTAAAAGGGGGTTGCGCCTCTTTGCGCAATGGACTGGATATGGTTCAGCATGAACGGGGCAGCGTTGATAGGCTCGTCATTTAGAGTGCAGTGTAAGAACAAAAGCTCCTTGGAGTTGAGCTTGTGGTTACTCTCTCATGCAAAGATGGTGTTGCAAATGATGCGATGAAAATATCTGATCGCCGGGTTGTGGATATGTGTAGCATTCAGGCTCTGAAAGGCTGAGGCACGGGTGTTGGTGATATCGTGCCATAAGGTGAAAGCGGTTTCACTGAAATTGTCCGGCACGCGGAGGTGAGCTTCATTCCCGTGATCGAAGCCTAGCAACTCGGCTATCCTATTTTGTGAAAGTTCGAACTCCCGGCCAAGCAATCTGAACTTAGCGACGCCGGTGAGTTGACTCTGAGAACCCGAAGGAGTGATGTAATGGAATGAGCTTAGGAATTCCAATGTCAGAAGCTCGAATGTGGGCTGCGGCTGACTGCAAAGATCCCACAGACCGACTTTTTGAAGCAGGCTCTTGACACTGTTAAGCATTCCCAATTCTCTCAAACAGACAGTGTCGACATATCGCGTGGGTTGCACACCACGGTTCTGGAATCGGATGAACCTCTCTCTCTGGTTTTCTCCATTCTCACCATCTCTAAATTGAATAGCTTCCATTGCATGCAAGAACAACAGTGGGAGATGAGGAGTTTTGATTTTTGTGAGAAAAGTGATAAAATGAGAGAAAATTAGTTCGGATTAATAATGCAAGGTGGGAATGTGATAGGTGTGGTAATAATGGAGAGGTTAATGGGGTTTAATTTGGTAATGGGAGGTTACGGAAGTTGGTGGAGATAATGGGTGGTTTTGAAAGTTATGGAAGAAGAAAGATGAAGAGGTTTCGAAGAAGAAACAGTTATGTTTCTCACGAATCCTATAATTAGGGTCGTCACGGTCGTGACAAGAGAATGACGGTCGTGCCGCGCTTATTAGCTTGTCACGATCATTAGGGGGGTGATGACGACCGTGAGGGCTTAAAACCTTGAATAATTTCCAGAAAGCATATTATCTCTCACGCTTCATATAATTTATATAATATTTTTGATCACTTCTCACTCTAATTTAAACATAAACACCATATAATATATAATATCAACAGAATTTTGTAAATTGCATCACACGAGAGGTTGTATAAAATATTAATCAATTCAAACATAACAGTATATAGATTGAAAGCATATAAATTGATTAAATTGGAAAAATTTGTAAACTAGAAGTGTTTTGCATTTGATAATTGAAATGAAATTACATTAATGAAAATACGGTACGAAAATGTTTGCGAAATGTAAAATTAACTAGAAACGAAAACAATAAGTAAAATAAGCTAGATCACTACAGCATTTTCAAAAGTGCTTCTTCAAATCTTCGATTGCGGAGTTCAGGTGGTAGAATTGCTCACATGTTATGTCAGTTAATCCTATAATGTCCAATCGCATGCTCTTAATCTCATCCTTAATAGTATTTATGTCGGTTTGGTAAGCTTCAAGAGTGTTCATGATATTCTTTAAGTTATCAGCATATTCTACTTGATTCACTTCAGGGGTTTCAATCACTTCGTCAGTGTGGTCAATGTCATGGTAACCAGGAGGTGTCTCAGGGTCACTTTCTACATCGGTCATTATATCATCCTTTATCTTGTAAGATTGAGGTGTTTCAGGAGTAGATGGATAGTCAGGTGGGGTTAACTCATAAAGCCAATTATCCTTATTGTGAACACTTACTCTAGCATGGTTTGGTAGTGTGAACAGGGTTACTACTTCATTCCGGATTAGGTACTCGAAAGGTGGATGTCCTAAATTCCTTATGATATGGAGATTAAAGCAAAAGTTAAGATTCATAGGACGGATGGTACCTAAACGGTTACACCTGTGCAATTGGTATCTAAGTCCTAAGGCATCAACAATCATGGTTACAAGACCTCCTACTAATATAGGTAATTCAGGTTCTTCTTGGATTCGGGTGAAGGTTTGCATCATGAAAGGCACACCATTGACTGGCTGTCCATTAGTGAAACAAGACATAATGAATATCTCATCTTTAGATACTCCATTAAGGTTTTCTTCTTTTCCAAAGAAGGTGTGGGCAAGGATCTTATGGAAGTAACGGATAGCAGGGTTATGTATCTCATCATTGTTCATGTTATTTGGTTCAGGATGGTAGTTTCCGATTAATGTTCCCCAAAAGAAATCCAGCTCAATGTCCATCAATTCTACCTGTGTGGTAGTAAAAGCAAAGGGTCCACTAGGGAATCCTAATAAGTCAGCTAGTTCTTTATGGTTAAAGTCATATTCTATTCCAAATAGGCGGAAACTGATAAATCCTTTCCTGAATCCAAAACCGCGCTCGGGTAGGTAAACTAAGGAGCTAAGGAACTCAAGGGTGAGCTCGCGGTAAGTCACAAAATTTTGTTGAATCAGTGCATTCTCCCATCCAAGTCGGTTAAACAAGTATAGGATGCTATCATGTATCCCTAAGGTTTCCATAGTCAGATCATCCGGGTACAGAGTCAAATCCATTGGTCTCTGTGATAACTCTTCAAATTTCATTCTTTGGTTCCTACCTCTAAATTTGGTTTCCATAAGGTTTATCGGTTGGTTAGCCATAGTTAGTGCAAATACGGAGGAAACAAATCAGGGGGAGAAGGAAAGTGGAAAAGACTTTAGAAAATCTGTAAAAGTGATTTAAAATTAAAATAAGGAAAAATAAGAAAATAAAATTAAAAGCAATAATAGTAATGTTGAAATAAAACTATAAAATGACAAAACAAATAAATGAATAATAAAATGATAAATGACAAAATAATAGAATGATAAAAATGATTTAAATAATTAAATGATTAAATGGGTTGCCTCCCACTAAGCGCTGTTTTTATCGTCTAAAGCCTGGCGTAATGCTTAGGTTAGATTAATCAGGGAAATTAGTGGACAACTCTAAAAGCCTTAGACTATTCGCATAATCTCTATTTTCAACTTTATGATAATGTTTTAAACGTTGTCCGTTTACTATGAATGGTTCACTATTCCTACCTTTAATTTCTATCGCTCCACTTGGGAATACTTTAGTTATTTCAAAGGGTCCTGACCATCTAGATTTTAGTTTTCCAGGAAAGAGTCTAAGTCTTGAATTAAAGAGGAGTACAACGTCTCCCACACTAAATTCTTTCCTAGATAGGCGTTTATCATGCCATCGCTTAGTTCTTTCTTTATATATCTTAGCATTCTCATAAGCATCTTGCCTTAATTCTTCTAATTCGTTAATGTCTAGGATTCGCTTTTCTCCTACAGCATTATAGTTTATATTGAGAGTTTTGATCGCCCAATAAGCTTTGTGTTCTAGTTCTACTGGGAGGTAACAAGATTTTCCATAAACTAATTTGAAAGGTGTAGTTCCTATGGGTGTCTTGTAAGCGGTCCTATAAGCCCATAAAGCTTCATTAAGTTTAGATGACCAATCTTTCTGAGATATGGCGACAGTCTTTTCTAAGATTTGTTTGATTTCTCTGTTTGAGACTTCGACTTGTCCACTTGTTTGTGGATGATATGGTGTTGCCACACGGTGTCTTACTCCATACTTAGATAGTAATTTGTCAAAGATTTTTGAAATGAAGTGCGAGCCACTGTCACTTATGACGAGTCTAGGCACACCAAATCTGGGAAAGATTATATTTTTGAAAAGCTTTATTACTACTCGTGTGTCATTTGTAGGAGAAGTTATAGCTTCAATCCACTTTGAAACATAATCAACAGCTACGAGTATGTAATTATTACCGAAAGATGATGGGAATGGTCCCATGAAATCTATTCCCCAGACGTCAAAGATTTCTACTTCTAATATTCCTTTTTGAGGCATTTCATCTCTTCTTGAAATATTACCGGTGCGTTGACACCGATCGCAATTTATAACAGCGATGTGAACATCTTTCCATAGATTAGGCCAGAATAGGCCGGCTTGCAAGATTTTTGCACATGTCTTGGAAGTGCTTGCATGTCTACCATAAGGAGATGAATGGCAATGAGCAATGACATCTTCTATTTCTTCTTCGGGAATACATCGACGAAAGATTCCATCGGGTCCTCTTTTGAACAATAATGGTTCATCCCAATAGTAATGTTTGAGATTGTGAAAGAATTTCTTTTTCTGCTGATAGGTTAAATCAGGTGGAAGAGCTCCTGCAGCTAGGTAGTTAACAATGTCAGCGTACCATGGCAGTCCTACAGTCGTTTGGATTGTTTCCACGGGTTCTGGTTCATCTATGTCTAACTGAACTGGGTCGCTTCCTATTTGTGCTATCAGTTGTTCATACGGAAAATCATCGTTAATCGGAACTTGTTCGGGTTTAATACCTTCTATTCTAGATAAATGGTCCGCTACGACGTTTTCAGTACCCTTCTTATCTTTTATTTCGAGATCAAACTCTTGTAAGAGTAAAATCCATCTCAAGAGTCTTGGTTTAGCATCTTTCTTAGTTAATAGATATCGGATAGCAGCATGGTCTGTGTAAACTATTATTTTCGCTCCTACTAGGTAAGAACGGAATTTGTCTAGTGCAAAGACAACTGCTAACAATTCTTTTTCAGTAGTGGCGTAGTTCATCTGAGCAGAATCTAAGGTTCTACTGGCATAGTAAATCGCATGAAGTTTCTTTTCCTTCCTCTGGCCTAGAACTACGCCTACAGCATAGTCACTCGCATCGCACATGATTTCGAAAGGTAATCTCCAATCAGGGGGTTGCATGATTGGTGCGGTGACGAGGGCTGTTTTTAGAGTTTCGAATGCTTTAAGACAATCTTCATTGAATATGAACTCAGCGTCTTTCATTAATAAACCAGTAAGAGGTTTAGTGATTTTCGAGAAATCTTTGATGAATCGTCGGTAGAAACCGGCGTGTCCTAAAAAGCTTCGTATTTCTCGAACGGTTTTAGGGGGTTGAAGATCTTTTATGACTTCTATCTTAGCTTTATCAACTTCAATTCCCTTGTCGGATATAACGTGTCCTAATACGATTCCTTCTCTGACCATAAAATGACATTTCTCCCAGTTAAGCACGAGGTTTACTTTTACACATCTTTCTAACACCATTTCTAAATTTGATAGGCATCCTTCAAAACTTTGCCCGCATACAGAGAAATCGTCCATGAATACTTCCATGATGTTGTCTATAAAATCTGCGAAGATTGACATCATACATCTTTGAAAGGTTGCAGGAGCGTTGCATAATCCAAAGGGCATTCGTCTGTAAGCGAACGTTCCATAGGGGCATGTGAATGTAGTCTTCTCTTGATCATCTGGGTGGATAGGGATTTGGAAAAATTCTGAGTAACCATCAAGATAACAGAAATAAGAATGCTTGGCTAATCGTTCTAACATTTGATCTATAAAAGGTAGTGGGAAATGATCTTTTCGAGTGGCTTTGTTTAGTTTACGATAATCGATGCACACTCTATGTCTCGTCACTACTCTTTGTGATATCGTTTCGCCTTTAGCGTTTTTCACAACAGTGATACCTCCTTTCTTTGGTACTACATGTACTGGACTAACCCATTTACTATCAGAGATTGGATATATTATTCCGGCATCTAGTAGTTTCTTAACTTCTTCTTTTACTACAGTGCTAAGGATTGGGTTAATTCTTCTTTGAGATTCTCTGGAGGTTTTGCAATCTTCTTCTAGCAGAATACGATGCATACAGATTGAAGGGCATATTCCTTTGAGATCAGATATGTTATATCCTAATGCAGTTGGATATTTCTTTAAGACATCTAAAAGTTTCTTTGTTTCGATTGTTCCTAAACTGGAATTTATTATAACTGGTCTTTTACATTCAATGTCTAAGAATTCGTATCTTAGGTTATTAGGTAAAGTTTTTAATCCTAATGTAGGTTTATCCTTACTTGGCATGGGATCCGGTGTAAGTGCTAAACTTTCGCTTAGACTATCATCCTGATATGGTGCACGCCAATTATCATCTTCGAAAATCAGAGGGATTTGAATTTTCATAATTTCAGAATAAGTAGTTTCTTTCATTTCCATTTCTCTTACACATTCGTCAATTACGTCTAATAGATAGCATGTATCCTCTATAGCTGGTGATTGTAAGAATTGTGTTAAAATAAATTCAACTTTCTCTTCACCTACTTCAAAGGTTAGCTTTCCTCTCTTTACGTCTATTATAGCTCCGGCAGTAGCTAAGAATGGTCTTCCTAGTATGATAGGTGTAGTGGAGTCTTCAGAGATGTCCATGATTATGAAATCGGTAGGGGTGTAGAATTGTCCTATACGCACTGGGACGTTTTCTAGTATGCCTACAGGATATTTAACATAGCGATCGGCTAGTTGAACAGACATTTTAGTTGGCCTTAGGTCTCCCATGTCTAGCCTTTTGCAAATTGTTAAGGGCATAACACTGTTACTGGCACCTAAATCGCATAGAGCTTTGTCAATGACGAATTTTCCTATTACACAGGGTATAGAGAAACTTCCTGGATCTTTTAGCTTAGGAGGCATATTATTCTGAATTATGGCGCTACACTCAGTAGTAAGTGTAACTGTTCCGTTATCCTCTATCTTTTTCTTATTAGATAAGATTTATTTTAAAAACTTAGCATACAAGGGCATTTGAGTGATAGCTTCTGTAAACGGAATAGTAATATTCAACTGTTTCAGAAGTTCGACAAATTTCTTAAACTGGCCCATCGTCTTGGAATTGGTTAATCTCTGAGGGTACGGAATTGGTGGTTTATAGGGTGGTGGAGGCACATAAGGCTTTTCTTTCTCCACTGCCTCTTGATTATCATCTTCCTTTTCTTATGGATCATTCACCATTTCAGTCGATTTATCCGGTTTTTGGTACATGGCTGGATTGTCAAGTCTTGGATCGGTAGGTCCGTCAAGTTCCTTGCCACTTCTTAATATCACAGCATTGGCCTGTCCTTTCGGATTAGGTTGAGGTTGTCCAGGAAATACTCTAGCTGGTGTAGCGGTAGGTGCTTGTTGTTGAGCTACTTGTGATATCTGAGTTTCAAGCATTTTGTTATGTGTAGCTAATGCATCTACTTTGCTTACTAATTGCTTAATCTGCTCACTAGTGTGTATGTTTTGGTTTAAGAAGTCCTTGTTTGTCTGAGATTGGTTAGCTATAAAGTTCTCCATCATCAATTCAAGGTTCAATTTTCTAGGGACATTAGGAGAAGTCTTTTGATATCCTGGTGGTGTAGCTGGTGCTTGACCTGGTGCGTATAAAGCATTGTTATTCTTATAGGAGAAGTTCGAATGATTCTTCCAACCTGGGTTGTATGTGTTTGAGTATGGGTTTCCTTGAGCATAATTCACTTGATCTGTGGGAATTCCTGTTAATAGTTGACAATCAGGAACTTCATGTCCTGGAACTCCACATAACTCACAGTTAGGTGTTACTGCAGCCACGGTGGCTGTTGGTGTTATGGCCAAGTTGTCTATCTTTTGGTTTAGTTGGTCAAATTTTGCATTGACTTGGTCCATACTACTCACTTCGTACATACCTCCTTTTGTTGGTTTCTCAGTTGCGACTCTCTCGCTTCCCCATTGGTAATGGTTTTGAGCCATACTTTCGATAAGTGCATAGGCATCGTTATATTCTTTGTCCATTAGTGCACCGCCTGCGGCAGCGTCAATTGTCATTCTTGTATTGTACCGATTTAGTTTGTTTTAATTACATACCGCCCTAAGGTATTTAGCTACTCATTATTGTTGAACCAGACAGAGGCAGAGAAACATAAAACGAAATATGCATGGCAGAAAAATAAATATTCAACATAAATATAATTGCAAATTAATATAAACCTGGTTAACAATAAAAGTGGCAAACTCCTTCTTCCACAGGCCGGAAAGCTCGGAGTATTCGTCGGAATCGGAAATAAATTCTAAAAATTCTGAAGGCTTTGAAACAAATAAATTTATAACAATTTCCTGATGTTGGAAATTGTTATAGGGTTGGTTGGGATACAAGAAAAATAAAGCAATGAAAATAATGCTGGAAAAATATAAAGGGTGCAAAATAATTCGGCAGAGCTTCTGCAAGAAATTAATAAAATAAACTCTGTCCATTGTTCATACAAATTAAGCTATTTATAGAAAACTAAATGGGCTTGGTAGTTGGATTGTTGCTTGGGCTTCATAGGAGAATGAGAGAATCCAGGGACGTGTGGATACTGGGTCAGCTGGAAAATAGGCACTTCATATGCAGCGTAACGTTCATGACTAAGTCTTCAGTCAAATAACCTATTTTTCCCTTGTCACGGTCGTGACAAGGGCATCACGTTCGTGTTCCTTGTATTATAAGTGTCACGGTCGTGAGGGATATGTCACGGTCGTGAGTGCTCCTTTTGGGGTGTCACGGTCGTGACACCTAGGTGACGACCGTGAGTGTAACAAAATATGCAGGTTATGCAGAATTCCTCATTTCTTCCTCTTTTAACGGTTGTTTTTGCTCATTTCACTCGTGGCTCTTGATTTAGCTTTGTATATGATGTACCTGCAAAATGGCAAAGAAAACTCGAGGAATCGGGTGTTAAAACGACAATTATGCGATAAAACGGTATTGAAACATAGCAATATAATCGATACATTTTCTCGTTATCACCCCACAGGCTTCTTGAAATCGAATCCGCGATCATTGTGTTTCCCCATAGAGTCAACAGGGACTTATTACTTCCGCGTCAGGAATTCCTTTTACACTCACACCAGTTTAACATCCCCAGTGTCATGGGGCAACATGCCATGCAATTCAACATATGCATAACCAGTATAATTCAAGTTTGATACCTTGCAAAGCCCAGCCACAGACTAGCCAAAGTCCATCTTTGGGTGGCAAATTCTTAAAAGTCCAGCCACAGACTGGCCAAAAGTCCATCTTCGGGTGGCAAATTTCAAAAGTCTCCCACAGCGAGCAAAAGTCCAGCCACAGATTGGCCAAAGTCCATCTTCGGGTGGCAAATTTCAAAAGTCTCCCACAGCGAGCAAAAGCCCAGCCACAGACTGGCCAAAGTCCATCTTCGGGTGGCAAGTTTCAAAAGTCTCCTACAACGAGCAAAAGTCCAGCCACAGACTGGCCAAAGCCCATCTTCGGGTGGCAAATTTCAAAAGTCTCCCACAGCGAGCAAAAGCCCAGCCACAGACTGGCCAAAGTCCATCTTCGGATGACAAGTTTCAAAAGTCTCCCACAGCAAGAAAAAGCCCAGCCACAGACTGGCCAAAGTCCATCTTCGGGTGGCAAGTTTCAAAAGTCTCCCACAGCGAGCAAAAGTCCAGCCACAGACTGGCCAAAGTCCATCTTCGGGTGGCAAATTTCAAAAGTCTCCCACAGCGAGCAAAATTCCAGCCACAGACTGGCCAAAGTCCATCTTCGGGTGGCAAATTTCAAAAGTCTCCCACAGCGAGCAAAAGCCCAGCCACAGACTGGCCAAAGTCCATCTTCGGGTGGCAAGTTTCAAAAGTCTCCCACAGCGAGCAAAAGCCCAGACACAGACTGGCCAAAGTCCATCTTCGGGTGGCAAGTTTCAAAAGTCTCCTGCAGTGAGCAGAAGTCCACCCGCAGTGTGGCAAATTTCCAAAGTCCACCCGCAGTGTGGCAAATTTCCAAAGTCCACCCGCAGTGTGGCAAATTATCCAGGGTCCACCCGCAGTGTGGCAAGGTATTTGATGTCCGACCGCAGATTGGCAAAAGTCCATCCCCAGGATGGCAAAGTATTTTGAAGTTCAATCACAAATTGGTGAAAGTCCACCCGCAATGTGGCAAGTCGTTAGTCGTCTGACTCCACACGATAATACACCAGTAAGGCATTGTTGCAGCCTATCAAATTCCACCCGCGGCGTGTATTCCTCTGGCATCATTCAAAAGACATCCCATGTTTACTATCCTTCCCATCATAATTATACCCAAATCAGAGTTCGTTCGGTTGAGTTTATTTCCCTGTTCTTCTGCCGCAGAGTGCAAATTTTTTGGTTGTTTCTAGTATTCAATCCCTGCATACCTCAAATGTCTGAAAGCAACTGCTATCATTCATTCAGGTCTACAATGATTGAATAGGGGCAGCTGTAACACCCCAATATTTGCCCTCATATGTATTACCTTAACTGGCTCAGACTTGCATTCATCTTCATCAGCATCGAGTTTTTAAAGTAAGAGATTGAAGCATGGTTATTACGATATGAATTTTATTATTTAGAGGATTTGTGACTTGGCAGAACAGGGTTTCACAATGATCAAGGTATTTTCAATAGAACCGGATTCTCATGTTCTTCCTCGAGCAATAAAGTGAGAGATTAAAATTGTGAAGAATGGTCATCATGAATTTCTTCTTCTTCAAGCTACTATAGTTGCTCTTCTTAAAAGATGACCAAGGTTTTGAATCATAGTTCGGTTATCTGCATCTCTCATAAGATCGAGGTTTCATTATATGGTGTATGGAGTGAATTAGTGTTTCTTTCTTTCATTGACTTTCCTCCAGTATTAGGATTTTCGCCCATGGTGCTTCAAACGAGGATCATTAGATTATGACTTTCATATTAATCTATTTCCTTGTGGTTGAGCTTGTGGAAACTAATCGTTCGAGGTCTTACATAACAAAGGCATTTTGGTATTTGTGGCATGAAAGATTTCGTTGTGGATTCATAAGGAAATCAAGACATGGTGGTCCACCCATTTGTTTGCTGCGTGATGCAAGGTTATGAAGAGTTGGAAGTGTAGTTGAAGCTGCATGAGGAATTTAAGTTTAATATGGACCCAAAATTAGGATTTGAATTTAAGATGTTGAAAAGGGAATTAAGTTAGGTTGTAAATTCAAATTGGTTTCAAGAATAATAATAAAAAAAGGGAAAAGGGGAAGGTTCAAGTCGAATTCCAAATTCAAAGTTCAAAATTCTACATTGTTGTTATTGGAAAATTAAGATTGGCAGGAGTTTCTAAATTTCTATAAGTTGCTTCTATTAATTCTTGGATATGTTATGTCTTAGTTGAAAATTAAAATTCAATTTCACGAGTATACGTCCCGCGACTGCTTACAAGTTATCGGGTCGCATTCAAATAAAATTATAAAAGCATTGTCCTTGGTGGTCCTTTATTTATTAGGTGGAGATTATCATATTATTCACCGATTACATATTCAAATATAGTTCTCAGTAGAAGAATCACAACGGAACTGCATCACAACGGAACTGCAGTGTAAATTCAGAAGCAAAAGCGAAGCAGAAGTCCAGAAATTCATAATATTAAAAACTAGAAATTCATAAGGAAAAAGGGAGAATTTGGGAAACTCAACAAACTAATATAGCAGTTCATATACAAGGAAAACTCAAAATTTTCCACAAAGCGGAAAACAGTTACAAGACATTGAGAAAACAAACTCAACTCTCTTGCATCAGCTTCATTATCTACACTCTTCCATATTCACCTTCACTCTTTCCCTTACTTCACCTTCCGATTTTCCTCAACTTTGTGGAACCTTCAAACCTTCCTCAATCATCAACTACAATTACCATCCACATACTTCATCATCACCTGCAACAAGCTTATTCAAATCCTTCAACTGGAAAATATTCATAAGAACTGAAATCGGTCATAAGAACTGATATCATCACCTGCAACAAGATTACACAAAAGGTCAGAAGAAGAATCACAATAGAAACAAAAAAATATATCATAAGAACTTCCTAGAAGGAAAAGAAGCTAAAGAGGGAAAAATCACAAAAAAACAGAATTTCAGGAATCAATAACTGAAATTGGTTACAAAAGCTAACTAACTATAACTGAAACCTCGCCTGGAAAATACCAAAGGATCCTTCAATCTATCTTCTATAAAATCAGGAGTTTGCTGCAGGTTGAGCCCCCCTCAATTTTCGATTTTCTTCCTCAAATTCATCATTCTTTTTCATCCTTCTTCTTCAATCCCTCATTCTTTATCTCTCTCATTCACTCTATCTTCATCCCTCTGAAATTTCCAATCTCCAGAACTCATCAATCTTCATTGCCTTCTTCCAGTCTTCTGCATCTCGAATCTTCATCACTTTCTTCCAATCTCCCGAATCCCCAATCTTTCCCCAACTGCAACAATTTCATCACCATCCTCAAATTCTTTCTTCTGAAAATCCGTTCCTCACTCACACCACCACCAATCTTCATTCAGTTCAATAAACCTCTAACTACTGCAACCATCGCTTCAATCATCGTCAATCGCACCTGTAAAAGAAAAACAATATCGATTCAACCAATCGATTCATAAAATCTGAATATGTATCAAGAACCACAAAGTCACAAAGAATCTGAATTTGGATCAACCAACCTCCAATCTTTATATTTTCTGAATCGACAATAATCGATACTTCCTCTACAACCTCATTGATCTTCAATATTGCATCACCCTTTGATTTCCTCTTCGCGTCGATATTGTCACAAGCAGTTAGTCCTTCGACTAATCATCACCAATCTCATTGATTCATCAACGAGCTTGCAAGAAGAAATCAAGAACGCGACATTGTGAGCTGGAATCGAAAGAATCCATTAACAACAACGATTCGAGAAACTCATTATTTTACGATTCGAACAAGACGACGATATTGAACCAGAAGAAGACAAAGAGAATGAGAAATGTGAACGGAAGGATCGTGAAGCTCAAGAGGATACGTACCTGAGAAGCAATAGTCTTCGAACGCTGAATCCTCTTGTCGCAGGTAATCTTTGACCCTGAATCATGACGTTTTTCGCTTGCTTAGAGTCAGATAGGGCGTCCGAGAGTTGAGGTTGCGATTCATGGGGAGCTTTGATCTTGCTCGTTTGAGTGGTCCATTGAGATTTATAACGGCGGATTTAGGGAGAGGAATTAGGGTTCGTTTTGAGTTTGGATGAGGTTGAACCGAGGGCACGACGGTGGCCGCGTGTGATTTTCTCTGGTGACGGTGGTGTAATGGCGTCAGCGTTAGGAATTAGGGTTTGAGATGGAAGATGAATGTTTGAGGGAGAAGAGGGAGAAGAAGGGAGGTGTGACGGTGCAAGAGAAAGGGGAGCTAGGGTTTATTTGGGTTCTTCAGGTAGTATTCTTTTAGGGAGATTTGTTTATAACTATTAATTGGATCATAAGAATTATAATATTAATGAGATATTAAAATTAATAAATCTAGTTTAATGCACTAATTAAGATTCATGAAAATCCTCTCCACCGCCCTTTTGTTCTTTGAGGATAAGTTTTGTTTTTGGGGTCCAATCTAGAGGTGACACTTGTCACCGTCCGGTTGGACCACCCCTTTACAATCCCATGTGATGCATCCCATCTTAACAACCATACACCAGCGCTTCCTGATTATCCGTTGATATGACTTTGTTTTTTCTTTGATCGGGCGGTCCAGGTGCAGTCAATAATGGTTGACTGAGGGTCCACTATATTCCCTCAAGTGTCCTTGCGTTTGGGCCTCACATTCCTTACTATCCGCACCCCCGTCTTCAAGCCCATATATTTTTTTACTTGAAAATATTTCTTTTCATCACCCCCTTTTCTATTCTCTTAGTTTTTAAATTCTATTTTATATAGCTTTCATTTAAATTCACAAATAATATTAAAAAGCTCAATAAAATTCTATAAAAATTATAGTAGAATCTTAATTCAATTTATAAGTTTTTCCAATTTTTACTTTCTGAATTTTGTATTTTTCTCAATTTAATTTCGATTTTTCATTTAATTGATTTTATATTGAATTCTCACATGAACACATAATTTTGTACATTTTATTTCTCCCACTTCCTGTAACATTTTTGGCCCATTCTTTTTGCTATGATTAGAGGACAAATAATAGTACCTGGAAATATTTTTGGTAGAATTTGTAGGCCATTTTATCCATTGTTTTGGTAGTGTGATTTGTATAAAATTATGATTAAACCTTAGATAAGTTTAAGTGACCATTTGACATAGTTAGACTTTGAGTTTTTAGGATATTTTTTAACACAATATTATAATCAGAATAGAGACCCTAGGGAATTAATTTCATATTTTTCCATTACTTTTGATATTTTTGTCATCTTAATTCATTTCCATCATATTATTGCACATGCATTTTCATATCATTTACTAACAATTTTCTTTTTGTGCAATGTATGTTTCGAGGATTTGCTTACAACTTGGATTATGTTTATTATGCCTCGATTATATGTTTTCACTTTGTGATGTAATACTTGTATAGTTCCTATAATTAGGATAGAAAAGATAAAACGAATCGATAGAAAACCAAAATCTCAAAAATAAGATAAAGGAATACTCGATCCAACGTCGAGTAAATTTTCAAATAAATAAGTAAAGTTTCATGTGACTTTAGGATTCCTCGATTACCATCGTTCCAATCCATTACACCAAAAGCAAGCCTTGTATGTTGCACACCATAAGTCGTGCGTCTTAGCACCACGCAATCGACCCACCCGATCCATCGATTCACCCCATTTACGTTTCATACACATTTTTACCCACCATGACTTAGGAGGACCATATTGTTCGTTATTACTTCTTATACTCGCATTTCTAGTCTAATATTCTTGGGTAGATTTAATCTTTCAAACCTCACTAACCATAGGTCACCCACAAACTCAATTAACTTAGGGTAAAGTTTAGTTTCCCTTAGAATTTTTCCCTTTCTTAACTTGAGTCTCACTTCTCATCTTTAAGAAAAATCAAAACACTTAATAAAGGAAAATGTGTACAATGCGCCACGAGCCTTAAGCTATATGGGAAATGATTAGTGGAGGTCTCCTTCACTCTTCTAGGATGCTTTACAAACGTTCCATTGGGAGCGATCTTGGAAAGTATTCGCTCCTATATCATAGTCTTTAGTGTTGTACATACAGCAAACACAAACTCAAAACACTTCTTCTAAAAGACAATAAACCAAGACAACACGTCTTCCCTTCCCATCTCATACTCTTTCCCGACGAACATGACTTGTCTCGACAGTTCAAACAGCGATACGGTAAACACCCTCGAGTCAGAGCCGGTAACACCTGAGCTAGGGCTATGGCAACGTCATCCTAAAAATTATAAACAAGTTCCTGCCTTAGTTAGACGAACTACGGCGACTCTGATCCTCATTTATCCCGATGAGGTATGTAGGCAGTGGGGTAGGGCCCATTCGAGCACAATCTTTATTTTCCCTACGTTTTTCCCCTTTTCTTTCCATCTTTCAATTCCATTTCTTTTCTCATTTC
Source organism: Lathyrus aphaca (assembly GCA_963966055.1). Taxonomy (NCBI): domain Eukaryota; kingdom Viridiplantae; phylum Streptophyta; class Magnoliopsida; order Fabales; family Fabaceae; genus Lathyrus; species Lathyrus aphaca. The sequence goes on along the minus strand of OZ014519.1, from coordinate 404,457,167 downwards.
ATTTCCATTCCAGAAATCCATTCCTTTATTCAAACAGCATATTACTTTTCACCCTTTGAAACAGATTAACAAGTGTGGATCCCGTAGGGTATGGCGGACGGATTGGGGTGCTAATACCTTCCCAATTCGTAACCGACTTCCGGACCCAGATCTTTGGTTCACAAGGCCTCGTCTTTTTCCTTCTTCCTTAGGTTTGTGCAACATTACCTTTCCCATTCCTTCGGGATAAAAATGCCTGGCTGGCGACTCTAACTTTTCCGCGCCACTTTCGCGTTTGTACTAGGATGAAAATCTCGGGAGCGACAAGTAGTATTTGGTTTTTTCCGTATGGGGCTTGGGTGCATAAGGTTTGGGGAACCTCACCCTGCCCTGTTTAAACTCGGAATTGATGCATTTGGAGAGATTGCGTTCGTGGGGAGTAGTCAACAACGTGTATTCGTTGAAAAATCTCGCGGGTCCTCTTCCTTCACGGACTTCACGGGGTTTCTCCTCCTTTCGCTTATCCCCGTTGTGACGGGGAGCATTGGGGTCCTCGCTTCTTGAGTTACTAGCATCATCAGTATTGCGGTTTCTTAGGGCATTGTGAGCAACATGTTTCTCCTCATATATGATATAAGCTTGGGCTTTGTGAAGGAGCTCGTCTAGATTGCGGGGAGGTTCTATTCCTACTGCTCTGCTGAGTTCGCTTCCAAGGAAGAGCCCTCTCCCGAGGACATATTTTTTCATGTAGTTTTTTGTGTCTACTTCGACGGCTTCCTGGTTGATTCGCTCGATGTACGAGCGCAATGTTTCGTTTTTCTCTATACAATGGATTCCAGGGTTCCTTCCATCTTAGGATGATGTCGGGAGGCTGTGAAGTGTCTCGTGAACACAGACTTCATGACCCTCCAGGATATGATTGATTCTAGGGCTAGGCTTTTGTACCAAGACATGACCCTTTTTCTGAGAGTTGTCAAGAACAACCTGCATTTGAGATGCTCGATGATGTCGTTGCAGTAGTCGAGCATAACATTGATGTTGTCGACATGATCATCTGGGTCAGTCGTCCCGTCATAGACGGCCAGATGTGGGGATTTCTCCATGCCCTTTGGGAGCGGTGGTTCCATAATAGCTCGGGAGAGCGGGCAATGGGGATCTTCCTCGTCGCTTCTCAACGGGGAATAGTCGTCGTTTCCAGGACTCTGCTCACGTCAGGGTGAAGACCTCGATCGGTCAGTCTCGTGGCACATCCTGGATCTATTCTTCTTTGGTTCGGGGGATCATCGACCTCGCCGGGGAGGAGAACGTCCCCTCTTCTTCGCAGCTTCTAGCTGGAGTTTCTCCTGCAGTGCCCCGCGTCCCTGTCGGGGACGATCTACTTGTCAGCCAGTTTCTAGAGCTATGATCCTCTCCTGCTGCTGGTAGAGCATGAGTTTGGCCTGGTTGAGGGTGTTCACCATAGATATCATGGTGACGTCTCCCTCGACTGGCACTGGGATAGGCTGAAAGTTGATAATTGGTTGAGGTTGAGATTGTGGAATCTCATTATCTTTAGGTTCAGGCAACGGGGTGGCAGGTTTCCCATCTCTGGGATCAGATTCATTGTTGAAGTTCTGATTGTCCTCCGTCACGTAGTCGACAAGGGGAATGTCGTGGTTGTCACCGTGTTCTTCGGCCATACTGGAAGGATGGAAGACAGATTGGAGCTTTGATCTTCTGTTCTAGAAGAAGGGGATAGCTAGTTTCCCACAAACGGTGTAACGCCCCGATTCGATATTTCCCAATTTTGTTGAGTCTTTTATTTTATTTGTGTGATAGTTATTTTATTTGTGAAATCGACATGATAATATGATATGTTAATGCGTTGATGTGGTGTGTTGATATGATATGTGATTTTACCGTTTTATGAATTTTCGGGTAAAATTAGATAAGAGGATATTTTATACATTTGCTAATTAGTGATAAATTAGAATTAAGATAGAATTATATTTTTGTGAGAAAATGATATTTAGTGAAAAAGAGAAGAAAATGAATTAAGTATAAAAATAGTTAGTAAGAGAGAAAGAATAGAAAAATAGAAAGAAAAGAATATAAGTTGTGAGAAAGAGAATATAAAGGAAATAGAAGAGAAAGAAAAAGAGAGAAGAGGAAAGAAGAGAAAAGTGGGAAAAGCTTGGATTCTTCAAGATTGCTCCTAGGAATCGAAATAATCGGGTAAGGGTGATAAACATTGTTATATTGATCTTGTATATGATTATGTATGTATGTGAATGATTGGGTTTTGATTTTGATAAAGTTTAGAGAAGATGAATAGTTAGGGTTTTGATAAATTGTGAGAGAATGGTAGATTAATTGGTTAGAAGTTGTTATAATCGAAGAATGAGGTTAGATATATGTTATAGATCATGTTTATTGGAGTTTTGGTTGAATTTTGGAGTGAATGAGTTGGTTTTACGCAACTGAGAAATTCTGGAATTCGCTGTTGTCGCTCAGCGAGAGTTCCAGGGATTTCCTCGCTCAGCGAGCGAGTAAGCGCTCAGCGAGCCTGTAGGTTTTTGAGAGGTTTTGTGTTTTAATTCGTAACTTTGGTTTCGGTTATCCGTTTTAGCCGTTCTTTATATTGATTCGAAGCTAGAACTGTGTAGAAACTAATGATGCTAAGAAATGTAACTTTTACCCGACTTTCACCCGACTTTTCCGATAAAACGTAAATGAGTTAATTATGGAAATGTGGCTTTGATGTGATGTTGTGGCTGTTTGAAAAATGAATACATTGCTTAAATTGAATGCAAATGTATGCTAATTGAATGAGTTGAGTGCATAATTATGTTGTGAATAATGTATGCATTTTCAAGAATGGTATGTGTCATTTTGCATGTGAAGCATAATGTATGCATTCTTGTGTTGTGGGATTCTTTGTGAATCCGTTGTAGCATCGTGTGCTCATGTGGAGTGTGAGTGATGACTACAACATGATCGTGTGCCCATGTGGGGGTGAGCGATCGAATTGTGTGCCCGTGTGGGGTGTGAGCAATCCATAAACATTGTGTGCCCGTGTGGGGTGTGAGCAATGAGTGATTTATTCACATTGATTGTTTTCTCGTATGGGGTGTGAGCAATCGGATTGTGTGTCCGTGTGGGGTGTGAGCAATCCATAAACATTGTGTGCCCATGTGGGGTGTGAGCAATGGGTGAACATCGTATGCCCGACGGGGAGTTACTTTAGGTAACGGGCGATGGTTCCAATTAGTTCCTGAGTGAACTTGATGATGATTGAGTCGGTACCGCATTTGCATCTGCATAGAGTCGTGTGTCGGTCTCTATGATTTGCATTTATCATCTAAATTGTGAAATGAAGGAATAAACATGAATATATATATATATATATATATATATATATATATGTGTGTGTGTGTGTGTGTGTGTGTGTGTGTGTGTGTGTGTGTACATTGTGGTGTATATGTGTGAATCATGCATAATGGATGTGCTAGTGTGAATATATATATATATATATATATATATATATATATATATATATATATATATATATATATATATATATATATATATATATATATATATATATATATATATATATATACATTGTGATGTATATAGGTGATGAGAAGTGATTGTGGTGAGAATATTTTTTATGTGTATTTTATATATTGAGATATATAATTATATGCAATGTTATTATGATAATGTTTCTCACCCTTCTGCTGTTTTATGATGCTCTATGAGGCATTGTAGAGTAGGTTGCTGGAGGTCTTTTGTGAAGTGTGTTTTCATTTCTTTTGGTCGGTCGGCTCTGATATGTAGCACCGGGTAGCTAGGGTCGGCTTGATGCCTTTTGTGATACACTTTGTATATGTATTTTGGTGTGAATGTTTTATGTAAACATGAAATATTTGGTGGATCAAACTTGTGGATATATTTATGATAAGTATATAAGTTTGAGATTATTATATTTGTTTTCCGTTGTTATTTGAATATTATTGAATACGGGTGTAAGGATGAAATCCTTTTGTTGTAAGTTACCCCGTTTGTTGCATATCTTTAATGAGCAGGTGTTGTATGTTTTAATTTCAAGTATAATGTGGCATGCTCCTTTTATACCATGTTTCAAATATACTTTGATGAAATTTTTATTATGTGCCTAAATGATTTAGTTGATTATTTGGGGGTATAGAAAAGGGGTGTTACAAACGGCGCCACTGATCTCACCTTACCAGAAGGGCTATAGAGGTCGAACGCGAACAAAGTGATCGGGAGAAAGGAGGGGGTGTACCCGCAATACACTCTGAAGCTTAAGTGAGATTGAGTACAAAGTAATGGTAAGAGAGTGAGTTAATCAGAATACTTGACTCTTTAGTAAAAAAGGGTATTTATAGTGAGCCCCGTGTTGGGCCAAGGTCCTTCCTTGGGTTGGATTAGCTAGGCCCAAGGAAGAACTGTCAAGGTACACGTAGGAGCGTGTAAGACCTAGCACGTGGTCTTATCCGTGGTCCAACTGCCCCTATCTTTCAGGAGATAAAAGGGGGACAGTTGGGTGACATGGCGTACGAGGGGAAGACATGGTCTCCCAAGCGCCTATATGATAAGTCAAGGTGGTTGTCCGACCTCCTCGTGAGATCTAGTTTTGTCTGACTATTATGTGCGTCTGCCAGACGTAATTGGGCCTTGGTCTTGAGGGGTTTTGGGTCTGCGTCCCAATTATGTCTTGGAGGCCCAGTCCAGAACAGAAATGTTAGCTCATCAAGCAATTTGCATGAAGAAAGTACTCATATGTCAAATGATTCTCTAGAGACTTTTTCACGAGAAGTTCAAACAGAGATTGGCGAAGATTTAGTTGATTAACCCAAATGATCACTGCTTATTATAGTTGGTTAGAACTAATGTTTGAATAATTTTGATTTTTTTGCGCTATTCAACTTTATACTTTTATGACATTTTGATAACTTTCATGTCCAATTTTGAATTTTTGATGATTCATTAGGATCAGATGATATTAGAGATTGTAGGTTATGTTTCTCAATTGTTCTTTTGTGTTATAGGCATGTTCTTTAAAGATTCACTTATCTAATGCCTTTTAATATGTAAAAACTTTAATTCTAATATGAAAAGATTACTTTACTATTTTTTTTTACCTGTGCTCATTAGTGCACTTCTCAACCTTTGAGATTTTTAAAGAATGAATGATCAAATTGGTCACTATTATTTTCAATCACCGAATTTAGACTTTAACTCTAAAGATAAAATATTTATCATACTAAACTAGGTTCTTGGATCCATCATTGGTTTTTTTTGTCTAAATATGTATCATGTGTTCGGTTTACAGGTAGCTCTCCTTCTTATAAGGCATGGGCCATGGAGTAGATGTGGAGGACAAAAAGGGGTACACAGTGCTTGGCCGATAATTTTAGAGAAATATTAATTGATGCTGCCAAGACCATGCTTGAGTGATCCAAACACAAGATAATGAGAAAATTGTATGTAATGCTATGCCTATGAGTGTAAGACACTATTGCTGACATGTAATGCTGTAAATGCTATAAATTATGCAAAATTGTAACATGGAGGCTACTTCTATTTTTATATTCATCATTGCACTCTCTATTTAAGTAGATAGATGACATAGTGAAATTAAGTACATTTCCATTAGGATTTGATGACGTAGAACATGGAGTCACTTCTTCCTGGAAACAGGACGAGTTATACCAATGCTTTACGTCTGAGAAATATATCATCTGTATATTAAAAATCAATTGCATGAATCGTCGATTTTGTCATTTGCATTTTAAAAAATTATACTACTAAAAGGTTATTTTCGTAAACAACTAAATGCAACCATTAAAATTTTCTTAATCATCTATTTGCTTGACACATGTCAAACATCCATTACCTCAAAATAAATAAACAAAGAATTTCCCACCAATCTACAAACACATATATATACTCTCTCAATTTCAAATTTTTAGATTTGAAATTCAAATTTGATTTTTCTCTTTCTTAAGTTTTATTTCTTATTTTCATTTTTCACAAAAATCTCTATTTTCTCTCTCTTTCTAATATCTCTATTTTTATTTTTCTATCTCTTATATTTTTAGTGGAGTAGAGAATTTGTCACACTTTAATATGGTTCAGACATAAAATTAATTTTCTATCTCACAAATATTATTAAAAAATATCTATTTTATTTTAATTAATTATTTTATTATTTGCGATAAAAAATATATTTTTAAATGTCAAATTTTCAATTTTTTTACCGGTCACTATCAGCAACATACCTATTTTTTTTAATTAACAATTTTTTTATTCGAAAGATAAAAATGTTATTTTCAAATGTCAAAAAAAAAATTACGGGCCACTATCACAAACATATTTTTTTTTATTTTAATAAAATAATACTATATATTTATCTCTCGGGTCACTATCAACACAATATCTATTTTATTTTAGTTCATCATTATCTTAATTTAAGAGAAAAATTCTTATTTTTAATTATCATTTTTTTCTCCTGTTTTTTTTAATAATTATTTAATAGAATTAAAATTGTATTATTATTGTTCATTTAATAATTAAGTAAATCATTTTAAATTTTGAATTTATACACATCAAATAATATTTTTATTTCATAGATCATTATCGCATCAATTTTTGTTTTGTTTTTCTTTATGTCATGAGTTTTTTTTTTCATTTTGCATATTATTTAATACAATTGAAATTGTATAATTATTTTTTATTTTACAATTAAATAACTAATTTCAATTTTACATTGTATATAAATACGTTTTATATTGTATCAAATAAATTTTTTATTTCATGGATCACTATAAATACAATATATATTTTATTTTGATCAATAATTATCTTAATTTAAAAGATAAAATCTTTATTTTTAATTTTTTTTTTCATCTCACGAGTCTTGTTTTTCTTTATATTTTAATTTAATTTATTTTATATAATCATTGTTCATTCTAAAATTAATAGTTAATTTTAAATTTAAATACATATATAAATATATTTTATATTGCATCAAATATATATATATATATATATATATATATATATATATATATATATATATATATATATATATATATATATATATATATATATATATATATATATATATATATATATATATATATATATATATATATATATATATATATATATATATATATATATATATATATATATATATATATGCGGGAGCACGAATATCTTACTAGTTTCTACATAAAATCTATAATTTTAAATATGTATTTAAATAGTAAATTTGCTGCTTGCTATATATTTACTTTTTTTATGTTATTGCTTATTATTTATTCGAAATATATTCAAATTATTTAATTTTATTTGATAAAAAGTTCAACATGGAGATTCATATAAAAACTCATTATTTTTTAACTTAAACGTAATGAGTAAAATAATATTCTCAATTATAAATATTACTTATTTTTTATATATGTCTTTTAATATGTATTTATTTAATGATCTTTAAACTATATAAATGTTATATGAAGGGAGATATTACCATCCATAATAAAATTAGAAAAAATATTTTAATGTGGTTTGGTTTAATGTTGATAAGTTGATAGAAATGAAAATATGAAAGAGAGTTAAGCATATGAGTTTGGCTTATGGACAAAATCATAAATCCAAAACCATTATTTAGTTAAGTGCGAGAGTACAATATGATTTTTGTAATGTGAAAAAAGAATTTTGAAAAAGTGAATTTTTTATTGTTGGAATATTTTACGGATTTAATATTATTTTAGTATTTTAATAATTATTTGTATATTTAATTAGGGGTATAAATATATTGTTGATTCAAATATTTTTATATGGTAAAAAATACTTTGTTGATTAATTAATTTATATATACGTGAAAAATATTATTGTTATAAACGGGAATAACTTTAATTGTTCCGAATATTGAATAATATTAATATACATAAAATTTGGTGTAATATAATTTATGTATTTATTTACATACAAAAATACATTGTTGATTCAAATATTTTTATATGAGAAAAGTACATTATATATATATATATATATATATATATATATATATATATATATATATATATATATATATATATATATATATATATATATATATATATATATATAACTACATATATATTTTTTATTATAATAATTAACTACATATATATTTAAAAATGACAAGTTTTTTTCTTCTTTTTTTATTTCATGCTTCAATAATTTCTTTTATTAATACAATGCGCGTTTAAAATGAGTATTCGCGCAAATGCACGAGTCTCCCACTAGTGTGTATATATATAATATTTATTGGGATTAATGAGCACAAGTACAAATATGAGCTAGCACAAGTACAAGTATGAACTATTATGAATGAAAGTGAATTTAAAATGAATTATTTTAGTCTCACATGGAAGGGAACACACATATTAATGTTTGAAAAATTAATGGTTTAATTGCAGTTTTAGTCTTCCTATTATCTTTTTTTCTCGGTTTTGGTCTCCCCATTTTTAAATCCAAACTTTTAGTCCCTTTAGTTTGATTTTATGAGGTTTTTAGTCCTCTATTTAATCTGAGGGTAAATTTTGATGACATGGCATTCAAATTGGTCACGTGTCAATGTCAACTCAATAATTATATATTAAAATATTATAATTATTTTAAATTATTTTCTTAATTGTTTTTAATTTAATATTCTAATGGAATATACCGTATTCCTTCTTCTTAGTTCTCTCTCCATTCCTTTTTCTATTTTTCCATAAAAAAATCCTCCACCTACACAGATCCAATTGCATACAAACAACAAAGAATCCATGAAATCAAAACAACATCGAATGAAATCAAAAAGAGTGTAGGTACTGAAAATTAGGATTCACAGTGACAAGGCGACATGATGTGGTATTGAAAGCGGTCAGATATGAGAGAAATATCGGTGGCGTCAGCAGGAGTTTCCAGCGACGATGGTGGAGCTTTTTGGTGAGACACATCGTCGACCGGAGGAAACTACAATAAGGTTCAATTTTGTTTTCGCTTCTGGGTTTTTGTTTTCCGGTACAGTTTATAGATTCGGTTTCGATTGATTATGCTTCTGGATTTTATTCGCAAAACAATTTTGAATTGACTTCAATTTTTTTATTATTCTTGGCTAAGTTTTATTAGTTTGATTTTCTACAGGTGCAGGTGCATGATTTTTGAAACAAAGATCGAAGGAGTATTATGAAATTTGGTTCAAATTTGATTTTGGTTCTAAGATTCCAATTACAGTTTGAATGGGGGAAAATAATTAAACAAACGTCTCAAAACCATAAGAATATTCGATTCCAATTTCATTAGAATACGTTAGAATAATTAAATATTTCCCATTGGAATATTTAAATAATAAAAATATAAAAGGAAAATATTATAAAGCAATTACAATATTTTAATATATAATTATCGAATTGATATTGACATGTGACCAATCTGAGCGTCATGTCATCAAAATTTATCTTAAGATTGAATGGGGGACTAAAATCCTCATGAAATCAAACTAAAGGGACTAAAAATCAGGATTTGAAAATGGGGGGACCAGGACCGAGAAAAAGAGATAATAGGGGGATTAAAATTGCAATTAAGCCAAAATTAATTTAAATTGAATGGATCGATGTTAGAATCGTGAACGAAATCACTTTTTTATAAATATTTCAAGTACTTTCAAATGTCTTAGAGTTGAAACGCAAGAATACCCTAAATAATTTAGTATATATTCGAGTTTCCACAAGACAAATGAAAACTCGAATGTAGGAAAAAGTATCTGGAATTTTAGTAAAGAAGATGTATGTTTTTTTATTTATATTTTTCTGGATCCAGAATGAAATATTTATAAGTCATATTAGTGTTGTCTCACAAGGTTGCGACTCTTGGTGAAACAACTTCCTTTTCCAAGAGTTACAGGCTTTTGTCAAAAGTTACTTTTACCCAAAGTTACATTGTTTTTCCTACAACAACATTCTTCAAGAGTGCATATTTTCATTAGCAACATTTCATGAAGTGTTTCCTATTTTCGAGAGTTTCGCCTACAACAACATTCTTCAAGAGTGCATACTTTCACGAAGTAATGCATATATATTCTAGAGAATTTCTTATTGCACCCTAGATGTTTCTAATGTATCATGTGAATTTCCACATATGCCCCTCTAGTTCTAGAGATATATCTTCGGACGCACTTTTTGCATACTCAACCAATATCATTATGAGTTAAGCCTCATACATTGGGTTGGTTTTATTCCAGAGATATATCTCTAGAAAATTTTAAGGAAAACATTTTAATTGTTCAGTTCAGTTGATATTCCGAAGATATATGTTTAGAACATTTTAAGGAAAATATTTTAATTGTTCAGTTTATTAGATATTTTGGAGATGCATCTCCAGAATTATGGGCGGCATTTTAAAATTTCTTATCACCTTTGCATGAGATATTTTCGCAGATGCATCTACAAAAATATTTGATATAATAATCACCTGCATGATCACTCCTCCATTATTGTCATACTTCATTCTCAACCAAACCCTTCACCCTAAAAATAACCTTCATTCTCAATCCATTTTTTCACTGTAAATCTCCATCATTTTGGTTTTACATATCACAGAGAGAAAAAAAGATACAATTCCAGGTAAAGATTGTTATTTTCCCTCTACATTTCTCACATTAATCATCCATTTTTTCTGAAAAAACTTACGCTTTGTCTAAAAATGTATCTTCAGAACGTATATGAACTTGTCTGAAGATGAATTTCTGAAATTTGTTTGTGTTAATTTTTGCAGTCATTTTTCAGCATTAGTTGAAGTAATGTTCTATTATTATTTTAATTATTTTCAATAGATATGGTGCACCCCGATGTTTTTCCAAAACAAGTAGTTTCTTCAAACATCCAAGGTGTGGATGTTTCTCTGAATGTTTAAGGGGTTGTTGTGAAGGTGAAAGATGTTGACAACGACTTTAAAAACAAGCAAGAGTTTGAATCTCATGATAAAATGCTTGAGTGGATTCATATGTATGCCTCTAAACTTGAATTTTGTGTGGTTATCAGAAGTTCCGATAATGGTTCAGATAGAAGACGTGCCTTTGTGACAATGATGTGCGAAAGAAGCGGAAAATATTGAACTTGTAAAGCCCTGATTTATTTAATTAATTTTCGTAAATAAATTATGGGAATGTCTATGTTGATTGATGATTTGATATGTTAGAGGGACCCTTGGTGTAGGGTGGTAGCCTTAGAGATTAAAACTTAAGGGTTAGGGGTGTGTGGGCTAAAATGTAGAGATATGGGGTGGTGGGAAAAATATAAGTTGTTACTACGATTTAATTAGAACTATTTAAATAAATAATAGTAACAGTAATAATTAAATCATTATTTTAATTATTATGGTTATGGTGACATAATTAAATAATTGAGTTAGAATTACTATAATATTTAATGGGAATAATATTTATTTTTATTTAGTTGGAATAATATTTTTATTAGAAATAATAATATAATAAGAAAAGAGGGGGAATAGGGAGGAGAACTGTCAGAACTTGAAATTGAGGAAAAAGGAAGAGAAAGATGAAAGAGAGAGCTAGGGTATAGGAGAAGAAGAACTTCCATTAGAGAAACTTGTTATTCCTCATCTAAGGTAATGGTAAGACTTTCTCTTGTATAAGAGATTGTATGATACCATGTGGGTGGGTGAATTGGTTTCGCTTGATTGAATCTTCTTCTCTATGTATGAACTATTTGATATATGTGATGATGTTATTATGATGTATGTTTGGATGAATTGGGGTATGAGTGAATGTTTGGGATGTTGTGTGTTGTTGGGAATCAGAGTGTGAAACCTGAGTATATGATTTTCCATGAAAATTGGGGTTTTGGGATATTTCAGAACCGACTTTCATAACTCAGGATAGTAGAAAAATTACTACCGTCATAATGGTAACCAGTTATAAGTTTTGGTGTAACCGGTTACACCTGAGACAGATTTGCAGAAAATTGGATTTTTCAAGGGTATAACCGATTACGTGTTTTGGTGTAACTGGTTACAGTGTCAAAAAGTAACGTGAAAATTGGCATTTTAGGTGGAGTAATCGATCACCGATTTTGGTGTAACCGGTTACACTGGGAGGAAAAATTATATACTCACTATTTCTAGATTAGTATAACCGGTTAATGGTTTTAGTGTAATTGGTTACCAATGTTGTGTCAAAACTTGATAAATTCATAACTTGAGTTTCAAGTGTCTGTTTGAGGTGTCGTTCAAAGCGTAGGGAAGCTGACACAATGTACTTTAATTTAACAATAGTTTCAGTACCTGAAAATGATTTAAATATTGTGTGATGGTGTTGCACGGACTTGGGGTACATTCGTTTTTAATTTAACACTCTATTTTTATTTTGATTATTATTTGTGAAACAACTATAAATTGATGTAATTGATTGTGTGTTTTAGTGTACATTTGTTGTAAATCATGTATCCATGGTAAGGGATAATAGCATTAAGAGTAAGACTTTAAGGTAGTAGGGGTGTGTGACCAAAAGTGTAGAGATTGGTGGTGTGTGACCAAAAGTGTAGAGATTGGTGGTGTGGTGAGCCAAACTAGTTAAATTATGTTAGTTAATATATATTATAATATTAGGAGAATATTAATTTAAATAAATATTAGGTGAAATTATTATTATTATTATTATTATTATTATTATTATTATTATTATTATTATTATTATTAAAATAAGGATTTATTAATAAAGTTGTTAGTGGAGGAAAATAAGGAAGAATATGTTTTATATGGATTTAGTGGGGAGTTTTAGCCAAAAGGAAGAAAAACATAATTTTATCGGTAAGAAAGAAATAAGGTTTTGGGAGAAGTTACGTAAAGTTGCAGAGAAGAGGAAAAGAGGTTCAATCGGATAGTTATAGAGCAACCTTCAATCCAAGGTAAAGGTGAGATTCTGACTCTATAGTTGGGTTAATGATAAATAGTATTTGGAATAGTTTGAGGTTTAAGAGGTTTTAGGGATTATCGATGAGTCCTTGATGAATTAGGTAGAAAGTGATGAAATTAAGGCGTATTTTTTATTTAGAATTATGTATGTGTTGCATAAATTGATGTGTTGTGGTTGTATATGATTTCATGATGAATTGATGGGGTTTTGGGCATGTATAGAATTGAACCCATATGGAAAATTTGAGGTTTTTGGAAAACTTGGAAAATTCATAACTTTCAAACCATCTATCCGTTTGACGCGCCGTAACTTTAATTTGGTAAAATAAAATTAGTAAGATTAATTATTTTTCCAGTGTTGAATTTAGGGAAACGTCTGATTAATCTTTGGGGTAATTCCGGGTTGGCTTATATGTTGATTACTTCGATATTGTGATGACTGTTCCGTGTATGTTTGATTGTGTTGTTGATATAAAAAAGTGGAAAATTGGTTGAAGTTATTGACTTGGTCGTAGAAAATTGATGTAGGTTGATTTGAGTCTAATAATATTCCTAATTACTGTGTACTGAGATGGTTGGGTTTCTAAGATTGAACCGTAGGGAGAATACAGAGAACTAAGAAGAAGAACAGGAAAATGCATTGGGGCGACTGTCCCATAGTGTGACGAGCGTCACCTGGCTGTGACAACCATCACCCAGCGTGACGAGGGTCATGATGGAGTGACGAGCGTCACTCTGGTCGATTTCATATTTTCTGCTTGACGTGGCCTGCTTGCATTTGGCTTTTGTCCTTGTCTGCGTGATAATACCTCTACCTTTATTTTCCAGAAATAGAATTGAGATAAGAATCACATTAATTTATTAGTAACAGTAGTAATACAAGTTAAGATAGCAGGTAGTCTTTTAGTAGCAGGTTTGGAAATTAGTTTAGTGATGGTGTAGCATGAATTTAACAGAGGCATAATCAGGACCTTGGCACAAAGTAGGAATAACAGAATTTTTAGCCGATAATTAATTAACCGATTTCGGTCGAAAAATGTCCGAATAATTACGCGGTTTGTTTCCAGTATAATTTAGTTTATTCGTTGCATTGTGCCCTTTTTTGAAAATTGTGAATTTGCAGGTGATATTGTATCTAGTTAGATTGCCTCTATTTATTGGAAATAATAAGTTGTAGGCCTATGGAAAATGTTGAATTGTTGTTGTATTGCTATGTGAGTATTATTGTTGTTATATTGACATTCATGATGTGTTGCATACATATCATATCAAGTTAGAGCTGATGCTCGGTAAGTTGGCCTGGATTTGGAAAATTAAGTTGAAGGCTTATGCCTTGTTGACACCTCAATTAATTGGTAGATTTTTAAGTTGGAAGTTCTGCTCCAATGGTACCACATGCATGTGCATTTTATAAGTCTCATTTCAGGTTGCATGAGAATGTTGTTGTGTTGTGACTTGTGTTGATTTATGTGGTTGCAATTTGTGAAGTGGTGATTTTATATACTCTGATCTAATATATTGTTTATCATACATTCAATTATATTGTTTGATATTTCACCCATTTTGTTTGAATGTTGCCTCTATGTGGGTAACACGCGGGTAATCCGGAGTGAAGGTTGTCTACCTTCATTAGTTCAAATCGGTGTCGTAGCTCTGATACGTAACACTCGAGGGGATTGAACGATTGTTACTTTATTGTTGATTTTATTTTCGTTGCTGAATTTTAAGTTGAACTCTCTAAATTACTTTGTTATTTTGAAGTTGTTTTCAATTGGACAAAGATGTTATGTCATTAAAGTTGAGATTATGATTCCGCTGCTCAATTATAAAAGTTGTTTTATTTTTAAAGATTAAATTACATTGTTATCATTTCACCTGAGTTTTCAGTGTTATGTATCTATGTTAAAATGTGATTAAATGTCGTTGCTATAAGTGAATGTAGCATCCTATTTGTATGTTGAAATTTTGTAACTCTGATTTTATTAATATTCGTCGAGTATAAATAGGGTGTTACATTAGTGGTATCAGAGTCTGGTCGGTCTGTCAGGCCATGTTGTCCAATGTCGTTTATTCCTTAGTACACAACATGTATGTGAAACACTATCGGTACTTGCTTATTAGTTTTCTAACTGTTTGTCTCCAGGAGTTGGTTTGAAACAAGTGGGGGAGAAGCTTGCTTCCTGGAAATGTTTATGGTATGTGAAGTTGGTTAAAGGTGATATTGATTGCAAGAGTGCAAATGTTGTTGGAACTGTGTTGTTGCGAACCAATGAGAGTATGGGCTCATGATTCTTATCGGTTAAGTTTGAGATGCTTTTGAAGGAGGACAAACCGATAATTACGACTTGCCTCTGGATTGTAGATCAGAGTTGGGAGAGAGTTAAAAAATGATGATTTTATCTGCTAAGCGAGTAAAGTAACTCTTAGAGAATGAAGCTTATATCAGTGCATGTGTGTGATAACTATTATATGAGACGTGCGTAGACTACTGACGGCGAATTAAAAAGATGAGTGAGAATAAGGATCTACTCCAAAGAAATTGAGAATTTGATGAATCAAGAGGTAGACATGTATGTCTTGAGTATAATTGGATTGAAGTCGGATGTATTTTAGAGTTGGGTGAAAAGCAAGGATAGTTGGAAGATCTTGGAAGCAAGAGAGAGAGAGGTAGAGCTCATGTTCATCAATTTCGATTTTCATTTTCATAATTATGGAACAACCTTCAATAAAAGGGGCATAATTTTTCACTCGTAACTCCGATTGAAGCGATTATGGACTTTTCGGAAAGCTTACGAAATTCCTTAAAGCTTGCATATAAATTTTGTCTTTGACATGTTTTTGAAGAGGGAGAAAACGCGTTTGAATATTTGGGCCTGATGTTGATTTTGGTGGAAGTATGTATACGGGATTTCTGGATCAGCCGCCATTGCACAGTCGATAACTTTTTATTTGTAACTCAGATTTAAGAGATTCTTGAAGTTTTGAAATCTAAATGAAATTACATTCATTTTAAAATATAATTTTGTGTTTGGGAGGTTTGTATTGAAAGAGATAATTGTGTTTGAAGTTGAACGATTCTTGCTAGAGATTAGTAAGATAAGATCAAGTGTAAAATGTTTGGAAATAAAAAGGAGGTAAGGGTATCAGAGGAGCATATAAAGAAGTGGCGTATTCCAATGGAGAATTATTATAGTGTATATGTCTTTGAGGAAGGTTAAATAGTAAAGTGGACTATGTGTTACTGATGACATGGTGTTGACATGTGTCGGAAATTCTTTTGGAGAGTTCTATCACCAACCAGATGATAAGATGGTACTATTGAGAGTGTAACTTGAATGAGAATCAAGTGTGAAACTATACGAATCATCGAGGTTATGAGATTAAAAAGAAATATGAAGGATTTGTTAGTGTTGTTAAAGCTCTTAACTTTGATAAATGTTTCGATTGAAGTGGAACGATTTAGATTGTGCTTGATGTAATAACGATTCTAGTATTAGAAGAATATTTAATAATTATGTTGTGCGACTAGTGTGTATAAGAGAATATGTATTGGATTTTGGGTGTTTTTGTATCATTGACGAGGTTGGAAATAAGCAAATTAAAAAAACGTTTGTAAGCCTTAGAGAGATGGTGGAGCATTATGCTTAGGTAACTTTGAGCACAAGGTAAATGACGTTATTGTAGTTGAGAAATGATGATTTATGCTATCGTTATGGTTGTCGACTGTCTATTGATAAATTGAGGAACCAATCACCCTTAATCTTTTGTTGATATTAGACGGAATCATGTTGGATGGAATAGAGGTGTCTTGCCAAATAGAATTGTATGTACAGTGAATAGTTTGGAGTTGAGCCAAGTGCTTAAGGATTATTTTGATTAGTAGATGTGGATTCCTATAAAGGAAGATGAGGCGCACTCGAGGATGTTAGTATGAGGTTTCGAGTTGATTGGTGAGTAGTATGGAAACTCACAGTTGTGTTCTAGATAACTTGTGTTTTGATTTGTGATGAATCGAGAATCCAATTGACATGAAACTTGAAGCATTTTAAAGACGATCCAAGGAAGAAGTAAATGCAAATGTAAGACCATGATTTGACCAAGGATGTCGCATAGAGAATGGTAGTGACTGGTATGCCTTAAAGTGTATATAGGGAATATTAATGGTATTTTTTATACTTGTTTGGATAAGTTAGAACTGGTGTTCGTTTTGGATGTTTTGATCTGTTATAAAATTAGAAGGAAAACGCATAAAATATTTGAGAATTGAGTTATAAGTATTAAAAGAAGTAAAGTAATATATAAGTTATTAAAGTGTGGTTTTTTGTTAATAGAGATGAGTTTACTTGGTTGTGCTAATTCAGATGAGGGTATGGAGAATTGTGCTAGTATGAGTAGGATTTGATTAATTAGTTTGTTTAATTGGTTTGGTTAATGTGCCCATGTTAAGTGTAGGTTATTGATGCAAAATTGGTGGTTAATGAGTGTTAAAAATTGTTTGGAAGGTGTTAAATCACAGTAGGAGGTGGATTTTATCGTATGGTTTTTCTGTAGAATTCGAAGTTCCCACTTAGTGAGACTTAGCACGCTTAGCGCAGGGTGATGGCCGCTTAGCACAGTCTGGGAGTGAAAAAGATGGTTTTTTTTCTTGTTGAAATTAATTGGACACATGTATCCTTATGTTGTTGTAATGATGTTTTGTGTTTAAGATGAGTTTAGATAGTGTGTTAAAATAAGATGGTAAGGTTGTAGCTTATGTTTTATGATAATTGGGGATTCATGAAAGTATCTCTCCTATTCAAGATTTGGAATTGGCTGCGGTTGTAGTAATGTTGGATATATGGAGGTATTATTTTTATGGATCTAGGTTCGAAGTATTCAGTAATCACAAGAGTGTAGAATATCTGTTGGTCAGAATTTCTGGTGAGTTAAGTCGAAAGTCTTTTCCTATGTCTGCTTTGATGGTCAGAAGTTTGATGTGAACTTGGAAGATTTGATGGTTGCGAGTACTCAGAGTGCACAGCGAAAGCATGGTGTAATGCAGTTTGTTCTTATGTGGGTAGCAACGATGTTGGTAGTTTGGTTATGTTGATTTTGTGTTATGGATTTTTGTGTTCTTATCTTTGTTGTTTCCTCGTTACCTATAGTGATGGTTCGAGTGCGAGTAGCTAATTCCTATAACGGGTAATTAGGGGAGTGTTGCCTATGGTGATGGTAACAATCATGTTATGTTTTGGTTCATAGTGAACATGTGTGTTCTTAAATTGGTTATTCTTTGTGTTTTTAGTTGGTCGTCGAGTGCATTGTGTGGGCATTGCATCTTGTTGTCGTTGTCGTTGATAAGGAAGTTTGTTGTTTTGTGTTATTTGTGGTGTTGCCTTTCATGGAATGGGAGTTGACTATTTGGATGTAAAAGTGTGTCCGGAGTAGTTCGTATCCAGTAAATTTTCGAGGATGAAAATATTCTAAGTGGAGGAGAGTCGTAACACTCTATTTTTATTTTGAATTATTATTTGTGAAACAATTATAAATTGATGTAATTGATTGTGTGTTTTGGTGTGTATTCGTTGTAAATTATGTACCCATGGTAATGGATAATAGCCTTAAGAGTAAGACTTTAAGGTAGTAGGGGTGTGTGACTAAAAGTGTAGAGATTGGTGGTGTGGTGAACCAAACTAATTAAATTATGTTAGTTAATATATATTATAATATTAGGAGAATATTGATTTAAAAAAATATTGGGTGGAATTATTATTATTATTATTATTATTATTATTAAAATAAGGGTTTATTAATAATATTTCTAGTGGAGGAAAATAAGAAAGAATAGGTTTTATGTGGACTTAGTGGGGAGTTGTAGCCAAAAAGAAGAAAAATATAATTTTATCAGTAAGAAAGAAATAAGGTTTTGGGAGAAGTTACGTAAAGTTGCATAGAAGAGGAAAAGAGGCAAAACTAGGTTCAACAGGAGAGTTATAGAGCAACCTTCAATACAAAGTAAGGATGAGGTTCTGACTCTACAATTGAGTTAATGATAAATAATATGTGGCATAGTTTGGGGTTTAAGAGGTTTTAGGAATTTATGATGAGTCCTTGATGAATCAGGTAGAAAGTGATGAAATTAAAGCGTATTTTTGATTTGGAATGATGTATGCATTGCATAAATTGATTTGTTATGGTTGTATATGATTTTGTGATGAATCGATGGGGTTTTGAGTTGTATAGAATTGAACCCGTAGGAAAAATTTGAGGTTCTTGGAAAACTTGGAAAATTTATAACTTTTAAATTGTGTATCCATTTGATGCGTCGTTCGAAGTGTTGGAAAGCTGATATTATGAACTTTAATTTTGTAAAATAAAATTAGTAAGATTAACTATATTTCCAGTATTGAATTTAGGGAAACGTCGGATTAATCTTTGGGGTAATTCTGGGTTGGCTTATATGTTGATTACTTTGATATTGTAATGATTGTTCTGTGTATGTTTGAGTGTGTAGTTGATACAGAAAAGTGAAAAATTGGTTGAAGTTATTGAATTTGTCGTAGAAAATGGATGTAGGTTGATTTGAGTCTAATAATATTCCTAATTACTGTGTATTGAGATGGTTGAGTTTCTGATATTGAACAATAGGGAGAATACAGAGAACTGAGAAGAAGAACAGGAAAATGCGTTGGGACGACCGTCCCATAGTGTGATGAATGTCACCTGGCTGTGACGACCGTCACCCAGCATGACGAGGGCTATGATGGGTGATGAACGTCACTCTGGCCGGTTTCATATTTTCTGTTTGGCGTGGCTTGCTTGCATTTGGCTTTTGACCTTGTCTGCGTGATAATACCTCCACCTTTATTTTCCATAAATAGAATTAAGATAAGAATCACATTAATTTATTAGTAGCAGTAGTAATACGAGTTAAGATGGCAGGTAGTCTTTTAGTAGCAGGTTTGAAAATTAGTTTAGTGACGGTGTAGCATGAATTTAACAGAGGCATAATCAGGACCTTAGCACGAAATAGGAATAAAAAAATTTAGTCAATAAATAATTAACCAGTTTCATTCGAAAATTGTTCGAATACTTACGCGGTTTATTTACGGTATAATTTGGTTTATTCGTTGTGTTATGTCCTTTATTGAAAATTGCAAATTTGCAGGTGGTATTGTATTCGGTTGGATTGCCTCTATTTATTGACAAATATAAGTTGTAGGTCTATGGCCAATGTTCAATTGTTGTTGTATTACTATGTGACTATTATTGTTGTGATATTGACATTCATGTTGTGTTGCATACATAACATATCAAGTTGGAGCTGATGCTCGGTAAGTTGGCCTGGATTTGGAAAATTAAGTTGAAGTCTTATGCCTTGTTGACGCCTCTATTAATTGGCAGATTTTTAAGTTGGGAGTTTTGCTTCAATGGTACCACATGCATATGCATTTTATAAGTTGCATTTTAGGTTGCATAAGAATATTGTTGTGTTGTGACTTTTGTTGATTGATGTGGTTGCAAAAAGTGGTGATTTTATATACTTTGATCAAATATTTTTTATCATACATTTAATTATATTGTTTGATATCTCACCCCTTTTATTTGAATGGTGTCTCTACATGGGTAACGCGCATGTAATTTGGAGTGAAGGTTGTCTACCTTCATTAGTTCGAGTCAGTGTCGTTGCTATGATAGGTAACACTCGGGGGGAATGAACGCTTGTTGCTTTATTGTTGATTTTATTTCCGTTGCTAAGATTTAAGTTGAACTCTCTAAATTACATTATTGTTTTGAAGTTGTTTTCAGTTGGACAAAGATGTTATGTCATTAAAGTTGAGATTATGATTCTGCTACTCAATTATAAAAGTTGTTTTGTTTTCAAAGATTAAATTGTGTTGTTATCGTTTCCCTTGAGTTTTTAATGTTATGTATCTATGTTAAAATGCGACTAAATGTCGTTGCTATAAGTTGTGAATGTAGCATCCTATTTGTATGTTGAAATTTTGTAACTCTGGTTTTATTAATATTCGTCGGGTAGAAATGGGGTGTTAAAGTGCTCATACTTGATTCAACCTATAAAATCAACAAGTATAGACTTCCATTATTTGAGATGATTGGTGTTACCTCAACTGAGAAGACATATTCTATTTGAGATGATTGGTGGTCACTTTTGAAGGTCCAAGGTGAGATGCCTAAAGCGATTGTTACCGAGCGTGATACCGTATTGATGAATTCGGTTGCAAAGGTATTTCCTTCTTCTTATGCATTACTTTCTAAGTATCACATAACAAAGAATGTGAGAAACCAGGTTAAACTCGCAATAGAGAGGAAATAAATAGAGTCCAAAGGTGGAAATTGGTGAAGGCGGGTGTAATTATGGATAAAATAATGGATGCATGGAATCATATAATAAATTCTTCCATAAAAGAACTATATGTCGATTCCGTTATTCATTTTTGGAAAGTGTGTAAAAAGTATCCAAATTCGTTGAAATATGTTGAAAACACAATTCTTGATTAGGTGAAGGAGAATATAGTTTGTGGATGGACTGATAATGCTAGACACCTTGTAAATACAACTACTAACAAAGTTTGGTCAGCTCATGCTACTTTGAATATTTGGTTGAGAAATAGTAAACGGTGTAAGAACAAGAGTTGTCTATGCATTCCATCTCTATGTTTTGATGATAATAATGGAGTATTTATGAAAGAACCATTTTATGTTATGATGTTTGTTAAATTGAAGATCATGAATATTATATATATTAAGATCAAACAAACATTATGAATAAGTACGTGAATGCTAATATGCAAAGTTACTATGTGTAACATTAGTTGCAAATGTGTTGAAGAAGCAAGTGTGCTTCTGAATCTGAACACAATCAGAAAGATCCAAGGATACAGATGTTATGTTGGCAATGCTCTTGTGGATGTTGTTCTGAACGTGGTTCTGATCAGATAGCGAAGCAAAGCTTCTGAAATTAATTTTCTGAAGAACTAAGTTCTGAAGACTCTGATGACTTGAATTTCTAAATACTTAACATCTGAATACCAAATTCCTAAAAGATTTTGAAGACTTACGAGTTCTGAAGATTAAGGTTCTAAAGAACTAAGTGCTGAAGACACTGAAGACAATGTTCTATATGAACAAAGTTCTGAAGATTCTAAGACTTAAAATTCTGAAGACTGGTTCTGAAGAATCAAGCGTTGAAGACTCTAAAGACAATGTCCTATGTGAACAAAGTTCTGAAGACTCTAAAACTTGAGGTTTTGAAGACCATGGGTTTCAAGCCAAATGATGAAATCCTCAAGAACATAGTTCTATGTGAACAAGTTCTAAAGACTAAAGACTTAGGTTCTCATGAAAATCTAAGTATCATCGTCTCTATCTCATGCTTCATTCATTGATTTATAATCAAAAGCCTCTAAAGTTCAGATGACAATGTTTCTATTGGCAAGGAAAACACACAATATGATAATGCTTTACCCCACTACCATTCAACTATCTTTGAATTGTGGAAAAGGACAATACGTGGTTGTACTATTTTATTCCTTGTGTAATGGGTTCCTCAGTAGCCGAATTGGGTTGTTATTGGTTCCAGTAAACCTATCGTTGAAGGTCCTGATAGGATCCCAACCATTGTTGGTTTTGCTAAAGCACAACCTGGTTGATTATCCACAAACTGAATATTCTTCTATGTGAAGTAATCAAAGATACAACCATTTGGTTTATGTGTTGATGTTGATTGATATAATCGAAAGGTTTCTGAACACACATACAACCAAGTTGTCAAATGTTCTTTGAACCATGTTGTTGATGTTGTCATATAATCACATAAGGTTGATGATAAACAAAAATGCCATTGGAACGAGCCGCAAAGAGTTTACTTGAATATGCAGCTTTTCTAGCTTATTACTCTTTGACAATAATCTGATGAAAATAGGCAGATCTTGAATTCACAATGTGCTTAACTTCATGTGTTGCAGAAGACTTGCAAATTCGCATAAGACAATGAAGATGATCATGGAAGCTTCAACAATAAATCAATTACTCATGTGATCATTGGATTGAAGAAGGACATGGGTTATTATCCAGAAATGTTCTTATATGAATCAAGATGAAGAAGTCCTTCTTGTGCTTCAACGAAGATCAAGCTAGCAAAGCTTTTGAAGAAGAAGAAGACTTCAACCTTCAATTGCTCAATGAAGAAGCAACTTGAAGAAGTAGAAGACCACACAACGGAGCAAGATTAAAATGTAATATTATAAGTGTGTATTTAGGTTCTTCTAATGTACTTAAGTGAGTTTACAATATGCTTATTAAGAAGTACAACATTTGTAAACAACATTTTCCTTAAAGGACTTGGTGAAGGTCAGAACTTTAGGAAGGCGCAGAAATTAGTTTCTTGTGCATTCATAGAACTATTGGTGCAGCTCATAAGGGTTGGTTCCAGAGCCTGAAGTCGCAATAAGTTTTTATGCAGTTAGTCACGACTATAGGCCATACAGGAAGTAATGGCATGTGGTGTTATGCAGTCAGTCACAGCAGGTTGCCACGCAGATGCCTCCTCAAGTAGACGTTATATCTGGTAGGATCCCTAAACAGTCTAGTTGTGAGTTGATATGAAATCTTGGTAGAGGTTTTGTTGGGCCAATGAATGTAATATCCGGTAGGATCCCTGAATAGTTCATTGAGTTAGTCATAGTGTTGTTGTGCGATTGTAATCATTGATCTTGGTTATAGTGGATTAAGTCCTTTTTAAGGCAAAATCTCCTTGGTGGGTGGACTGGACTAGCTTGAGAAGTTCTCAAGTGAACCAGGATATATCGTGTATTCTTTACTATTGTTTTATGCTTTACATTCCTTTATGCTTCCGTAACACATTTATAGCATAGCTTGACACAACTCATCAAAGTGAGGAGAATAGCCAAGAGTGAAAACCTAAATTCAATCCCCCCATTTCTTGTGTTTTTCTCACACCTTCAATTGGTATCAGAGCTCTGATTCTATTATTGATAGGATATCAAACACTTAACATTGTCAAATAAAGATCCATTGTTGTGTGTTGAAAACACCTGAGGTGAAAGTACACTTATAATTTCAGTCTCATATCAGTTGATGATATTGAGAGGATACTGATTTCTAGCCAGATGGATTACATTTGAGCAAGTCACTGATTTGGCTGAATCACCTGACAAGATAGATTCTTCAGATAAGGTTATATATATATATATATATATATATATATGTTGAATGCTTATTTTAAATACGATTGGTTTATCAACGTATTTTGCTAAAAGAATCAAATCATCAGAAAACAAGAAATCTTGTTTGTTGAAGATTATTTCTAAATGAGTATGGGGTGTTTTCAAGAAAAAAATTAGTCCACCCTTGACTTTCTCATATTAAGATCATTGGAAGTTTTTATAGAGTGAAATGGATAATTGTTAAAGTATGATTTCGATTCATAAGAACTTCATGTTGAAGTCTACAAAAGAAGTTAGAAATCATAAACAGAGGATGTCAAACTCTGAAAATGATTTTTGTCAGAACATCCAAGACCTAACTGATTCAACAATTAGAAGATTCAATACAGATTGATCATGATATTTCCTTTGATATGCTTATAAGTAATATTGTATGTACTCAAAATAAGAAAGCTTAATGGTTCCTCGAGAACTTCATTAATGGAGTGTTATGAAAACTTGATGGAAGTAACTTTGACAGTTAAATTTTTGTTAAATTGATTCCTTATCTCAATTGAACAAACTAAAATTGTTCAGGATGCTATCCAATATTCTACTCATTAATTCATGATGAATGAATTCTAGAATCAGATATGTTGGGACAAAATTCACTTGTTTTGAGTTGAAAGAATTTAAATCACTGATATTATTCACCTTGAAGAAATCAATAGATATTCTTTTCAGAAGAAGATATAATGTCAATCTTTGTTGAACTAACTCTGATCAAGTTAGCTCAGTATTGTAAGAACAAGATTGTCACTCAAACGTGTCTAAGATTTGTTGATACTTGTATCTGACAAAGATTTGCATCTTTGTAAGGAAGCAGAATCAGAAGATCAAAAGATGTCAATTAATTCTCCCTAGCACATAACCTCCTAAAATTTATGTTCAAGCTAATGGAATTATTGATCCTCTGATATTCAGTCTCTTGTCAAGAAGTTCTTTATAAGAAGATGAATGTTCTGATGATGAGGACACTGCAAGGAAAACCTTTATAAGATCTAAGATATGTTCTAATATTAAAGCTAGTTCTGATCATCAAGCTCGAAGTCATCATTCAGAAGAAGAACAATCTTCAGAACCTAAATGAAGAAAAGCTTATTAGAAGCTCTGCAAAGAAGATGCACAAGTCAGAAGTGAAAATCAGTTGGGAAGAGTCGCTTGAAGAAGACCAAGTAGAAGAAAACCAGAGGGAAGTAAGCTCAAGTCAGAATGGAAAGCAATCAGAGAAATATATCCTGAAGAGCAAAGGTAAAGTTTTGTATATAACTTATGCACTTTAATTGTTTTTCTGATAAAGAAAGCTTTATCAAAAATATCTCTTTAAGTTATCATTTGTGATTCTGACAAGTGGACTTTCCAAACTAATGAAAGTTTCATGAGTAAGATTGTTTTCACGCCTTAAAGGAAACCCTTGAGTTATCCTCTAGATAATAAAAAGGCACAATAGTTAATATGATTTAATCCTCTAAGATCGTGTAAATATGTCATCCTTATTTCTCGTTGAACGTGTATGACTAGGATAAGACACATTAGGAGTAGTTGCAGTCTTCTCAATTAAGCTCTCTCTCTTCATGTGTTGCTATTTTCATAGGGGCATTTAATTTTTATTTAATCATGGTCTATGAGCAGTTATATTTCATTAACTTCTCATCTTTTGAACACGTATGTTTGCATTTATTTAACATTGCGTATAAAGTTATCTTATGTGACTTGCACACGACTTACCTTCTTTGTATCTCTTCATTGTTCTTTGTGCTTTGTTTTCCAGTCTCTCCATAATATAAGTTCATACCTTCAACCAGTGCTCTTAGAAGTCACTCACTTCTTAAGTCATTTCGCAAATACTTGTCATGTCTTCTCACAACATTCTATAAGACATATCTAATCTCGAAATTCTTAAACAATACACTCTCAGTTTAAGATCCTTGATTGAACTTGATAAACCAATAATTCTTTCTGGAATCCTCTTCCAAAAATGGGAAAATACTTCAACATGCTTGTTGGACCTGTCTTTCCTAGTCTTGTAACAGAGTTTTGGGCCAATGCTCGAGTTCTTGAGTATTTGGCTGATGAAAGTGTCGTTCTCTCTGTAGTTGTTGGTAATCATGTTATGATCAACCCTACTATTCTTGCTCTAGCTATTGACTGTGAGAAAGATGGAGTGACAGTAGAAGACGAGAATATGAATCGTTTTGACGAACACATTCATGTCATATTTAAGTCTCAAGATCAAAACTCTCACCCTTGCACTCTCATTACTGTGGCGCAAAATTGGTACAGAATTATGGTAACTAATTTAAGACCAATAGAAAGAGGTGGAAGATGGTTGTTTGAAAAGGGTCGGTTGTTTATTTTTCTCTTCTTCTCCAAGATTAAAATAAATCTTCCGCAATCGATGTAGAACTATTTGAAAGAACAAATATTTTCATCGAGAGAAGATACAATCTACCAAGTTCCTTACTATAGGGTCATTTCTCACATCCTTGATCTCCAAGAAGTGGTTTCCCACTGTAGAATAAATGGAATGACTGAGAAGATCGTTCAAGACTTCTGTCAACCAATGTCTTTTGAGTCCTATGAATTGTGATACAATCGTATCATGCTCTTAGTTATGTAATTGTTCTTGTATTCAAATTTCATTCAATCAATGAAAATGTTTTACTTTATTTTGTAGTGTTTATCTGTATATTTATTTATTGAATGATTGAACTTAAATATCTGTCTAATTTTTATCTTTTCACAAATTAACCATCATAACATTCATAAGCATTAAATTAGAATAATTATCATATTTATAATGCTTTAATGTGCTAAAATTCTCTAACTTTTTTATGTCAAAAAAATGGAGAAATGAAAATATGATTTTGATATAACCTTAAGAATGCAAACTCAAACATGTAATCAAATGATATAAAGTGTTTATCATTAACGTTTGATGTTTGATGTTTATCTAAGGAACTTTAAACAAGTTCACTAGGCATTCTTAGAATAGGTTATTTGTAAGAACTCTGTTTAAGTTCTTAAGAACAGTTTGTTCATATAATCGAAGTTGTACACTTCGTAAACATATGTTCAAAATCAGATAGACCTAGTATTGTTCAGAAGTTAAGAACTTTCTTTAAAGTCAAAGTTATCATGATTTTGGTATCATAATGTTCAGAAGATGTAAACTGTCTGAGAATATGATATTCAGAACATAAGAATATGAAGCAGATGTCTTCCTGAAATTGGTCAAGACAAAGTCTATATTCAATGGCACTTTTCATAACAAGGAGCTAATCAGAAGTCTCAAGACTGTATGAATATCTGGATATGAAGATCCAAAAAAGAAGTTTATGTCAAGACAAACTCGGATACTCTAGAAATATAGTGTTTTGTAATTGAAAGAACTATGAAGAAGTTCTGATAGACCAAGTAGTGATATTGCATTTGGTATCAGACTAAGAACAATCATAGAGTTTTGATAGTAAAAAGGTTCTGATATGAAGGCATGTATTCTAGTCAGACTCTTATGAGTATAAGGAAGTAATCCTTCCCTATCATATGTTCTAAACAACTCAAAATTTGTATTTTATAAGTCTTGGGATTATGGGGAGACTCTGAAAAAGCATTAATAAAAATTTGGGGATAACATATTCAGGGGGAGTTGTTGCTCAAAAACTCTTAATATGTTCTCACTGGTGATTACCCAATTATTACCCTGTTACGTTTAGTGATTGCGTGTATAAAATGTTCTATCAAAATACATGGTTTTGTCATCATCGAAAAGGGGGAGATTGTAAGAACAAGAATTGTCTATGCATTCCATCTCTATGTTTTGATGATAATAATGGAGTATTTATGAAAGAACCATTTTATATATGATGTTTGTTAAAGTGCAGATCATGAATATTATATATATTAAGACCAAACAAACATTATGAATGAGTATGTGAATGCTAATATGCAAAGTTACTATGTGTAACATTATTCGCAAGCGAGCTGAAGAAACAAGTGTGCTTATGAATCTGACACAATCAGAAAAATCCAAGAATGTGGATGTTGTGTTGGAAATAATCCCTTGGGTGCTGTTATGAACGTGGTTCTAATCAGATAGCGAAGCGAAGCTTCTAAAATTAATCTTCTAAAGAACTAAGTTCTGAAGACTCTGATGACTTGAAGTTCTAAAGACTTAACGTCTAAAGACCAAATACCTGAAAGATTCTGAAGACTTACGAGTTCTGAAGATTAAGGTTCTAAGGAACTAAGTGCTGAAGAATCTGAAAACAATGTTCTATGTGAACAAAGTTCTGAATATTCTAAGACTTAAAGTTTTGAAGACTGGTTCTGAAGAACCAAGTGCTGAAGACAGTGTTCTATGTGAACATAGTTTTGAAGATTCTAAGACTTAAAGTTCTAAATACTGGTTTTGAAGAACCAAGTGCCGAAGACTTTGAAGACAATGTTTTATGTGAACAAAGTTTTGAAGACTCTAAGACTTGAAGTTCTGAAGACCGTGGGTTTCAAGCCAAGTGTCGAAGTCCTGAAGAATGTAGTTCTATGTGAACAAGTTTTGAAGACTAAAGACTTAGTTTCTCATGAAAATCCAAGTATCATCGTCTCTAACCCATGCTTCATTCATTAATTTATAATCAGAAGCTTCTGAAGTTCGGATGACAATGTTACTATTAGCAAGGATAGTACACAATATGATAATGCTTTATTCCACTACCTCTCCACTATCTTTGAATTGTGGAAAAGGACAATGTGTGGTTGTAGTATCTTATTCCTTGTGTAATGAATTCCTCAGTAGCCGAATTGGGCTGTAACGGCTCTTTTATGTTTGGCTATAAAAAGAAAACATCACATGCTTTGTGATGTTGTTGGTTCCAGTAAACCTAACCGTTGAAGGCCCTGATAGGATCCCAACCATTGTTGGTTTTGCTGAAGCACAACCTGGTTGATTATCCATAAACTAAATATTCTTCTATGTGAAGTAATCAAGAATACAACCATTTGGTTTATGTTTTGATGTTGATTGATATAACCGAAAGGTTTTTGAACACACATACAACCAAGTTGTCAAATGGTATTTGAACTATGTTGTTGATGTTGTCATAATATCACATAAGGTTGGTGATAAATAAAAATGAAATTGGAACAAGACGCAAAGATTTTACTTGAATATGTGTAACACCCTTCTAACCCCACAGAATAAAACACAATAATCACTTAAATAAATCAGAGTACATCTCAGAAAGGTGCCAGATTTTCTTTATAAAAAGTCTTAACAACATTATTGCTCCATAACACGGGTTTTCAAAACATTTAGAATATTCACTTCTTTTATAAATCAATAATCAAATTAAACTTCGCAGCGGAATCGTAACTTCATTTATTTCATCAAAACATCAAGACCTTAGGTCATTCTCAACTATCACCATTAACTAAAAATAAACATCTAGTAACTCATAAAAATCATCCTAACAAACAACATAATATCCACTTAAGTATGTCCCACCCGATGTTACATCTACTAGAGCAAGACACCATACAACTCTAAAAAAAATAAACTAAATAATTCCAAGCTAAACTTCACGCACTGAGAAGTTATCCTTCTTGAGTATCTGCATGTTATCCACGTAGAGGCAACATTCAAACAGGAAGGTTGAGTAATTACAAATCAATATAAACGATATAAAGAAAAGATATTAATGGGTCATATTCATCTTAATCAAACATCACAACAACTCACCCAAAACATCATATAAATCACCAAGACATCAACATCACAACATGCAATCATGCAATGCCACAAAGAATGAAATGCAACGTCATAAATGCATGTGGTACCGATTTCAACATGTGATGGACACTGGGCCATCTACCCTCCACAAGGGAGCACAACATAAAAAACATTACCCCGGTCCACACGATGGGATCGAAGCCTCCAATATCATAGGTATGCCAAGAATGCAACGATGCAACAACTTCAACATAATCGACATTTGCATCAGCATTTATGTACAATTCATCATAATACTCAACATACAACATCTATACATCAGTCACATAATCTATCAACATATAATCGTCATCACATAACAATCATAACCATCATAGTATAGCATCATAACTTCATTTCAATACCAAATCATCATAATTCATTAGATTATCATGTTCGTTACATAGCATGTATAAACATCAAAACATGCACCTCGTTTATTTATTTCATCATAACATCATTAAAGAACATCACTAATACATGTCAAAATCTTCATAATAACATCATTCACATGACCATCATTACATAAGCAATCAACGCATAATCATCATATGAGTTTCAATATATAATTAACATCATAACACAACAATTCCATATCGTTATCCTCTAGATCAACATAAGTATCATATCATATTCAACACATAACAACATCTTTACAATAATAATACACCACAACATTCGACTACATCATAAACAACCACTATCCCATTTACCGGTTAATTCACAACACATCATATCATAATCGATCATAATTGCATGGTATGCCACAATAACTTAACAACAACATCATAATTTACAATCACAACACACATTCATGCGACCGATGTCCACATTTCACGATTCGACACATTAGAACATACATGGAAAACTCGCTTGGCGCGTTGAATAGTTGGAAATCTATCAATGGAAATAATTTTAACATAAAGTAAATGAAGTTATATTTCCAATGGTTCGAACAACGACCCAATCGGACTTACGAGTCAAAAGTTATGAATTTTCAAAGTTTTCAAAATCAAGCTGCCGAAGGGACCGTGCTGAGCGGGCTCTACGAACTAGCCAAAATTTCATGCGATGACAACACTTCTTCCACTACAATTCTACACCCTTAGATTGAATTTTAAACCCCAATAACCCCAGTTTAAGTCATTAAAACCCATATCTAACACATATACATCACAACAAACATCACAAAACAAATCATCAAAATTCATCAATTCTACATCTTTAATCCTAGGTTTTTCCTTAAAACCCCAAAACCCCCAATAACATCTAAATCGATATCATACATATTAAAATATAATACTCCTCATACCTTAAAATGTTGCTTTCTTACAGTTTCTCTTCGAATTCTCCTGGAATCCTCTAAGCCCTAGCCTCTTCTCCTTGTTCTTCAGAGATTTTCTCCTTTTTTCTCCAAATGTTACGAATAATACGACTCTCTTCTCACTAATCAGTATAACACATACCCCAAATACTCTTTTCCAACTTTGCCCTCAACTTAGTCTCCACAATTGACCAACATATCCCCAAGACCTCTAATTCGTTTATTTTAATTAAATAATGATAATAATTTGAATAATCTAAAATAATTATCCTTAATATTACTATTTACTAAAATAATTTCGAATAATCTCATCATTAACACAACAACATTAGACAAACACTAAATAATCAATAACAACAAGCTACACAATTAAATCACGAAATCAGGGCGTTATAATATGCAGCTCTTATAGTTGATTACTCTTTAACAACAATCTGCTGAAAGCAGGGAGATCTTGAATTCACAATGTGCTTAACTTCATATGTTTCAGAAGACTTGAAAAGTCGCAGAAGACAATGAAGATAATCATGGAAGCTTCAACAACAAATCAACTACTGAAGTGATCATTGGATTTAAGAATAAAATGGTTTGTTATCCAGAAATGTTCTTATGTGAATCAAGATGAAGAAGTTCTTCTTGTGCCTCAACAAAGATCAAGCTAGCAAAGCTTTTGAAGAAGAAGAAGACTTCAACCTTCAAGTTCTCAATGAAGAACAAACTTGAAGAAGCATAAGACCACACAATGTAGCAAGAATAAAATGTAATATTCTTAGTGTGTATTTAGGTTCTTTTGATGTACTTAAGTGAATTCACAATCTGCTTATTAAAAAGCACAACATTTGTAAACAACCTTTTCCCTAAAGGACCTGGTGAAGGTTAGAACTTTAGGAAGGTACGAAAATTAGTTGTTAGTGCATTCATAGGATTGTGTTTTGTGATGATATCTTCTAGAACTAAGGTTTTGGTGCAACTCAAAATGGTTAGTTCTAGAGCCTGAATTCGCAACAAGTTGTTGTTCAGTTAGTCGCGACTGTAGGTCGCGCAAGAAGTCATAACACATGGTGTTTGAAGGTGTGAGAAAAACACAAGAAAAAAGAGGATTGAATTGAGGTTTTCACTCTTGGCTACTTTTCACACTTTGATGAGTTGCACCAAGCTATGTGTCGCTCCCGATAGGTGGGACCGGGCCCAGATAAAGGTACAGACGCGAACGGTCGGCGAAAGGGACAATGAGAACACACAGCCGTGAACTCACTGGAGATGAATAGAGTCGCCAGCTAGGCATTTTTATCCCGGAGGAAAGGCAATGTTGCATAAGCCTAGAAAAAGAATGGATAAGACGGTTGCGAACCAGAGAGACTGAGAAAGGGGGTTGGTTACAACCTGGGAAGGTATTAGCACCCAGATTGTCCGCCGTACTCGACGGGATCCACGCTTAAAAGATTTGTGTTCTAAAGGGGTAGTGTCAGTGCAATTTGTGTATATATATATAAAAAGAAGCTGGAAAAGATGTACAGGTGTCAGTGTAAAAGAAGTGCAAAGTGTATAAATGATGTGTCAGTGTAGGAAAGAGTATGCTCATGATCATGAGGCTTAAAGAATAATTGCTGGAAGGAGGGGGAATATACAGAGACTTTTGTTCGATAACTGTTAAGATATGCCTACGTATCCTCTCGTGCAATGAGGAAGTCAGAACACCGTAGTTCGACCCAAAGAGACTGAAAGATGAATTGACTTGTGAACTGCTTGCTTGTCTATGCTCAAGTGTATGACCTGTCTGGCTCAGGTGCAAACTGTCTTGCATTAGACGGAAGAAGCGAGTTCTCGTTTGTGAGTGAATGAGATGAGAAAAGAATCCCGGAGGAGACGATTATTGTTTGTTTTTGAGTTTTCAGTCTTTTATTGCTTTTGAAAGTTTGTCATAAGTTAATGAGCTTAAGTCTAAACCAATGGTTTAGTAAACTCATCACATCTTCCCTCTGATTAGGGGTAATGAGAATACCTTAAGTGTGAAGTCAGATTCTCACACTTAATCACCTTTGGTGTAGGATTAAGATCATTAACCTACTTGTGATTATTTAGATGTTTTTGGTGTTTTTGTTTAGTGTTGAGTAATGAGATTAAGCCATAATCAAGGATTAAACAAACTCATTACACCATCCTAATAGAAGGATAATAGATGAGAATGTTTAAGCTGAGGAAAGCTCCTCAACTTAATCCATGATTAGGGATTAAACTCATGACAAAACAAAGCCTTTATTAAATGGATTTTAGTTAATGATATGATGATGAAGTGAGTTTTATGATTTGCAAGACAACTTGAGGGGGACTTGTCCATTAACACTAGGGTTAGTCCTTCTTAACCAATTAAGGAAGAATTAGAACCCTAATGCAAGGCCCAAGTTACAAGTGTGATGTCTTGATAGTTATTAGATGGATTGATTAAAGGATTTAAACACATTAAGGGTTTAACACTTAGGATTAAAGTTATACACTCCATCCTAAGAGAAGGATGCAGGCATAAGCTTAATCACAAAGCCTTAAAGCCTTTAGGGTTTAGTCCCTGATTATGAGATGAGAAGAGAAGACTCAAAAGAGACACAAAGGTAAAAATATGAGGGGAGACTAATCAAAACCCTAATCATTGTCATGCTTGGTTGTTCCTAAGGTTTGTGAGGTTTTCAAAAGAAGATCTTCAATGGAACCACCAGGAAGCAGATGAAAGGATCAAGAGAAGCAAAGCAACTTGCTTCATTCAAGAAGTCAAGTCACTTGGAGAAAGAAAGTGGGAAGAGGAAGAATGAGCAAGCTCAATCTCAAACACATACAAGAATGCAGCAAGGATGCATGAAAAGAGATGAAGAGAAGTTATGAGAAGTGAAGGCAAATTCACTTCTCAAAGTCACTTACCACCTGAAAGGTTAGAAAAGGAATGCAATGCAATGCAAAATGAGATGAGATGACATGATGAGAAACAAAACCAGAAGCATATACATGATGCTAATGATGTTATGAGATGCTACACACATGAGGCAGCAAATGGAAATGATCATACAAGTTCATGAATGCAAATGAAGCAAGTTAGGAAACATGAACATACATGAAAAGTTATGAAGTGCACATGACATACAACATGGAAAATACATGATGCAATGATCAAACATGCTTTCAATATGTCTTATGATGTCAAATGAATCAAATGGATGCTTGAAATGTCATGGCAAGTCATGTTATGCAAGAGAATGCAAGATGGATGCATATGAAAGCCCAAATTAGGGTTTATGATCAATGCAACAAACAAAAACCAAAATCAGAAGCAAACCCTAAGATAAAAAATTGAAAATGCCACTCAAAGGACCCCTAATCCTATACTAAACCAATGCCCAAAGGATAGGTCTCAACTCCTAACCAATCTCAAGATATGATTTTTACAAGCTTGCTAGGGTTTTAGGGTTCCTAAACAAGAAAATTACCAAACAAATTGAAAATGAAAGATCAAATCATGGCCATTTAATCTCACAAACTTCATGCTAAACACAATGCAATGCAAAAAGAATCAATGTCCAACTCTTCATGAATAGGCAGAAATGATTTTTTGAACTTTGGATCAAAATAATGCACAAAAATGATTTCAATTCAATGAGAAATTCTTAAAATGCATCAAGATCAAAAAATAAATTTGGTTTGAAGGTTGGACAATGTTTCTAAATGTCTTAGAACATTTCATGAATTTTTTGGTGATTTTTAAATACCTAAAAGTATTTTTAATAAATTAATTCTCATTAATCAATTAAAAATAATCTTTTAAATATTTAAAAATACTTTTTTACTGCTAAAAATAAAAATAAAAATATTTTTGTGTTTTAAAAATTAATGAAACTTAGGATAAAAAATTTCATAATTTTTAAAGCATTTTTGCTATTTTTAATAAATTATGCAAAACAAATGAAATAAATAAGAAAATAAATGAATTTAAACTGAAATAAGGAAAAGTATTCAGATCCAACGCATGAGATTCAAACTGGCCAAGGCGGGAGTTGACTGCGCGCGGGTTTGGACGGCTCTTATTCAAACTGACTTAATTACACTTAACCCTAATTAATCAAACCCTAATGACTCTCAGGCGACCGGAACACTGTTCCGGTCGTCTTCTCCGGCTATACCATTTTCCTATCTCTCTCAATACGCCATGAAATCATGCCAAACTCTCCAGAATCAAACCTTAGCTCATTCTAAACAAGATTCCAGCAACAAACATCATTTATTTCAGCATACAAACAAGATTCGAATCAAACACTCAAAACTGCAAAAATTTCAGAAACATCATACAGGCTCATTTCTCACTCTTTTTCAAAAGTAACAAGTTCAGTGTGATCAGTGAAGCATGCTTTACCATTTAGAAACTTAAAAAGCAAGTTCTGGAAAAAAAGTTCATGGAGTCACCTGAGATTGAGCTTTTGATTCAGGAGCTTTCTGGATGGTTCTTTGGCTCAAACAGGTCCCAATGATCCCCCTTTGAAGCTTTGAACACTTGGTTGGAGTTTAAATAACCTCTTGAGTGAGTTTGCAGAAGCTCAGGCCAAGGGAGTGTGAAAATCGTATTTTGGTTCCAAGGTGTTTCAGGCCAGGATGAAGGGTGGTTTCTGGTCAGTGAAGTGAGCAGAGATGATTTGTGAAGTTTTTCTTTGTGTTTGAGGTTTGTGGAGAGAGATTCGAAGGAAAATGCAAGTTGGGGTGAGTTTGTGAATGTTGTCTTGTGTTGAGCTTCAGCCTTGCTTGTTCTATGAAATGGCCAGCATTTGATCCACATAAACAAAGCCTATTGGTCAGTTGATGTGACTTGGCCTGCTGTGATAGGTAAGTCACCTTTTGCAAATTGTCAACTTTGGTGTAAGGAAAGCATGGGCTAAGTTCTAGCTTGGTACAAGAGCATGGGCTGGCGCAGCATGGTGAGGAGAGAAGCTATGGCTGGTTCAGCATCCAAGACATCTAGTGGGTGAGATGTGATGATAGTTTTTGCAACTTGATCACTTTTGAAACTTCATGAAAATCTCTTACTTTGCCAACCATGAACATGTGATCTTTTGGTTCAAATCTGATTTTTAGGTCACATAGAATGTTTGTACATTGGTTTGATATGAACTAGAAGTCAAAAATGCCTTGGTACAAGGTTTTTGCAAGTTTTCCAATTGGTGCATATCTTGAAAATTAGTGATTTTTGCCAACTTTGTCACACCATAACTTTTGATCCAAAATGAATTAGATCATGTTCTTGTACTTTTTGAAAAGGGAAAAATGTGATCTACAACTTTCATGACCAAAGTTTTTCCATTTGAAGCATTTTTGGATCAAAAAGCAAGGCTTGAAAAATGGCATAAAATGACATATTCTTGAAAAGTCAACCATGCCCTAAAAAGTCAACTTTGCAAAAACTTGTAATCCTTGAATTTTGTGAACTTCAACCTTCTTCCATGATCAAATAAAGATCATATACACTCAAAATGATGAAGATCACCCCTTGGTTGGGTCATTGGGGGCCTCAGATGCCCTGATTTTGCACTGACTTGTTTGAAAAGTCAACTCTTGATCGGATGACTTCCCCATGGAATTTCTTCATGAAAATTGATATGCATACTCCCTATACCATATAGAGACCAATGGAAACAAGAATGACCAAAAAGTTTGGAGTTATGGCCTCTGAAACCAAAACCCTAATTTTAAGTCAACTGTGTAGTCAAACTTGGCTCTGCATCCACACCATTCCCAGTTCTTGTGATTCTTTTGCATTTTTGACTTTGAGAGGATGTAATATGATATAAGAACAAACATGGATCCCTTTGAAGTGATTGGTGGCCTTTGGAGTGGCTCAAGAAGCTCTTGGATGGTTCAGATCACAAACCCTAGATGCAGATGACTTAGAAACTATGCAGTGAATCAAAAATGTAATATGAGGTGATATGATTGTGTTTATGCATATGAAATGATCACAAGCCATGGTGTGAATGGGTGAGGGAAAATTTGGGGTGTTTACAGCTGCCCCTATTCAAACATGAGTTAGCTGTGCAGGATGTAAGCAACGGCTTAACAGGCAAACAAGATAACTTGTGGTTGAATACCGAAGACAGTCCAAAATTTGCACTCACAGAATGAAGAAGAAAAGGGATATAGATTGCAAAGGAAAATAAAGTATATTGTGAGGTGTGGGCGACGGAGGACGACCGTCGAGCAGAGGACGACTGCTGGGTAAATAGCAATAACGGGGACGGCCGACATGCTGGGGATAAAAGGTAAAGCCAAGACGGGGACGGCCGACTAGCTGGGAAAAGAGATTATGATATTATGATGGGGACGGCCATCAAGATAAAGCTGTAAAATTCTCTGGGGACTAATGAAACATGACGGGGACGGCCATCAAGTTCATAAAGCAAAGTAACCGACGATGGGGACGGTCATCGGGCTAAAAGAAAAGGAAAAGGGACCACGACGGGGACGGCCATCGGGTTAAAGAATAAATGAAATAAACAGATGATGGGGTACGGCCATCAAAGGTGAAGGACGATCACCTAGCAGGGGACGGCTGCTCTGTTGGGGAATAAAGGAATTATGATGGGGACGACCATCA
Organism: Lathyrus aphaca; assembly: GCA_963966055.1. Taxonomy (NCBI): domain Eukaryota; kingdom Viridiplantae; phylum Streptophyta; class Magnoliopsida; order Fabales; family Fabaceae; genus Lathyrus; species Lathyrus aphaca. Next base: position 404,419,272 of record OZ014519.1, on the reverse strand, counting down.
AAGGTGGAGGACGACCACCTGGCAGGGTACGGCTGCCGAAAATATCAACGATGGGGACGGCCATCGGATGAGCATGATGGAGGACGACCATCAAGAGGTGGAGGACGACCACCTAGAAGGGGACGGCTGCTCTCAGGGTTTATCATGACATAGGACGAATGCCAGATAACCAAAATCAACAATGGGGACGGCCATTGGATAAAATGATGAAGGACGATCATCAAGAGGTGGAGGACGACCACCTAGCAGGGGACGGCTGCTAAAATCAACGATGGGGACGGCCATCGGATGAGCATGATGGAGGACGACCATCAAGAGGTGGAGGACGACCACCTAGCAGGGTACGGCTGCTCTCAGGGTTTATCATGACACAGGACGAGTGTCAGATAAGAAGGAAAATTTGCTTTGTTGGCGATCTACTGGGGAGTAGTAAACACGGACGAGTGTTTATATCCAAGAAACAAAAAGGTATAAGTGTTTGGTATTGTGTATAGATTAAAGATGCGGACGAGCATCCCTAAGACTACGATACGGACGAGTATCGGGTAGAAACAAATACCGACACGTGTTCAAAGATGATGATACGGACGAGTATCAACTGGCTAACAGAGAACACGGGCGAGTGTTGAATCTGAGAGGACTCCTCTGGGGAATAGTAGACACAGGCGAGTATCTTTATTCAAGAAGACAAAAGTGTTTGACACGGTGTATGGATTAAAGATGCGGACGAGCATCCTTAAAACTATGATACGGACGAGTATCATGTAGAAACAAACTCTAGACGCATGCTCTGAGATGATGGTACGGACGAGTACCAACTAGTTAACAAAGAACAAGGACTAATGCCGAATCTGTGGGGATATGAAAGGTATATACAAGATACGGACGAGTATCTGTATGAGCGTAACATGAGTGATGAGTATGAGTATTGCATAGATGAGTGTTTATCTGCTGGGGAGAGTGACACGGACGAGGGTCGAGAGAGAAAAGTATAATAATATCAACAAGTATGTGGGCTGCAAAAGTGTAGATGACTGCGCTGGGGAAATGACACGGACGGGTGTCGAGAAAGTGTATAGGTATATGTGAGTGCAAAGAGGATGTCTTTGGCTTTCTGCTGGTGATTTGACACGGACGGGTGTCAGGAAGTATCTGTAATATGGGTGGTTTTGTTTGTAAGGAGTGTTCAGGCGACTTTACTGGGGAGTGATGGCACGGACGGGTGTCAAAATGAGTATTTACTGGTGTTTGTGGATTGTGAGGCAGCTACTTTTGCCGGGGACTCTGGTGGGGATTTTTCTGTATGCTGATGAACGGTCATTATTCACAAGTGCTGATTCAAAACATGGCTTATGATTATGCTATGTGTTGGATTTTTTTTTTGCCGTAATGCTCCGTAGCAGACGGAATGCTACGCTTTGTGGGTGAATATGATGCCAATGTCATGATTATGCAAAGCTACCAAACCGGGATTCAAATCCCGTTGCTGCGAAGATCTTTGGCCGATCTGCTTGAAGTAGACATCCCAGCTGGGGATGAGATCATTGGTAGATCTGATGAGATGTATCTGCTTGGGGATTCGGGTCACTGAGAGACCTACTCCAATAAATGAGAGACCCAGCTGGGGTTTGTAGAAGCTTTCTTCACTCTGTTGTGATTCCTTCGTGCGTTGCTCTCCTGGATAGAGGCTGGAACTCTGTGGGGAGATAGCTTCCTGACTTTTATACTCGGCTGAGGGCGAGATGGCAACTCGGCTGGGGAGAAAGAGAGGAATCACTGAAAGACCTCCCTAGAAATTCTGTTACGGTAGCTTCTTGACTCAGCCGGGGATATGGGCATCTTCTGTGATACCTGCCCATTCTGATGGGGATAAGTAATAAGTGGCAAACTCAGCTGGGAGGAGTCATGAAAGGCAACTCAGCTGGGGAGAGAGCACTTTGGGTGCTAAAATTGAGTGTTGATTTGCCAGCTTGCTGGGATAAAGTTTTCATGCCCCAAGTTGCGTTCTGGATACCTGCAATCCTGAAAAAGATAGAGAAACGCACAAGATAATCCCGAGGTATCCTTTACTGGATTCCGTCATAGGAGTTTAGATACTTCTGAGAGTAAGCATACTTCCTGCAAGCATGTGTTTTTATTTTTGAAGATAAACATCTGTATTCTATGCAATCAGTTTTTCTTTTGAGACATCAGACATTTTTTGCAAATAAAATGTACAAAACGAGACATGACTGAAAATCTGATTTTATTAATTCATATGCCCTGAATTGGCGAGATACAGTCAAAGAAACAAATCCCCTGAAATGAGGAGATTGTTACAAATTGAGAAACAAAATGTTGGCAGTGTTGGCGACGCTTCGAGGAGCTTCCTCTCTTGCTATGACTCGTATGACTTTTGACGTTCTTCTCATCTTGCTTTTTGAAGAATGTTGATTCTGATTGAAGCTTGATCTTTTCGAAGCTTACCAAGTTGTATACGATACAGACGAATTCAGAATGCAGTTGTTCGCTCATTCCCTTATTTTGCATGGATCGCCCTTTCGGGTTTTCGATCCATCGGGATACCCATTTTTGCCTGAGTTGTCCAATGCGGCTTTTCAACTCAGCGGGTGTACATTTTTTCATTTATTTTCCCTTATTTTTGCCCGAGTCTTTTATTCTGTTTTTGACTCGCCGGGATGCCCTATTTTTGCCTGGACTTACATTCTGTTTTTATGTCCAGCGGGTCATTTTATGCGAAGTATTTTTTAACTGCATCTGAATTCACAGGGGACGGGAAATCTTCACCATCCATGGTGCTGAGCATCAGTGCTCCACCGGAGAAAACTTTCTTTACCACGAATGGTCCTTCATAATTTGGAGTCCATTTGCCCCTGTGGTCTGTATGAGGAGGGAGGATTCTCTTCAGCACAAGATCTCCTACTTGGTACTCTCGGTGCCTGACTTTCTGATCGAAGGCTTTCTTCATTCTTTTCTGGTACAACTGTCCATGACAGATTGCAGCCAATCTTTTCTCTTCAATCAGACTCAGTTGTTCGAATCGGGACCTAACCCATTCTGCTTCGTTCAGCTTAACATCCATCAGTACCCGGAGAGAGGGTAATTCAACTTCAACAGGTAGGACTGCCTCCGTACCATACACAAGTTGATACGGTGTTGCCCCGGTGGATGTTCTGATTGACGTCCGGTACCCATGCAGGGCAAACGGTAGCATCTCATGCCAGTCCTTGTAAGTGACTACCATCTTCTGCACAATCTTCTTGATGTTCTTATTTGCGGCCTCAACAGCGCCGTTCATCTTTGGCTTGTAAGGAGAAGAATTGTGATGTTGAATTTTGAAGTCCCGGCACAGCTCTGCCATCATTTTGTTATTCAAGTTGGAACCATTATCAATAATGATTCGCTTGGGCACTCCATACCGACAGATGATATCTCTTTTCAGAAATCTGGCTACCACTTGTCTTGTGACGTTTGCATATAAGGCTGCTTCAACCCACTTGGTGAAATAGTCAATGGCGACCAGGATGAATCTGTGGTCGTTCGAAGCAGTCGGCTCAATCTTGCCGATCATGTCAATGCCCCACATAGCAAAGGGCCATGGTGAAGACATGATGTTCAAAGGATTGGGAGGCACATGCACCTTGTCTGCATAGATCTGGCATTTATGGCATTTTCTGGCGTAGGCACAACAGTCTGCATCCATCGTGATCCAGTAATAGCCTGATCTCAACAATTTCTTGGCCATGGCATGCCCTCCTGCATGGGTACCAAAGGATCCCTCGTGCACTTCATGCATCAACAGGTCTGCTTCTGTCTTGTCAACACATCTGAGGAGTACCATATCAATGTTCCTTTTGTATAAAGACCCATCAGTGTTCAGAAAGAAACTACCAGCAAGCCTTCTCAAAGTCTTCTTATCATTGGAAGATGCCCCAGGTGGGTATGTTTGATCCTCCAAGAAGCACTTAATGTCATGGAACCAAGGCTTATCGTCTTTAACAACATCTGCTGCGAACACATATGCTGGTCTATCAAGTCTGGACACTGAGATCTGAGGTACAAAGTTGGCAGTCTGAACTTTGATCATAGATGAAATGGTAGCCAGAGCATCTGCAAACTGATTCTCGTCCCGAGGGATATACTCAAGCTTGACTGTTGTAAAGAAAGTCAATAACCTTCTTGTATAATCCCTGTAAGGTATCAGATGATCCTGGTGTGTGTACCATTTGCCATTGGTTTGATTGATTACCAAAGCTGAATCTCCGAATACAGTCAATGTCTTGATCCTGAGGTCAATGGCCTCCTCAAGACCCATAATGCAAGCTTCGTATTCAGCTTCGTTGTTAGTGCAGTTAAAGGTGAGCTTTTCTGAGAAAGGCATGTGAACTCCTTTAGGTGTAATGAGCACTGCACCAACACCACGACCATTCATGTTAACAGCCCCATCAAACATCATAGTCCATTCTTCTTCCGGGTCAGGCCCTTCAGTGTGAACAGGCTCTTCGTGATCTTTTGCTTTTATGAACATGATGTCTTCATCAGGGAAGTCAAACCTCATAGGCTGGTAATCATCAATGGGTTGCTCAGCAAGATATTCAGATAGTACACTGCCCTTGATGGCTTTCTGAGAGGTGTACTGGATGTCGTATTCTGTGAGAATCATCTGCCATCTTGCAACCCGTCCGGTAAGAGCTGGCTTCTCGAAAATGTACTTGACTGGGTCCATTTTTGAGATCAATAAAGTAGTGTGGGTCAACATATACTGTCTCAGTCGGCGAGCAGCCCACGCTAAAGCACAACAAGTTTTCTCGAGCAGTGAATAACGTTGTTCACAGTCGGTAAACTTTTTGCTTAGGTAGTATATTGCATACTCTTTTCGACCAGACTCGTCATGCTGGCCCAACACACACCCCATTGACTCTTCTAATACTGTCAAGTACATGATTAGAGGTCTTCCTTCAACTGGAGGCATAAGGATTGGAGGTTCTTGTAAGTATTCTTTGATCTTGTCAAAAGCCCTTTGGCAGTCTTCGTTCCACCTGACCGTCTGTTCTTTTCTTAACAACTTGAACAAGGGTTCACAGGTTGCAGTAAGGTGAGATATGAATCGCGAGATGTAGTTCAATCGACCTAAGAACCCTCGAACTTCTTTCTCTGTTTTCGGCGCAGGCATCTCTTGGATGGCTTTGACTTTATCAGGGTCAACTTCAATCCCTTTCTCGCTTACAATAAAACCCAGCAGCTTACCAGATCGCACCCCGAATGTGCATTTGTTGGGGTTCAACTTCAGTTGGTATTTCCTCAGACGCTTGAATAACTTCAGTAGATTCATCAGGTGGTCTTCTTCAGTAAGGGACTTGGCAATCATGTCATCCACATAACATTCTATCTCTTTATGAATCATATCGTGGAATAATGTTACCATAGCCCGTTGATATGTCGCACCGGCATTCTTGAGCCCAAATGGCATTACTTTGTAGCAGAACGTGCCCCAGGGTGTGATGAAGGTTGTCTTCTCCATGTCTTCAGGTGACATTTTAATCTGATTGTATCCTGAAAATCCATCCATGAAGGAGAATACCGAGAACTGAGCCGTATTGTCCACCAATACATCAATGTGAGGTAAAGGGAAATCATCTTTCGGGCTAGCTCTGTTCAGATCCCGGTAGTCAACACACATCCTTACTTTGCCGTCTTTCTTAGGCACAGGTACTATATTAGCAACCCACGGTGGATAGCTAGTCACAGCAAGGAACCCGGCGTCCCATTGCTTTTGTACCTCTTCCTTGATCTTCATCGCCATGTCCGGGCGAGTACGGCGCAGTTTCTGTTTGACCGGCGGGCATTCTTCCCTCAAAGGCAGCTTGTGCACAACAATGTCGGTATCCAACCCTGGCATATCTTGATACGACCAAGCAAACACGTCCACATATTCTTGAAGCAGATCAATCAGTTGTCTCTTCACTGAGTCTTGCAGGCAGGCCCCGATTTTAACCTCTTTCACGTCTTCATCTGTACCAAGATTAATCACTTCGACCTCCTCCTGGTGAGGAGTAATAACCTCTTCCTCTTGTCTTAACAACCTGGCTAGCTCTTCAGGAAGCTCATATTCTTCTTCAACCCCTTCATCAGCTTGATTGATTGGATTGTCAAAGTCATACGAAGTCATAGCCGTGCCGTTGTCGGTGCTGTCTGAAAGGCACTCTCTGCAAGGGTTCAGTTGTTCATTTTAGTGATTTGATTTTAATCTTGTTTTAGAAAAGTGAAATAAAATTGTCATTTTGAAAACACTGCCATTTATTTTTTGTACAAAAAGAAAAATGGAAAAACAGTGAGCGGAAAAGAAAAAGACTCATTTGCAAAAAGATGTCTGATATTTCATTGATTAATCTTGTTTGCACAAAAAGTACAGATGGCCCGATTACAAAATGAGTCTTGTCATCTTGGGCAAGATGCAAGACTTTGATGCATGCTATAAAAATACAGGAAATAATAATTACTCTGCATGAGTAACTCTTATAATTTCCTGGGAAGACCAGTTTGAGATACTGCTCCCCGGGATCTTTGGACGAATCCAGCTTTCCAGGTTGCGTTCTTCTTCCAGCTCGTCTTCCAGACAGTTGATAGCATCGGGGGTGAGCATCCCCCCACTCACAAAGTTGGGCTCTTTCGCAGCCTCTGCTTGATCTTGTTGAGTTGGTCTGTAACCCAACCCAAATCTATCCTCTTTCTTCTCCACCGATAACAGTTTGCCCCAGCCTTGGGCGTTTCCTCCCTCAACAATCTTCCGGGCTTGTTGGTATGATGATATTGAAGTACCAGGCACAGCAGATGTTTCATTGATGTTCAAGGCCTCGAAACCCTGGCTCATTGTTTCATGGATCTCCCCATCCATCTCAATATACTTATAGGTAGCCAGGTGGCTGACAAAAATATCCTCCTCTCCACAGATTGTAACGATTTGACCCTCCCACTCGTATTTTAACTTCTGGTGAAGGGTAGAGGTCACGGCGCCAGCGGCGTGAATCCATGGCCTACCCAATAGACAGCTGTAGGCAGGCTGTATATCCATCACGTAGAAGGTCGTTTTGAAGGTCTGCGGGCCAATCGTTATGGGCAACTCAATCTCTCCCAGAACCGATCTCTTAGAACCATCAAAGGCTCTCACCACCAGGTTGCTGGGTCTCAACGCCAATCCATCATATTCTAGCTTCACCAGGGCCTTTTTAGGCAAGACATTGAGGGAGGACCCCGTGTCTACCAGCACATGGGAAAGGACAGCACCTTTACATTCCATGGTTATGTGCAAGGCTTTGTTATGGTTGCGGCCTTCCGTAGTCAAATCAGTGTTGGTGAACCCTAGTCCGTGACTAGCATTAACATTTCCAACTACAGCTTCCAGTTGATTGACAGTGATCTCTTCAGGCACGTAAGCTGCGTGCAAGACTTTGAGTAGTGCATTCCGATGGGCTTCGGAGCACATAAGCAATGATAGGATTGAGATCTTGGAAGGCGTTTGATGAAGCTGATCCACTATTTTATAATCACTCTTCTTGATGATTCGTATGAACTCATCAACCTCTTGATCGAAGGGTGTTTTCAAAGCTTCTTTAACAGTCTGCTCTTCCTGCACCAGGCTTTTTCCTTTTGCTTTGGCAGCAGCTTCTGCTTCGGCGGTGGGTCTCTGAATTTGTGGAGCGAAAAGACGTCCGCTTCGAGTGAAGCCTCCGCCTCCTCCCACATTGTCAATTTGTGGTGCAGGGGTTGATGATTCAAAAGTGATTCTTTGTCCTTCACAGTACATGTCAGAGCCATAATGCCAGGGGATGGCATTGCTGCTTTCATAAGGTACCGGTCCAGGCACCGTGATAGTGACTGGACTGACTGCAGCTGCGGAAGGAATTGTGATAGTCTGCGGATCATAATAAATTGTGACTGGTGCTCTGATGGGAGCAGCACCTTCTGAGTTGTAGGCAGAGTTGTTCTCAGGATCATAGAATATTGTGACAGTTGAGACGTCTTCATGATTTGTTGCTGATGTTGTAGGAGACATTGGTGGAAGGATGGATGTTGTTGTTGTAGGAGTTTCAAAATGGAGTGATGCTGAAGTTGTAGAAGAAAAATTTGTTGATAACTGACCAGTTGAGATAATAGATGAAGTACTTGTTGATGAAGCCGAAGAATTGTCAGGAACAATGGTTGTTGCAGTTGTAGGAGGTTCTGGAGTTGTTGCTGATGAGATCGCTGGATTTGTAGGAAATGATGTGGTGATCTGAAGTTGGCCACTCTGAATGAGGCCGTCTATGCCATTCCTCAGGTTATCGCACCCATTTACCGAGATATTGCAGTAAGCACACCCTAACTCACACCCCGGGAACATTTGACATTCGAGGAGTTGAGCCTTGATTTCTACCAACGGTGTCCTGATCTGACCCACACTGGTTATTAAATAAGACGGCTTATCTTCTTCAATTGCATTAATTCTGGGACCGCCGTGGTTCGGCATCGGGTTCTTATTGACATTGGGTGGTGGTGCGAAATTCAGAGCTTTTGAGTCTACCAGGTCTTGTACCTTCATGTGCAAGGCTCTGCACTTTTCTGTACTGTGGCCAGGTGCATTTGAATGGAAGGCACATCTGGCGTTGGAATCATAATTCCTGGGTAGACTGTTGGGATCTGGAGGTGCCAACGTCCTTAGCTCAACTAGGTTGAGTTTCAGGAGTTGTGGCAGCAATGTAGCATATGGCATAGGGATCGGATCGATTACCCTGTTGGCTTGAGAAGGCCTCTGTTGGAATGGCCTTTGCTGGTTGTTGTTGTTGGTGTTGCTGTTGTTGTAATTTCTCGGAGGATATTGATTCTGTTGATGGTACTGAGGTTGTTGCTGATAGTTTTGTTGCGGAGGTTGATAAACTGGTTGAGGATGAGCTGGAGCGGGAATGGTGACTGCTGCCACTGATCTGTGAACATATTGGGGCCTGCCCCTGTTGGTGTGGATGGCATTGGTCTCGCCAGTTCTTCTCGGGCCTGCAAAAGGCTTTCTTGTACTACTGGACGAGCTTGCACCGTTGTCAGATATCTTTCCCATCTTCAATAGGCTCTCAATTCTCTCCCCGGCTATGACAACATCTGCAAAGCTAGTGGAAGAGAAAGCAGCCAGCCTGTCAATATATGTTCCCTGGAGGGTGTTCATAAACATGTCTGCCATTTCCCTCTCAGACATAGGTGGCTGAACAGCAGCAGCCAATTGCCTCCATCTCTGGGCATATTCTCGGAAACTTTCCCTTGACGACTGTGACATTCCCATTAGGAGGGTCCTGTTGGGTGCCATATCCAGATTATACTGATACTGTCTTATGAAGGCCTCTGCCAGGTCCTTCCAACACCTGATAGTTGCCCTTGTCAGGTGAGAGTACCATTCTCTTGACGCTCCGGTTAAGCTATCCTCGAAATAGAACATCCAGAGCTTCTCATCCATAGTATAGGCTTTCAGCCTTCCCAGAAATGACTGTAAATGAGTCCGGGGGCATGAAGTCCCGTTGTATTTTTCAAAACAAGGAGGCTTAAACTTATGGGGAATCCTGACCCCGTCTACCAAGCCCATGTCCATGACGTCAAAACCCAAAGAGTTTTGAGACTCTAAGGACCTCAATTTCTCAGCTATCTCATCCAGCCTTCTATCATAAGCTTCTTCCCCAGCACCCATTACTGTGAATTGATCCTCCTGGGGGTCTTCTTGGAGTACCCTGGCTGCAGTGGCAGTCCCTTGAACATTTGCAGGAATATTGACCTCTGGATGAAGATGGGGGCCAAATACAGGGGGATTGACATGAGGTTGGACCCTCTCGTTGTTGCTGGTGCCGGCAGTCCCTATATGTGGGTCTTCTTGATTTTGCCTTTCCACCATGGCCCTCAATCTTTCTTGGCTCTGAGCCATGTTGTTCATTACTTCCATAAACTGCGTCATTTGATTCCTCATTTCTAGCCTTTCATTGGCCATTTGGTTTCTGACCTCAGTAAGGTCCTGCTGCATCTGGTCCATTTGAATGCCCGGAAGGTTGTTACGGGTCAGATAACGGTGCGGACGATTGAGGGGAAATACCCGGCACCGAGCAATAGTTCCTGAACATCACAACAGAGTTAGTGGCAATAAATCAAAAACCTACAAAACAAACAAAAGGGTTAGCATGCAATGCAGTATGCTTATTTGTTTTCAAGGTATCCGGCTTGGCATTCAGTTTTGACCCTTCCAGACCCTTGAAGATGCTGTCGATGTTGCTTTCGAAGTAAACTCGGGTGGAACAAACTAATACATATATTACAAAAGACAAATGGTACATAGTTTGTTTACAAATACAAGCCCTCTGAGGGGTCCAAATACATTACAGGAAAGTAAAAGATACACGGAATGAAAGCAACAACAAACAAATGGTCAAACACCAAGACCAAACTCATCCTCACGAACTTCCTTGAGAAGTGCTTCGGTCAAAGGATCAGCCGGACGCTCCGTGAGATTCCTGATGAGGAGATTCCGGGTCGTAACAGCTGCTGTTAGTTTCTTGCGCTGGCTTTGGTCCTTTGACCTCTTCACTCCAGCTTTGATCTTTAGCTCTGATATCTCCCTCTGGGCTGCTGCCAGGGCTTCATGCTGCTCTTTTGCACTAGCCTCCAGTTGCTCCATCTTGTCTTGGACCCTCTTGTCCTCCAGAGTACGAGCCTCGGTGATCCTGACCCACCTAGCCTGACTCTCCTTTAGATACAAGTCTGTCCTTGCTCTCTGGAACTGGGCTTCCTTGCAAGCATTCTTCAGAATTTGCTCTCCAGCTTTAGACTTCTTGATATAATCCCCAGACTTCTCAATTTTAGCCAGATGCTCCACTCTCAACTTCTCCAGCCTCTTAATCTCCATCCCACTCTCACTCCTCTCCCGGAGGGTCTTCTACAAAGCCTGGGTTAACTTCTCATTTCTTTCTTTCAAGCTCTCAAACTCCTCCAAACTGACAGTGGCAGGGGGTGGTGCTGAAGATGATTCAGGCATATCTTCTATGGTAAAGGGCATCCCAGAGAGTTGAGCCCTGGCACGGGACCATTCATAATATTGTGCTGATGCCACACTGCTGCACTTCCCCAAAATGGTTATTCCCTTGGTTTGAACATTATCCCAGGCCCAAGCAGCCTGCCTAACAATAGCCAGATTAGGCTTGTTCTCACAATAAAGAGTCTCAACCAAGTCCTGTGCCTTAGGAGTGTGGACCAGTGCATAGCCCAGTTGTCTTCTAAACAGCAGAGGGTTGTAATTAATACTACCCTTAACTCCTATTAGGGGCACATTTGGAAAATGCCCACAGCTGGTGATGATATCCCTGCCCTTGGTGCTTTGGGTGCACCATCTGATATCGGCTGAAGTTAGAGCAGTGAGTCTCTTAGCCCAGTTTTTCTGCTGATGAGGATTCAAAAATGCATCTGTCCTGGGTAGATGCCTGAGAAGCCAAGTATGGAACAATGGAGCACAGCACCTCACTAATCTTCCCCTCTGCTTTTCATTCCTCTGATGCACTGAATAGTAGAGATCCCCCAGTAAAGTGGGCACTGGGTTCTTCAGAATGAATAAATGAACTGCATTCTTGCTAATGAATCGAGGCTCATCTGCAAACAATACAATTCCATATATACTCAAGGCCAATAAAGCACAAACAGCTTTCCACTCTCCTAGAGAAGCTTTCAGGGTAGCTTGAGAGATCAAGAAATCCAGATGGAAACCAGGAATTCCAGCTTTAGAAGTCATATGCTGCTCAATTAGGACAGGTTCCAGATGCAAAGCCTTAGCTACTTCTCCATTACCAGGAAAGACCATCTCAGGGTTGAAAGGGATTCCACCCCTGATAGGTATACCAACCAATGATGAGTATTCTTCCAATAGAGGGCCTAGCTGAAAGTCCTGAAAAGTGAAGCATCTCAGTGGGGGATCATAGAATTGAATGCAAGTGTGGATCAGGCTTCTCTGTGAAGGGTTCAGATCCATAACCATATCAAGTATATCTCCGTAGTGTTCCCTGAACAATGGTATGTGATCTGGAGTGATCAGGGTCTGAATCCTCCTGATGTCAGATAGCTCTGGCTGGAAGAAGTGGTAGGTGATGTTACTCTTTTTAGGAGCCATGATGCTGAGACTGAGTGGAGACAGGTGTTGATGACAATACTGAAGAATGGGCCACTGATTGGCTGGTGCAGATAACTGAAGTAGATAGCTGAAGCAAATGCTGATGAAGATAGGTCAGTACTGAAGATGGGGTCAAAACCAAAACCAAATGAAGATGGATACCCTGAAACACAAATAAGCAAATGTCAATATGATGCAATGAGGATGTATGCAAATGATATGCAAGGGTTTGTGACTGAGCCGGATCTGATCAAAAACTCTGATATGGGTCCAAGTATGCTCAAGAAATCCAGATGGAGGTCTATAAATCCAGTAACCAAGGTGGGGGGCTCAAATAAAGAGCCACATGTCCAGGGTTTTAGAATCACAAGAATTGTTCCAACATGAAGTATTCTTAATCAAGTCAAAGTAACAGGGTATTCTGAGGTCAAGGTACCTGCAAACCTGTAAACAGCCCAACCCCCTCACAGGTGGTGTTCTAAAAGAAGGATCCTCAGACTTGGATCAGTTATGAGAAGTGTAAACACTTCCAACCCGGAGGTACAGTGTTTACAATAACCATAAAAGTTCCTCCTCTAATTCACCTCAGTTTCTGAAGGTCAAAACTAAAAGGTCATCCAGACTTAGCAGGCTTCCCAGATAGCCCTAGCATTGCAGGAAATCTGCAACACAGAGTTCTCAAGAAGAAACCCATATCTGAACCGTGTTTCATATTCCCGCACCAGACCGAGATGGAATGGGAAAGAATATGATTCACTCTAGCCTAGGTGTCACTCAGGTCCCAGGTATAGGACCTTAACTCTCAATGGAACACCCACCCACCAAAGCAAAACCAGATCCAGCCAGACAGCATGACAGTATGATATATGTAAAGCAGTAAAGAAAGCAGTAAAGCAACTGTACATAAAGCAAAAATAAAACATATATAAACACAAATAAACACATAACACCCCAGTAAACACAGATCAAACAAGCGCTAGGAGGAACCCACAAAAAGAACCAGAAGCCCTGGTTGCAATATAAGGGTCCCCAGCAGAGTCGCCAAGCTGTCGCTCCCGATAGGTGGGACCGGGCCCAGATAAAGGTACAGACGCGAACGGTCGGCGAAAGGGACAATGAGAACACACAGTCGTGAACTCACTGGAGATGAATAGAGTCGCCAGCTAGGCATTTTTATCCCGGAGGAAAGGCAATGCTGCATAAGCCTAGAAAAAGAATGGATAAGACGGTTGCGAACCAGAGAGACTGAGAAAGGGGGTTGGTTACAACCTGGGAAGGTATTAGCACCCAGATTGTCCGCCGTACTCGACGGGATCCACGCTTAAAAGATTTGTGTTCTAAAGGGGTAGTGTCAGTGCAATTTGTGTATATATATATAAAAAGAAGCTGGAAAAGATGTACAGGTGTCAGTGTAAAAGAAGTGCAAAGTGTATAAATGATGTGTCAGTGTAGGAAAGAGTATGCTCATGATCATGAGGCTTAAAGAATAATTGCTGGAAGGAGGGGGAATATACAGAGACTTTTGTTCGATAACTGTTAAGTTATGCCTACGTATCCTCTCGTGCAATGAGGAAGTCAGAACACCGTAGTTCGACCCAAAGAGACTGAAAGATGAATTGACTTGTGAACTGCTTACTTGTCTATGCTCAAGTGTATGACCTGTCTGGCTCAGGTGCAAACTGTTTTGCATTAGACGGAAGAAGCGAGTTCTCGTTTGTGAGTGAATGAGATGAGAAAAGAATCCCGGAGGAGACGATTATTGTTTGTTTTTGAGTTTTCAGTCTTTTATTGCTTTTGAAAGTTTGTCATAAGTTAATGAGCTTAAGTCTAAACCAATGATTTAGTAAACTCATCACATCTTCCCTCTGATTAGGGGTAATGAGAATACCTTAAGTGTGAAGTCAGATTCTCACACTTAATCACCTTTGGTGTAGGATTAAGATCATTAACCTACTTGTGATTATTTAGATGTTTTTGGTGTTTTTGTTTAGTGTTGAGTAATGAGATTAAGCCATAATCAAGGATTAAACAAACTCATTACACCATCCTAATAGAAGGATAATAGATGAGAATGTTTAAGCTGAGGAAAGCTCCTCAACTTAATCCATGATTAGGGATTAAACTCATGACAAAACAAAGCCTTTATTAAGTGGATTTTAGTTAATGATATGATGATGAAGTGAGTTTTATGATTTGCAAGACAACTTGAGGGGGACTTGTCCATTAACACTAGGGTTAGTCCTTCTTAACCAATTAAGGAAGAATTAGAACCCTAATGCAAGGCCCAAGTTACAAGTGTGATGTCTTGATAGTTATTAGATGGATTGATTAAAGGATTTAAACACATTAAGGGTTTAACACTTAGGATTAAAGTTATACACTCCATCCTAAGAGAAGGATGCAGGCATAAGCTTAATCACAAAGCCTTAAAGCCTTTAGGGTTTAGTCCCTGATTATGAGATGAGAAGAGAAGACTCAAAAGAGACACAAAGGTAAAACTATGAGGGGAGACTAATTAAAACCCTAATCATTGTCATGCTTGGTTGTTCCTAAGGTTTGTGAGGTTTTCAAAAGAAGATCTTCAATGGAACCACCAGGAAGCAGATGAAAGGATCAAGAGAAGCAAAGCAACTTGCTTCATTCAAGAAGTCAAGTCACTTGGAGAAAGAAAGTGGGAAGAGGAAGAATGAGCAAGCTCAATCTTAAACACATACAAGAATGCAGCAAGGATGCATGAAAAGAGATGAAGAGAAGTTATGAGAAGTGAAGGCAAATTCACTTCTCAAAGTCACTTACCACCTGAAAGGTTAGAAAAGGAATGCAATGCAATGCAAAATGAGATGAGATGACATGATGAGAAACAAAACCAGAAGCATATACATGATGCTAATGATGTTATGAGATGCTACACACATGAGGCAGCAAATGGAAATGATCATACAAGTTCATGAATGCAAATGAAGCAAGTTAGGAAACATGAACATACATGAAAAGTTATGAAGTGCACATGACATACAACATGGAAAATACATGATGCAATGATCAAACATGCTTTCAATATGTCTTATGATGTCAAATGAATCAAATGGATGCTTGAAATGTCATGGCAAGTCATGTTATGCAAGAGAATGCAAGATGGATGCATATGAAAGCCCAAATTAGGGTTTATGATCAATGCAACAAACAAAAACCAAAATCAGAAGCAAACCCTAAGATAAAAAATTGAAAATGCCACTCAAAGGACCCCTAATCCTATACTAAACCAATGCCCAAAGGATAGGTCTCAACTCCTAACCAATCTCAAGATATGATTTTTACAAGCTTGCTAGGGTTTTAGGGTTCCTAAACAAGAAAATTACCAAACAAATTGAAAATGAAAGATCAAATCATGGCCATTTAATCTCACAAACTTCATGCTAAACACAATGCAATGCAAAAAGAATCAATGTCCAACTCTTCATGAATAGGCAGAAATGATTTTTTGAACTTTGGATCAAAATAATGCACAAAAATGATTTCAATTCAATGAGAAATTCTTAAAATGCATCAAGATCAAAAAATAAATTTGGTTTGAAGGTTGGACAATGTTTCTAAATGTCTTAGAACATTTCATGAATTTTTTGGTGATTTTTAAATACCTAAAAGTATTTTTAATAAATTAATTCTCATTAATCAATTAAAAATAATCTTTTAAATATTTAAAAATACTTTTTTACTGCTAAAAATAAAAATAAAAATATTTTTGTGTTTTAAAAATTAATGAAACTTAGGATAAAAAATTTCATAATTTTTAAAGCATTTTTGCTATTTTTAATAAATTATGCAAAACAAATGAAATAAATAAGAAAATAAATGAATTTAAACTGAAATAAGGAAAAGTATTCAGATCCAACGCATGAGATTCAAACTGGCCAAGGCGGGAGTTGACTGCGCGCGGGTTTGGACGGCTCTTATTCAAACTGACTTAATTACACTTAACCCTAATTAATCAAACCCTAATGACTCTCAGGCGACCGGAACACTGTTCCGGTCGTCTTCTCCGGCTATACCATTTTCCTATCTCTCTCAATACGCCATGAAATCATGCCAAACTCTCCAGAATCAAACCTTAGCTCATTCTAAACAAGATTCCAGCAACAAACATCATTTATTTCAGCATACAAACAAGATTCGAATCAAACACTCAAAACTGCAAAAATTTCAGAAACATCATACAGGCTCATTTCTCACTCTTTTTCAAAAGTAACAAGTTCAGTGTGATCAGTGAAGCATGATTTACCATTTAGAAACTTAAAAAGCAAGTTCTGGAAAAAAAGTTCATGGAGTCACCTGAGATTGAGCTTTTGATTCAGGAGCTTTCTGGATGGTTCTTTGGCTCAAACAGGTCCCAATGATCCCCCTTTGAAGCTTTGAACACTTGGTTGGAGTTTAAATAGCCTCTTGAGTGAGTTTGCAGAAGCTCAGGCCAAGGGAGTGTGAAAATCGTATTTTGGTTCCAAGGTGTTTCAGGCCAGGATGAAGGGTGGTTTCTGGTCAGTGAAGTGAGCAGAGATGATTTGTGAAGTTTTTCTTTGTGTTTGAGGTTTGTGGAGAGAGATTCGAAGGAAAATGCAAGTTGGGGTGAGTTTGTGAATGTTGTCTTGTGTTGAGCTTCAGCCTTGCTTGTTCTATGAAATGGCCAGCATTTGATCCACATAAACAAAGCCTATTGGTCAGTTGATGTGACTTGGCCTGCTGTGATAGGTAAGTCACCTTTTGCAAATTGTCAACTTTGGTGTAAGGAAAGCATGGGCTAAGTTCTAGCTTGGTACAAGAGCATGGGCTGGCGCAGCATGGTGAGGAGAGAAGCTATGGCTGGTTCAGCATCCAAGACATCTAGTGGGTGAGATGTGATGATAGTTTTTGCAACTTGATCACTTTTGAAACTTCATGAAAATCTCTTACTTTGCCAACCATGAACATGTGATCTTTTGGTTCAAATCTGATTTTTAGGTCACATATAATGTTTGTACATTGGTTTGATATGAACTAGAAGTCAAAAATGCCTTGGTACAAGGTTTTTGCAAGTTTTCCAATTGGTGCATATCTTGAAAATTAGTGATTTTTGCCAACTTTGTCACACCATAACTTTTGATCCAAAATGAATTAGATCATGTTCTTGTACTTTTTGAAAATGGAAAAATGTGATCTACAACTTTCATGACCAAAGTTTTTCCATTTGAAGCATTTTTGGATCAAAAAGCAAGGCTTGAAAAATGGCATAAAATGACATATTCTTGAAAAGTCAACCATGCCCTAAAAAGTCAACTTTGCAAAAACTTGTAATCCTTGAATTTTGTGAACTTCAACCTTCTTCCATGATCAAATAAAGATCATATACACTCAAAATGATGAAGATCACCCCTTGGTTGGGTCATTGGGGGCCTCAGATGCCCTGATTTTGCACTGACTTGTCTGAAAAGTCAACTCTTGATCGGATGACTTCCCCATGGAATTTCTTCATGAAAATTGATATGCATACTCCCTATACCATATAGAGACCAATGGAAACAAGAATGACCAAAAAGTTTGGAGTTATGGCCTCTGAAACCAAAACCCTAATTTTAAGTCAACTGTGCAGTCAAACTTGGCTCTGCATCCACACCATTCCCAGTTCTTGTGATTCTTTTGCATTTTTGACTTTGAGAGGATGTAATATGATATAAGAACAAACATGGATCCCTTTGAAGTGATTGGTGGCCTTTGGAGTGGCTCAAGAAGCTCTTGGATGGTTCAGATCACAAACCCTAGATGCAGATGACTTAGAAACTATGCAGTGAATCAAAAATGTAATATGAGGTGATATGATTGTGTTTATGCATATGAAATGATCACAAGCCATGGTGTGAATGGGTGAGGGCAAATTTGGGGTGTTTACACTATGTTATGCGTTGCAAAAGCATAAATAAAGTAAAGCATAAAGCAAGATTAAAGAACACACAATATATCTTGGTTCACTTAAGAACTTCTCAAGCTAGTCCAGTCCACCCGCCAAGGTAATTTTGCCTTAAACAAGGGATTAATCCACTATAACCAATATCTGAGATAACAATCGCACAACAACATTGTGACTAATGTAACGTCTGTATTTAATTAATTAATTAAATTAAATTTTATTGTGTTTTTTCCCGATTATTGTTGTTAGGTGTTGTTTTGTCGTTTGTGCCATTAAGTTGTTTAAGTTGGTATTAGTTAATGGTTAAGTCGTGTTTGGGTTGTTTAAGTTAATTAAGTCGGATAAATAAAAATAAGTATTGATGAAATAATATTAAGTTGGGCTTAATTGTAGTGTGAGAGTAGTAATGTTGGGGATTCTATTTTAGGCCCATTAGTAATTAGTTTATTATTGTGGTTTTAGTTATAATAAGCTGAAAAACCTAATTAGAAGACTAATCAGAATTTGTGAGAGGAGGACAAGTATTGAGGAAGAACAAGAGGCTAGGTTATGGATTTTCGTGGAAATTTTTGTTGCAAATTCGAGTTGCCTTCAATCCAAGGTAAGGGTGGGGTTCTAATTCTATAACCGAGATTATATAATTCGTACGTGGGCTGGAATTCGTATAATTGTTATTGCGTTTTTGTATGAGTTGTTGTTGAAATTTGTGTGGATTTGTCATGTATAATATATTGACCTTGTTGTGTTGTTGTCATGAGATTTGTTCATGTCGTTTTATCTATCGTTGTATCTGTTGTCGTATTATTGAACTGGTTATTGCAGGAAATCGTGTAGATAAGGAGATTTAGGACTCGTAAATCAGTTATTGAAATTATTAGATGAATAGGTACAAAAGAATTGGAGTCTAAAATCAATGGAGAAACCCAATTAGGCTTGAATGGAGTGATGAAATTGTGTAAATCGTAGCAGAAGAGGAACTGGTGTGTTTTCTGGTGATTCGCGTAACAAATCTAGTAATACGCGTAGCAATGCTAGGCATTACGCGTAACACATGCCTGTTACATAGGCATTACGCGTAATGGAGGAGGATTTGGTAGGCCCTCTGGCCATTTGAGTAGCATACGCGTAGGGAAGTAAGTCATTATGCGTATGTGCAAGCATTACGTGTAAGGGGTGGCGTAGAAGCAGAGTGATACACGTATGAACAGGTCTATACGTGTATGGACAGAGTGGTGTGCATAAAATGCAGATTTTGGCGATTCGTTCTGTTTTCGCATCCGAGTCGAGCTGAGTTGATCCTAGACCTTAAGTAGAGATTAAATAAGTTGGCTATAGTGGATTGAAGGGTTAAAAGTGATTAATTTAGCACTTTACTTAATTAAGCTGTAATTAGTCGTTTTCCGTGTTGTGGTTATATTAAGTCGATATATGTTGTGTTGTCTCGAACTTGGGAAACTATTAAGTTGCAGGTTATTTGACCAACATTGATACATGTTATTAAGTTGTTAATTTGTTGTTTATGTTGTTGTCGTTGTATGCCATTCATAAGTTGCATACATGTGCATATTTTCAAGTTGGAGCGGATGCTTAAATCAAGTTGGCCTGGATTGGCAAATAAGTTGTTGATGCCTCGATAAACTGGAAATGTTTCAAGTTGGGAGTTTACTCCAAAATGGTACCATATGCATATGCATAAGTTGAGTCGCATTTTATATGTTGTTAACGTTGTTGGTTGAAGTTGTATGTTGATGTTACGGGTTGCGTGAAGTGGTGTGATTGTATTATTTCTCGCTTACTTATTGATTATCATACTCTTGTTTATATTATTCAATATCCCACCCCTTATGTTTGAATGTATCCCTCTGTTGGTAATGTGCAGGTAACCAAGAGTCGGGTACCTAATAGCTTCGAGTTGGTGTTTGTCGCTCTGATACGTAACACTTCGGGGGATGAACGCATGTCTTGCTTTATGTTCAATTCCTATTAAGTTGTTGAACTTGTTTCAGTTGCTTTAGTTTGAAAAACCATGTTGTAGTAGTGTAAAGTTTCAATTAACTGATGTTATTTAACGTTGTAACATGTTGAATCCGCTGTGTTGTTTTCAAAGTATTTTATTAATGAAGTTTATGTTATTTGGTTTTAAGTTGAAAATGTGATATCCCATGCTTGTTGATGAATTTTTATAACTTTGATTTAATACCAAAGTCAGGTAGAAATGGGGTGTTACAACTAACTCATCTCCACTCAAGCTAGATTGTTCAGGGATCCTGCGGGATATAACGTATACTTGAGGAGGAAACTGCGCGACGTCCTGCTGTGACTAACTGCACAGAACCTCTGCAACTTCAATGAACCGTTCAGGGATTCTCTCGAATATAACTTCCACTGACCAAGCAGAACCTCTGCTGAGATTTCATCTCAACTCACAGCTAAACTATTCAGGGATCCCATCAGGATATAATGTCCACCTGAGGAGAAACAATTCATTTGGTTGAATTGCCAAACCGGAGCTAACTGAGGTGCTTCTTTGCAAGCATATACATCTCTGTTTAAGTACAAAGTAACTCTTCAAAGTTACAACAAGATAAGCAATTAGCTCCTTGCAAACTACATGATTCTAAGATGTTCATAATATTACAATTCAAATTGCATCTTCAAAATTCTTCATCTTCATTGATGAGCAAGCTACGAGTAACAACTCCTTGCTTCTAATATTCAATGAGCTCCAAGATGATGTAGTTGGTGTTGATTGATGATTTGTTGATTTCTTCTTCTTCAACTTTAGTTCATCAATGTATGATCGTTGTTGTTGTAGATGTTGATCTTGATGTAGCAACATGAACCCATACTCTCAGATTGTTGTATTGTTGATATGATCATGGATATGTGTAAACACCCCAAATTTGCCCTCACCCATTCACACCATGGCTTGTGATCATTTCATATGCATAAACACAACCACATCATCTCATATCTCATTTTTGATTCACTGGATAGTTTCTAAGGCATCTGCACCTAGGGTTTGTGATCTGAGCAATCCCAAAGCATCTTGAGCCATTCCAAAGGCCACCAATCAACTCAAAGGGGTCCATGTGTGTTCCTATATCATATTTCATCTCCTCAAAGTCAAAAATGCAGAGGAATCACAAGAACTAGGGTTTGAGTGGATGCAGAGCCAGGATGAACTGCACAGTTGACTGAAAATTAGGGTTTTGGTTTCAGAGGCCATAACTCCAAATTTTTTGGTCATTCTTGTTTCCATTGATCTCTATATGGTATAGGGAGTATACATATCAATTTTCATGAAGAAATTCCATGGGGAAGTCATCTGATCAAGGGTTGACTTTTCAGACAAGTCAGTGCAAAATCAGGGCATCTGAGGCCCCCAATGACCCAACCAATGGGTGACCTTCATCATTTTGAGTGTATATGGTCTTTATTTGATCATGTAAGAAGATTGAAGTTCATAGAAATCAAGAATTTAGGGTTTTTGCAAATGTTGACTTTTTGGGCATAGTTGACTTTTCAAGAATGCATCATTTTAGGTCATTTTTCAAGCCTTGATTCATGATCCAAAAATGCTTCAAATGAAAAAACTTTGGTCATGAAAGTTGTAGATCTCATCTTTCCCTTTTCAAAAAGTACAATAACATGATCAAACTCTTCTTGGATCAAAAGTTATGGCCATGCAAAGTTGGCTAAAATCATTAATTTTCAAGGCATGCCTCATTTGGAAACTTTGCAAAATCTTGGACCAATGCATCATGTGACCTCTAATTCATTTCAAACCATTACACAAACATTCTCTAAGTCCTAAAAATCATAATTGGATCAAATTTGCTCATGGCTTGGTTTGTGTAACAAGACTTTATCACATGTGAACTAAAATGTCACAACTTGCAAAAACCATCATGATCACTTCACCAACTTGATACATTGGCTGCTGAGCTTTGCTAGACCTCTCCCTCATCCTTGCTGCGCCAGCCCATGCCTTGTACTTGCCTAGACTTTGAGCCATGCCTCACTTACACAAAAGTTGACTTTTTGGCAAAAGCAAACTTACCAATCACAAAAGCACAAGTCACATCAAGAAGCCAATCAGCATTGTTTATACAAACAATTTGCAAGCAAAACATGATAACACACAAGGCTGAAGTTTCCTCATTCACAACATTCACAAAAACCTCCCATCTTGCAACTTGCTTCGAATTCTTCTCCACAGCCACTAAACATTCAAGCTAACTTCACCAATCATCTCACCTGGCTCCATAGACCTCAAACCACCCAAAGCACAAGCCTGAAACAGCCAAGAGATCCCACTGCCATTTCTCACTCCATTTCTGCAGTTGCTTTCGAATCTCCTTCCCTAGCTCACAAACAGCCAAACAAACCTTGCAAAGCTTCTCCATACATCATTCAGACCTCAAACCATCATTCACCATGACCTGAAAGAGCCAGAATCACCATAGCCATTGTTGGCTGAGCTTGAAGCAGGAGCATTCGAATCTCATCATCCAGCCAACTCAAACTCATTTTGAGCACTCAAATATCATCAAGGGGTTCTAAGGAGTAGATTGCACATAAAGAGAAGGCCAGAAAGTCCTCAAGTGGAAAGCTTCAAATCTCAGGTAGCCTGAAATTTATTTTTCCAGAAATCATTTTTATTGTTACAAATTTGTTCTTCATGCCTTGCTGATCATTCTGGTACCATTAGTTTTTGAAATGGTTGTGATTTGAGCATTTAATTTGCTTCTGAAGCTCGCGTGCCCTAGAACTTTCTTTCTTCGATTCAGCTTGTTTACAAAATATAAATTTGTTTTAGGTTAGGGGTTTGATTCGTGAGGATGTGGGGAACATTTCCCAGTTTTTAGATTTCATTTTTGTTACGTTTTTAGGAAGTTTGAAGTTTTCAGGGGAGAAGGTCACCGGAGAAGACGACCGGAGCTCGTCTCCGGTGACCTGAGAGTGATTAATTTTTAATTAGGGTTAGGGCACTGAGTTTGAACGTGAGCCATTGGATTCCATTTCCCGCGCGTGAATAGAAGGCCAGGATCTTTTCATTAAGTTTTAATTATGAATTAATATTTAATTAATCAGGATTAGGTTGGTTTGAATCTGGGCCGTCCAGATGCGCGCCCAGTCAACCCCTTTTAACCCAGCAGCTCATCTCAGCCTCTCATTTGGATTACTTTTCATTTTTATTAATATTAATTCATTTCTTTCACATTTGTTTTCTATATTTTATTTAAAATAGCAAAACTTATTTAAAAAATCTGAAATTTTTTGTACAAGTTATTATTAAATTTCAGAACCCAAAAATATTTTTATTTTATTTTTTATCATTAAAAAAGTATTTTTAAATATTTAAAAGATTATTTTTAATTGATTAATGGAAATTAATTAATTAAAAATACTTTTAGGTATTTAAAAATTACAAAAAAATTCATGAAATGTTCTAAGACATTTAGAAACATTGTCCAACCTTCAAACCAAATTTCTTTTTTGATCTTGATGCATTTTAAGAATTTTTCATTGAATTAAATCATTTTTTATGCATTATTTTGATCATAAGTTCAAAATTCATTTCTGCCTATTGGAGAAGAGTTGGACATTGATTCTTTTTGCTTTGATTTGTGTTTAGCATGTAGTTTCTAAGATAAAATGGTCATGATTTGATCTTGCATTTTCCAATTGTTTGACATTTCTTTTGTTAAGAACCCTAAAAAACCCTAATAACTTAGAAAATTCATAACTTGAGTTTGGTTGAGAGTTGAGAGCTCCCCTTTGGCCAGTGGTTTGTTATAGGTTTAGGGTTTCTTTGGATGGCATTTTCCATTTTTTATCTTAGGGTTTGCTTCTGTTTTGAGTTTTGGTTTGATGTTTGATCCATGAACCCTAATTTGGGCTTTCATTTGCATCCCTCTTGCATTTCCTTGCATAACATGACTTATCATTGCATTTTGTGCATTCTTGTGACTCATTTGACATCTTAAGACATGTATAAAGCATCATTGATCATTGCATTACATATTTGCCATGTCATTTGTCTTGTATGATTCATAACTTTTCATGCTTGTTCATGCTCCTTAACTTGCATCATTTGCATTCATGATCTTGTATGAATATCTCCATGCCTTGTCTCATGTTTGCAGCATCTCATA
Organism: Lathyrus aphaca; assembly: GCA_963966055.1. Taxonomy (NCBI): domain Eukaryota; kingdom Viridiplantae; phylum Streptophyta; class Magnoliopsida; order Fabales; family Fabaceae; genus Lathyrus; species Lathyrus aphaca. The sequence continues at coordinate 404,395,016 of OZ014519.1, read as the reverse complement.
GCATCATTATCATCATCAACATGCTTCTGGTTTGGTCTAGCATCATGCCATTTCATCTCATCTCGCATTGCATTGCATTTCTTTCTAACATTTCAGGTGGTAAGTAAACTTGAGAAGTGGATTTGCCTTCACTTCTCATAACCTTTTCTTTTCATCTCTCTTGCATCCATTGCTGCATCCTTATTTGTGTTTGAGTTTGAGCTTGCTCATTCTTCTCCTCCCCACTTTCTTTCTTCAAGTGACTTGACTTCTTGAATGAAGCAAGTCACTTTGCTTCTCTTGATCCTGTTCATCTGCTTCCTGGTGGCTCCTTTGAAGATTGTTCTTGAAAACCTCACAAACCTTAGGATCATCCAAGCATGACAATGAATTAGGGTTTTGATTAGTCTCCCCTCATAGTTTTTACCTTTGGGTCTCCCTTTGAGTCTTCTCTTCTCACCTCATAATCAGGGATTAAACCCTAAAGGCTTTAAGACTTTGTGCTTAGGGTTATGCCTGCATCCTTCTCTTAGGATGGAGTGTATAACTTTAATCCTAAGTATTAAACCCTTAAGGTGTTTAAATCTCTTAATCAATTCACTTAATAAATATCAAGACATTACACTTGTAACTTGGGCCTTGCATTAGGGTTCTAATTCTTCCTTAAGTGGTTAAGAAGGACTAACCCTAGTGTTAATGGACAAGTCCCCCTCAAGTTGTCTTACAAACCATAAAAAACACTTCATCATCATACCATTAAATAAAATCCACTTAATCAAAGGCTTGTTTTGTCATGGGTTTAATCCCTAATCATGGATTAAGTTGAGGAGTTTTTCTCAACTTAAACATTCTCATCTATTATCCTTCTTTTAGGATGGTGTAATGAGTCTGTTTAATCTTTGATTATGGCTTAACCTCATTACTCAACACTAAACAAAAATCACAAAAACATCTAAATAATCACAAGTAGGTTAATGATCTTAATCCTACACCAAAGGTGATTAAGTGTGAGAATCTGACTTCACACTTAAGGTACTCTCATTACCCCTGATCAGAGGGAAGATGTGATGAGTTTACTAAATCCATTGGTTTAGGCTTAAGCTCATTATCTTATGACAAACTTCAAAAAAAGCAATAAAAGACTGAAAACTCAAAAACAAACAATAATCGTCTCCTCCGGGATTCTTTTCTCATCATCCTCACTCACAAACGAGAACTCGCTTCTTCCGTCTAATGCAAGACAGTTAACACCTGAGCCAGACAGGTCATACACTTGAGCATAGACAAGTAAGCAGTTCACCAGTCAATTCATCTTTCAGTCTCTTTGGGTCGAACTACGGTGTTCTGACTTCCTCATTGCACGAGAGGATACGTAGGCATAACTTAACAGTTATCGAACAAAAGTCTCTGTATATTCCCCCTCTTTCCAGCTTTATTCTCTTAGCCTCATGATCATGAGCATACTCTTTCCTTACACTGACACTTCACTACTACACATCACTTCTTTTACACTGACACCTGTACATATTGCCTTCCAGCTCTTTTATACACAGATTGCACTGACACTACCCCTTTAAAACACAAATCTTCTAAGCGTGGATCCCGTCGAGTACGGCGGACAATCTGGGTGCTAATACCTTCCCAGGTTGTAACCAACCCCCTTTCTCAGTCTCTCTGGTTCGCAAACCGTCTTATCCATCTCTTTCTAGGCCTATGCAGCATTGCCTTTCCTCCGGGATAAAAATGCCTAGCTGGCGACTCTTTTCATCTCCAGTGAGTTCACGGCTGTGTGTTCTCACTGTTCCCTTCGCCGACCGTTCGCGTCTGTACCTTCATATGATCCATTTTCATTTGTCGGGAGCGACAGCTTGGCGACTCTGCTGGGGAACTTATACTGCAACCAGGGCTTCTGGTTCTTTTTGTGGGTTCCTCCTAGCGCTTGTTTGATTTGTGTTTACTGGGGTGTTATGTGCTTATTTGTGCTTGTATTTATTTTTGTTTATTGCTTTATGTACAGTTGATTTATTGCTTTCTTTATAGCTTTATATTTTCCATACTGTCATACTGTGCTGGCTGGATCTGGTTTTTCTTTGGTGGGTGGGTGTTTCATTGAGAGTTAAGGTCCTATACCTGGGACCTGAGTGACACCTAGGCTAGAGTGAATCATATTCTTTCCCATTCCATTTCGGTCTGGTGCGGGAATATGAAACACGGTTCAGACATGGGTTTCTTCTTGAGAACTCTGTGTTGCAGATCTCCTACAATGCTAGGGCTATCTGGGAAGCCTGCTAAGTCTGGATGACCTTTTAGTATTGACCTTCAGAAACTGAGGTGAATTAGAGGAGGAATTGTTATGGTTATTGTAAACACTATACCTCCGGGTTAGAAGTGTTTACACTTCTCATAACTGATCCAAGTCTGAGGATCCTTGTTTTAGATCACTACCTGTGAGGGGGTTGGGCTGTTTACAGGTTTGCAGGTACCTTGACCTCAGAATACCCTGTTACTTTGACTTTGTTATCTTCCCCGTAACAACATTTTTGTTTTCGTAATTGAAAAAAAAGGTTTTGTTATATGGTTCTGCTGTTCTACTGGTTCAAGAGAGGTTATGGAGATGCATATCCAGAACAAGATAATAGGGTGCGATTCCAGAGATATATCTCTGAAATCAATGTGTCAGTAAATGAATGGTCCAAATTGATCTTTGTCTTATATAAATTTAGGTTCTAATGTTATATTTCACACAAACTCAAAATGTATCAAATTTCACCAATAAAAATCTATTGGTATGTCGTAAATGTCTCCTTCCTCGGCTCTACATCCGGGTGAACGTTCAAGCTCACCAACTTCACCTCCCTCGAAGATATCAAAGACGAAATCCACTATCTCCTACCTTATAGAGTCAATCAAAATATTGTGAAGCTCAATTACCGTTCACCTTCGTTTGATAATGAATGGAACATGAGTTCAACTATATTGAGCTCAAGATGCAAGCAGATGTTAGGACTATTGGGATACTTTTTTGGATTCAATGAGAAAGTTCTGCTCGAGTTGGAAGCAACGCTACAAAGATCGATTGAAGATATCCTGATGATGTGAAAGCATCCACCATGATATTGAAATGTAATATTGAATTTTCTATTGAAATCATCATTGTAATGATCATTTTATGTTATGAATGCCAATTTCATTTTAGATTTGTTAAAATATGTTTCTGGTGTGAATTTGAAGATGTAACTACGAAATGAATTTGGAGATGCATCTCCAGAATAAATTAAATCAAAAGAAAATGCGTAGCTTAGAATTATGTTTGTTGAATGTGTGATGGGTGCGTCCCGAGATGTATCTCTGAAATCAAGAGACATAAGTGGAAATTTACACGGTGCATTAGAAATACCTAAGGTGCAATAAGAAATTATCTATATTCACACAGTGTAATTGTAGCAATAATGTGATCCTTTGAAATAATGTTGATTTAATGTCTAATGATGATCGATAATTCAGTTGTCAAAAAGGACTTGACAACTAGTTTATGGATCATGCATTTCTTAAGTGTTTTTAGTGAAATGACTAATCATATCTCGTTATGTTATATAATGCTTTATAACATAAATTAAATTACAATTTTAATTTCTAAAATTATTTTTAATTTTAAAATAAAATATATCAAGTTCTTAGTCTAATACTAGAATTACACAATTCAAAAATCAATAATTTTTTTTATAGAAAATTATAAACATTCATAAATTTTTTGATATTTTTCAAAAGCAATAAGCACATGAATTGCAAATTCATTCTAAAAATCAAAAAACCATGAAAGTTAAAAAGTGTAGAAATTCAATGAGAAAATAGTTGAACAATATGTCATTAGTATTTATATTGGTTCAATCACATATCATCTCTAGTGATCTACATTTAGACATTGCATAATGAGCATCTCTTCGACTATGAATTATATGAATGGTACATAATCCTCGAAGGTAAATTACACTTTAATTTAATTTTCAGGATTTTTTGTTATTTATGTTGCATCTTTAGTGATGTTTCCTTCACACTCTTTAGAAGAAGATTGTTTCTTCTTTTTCCAATAATTAAAATTGGATTTTAATCATCATCAAGAATAAATGTTTTGTATCCTACATTCATTTTATATCATTCTTATACTTCATTTTATTAAAAAATAGGAGAGAACTTAGAAAGAGAAACTCTCGTCTCTCTCTAACTTTCTTCTTCGTTTCAACGGTGGGGTTCTGGGATTATGGAGTGGCATAAGGTGCAGAGAATGGGTTTAGATTTGTGAATAAAGATAAATGGGATGTGTTTATGGTGGGAGAGATAAGAGCTTGAGGAGAGAAAGGAGTCCACAACTACTATTTTTCAAAAATCGCTGATGAAGTGAAGACGGAGAAAATCTTTAAACTCTTTGGTTTGCATGGTAATGTCGTGGAAATGGTTATCCCACCTAAGAGAAATTAACTTGGAAAACGTTTCGGCTTCACTGGGTTTAAGGAAGTAGAAGATGGAAGGTTGCTAGGAGTGAAACTAGATAACATACTCTTCGATAACATGAAGATTCACTCGAATCTTCAAAATTTCAACAGAGTTCAAGCTAGGGAGAAAAGAGGGACTGAAATCTTTGGAGTGCAACATGATAGGGGAAGGAGAACAGTATAGGGGTCAAGATGGAATGTGGAAGGAAATGTGAGTGTAGGTAGAATATCTTTCGCATAGATCGTTAACAATGTTGAGAGTTCTAAGGATAACCTTGTTTGAAGGACTGTGATTCATCTGAAATACACTCCAATATATACAAATTTTGAGTGTTTGTCCAAGGCGTATGTTGGGGTTGTATTAGTCCCAGGTATGTCTTACAATATACAAACAAACTTTGAAATTGAGGGATATTTTTCAATAAAAATACTCTGCTCGGAGCCAATCTTTGTCTGATGGAAGAAACTGAAGAATGGGAGATAAGAGATTTGATCAAGGAGGGGAAAGCTAGTGGAGGCAGTGGTTCTCAGATATCAGGCCTTGGAAGGTAAGGGACGTTGATAACGAAACGGTAATGTGGTTACATTGCTTCGGGATTCCATGTCAAGCATGAAATTTTCTCTTCTTTGAGTTGATAGCGAAGATGGAGGGAAAGTATATTTGCATGGATGATAACACCATGAAGGTATCTTTATAACACAGTGGGAGAACTGACTTTCTATAAATGTTGCGGATAGCAAGAGTCGCCACCGACTTTTATTTTATCCAAAAGGAAAGGACATAAAAGAACAGGAAAGACCTTAAAAACGATTTTGAGTTCGGGGGGTAGGTTATACAAAGGGAAGGTGTTAGCACCCTTTATATCCATGGTTATTCATAGGCTCTTAGTTACTTAGCTCACTTTAAATTGTTTTGAGAAAGGTGTAGTGTGTGATTAGAAACTTTCTAAGTAATTTGTAATGATCCTCGTATGGATGTATACAAAGACTTGTTTTTGAAAATTTGTTTGAAAAGTGAGGTGTAAAAAAGTATTTTGAAATGTGTGAGCAAGTAATTAAGAGGAACCTACCCTATATTAAGTCTTTATTGTTCTTATGTTCTTTCAATGGTAAGACTATCCCTATTATTAAGGAATAGGTAGTCATTACCTTGGATGTTATAAGGGACATGTGTAGGGACATCTGAATATAGGCAACTGCAAGGTGTCTTTAGGAATTCGTAGGGACTTATCATCTTTTATTCGAAGGGACAAGATCATTTATCGTAGGCAACCTCGAAGGGACTTGATCTTACAAACTGAAGGGACTTGATGATATTTGTGAAGGGACTTTGCTTAAGACACCTTACTTGACCTTTTGAAATAGGCAACATGAGAGGTAACCCTAGAAAGTGCAGGATGGCGATCAAAGAATCGACTTACGTGTGTGCGTGTTCATATTCAAATATTTATCGTTTTAAATTAATTATTCTAAGTCAATTTTAATTACAAGTATGTTATTCACACCCTAAATTACTAACCATGCAGTAAATATATTTACAATTAATAAAGCAAAAATATAGACCTAAAATATTACAAGGCTTTGGGACAATTACAATATAATCGAGAAATAATAATAGAAATAGTAAATATAATAATAAATAAGCAATAATTTAAATGTTAGTAATAATGAAATAATAATAATAAGAAGGGGTTAGTAAAATATAAAGAAAATAAAAATTTAAAAGAGAACATTATCTTTAGGTTAAATAAACATTAGAAATTTTTTAGAAGAAAATATAACAAATTTGATAATAATAAACTATTTACATATTTAAAAAAATGATTTAATTAGGGTTTATAAAAAATTAGGTTAAATATTAGGATTAATAATAAAAAATTAGGGTTTATGTTTAAGAAAATTAGGGTTAGCTAAATTAGGGTTTTGATTAAAATATATTACTAATCTATTTACAAAAATATAATAATTATATATAAACATATTATCAAATAAATATAAACAATTTTAAATTTAAGAAAATAAATTATGATTTTTTTAAGAATATAAAGAAAATATTATAATATTGTTTAGAAATTATTTTTATGAGTTATATTTAATAAATATATCAAAAAAAAATTAATATATGAAAAAAAATTGAAAATAAGAAAAAAAAATGAGAAATTGGCTAAAAAGGATCTGGGATTTGAACCCAGGTCCCTTACCTCAACAACAACCCTTCAAAACCAGCTGAGCCAGCACGCGCTGGTGAATACCATAGGCAATGCAATTGTTTTATTACAAACCTGCAAAATAAATGGATTAAAAAACAAAACTGCTTTCGGCCAGACTCGAACCCTGGTCTTCACCCCAAACACACGTACGCTTTGCCAACTGAGCCACTGCAGCGTTTGTGAAACATAATACAAACAATACATAATAAAATAAACTCAAATTTTAAATCAGATTTTCGCGCCATGAATCTTCATCTTCAACCTATTACCTGCGAAAATACCTACGATTTCTCCTGCGAATTTTCCTGCACTTACAAACCTGCGAAATTCAAACTACATCGAATACGTACGATTTTGTTCAATTAAACACATCAACATGATCACTACAGCATGTACAATTCATCTATGTCTTCATTATTCATTTATATTTGTTAGAACGTAAAGCCCTAATTTTGGCTTTAAAACCCTAACAATGGCAGAATACGGTTTAGGTCACTAAACTTCAATGTTGTTGCCCAGAAATCATCTATATAGCACTACAAACACAAACCAATAATCAAATATCATTTATAATATGGAAATCATATGAATCGAAAAAAATTAAAAGCAAAGCAAAAACGAATTCGGTTTGTGCTCATGGTGATGCTTTTGATGATGATGTTGGGTGATTCATGTTCTAAATGACCTCAGGAAGCTATCCCTACCTTCAAATCACCTGAAAAAGATCAAAATAGAGGAAACCGAATTTGAATATTTTATGAAAATTTGAAGTTGGAGAATGGTGTTTGAATCCTATTTTTTCATGTCCTCAGCATTGGCTTGTGCTGTATAATTATAATAGAAGCAAATTAGGTCAAAAAATCAATCCATTCTTTGGGCTTTTGGATAGCTTGATCATGAAGAAAGATATGATTCAAAATATGAAAAAAATATAATATCTCCTTGATATTTTGGTTGATCTGATTTTATATGATTCCAATTAACTTTAAATGAATTTTAAGGATTTCTAGAAGAAGAATCATGCCCAAATATTGATTTTTATATTTTATTTAGATTTAATTTGACTTTTAATGGATAAAATCAAAATAAATAATAAATAAATAATAAAAAATCAGAATTTGGTTGCTTTGGGTCGTGCTAGAGGTCCTTGTATGAATTGGATCACAACATTGCAAGCCCATTTGGAGAAATTTGGTTCTAAGGTCTCATTTGCTTCATAAACCTCCCAAAAATTCCCCAACTTTGCAAAGACACAAATCCCTCAATTTTAAGGCTATGAAGGTGTTCTTGGAAATTTTGGAAAGCTTAGAGAGTCCTATAACCAACCTCTTTGGTATCATTTCCATATCCTTTACCATTTTCAAATTATGCCCTTTGGAAGACGTTGACTTTTTGTTGACTTTTAAAATGACCTATAATGTCTTAGCTCATTCCTTCCAAATGAAGCATTTTTGGACTTGGCTTGTGAGACACAAAGTTGTAGAGAATTCAATTTCCTTCAAAATGAGATTTGGATGGGAAATTTTTGATGAAGCATGTGAAAGTTATGGCTGGTCAAAGTTCAGTTGACTTTTCCTATGAAATCCCTAATTTAGAAACTCCTGATTCTTGATGATCTGAAATCTCCTTGATGAATCATGATAAACCCTTGATAAAATGATGAATTTTACTTCATAAACTTGATGTTGGGAAAAATCATGAAGTTTGACTTTGGTTTGACCTCAGTTTGACTTTTTAACCATTTTGACTGATTTTTGCATATCTGATCATCTGACTGAGCAAACCTTTTGGGAAAGCCTTGAAACTTGACATAGGTATTCTTGAAGATATATAGGATGTTATGAAGCTCACTTGAGGCCTTGAAAATCCATTTAGCCTGATGAAATCCAAAACCCTAGTTTAGGGTGCATTGCTTAGGAGGAGGCTTTGTCTGAGGGAACTTCCAAGCTTTCTGACTAATTGTGAACCTTGTGAACCTCTTGGGATACCTTATGAACCTTGTGAACCTTGTGAACCTCTTGGGATACCTTGTGAACCTTGTGAACCTCTTGGGACACCTTGGTACACAATGCCTTGACTCGGGGAGGGCAAATTTTGGGGTGCAACAGCTGCCCCTGTTCAATTTTCCGAAACCTAAGGAGTTAGATTGGCCTGTGTGCCATTCGTGACTTGGAAGGTTGAAGGGGATTGAACACAAAAGCCCAAAAAATTTGCACTCGCCGGTGCGGAAAGTAATACTGCTGATTGGTTGTATATGCTTGAATGGGCTTAAAGATGCCACTCGGAGGAACCGGAGATGGGCTTATAGATGTCATCCATAATATCAGGAGGTGATAGTATCAATAGGTTGTCACTGGATATCAGTACTAGGTCTTCGCATAGGCCGTCTCTTAATCATTCCTGTAACATGGTTTGAGTTGAATGTCAGCACTAGATCTTCGTATAGATCGTCTCTATATTGTCTCTGGGGAAAAAAGAATATCCTTCATTAAGTGTCAGTATTTAGATCTTCGTATAGATCGACTCTGAATCGTCTTTAGGAACATTCTTTAATTTAAGTATCATAATCAAATCTTCATGGCGATCTCTTCTGAATTTCTTTTGGTAATACCTTGGGCTAAGTACAAGATCTTCGTATCGATCATTTATGTACCATCCCAAAGATCATTTGTTGAATTGACCATAAGAAATAAATCTTCGTAACGATTATCTCTTCTGGAAGTATCCCGTATTAGGTAATAGATCTTCGTATAGACCATTTATATACCCTCCCAAGGATAGAAAGAATATCATGATTAAATCTTCGTGACGATTACTCCCGAACTTCTTCTGATAGACTCTCTTAGATAAAGTGCTAGATCTTCGTATAGATCATTTGCACACAATCCCAAAGATGGTTGACCATTGGAAATAAATCTTCGTAACGATTATCTCCTCTGGAAATATCTTGGATTAAGCACTAGATCTTCGTATAGATCATTTACGTACCCTTCCAAGGACAACTTGAGCATTGATTATCAGAAATGAATCTTCGTAGCGATTATCCCTGAATTAAGTATCAGTACTAGATCTTTGTATAGATCGTCTCTGAACTGTTTCAAATTGTTGATAGTGTTTATCTGCCTGCAACTATCCTGAAAAGAAAAGGTTAGCTTATGCAATATGTATGCATGTATGGCATGATGTACCTAAGTAAAAATGTCATATGTATTATGGATGCGTATGCTATGATATGATGTAAACGATGTATGTATGAATCATGCAGCCTGAAGTGTCTGGATATCTCTGTATAACAACTGCTGGCTAGGGAAAATAGATCTTGGTTCGTTGCTGAGGAATATGAGGACTTCGTTCTCGTCTTGTTTGATAGTATGGTATTCAGAACCTCTCGTCTTCGTTCGTCGTACTTCTTATTGAAGGAATAAGTTCCTGAGTATCCTGACTGAGGATAAAAGAGATGGACATAAATCCAAGGGGATATGTTACTTGAAAAGATTATTCTGTGGGGATGGTCTGGCGAAGCTTCGTTGAATTTCTACCTTCATTTTATGCATTTCTGGTAAACATCAATCATATTCAAAAGCATACATACATTCAAACATAACCAATGGACGTTTTCGCTTAAGTAAACAGGGTTAAAGTAAATATGGATTCAAAGACGAGATTTTATTTATTTTTAGAAAGTAGCCTATACACAGGCAAGTTTGTACAAGGAGACAGAAATCCTAGTAAGAGGAATTCATCGTAAAAGTTTTACAAAATAAAAAAACAGCTATGTGAGAAATAATCCTATTGAGTTTCAATTCCACTATTGCCATTATCTTCTAGTATCTTATCCTTTGTTGTTGAGATGGAAACGATTGGATTGATCTTTATCTGTTCGAACTTGAGTCAGGTAGCACAACTGGTTGGGGTTACATGAGTGATCCAAACGAGACATAGTCATACGCTTTAATCCCTAACTTTTGCCTGGATTGCCTTTTCAGGTTTTCAATCCACCGGGATACCCTTTTTTGCCCAAGTCGCCTTTTCAGCTTTTCGACTTGCCGGGTGTACATTTTTTTATATATATCCCTAATTTTTGCCCGAACCCTTTTGGTTCGTCGGGATGCCCTTATTTTTGCCTAGGCCAGTCAACCTAGCGGGTCTCTTTTTATGCGTAGTATTTTTTAACTATGTCTGCGTTTACGGGCTGTGGGAAATCTTCACCATTCATAGTAGTAAGCATCATGGCACCTCCTGAAAATACCCTTTTTACTACAAATGGTCCTTCATATGTAGGAGTCCACTTTCCCCTAGGATAACCTTGTGGTAATATGATACACTTGATTAACAAGTCTCCAGTCTGATATACCTTTTGCTTAACCTTCTTATTAAAAGCTTTGATCATCCGTTTCTGGTACATCTGACCATGACAAACAGCTGCCAACCTTTTCTCATCAATCAAATTTATCTGGTCAAGTCGAGTCTGAATCCACTCATCTTCATCCAAGCCTGCATCCTTCATGATTCTCAAGGAAGGGATCTGAACTTCAATTGGCAGAACTGCTTCCATACCATAGACTAAGGAGAATGGGGTTGCCCCTTTTGAAGTACGTATTGTAGTACGATAACCATGAAGAGCAAATGGTAACATCTCATGCCAATCCTTATACGTAACAGTCATTTTCTGTAGAATTTTCTTGATGTTCTTATTAGCAGCTTCCACTGCCCCATTCATCTTTGGACGATACGAAGAAGAGTTGTGATGCTTAATCTTGAACTACGTGCAGAGATCAGTAATCATAGTGTTGTTCAAATTAGAGCCATTGTCTGTGATAATCCTTTCAAGTATGCCATACCTACATATGAGATTATTCTTAATGCACCGAGCCACAACATTCTTAGTAACAGATGCAAATGAGGCTGCCTCCACCCACTTTGTAAAGTAATCAATAGCAACCAGGATGAAACGATGCCCATTAGAAGCAGTAGGCTTGATCTCACCAATCATATCAATGCCCCACATGGCAAAAGGCCAATGAGCAGTCAACACATTCAATGGTACTGGAGGTATATGCACCTTATTGGCATAAATCTGACATTTGTGACATGTTTTAGAATGTTGATAGCAGTCAGCTTCCATGGTAGCCAATAGTAACCTGCTCTCAATATCTTCTTTGCCATGGTATGACCACTAAAATGAGTACCAAAAATCCCATCATGTATGTCTTCTATAATCTTTGTTGCTTCCTTCTTATCCATACAACGAAGCAAAGTCGAATCATGATTGCGCTTGTACAAAATTCCATTACTCAAGAAGAACTTAGCAGAAAACCTCCTCAGAAATTTCTTATCTTTGACAGATGCCCCTTCAGGGAACTCCTGAGTTTCAAGATATCTTTTCACTTCATAGAACCAAGGCTTTCCCTCTACTTCTTCAGCATCAATCTCATTGCAGTATGCAGGCTTCTCAAATCTATCAATAGTGATCTTAAGAACTTCATCATCCCAGCTAACCTCAAACATAGATGCCATGGTGGCTAGTGCATCTGCCAACTGATTCTCTCCTCGTGGAATATGTCCAAATGTAATCTCTTCAAAGTACGGGATCAAAGACAACACATGCTCTCTGTAGGGGATGAGATTTTCATGCTTGGTATCCCAATCTCCTTTAATCTGACTAACTACCAGGGCTGAGTCTCCATATACATCTAGGAACTGAATCTTCATTTCAATGGCAGCTTTGATACCCATGATACATGCCTCATACTCGGCCATGTTATTGGTACAATAGAAACAAAGTCTTGTAGTAATTGGGGTATGATAACCTTCAGGGGAAATGATCACAACACCAACACCATTACCAAGCGCATTAGAAGCTCCATCAAAAACCATAGTCCATCGGGATCCTTGTTTAGGTCCGTCATATTGTCCAGGTTCTTTGGTAATAATCATAATGTCTTCATTAGGGAACTCAAAACTCATTGACTGATAATCATCCACTACTTGATGAGCCAAATAATCAGCTACCACGCTACCCTTAATGACCTTCTGAGTAGTGTACTGTATATCATATTCTGTTAAAATCATTTGCCATCTTGCTATTCATCTGGAGAGAGCAGGTTTCTCGAATATGTACTTGATTGGGTCCATCTTTGAAATCAACAAGGTAGTATGAGTCAACATATACTGTCTTAGTCGGCGAGCAGCCCATGCCAAAGTGCAACAAGTTTTCTCGAGCAGTGAGTATCTTGTTTCACAGTCGGTAAACTTTTTGCTAAGGTAGTATATTTCCTGCTCTTTTCGACCAGACTCGTCATGTTGCCCCAACACACACCCCTTTGAGCTGTCTAATACTGTTAAGTACATGATCAAGGGTCTTCCATCAACTGGTGGCATCAAGATTGGAGGTTCTAAGAGATATCTCTTGATTTCATCAAAGGCTGTCTGGCACTCGTCATTCCATTCCATTACCTGATCTTTCTTCAACAACTTGAAGATTGGCTCACAGGTAGCAGTTAGCTGGGATATAAACCTTGCAATGTAATTCAGTCGTCCCAAGAAACCTCTGACTTCCTTCTCAGTACGGGGAGCAGGCATCTCTTGTATAGCTTTTACTTTTGCAGGATCCACTTCAATACCTTTTCCACTGACAATGAAACCCAGGAGTTTACCAGACCTAACTCCAAAAGTACACTTGTTTGGATTCAATCTTAGCTTGTATTTCTTCAACCTTTCAAACAGCTTATGCAGATGATCAAGGTGTTGTTCTTCATTCTGGGACTTGGCTATCATATCATCCACATACACCTCTATCTCATGATGAATCATATCGTGAAACAAAGCCACCATAGCACGCTGATATGTTGCCCCGACGTTCTTCAAACCAAATGGCATCACCTTATAACAAAAAGTGCCCCACTGTGTAAAAAATGTAGTCTTCTCCATATCTTCAGGGGCCATCTTGATCTGATTGTAACCAGAGAAACCATCCATGAAAGAGAATACCTTATGTTGAGCAGTGTTGTCTACCAGAACATCAATATGAGGAAGTGGAAAGTCATCTTTAGGGCTAGCCTTATTCAGATCTCTGTAATCCACACACATGCGTACCTTACCATCCTTCTTAGGTACTGGTACCACATTTGCAACCCATTGAGGATAAGAAGTCACAACTAAGAACCCTGCATCAAATTGCTTCATCACTTCTGCTTTAATCTTTTCTGATATTTCAGGACGCATGCGACGAACCTTCTGCTTCTTTGGACGACAATCTTCTTTTACCGGTAAACGGTGAACTACAATGTCTGTATCCAACCCTGGCATATCTTCATAGGACCAAGCAAAGATCTCCACATAATCACGTAACATCTGGATCAATCTGTTCTTAACACCCTCCTCTAACTCAGCTCCTATCTTGATCTCTTTCCTGTTTTCTTCAGTTCCCAGATTCACAACTTCGATTGGCTCTTCATGTGGATGTATAGCTTTCTCTTCTTGTTGTAACAACCTAGCAAGCTCTACAGGTACTTCACAATCTTCCTCCTTTCCATCTTCAGCTTGATAGATCGGATTCTCAAAATTATAATTGGCAATAGTAGAATTGTAATCAACAGGATCCAAAGTGGATGAGGATCTGCATTTTAGTGATGTGGGTGTGTGTAAGAACACATAACTGATAAAACAAAAATAAAAAATAAAAGAAAGACAAGGAGCACAATATTTACGAAAACGAAACGTCCATTGATTTTTATTGAATGAAGTATGCAAATGAAATGACATCCCGAAACAAGCATACCATTGTGCCCCGGGTAAGACACAAGGCTTAAAAGTTTAATTGTTCAAAATTACAAACTTAAAATAAAAACACAGTAATAGTATTTACTCCTGACTAAAGGAGATAGGAATAACGTATTCAGTCTTCCAATTGTTGAGCCCATCACCCATGGTAGGAAAGATCCAATCATCCAGGTTGTAGTCTTCATGACAGTCACCCACAACATTGATTTGATCTCTTATGACCCCTTGATTGGTGATACGAACAACACGAGCACGACGAACAGCCTTCTGAGATTTTGCAGTGAAACCCAAACCAAACTTGTCAGACTTATAAGGGATGTTGGGAAGCTGACCCCAAATAGAAAAACCACCTTTTGCAACCACAACCTTAGCATCTTTGAGGGAGGCCATTGCAGGAGGTATGTCAGTAACCATAGGAACTCTTTCAGAAGCAGGAACAGACTGAGGAACAAGATCAGAGCAAGGAAACTTCTAATGTTTGACACGGAGTTTCAACCATTTCACCCTCCATTTCTACATACTTGAAAGTATTCACGTGGCTAACCATGTACTCTTCTTCACCATAGACAGTGACAATTTTGTTCTTCACCGGGTATTTCAACTTCTGATGCAAGGTGGAAGTCACAGCACCTGCCCCATGGATACAGGGGCGCCCAAGCAAACATGAATACGCCGGACGGATATCCATCACATAGAAAGTATAATTGAAGACTTGAGATCCTACTTTGATCGGGAGGTCTACTTCTCCATGCACCACTCTTCTTGAGCATTCAAAGGCCCTCACCACTACGTCACTTGGTCTTAACACAACATCTTCAGGACTGAGCTTGTCCAGAACCTCTTTAGGGAGCACATTTAATGAAGAACCATTGTCCACCAGTACATGAGACAAGGTAGTGCATTTACATTCAATGGAAATATGCAGAGCTCTGTTATGGTTTCTCTTGGCAGGAGTCAAATCAGCATCAGAACAGCCCAACCCATTATCACTAGTCAGATGTGCCACACAATTCTCAAATTGGTCCATAGAAATCTCATTTGGCACATGAGCAGTCTTCAAGAACTTGATTAAGGCTTTAGCATGAGCCTCGGAACACAACAACAAAGATAACATGGAGATTTTATAGGGAGTATGCCCCAACTGATCAACAATATCATAATCACTCTTGCGAATGATCTTCAGTACTTCTTCCATCTATTTAGAAAGACTTTCAGTAGCTGGTGCCTCAGCTTGCACAGGTTCAATTACAGGACCTTTGCCTCGAGCATCAGTATTTGGCTCAGAAGTGGAGGTAGTAGTTGGAGTAACTGCACTTTTGGAGGTAGCCTAAGGATAGAAGATTCTTCCACTTCTGGTGATCTTACTAGATCCAACAATATTATCAACATCAAGATTAACATTAATAGCAGGTGCATCATTCATAGGTTCTTGTTTGACACCATGGATGTAAACATCAGAACCATAATTCCAGGGTATAGCTTTATCATAAGTATAAGGAACAGGGCCAGGAGTGGTGATGATCATGGGAGCCACTCTAACTTCAGCAACAGTCTTTACAGGGCCTTCAGCAGTAATCCTGACAGGACCCTTAGAGGTGATCCTGATAGGACCTTTGGAGGTAATCTTCACTGGTATTTTATCAACCATAGTTACATCTTCAAGCTTCGTGTTTCGAGTCAAATGCTCACACATACTTTCCACAGAAGGAGTCTTCTCAAACAATATGGTGTAATTGTCCTTGAGGCGTTGAATACCATCCTTCAACTTCCAGCAACTATCAGGTTTGTAGGCATAATAGAAACAACCTTCATTGCAACCTGGAAAGAACCCAGCCTGCACCAGCTTCTTCTTGATAATGGATAAGGGAGTAGTCACATCTTCTACTGAGGAAACATAGGAAACCTCATCAACAGCATTAACAGTCTTCTCATGATTGGGCATGGGAGCAGTGATCACATTTGGGGTCCCAGGAGGGTCAAATTCAATCTCCCCAGCTTCAATCATGTCTTGAATCTTGTTTTTCAACACCCAGCAGTTGTTGGTGTCATGTCCCAGACTATTAGAATGATAAGCACATCTTGCATTAGGATTGTATCGAGGAGAGGATGTATTTGGATTCTGAGGAGGATCCCTCAAAGTAATTAGTTCCCCCTTCAACATGTGTTGCAAGGCTTGGGCCAGTGACATGTTGATCTTGGTGAACTGTCTTCTAGGCTTCTGTTGATTGTTTTGTTGTGGCTCTGGTGCTGTAGGAGTAGGATTGGAGATGTGAACTGCTCCCACAGATTGGTGACTCCTGTTACGACTATGTTGACCATACACAGCATTAGACTCCTTCTTTCCACTTGGAGGCTTCTTAGCAGTGCTTGATGAAGAGGCACCCACCTGTATCTTACCACTTCTTATACCACTTTCCACACGTTCTCCAGTCATTATTAGCTCGGTGAAACCAGATGATGAGCTTCCAATGAGGTGACTATAAAAAGGACCATTCAACGTACTCATAAACATATCCACCAGTTCCCTGTCAGTCAGAGGAGGTTGAACTCTTCCAGCCAGGTCTCTCCATTTCTGGGCATACTCTTTGAAACTCTCCTTAGCACCCATAGACATGCTTTGGAGTTGCATGCGAGTTGGTGCTAAATCAGCATTATATTGGTATTGCCTATAGAAGGCCTCAGCAAGATCATTCCAATCACGAATATTAACACTTTCCAGTTGGTAGTACCATTCCAATTGAGCTCCACACAAGCTCTCTTGGAAGAAATGAATCCATAACTTTTTACAGCAGTATGTGGTTGAATCCTCCGGACATAGGACCTTAAATGCAGATTAGGACATGAGACACCATCATACACCACAAAAATAGGAACCTTGAAACCAATAGGTATAACCACTCCAGAAACTAAACTCGGATCTTCAAAATCAAGCCCAAAAGATTTTTGCAATTCCATGGCATTCATTCTGTCCACCAGCATCTTGTACTTCTCCTCACTAGCAGGATCATGATAATAATTTGCCTCAGAATCAGAATCTCCCACAGTATCATGGAGACTACCTCCCTCTTTCTCAGAATTCTCAGACTCGGAATCCTCAATCTGTTCCTTTGTCTTGATAGGACCTCTGAACCTTCTTCCCAGATTGATAAGGCCTCCTGATTTCCTGGTCTTCTTCTTCTTCTTAGCCAGCAGTGTCTTCAGTTCATCCTGTCCCTTGGACAAGTTCAGGATCAGCTCTTGGAATTGTGCATTCTGAGCCTGGAGATTCTTGACAGTCTGTTCAAGAGCCATTTCTGCTGAAATAAACAGCGAGAAGATAAGATACATGTTCATAAGAAACCTGTGATGCAATGACATGGTATGTGAATGCATATGCAATGTTTTCAAGGACCGCATGATTTAAATTTGTTTAAACCACCAGAAAGTAAACTTTTATTAGTAATCAATAAACTTGTTTACCCCTTGGGCTTACAACAAAAATGAAATGAATACAAAGATGAGGTTTTAAGTCTCCCATGGACACTTCCTCTTTGTGTTGAGGTATGAGTTGAGATTTCGCTCCTCGTGAAGTTGTTTTGTTATCTCCAGGATTCTTTCTTGACTAACTTTGAAATGAGTCTCAAAAGTATCCCTTTGCTCCTTCAACTGGATCCAGGACCTTTGTAAATCCTCCATGTCAGTGGGCATGTCTGGATGAAGAATGATATAAGGAGTATCTCCTTCAGCAACAGACTCCATGGTAACTGGCAGGATAGCAGGATATGGCATCATAAGAGTCTGAGCACGAGATCGCACCCATCTGAGATAAGGTTCCATAGGAATAGTGTACTTTGGTTCTAGAGTCTTGCTGTCAACCTTGTTCACCTTTCCCCAAGCTCGTATGAACCTTTGACGGTAACCTTGCAGATCGTTGTCATAGTCGAATACAATACCCTGAATAAGCATGCCATGGGGACCCTCACTCCGAGCATAACCAAACTGACGTAGAGCTAAAGAAGGGTTGTAAGTAATGCCCCCTCTTATGCCAAGGAGTGGCACATTAGGGAACTCCCCACAACGATCAATGATAGTAACATTCTCCATAGATCTAGAACACCAATGAATGTCTGAATGAGAAAGTGACATGATCCTTCTAGACCACCTTAACCCTTGTTCATTCTTCATCATTGATCTAGGAAGGTGAGAAATAAACCACCTAGACAATAAAGGTATACAACACATCAGAGTTCCTCGTTCCTTCGTAGTACGAGTGTGAAGAGAATGTAAGATGTCTCCAAGTAATATAGGCACTGGATTGCGAGTCAGAAATATGTTGATGGCATGTACGTCTATGAACTGGTCTGGATTGGGGAACAACACTAAGCCATAGATCAATAGGGCTAGGATCTCCTCAAAAGCATCATGACTCATAGCTTTCAAGAATACTTGAGCCTTCTCCATCAATACCTTAGCAAGAATACCCTTAACTCCACTTCTCGTTTCTAGGACAATGTCTGATTTCTTCAGATGTAGTGCTGCAGCAATAACCTCAAGTTTAGGCTCTTTTTCTAAGCCTGTGAAGGGTCTCTGATCAAGGATAGGTATACCCAGTAGCTTGGATAACTCTTCCATTGTAGGAACCAGCTGATAGTCGGGGAATGTGAATCAATGATGTTTAGGATCAAAGAACTGAAACAGGACACTCATCATGTCTTCATTGAACCCTGAAGTGACTAGATCTAGTAGGTGACCATGCCTCTTGATGAATTGGGAATTTTCAGAAACTTGAGATACCAATTCCTTAAGCTTAGGAGGTATTCCTACAAAGTTGATCCATATAGTATTCCTACGAGCAGAAGCCATGACATGCAACAAAGAACAAAGATAAATCCTTTGGTCCTTGAAATGGTTAGTGAAAATGCTATGCTTATGATGTATGATGATGTTATGATGTTATGCTCAATCACAAACATGTGGCACACACAAATAAATCACACCAAAGCCCTAGGTTTGAAGGCTTGCATGAGGTTTAAAGGTAAGTACCCTCCCCTGAAGTTTAGTTGGTTCATCCTGTCCTATAAAAGTAACCGGGTTCTAAGGGATCTCAATATCATTGATCCTTCACAAGGGTGGTTGTTCAGTGGGCAACTTACTTGCCAACCAAAACCCTCCAAGTTTAGGATCTCAATGAGTGTAGCATTGAGTATCAACCAACTTCAGTCTTCACCAAAGTCCGTTATCTCACTACTTTCTAAAGTCCAATATGGGATGACTAGGGTTCTAAAAGTCAGTTAGTGTATTGACAACATATGGCAGCCTCATATTATCCTCAACTTACTTAAGGAACATAAGCACCAACCAAGAAGTCACACTAACTATAGCCACCAGATCAACCATATCGGTATACGCCGTACAGTTTCCTTGGTCTATTGCCATTTACCTAAGGTACACTAGATTCGGGTTAGGATCTTTCATACATAAATCCCAACAAGTAATATAAAGCAAACAAGGCAAACAATTTAAAGTGATCTAATTCCTAAGGGTGCCCCTCTTTTACTTAGTAACTCCCCAGCAGAGTCGCAAGTTCTGTAACACGGTTGGAGAACTGACTTTCTATAAATGTTGCGGATAGCAAGAGTCGCCACCGACTTTTATTTTATCCAAAAGGAAAGGACATAAAAGAACAGGAAAGACCTTAAAAATATTTTGAGTTCGGGGGGTAGGTTATACAAAGGGAAGGTGTTAGCACCCTTTATATCCATGGTTATCCATGGGCTCTTAGTTACTTAGCTCACTTTGAATTGTTTTGAGAAAGGTGTAGTGTGTGATTAGAAACTTTCTAAGTACTTTGTAATGATCCTCGTATGGATGTATACAAAGACTTGTTTTTGAAAATTTGTTTGAAAAGTGAGGTGTAAAAAAGTATTTTGAAATGTGTGAGCAAGTAATTAAGAGGAGCCTACCCTATATTAAGTCTTTATTATTCTTATGTTCTTTCAATGGTAAGACTATCCCTATTATTAAGGAATAGGTAGTCATTACCTTGGATGTTATAAGGGACATGTGTAGGGACATCTGAATATAGGCAACTGCAAGGTGTCTTTAGGAATTCGTAGGGACTTATCATCTTTTATTCGAAGGGACAAGATCATTTATCGTAGGCAACCTCGAAGGGACTTGATCTTACAAACTGAAGGGACTTGATGATATTTGTGAAGGGACTTTGCTTAAGACACCTTACTTGACCTTTTGAAATAGGCAACATGAGAGGTAACCCTAGAAAGTGCAGGATGGCGATCAAAGAATCGACTTACGTGTGTGCGTGTTCATATTCAAATATTTATCTTTTTAAATTAATTATTATAAGTCAATTTTAATTACAAGTATGTTTTTCACACCTTAAATTACTAACCATGCAGTAAATATATTTACAATTAAATAAAGCAAAAATATAGACCTAAAATATTACAAGG
Organism: Lathyrus aphaca; assembly: GCA_963966055.1. NCBI lineage: Eukaryota > Viridiplantae > Streptophyta > Magnoliopsida > Fabales > Fabaceae > Lathyrus > Lathyrus aphaca. The sequence continues at coordinate 404,374,103 of OZ014519.1, read as the reverse complement.
CTTTGGGACAATTACAATATAATCGAGAAATAATAATAGAAATAGTAAATATAATAATAAATAAGCAATAATTTAAATGTTAGTAATAATGAAATAATAATAATAAGAAGGGGTTAGTAAAATATAAAGAAAATAAAAATTTAAAAGAGAACATTATCTTTAGGTTAAATAAACATTAGAAAATTTTTAGAAGAAAATATAACAAATTTGATAATAATAAACAAAATATTAAACTATTTACATATTTAAAAAAAATGATTTAATTAGGGTTTATAAAAAATTAGGTTAAATATTAGGATTAATAATAAAAAAATTAGGGTTTATGTTTAAGAAAATTAGGGTTAGCTAAATTAGGGTTTTGATTAAAATATATTACTAATCTATTTACAAAAATATAATAATTATATATAAACATATTATCAAATAAATATAAACAATTTTAAATTTAAGAAAATAAATTATGATTTTTTTAAGAATATAAAGAAAATATTATAATATTGTTTAGAAATTATTTTTATGAGTTATATTTAATAAATTTATCAAAATAAAATTAATATATGAAAAAAAAATTAAAAATAAGAAAAAAAATGAGAAATTGGCTAAAAAGAAAGGACCTGGGATTTGAACCCAGGTCCCTTACCTCAACAACAACCCTTCAAAACCAGCTGAGCCAGCACGCGCTGGTGAATACCATAGGTAATGCAATTGTTTTATTACAAACCTGCAAAATAAATGGATTAAAAAACAAAACTGCTTTCGGCCAGACTCGAACCCTGGTCTTCACCCCAAACACACGTACGCTTTGCCAACTGAGCCACTGCAGCGTTTGTGAAACATAATACAAACAATACATAATAAAATAAACTCAAATTTTAAATCAGATTTTCGCGCCATGAGTCTTCATCTTCAACCTATTACCTGCGAAAATACCTACGATTTCTCCTACGAATTTTCCTGCACTTACAAACCTGCGAAATTCAAACTACATCGAATACGTACGATTTTGTTCAATTAAACACATCAACATGATCACTACAGCATGTACAATTCATCTATGTCTTCATTATTCATTTATATTTGTTAGAACGTAAAGCCCTAATTTTGGCTTTAAAACCCTAACAATGGCAGAATACAGTTTAGGTCACTAAACTTCAATGTTGTTGCCCAGAAATCATCTATACAGCACTACAAACACAAACAAATAATCAAATATCATTTATAATATGGAAATCATATGAATCGAAAAAAATTAAAAGCAAAGCAAAAACGAATTCGGTTTGTGCTCATGGTGATGCTTTTGATGATGATGATGATGGGTGATTCATGTTCTAAATGACCTCAGGAAGCTATCCCTACCTTCAAATCACCTGAAAAAGATCAAAATAGAGGAAACCGAATTTGAATATTTTATGAAAATTTGAAGTTGGAGAATGGTGTTTGAATCCTATTTTCTCGTGTCCTCAGCATTGGCTTGTGTTGTATACTTATAATATAAGCAAATTAGGTCAAAAAATCAATCCATTCTTTGGGCTTTTGGATAGCTTGATCATGAAGAAAGATATGATTCAAAATATGAAAAAAATCTAATATCTCCTTGCTATTTTGGTTGATCTGATTTTATATGATTCCAATTAACTTTAAATGAATTTTAAGGATTTCTAGAAGAAGAATCATGCCCAAATATTGATTTTTATATTTTATTTAGATTTAATTTGATTTTTAATGGATAAAATCAAAATAAATAATAAATAAATAATAAAAAATCAGAATTTGGTTGCTTTGGGTCGTGCTAGAGGTCCTTGTATGAATTGGATCACAACATTGCAAGCCCATTTGGAGAAATTTGGTTCTAAGGTCCCATTTGCTTCATAAACCTCCCAAAAATTCCCCAACTTTGCAAAGACACAAATCCCTCAATTTTAAGGCTATGAAGGTGTTATTGGAAATTTTGGAAAGCTTAGAGAGTCCTATAACCAACCTCTTTGGTCTCATGTCCATATCCTTTACCATTTTCAAATTATGCCCTTTGGAAGATGTTGACTTTTTGTTGACTTTTAAAATGACCTATAATGTCTTAGCTCATACCTTCCAAATGAAGCATTTTTGGACTTGGCTTGTGAGACACAAAGTTGTAGAGAATTCAATTTCCTTCAAAATGAGCTTTGGATGGGAAATGTTTGATGAAGCATGTGAAAGTTATGGCTGATCAAAGTTCAGTTGACTTTTCCTGTGAAAACCCTAATTTAGAAACTCCTGATTCTTGATGATCTGAAATCTCCTTGATGAATCATGATCAAACCTTGATCAAATGATGAATTTTACTTCATAAAATTGATGTTGGCAAAAAATCATGAAGTTTGACTTTTGTTTGACCATAGTTGACCTCAGTTTGACTTTTTAACCACTTTGACTGATTTTTGCATATCTAATCATCTGACTGAGCAAACATTTTGGGAAAGCCTTGAAACTTGACATAGGGATTCTTGAAGATATATAGGATTTTATGAAGCTCGCTTGAGGCCTTGAAAGTCCATTTAGCCTGATGAAATCTAAAACCCTAGTTTAGGGTGCATTGCTTAGGAGGAGGCTTTGTCTGAGGGAACTTCCAAGCTTTCTGACTAATTGTGAACCTTGTGAACCTCTTGGGATACCTTGTGAACCTCTTGGGATACCTTGTGAACCTTGTGAACCTCTTGGGACACCTTGGTACACAATGCCTTGACTAGGGGAGGGCAAATTTTGGGGTGCAACAATCTTATATGGACATGGCATGAATAATGGTTAGAACTAGATGTGCTTTTGTTATTAACGAGACGTTTAAGGTTCTAGTTGGAGAGGAGGATTTAAGTATCATAGCAACACAAGATTCTCACGAGCCTCTTTGGATCAGTGGGGATTCTATAGTAAAGAAACCAGTTATAGTTGATTCTTCTTCGGATACAGAAGATGAGTGGGACAAACATGAAGGCTTCTTGGACATGGAGGATGCTGACTTTATGACAGGGTTGAATCAGAAGCTTGTTAATGTCAATGAGGTTGATGATCACAACTTGTACGCGTCTAGGGAGCAGACTGAGGTTAGAGAGTCTATGGAGGTAGTGGTAGCTAACTATATTTTTAGAGGTTTAGCTGATAATACAGTAGATATTAGGTTTGTTGATACATGTTTTGACGATGTCATCGAGGCGGCCAAGTCAGCAAAAGTTGTGGAGAATAATAGGTGGGAGCGCTGAGACGGGGGCCTTAGAGGTGGGGCGTATTGTCCCTTGCAGTGATATTGTACCCTTGTTTAAGGAAGGTAAACTGAATAGTTTTTTGGGAGGAGGCCAAAAAGGTTAAAGTAAAAAAGGTGGTTAAAATTTTGGGCCTGGTGGGCAAAGACTATGTAAAAAAGAAAAAATAAAGTGAAAAGATATTTGGGCCTTTCTGTTCCAGATGACCCATTACTTTTTGATGATCCCAATGAAAGATTTTCATAGAGTTCTTTTTTTGGTCCTTTGTAACGTAAACCTAGTGCAGCAGCTGAGCGACTCAATATTGTATCTAATTCAGGATTTGAAAACTCCAATAATCTTTAAGTGGGAGCTGTTTTATGCGGTGAAGATACTTATGACTCTGATATGAGATTTTGCAACGATAAATTCTAGAGTCAACAAGTGACAGAGGTGAGAGCAAAAATATGGAGCAAGGTGTCCAAGATGGGTTGTTTAGCTCCAGGTGGGTCCAAAGAGGTTACTAGAAGATTGGATGAGATGAAAAAATCTTACAAAACTAACTTTCATTTGAATAAGGTGTACAAAAATGGTGTCCAATGATTGTCGGTTTGTACAACATTAGAGGAGATGGTTTGCTAGTAAAGAGAAAGAGAATCAGCAACACAATAATTTCAGGTAGGGTAGATGTATTCTTTATTCAAGAATCCAAATTGAAGCAAGTAGATTTTGCTTGTGCTAACAGTTTGTGGAACATTCAATATGTGGGTTGGTCTTTTAGTGGTGCAGTAGACCTCTATAGCGGGTTAATTACTTTGTGGAGGGAGATGGATATTAAACCGATTTGTTCCTTTAAAGGGGAGGGTTTTTTAGGAACTAAAGTTTTATGGAAGGAGGACATTTTCTATCTGATGAACATTTATCCTGCTTGTGATATTTCTTCTAAAAGGAAATTGTGGCGCGGTATTTTAGATCTTTAGAGTACATGTACTGATGGCCATTGGATCTTAGGAGGAGATTTTAATGCAATGACTCACTTATCCGAAATAATTGGTTCATCTCAGTTTTCGAGAGGAACTGAAATGGCAGATTTTGAAGCTTTTATTATTCAATTGGATCTCACGGATTTACTCGTGAATGGCAAGAAGTTCACGTGGTGCAGTGGTGACAAGAAATCTTTTAGTAGGTTAGACCGATTTTTGGTAGGAAATTTTGTTATCGGAAAATGGGGTATAATGGAACAAACAGTGGGGAAGCGGGATGTTTTGGATTATTGCCCGATCTAGGTGAAACTCAAAGTTGTTAATTGGGGACCCAAACCCTTCAATTCTAATGATTGTTGGTTTGACGAGCCTTCTTTCTTGAAGTTTGTTAAGAATGAGTGGGGAGATATTCACTTTACAGGTTGGAGTGATTACATTTTAAAATAAAAATTTAGAATTTTGAAGGGGAGGATTAGAGGGTGGAGTAAAAAGGTGTTTGGTTGGTATGACATTTTAGCGGAAGAAGGGGTGGAAGAGTTGAATGAGTTTGACAAGAGTTTATAAGGATGTAGTTTGGATAAGGTTGATGAATTAGTAGGGAAAAAGATGGATGTGTGTAAAGCTATATGTAGAAACCTGAAAATCAAAGAGAATCTTATTGTTCAAAAGGCTAGGAAGAAGTGGTTTGTAGAAGGAAACAGAAACACATAGTTATTTCAAAAGATCATTAATGGTAAAAATAGAAGTTTGTTTATAGGGTGGGTTGAGTCAGAAGGTGAAATTATTGACTCGGTGGAGGGTGTAAAGGGTGTTGTTCGGAATTCCTTCAAGTCCAATTTCGCAGAACCAGAATTGGATAGACCTATTTTAGATGGTTGCAATTTTAATGTTATGTTTTCAGCAAATGTGAGCTTTTTAGAGGCTTTTTTCTCTGATTCGGAGATTCATGCCGCTGTGTGAAGTTATGATAGCTCGAAAAGTTTGGGCCTGGACGGGTTCAATTTTTTCTTAATTAAGAAGTGTTGGCGATTTTTAAGGGATAACATTTCTAGTTTTCTGAAAGAGTTTCATCGGTTGGCTTTCCTTCCTAAAACTTTGTGTTCCGCCTTCATCACTCATATACTAAAGGTGGAAAATCCAATTATTTTGGGGGAGTACAAACCAATTTACTTGGTAGGGAGTATATACAAAATTATTTCTAAATTATTGGCCATGAGGCCCAAGTTGGTAATATTTGGTCTTGTTTCACATTGTCAATCGGCGTTTGTTTCGGGTCGACAAATGTTGGAAGGAGTTGTTGTAACACCCCGTAATTTATTTAACTCTCCGAATAATATTATTTAATACCAATAAGATTTCCGGTTTATTCTAAGAAATTTTAATGAAAAACCATTTATAGTAAATGGAAATTTAAATTGGATAACTGATATTATTTATGCCGAGGTTTTATTTAAATTAAGAATTAAGAGACATTTTTGGATACTCTCTATTTTTGGACCCATTGGTAAGAAATTAAGTTTTATATATTTTGTTTATATAGAAGGAAAAATAGAGAAAAGATTTAGTTAGTAAGAAAAAGAAGAAAAAGGAAAAGAAGAGAAGAAGAAGGAGAGAAAAACCCTAAAGCTTCAAATTCATCATTCTCAATCATTCGTCCGTCGAATCGACTCATTTCTTCCGTCAATCTTCATCTCTCGAGGAGGGTTCATAGTTAGGTACTTTTGTTTTAGTTTTTGGTTGAGTTTTGAAGTTTATGAGTTTAGGGTTTTTGGTAGAAATCTTGAAACAAATGATTTAAACGGTTAAAAACTCGATTAAAACTAACTATGTTGCTCACATTATGCCTATGAATATATTTAGTGTTGTTTTCCTATGTTGGTTGGTGTTTTGGATGATTTGGGCATGGAATGATAAGTTTCCTGTACGCTTAGTTTTTTGGAAAACATAGAGCTCGCTCAGCGAGCAATGAAATTCTGCAGATGAATTGCTGATCTGGTATAGCTCGCTCAGCGAGAATTACAGGAGGATCCTCACTCAGGGAGCTGAAACCCTCGCTCAGTGAGACCTAAAAGTTTCAATTTTGTTTTTAATTCATAACTTTTGATTCGGGCATCTGATTCTAGTGTTCCACATATCGAATCGAAGCTAAAAATATTTACAAATTGATGATGCCAAAAGATGTTATTTTTACCCGACTTTTACCGACTTTTTCAAATGACCAAAACCTTGTTAAATTAGAAAGTGTGAATTAATGGAAATAAAGAAAGGTACGACTTGTGAGGTGTCTAGGTTTCCCTTAAGCTAAAGTGAATCATGAATTATGTATTGTTTTAAGATCCTCCATAAAGTTTTGATTAAGTATCTTCGATGTTACCTTGTGTTTCGCAAGAGCATCCGTAAGGACTTGAGGTACCAGTTGATTAATGTGGATTATGGTTTTGATGAGTGTAGGTCACAAGTCCTCCGTAAGGTCTTGAGTAAGCCTTGAGGTGGGTTACCCTTAGTCCCACGTGAAGCATCCGTAAAAACTTGAGGCGAGTGCTATACTAGTTATGTGTTAATCTTGAGTAAGTCTTGAGGTGGGTTACCTTTAGTCCTACGGGAAGCATCCGTAAAGATTGAAGAGAGTGTTATGTTGAATCCTCTGTAAGGTCTTGAGTAAGCCTTGAGGTGGGTTGTCCTTAGTCCCATGAGAAGCATCTGTAAGGACTTGAGATAGACGTTTCTATTATGGTATATTGAGATCATGTGTGGACCTTAGTTCCCCTTTGTTATCGGTTCTTGCGTGAGATGGTTCGTGGAACTTATGAGGTTTATTTTTTTGGAACAAGCATTTAGAGTCGAGAGAACTCTAAGATAGGGAACTCACTGATATGTTTTATCTCACCCCCTGTTGATGTTGTTATTTCAGGTACTTCAGGTTCCACAAAGGGTAAAGATAAGGCGATTTGATTATCTTTGCTTGTTTGATGGCTTTGTCTTCCGTTGTGGACTTTTGAGATCTTTGGATCTAGTTCTTAGACTTTTGTATTCTTTTGAACATCTTGTATAATTTATAGCCTTGTTTTAGTACCTTATGTTGTAGTGGCTATACTTATGCAATGTGTTGCTAAGAACTTGTGTATTTCAATACCAAACTTGATTTTATATATGAAAAATATGCTTTGAAGTATGTCTTTTATATATGGGTGTTACATTTGTGATCGCTAATGAGGTAGTGGATATGTCTACAAGAAATAATAAAGATTGCTTATTGTTTAAGGTAGACTTGGAGAAAGCTTACTACTGTGTGAATTGGAATTTTTTGTGTCACTTGTTACATGTTACGGGGTTTGGTAATAGATGGAGAAGATGGATGGAGACTTGTATTTTTAATTGTCATCTATCTATATTGGTTAACAGAAGTGAAACGAAGGACTTCAAGGTTGAGCGTGGTCTTAGGCAAGAAGATCCACTGTCTATGTTTCTTTTCGTTTTAGTCACCAAGGGTCTAACTCAACTTATGAAAAAATCTTCGGATTGTGGGATGTTTAAAGGCTTTCGGGTGAATCCTAGCATGAAAGTTGCGACTATTCAATTTGTGGATGATACACTCATTATCGGAGAAGGTGGATGGAATAATCTTTGGATTATTAAAGTTATTCTTAGGATTTTCGAGCTTGTTTCCGGTTTAAAGGTTAATTTTATCAAAAGTAGACTAATTGGTATGATGTTAGTCTGCACTTCTTGGCGGTAGCGGCCAACTTCCTTTCTTGCAAGGATGAAAACTCCTATTTAAAGTTTTTGGGAGTTATGATAGGTTTCAACCCTAGGAGAATAAGTTCTTGGAAATTCTTGGTTGATATGTTTGCTTATAGATTGGCTAAATGGCGAGCTAGATTTTTTTCGTTGGTGGGTAGGCTTACTTTGCTTAAATAGGTGTTCACTAGCCTACCTATTTTTTGGTTATCATTCTGTAGAGTTCTGGTTACGATTTTAAATAAGATTGATTCTATCAGTAAAAGATTCTTATGGGGAGGAAATGAAGTAAAGAATAAAATTCATTGGGTAGGATGGGAGACCGAGTGTCGTTCTAAGGAGGAGGGAGGTTTGGGGATGTTAAGTTTAAAAGATTTCAACGTAGCGTTGTTCTCGCTCCCGGGATTTTCATCCTAGTACAAACACGAAAGTGGCGCGGAAAAGGTAGAGTCGCCAGTCAGACATTTTTATCCCGAAGGAACGGAAAAGGTAATGATGCACAAACCTGAGGAAGAAGGAAAGGATAAGGTCCTGCGAACCAAAGATTTGGGTTCGGGAGTCGGTCACAATAAGACCTAAGTCTAAAGGTGAAGGTACCTAAAGGTTACATGACTTATAAAGTCAGTAGCTACATGCTATAGGTCCCTAGGTATTCTAGGATACCTCACAAGATCAAACTATGCCAAACTATATACAAAAAGTTCACCTAAGTTCACCTAAATGCAAGTTAGAGTTCATGGATGAAGTATGAGTGCATATGGAATACAATCATGAATTAATACATGAAATGAGTATCAAAGTCAGTAGTGAATGTTTATGAATGTGTATGAATGAATATACAATCATGGATGCAATGACTTAAGCATATGGAGCGAGGAGAAGAAGATGTGGGAAGAAGTGTAGTAAACATCGCATATGATCACAAAGAATGCAAGTCAAGAATGAATGGCATGTAAATATGCATGAAGTGATTATGGGTCAGTAGCATACAAGTTATGAGATGCCATTAGAGTGCATGAATAGCCATTTATGATTTCTACATAATTAATGTTAACAATTAGAGGAGAAGAAAAGCTAGTTTAGGTTAAACTATTTCACATAAGAATGCACTTAGGAACACAAAAACAAACCAAATGAGTATGGTTCAAAAAGTGACCTATAACTGGAATTAATGACCTATAATTAACTCCTAAAAGTTACCAAAAGGTGTCTCAAGCAAATGGCATGAATGCCTTCCTAACATTTAGATTATGGAGCAAATAAACACATATTTGGACCTACAATCTAGGTGGCATGAAAAAATAGCAAAAAGGCTTTAAAAATTATGAAATTAAATCCATGGAATATTGAATTAATTATCTAACATGTTATAAAAGGATTTTACAAAATTATGCACCAAAGTGCCAAAACAATTACTTGATGAGCAAGGTAACAAGGCATGATCGCCGAAAAACAACTCCACAAAGTGGATAAAAAATGGCACCAAAAATTATGAAAAAAATTACTAAGGAGCATAAAAATGTCACAAATCCCAGTGATTAATCACACATAAAAAATAGGTCTCACACCTATGGTAAAAAATCGTCTTTGGTCCCTTATGTTAAAACCATTCATTTTGGGACAACTTGGAATGAAAAATCCAAATTAATTACTAAAACCAATAAAATTTGGAAACAAAAATTATACAAAATTAATTAAGATGATAAGTATCACTCATGAATGTTTCCAGAATTTTATCACACCTAAAACTATTTTTAATAATTGCGACGAAATGGGTAAAAAACGGTGTTCTAAGGGAAAGCGAAAGGAAGTGAATTCTACAATCCGTAACCTAATCCCTAAGCTACGAAATCGACACATATCAATATATATCACAAATAAATCCAGTGCCTCAGGTGGGAGGGCTCAATATGCACCTTAAGTTATATGATCCTAAGCCGCATAAAACTAGAATGGTGCATTAACGTGGAGAATCGAGATTACTTACTTGATCGAAGTACCGATTCTTAATATAAAAGAAATGCAAAAACTCCGTGCAAGATCTTGCAATCTCCCATGAGAAAATTAAATGCTCATCTTCCATAATTTCTTTGTGAAGATCCACCATAATCGAAATCGATCCATATCGATCAAAACAAGCTTATGAACACTTAATCCAAAAATTAGTGCTAAACACTAATTAAAATTAGTGCAAAAATTCTAATTAAAAATGTCAAGAAACTAATAAAAATGTTAATCATCAAAAATTAATTAGCAAGAAAATTGATTAAGAATTTTAACAAGAAAATTAATTAGAAATTTCTAAAACAAATAAAGAACAAAGGGTGTATTAGAAATTCAACAACAACCAATAGCAAAAATGGCCCAAGGCCCAATTTCCTCCCAGCTAGGCGCAGGAGGGGACGCTTGAGCAATACCAATGGTCCGAATAGCAGCTGAATGAGGTCTTGGCCCAAATCCAATTGCTGATGGCGTGAGGGAGTGCCGAAAAGAATTTGGATGGTGCAGATAATAAAAACATGGGAAAGGCCCAATTTCGAAACCAGAATCACAGGCTGGAGGTGCAAAACGGAATATGGGTAGTGTGAGAAGTAATCCATGGAGTTTATTATTGAGCCCAAATCATATTATGTAACCCTAGCATCTTCAGTAAATAGAAAAAGATCAAATCAGTATGAGAACTCATCTCCATCCTCTTCAAAACTGCACCGCCGACCCTCATCTCTCTCGATCTTCTCATCTCTCTCAATTTTCTCATCATGATAAACATGCCATAATTTTCTTCTTTGTCTCGTTTACAACAATGACCACCGATAACAATGACAACACGATCGAGAAACCTTCAACCGTGCTATCTCATCCATCATCCCCTCCATTAGCCGCCGGAGTAATAAACAACACCACCGATCTTCGTCTTTGATGACTTTCTCAACACATCCTTTCATCACCATAGCTAACACTCTCCGAAAAAAGATTTGTGTCGTCTCCCTCCTCTCACCATCATCAACCGTGTCTTTGTGTTCGTTTCGTTCAAAACATCTATGTGACATGGCATGGTTTTAATGTGTCAAAAACTTGGCATGTTTCGAAAGCTTGACAGGTTCAAAATGAAAAAGGAAGGATTGACATTTTTGGAAAAACATACTGAAGGAACCGACTCAAATTCATCGATGAGCCGACTCATTCAGTGTTAAATTGATGATAAATGCACGAGTCCAAACAGGCTGCCTGATGCATCATTTTGGTCGACTCACAACCCTTCATGAGCCGACTCATTCAAGTGTAAAATGGTGGCAAACGCACGGGTCCAAACAGGCTGCCTGGGGCATGATTTTGGTCGACTCATGAGTATGGATGAGCCGACTCATAACCCCTCACGAGTCGATTCATCAAGAAATGTTTTCTTCTCATTTTTCACAGGTCTCAACAGGCTGCCTCTCTGTTGATTTTGGTCGACTCATCTGTAAGTTTGAGTCGGCTCATTTAATGTTTTGAGTCGGCTTATTACTATGCTGACTCATTTTTTCATTTATTTTTCCCTCTCTTATGATTCATTTTCTCTAACCAATATAAATAGATGCTTAATTTCTTTTGAGAGTTTCAACAAGGAAAGTGAAAGATATACACATAGCTCTCTTCATCTTCTTCATTCTTGCATCAATCAAACAATTACACACAACAATCTTTGTTCGATCTTGGTGTATGTTTTGGAGATAACGTTCAATCGTGAATCAAAATTTCAGATTGGGTTTAGAGTGTGTGAGTTTTCCTTGGAAAAATCCGTAGGGTTTTATCCTCCAAGATCTTTGGAGATTTGGGGGTTTTGCACACATTGATCGGTCGTAGATTCAGCCGAGTGAGGTAGATTGAAGATCAAGTGGATCGTTCTCTCATATCACGGTAGACGGAGGATTGCGAAGGTCTTTGTGGGTTCACAAGTGTGGGAGAAACTCAGTCGTGCTCAAAGTTTGAAGAATCGTGTATTCTTGCAATAAGGGAGCAAATTAATCAGAGGCTTTCTCGACACGCGTGGAAGACTTGATTCTACTTTGGATCAAGGGACAAGAAGTAGAATTGACAACACCTTCAACGTGGTTTGGTTTGTTGGTTAATTCATTTATATTCTTGTAAAACAATTGCAATTTAATAAAATTGCCCAATTCAATTTCGAATTGGGGGCAGAGTACTTCGAGCGAGGACGACGAAGGAACTGCCTCATCAAATTCCTTGTGTTCTTATTATTTCTCGCATTCTACTTTTGTTCATATTGATATTGTGTGCTTGAAAATTCTGGTGTATCAAATTAGTGCAAACAAGGTGTTTGATAAATTGCTTCACTCAAAAGTGTTGATTAGAGTGAGTAAAATTCTGCATTATTTGAGACAACAAAATTGCCCTTGGAGTGTGCACTCTAAGTGTTTGATAAAAAGCTCAATCACACAAGACCAATATCTTTGTATTTGATTTCTTCTCCAATCATCATTAAGATTAGTTTTATCAAGTGCTGAATATTCAAGTGTATCATTTGTAAAATATTAATTCATCAAGTCATCATTTCATTCTAATTGGGTTTTACGCATATCCGATCTCCGGTGACTTCAAATTTGAACTAGACGATTTTCCGGGAAACTTCCGCTCTTCTCTTTCAACTTAATTTTGAAAAGATAAATTTTAAAAAGGGATCTATTCAACCCCCCTTCTAGATCTGCACTATTGTCTAACAAGTGGTATCAAGAGCACCGGTTCATCTAGTTCTTCACATACAACTTATTGGAAAATGGACAACGATCCAACGGGGGCGTACAATAGAGCTCCTGTTTTTACCGGAGAAAACTATAGTCACTGGAAAGATTATATGCGTATCCATATCAACTCTGTTGATAGAAAAATTTGGAAAGTTATCCAAGAAGGCCCTTTTCAAATAACCATGGTCGGACCGGATAATGTCCAAATTGAGAAACCGGAAGCACAATGGGATGATAATGATTAAAAGAAATATAGCTACGATTGGAAAGCTCGAAACATACTTATAGCTTCCTTGGGAGCTAATGAATATTTTCGAGTTTCTCATCACACATCGGCTAAAGATATGTGGGAAGCCTTACAAGTTTCCCATGAAGGAACCGATGATGTTAAGCTTGCTCGAATTAATACTCTACAACAAGATTTTGATCGTTTTCACATGAGCCAAGGGGAAACCGTTGGTGAAATGGGAAAAAGATTTTCTCACTTGACAAATCTATTAAATGCTCTTGGTAAAACTACTCCTAATGATGTTGCAACTAACAAGATTTTTAGATGTCTTACTAGGGAATGGTTGCCAAAAGTTACGGCAATTAAAGAAGCCAATGACGTAAGAACCTTGGATCTAACGAATCTCATTGGAAAACTACAAGAGCACGAACAAGAGCTCTTAAACTTAAATGAGCATGAAGACAAAGAAAAGAAAGAAAAGATCGAGAAAAATAAAGATCATGAGAAGAAGAAGAAGTCTATTGCATTAAAAGCTTCTTCCTCAAAATCCTCCACAAATAAAGATAGTGGGAGTGATACGAGTGATGATGAAGACGAATCAAATGAATATATGGGCTTATTCGTAAGAAGATACAATCAGTATCTAAAAAAGAATGAGATTTCTCATTCGGACAAGCGTCTCATCAACTATCGAAGAAAATCTAATCCTTCCAAGCAAGAGTATGTTAAAAGTACTAAAGGCAAGGGATCTTGTTACAACTGTGGAAAATCGGGACATTACAAACCGGATTGCCCTATGTTAAAGAAAGACAAGGCAAAAGACAAATATCAAAGAAAAGGCAACAAGGCTAGAAGATCATATATGGCTTGGGAAAGCGATAATGAGTCGTCTAGCAAAGATACCTCAAGCGATGAGGAAGAGAGAGTAAATTTTTGCCTCATGGCTCATAAGAAAGGCAAGAAAGAGGTAAGACATGCTAAATATGAATATGCTGAAAAATTGTCTTATAATGATTTGCTTAGTACGTTTAATATTCTCCATCAAGAAGCTAAAGAAGCTTTCAAGCGTATTGCATCCGATAAAAGAATTTTTGCTTATTTAGAAAGCAAGGTTTCGGATAGTGAAAATGCTATGAAAGCTCTTAAGGAATCAATGGTAGAATCTATAGTAGAAGACGAACGAGAATGGCACAACTTTCATGGTTGTGAAACATGTTGGATTTGGCAAAAGGAAGTCAAAACTCTTCAAGCCAAACTAAACAAGTTATCACAACCAAAAATGACATTTACTATTGATCATTCAAACTTTAGGGAATCAATGAATAATCCATTTCAAAAATATACCTATGTTGTGAAGTATCAAAATAGTCAATGCAAACCAAAACCATTCTTGAAATGTCACTACTGTTGCAAGGAAGGTCATATAATTGCCAAATGTCGTTTTAGGAGATACTTGGTCCCAAAAGGCATTTGTCAATGGTTGCCTAAAAGCAACAAAATTTTCACTCACACTCTAGGACCCAATGAAAATTGGGTACCTTTCTCTCTTGTCTAATCATACAGGTGGAGTGTCTTAAGACTATGGAGAAATGGTGGTTTCTTGATAGTGGATGCTCAAGACATATGACAAGTGATATTTCCCTATTCTATGACTTTGTGGCTAAGAATAAGGGCTTTGTTACCTATGGTGATAACAACAATGGAGCTATACTCGGTAAAGGTAGTGTAGGTAATCCCTCTTCTACATCTATCTCTAATGTCCTTTTAGTTGAGGGTCTTAAACATAACCTTGTTAGCATTAGTCAATTATGTGATAAGGGATATAATGTCTATTTCTCTAAAGAAGGATGCATAATTGAACACAATGATAACAAAGAGGATGTGTTTAAAGGCCTGAGGGTTAACAATGTTTATATGCTTGATTTGAATTCGATGACCATGAGTAATCCTAAATGTCTTATCTCCAAAAATGAAGAATCTTGGCTTTGGCATAAACGTTTAGCTCATATCAACTTTGACTTGCTAAATAAGGTTGTGTCCAAAAACTTAGTAGTCGGTTTGCCTAACATAAAGTTCACTAGAGATCATCTTTGTGATGCGTGCCAAATGGGTAAGCAAACTAAAATATCTTTTAAATCAAAAAATCTAGTCTCTACTTCTAGACCTCTTGAACTTCTACACATGGATCTTTTTGGTCCTTCTAGAATCAAAAGTATAGGAGGGAACTATTATGGTTTTGTTATTATTGACGACTACTCTCGATTTTGTTGGACAATCTTCTTAGCTAGTAAAAGTGATACCTTTTCGGCCTTTGAAACTTTTGTCAAATTATCTCAAAACAAACTTGGCACAAACATTGTAACTATTAGAAGTGACCATGGAGGTGAGTTTGAAAATCATCTCTTTGATTTTTTGTGTGAAAATCATGGCATTGATCATAACTTCTCCGCTCCTAGAACACCATAACAAAATAGTGTTGTGGAACGTAAAAATCGTGTGTTGGAGGAATTGGGAAGAACTATGATAAATGATAGCAGTATTCCTAAATATTTTTGGGCCGATG
This sequence comes from Lathyrus aphaca, assembly GCA_963966055.1. Taxonomy (NCBI): domain Eukaryota; kingdom Viridiplantae; phylum Streptophyta; class Magnoliopsida; order Fabales; family Fabaceae; genus Lathyrus; species Lathyrus aphaca. The sequence continues at coordinate 404,358,633 of OZ014519.1, read as the reverse complement.
CTATTAGCACCGCTTGCTATGTTTTGAACAAGATCATTATTCGACCTATTCTAAACAAAACTCCCTATGAACTATTAAAAGGAAGAAAGCCTAATGTTTCACATCTTCATGTTTTTGGTTGCAAATGCTTTGTGCTTAATAATGGAAAAGAAAATCTTGGTAAATTTGACTCAAAGGCGGATGAAGGCATCTTTCTTGGATACTCTAATTCAAGCAAAGCATATAGAATATTCAATAAAAGGTTGCTTATAGTCGAAGAATCTGTACATGTATCTTTTGATGAAGCTTATCCAAATGTTGTCGAAAAAGGTAGTGGTGCATGTGCCTCATCTAGTGAGATTGTTAAAGACATTGATGTCTCTCGTGTTGAACCCTTTCCGGATGTTGTTAATAAGGAGCCGGTTGATGTGTTTAGTCTCAAAGATGAAGGTCAAGCATCCCTTCAAAATGATCTACCATTGGAATGAAAGACATCAAAGGATCATCCTATCGATAACATCATTGGTGATATCTCAAAGGGTGTCATTACTATATCAAGGCTAAGTAACTTTTGTTTTTATCATACCTTCATTTCTCAAATTGAGCCTAAGAATGCCAAAGAAGCCTTACTTGATGAGAATTGGTTCCTAGCTATGCAAGAGGAACTAAATCAATTTAAAAGAAATGAGGTTTGGGACCTTGTTCCACCTCCATTAAATCATCGAGTAATTGGCACCAAATGGGTTTTTAAGAACAAATTGGATGAAAACGGCACTATCATTCGCAACAAGGCTCGTCTTTTTGCTCAAGGGTATAACCAAAAGGAAGGCATAGTGTCACACCCCAAATTTTACCCCTAACTTTTCATTCGTACGTTCATATCATCTTTGGTATACCGGGGTGCTTTTGTAACTTTAGTTTTTTTTTTTTAAAACATTTATTTTATTTTTTTATTATTTGTCAAGTTTTATTTCTAAACTTAATTCCAATTTATTTTTCTAATTCTACAGAAAAATCTATTCTCATTCTAATTCATTCCATTGTCCAATTCCAATTTAATTTTTAATTTATTCCGTTTCTATTATTCAATTTTATTTCCTATTCTCTATTTTTCAATTTACACTCTTTTTCAAGTATTATGTCTAAATTTAATTTAATTTTCTATTTCTAACTTTCAATCCATTTTTTTTAAAAGGGGGTTCTATTTACATTCCAAGTCTTAGTCCAATTTCAATTTCAAATCTCCATTTCAAGTTTCTAATTCAAAATTTAATGTCAAACTTTCACATTCCAATTCAAGTCTCCTTTATATTTATTTCCAAGTCATGTTTCAAGTGGACTTTCAAGTTGGTAATTCATTAACATTAATCCGTGTTTTAAAGAAGTTTCAAGTTTGAACTAGTTCATTGTGGGAATGAAGATCAAGTTGTAGACATGCTTATTAGGCCAAATGTGTATGTGCACTGTTGGACAAATTCAAGTTGAGACCGATCTAATTTCGGTCAAAACAAGAGTTTTGTTTAATTTTTTAAGATCATCAATTTGTGTTGGATCCCATTTGTCTCACGATAGAAATCTTTAGGTTTGTTTCCAGCCAAAGCTAATCTCAAGCAATATAGGTGGTTATAAAGAAACGCTCTTTCTTTAGGCCCATCTCATCCTTTGCCACTAAGGACTCAGTTACGTGTTCAAGTGAAATGGAGGATTGCGAGGAAACGTGTTAAATTCTAAGTACATGGCAATTTAATCCAAGATTCATGTATTGTCTTCATAAGTGGTCTAAAGCCAAAGGTTTTTTATAGAAAAAATTCATTTTTTTTTAGTCATAAAAATTCTTTCTTTTTTTAAAAAAAGACCAATTCAATTAAGCCATTTGATTAAGTGGGCCAAACTTTGTTTCATTGAAGTCGCTAGAACCGGGCTAGAATTTGTGGCCATATAAGGCCATTTGTTTTCCTTTCGAAGTTTATATGAGAATCCTGTCCTCACAATTTTGGTCATCTTTAGATGACATTTGATACCATGTCCATTTTTTTTCTTGCGATTTGTTTTTTTGAGACCACCAAGCTCTACACAGTAAAGATCAAATAAGATTGAAGATGAAATTTATACAAGGTTCTAAGAGATTCCATTTTTTCTATGAGGCTACTTGAAGAGTTATTAGTTTACAAATCATGACTTTACAAAGCAAGCAAATTACATAGAGTGACTTTTACATCCCTTCATGCTGCAACTGGAACTTGGACCCCACGAAACTTGTAACTGACACAAGAGAGAGAGACTTCACAGAGCAAGCTTGCCTAATCCATAATGACAAGCAGCATAAACGTACAAATACCTATCGCAAAATTATAAAAAAAACCATGTTATCAAAGGATATTATCAGGATCTGCAAAGGCAAAAAAAAGGGTTTGAAAACGACTTATCATTGTAACAAGTCAAAATTCATGAGATCGCCTTCCCCAAGGAACAAGCTAGAATGATGCCCTGCACCTCTACTTTAGCTACAACAGCAGGTTGCACCAAAGTGTACTAAGACCAACTGCAAGGAAAAGATTCACCAAAAATGAGAAAAAGCCTTATCAGATATTTTTTGCAAAGAGAAAACACAGCAAAAAATTACTGTCAAATCCACAAGCAGGCAAGCCAAAACAAGGTTCAGACCTGCTGCAGGAAAGCAGAGTTTTGCAGGTCAACAACAGGCCTGCTGTAGTTCAAACCCTCCTACCATGCTGCAATTTCTGGCAAAACACCAATTTGGAATGTTCAAGTCTACATCCCAAAGCCTGCTTCTTTTGTTTTCACCAAAATGGAGAAAAGCTCTTTGCTCCAAAGAAACAAGACCTGCAATCCAAAATTGACTTGACGTAAGTATCACAAACTCAGCTATTCAAACTTCTCCAACGTTCTGAAAATAGCATGAAGCCCTAATCTGAATCCTATAAAAGGGGGCTTGTTTTATCAGTTTGGGGACAAATTCACTGGAAAAAAACTCAGCAGCCACAAACTTAACATACAAAAACCAGCCACACACGCCACTTAGTCACACAAAAACTTCCATCAGCAAAAAAATTGCATTCAACTCCATACACAGAAAATCTATAACGGTACCATATACAATCATAAAAATCGACAGAAAGAAAACTCAGTAACAAAAATCACAGAGTTTTGAAAAGGAAACTTACACAAATCACAACTTTCACTTTCGGACTCGCATACTAAGCCCAGGCGCGAAAAAACTCCATCGCCGAACTCAATATCTCCAAAGACACAACAACAACCCCACAACCCATCACCCTCATCCCGCCGCCACCTACACTACACACGTTCCGCAGACATCATCACGAACCACACACACCGAAGAAGGTACGAACAAGACGGGAAAGGAAGCGGAAGGGCCAAACTTACCACAAATCGCGAGAGCTTCTGAGTCGGTAGTTTCTTTGTTTATTCTTGTATTTGATTTGTCGTTGCCATTTTGTTCCGTTTGTAACTCCATTTTTTCTAAACTCTTGCCATTGTAGCATGTAATCAATCACCATTTTTCGGAATTAGTTTTTTTGTGTCAATGATTTGAGAGACGAGATTATCGGTTAAGTTTGAGGGAAGGGATCGAGAGACGTTTTTGGTGAGAGTGAGGAGAGGCCGTAGGATAAGTTTGTTGAGAGGTTTAAGAGAGAGGCTGTAACGTGAGGTTGTGAGAAGGTAAACGTTTTTGAGAGAAGGAGAAACAATGGAGTTTTTTTTCTTTCTGAGTTTGGATCTTCACAACGCCGTTTTTAGGGTTTCTGTTTGCCCTTTTTAGTATTGATATGAACTGGGTCGCGGGTTGGACCCGACCCGCTCCTACCCTCAACAGCACATGGGCCTTTTCCCTGTAGGCTTGATCTGGTCCTAAATGCACCACCCTTATTTGGCTTATCACACCTGGCCCATCCTTTTTTATATATATATATAGTATTTACCATTATTTTTTTTATTATTTCTTCTTTTATTTCCTTATTTCAAAAATAAAACAAAAATATTAGGTACTAATTAATTATTTAGATAATTTTATTAATTAAATAATTTGATAATTAATTTCATTAAATAATTCTATTTAATATAGTTAGTTTATTATCTTGTGATCGATTTTATTTATTTATTTATGGAGTATGATTACGTCTTTGCTCGTTATTTAGTCGTATGATTATGTGTATGTCTTGAGAAGACTTGTATTGGTTTTGTTTATGTTTTTTTTCGACTGCATTTTGTTAAGTAAGTAAAAATAAACACGGTCACCACTAAAATAAATCGTAAAAAAAAAACAATAATAATAATTTTTCTGTCCAACACCAAGTGAGGAGTTCATCTCGTCTACATTTTTCACACACGTAAGTCGATCACTAAGTGATTGCCGTCTGCACAATTTTTATCACGCCTTATTTAAATTAACAAGGAATAGAGCCCCGGAGTCTAGCACTCCGCACGTTCTAGAACGAACTACAACTGGGCTAGCCCCACGCGTATATTTCGTTCACTCCTTCGTTATTAATCGCATCAATTCTAAAACGTCTAAAAAATATAATAACAATTATTCAACTTATTTAAAAATTTTAAATACGGAGTAAGAACTCCGGAGTCTAGCACTCCGCACGTTCTAAAATGGACTATAGCTGGGCTAGCCCCACGCAACGTGGTCCATTCGCTTTCCAATTTTCAAAATAAATAATCACGTAAATTAACATACGAAAACAGAGCTCCGGAGTCTAGCATTCCGCACGTTCTGGATTGGACCGCTACTGGGCTAGCCCCACGCGATGTGTTCAATCACCATTCGTATATCAAAATATTCAAATCATTTTTAAATTACGAAAAAACCGAACTCCGGAGTCTAGCACTCCGCACGTTCTAAAATGGACTGCAGCTGGGCTAGCCCCACGCAACGTGGTCCATTCGCTCTTTCATCTCTTAAAAACAACTTAAAACTTACCAACCAATTTAAATCATTTTCATAATTAATTATCGAAAGACGGAACTCCGGAGTCTAGCACTCCGCACGTTTTGGATTGAAACGCTCCTGGGCTAGCCCCACGCGACGTGGTTCATTCGCCCTTTCGTTAAAAACACCTTAACAAAGTCAAACACTTTTCTCAAAACGAACATTGTTTAAATCATTCTATCTCTCGAACAAGCTAGCGCTTCAGCCTCCACCGCGAGTATAAGCCAACGCTTAGCAGTAGAATGTATTTCAAACAATCGTTCAATTAAAAAATCACAAACCGTAGTTGCACGAACTACGGAGCTCTGACTTTCCCATTGCACAAGGGAATACGTAGGCACGGGGATTTCAATCCTTCGCGAGCACCATAATAAAAAATTCAACATTTTCTCTTCGTCACAATAATAGCAAACTTTTAATCTTTTCTCCGACTTATTAATAATATAACTTTAATTCCTTAGAACAAACATATTAACAGACATTTAGAAGACAAAGACTTAAGATCAAACATTTAATCGCATAATTATCTAAGAGGTTCCCGTTGAGTACAACGGACGTGAGGGATGCTAATACCTTCCCCTTGCGTAACCGACTCCCGAACTTGGAATTTGGTTTCGTTGACCATTTCTTATCCTTCCTTTAGGTTGTATCTATATCTCCCTTTTCTCTCGTAGAATAAATAGAATTAGGTGGCGACTCTGTTGTTTGTTTTAGGATCGTATTTTTCGAGGTACGACACATAGACTATGAGGAAACTTATGCTCCTGTTTCCCACCTTGAAGCTATACGCCTTTTACTTGCATTTGCGTGTCCACAAAACTTTAAACTATATCAAATGGATGTAAATAGTTCCTTCCTTAACGCATATATAAATGAAGAGGTTTATGTGTGTCAAACTCCTGGGTTTGAAATCTTTGAAAAACCAAATTATGTTTACAAATTAAAACGTGCTTTATATGGTCTCAAACAATCTCCTAGAGCTTGGTATGAGCGCCTAAGCAAATTTTTTAATCAATCAAGGATTTTCAAGAGGAAAGGTTGACACTACTCTCTTTATTAAACGTGAAGGAAAACATTCTATATTAGTTCAAGTATATGTAGATGATATTATCTTTGGATCTACTAATATGAAGTTGGTTAAAGAATTTTCAAGTTTTATGCAAGGTGAGTTTGAGATGAGTATGATGGGGGAGCTAAATTTCTTCCTCGGACTTCAAATTAGACAACTTGAAGATGGAACCTTCATAAGTCAAACTAAATATTGCAATGAGTTGCTCAAGAGGTTTGATATGACAAACTCCAAGTCTATCGATACACCAATTCCTACGGCGGCAAGTCTTGATCGTGATGAAAAAGGTAAGGATGTTGATATAAAAAGGTATCAAGGTATGATTGGTTCTCTTCTTTATCTTACTGCATCGCGTCCCGATATTATGTTCAGTGTATGTTATGCGCTAGGTTTCAATCTTGCCCTAAGGAATCACATTTAAAATCAGTTAAACGCATACTTAGGTATCTTTTTGGTACGTCTAAGTTTGGTTTATGGTATCCTAAGGGTAGTGATTGTTCCTTGGTAGGCTTTTCCGATTCCGATTTTTCCGGTTGCAAAGTGGATAGGAAAATCACTAGTGGAACTTGTCATTTCTTTTCAAACTCTCTTGTCAGTTGGCATAGCAAAAAGCAAGTCTTTGTTGCCTTATCAACTGCAGAGGCGGAGTATATTGCAGCCGGAAATTGTTGTGCCTAAATACTATGGCTAAAACAATAATTGCTCGACTTCAATATCTCTCTCAAACAAATTCCAATCTTGTGTGACAATACTAGTGCAATTAATCTTACCAAGAATCCTATTCTTCATTCACGCACTAAACATATTGAAATCATACATCATTTTCTTAGGGATCATGTAGAGAAAGGTGATGTGGTGTTTGAGCATGTTGATAGTGTAAATCAACTAGCCGATATTTTTACAAAACCACTCACTACCGATCCATTCTTCTTTATCCGTAGGGAACTTGGTGTTCTTGATATATCGGATAGATCTTAGTAATCATTGTTTTGATTATATATTATTCCTTGAGTTAACTTCACTTGTCTCTCACATCCTATTATGAAGTATTATCTTTCATTCATCTCTCATATACTCGAGGTAATATCACTCTTTACTCAGTTACCTTAATTCATTCTTGATATATGTATTTAGTAAGAATGTGGTGCATGGATTGTGTTTGTAAATTAATCTATTTCTTCTTTTCTAGTGGATTATGAGTGATTGCTTAACAAATAATTTGCATACATGATGATGTTTTCATATTTTGAGGTATTTTAAGTGGTTTTTGGTGAAATGTGGTGTTGAAAATTGCCGGATCCCAACAGGCCGACTCATGAGTCGGCTCATGGACTCTTATGAGTCGACCTATATGCTCCTTTGAGCCGACTCATTTCAAATTCAAATTGAGTCGACTCATTGATGAATTTGAGTCGGCTCATTGATGCCTCGACTGACGTGTGGCTGTCTTGAAAAGATGCGCCGCCTGCCAGTTCGCCTCCCTAGGTCGGCACATCAATGCACCCATCCACTTTTCCCTTTCCATTTATGAATTTTTTAATTCTTTTTTATTAAAAACTCATTATCATTTCATATTATCATTACCAACACATAAAACTCTCATATTCTCTCAAGTTCCATCATCTTCCTCCAACCTTCAAATCTCTCTCAAAGCTTCATTTTCCTTCAAAAATGGCATCAAAAACTACAGGGAAAAGGTCCTGTGGCTCCTCTTCTCAATCATCTCTTCCGGTTAGTGCCCTGTCTCTTCTTCCTTCTGATCTGGTTGAAGTCTACAACAAGAAATTCAAGAACAGGAAGGTAATTCCTCAATATGTCTACTCAAGAACAACTTCCACTCAAATGCACATTCCCCACATTATTGAACTTATGGACTTCCAAGGTATCAATCCTTTTCTATCTTGTCATGCTGAATACAATGAAGATTTGGTTAAGATGTTCTATGCTGGGTTGGTTGGCACTTTTAAGGGTTTCGAGTTCAATTTCCGTATGGGCTCTAGAATGTTTTCCGTCAATGCTCAAGTGTGGAAAGATCTATTTCGCATTGATCCTGAAGAAGCTAGCATTTTGATGACAAATATGTCTCAAGTTGACAACTACATCTTCCGTAATGAACTTAATGGTATGCTTAAAGAACCTTTTGTTGATTTTGTTGTTAATTCTGAATTGTTTCCGAATACCATTACTACTGGAAAAGTTAAGCCGGTGGATCGTATTCTGCACTGCATTGTTGCCCACAATTTACAGCCCAGGAAAGGCGGCTTCTCTCGTATTGATATGAGTGAAGTGCATTTGGTTTATATTCTTCGAAACAAGGTCAAAGTCAACTGGCCTCACTATTTTGCGAGTCGTATTTTTTCCTTAAAGGAAAAGAAAGGCGTTGCCCTTGTTTATCCTTCCATTATTCAGAAGATTATCGACAAAGTTGAGATTGTTGATTTTGATGTACCTTTGGTGTCCGTTCCGGATACAAATCGGTTTCAGCAAAAGACCCTAAGCCTTATGGGTCACATATGGGACTCTCAAGAACGCCGGTATCAGTATGTAGGGAGAGGTGATCAAAATCAACCACTTGAAGATCATTCTGATGGAGATGATCTTGAAGATCAACCTGAACCATATGAAATTCCGAATGAAGATTTGCCCGCCGACAATGAAGAATGGTATGGCATACACTCAAATGACTCCTATGAAAATCAAGGCTGGGGTGAATGGCAAAATACCGGGTGGACCAACACCACTACTCGGTTTGCTCCTTCTTCTCCTCCTCCATCTCAACCGCAACAAGATGATCCATCGAGAATAATGGTGATGCTCCAAAACATGCAACTTCAACAGCAGGCTTACTACAACACTCAGGCTGAGAGATACACCGAGTTAGAAAGGCGTTTAACTGCGCAAGACACCGTCTTTGCTGAGTATGTGTCTGTTCAAGACACTAGGTATACTGCATTGCAGGATCACTTGGTTGCTCAAGACACTGCCTTTAACTCACTGAACAATAGCTTTCTTCAATTCACGGAAAATGACATGGATGATTCGCAGCCCATCACCTATCATCGCTGCTACCCTTCCATTAGGGATCGTTATCCACACCCTTGAGAGAATAGTTGCATCATATATAATTGTCATGAATATTATTTTGGTTTATGTAATGTTTGCTTTGTTTTTTTGAATGAACGTTTATTTCTCGTTAATCCCATTATTTTTTGTTTATTATCCTTTTTACTCGCCTTTCTAAATTGTGTGTTTGTGAATGTGTGGTTCTATCGCAATTGGCTTATCAAATTGACATTTCATTCAGCTTGCTATTTTATTGATTCTATTCACTCATATGGTTTCTCTTCTTTTTGATGTTGTCAAAGGGGGAGATGATATTGAGATCGATGTATATAAGATCGGGTCACATAATCAGGGGGAGTTTGGCGATTAATTCATCAAGTTTTTGCCATCATCAAAAAGGGGGAGTTTGTGTGACATGACATGGTTTTAATGTGTCAAAAACTTGGCATGTTTCGAAAGCTTGACAGGTTCAAAATGAAAAAGGAAGGATTGACATTTTTGGAAAAACATAATGAATGAGCCGACTCAAATTCATCAATGAGCCGACTCATTCAGTGTTAAATTGATGATAAATGCACGGGTCCAAACAGGCTTCCTGATGCATCATTTTGGTCGACTCACAAGTGTGGATGAGTCGACTCACAACCCTTCATGAGCCGACTCATTCAAGTGTAAAATGGTGGCAAACACACGGGTCCAAACATGCTGCCTGGGGAATGATTTTGGTCGACTCATGAGTATGGATGAGCCGACTCATAATCCCTCATGAGTCGACTCATCAAGAAATGTTTTCTTCTCATTTTTCACGGGTTTCAACAGGCTGCCTCTCTGTTGATTTTGGTTGACTCATCTGTAAGTTTGAGCCGACTCATTTAATGGTTTGAGTCGGCTCATTACTGTGCTGACTCATTTTTTCATTTATTTTTCCCTCTCTTATGATTCATTTTCTCTAACCAATATAAATAGCTGCTTAATTTCTTTTGAGAGTTTCAACAAGGAAAGTAAAAGATATACACATAGCTCTCTTCATCTTCTTCATTCTTGCATCAATCAAACAATTACACACAACAATATGTGTTCGATCTTGGTGTACGTTTTGGAGATAACGCTCAATCGTGAATAAGAATTTCAGATTGGGTTTAGAGTGTGTGGGTTTTCCTCGGAAAAATCCGTAGGGTTTTATCCTCCAAGATCTTTGTAGATTTGGGGGTTTTGCACACATCGATCGGTCGTAGATTCAGCCGAGTGAGGTAGATTGAAGATCAAGTGGATCGTTCTCTCATATCACGGTAGAAGAAGGATTGCGAAGGTCTTTGTAGGTTCACAAGTGTGGGAGAAACTCAGTCGTGCTTAAAGTTTGAAGAATCGTGTATTCTTGCAATAAGGGAGCAAATTAATCGGAGGCTTTCTCGACACGCGTGGAAGACTTGATTCTACTTTGGATCAAGGGACAAGAAGAAGAACTGACAGCACCTTCATCGTGGTTTGATTTGTTGGTTAATTCATTTCTATTCTTGTAAAACAATTGCGATTTAATAAAATTGCCCAATTCAATTTCGAATTGGGGGCATAGTACTTCGAGCGAGGACGACGAAGGAACTGCCTCAACAAATTCCTTGTGTTCTTATTATTTCTCGCATTCTACTTTTGTTCATATTGATATTGTGTGCTTGAAAATTCTGGTGTATCAAATTAGTGCAAACAAGGTGTTTGATAAAATGCTTCACTCAAAAGTGTTGATTAAAGTGAGTAAAATTCTGCACTATTTGAGACAACAAAATTGCCCTTGGAGTGTGCACTCTAAGTGTTTGATAAAAAGCTCAATCACACAAGACCAATATCTTTGTATTTGATTTCTTCTCCAATCATCATTAAGATTAGTTTTATCAAGTGCTGAATATTCAAGTGTATCATTTGTAAAACATTAATTCATCTAGTCATCATTTCATTCTAATTGGGTTTTACGCATATCCGATCTCCGGTGACTTCAAATTTGAACTAGACGATTTTCCGGGAAACTTACACTCTTCTCTTTCAACTTAATTTTGAAAAGATAAATTTTAAAAAGGGATCTATTCAACCCCCTTCTAGATCCGCGCTATCGTCTAACAACATCGTCGTCGCAATCAGATCGGAGCATACGATACGAACCAAAACCTCCTCAATCTGTAGATTGCAAGCTGACACTAAGGTGATAATCGAAACGATTCCACGAAGCAGGATTCATAAGATTACCAATCAAAACTGTGTATTTGATGATGGTTAATAATTCTCAACTCAGATTCCGCTCAGATTCGTGGCTTTGAATTGCTGATGCGTTCTTCATCTTCTTTTATTAATACTAATGTTTGTTATGTGCTATCTGTTGTTGTTCTCGAATCTTGTTGAAGGTTTTTTTATGATAAAGAAGCTGTGGTAATGAATATAGTTGAAGCTGAGTGATGAAGGTTGGCTATGGTGAATAGAAGGTTCTCGATGATGCTGCGATAAACATCTCAGGTTAGTTTTTATTCGATTTTCTCCCTCTTTGCTTCCTTCTGGTTTCCTCTCTAAGTTTCCTTATCTTGCAGTGATGTTGATGTATCGCGAAAAACTTCTTGACTCAAGTCGTAATTTCCTCAATTGAAATCGTTTCTTCCTCTTCACTCTGCTCTTGCCGTTTTGGTTGTGATTCTGAATTTTGTGAATTTGATGCAGGTTCTCTTGAAATGATGTGGTGATGATGAAGATTGATCGAAGTTCTGCGTTGTTCTTGAAGGTTGATGAAAGTGTGCGGGTGTGTTCTTGTGTTGACACGGTGGAAGATGCACTGAGATTATGATGGAGGTTGCAGAAGAGTTTTTAAGGTGTTGTGAAGTAGTGATCGGAGAAAACTGACTTTGAGAGATTGAAGAAAAAGGATGAGGATTCAAGAAGGTTAAGATCGGAGAGGGTTGAAGAGAGGGATTGTTGTTGAAGAATCGATAATGAAGGTGAAGTGATGAAGAGTTCAGAATTGGTTGGTGATGCCGGATGTAGAGATTGGCGTTTTCGGTGAAGATGAAAGTTGCAGAGAGTTCTGTGTAAGTCTGAGAGCATTCTGCAGACGCTTGCGAGTTTGTTAGGATTTTTTTTGTTATCCCCTGTAACTGTTTTCTGATTTGTTATATCAGTTGTCCATAACTGAATTTCTGCATAAGTGTTATGTAGTTTCTCACTTATTTTCTGTATGCGTTATGTAATTCAATCCTCCTTTTTTTTTTTATAAAAATGACCATCTCTATTATTCTTTTGGAGCCTTTTTTTCCCACTGAATTTCTATTATCAATTATAATTATAACTAACTTTTTTGTTATGAATCGAATCCGAATTCTCTCACACCAATTTCCTGTTTTCTATGGAATTGAGATTAAATCCCAAAAACATGAGAGATCATCCCGTTTATTTGAAACTCCACCTTGAACTACAGTAGTAAACTCGGTAATCCCCGACCATTATGCTTGGCTATGTATTGAATGTCCCCTTAACACTAGCAGCACATGGTTCTCTTTTTTATTTATTATTATATTTCTTTTTGTGATTTTGGAAAGTAATAGACTTTAATTAAAATGGGCTTTAAAAGAAAATTGGACTAAAATGAAATTGAGCATGTCATTTGGCCTTGAAATGAGAAGGGGATAAATGAAAGATAACTTGGATTTAACAATCTAAATGGGTATAGATTGAACACATATAAGAAATTTGAAAAGCGGATGTAAGAAAAATGGAAATGAATTTGAGATGGGATTTTGAGATTGAATAAAATAAACAAGGATGATAAAGTATGTTCAAATATGAACCTTAATCTGCAAATCCAAACTAACTCGTAATCGAAGCAAACCAACCCACTTTGAATAACAAACGTACTTGGCCCATGTTTCAAATAACCAAATAAATCCCATAGTAAAAATTCCTTGCTTCACAATGAATCCTCAATTTCGTATCTTATGTCATGATTCATACCTTGCGATTCGATCCATAAGTACCTCCTAACTTAACAATCAATGATATTTACACACAAGGAAAACTCTGTGGAATCTTGGAAGACATATTCACTAGAGACTTCATGACTCTTGGTGGAATGCCTTGTAGTTGGATGAACTTTGATAGAAAAATGCTCTTGATGTCGTGAGCTTAGACCTTGCCTCAATCTTGATTGGAATAGCCAGATAAATCACCTTTGTATGATGAAAACTTTAAATCACAAGAAGATGCCTGATCCCATGCCTTAGGAGCTCATGAAATGCATGATTATGATGTTAATGACCTAACGGAATATGCATATGAATATGAAGCGAAAACCAATTAGTATAATAAAAGCGAGGGCAAATTTTGAGGTATTACAGTTGTTAGTGATTTGGAAATGGAGAGTCTTGGAGGATAAGAATACTTTGTGGAAAGAGGTTGTGAAAGGAAGGAACGAAGCAGTGGAAAATAAGGTGTTGTCAGAGAATGTGAAACTTTCTAGAGCAGTGTCCTTTTGGTGGAAGGACATTCTCAAGATTGGGCGGTTTCTACTAATGATATTTTCTCTTTTGCAGGTTTGGTAACTCATATAATTGGATAAGGGAGAGCAACACCCTTTTAGTCAGCTCCGTGGCTCAATGGAATTATACTCCGGGTTCAATTTGAAGAGTTGTTTCAAAGTAGCAACAAGAAGGATTAATTTGTTTCTTCGATGTTTTTTTACTCAAGGTGAGTGGAATTGGGGGGATATTAGTGTCTTGGCAGGGGCTGGCAGTGCAGAAGTTTCAACGTTGAAATCGTTGATGGAAAAACAACGATTAGGGGGGATCTTAGTGTCTTGGCAGGGAGTTAAAGACAAGGTGTGCTGGAAAAACTGCTCAAATCATCAGTTTTCTGCTAGACATGTCAGAATTCTCTTGTTAGTTTATCAGAACTCGGTTCTTATCAATCCAGATCAGGTTCTTGCTTTTAATTTGTTGTGGAATTCCAAAATAGTGGAGAAAGTTAAACTGTTTGGATGGCGGTTTTTGTGGAAAAGAATCGCTATGAAGGATCAATTGTTATCTCGTGGAGTTGTGTTGGCGGATATTAGGTGTGTTTTTTTGTAAAAATTTCGTGGAAAACTTTCTTCGTCTTTTCTTTCTCTGTCTTGTTACTACTTCGGTTTGGCGTTCCATAGGTAATTGGTGCGGGACAACCGTGAATTTTCATGACTGCCATTGGGATTTCATGTTATGGCGGTGTGATAATGCTTCTGGCAGGAAAGGAAAACTGAGACTTCTTTGGCATTGGATAGCTACTGTATATTGTGGAGAAGTAAGAATGCTTCAATATTCAAAGAGGAGAATTTTAGTGTTAATAATATATATAGGGATATTAAGTTTCTAGTTTGGAAATGAGTTTGTTTTAGAGAAATTCATCATCCTAAATCTAACTTTTTAGTTTTTTTTTTAATCTTTTGTATTCCTAAGTTTTTTTAGATGAATTTCTCTTCTATTGTGTCCATTGTTCTCTGTTTTTTATTATAATGAGAGAAAATACCCCTTATATTCATTATTAATTCCAATTGCTTTAAAAAAATGTTTTGTAATTAGGTTTAAGAGAAGAAATAATTCTTGATTATATTTTAAAATATCAATTAAAATTTTTAAATATTATAAATTTGTTTAAAGTATACATCAACTAAATAGCCTTATCAAATTAAAATAATTTTATCATAAAAAATTACATAAAATAAAAAAAGCCACATCATCCTACAATAGATGCTGTAAAGCATAGACATAGATCACAGTGTGTGTGACAGTAAAAGAGAATCCAAAATCCAAAACTCACACAGCAGCAACAACAAAAAAAAAAAGCAACCTTTACTCTCAAAAACCAAACCCTCGTATCGTGTCTTGTCGCCGAAAAAACTCCATTCCCAATCTCTGTTGGGCTTCAATTCGTTTCTTGTTCTCTTCAACTTCGAAATAGATAGAGATAGTTTGTGAAAAAAGCTTCTACTTTTAGGGATATATACACAAATATGTATGTTGTTCCTCCACCTCAGAGATCCGATCCGGCTTCAGGATCCTCTGATTTGCGTATTTACCAAGCTTGGAAAGGCTCTAACGTATGTAACACACTTTCTTTTACATTCCCTTTTTCAATTTTTTTAGTTAATTTGTGATAGATTTTGGGTTTATGCTTTGTTTTCATAGATGAGGAAATCACATTTTTAGGGTTTTGTTTAAGAGTTTTGATAGGTTTTAGTTGTATTGGGAAAAAGATCCGTGATTGACTATATAGTGCTGTTTATTTTAGGTTTAGATTTTTTTTTTCTTCTGCTTATAGTGGCTGCTATTTTTAGCTTTAGATAAAGGTACTATTTTTAGTTTGTTTGGACTTGGAGTATGAATTTGCATAGAGTAAACAACTATTTGGGTTCTTGAATATGTTGGGTGGGTTTGATATTACAAAATGTCTCCGAATGCGGAAGGTTTTTAGTTCGTTTGGTCTTCAAATGATCTGTTAGTTTGGTGGTTGAACGCGTCTTCACACATTTAAGGACTAAAGGAACTGTTTACCAGAGTAGTCTAAAGCAGTGCTTTCCCGCTATAGTGGAGGCCGACCGCTAGGGGAAGAGCCTTAGCGCTGCATAACACAATAGCGGTAGCTTTAGGGTATATAACGAGATAGCGGAGAAGAGCAGTTCCTGGCCCGCTATCCTTTTCCCCTCTAAAAAATCAAAACCGCCCCTTAAATTTACAATGTTTTAAGGGTAAGTTTGGATTTTTCAATCAAATTTGAGTTGAGACTCAACCTTAACTTTCCTTCGAATTCGGTTATGCACTTCAAGAGTCATGTGTGCTTTGATTTATGAATATTTTATGATTTGAGTTATTTGCTTAATTTTACATTAAATATATGTTTATAATTATTAGATGTAATTTGTCCAAAAAATTATCAAATAGAGCGGTCATCCCGGTATACATTATCCCACTATTCCACTTTTGGGGTCAGCCACTATCCGGAAATGACCACTCTGCTGTTTACTCAATTTGCAGATGGTTCAATTGTAATTAGTTTGGTTCTTGATTTTGTGGATGGATTCACACGTCGAATCTCGACTTTTTAGGAATTGGAATCTAAATTTTCTTTACAAACTGAATAACAAAATCTAACTAGATCTTTGAGATTATGTGTTGAATTTTGGTTGAATCCTTGTATTGTACCTGAATTTCTATAGTGTGGTGACTAACATAAATTCTCATATTCATGACCAATTCTTTGCATTGTTAGGTAAATATTGTATATTCTTTTCCATTATTGGTTATATCCACGGATTTTGTAAAGAATGAAACTATGTCGGTGACAGTTGCTGCAATTTTATTTGGAATATATGTTATTTTCGAGCCAATTTTGAATTATGTCGATACGCATTAATTGTTTTAAGCCCTTTCTTGCAGAAATTCTTTCTTCAGGGTCGGTTCATATTTGGACCAGATGCAAGATCGTTAGCCCTGACAATTTTTCTTATCGTTGCTCCCGTTGTCGTATTCTGTATCTATGTTGCCAGAAAACTGATAGATGATTATTCTGATCACTGGGGGATATCAATAACGGCAGTTGTTGTTGTCTTCACAATTTATGTGAGTCTCTCTCTGTCACACGCACACACTTCATTTGTGTATAAGCATGATGAGAAGCACTGTTCTAAGTTGCAACTCGCGCACACTTGTTTGCACTTTAATGTTTACCGGATGCTAATGCTATAGTCTTTTGCCAGATTGTAGTTCTCCTCTTGTCAACGTCTGGCCGTGACCCTGGTATAATCCCGCGCAATGCACATCCTCCAGAGCCAGAAGGTCTTGAAGGTGGTTTAGATGTTGTGGCTGGTCAAACTCCGCAATTGCGATTGCCTCGCATCAAGGAGGTTGAGGTCAATGGAATTGTTGTTAAAGTTAAGTATTGTGATACTTGCATGCTCTACAGGCCTCCTCGATGCTCTCATTGCTCAATTTGCAACAACTGTGTAGAGAGGTTCGATCACCATTGCCCCTGGGTTGGGCAGTGCATTGGACTGGTAAGTTGGACCTTTCAATTGTGTGTATATTTCTGCGTTTCAGCGTCTTACATGCCGTTCTTGACATTCTGTATATCTGAACCTGTGCAAATTATCATGCAGCGTAACTATCGGTTCTTCTTCATGTTTGTCTTCTCGACTACGCTACTTTGTATATATGTTTTCGCATTTTGTTGGGTCTATATTAGAAGAATTATGAAGGCCGAGGAGACGACAATTTGGAAGGCAATGATCAAAAGTCCAGCTTCCATAGTCTTGATAGTTTACTCCTTCATATGCATGTGGTTTGTCGGTGGCCTGACCGCCTTTCATTTATATCTCATAAGTACTAATCAGGTAATGACTTCTTTTTTTAGTCTTCATATTTCTTTTAAGAATCGAACCTGATATCAAACCTGCGAGGTTCGATCAGTTCAACTGTCCGGTTCGGTTTTTAAAAATAAAACTTAGCAATTCTAAGGTGCTTACAAGCAACTTCATATGTGTGTTCATTGGTCTTGCAGACTACATATGAGAACTTCAGATACCGATATGATCGGCGGGCCAACCCATATAACAGAGGAGTGTTCGATAATTTCAAAGAGATATTCTTCACCAGCATTCCCTCATCAAAGAATAATTTCAGGGCAAAGGTCCCAATTGAGCCAGTATTACCGGCTCGATCAGTGGGTGGAGGCTTTATGAGTCCAAGTATGGGAAAAGCTGTTGATGACATAGAGATGGGAAGGAAAGCAGTCTGGGGTGATATGGGTAGCAACATCGATCATTGTGAAGGTCAATTAAACAATCGAGTGGCTGTAAAGGACGGGGAGTTCGGCGAGTTGTCTCCGGAAATCAGGACAACAGTAGACGAGACGAGTGACCGTGTAGGAATACATCCTAGGCGATCTAGTTGGGGAAGAAAAAGCGGAAGCTGGGAGATGTCCCCTGAAGTTCTTGCTTTGGCAGCGAGGGTTGGGGAACCGAATCGCGTCGGCGGAGGAGGTAGCAGCAGTTTGAGCACCGAGAACAGACGTACATAGCAACTAAACGAGCTACCGTGACACTAATTTCTAAATGTTAAATCAACAGCTAAATTAATTGTATTTGAAGTGTGAGGGATTGAAATTTGAAGGCTTCTAATACATTCTTGTTTAACTTGCTTTCTGGATTTGCATTCAATATTGAGGATTGTGCAATGAAAATTCATAAACAAAATCTAATAACCATGGATATATCTGGTTAACATCAAACTTTAACTCCTTTGATACCAACAGGTATCTAATATTTGAAAGTTTAATTACAAAGACAGTGAAAACAACACCATAGAGAAAGATCTGATTCATTACAAAACAATGTATTTGGTGAAGTTTAACAAGTAGCTGCTAATATATAAGAAAGATTGAAGTTGAAATCTATTGTGGTGGAATAAGAACATTTCCAATGTTGTTGTGCCATGGATCAGCCAAGTGAGTTGCCAAATTCTCCAAAGGTCCAGTCCCTGGATATGCTGATTGTTGAACACAGATTCCAACAAAAGCCAACAAAGCAAGTCGTCCTAATAAAAACATTCAACAAACTATAAGCAACATTGTTGCAACTCATTAATCATCTACAGAACTTGAACGAGATTAACCACAAGTTAGTTGAAATAACTGAAACCATGGTTAACGACGTTTGAGTATGTTAACCATTTCAACGAGATGTTACTTACCATTCTTAACTTCTTTGATTTTGTTTTCATGGAACTTTTTAGGGTCTTTAGAGTAACCCAAAGGATCAAAAGCACCACCAGGGTATTTCTTCTTTTCAGGGTCTTTCTCCATACTCCTTTGGTGCTCAACAAAAGCAATAGAAAGGAATTCAATGACCAAAATGGTGGGTAGGGTACCCCATGGAACAGGGTTTCCTAAGTAGGTTGCTTGTCCTCCAGGAAGTGCTGCCCATTCCTGTGCTTTCACCCAGTTTCCTAACCCCAATGCCTCTGGTACCAAAATCCCCGGCTGCAAAATATAACAAACCTAATAAGCTGTCACCGTGCAAAATTAACAGCGAAATCATCACGCGATGTCCCCGTGATGATTTCGCTGTTAATCCAAACATGTGTTTCTTAAAAGGAGAGATACTTACAACAGCAAGCATTGCCCATCTGCAGTGGATGAGTTCAGACTCTTTGAATCTCTCAAGATTCTCAGGTACTTCACCAAGACCAAGAGGATCAAATCCAAAGTCACTGAAACACAATCATTCATGCACTAATTCATTATCATACTACGATATCGTATAAAAATACATCATTTATAACTGCGAGTGATATTAATGATTATTTTACAACCATTCTCGAGAGAATTTGAACCAAGTATCTTAAGTTTACACAACTAAAATTATAATTCAGCTACTATTGAACTGAATTCACCAATCTACATAACCAAATGAAAATAGAATCCATACATACCCTGGAGCTGAGCCATCAAGATAGGAAGGCCTAGGCTGACCAGGCATCCAATCAGAAGAAGTCATGGAGAATCTAGAAGAAGCATTGGCAGAAACAACATAACGAAGTGGAGTTGAAGTTGAAAATCTTGATTTTGAGGAAGAAAGAAGAGATGGAAAAGCTGAGAAAGCTGAACTCATCAATGTGTTACAAGCCATATCTGTGTGATTCTTGTCACACAATGAGAATAGTTTTTGTGAGTGACAATAGTATTATTATGTGAATGAATGAGTGAAAGTTGTTTGAAGGAATATAGAAGAGTGGTAAGGATATAAGCAAATCCATAATTAGATTTCCATTGGGTAAAGATGTTGGCTGTTGAGTTATAATTGGTCCACGTTTCTATTTCTTCATCCAATTTCAATGTTGAGGTGGAGTAACTTGTGGTGGATATTTCCCAAGTTTGTTTGTGGTTGAAATTTCTGTCATATACTTGATTTTTTTAAAAAAAAATCAGCAATATAGACTGTCTTTGGTAGAATATTTTTGTGGATGGTAATTTATTTATATATTGAAAATTTTGTGGTTGTAAAAAATTTATTTGGTCACTTTGTTGTTATTTGTGTAGTAAGATATAATTGAATGTGTGTACAAAATTTAATTACATACCAACTATAAAGCCAAATTAAAATGACATATTTTTTCTTAAACTAATTTTTTATAGTATGTATTTTTCATTAATAGAGAAAAACTTAATAAGAAAATGTCATTGAAATGATTATCAAAAGTATCTTTTTTGTTCATAAAAATTAACATTCTTACCATTTTGACACTATAAACTCTATGGGTTTTGAAAGAAAGTATATTTAAATTATACAACCTAATCTCACTATGAAATCCTTAACATGAATCAATTTTTGCCATAATATCCTATCCAATACCATAATTCTATATAAATAGTTAATCTCAAGGTATTTTAATTAAAGTATATTATAAAAAATAAAAAAAAACAAAAAAAACTTAAAGGACCAAGAATGAGAATCTTACTAAATTGGCTTTAAAATGTCAATTTGATATTTTCAGCTTTACTTTATCAAATACATAGTGATAATTTCTCATCCAAACCATTAAGCCATTGATAGAGGAAATGCAAAGATTTGCAGAGTACCAACAACACTAGATAACATCTTAGCTCGATCTTGACAACATGTTTTGGGCATTCAAAAAAGTGCCTAACAAAAAAAAAAGTCTCTTTTTTACAAGACATGTTTTCTTTTCTTTGATGTTCTCTTTATACATGTTAGTGATGTAAATAAGTGTATCAGCAGGCAATTTACAGGAACCTGTCCAAAAGTAATTTAATGTATTTCCATCAAAGTTTACTTTCCCTTCTTGGCAGTAGTTTTCTTTTTGGATTTTTGGGATGCTGCTCCACTCTCCTGTAAACATCAAAAGGAATTCAGTGACAGATACCTAAAAAAAACCATAAAACAACATTAAAATAATTTGCAAGTGAATGTATGTACCTTCCGATAATTTCTATAAGCATTTAGGCCCGAGGACTCCTTCCCACTTTTGTTGACATAAACCTACAATGTAAGATAAAAATTCAGGTTTTGATTAATTGATACAATATGCTGAAATGTGTTTCTGATAACTAAGAGACTGTCCGAGACAAATCATATGGAGAATTGCAAGAATGACTATAGAATAGCGAATGCAAAAGTGTGGTCATTGCGAGAAGATAACAGCAATTGCAGAACAAATATCCATATTCTGGATCAATTAAGAACCACCAACTTCACATTTTGTTACAGAAACAAACACTGATAAATCCTTGATTTATACCATGAGAAGTAAAACAACGATATTTTCTGCATTAAAGTTGTTGCAGTGTCTAGAATAATAAAATGAAATAGAATGACATACAGTAAAAAGTAGCAAGAGCGACATTAGAAAGATATAAACTCGAGGATCAATTGAATTTTACAATATATTTCTGCAGAAAAAAATATATAGCAACATATAATGATATCTATAAAACACTTAATATTTCCTCAAAAAGGAAAAATATGACAACATATAATAAAATAACACATACTATAATAATTCCTTAGAAAGCAAAAATATGACAAGATGGTTGGCTTTTTTATTTTTTGTAACAAAATAACACATCAAGTTTGTAGCTCTTTATGAGCAGCATCTAGCAATAAGAATAAACAAACTGAACCAGCTAAAAGGATGAAACATTCTTCAGAAATTTTAACATACCTTTCTTCCGTCTGATCCTATATACCAATGACCAGCCGGTTCACCACTTGCTTGTACACACCTTTGACCTGCATCTTTCTGTTCCACCCAATTTGCAGAATCATTTGAAGAGTTTAATTTGCTTGTTTCATTATTTTTTTTAGTGTTGTTTCTCTTTGTTGCTTTCTTTCTAGTCCTACTAGGAATGTTTTTGGGATCTACCCAACCTTCAGAACCATTCAAATTTTTTGATTTGCTTCTTCTGCTTGCTGATCCTCCATTGTCAAATTGTCCCCTGAAATCAAAACATAAGCTTGTGAGATACTTCTTAACTATGATGAAAAAATAAAAATAGTTAAGGAAAGAATATTCATGGGTTACATGTAATCAATATTTTCTTGCTGATTCACTATGTCGTCACCTAATGGAGAAAAATTACACAGGCGATTGCGAACTAACTGCTGAATTTTTGGATTGTCATGGAAAAAATAAAGATGAGCGGGAGGAAGAGGACCCGCCGCTTCCCACATTTGTTCATCCTTTTGACATCCAGAATTAGCCCCGCGATATGGTTTGTTAGATTTCGGCACCTGTGTGTTATTGGCAGAATGGAAGTACTCTTCACACACATCATTGAAGGCAGGTGTAGGAATAGAAATATTCTTCTTGACCGGGGAAAGATGTTTCTGATTTTGGTCTGCATCAACAAACCGCACCTTTTTATCCCTTTTAAAAGAACTAGGAGGTCTGTTTCGGTTACCAGTTGACAAAGAGGGGCCAACTTTAACCTCACAGACCATAACATCATCATCATCAGAATCAAGCAATTGAACCCTGTGAAGATGACTAGTCGCTAACTTGCCATTGGGAACCGACGACCCACTCTGGCCCGTTTCCAATCCAGCAGAAGCTTGTTTATCACAAGGAATGAGGAAATTCTTCACTGGAGAAAGATGTATTGGTAAATCAACCTTATTTTGGTCCACATTATCAAATTGCTTCTTGCTATCTTGTTTCAAAGAAACCACGGGTGTGTTTCTATTACACATCGACCCCGTCGATGAGGTGGGACCAGGTTTATTTCTACCATTAACATCCTTACCAACCATATCATCATCATCATCATCATCATCAGATTCAATCAATTGAAACCTGCGAAGAGGACTAGCCGCTAACTTGCCATTGGAAAACACCGACCCACTCTGGCCCGTCTCCAATCCAGTAGAAGCTTGTTTATCTCTAGGAATAGGGAAATTCCTAACCGGGGAAAGATGTATCGGTAAATTCTTCTTATTTCGGCTCACATTATCAAATCTACTTCCCCCATTAACATCCCCAACCATATCATCATCATCATCAGATTCAATCAACTGAAACCTACGAAGAGGACTAGCCATTAACTTGCGAAACATGGACCCACAATGGCCAGTCTCCAACCCAACAGAATCAGGAATTTCTAAATCCGGCTTTCTTTTTTTATCAGAGTTGGTAGATGAATGAGGAGTTAAAACTCCAATACTTTTCAATGACACTTTTGAGCTGCGACATATAGATTGATTCCGAACCAAGGAACGTGCAGATACTAATCAATATCATAAAAATGAACACACTTACGTCAGAACCAATCAAAATAAATAAACTACTTAACAATCATGAACATAAAAAAAATAAAAAATAAAACAAATATTACACGAGCAATTGAAGAAACTTCATAATCAAAATAAAAAAATAGCTAAACAGTAACAAATTCTGTTTCAGCATTCAATATGATGATAATATATTCATATCAGATTAAACTCAAATTCATTCTATATTACTATAAACTAACAAAAAATATTTAAAATAAAAATAAAATAAAAGAATAAATAATTTGACCTTGAACTGGTTCATCTGAGAACTCCTCGATATCATCGTCATCAACGTCGATGCACGGAGGCGGTTTGGTTTGGCGGCGAACGGAGGAGGTTGGGAGACCACGACGGAGGCGTCTGAATATTTGAGGTGGTGGGTCGGGTCGGGTTTCGGGATCGAACTCGGATTCCGGTACTGTTAGGAGCGGGTCAGGATTGGGTGAATGTGGAGGCGAGTCTTGGAGATCAAGATCGAACCCGAGAGAAAACGAAGGAACTTCACATTCCGCCATGGAAACTTTCAGAATCAACGAAAATGGTAATAAGAATATGGGGATTTTGTAATTTTAATTTTGTTTAATTTAAATTTTGTGAAATGGAGGGAATCCAAATTGGAGTCGTGTTGGCGGGGGGTTATTTTTAAGCAAAAGATTATAATTAT
This sequence comes from Lathyrus aphaca, assembly GCA_963966055.1. Classification (NCBI taxonomy): domain Eukaryota; kingdom Viridiplantae; phylum Streptophyta; class Magnoliopsida; order Fabales; family Fabaceae; genus Lathyrus; species Lathyrus aphaca. The sequence goes on along the minus strand of OZ014519.1, from coordinate 404,334,536 downwards.
TATATTGAAACAAATTTTATTTCATATAATTATTTTTGTTGTGGAATTTAGAAAATAGAGATTATTTTTTCATTCTTCTGCATCATGACATCGTGTTATGTATTGTAGAAATAGATAGTAGATGAAAAACAAATAATTTATTTGACTTGAATAATAGATAGAGAGATATTTAATGTAAGGGTGATTAAGAATTTATATTAACTAATGTCAGCTTTAAAAAAATCATGCTAATAAGTGCCTCCGAAGTCGGTTAATCATTTTAAATAAAGAAAATATTTTATATTTAATTCATTAAATAAACATAATATTATTTAAGAAAAATGATTATTTCTATTTTTAGTGAATACACATATTTTTAAAATATTTTTTTTAATCTTTTAAATAATATTTAATTTACTATTTTAATCATGTAATCAGTGTTCCAATGATACTTGTTAGTGTTTCCAAAAAAAATTAACTAATGTAAAAGTATCTATATTTGTTTCTATTGTAAAATGTATCTATACCATATTACCATCTATAAATGAAAAATAATACTCATCTTGATAAAGATTTTCGGCTCAATCCTAATTCTATTATTATTAAATTGATACTACATTAAGAATAAATAACATTAATAATAGATTAATTATTATGTATTGTTATTTTAAAAAGTTTTACACTATTAATGCATTACAACCATCCATTTGTATTACTTTTCACGTCTGAGGATGTTCGACGGACGTGAAATGTTGCTTTGTGCTCAAATTGGTGACGAAATCTTGGAATCTTCTATCTGTGAACTGCGCTCCGTTGTCAGTGACAAGGACTTGGGGTATGCCGAAACGGGCGAGGATATTTCTCTTGAAGAAACGAAGTATATTTTGCGAAGTGATTTTGGCAAGGCTTCGGCCTCGATCCACTTTGTGAAGTAGTCTACGCCGACGATAAGGTATTTATTCTGGTAGGAACCGGTCAAGGACGACCCGAGGATGTCCATTCCCTACCAAGTGAAGGGCCACAATAAGGAAAGTGTCTTCAGCTCATTAGGAGGAGCGAGGTGTATATCCACGTGTCTTTGACGCCTGTCACATCTCTTGACGTGCTCTTTTGCGTCGTGTTGCATCGTCGGCCAATAGGAGCCTGCTCGGAGTGCTTTACGTGCCAAGGATTTTCCTCCAAGATGCTGAGTGTTAATCCCTCTATGGATTTCTCCCAAGATGTCAGACACTTTTTCTTCCTCGGCGCATTTGAGTAGTGGGATGGAGAAACCCCATCGGTAGAGTTTGTCTTCGATGAGGACGTAAAAACATGCCCTTCTCTTGGTCGTGGACGCCTCTTCTGGGTTGGCTGACAGTTCGTCTTTCGTGAGGTAGTTGTGGATGGGAGTTACCCAATAATGAGTGTCGCCGATGGCGTTCACTTCGAGCGGCGGGGAAAGTTTCTCGATGCTTGGTCGTGGGAGGATCTCTTGGATCACATATTTGTTTCCTCCCTTCTTCTATGTGCTCGCCAGTTTAGATAAAATTTCTGCTTGCGTGGGACGTGTTAGACCTCCCAAGAATCAAACTTTTCCAATTTGTCTTTGACAAAGGCAAAGTATTTGATGAGATTGTCGTTTTTTGCCTGATATTCTCCCTGTACTTGGGACGCTACGAGCTGAGAGTCGGTGGAGATTTTTACTTTTTTTCCCCCTAGGTCTTTGGCCAGTCGTAAGCCCGCCAGGAACGCTTCGTATTCGGTCTGGTTGTTCAGGTCGGGAAGGCCAACTCTAGCGATACCTCAATTAGGATATCGTCTTCGTTTTCGAGGATGATACTTGCGCCGCTTCCTGTCGAACTGGAGGCGCCGTCGATGAAAATCGTCCATTTGTGGGTGCCGCTTGCCGGGGTCGGGTGATATGTCATCTCGGCGACGAAGTCGGCCAGGACTTGTGCCTTCAAGCCCTTCCTGCTCTCATATTGGATGTCGAATTCTGACAGTTCAAATGACCATTTTAACATCCTGCCGGCCATATCCGGTCGTCCGAGTAGTTGTTTTATAGGTTGATCTTTTCAGAATTTGATTGTATGGGCGAGGAAGTAATGTCGCAATCTCCTTGATGCGTTTATCAGGGCCAAGGAGACTTTCTCGATCTGTTGGTATCTGAGCTTGGGGCCCTGAAGGGCTTTACTCGTAAAATATATTGGTTTCTTCTCATTACTCGTTTTGCGGATGAGGGCTGCACTGACTGCCTTGGTGGCCACAGACAGGTACAACTATAATGTTTCCTTTTCCTGAGGTCGTGATAGCACTGGTGGTTTGGAGAGCGCTCTCTTGAGGTGGAGCAATACTTGCTCGAACTCCTCGGTCCACTCGAAGTGACTTATTTCCGTAGTAGCTTGAAGAAAGGAAGTGTGTGTTGCGTGGATTTAGCGACGAAGCGAGATAGTAAGGCGAGCATCCCATTGAGCAACTGGATAAATTTCTTTGAGTTTGGGTTTAGGAATTCCGAAAACACTCAACATTTGTCAGGGTTGGCTTCGATCCTTCGTTCGGTGGGGTAGAAGTCGGGGAATTTCCCTGCTCGTACGCCGAAGGTGCACTTTTTTGGGTTGAACCTCATTTTGCACCTCCTCGCTTGCTCGAAGACATTTCGAAGATGTTGGATGTGTTCGAGCTCCTCGTGTGATTTTACGATCATGTCGTCCATGTAGACCTCGATCATGTCTCTGATCGCTCCCCGGAAGACCTTGTTCATCATGCGTTGGTACGTAGCCCCAACATTCTTCCGAAACAAAATTTTCCTCTAAGAGGTCTTTTACAGCCTGCTCGACAGCCTCCGCTTTCTCGGGAGACTTCTTGCACCTACATTATGCTATGGGCCTAATGGGCGGATCTATGGTTAATTAATGGCAGGCGATCTCGGGGTCTAGGCGGGACATCTCAGCAGCGTTCCATGCAAACAGGTCTGCGTTCTCCTTGAGGTAGGTTGCGAGCTGCTCTCTTATCGCCGATGGCAAGCTAGTACCTATCTTCACAGTTTTGTCGGGTTCATTTCCCAGAGGGATGAGCTCGAACTCTCCGTCGGGGATCGGGCGTACTAGGTGAGTTGGAGCCAGTCTGTTGGTGGGACCCTGTGCTTCAGTGTCGTCCTCGCCAAGACGACTGTCGAGGTCAATGGAATTGCTGGAGGGGAAAGTGGATGTTCCTCAGCTCTTGGTTTCTTGTTGCCCTTGGAGGTTTTGATTATGGCTTGTCCTTGACCGTTGCATCGTAACATCGTCGAGCTGCCTTGATGTCCCCTTGAATTATAACTACGCGGCCTAGAATACAATTGTACAGCGAAGGGAATTCGATCACCAGGAATTGGACTTTAACTTCCATGGTCGTCTCATTTTGTCCAAACCGAACGAGGAGCTCGACGTACCCCCATGGCCTCTGTGTAGCCCCGTTGAATCCCTAGAGGGCGGACCTAACATACGGTGATAAATTTGACTTGTGCAGTTTGAGGGTCTTGAACAAGTGGGCGTACATGATATCCACAGAGCTTCCTTGGTCGACCAGAATGCGTTGGATATCAAAACGCGCCATTTTTGCCTTATCATTAAGGGGATGCTTGAGTTGGGTGAACCGCCTGATAGCTCCTTGAGGAAAAATAATATGGGATTAGATTTTCCCCGAGATCTGGTCAATGTCGCCAGTTGATCAGGCGCGGTAAGTAGAAGCTCGTCGAACTTCCGTTTAATGGATATGGCAGCGTTTTCATTGTTTATCCCGCCTCCGGAGATAACCAAGGCTGCTGGGAAGTTCTCCCACGAGCTGTCCTCCCATGTTGACATCGGGGAGGTGGAAATCTTCTGGGCATGATATGCATATGGCTACTTGGAAGAGGGACCTGTCAGAGGGGGTGTCCTCACGGCTTCTCTTCGTAGCCTGGTCCACATATCGTGGAGTATCACTTCTTTTGGTGTATTGCTTGAGGTAGCCTTCCTTGATCAGAATCACAATTGCGTCTTTCAGGTGGACACAATCCTCAGTTACGTGTCTGTGGCTTCTATGGAAGCAACAGTACTTGAACTTGTCAGTGTGGGATTTGGATGTTGTTGGTTTGGGGAACCTTACCCTACCCTGTTTGAACTTCAAGTGTATGCATTCAGCGAGGATACGCTCACGGGGAGCGGCCAGCAACGTATATTCGGAGAAGCGCCCGACTGGTCCCCTTCCTTCGCGGGCTTCGTGAGGTTTGTCATCCCTCCACTTCTCCCTGGTGCGTCGATGGGTTGTGCGGTCTTCGACTTTTGGTTTCGTCCTGACTGTGGTTGCTTCGAACACTGTGGGCGACTTGCTTTTCCTTGTACCTAATGTAAGCTTGAGCTTGGTGTAGGAGTTCATCAAGGGTGCGGGGAGGTTCGATCCCTATTGCCCGGTTGAGCTCGCTTCCGGGGAGGAGTCCCTTCTTGAGGAGATACTTATTTTTGTAGTCGGTTGTATCTACCTCGACAGCTTCTTGTTAAACCGCTCGATGTATGAGCGCATCGTTTCATTTTTCCCTTGTATGATGGCTTCAAGGGTAGCTTCTGTTTTTAGGTGGCATCGCGAGGTCGTGAAGTGCCTCGTGAACGCCGATCTCATACTTCTCCAGGAAGTGATGGATTCGGGGGCCAAACTTTTGTACCATGCCATGGCTCCCTTCCTAAGAGTCGTTGAGAATTGTCGTCGTTGCCGTCGGGGTCAGTTGTCCCATCGTATGTCGCGAGGTTTGAGGGATTCTCCATACCCGTTAGGAGTGGAGTTTCCATGATGGCCCGAGAAAGTGGGAAGCGACAATCATCTTCGTCGCTCCTCAGGGGTGAGTAATCCTCATTCCTAGGGCTCTAATCACGTCGAGGAGATGTCCTTAGTTGGTCATTTGACCGCTCGGGGCACCCTATGGACTTGTTTTTCTTTGGTTCTGGGGAGCGTCGTCCCCCGTCGAGGAGGTGAGCGTCCCCGCTTCTTGGTCGCCTCTGGTTGGCATTTCTCGGGTTGAGGTTCGCGCCCATGTCGAGGAGGATTGGTTTGGCGTTCTGCCTCCAGCTCCATGATCCTTTCTTGCTGTTGAAAGAGTATGAGGTTCGTCTGGTTGAGTGCGTTCACCAAAGATATCAGTGTGGGATCCCTTTCAACTGGTACCGGGATGGGTTGAAAGGGAGCCGCCATCTGAGACTCTAGAACGTCGTTATCCTCGGGCTCATGTGATGGGTGGCAAGTTGTCTATCTCTTATGTCGAACTCATGGACAACATGTTGGTCGTCTTCTGTGTCGGTGGTGTAGTCGACAAGGTCGAGGGCGCGATTGTCACCGTGTTCGCTAGTCATGCTGGATGGTTGAAGGAGATAAGTTGGAAGTTTTAGTCTTCTATTGGAAGACGGGGAAAACTTTTATTTTCCCACAAACGGCGCCACTGATATGACCTGATCAGAAGGAACCTTCCAGTGATGAGCAACTTTGATGAGAGACTGGGGGTGTACCTGCAAGGAGTTTTGATGCCAAAGTAAGAATGCAAGTACATAAAGGTAGAAGAGATTAAGATTCAGAATACTTGACCCTCTGATGGAAGAAGGTATTTATAGTGTGCCCCCAGCACTGAGCCAAGGTTCATCTATGGGATGAATCAGCTAAGCCCAAGGAAGAACTGCCAAGGAATGCGTAGGAGAAAGTAAGACCTATCACGTGGTCTTGCCCTTGGTCCAACTGCCCCTACATATCAGGAGATGAGTGAGTAGTTAGGTGACGTGGATCACGTGGGGGAGACGCTCTCCCCACGTCCCTATATTGGGCCATCGACTGTGCTTGACAAATTGGGCCTCTGCTCGATGCAGACTGTGTTGGCCCAGTCCAGAACACCATTCATAACAATCAAAGGCAAATTCAACCTGGTCGCACACTCAAGCGAAATAAACGAATGAGTAGCACCAATATCAATTATAGCAACCAACTCAACATCATTAATAAAACAAGTACCTCAAAGTAAGTTATCCTTCTTCTGAGCTTTTGAGCCACTCAAAGTGAACACTATACCAGTAGTCTGAGCAGTAGTACTAACCTTCTTCGGTCTCTAACACTGAGTACTCATATGTCCCTCTTCACCATAATTGAAACAAGCTGGTCCCGCATTTGGACATTCTTCCTTCATATGACCTCTCTTACCACATTTGTAACTTCTAATCACTGTAGTAGTGCACACGTCAAACTTGTGACCCGCTTTTCCATATTTATAGCACTTGAGAGGAGTGGAAACCGCTCCCCATCTTGGCTTTTTCCCATCAGTAACCTTCGGCTTCCCTTTGTCATTTGGAGTCGCATAAGGTTTCCCTCGAAACTGACCCTTCTCTTTCTTCTCACTCACCTGCTTATAGTGAGCAGATCGAGCTCGGCTATCCTCATCATAAATCCTACTATTGTCCATTAATTTAGCATACCTACGGATCTGCTAACATCCAATCGCTTGTTTGATCTCTGGTCTCAGTCCATTCTCAAACTTCAAACACTTAGACAACTCAGCATCATCACAGTTGTAGTGAGGACAAAACTTCACTAACCTCTTAAACTTGGCAACATACTCCGCCACTGTCATGTTTCCCTATTTCAGCTTTAAGAATTCAACCTCTTTCTTGCCACGAGCATCCTCAGGGAAGTACTTACTCAGAGATTCCCTCCTGAACACATTTCAAGTTATCAGCCCCAACGCTTTTCAATCTCTGATGAGTATTATCCCATCAATCCTCAACCTCTTCATCCAGCATGTGGGTGCCAAACTGCACCTTCTGAGCATCAGAGCATACCATAGTCCTGAAAATATTCTCAATCGTCTTAATCCACTTATGATCGTTCTCCGGTTCATGAGTACCCTTAAACTTAGGCAGATTATTCCTCTGAAATACCCCCAAGGCATGAAATTCATCACGAACATTGTTCTGCGTTGTAGCCTGAGCAAGGGCAGCTATCGCATCCGCAAGAGCATGATTCATATCCATTATGCCAATCACCAACAACATCAGAAGAACAACTCAACCTCAATACACTCATACACAATAACCGACACGACTGACAATGACACGACACGACACGATCAGATAGACTGGCCTGCTCTGATACCACTAATGTAACACCCTTTCTACCCCATCATAAATATAAAACAATTTAAATCAAATATCAGAGTTCCCTCATGAAAGGGCATCACATTCCTTCGTAACTCAAACATCATATAACATCAAATTAGTCATGTCCCGTAACACGGGTTATAAAATCATGAACAATTCAAACTCTTTTCAACAACTATGCAGCGGAAAAACCAAAACAATCATTTTTCATCTTTAATTAAAATAAACTTCATAATTTAATCCAAAACCTCATTTACATCTCAATTTAATCGAATGAACAACATCTTAATTCAAGAAAACAAAATAAACTCAAGCGAAAACCCATCCCGATGTTACTGGACACAGAGCAAGACTACTTCTAACTAACCAACGATAACTCATTGATAGCACAATTTTGTATCGATTTATTAGCATGGTTTCCGTTTATTTAAGTTACGATTTTCCTTATTTCGAATAAAATTACGTGAGTTTGTGTTTAATTTTTGCAGGTATTTAGTTATATTTGACTTGTGGAAGAAAAGATTGAAAATGAGACAGAAAGAAGACTTTTAGCCCAAGAAATGAAGCAGACAGAGACCAAAATGAAGATTTCGTGTTTCTTCTGTATGAAGACCATCTCACCTCTCAGACGATCGTCACAAACTCCAGACGTACGTCTCACATTCTGGACGATCGTCCCAATTGATTTAGCATAGACCTAAAAGGCACGTTTCAGTGCAGTCAAAAACAGATAGTCGTATACGATTTATTCTCATTCAGTAGAGATTTTCCCTCAACTCTATAGTCTCAGTCCACACTCCTAATCAAGGCCCAACAATTATGATTCCGACTTATTCTTAACAAACTCAACTTACAGAAGCTATAAATAGCAGCTACCACAAGTTCCAAAGAGAGCTTCGTTTACCATATTGAATTGCTGCCAAACTTCCGATCGAAGCCACATTTTTATGTTCAGCGCTTTCTAGTATATTCTTTTCATTATTTACTTTATTTCCATTATCGAACCAAAGGTATAATCTCCTTCCCTGGGAAGCTATCACAATCTATTTTCTTTCTAGCCCCTGCATTTTGTTTTTATTCTAAGTTTCTATAAGATTGATTGATAAAGTGTACTTCAACCAGGTTTCCTAATTTAATTCTTTACCCTTTAATTATTATGTCATTTATTTTTATGAACTTCTCCTTTTCCCTTTTTGCATTTATTTAATATGTCTGACTAAACCGTTTAATCGGTATGTGATTGTATAAACGGAACGAATTCAATAAACCTAGGACAAAACCTTTAATCGAGTTACTTTTTAATTTTGATTTCTTATTTATAAAACAACTTTTGTTACGAGAGTAAGAAAGTATAAAATGTTAGGATTAAGACCACAGAAGTGTGAGATTGTAACCAGATAGCTGAAATCGAGCATTGCTTTTAAATACAACGGAAGCGCTTTAAAACCAATTAGAACCTTTAGGTGTCGTACCTCGAAAAATATGATCCTCGCGATGGACGCGGAAAAAACAATAGAGTCGCCACCAAATTTTATTTTATTCCTAAGTGAATGGAAAAAGGTAAATATCGATAAAACCTAAGGGATAAGAAACGGTCATTGGAACCAAAATTCTAAGTTCGGGAGTCAGTTACGCAAGAGGAAGATATTAACACCTCTTACATCCGTTGTACTCAACGGGAACCGCTTAGTCTAACTTGCGATCGAATGTTAACTTATGTCTTTGTATTCTTACTATGGTAAATGTTTGCTAAGATCGTTTGTTAAAGGGAAAATGTGTATTTTTTATTATTATTTGTTATGGAGAAATGGTTAGTTTCTTTTATTAGCTCGTCAAGGGTTCAAATCCTTGTGCCTACGTATTCCCTCGTGCAATGAGAAAGTCAGAGCTTCGTAGTTCGTGAAACTACGGTTTGTTGGTTTGTGTCTTTTAATGAACAAGTACTTAGTTCGCATGCTAACTGCTAAACATTGGCTGATCCACTCTCGAGGAGGCTTAAACACTAGTTTATATGCACATTAGCGAGGATCTAAACAAATCTCTTTTGAGAAAGTTGTTTGATCTTGATTATGGTGTTTTGAGATGAAAGGTTGGACGAATCACAACCCAAGGGCTAGCCTCAAGAGCGGTTATCCAAGAATTCAAGGAATGCAAGACTCCATAATTCAGTTCTTTCGTTAATTAATTATGAAAATGTTTTTTTGTATTTGTTAGAGAGATTTTAATTGTATTTAAAAGAAAAAGACAAGTCGTCGTCTTTAAGGGGATGTATCGCCTATTCCACCATAAATATTTGAGAAAGAAAAGAAAATTGGAAGAAGCTTTAAACTTGGATATAGGGATCGACAAGCAATTCCACATTCTTCCTTTGAGAATAATTGTTTGAAAGATTTGACTTATGTTTGTGGAGATAGAAGAAATGTGTCTCCTATGGAGATGAATTATGTCTACCCTTTTGGGATGTTTTAAGTGTTTTTGAGATGAAAGATTTGAATAAGTCACAACCCAAGGGACTAGCCTCAAGAGCAAACGTTCAAGAGTTCAAGAAATGCGAGACTCCAGAACTCAGTTCTTTCATTGTTTGATTAGGAAGATACTTTGATAAGTTTAAGTACTTTGGAAATGAAAGGTTGGATAAATCACAACCCAAGGGTTAGCCTCAAGAGCAATCTTCCAAGAATTCATGGAGTGCGAGACTCCAAGAACTCAGTTCTTTCGTTGTTTAATTAGGAAAATGCTTTGAATTTGAAAATAGCTGAAAGTTGTAAAATCGTAAAGTGAGAAGAGACCAAAGATTATCTATGTGATTTGTAAAAGATTAATGATTGGTAAACGAAAAAGTCCTAAGGTTGAATTAGGGTTTTGATATATATGAGATAAAGGATGTTACGACTGTTTAGACATGCATGTGAATGACGAGAAGTCAACTAATGAATTATTTCCCTTGGATTTGGATCGGAAATGATAACTAAATGAAATTATTGAATAAGAACAAATTAATTAATTAAAATTAAAATATTTTTGAGATTTTTATTATATAATATAAAATGATTAAAACAAATAAACAAAAAATAGTTAAAAGAAAAGATAAAAAAAATTAAAAAGAAATAATAAAAACCTAAATGGGCTGGGTATAAATAATAAACAAGATGGTGTAAGAATTGAATGGAAAATTTTACCTTGTATCCATACATTTAACCTCATATTCCTACATATTTTTTAAAATTCCAATATCATTTTTATTTTTTATTATTTTATTATTATTTATATTTAAATTTTTTTTTTTCAAAATACAAAATATTTCAAACCGGAAGTACACCCTTGTTACATCCGGAGTGTATTTTTTTATTTTTTTCTCAACCGAAAGTAACACCCTTATTACTTCCAGAGTGTAATTTTTTATTTTTTTCTCAACTAGAAGTAACACCCATGTTACTTTCGGAGTGTGATTTTTTTTATTTTTTCTCAACCAGAAGTAATACCCTTGTTACATCCGTATGTATTTGTTTTTATTTTTTTCTCAACCGAAGTGTAATTTTTTTTTAAAACCGGAAGTAACACCCTTGTTACATCCGTGTGTATTTGTTTTTATTTTTTTCTCAACCGGAAGTAACATCCTTGTTACTTCCGGAGTGTATTTTTGTTTCTCAACCGGAAGTAACACCCTTGTTACTTTCAGAGTGTTTTTTTTTTAATTTTTTTCTCAACCAGAAGTAACACCCTTGTTAGTTCAGGAGTATATATTTTTTATTTTTTTCTCAACCGAAAGTAACACCTTTGTTACTTCTGGAGTGTGTTTTTTATATTTTTTAAAATATTTTTTATATTTTTTATTTTTGAACTCTAGTTAAAAACATGAATGTTCCTTTAATGATATGCGGCAAAGATCAGGTAAATGTAGATACAACAAAGATATTTTCAACTACAGAAAAATTTCATACAAGAGAAGAGACGAATAGGTGGATTAGGGAGGTTGGACTCAGAAATAGAACCACTTATATACTAACTTGTTTCTTCTTCTCTTACTAGTCTTTGTGTCTGAACAAGTTATTATAACAGTGACTCTATTTCTGAATCCAATCTCCCTAATCCACCTAGTCGATCTCTTCTCTTGTAGAAAAATTTGCTGTAGGTTAAAATATCTCTGTTGTATCTACACTTGTCTAGTATTTTCCGCATATCATCAAAGGAACATTCATTTCTTAACTAGAGTGAAAAAAATACACCCCGGAAGTAACAACGGTGTTACTTCCGGTTGAGGAAAAAAATAAAAAAATACACTCCGAAAGTAACAAGGGTGTTACTTCCGATTGAAAAAAAAATACACTCTGGAAGTAACAAGGGTGTTACTTCCAGTTTGAAATATTTTGTATTCCGAAAATTTTTAAAAAATAAAAATAAAAATAAAAGGATAAAATTGAAATATTTAAAAATATATAGTGGTATGAAGTTAAATGTAGGGGTACAAGATAAAATTTTCAATTGAATGAGAAGACAAATTATGACAAGATCCAAGGCCCATTTCACATAATACTAAATCTAAAAAAACAAATATATAAAGAATACATAAGAATAATAATGTTAACAAAATAAAATAAAGAAAAAAATATAAAAGCATGAAGAGATATTGCATCGATCAGTAGCTCAATATGAGAATAATTAACAACTACCTACCACAAAAACAAGTGATATGAATCTTTTTGATATTTAAGATATTTATGAAATAAAATAATGAAAATACTAATTAAATATTAATAAAAAGAAATCAATGCTAGTTAAAATGAGAAGCTGAAAGTTAATAAAATTAAAAGGAATTACTACTATTAAAATGAAAAGTTGAATGCTAAATAAAATAAAAGAAATTACTAATATTACTCTTAATGTATGAAAAATTAAATGTAAAATAAAAAATTACTACTATTACTCTTAATGCCTTAAAATTACCTAAGTTAAACTCTACTAAAAAATAGATGAGTCTGGGTGAATAAAACAAAAGCAGCAAAATTAATAACAATTACTGGTAATTATATTAAAACCAAGATAATGATATTCCAAAAAAAAAACTTATAATTACAAAATACCCTATTTATTAGTATTAAAACAGAATAAAGTGAAATTTCTACTAATAATGAAGACTATGAAAGTAAGATCCTAATTAAAAGGTGGTTAATTAAATTAAATTAAAAATATATATATTTAAAAAAGTAGTAAAAGGGTCACACGATCTCTTTTCTCTCTAACAATGTATTTCACTCCCAATCCAAACTAGGGATAGTAGACAGACCCAAACCCGCAGGGCCCACCTGCACCCGAACCCGAGTCAACGAGTGAAAACCCGATTTGTCTGGGTTTGGGTTTGAGTTTGGTTGCCACCTGATATTTCGGGTGCAGGTTTGGATAGTGTGAAATCCGCACCCGAAACCCGAAACTACACCCGCTTAGACTTTAATTTTAATTGTATACTTTAATTTTAATTTTGATTGTAGACTGTAGAATTTTATTTTAATTATAATGTAAAGATGTTGAAGACCTTAATTTTAATTATAATTAGGGGTGTGCAAAATATTCGGTTGTGTGCAAAATTTTAATTAAAATCTTATTTTGTAAGCAACAATATTTTAGTAGTAAATAGAACTTATACTCCTTCTTATAATTAACTAAGTATTAAATCATAATATATATATATATATATATATATATATATATATATATATATATATATATATATATATATATATATATATATATATATATATATATATATATATACTTGAAACCTAATTAAATTTTTTGAAAAAAAATTAATTTTGTGTTTTTGTTACGGGTTCGGGTTTGAGTGGAAAAACTCGAACCCAACGGGTGTGAGCGCGAGTGTTATTTTACCACCCGAGTAGTCTTTGGGTTCGGGTTCGGGTGTTGATTTCGGGTGCGAGATTGGGTAGTGTGAAACCCGCAACCGACCCGACCCGTTGTATATCCCTAATCCAAACCCTTTTCTCTCTAGTTCTACCATCCTCTCTCTCTTTCTCTCTCTCTCTCTCTCTCTCTCATCTCTTTCCTTTCACAAACACAAATTTTGTTCATCTCTGAACTTCCACCCCTTTCTTAAACATATCACAAAACAAATAAACAACATACACAACAATAGATGATTAGCGGAAAACAAAAAAGGTTACCGACAGAGGAAATCCAAGGCGACATATCGGGGTAGGTTCGTTTCTGAATGTTCATCTCATTAGCTTTTGTTTTCATTTCGAGATTCACGGTTGCGATGTGTGAGGATTTTGTGAGGGTTTTGGGTTTGGTTTTTGTGTGGAGTTGCGGTTTTATGCGGTGGTTCGCGATTTGGAAAGCTTTGCACGTTTCATCAGAGTTGTTTGCTTTAACAGGTATGACGGGTAGTTGTTTTGAAACTATGTTGAAGGTTTGTTGGGATTAAAGAGGATTGTATTGATGTTGCCATGAAGAGGGTTGAAAAAATGAAGCTGAAATTTTTTTCCAAGTGTTTTTTGTGTGCAGAGAGTTGTATATCTTTGTTTTTCTCTCTGTGTTTATGTATTCCTCCTCAACTCTTAAACTAATTTTTTCCCTTATTCTTGATGTTGTTGTTTTGTCAAGCCTTGTGTTGTTGTTGTTGCTTGTTTGAGCAGACTGACGTGGGGAGCTTTTTTGGCGTGATGTTGCAGGGTTTGTGCAGTGATACAGGCTTGTGTTGTAACATTGTTTTCGTCGCAGGAGCAGTGTTGGCGTGTCTTGGTATGCAACCATTGGGACAATGTAACAAATTGTGTTTGTAAGCGGAGTTTGGTATGGAGTGTTCTGGTTGTTTTGCTCAGACCTGTCCATTTCCCTTGTATTTTTTTGTATAAAAAAATGGATACTTGATGTGGGTGCAGGGGTACAGATGATAGACTAATATTGTAAGTTTTGGGTTGACCGAAACAAATAAAAAAACAAAACAAACCCCCTATTTTTTGTATTATTTTAGACTAAATAAACTTAATTAAAATAAAAAATGAATTAAAAAAAACTAGTTCTAAATAATCTAATATAAACTAAACTATAATTAAACTAAAACAAATTCTACATATAAACTAATAAAAATTTAAATACCAATAATTAATTAAGACTAAAAGGTCTAATTAAAATAAAATAATTAAATATAACTAATTAAAAATAACCTAAAGTAGAACTAAACTAATTTAATCTAAAATTAAAATTGTAGTTACAAAGATAGCCTAAGAGGGGGGAGTGAATTAGATTATATGAAATTATCGCGGTTATTTATCGGTGGATGGAATTTTCTCTTGTAAGTGTTTAAGAAAAGAAAGCAGTAATACGAAAAGTAAAAAGACACAAGCAATTATCCTGGTTCCCTTCACAATCTGAAGGTACATCCAGTCCCCTTTCCAAACCGAAAGAGATTTCCACTATAATTTCAGATCGTACAACCTATCGCACTAAAACTGGTGAGACCTACTGTCGTACCCGAAAAAATACGACCTCACGCGATCCGAAAGGACGGAGCCGCGCGTCGGACGGACTGAAGAGTCGCCACCTAATTCTATTTATTCCCGAAGAGGGAAAGAGGAGATATAGATACAACCCGGGAGGAAAAGGATAGGACAAAGGTCAACGGAACCATTGCCTGGGTTCGGGAGTCGGTTATGCAGGGGGAAGGTATTAGCACCCCCTACATCCATCGTACTCGATGGGAACCATCTAAATTAACGCGCGTGAAAGGATGTCTATGCTTAAACGAATTGCTTGCTAGAGGGAAATGAGTTGAATTATAAGTTAGATTGACCCTAGGTGCTCGGCAAGGATGGAGATCCTCGTGCCTACGTACTCCCGCGTGCAATGGGAAAGTCAGAGCCTCGTAGTTTGGCCTACTAAGGGTAATGGTTGTCGATTTTATTACCTTTCGTCGATGAAAGGGTTTAGGAGTTGAAATGCACTAAAGACTATGGATAGTTTATCTTGTCCAACAAGACGAGCGTCCTACGTCGAAATAATCGGAGCGAGTAACGAGAGCTCGTTATCTCCCTTTCTACCGCTTAAGGCTCGTGGCGTACAAATCTTCTCGTATTATTAGAATGCTTTATTTTCCTAAGACCGCTTGACGTTGGATCAAGGGTTTGGATCTAATCGAAACATTTTGAAGTTTAGAGGGTAAATGCAAATGGAGGTTATTTTTGTGGTTTTGTCAGCGAGGCACGAAGCGCTCGGCTCGCAAGGTAAGGCAGATCCTAAACGAAACGATAACTGAAAAATAAAGTGCAAGTGTGCAAGTGCAATCGCTTGGCGTTGGACCAAGGATTCAGAATTTAAATAGAATACGGAAAATAAAATGCGTACAAAGTAATGGGAGAGGGATACAAAATAAATACAGGGGATTGCGAGAAATAAATGGTATCATTGTAGTTAGCCCAAGAGGAAGCGTGTGTGCAGTGTTTTTGAACTATTCGAAGGCGTTCAGTCTGTTTGATCGGGACACAACTATTCGAAGGCGTTGGACCTTTTAATCGAGCGCAACTATTCGAAGGCGTTGGACCTTTTTGGGACGCGACGAAATTTAGTTCGTGAACTACCTTAGAATCGATTCAAAATTGGAATCATTCTATAAGGAGTCGAAACATAATTTTTTAAATGCGAAAATAAATAAATTAAATAAATTGAATGGCTATAATTAAATTAAAATAATGAATATAAATAATAAATGAATCAAATAATATCAAGAATAATAAAATAAATAAATTTAATGTTTGTTTATCGAAATAATAAAATAATAAAAAATTAATTACAAGGAGGGCCTCATATTGACCAAATATCACCGATTTAATGAAATCGGGCGAAAAATGGCCTTTTGTTATATCATTGGCCCAAAAATTGGCAATAAAATGGAAATGAATTACATGAACCTTAAAATACTTTATAAACTTTTCCTAAAAAAAGCAAGACAAAGTTAATATAAACCTTACTTAAATAAATAAACCAAAATTGAATAAAAGTAAGAAAAACAAAAATAAAATAAAATAGGAGATAGGGAGGAGGTGCAACCGCTGGTTTTATGTGCATAAGAAGAAAATCGGATGGGCCTATGAGGCCCAAAATGACTTAAGACAAAAAAAACAATAATAAAAATTAAAAAAAAGAAACTAGGTAGCACTGAGTTTGTTATACGGAACTAAGATCTATGGGCTATCTGAACCCCACAACAAGTTATAATAATAACAGTAGTAAAACATAAGACAAAATAATAATAATAAAAAAAACTAAACATTATAGGAAAAAGGACAATAACATAAAAACAGGGTAAAGAGGAATAACAAATCATTGATGAGGAGGAAACAGAACGCGAGTTACCCTTTCACAAACGCTAACGAGTTCTTCTCTTTCTCTCCTGGTTTCCGTCTCTCTTGCTTGCACGGCGGCGCTCTCGGCGGCGGGCTGTGATGACTTCGATCGTTCAGTCGCAGATCCCTCTCTGTCTGGGTTTCGCTCTCTGTGCTGGCTTTTTCGGTTTCGGATCTCTCTCAACAGTGCAGCGCCGTCATGTGTTAAACACCATCTCAGTTGCTTTCGTCGGAGTCTCGCGGTTTTGGCTCAAAGTTTCTCTTCTCAAAGGTTTGTTTTCAACTGCGGATTCATGACGACTATGGCGATTTACGGTTTCGCGAACCTCTCTCTCACTCGCGTTTCTGGTTCGGATTTGCTTAGCGATTTGGCCCTGTGGGTTTCGGTTTAAAGGTGATGTTGGAGCGGCGGTAATGAGTTGGTGGTCGGCTGTGGTGATGAAGCGAAAGGGTGGTCAGATGGTTGTGTACGAGAGGCGAAAAGGTTTTGTTCTGGTTTCGGTTGTTAACGGTTGCAAAACATGGTTCAGTGGTGACAAGGTATTCACGGTTTTGTTGTTGTTTCTGAGTTTAGAGGAAGGTTTATGGTTTGTACGATGGTTTGATTCAACGATTTTGAAGGGATGACGACAACATTTTTGCTCTCTGTTGATGATGGTTTGTGATCGGATTTGAAGAAGGTTTTGCGTGATTCAGATTTCTGAGTTTGGGTATTCTCTGCATATTCTTTGTGTGGTGGCTAGGTCTTTCTGTGGTGTTGGTAGCCGTCCTTGATTGATTGCCAATGATTGGCTTATATAGGAAAGTTTGTGCGTGAGAATCATGTGAGCTGGAATTCTGAAACCGTTAGGGAATTTTTTACAAGATATCGTGTGGGGACCTCAAGTGACAGGCTGTGAAGTTTTGTTTGTAGTGAGGAGAAGAGATTCTAGAAGCATAAGGTTTTCACTTAATTTTCACTGCCATAACTTTAAGTTTTACTGCTGTAACTTGCCCTCCATTTCTTACAAACTTAATTTGTTATTGCAGGACATTATTGATCGTATGAATCTTGTGATATTGGCTTCATGATCCTGCCCTGCTTCTGCTTGATGTTTGTAATATTTCCTGACCCACTATCATGCTATGGTTCCATTCCTTATGCCTTCTTCACTTGTGTTAGTCATTAATTTGCAGATTGAGAGTGCTGGCTGGGAGCTTGGAAATTGAGGCTTGGTGCATCTGTTATGCAGTTAATTATGGAGCGGGTGCGTGTTGCGTATCCGTTGTGCGAAAAACTTGAAGATAAGGAGGCTGTGAGTATAAAGTATGGCTGAAACAAGCATGAAAAAAACTTGAGCTTGCCGAAGGTATGTGGTAGCCATGATTCAGACTTGCCAATTCAATCAATGCATCAGTCTTTTCTTGTGATGTTCTTGGAAGGATTGATGAGGGCTGTTAGAAACCTTTGCTCTGGTATGATTTCATCTCAATATCTGCTGCAATTTCATGGTATTCCTCATACTATTCTTGGTGCCTCATACATCTTGTAGTTCTGGCTCCTTATATTGCCTTGGAATTATGATGTTCTTTTGTTGCAATGACTCTTAATGTAATTCCTTGTTCATGACTTTGATCACTTGATTAAGCTAGATATCCATGACAGGTTGGAAAATTAATGGAACTTTTAATCTTTCTAGGTATGATAGAATTTAATTTCATGCCACCTTTAGGACTTGGTACTTCAATTTAAAGGAACTCCTTTATTTGTTGAGTCTGGTTTCTTATTGCAGCTCTGTATCATGCGTGAATCTTCAAAAATACATATCAACTATGTTTATGACTTTGGAATCGTAAAGCATGGTCAATACCTCTAAACTTTTCTAGGATACATCTCGTGTGATGGCTTATTGTTTTTTGAACCATTGTGTTTGTAAATCTTACTTGCAGTGCTTTGTTTGTACATCATACTAACCATGTGCTCTTTTTATGTATGCATGACACGAGACGCTCACTGTGTTGCAAGAATGCCCATGGAACCTATCACATATGAAGCCTATGCATGGGAAGATTGAAAGTTTCTTGGAAGGGAAGAAACCGCAGCCTTGAACTATGGAAAGCGACCCCTTGCTGCTGCAATTTTCTTAGGCTCGAGTTGCGTGCCGTGTGTTTGAGATTAAAACCGCCTTGTAGCATTAGGCCTTGGTTTTGAAGGAAGAACTAGTTCCTATTCCTTGGCCTTGATTTGTATCAAACTTCTAGGTATTGCAATTATGCTATTCTACCTTTTGGTCGAGAATTTGGATCGTCACTTTTATTTTGAACACATTGAACTGTTTCTTGTCTTTTTCCAGAAGCATACTAAAGACTCAAACCCTCCTTATGTGGCTTAATTATGTATTGGCTTTCAGGAACCACATAAGAGTTTCAAGGATTGCCAAAATGGAACTACGGGTGCATCGAAGACAGCGTTTGGTTTGAGTTTAATCTCAGAACTCAGTACAGATATTAACATAGTGATCTTCTAAAGATGGGACAAGGGATTAATGATCATAGAAGCCGGTGGGCAGGACTAGCGCTTTACTTGATGTTAGGGACTCGAATGCAGCTTTGCTTGTAACATACCATTTCAAACTAACTGTAATGAATTATGTATCAATTGTGCTGGTACCTGTAAACTGTATTTTAGATTTACCTTAGAAACTTGACAACATTGACTCTGATGTGAACTTATAGATTTGCACTTTATGCATTCTGAGGATTATTCTAAATTTGAAAATCTTTAACATCCATTTGTAATCTTGCTTTGATTTCGCATAATGAGAAGTAGAGAATCCCAAACGTGCATTAAAGTACACATGATACATTCTAAATGTTTATCTTGAACTTTGTAAACCATGTCAAACTTGGATAATACAGTCAACACTCAAAGCATTCTTTATTCCCTATTCTGTATTTAATAATGGTGACAATAACACAATTTAATTCCAAATGAACCCTCTTTGTCTTGTATCTTAAAACCAAGGCCATAGAAGTTCTTGAAGATCTCATCCTTATTCTTCCCTCTCTTATCTCATTAAGCACATGATAATTTTTCATATAAATATAAAAAAAGTACCACTTCAAAATCCATCTTGCCGAAATACTTAGACATTAGTAGAATTATCCTTTAAAGGGTAATGTATCTGAATGCACACTTGGATCCTCTTTGAAAAGTATTATGAACAAGATGAATATGTCTTAAAGTTAAGAGTCAAACTCAAGAAATGAGCCCAAAACGAGCCCATTTTGAATTTCTTTGAAATAATGTTTTAGACAGAAAATAAAATGATGCGGGTATGACATATTTGGGGTATGACACCTACTATCTAACAACTATACATCAACAATGTGCAAGAACAATCCTCTTTCAAGCATTAAACCTTACGTCCAACAATCCTAGATCGTAAGTCGATACAAGAATTAATCTTTGAATGAAATGTAGAAATGTTGAAGTGTTGAAGTCTTGTAATATCAAGCAATGTTGATATTCTCCTTTTATATTTTTCACTCACAAACAATGAATATTAGTGTTCACTAAAGTGTATGAAAAAGATTAATAATATGAACACTTTGAAATATTTTAGAATATTCAAAAAGAGTGACTTTGATTGCTTAGAGATTTTATGAAAGATTGTTAGGAGGTAGTTATAAAAATCCTGCACAAAGAAGTTTAAATAAGATATAAGATATCTCTTGGAAAAGGTACAAAAAATGAAAAGATATCTCATTTCATTTTGAAAAAGTATAAGACAAAATTCAAAATTTGAATATAACAATTTTTGGATTTTAAACAGTGGTAACCGGTTACTACCCAATGGTTAACCGGTTACATGCTGTAACGTTAAAAGCAGTTTTCAAATCTGGGCTGAAGTAACTGGTTACTACCTACACGGTAACCGGTTACTTGATCAAAAACCAGAAAAATTTGTTTTAAAATTTTGATCAGTAACAAAAGGCATGTGAAATGGTTTGTTTGAAAATAGGCAATGTGAGTGCATCCTAAGTTGAACACTTAATAAATATTATTGGTTCATGAGAAATAAGATATACCTTATGGTGCGAAACTTTGACTTTACGAACTCTTTTTGAATGGAGCTTTGAGAGATCCTTTTTGCTTGCTTTCAAGACTTAATAAATTTGTTGTTATCATCAAAATGTGATTTGAGAGGCTTGCTTCTACAATCTCCCCCTTTTTGATGATGACAACCAAAAGTGAAAATGAGCGAAGCTTCATGGTTTCTCCAAAAACTCCCCCTTTGAAGGTGCTCCCCCTCAAAGTGAAACTAGGAGGTTTGTAAAAAAAATTCTGCATAATGAGAGAAATAAGAATGCATACTAAATACTTCTCCCCCTTTGTCATCCAAAAAAAGGATGGGAAAAGTACTTTAATAGGAAGTTAGCACATGAAAGCTTTAAAAGTAACATAAGCTATAACATAGATAATCATGTAGAAACAAGAAACAAACATATATTATACGAAACATGAGTTTTGACGAACATAAGCATAACGGAATTTTAAGAAGCAACACGGTACGAGAACGGTAAACTAACAACATAAAGACTTAAATAGAAATCTTAAACTAAAAAACGTAAGGAAAACATGCACTAAAGCCTATTCACTTTCGGAACCATCTTCATCCATATCGTCTTCGTCACCATCCGAATTCCCCGCATTAGAAGGTTGAGAAGGAGAGAATTTCCGAAACATCTTCATCAATTTTCCGAGGCTACGGGTGGTCTTTTGGTGATTATGGTTCATGGTGGTTTTGAGGCTCACAATTTCATTGTAGAGGAATTCATTTGTGTAACCACCTTTCGGAACGGCTTGAGCGACAAAGTCTTCTTTATATCCATACAACCCATTTGGACCACAAACGATACCGGTGTTCTTAGTAGCCGTGACCAAGTTGATTTCATTTTGCTTGACTGTCATCTCAAAGTGAGGTTCTCTTGAACTAGGAATACCAAAATGTTCCAAAATCTTCGACACGAAGCGGATGTACGGGAGACCGCTACCAAGACGAACTTGATGCTTCATATGGTGAAAGATGACATAGGCCCAGTTGATTGGCCAATGCTCCTTCAAAGAACGGAACAACATCAACTCAAGTTCACTAATTTGAGCAAAGTTGGAACTTTTTGGCACCAACACATAAGCCAAAATGTAATGAAGCATGCGGTCACTAACAGTTAATGATTTTGCATATTTGATGATCCGGGAAGATTGAACCTGCCTACCGAGTAAATCATCATGTGTTCCTCTTGATCTTTCAATAAAGTAAGCTAGTGTGTCAAAATTATTCCATCTTTCAGTGTTTGGCATAAAACCAACTTTGAACTCATATCCTTCAGATGGTATATCAAGAATGGTTCCTAGCTTTTCAATAGTAACCTCTATTTCCATTTTATTGACCTTAGCAATAAATTGTTCATCACCAAATTCATCTTTTCCAAACGAAAGAGTGTGATAGAAAGTTCTTACCAAGTCAGGATAAATTTTTCTTGTGTCAGCAACCAGCTGTTTCACACCAGATGCATCCAGAAGAGCTTCAAAGGTGAATCTATGAGAAGGGAAATCTTCAAAGTTTACATATTTGATGCTCATGAACTTCCGGGAGCGAATGCCAATGTCAAGTCTCCTTTGCTTCTGAGGTTTCATGAACTGCTCCTTACTAGTGTCAGAGTCAGAGCCGGAATCCACAATTTGTTGCTTTCCCCTATTCTTTGAAGTGGCCATGGAGGAGATGATGAAGTTAGGGTTTTGGTGAGGATTTTCGGATTTTGTAGGGAGAGAGGTGAAGATGATTTGATCTTGTGAAGGTAGGGTTATAATGTGGTAGATTATGAGTGGGTTTTAAATGTGAGTAATTTTGGTCAAGAGTGTTAATGAGAGGAAGGTGGGAAGATGAGAGAGTAAATGGAGATTAGGTTTCCAAGGAGTGAACAAGACTTTAGTGTTCCCAAAATATACTTTTAAAATACATAGGAAAAGAAGAAAAGAAAACATGATGCATTCCATAAAGCAGTCTGCGTTTAAATTTTTTTCAGAAAATGGCAGTGGTAACCGGTTACTACCTACTTGGTAACCGGTTACATGCTTCAAATTTTCAAAAATAATTATTAAAAAAAACAGCAACAATGTAGCAAGTAAATGGTAAATAATTTTGACAAAAACTTTTCACAAAGTGTTAGCACATGATATTTCGCAACTTTTGATCAAAAAATATTTTGAAACCGATTATTTTCGGGTATCCGAAAGAGAGAAAATAAAAAACGGCGAAAAAGGAGTGCTAGCATTTTGTAACATAAAAGTGAAAAAATAATCATATTTTAAGCTACTATTACATATAACAAGCAAGTTTAAGTTAAGTTTAGATGTCACCTTCATCGAGAATGCCAAGTTCTCGCCGAATCTTGAAGAAAGGTTCTTTCGCCAATGGTTTAGTGAATATATCAGCAAGTTGGTTGTGTGTATCCATGAAAGTAACATCTACATCTCCGTTGAGCACGTGATCTCGAAGAAAATGATGTCGGATGTCTATGTGCTTTGTCCTTGAATGCATGACCGGATTCTTTGTGATGTTGATGGCACTTGTGTTGTCGCATCGGAGAGGAATGCAACCAAGATCT
Source organism: Lathyrus aphaca (assembly GCA_963966055.1). Classification (NCBI taxonomy): domain Eukaryota; kingdom Viridiplantae; phylum Streptophyta; class Magnoliopsida; order Fabales; family Fabaceae; genus Lathyrus; species Lathyrus aphaca. Next base: position 404,311,426 of record OZ014519.1, on the reverse strand, counting down.
ACACCGAAATCAAGGAGTTGTTGCTTAAGCCACAAGATCTGTGCACAACAACTGCCTGCTGCAATGTACTCCGCTTCGGCCGTGCTAAGTGCAACGCATGCTTGCTTCTTACATGCCCACGACACTAGTGCATTCCTGAGAATGTGACAAGTACCACTTGTGCTTTTTCTATCGGTCTTACATCCTGCATAATCAGCGTCAGAATAACCAATTAAAGAACATGTAATACCTTTTGGATACCATAGTCCGACATTCGTTGTTCCTTTGAGATACTTCATAATCCTCTTCACGACAGTGAGATGCGATTCCTTCAGATTTGCTTGAAAGCGTGCACATAAACAAACACTTTATACCGGAGCGAACGTTTCATCAAAGTCGATTCCTTCTTCTTGGTTGTATCCTTATGCGACCAATCTTGCTTTGATACGAACTATGATCCCATTCTCGTCAAGTTTGTTCTTGAACACCCATCTAGTTCCTATGATGTACTTGTTGTTTGGTCTTGGGACAAGACTCCAAACTTGATTCCTTTTGAATTGATTGAGTTCTTATTGCATTGCTACTATCCATTGATCGTCGCCTAAGGCTTCATCGATTTTGGTTGGTTCAATTTGAGACATAAATGCCATGTTGAGACAAGCATCCTTGAGATTTAGTCGAGTTGCAACGCCTTGGCTAATATCACCAATAACTTTATCTATCGGGTGATCTCTATGAGTTCTCCATTCCTTCGGAATATCTTGATGTTCTTCAATGATTGGTGAGTCATCTTCTTGTAGAATTGCTTGATCCTTCGATATCTCCTTTTGTTGTTGTGGCATATCTACTATATCATCATCATCATCATCCACAATAATATTATCCTCTTTCAAGGGGTTAGTCTCATTTTTGAACCCAAAATTTTTCCCTCCCACAATAAAGACAACCTTTCTCAAGACTTCTAAATGATCATAAAGTCCTCAAGACTCCCAATTGATCAAGAAGTATAAAAATTTCCCCAGACAATGCCTCCTCCTAAGCAAAGTGTCCAAAACTAGGGTTTTGAGTTTCCTCAGGTCAAAATGATTTTCAAGGCCTCAAGTGAGCTTCATAACATCCCACATGTATTCAATAATCCCCATGTCAAGTTTTAAGGCTTTCCCAATAAGTTTGACCAGTCAAATGATCAGATATGCAAAAATCAATCAAAGTAGTTAAAAAGTCAAACTGAGGTCAACTGTGGTCAAATCAAAGTCAAACTTCAATATTTTTTGCCAACATCAAGGTTATGAAGTAAAATTCATCATTTGATCAAGGATTGATCATGATTCATCAAGGAAGTTTCAGATCATCAAGAATCAGGAGTTTCTAAATTAGGGTTTTCTTAAGAAAAGTCAACTGAACTTTGACCAGCCATAACTTTCACATGCTTCATTAAAATTTTTCCATCCAAAGCTCATTTTGAAGGAAATTGAATTTCGACCAGTCAACTGAATTTCGACCATGCTTAGACCATCACATTCATCAAATGCTTCATGAATTGACTAACCCGAATGCATCTTCATGCTTGAATATTTTTTTCGTTTTCACTATTTCGTGAACTTTCAATTAATTATGACCATCTAATGTTGTTTGTTTTGTGGTATAGAGTATTTCTGGGTGCATCAATTGAACTTTAGGTGCTTATGGGAAGAGAAGCCATTGCTAGGGTTCTTAGCTACAGTTTAGGGCTTCACGTTTTAATCAATATAAATGACTTCTAATTGTGTAAATGAATTGGACTAGTTGTGTTGAGTACAATGGTACTTTTAATTTGAAGAAATTTTATAGGTATGGTGATCATTGAAGAAAACCTAGGAAATCCTACAAAACTAATTTCGCAGGTAATGTTGAAGCTAAAATCGCAGGAAATTTCGCAGGTCACAAGGAAGAAGACAACCTGAATGGCGCCAAACCTATAATTTGAAAAAGTATTTATTTTAATATATTTTGATGTTGGTTATATATAACAGATGGCCCGTGTGGCGTAGCGGCAATGAACGTGTGTTGGGAGGCTTGTGACCTGGGTTCGATCCCAGGTTTTAACAAATATTTTTTGGTTTTTCTTAATTTTAGCAGGTTTAACATATATGTGCGTGTGATCATACTACATCACACCAAGGCGTGTAGCCCAAATGGTTGGAAGGCGCATGTGGGAGGTAAGGGACCTGGTTTTAAATCCCAGGCCCTGTTGTTTGGATTATTTTCTTAATTTTCATCTTTTCTTAGTTAATTTTCTAAAAATTAAATATTAATTATTTTCTAAACAATTAATTAAAACAAGCTTAATGAATTAATTCTTTTCTTATAAAAAAAAATAATCCCTTATATTGTAATAGCTTAGATTTTAATAATCCTTTTGTGAGGATCTTGTGTTCCCCCACTCCCTTATATTGTAATATCTTAGATTTATGTTTTCGCATTATTATTTTTACTGCTATTGTTAGTAATTTTAGGGTGTGTATAACCTAAATGAATAAAATGACGTAGATCGCTTAATTTAAAAAAGATAAATATTTAAAAATGTACACTCACACACGTAAGTCGATCTTTGATCGCCATCTTGCACTTCCTAGGGTATTCCTCTTGGTTGCCTTTAAATGGTCAAGTCCCTCGAATATAGGGGTGTCTTAAGCAAAGTCCCTTCAAGTATAAATCATCATAGTCCCTTCAGTTTAAAAGATCAAGTCCCTTCGAGGTCGCCTACGATAATGATCTTGTCCCTTCAAATAAATGGTGATAGTCCCTACGAATTGCTAAAGACATCCTTACCAGTTGCCTTCATTGACCATACGATGACCCTACGCCCGTCCCTTAAATAAATCCAAAGTAATGAATACTTATTCCTTAATAATAGGGATATTCTTACTCTTGAAAGAACATATAAGAACATGATTGACTTAGTCTAGGGTAGGTACCTCCTAGTTACTTGCTCACTTCTTAAAATTACTTTTTACACCTCACTTTCTTAAACATTTTCAAAAACAAGGATTTGTATATATCCATACGAGGATCATTACAAAGTACTTAGAAAAATTTCCAATCACACACTACACTCTTCAAAAAACAATTTAAGTGAGCTAAGTAACTAAGAGCCCATGGATAACCATGGATATAAAGGGTGCTAACACCTTCCCTTTATATAACCTACCCCCCGAACCCAAGTCTTTTAAAATAGGTCTTTCCTGTTCTTTTATGTCCTTTCCACTTGGATAAAATAAAATTCGGTGGAGACTCTTACTATCCTCAACATGACTAAAAGTCAGTTCTCCCACCGTGTTACAGAACTGGCGACTCTGCTGGGGAGTTACTAAGTAAAAGAGGGGTACCCTTAGGAATTAGATCACTTAAATTGTTTGCTTTGTTTGCTTTATATTACTTGTTGGGGCTTTATGTGTGAAAGATCCTAACCCGAATCTAGTGTACCCTAGGTAAATGGCAATAGACCAAGGAAACTGTACGACGTATACCGATATGGTTGATCTGGTGGCCATAGTTAGTGTGACTTCTTGGTTGGTGCTTATGTTCCTTAAGTAAGTTAAGGATAATATGGGGCTGCCATATATTGTCAATACACTAACTGACTTTTAGAACCCTAATTATCCCATCTTGGCCGTTAGAAAGTAGTGAGATAGCCAACTTTGGAGAAGTCTAAAGTTGGTTGATACTCGATACTACACTTATTGAGATCCTAAACTTGGAGGGTTTTGGTTGGCAAGTAAGTTGCCTACTGAACAACCACCCTTGGGAAGGATCAGTAATATTGAGATCCTTTAGAATCTGGTTACTTTTATAGGACATGATGAACCAACTAAACTTCAGGGAAGGGTATTTAACTTTAAACCTCATGCAAGCCTTCAAACCTAGGTTTATTGTGTGACTTGTTTGTGTGTGCCACATGTTTGTGATTGAGCATAACAACATAACATCATCATGACATCATACGCATAGCATTTTCACTAACTATTTCAAAGACCAAAGGATTTATCTTTGTTCTTTGTTGCAGGTCATGGCTTCTGCTCGTAGGAATACTATTCGAATCAACTTTGTAGGGATACCTTCTAAGCTTAAGGAATTGGTCTCTCAAGTTTCTGAAAACTCCCAATTCATCAAGAAGCATGGTTACCTGCTGAATCCAGTTACTTCAGGGTTTAATGAAGATATGATGAGTGTCCTATTTCAGTTCTTTGATCCTAAACATCATCGCTTCACATTCCCCGACTATCAGCTGGTCCATACAATGGAAGAGTTCTCCAAACTATTGGGTATACCTATCCTGGATCAGAGACTCTTCACAGGCTTAGAGAAGGAGCCTAAACCTGAAGTCATTGTTGCACCCCTACATCTGAAGAAATCAGACATTGTCTTAGAAACGAGAAGCGGAGTTAAGGGTATTCTTGTTAAGGTATTGATGGAGAAAGCTCAAGTGTTCTTGAAGGCTATGAGCTATGATGCTTTTGAGGAGATCCTAGCCCTATTGATTTATGGCTTAGTGTTGTTCCCTAAATCAGACCAGTTCATAGACATACACGCCATCGACATATTTCTGACTCATAACCCAGTGCCTACATTACTTGGAAACATCTTACATTCTCTTCACACTCGTACTACGAAGGCGAGAGGGACTCTGATGTGTTGCATACCTTTATTGTCTAGGTGGTTTATTTCTCACTTTCCTCGATCAGTGATGAAGAATGAACAAGGGTTCATGTGGTCTAAGAGGATCATGTCACTTTCTCATTCAGACATTCATTGGTGCTCTCGATCTATGGAGAATGTTACTATCATTGACCGTTATGGGGAATTCCCTAATGTGCCACTCCTTGGCATAAAATGGGGCATTACCAACAACCCTTCTTTAGCAATACGTCAGTTTGGTTATGCTCGGAGTAATGGTCCTCATGACATGCTTATTCAGGGTATTGTGTTCAACTACGACAACGATCTTCAGGGTTACCATCAAAGGTTTATACGAGCTTGGAACAAGGTGAACAAGATTGATAGCAACACTGTGGAGCCAAAGTATTCTATTCCTATGGAGCCTTATCTCAGATGGGTTCGATCTCGTGCTCAGACTCTTATGATGCCATATCCTGCTATTCTACCAGTCATTATGGAGCCCGTTGCTGAAGGAGATGTTCCTTATACCATCCTTCATCCAGACATGCCTACTGATTTGGAAAAATTGCAGAAGTCATGGATTCAGTTGAAGGAGCAAAGGGATACTTTTGAGACTCATTTCAAAGCTGGTCAAGAAAGAATTTTAGAGCTAACAAGGCAACTTCACGAGGAGCAAAATCTCAACAAGCACCTCCACACAAAGAGGAAGCGTCCATGGGAGACTTAAAACCCCATATATTTATCTTTTGTACTTTATGTTTATTTCTTTGTAAGCCCAAGGGGCAAAACTTATATTAAGTATTTACTAATAAAATTTTGTTTTTTTGTTTTCTTTAAACAAATTTAAATTCTGCGGTCCTTGAAAACATTGCATAAACATATACATACCATATCATTGCATCAGAGGTTTCTTATGAACATGTATCTTATCTTCTCGCTGTTTATTTCAGCAGAAATGGCTCTTGAACAAACTGTTAAGGATCTCCAGACTCATAATGCACAATTTCAAGAAATGATTCTGAACTTGTCCAGGGGACAAGATGAGCTGAAGGCACTTTTGACCAAGAAAAAGAAGAAGACTAGAAAATCAGTGGGCTTCATTAACTTGGGTAGAAGATTCAGTGGTCCTGTCAAGACAAAGGAAGAGGTTGAGAATCTTGAGTCTGAAAATTCTGAGAGAGAAGGAGGCAGTCTCCATGAGACTGTGGAAGATTCTGATTCTGAGGAGAACTATTATCATGATCCTACCAGTGAAGAAAAGTATAAGATGCTGGTGGACATAACGAATGCTATGGAACTTCAAAAGAATTTTGGGTTTGACTTTGAAGATTTGAGTTTGATTTCTGGAGTCTCCATCCCTATGGGTTTCAAGGTCCCTACTTTTGTGGTGTATGATGGTGTGTCTTGCCCAAAACTGCATTTAAGGTCTTATGTCAGAAGAATTCAACCCCATACTCCTGATAAGAAGTTATGGATACACTTCTTTCAACAGAGTTTGTGTGGATCCCAACTGGAATGGTATTATAAACTAGAGAGTACCAACATTCGCAACTGGAATGATCTTCCTGAGGCTTTCTATAAGCAGTACCAATACAATTCTGATTTAGCACCAACTCGCATGTAGCTCCAAAGCATGTCCATGGATGCCAAAGAAAGTTTCAAGGAGTATGCTCAGAAATGGAGAGATCTGGCAAGTAAAGTTCAACCCCCTTTGACTGATAGGGAATTAGTTGATATTTTCATGAGTATGTTGACTGGTTCTTTCTATAGTCATCTCATTGGAAGCTCATCATCTGGCTTCACTGAGCTGATAATGACTGGAGAACGCGTGGAAAGTGGTATACAAAGTGGAAAGATTCAGATAGTGGCTTCTTCAAGTATCACCAAGAAGCCCCCTCATGGGAAGAAGGAATTCAATGTTGTGTATGGCCAGCATGGTCGTAATGATCGTAACCAATCTGTGGGAGCTGTTTTGATTTCCAATCCTACACCTCCACTACAAGAGTAGCAAAAGAATAGTCATCCCAAGCCTAGGTGGCAATTTTCCAAGCTCAATATGTCATTGGCTCAGGCTTTGAAGCTTATGTTGAAAGGAGAATTGATTACTTTGAAGGACCCATCACATAATATCAATACTTCCTCTTCTCGCTACAATCCCAATGCAAGGTGTGCAAATCATTCTAATAACACGGTGGGAGAACTGACTTTTAGTCATGTTGCGGATAGCAACAGTCGCCACCGACTTTTATTTTATCCAAGTGGAAATGACATAAAAGAACAGGAAAGACCTATTTTAAAAGACTTGGGTTCAGGGGGTAGGTTATATAAAGGGAAGGTGTTAGCACCCTTTATATCCATGGTTATCCATGGGCTCTTAGTTACTTAGCTCACTTAAATTGTTTTTTGAAGAGTGTAGTGTGTGATTGGAAATTTTTCTAAGTACTTTGTAATGATCCTCGTATGGATGTATACAAAGCCTTGTTTTTGAAAAATGTTTAATAAAGTGAGGTGTAAAAAGTAATTTTAAGAAGTGAGCAAGTAACTAGGAGGTACCTACCCTAGACTAAGTCATTCATGTTCTTATATGTTCTTTCAAGAGTAAGACTATCCCTATTATTAAGGAATTGGTAGTCATTACTTTGGATTTATTTAAGGGACGGGCGTAGGGTCATCGTATGGTCAATGAAGGCAACATGTAAGAGTGTCTTTAGCAATTCGTAGGGACTATCATCATTTATTCGAAGGGACAAGAGCATTATCGTAGGCGACCTCGAAGGGACTTGATCTTTTAAACTGAAGGGACTATGATGATTTATACTTGAAGGGACTTTGCTTAAGACAACCCTATATTCGAGGGACTTGACCATTTAAAGGCAACCAAGAGGAATACCCTAGGAAGTGCAAGATGGCGATCAAAGATCGACTTACGTGTGTGAATGTACATTTTTAAATATTTATCTTTTTTAAATTAAGCGATCTACGTCATTTTATTCATTTAGGTTATACACACCCTAAAATTACTAACCATAGCAGTAAAAATAATAATGCGAAAACATAAATCTAAGCTATTACAATATAAGGGAGTGGGGGAACACAAGATCCTCACAAGAGGGGGAAAATAGATAATCGGAATGAAGATAAAGCATAACTAGAAACAAAGTATAAATAATAAATACGGTGTCGATATTAGAGCATAAGAACGATCAAGATTATTCGAAATAAAAGTAAAGTTCAAAAATATTTAGAGATTTTATTTAGGAAAGGAAGTAATTGGAAATTAAGGTTATAAATTATGATTTTGAAAAAAATTATTTTTTTGATTTAAAATAGTTAACTTCTAATCACTAATTAATTTTCTTAAAAAAAACTAATTATGTATAAAATTTATTTATAAGAAAAACATTAATTAAATTATCAATTAATTTACAAATTAACCTAAATTAAAAAAAAATTATTATTTATTTTTATAAGAAAATGATTAATTCATTAAGCTTGTTTTAATTAATTGTTTAGAAAATAATTAATATTTATTTTTTAGAAAATTAACTAAGAAAAGATGAAAATTAAGAAAATAATTCAAACAAAAGGACCTGGGATTCAAACCCAGGTCCCTTACCTCCCACATGAGCCTTCCAACCATCTGGGCTACATGCCTTGGTGTGATGTAGGATGATCACACACATATATATGTTAAACCTTCTAAAATTAAGAAAAACCAAAAAATATTTGTCAAAACCTAGGATCGAACCCAGGTCACAAGCCTCCCAACACACGCTCATTGCCGCTACGCTACATGGGCCATTTGTTATATATAACCAACATCAAAATATATAAAAATAAAGACTTTTCAAATTATAGGTTAGGCGCCATTCATGTTGTCTTCTTCCTTGTGACCTGCGAAATTTCCTGCGATTTTAGCTTCAACATTACCTGCGAAATTAGTTTTGTAGGATTTCCTAGGTTTTCTTCAATGATCACCATACCTGTAAAATTTCTTCAAATTAAAAGTACCATTGTACTCAACACAACTAGTCCAATTCATTTACACAATCAGAAGTCATTTATATTGATTAAAACGTGAAGCCCTAAACTGAAGCTAAGAACCCTAGCAATGGCTTCTCTTCCCATAAGCACCTAAAGTTCAATTGATGCACCCAAAAATACTCTTTACCATAAAACAAACAACATTAGATGGTCATAATTAATTGAAAGTGCACGAAATAGTGAAAACGAAAAAAAAATATTCAAGCATGAAGATGCATTCGGGTTAGTCAATTCATGAAGCATTTGATGAATGTGATGGTCTGAGCATGGTCGAAATTCATCAAGGAAGCTATCCCAACCTTCCAAATTGTTTGAAATAGGCTGAAACTATGAAACCAAATTCAACCCTTTTGGAAGATTTTTTGTGTTCTTCAAGTGCCTCTTTTTTCCATATTTTTTGTCCCCTATGTGTTTGTGTGTGTTGTATACTTATAGGTCAATGAATTTAGGTCAAAAAAAGTGGTGGATTATTGGGCTTTTGGATGACTTGAGTGTGAAGAAATCTCCTTTCATAATTTGTCCAAAAATCACATCATATCTTACCAAATAGATTTAGCACGAAATTGGATGATCTTTAATCACCTTGAACGTCATTTAAGAGCTTCTAGAAGAAGAATCAAATCAAATATTTGTATTGTCATATTTTATTTTGATTTAAAATGAATTTTAATGAATAAAATCCAAATAAATAAAAAATAAATTATAAAAATCAGAAATTATTTGAATTGGGTCGTGCTTGATGTTATTGTTAAGATTGGATTGCAAAATAATAGGCCCATTTGGAAAAATTTGGTTTTAAGGCCTTATTTTCTTCATACACCCTTCAAAAATCTCCCAACTTTGACAAGGCACAAAACCTTCAATTTTAAGGCTATGAAGGTGTTCTTGGACATTTTGGAAAGCTTAAAGAGTCCTCTAACCAACCTCTTTGGTCTCATGTCCATATCTTTTACCATTTTCAAATTATGCCCTTTGGAATATGTTGACTTTTTGTTGACTTTTGAAATGACCTGTAATGTTTTAGCTCATACATTCCAAATGAAGCATTTTTAGGCTTGGCTTGTGAGACAAAAAGTTGTAGAGAATTCAATTTCCTTCAAAATGAGCTTTGGATGGAAAATTTTTAATGAAGCATGTGAAAGTTATGGCTGGTCAAAGTTCAGTTGACTTTTCTTAAGAAAACCCTAATTTAGAAACTCCTGATTCTTGATGATCTGAAACTTCCTTGATGAATCATGACTAACCCTTGATAAAATTATGAATTTTAATTCATAACCTTGATGTTGGCAAAAAATATTGAAGTTTGACTTTGATTTGACTACAGTTGACCTCAGTTTGACTTTTTAACTACTTTGATTGATTTTTGCATATCTGATCATTTGACTGGTCAAACTTATTGGGAAAGCCTTAAAACTTGACATGGGGATTATTGAATACATGTGGGATGTTATGAAGCTCACTTGAGGCCTTGAAAATCATTTTGACCTGAGGAAACTCAAAACCCTAGTTTTGGATACTTTGCTTAGGAGGAGGCATTGTCTGGGGAAAATTTTACACTTCTTGATCAATTGAGAGTCTTGAGGACTTTATGATCATTTAGAAGTATTGAGAGAGGTTGTCTTGATTTTGGGAGAGAAAATTTTAGGGTGCAACACTCATCAAACGAAACATGAATAGATTCTTCAATAGTAAGTGTCCGTTTATTGAAAATTCTAAAAGCTCTAATAGAGAGGGAATAACCAAGGATTATACCTTCCTCGGATTTCTCATCAAACTTACCGAGATTGTCGTTGTCGTTGTTGAGAACGAAACATTTGCATTCGAAAATATGAAATAATGATATGTTCGGTTTCCTACCTTTGAACAACTCACACGGAGTCTTCTTGAGAATTGGTCGAATGTTGACACGGTTGCTTACGAAACAAGCTGTGCTAACTGCATCCGCCCAAAAATACTTAGGAAGATTTGAGTCGCTAAGCATTTTTCTTGCAAGCTCCACCAATGACCTATTCTTCCTTTCTACGACACCGTTTTGTTGATGAGTTCTTGGTGCAGAAAAGTTGTGAGAGATTCCATGCTCTTCGCAAAATTCTTCAAAGGATGAGTTTTGGAATTCTCCACCATGATCACTTCTAATGGAGGCTATAGTGAGTGACTTCTCGTTTTGTATTTGCTTCACATACTTTTTGAATGCTTTGAAAGCATCACTTTTCTGCACTAAAAACAATGTCCACATATATCGAGAGAAATCATCAAAAATAACTAAAGTATAAAGATTACCTCCGAAGCTTTTCGTTCTTGATGGATCGAAAAGATCCATATGCAACAATTGAAGTGGTCTTGATGTGGACATCATTTTCCTGGACTTGAAAGTTGTCTTGGTTTGCTTTCCCTTTTGACATGCGTCACAAAGCTTATCCTTGATGAACTTTATCTTTGGAAGACCAACAACTAGGTCATGCTTTATCAATTTGTTGCTCCATGCGAATGTGAGTGAACCTTTTATGCCATAGCCACGCCTCGTTGTTGTTTGCCAATAGGAATTTTACCTTCAAAGAAGAGTCATAAAAAGAAATCATAAAAATATTATTTATTCTTTTACCTTTTAGAAAAATGTCGTGGGTGGCTTCATGTTCTATCAAACATTCATCCTTTATGAAGTTCATTCGGAACCCTTTGTCACACAATTGACTTATGCTAAGTAGGTTGTGTTTAAGGCCTTCAACATAAAGAACGTCTTCGATGATTGTAAATGGAGATGCACCAACGGTTCCTACTCCAAGGATCTTTCCTTTATTATCATCACCAAGTAACATATCCTTTGGCCTTTAAAGATAGATTTGAAAATTTGTTGATGTCGCTTGTCATATGCTTTGAACAACCGCTATCAAGATACCATTGGTTCGAATTTGTCTTCAAGCATACCTACAAAACAAAATCAAGTATTTTTAGGTACCCAAATTTCTTTGGGCCCTTGATAGTTAATACCCTTTTCAACCCACAAATAATGCCCTCTAGCAACGCCAATATTGCGCACATAGCAAGCATTAGGTGTGTGCCCTTTGATTCCACAATAAAAACAAGTAGGTTGAAAGTGACTTTTATATCTAGGAACATAAATATTTTTCTTAACAATTCTTTTCTTTTTATGACTTTGATGCACACTTTTAGAATTTGTTGCCTTTTCCTTAACAACTTGTTCACTTGATTTCACAAAAATGGTCTCATTTGTGCTTGGTTTGGAAAACTTAGAATATCCTAGACCACTTTTATCATTAGGATATCTTTAATGTCTAAGAATTTCCTACAAGCCAATTTGACCTTTTTCATATCTTTCTAAAACTCTTTTAAGTTGAACAATTTGAAAGGATAAGGATTCACAATTTTTGCATACAAGAATTTGTTTTTCATCCATCAATTTTTGTTTTTCACTTTCAATATTTTTTCCAAAGCAATATTTTGTTCTTCTAAAGATGAAATTCGTTTCTTTTGGGATGAGATGCTTTTATACAAAGTCTTGCATTCTTTTATAAGTTCATCTATAACTTCTTGTCCATCATTCTCATAAATTGAAAAATTGCTACTAACCTCATCGATTTCTTCATCGGAGTGATGTGAAGCCATAAGAGCCATATTTGCACATTCATCGCTTTCCGATTCCGATGAGGAACTTATCTCATTATCATCCCAAGAAACATAAGCCTTCTTATTCTTGAAATCCTTATTGCCTTTGAATCCTCCTTTCTTTGCAAGTTTCGGGCAATTCGGCTTTATGTGACCTTGCTTTCCACATTTATAACAAGTGATGTCTTGCATTGATGTGGATGTTTCCTTTTTCTTGAAATGTTTATTTTTGTTAGTATAAGAGGAATTTTTATTTTTATTAAAAAACTTACCAAGCTTCTTTACAAGAAGCATAAAGTTCTCATCTTCGGACATCTCATCATCTTTGTCATTTTTTGAATCAACCTTCAAGGCAATTCCCTTGGACTTATTTTCTTGACTTTCATGCTTCTAGAGCCTTCCAAGTTCCAATTCATGCTCTTGAAGTTTACCAAATAAGGATGCGGATATCATCGTTGAGAGACTCTTCTTTTCTGAAATAGTGGTCACTTTCGGTTGCCATTACCTTGTCAAAGATCTTAGGACCTTCGGGTTGAGATCATCATTGGTGAAGGTTTTCCCGAGAGCAATCAAATGATTTGTTAGATGGACAAATCTTTTATGCAAGGCAACAAAAGATTCACCGGGCTGCATACAGAACATCTCATATTCTTGACTCAATGTGTTTAGCCTCGATCTCTTTACTTCAGTAGTTCCTTCATGGGTTTCTACCAAGGTGTCCCAAATCTCTTTTGTCGATTTACATTGTGATACACGGAATAACTCGTCCATACTGAGGGCGCTTTGGAGTATGTTGATTGCCTTTTTCTCATATAAAATCTTTTTCTTATCATCTTCGTCATAAGTGTTTTTCAACTTCGCGGTTCCAACACCATTGATCACATTCACTGGATTGTGTGGACCTTCTTCGATTGCTTCCCATATAACTTCTCCTTGGGCTTCAAGATGTGCTTTCATTCTGATTTTCCAAAAATCAAAATATTCACCGGAGAAGAGTGGGGGCTTGTTGCTACTTCCACCGTCTTTGAAAACCGGATTTTTACTTGCGGAAGCCATGCTGGATCTTCTAGGAACAAGTTACCTATAACTTGCTCTGATGCCAATTGTAGTTACAGAGATAGCCTAAGAGGGGGTGAATTAGGTTATATGAAATTATCGTGGTTATTTACCGGTGGATGGAATTTTCTCTTGTAAGTGTTTAAAAAAAGAAAGCGGTAATGCGGAAAGTAAATAGACACAAGCAATTATCCTGGTTCCCTTCACAATCCGAAGGTACATCCAGTCCCATTTCCAAACCGAAAGAGATTTCCACTATAGTTTCAGATCGTACAATCTATCGCACAAAAACCGGTGAGGCCTACTATCTAACAACTATACATCAACAATGTGCAAGAACAATCCTCTTGCAAGCATTAACCCTTAAGTCCAACAATCCTGGATCGTAAGTCGATACAAGAATTAATCTTTGAATAAAATGTAGAAATGTTGAAGTGTTGAAGTCTTGTAATATCAAGCAATGTTGATCTTCTCCTTTTATATTTCTCACTCACAAATAATGAATATTAGTGTTCACTAAAGTGTATGAAAAAGATGAATAATATGAACACTTTGAAATATTTGAAAATATTCAAAAAAAGTGACTTTGATTATTTAGAGATTTTATGAAAGATTGTTAGGAGGTAGTTTTAAAAATCCTGCACAAAGAAGTTTAAATAAGATATAAGATACCTCTTGGAAAAGGTACAAAAAATGAAAAAATATCTCATTTCATTTTGAAAAAGTATAAGACAAAATTCAAAATTTGAATAAAACAATTTCTGGATTTTAAACAGTGGTAACCGGTTACTACCCAATGGGTAACCGGTTACATGCTGTAACGTTAAAAGCATTTTTCAAATCTGGGCTGAAGTAACCGGTTACTACCTACACGGTAACCAGTTACTTGATCAAAAACCAAAAAAATTTGTTTTAAAATTTTGATCAGTAACAAAAGGCATGTGAAATGGTTTGTTTGAAAATAGGCAATGTGAGTGCATCCTAAGTTGAAAACTTAATAAACATTATTGGTTCATGAGAAATAAGATATACCTTCCGGTGCAAAACTTTGACTTTACGAACTCTTTTTGAATGGAGCTTTGAGCGATCCTTTTTGCTTGCTTTCAAGACTTGATAAATTTGTTGTTATCATCAAAATGTGATTTGAGAGACTTGCTTCTACAAAAATATACTTACTAAATTAAAATATTAAACTAATTAAGTTAAACTTAATTAAACCTAAAAAATAAATGAGTAAAAATAAAATAAATATTATATAAAAAAGAAAATAATCAATTAAAAATTAACTAATTAAAAAAGGAACTAATATTAAAAATAAAAGTTAATTAAATATAAAATAAATTACAATTGAATTAAATCAAATTATTTAAACTAAAATAAAAATAAATAAATTATGAAATGAGACAACACTCGAAATAAATTATAAAATTACGAATAAAAATAACAAACGAGAATAACACAGAATGATAGAAATCGACTAAAAGATGCATGATTAATGATTAATGATTAATGATTAATGGGATGCTTGTGCAAAAATGACTGACAATCGACATTACGACGAAAATGCGTCAGATATCAAAAAAAGTATGGTCAAAATTTAGGGTATGACATTAGGTTTCCAAAAAGTATTTCTAACTTGAATTGACACAGCGAGAGCGCTCAATTGAACTTAGGAGTATAATAATAGGCAAGACCATGAGAGTGTGAGTCAACGACTTTTAAACTGACAGTTTCTAAAGAAAGATAACTTGACAAACTTTAATAAGCCGACCCTTTATCGAATTCGCGAAGGCAATACCAATTACATGATGATATCATTATTATAATTTAATTTAACCCTTAATTCTTACTTTCTCGCCCTTTAAACCTAAAATATCACTCGCCTTAGCTAAAGTAACATCCGATAGCGCTAGGTTGATTATCGAGTCTCTGTGGGATCAATATCTCTTATTACTATGCGATTAGGCTGTATACTTGCAGTTAGAATCTTTAGACTCGAAAAGTCGCAATCAAGTTTTTGACGTCGTTGTTGGGGACTTATATTTAGTCAATAGTGCAGTTCATTGTTGTGTCGTCTAGACTAAGGCAATAAAAATTACCTTTTGTCGATTGTATGCCCAGTACTCGCTCCCGAGGCGAAAACATAGAACCCCAAATCGAAAAAGTTGAGTGTTTCTTAAGCTCAAGATGCCGAACCGAAACCAATGAAACCCTTTTACCTGAAGAAATATTACCAAAACTAGTTGAAGAACCAATCATGGCTGAAGAAAATTAAGCACCACCGCAACTTTCACACAAGTCATATGCGACTCCAACGCAACAAGAACCACACCAATAGTATTGTCGCACCAGCCATTAACCAAAAAGATTTTGAACGGAAACCTTCACTACTGCAAGTTGTACAACAGAACCAGTTTTCTGGAAATCCAACAGACGATCCTAATGAACATCTGACGAAGTTTGTGCAATACGCAGATACCGTGAAAGCAAATGGTGTAACTCAAGACACAATAAGATTGAGACTTTTTCCGTTCTCTGTAAAAGATAGAGCTTGGACATGGTTACAATCTCTACCAACCACTATGTTACAACATGGGCAGAACTGAAGAATGTCTTTCTATCAAGATATTTCCCGCCAAGCAAGACAACTATGCTGAGAGCTCAGATTAACGAATTTCCTCAGAAAGATGCCGAATCACTTTATGAAGTGTGGGAAAGATACAAGGATCTATTGAAACAATTTCCACACCATGAATTTGAAAATTGGGTAACCATCATTACCTTCTATAATAGACTTCTGTACAACACGAGGATGACAATAGACGCTGTCGCGGGCGACGCCCTTATAGATAAACCATACAATGAAGCCTACAACCTCAATAAGAACATGACTCAAAACCATTGCCAATGGGGAGGTGAAAGAACACCTGTAGAGAAGAACTAAACTAAGGGAGGAATGTATAAAGTGAACAACTTAGATCACGTAAATGCTAAGATGGATGCCATAGCCCAGGAAGATCGATAATTTGACCATAACACCACTAGCCACTATGGTTGCCATAACTCCAAATTGCAAAATATGTGGAATCCCAAGACACATACCATCAGAATGTCAACTTCTTGCCAGATTAACCACAAATCAGGTGAATTATGCTCAAGGAAATCCATATTCCAATACCTATAACCCATGATGGAAGAATCGTCCAAATTTCTCTTATAAGAACAATAATGCCTTGTATGCGCCTAACGAAGCACCAAATGTACCACCAGGATACCAAAAAGCTGTCACACCCAATCCAAATACTCCTAGGAAATCCAAACTTGAACTAATGATAGAAAACTTCATAGTCACACAGACTCAAACAAATAAAGAATTCCTGAACCAGAGCATCCATACTAGTGAGCAAATCAAACAATTGGTGACTAGAGTAGATGCTTTAGATACTCATAACAAGATGCTAGAAACTCAAATTTCTTAAGTAGCCCAGCAACAAGCATCCACTGTTGCCCCAACTGGAACGTTTCCTGGACAGTCGCAACCAAATCCTAATGGTCATGCAAATGCAGTTATACTAAGAAGCAAAAAAGAATTAGACGGACCGGCCGATCCTAGAACTGAAAACCCAGTTGTTCTAGATTGGGCTTCTAAGACATTGTTTGGAAGAAGCCCAAACCTGTCGAGAAGAGGCCCAATCAGTCGGGAAGATGTCCCATCAGTCGGGCAGAAACCCAACCTCGTGGGAAAAGATATGTACCTTCGAGAAAATCCCACGATCCACCGAACTTGTATTGGGGAGATTGTGTATCCCCTACGTACGCCACGTCACCCAACTTTCCACCATTATCTCCTAAAATGCAGGGACAGTTTGACCAAGGGCAAGACCACGTGCTAGGTCTTACACGCTCCTACGCGTACCTTGGCAGTTCTTCCTTGGGCCTAGCTGATCCAGCCCAAGAAAGGACCTTGGCCCAGTGCCGGGGGCACATATAAATACCCCTTTTCACTAAAGGGCCAGGTATTCTAAACTTATCATCACTTACCATTTTCTCTGTACCCATACTCACTTAAGCATCGGAGTGCCTTACAGGTACACCCCCACCTTCTCTCTATCAACCGTCACGTTCGCAGCCCAACACCTGGAAGGCCCTTTTGATCTGATAAGATCTATGGCGCCGTATATGGGAATTAGATCTCCCCTTCTTCCACATCAGAAGATCAAAGCTCATCCACTCTTCGCCCTTCCAGCATGGCCGACGAACACGGTGACAACCGCACTTTGGATCTCGTTGACTACACCACTGAGGATAACCTGATCGTCACCCACGAATTTGGCGTACATGACGGGAAGCCCTCTACCCCGTCACCTGAGCCCGAGGACAATGGCGTTCCTCAACCTCAGCCAGCAACTGCTTTCTAGCCTATATCGGTGCCATTCGAAGGAGACCCCACCATGATAGCCATGGTGCATGCTCTGAATCAGACCAACTTCCTGCTCTCTCAACAGCACGAGAGGATAATAACATTGTAGACCGAGCATAAAATTAGACCTCCCCGACGGAAGTAGGAACCTTAACCCGAGAGACGCCAACCAGAGGCGACTAAGAAAATGGGACGTTCGCCTCCTCGTCGAGGGTGGCGTTCCCCCGATCCAAAGAAGAATAGGTCCAAGGGGCACCCTGATTGAGTGGACGACCAACCAAGGAATTCTCCTCGGCGAGATCAAAGTCCGAAGAACGAAGGCTACTCCCCATTGAGGAGTGATGAAGATGACCCCCACTGCCCTCTTTCACGGGATATTATAGAGGCATCACACCCAAAGGGTATGGAGAAACCCCCGAACCCGACACCTTATGACAGGACGACTGACCTTGATAATCATGTCGACAACATCAACACTATGCTCGACTATCACGACGACATCACCGGGAACGTCAATTGCAGGCTATTCTCGACAACCCTCAGGAAAAGAGCCATGGAATGGTACAAAAGCCTGGTACTAGAGTCCATCACATCCTGAAGGAGCATGAGGTTGGCGTTCACATGACATTTCACCGCCTCCTGATGCCACCCCAAGATCGAAGCGACCCTTGAAGCCATCGTACAAGGGAAGCACGAAACACTGCACTCATACATCAAGCGATTCAACCAAGAGGCTGTCGAGGTGGATACGACTGATTACATGAAAAGTATCTCCTCGAAAAAGGACTCTTTCCTGGAAGCTAAATCAACAGAGCAGTCGTGATAGAACCTCCTCGCACCTTCGATGAGCTTCTTCACAAGGCTCAAGCGTACATCAGGTTCGAGGAGAAACAGGTCACTCACAATGTCCAGAGCAATCGCGATCAAGACGATGCCAGAAGTTCCAAAAATGAAGGCTACATTGTTCCCCGCCGCATCGGGGAGAAATGGAAAGACGAAAAGCCTCACGAGACCCGCGAAGGAAGAGGTCCGGCAGGGCAATTCTCCGAATACACATTGTTGACTGCTCCCTGTGAGTGCATCCTCTCCGAGTGCATCAACTCTGAGTTCAAACAGGGAAGTGCATGGTTCCCCAAACCTACAGCACCCAAGCCCCACACTGACAAGTCCAAATAATGTCGTTTCCATAGGAGCCATAGGCATGTGACCGAAGATTGTGTCCACCTTAAGGACGCGATCGAAATTCGGATCAAAGAGGGTCATCTCAAACAATACGTCAAGAGAAGCGAGACTCCTCGGTGTGAGGAACATTCCATGAAAAGAAATCGCGAGGACTCCTCGGGCGACGACTCTCCCTTCCAAGTGGTGATGTGCGTATCACGGTCCGAAGACTTCCACCTCCCCGATGTTAACACGGAAGGACGACTTGGTGCACACATCCCATAAGAGGATTTCCCCACAGCCTTGGTCATCTCAGGAGGAGGAGTAAACAACGAGAACGTCGCCATTTCTGTGAAGGGGAAGTTTGGCGAGCTTTTGTTGACCGCGCCCGAACAATTGGCAACCTTAACAAAGTCCCAGGGAAGATCCAACCTAATATCCTTTTTTCTCGAAGAACTGCCTGATGGGTTGCCTAATTCGAGCATCCCTCTACTGATAAGGGCCAAAATGGCGCGCATTGACGTCCGACGTATCCTGGTCGACCAAGGAAGCTCAGTGGACATTATGTACGTCCATCTATTCAAGAATCTCAACCTAGACAAGACAAACATGTCCCCCTATGTTGGGTCTGACCTCCAAGGATTTAATGGGGCTACCACAAGACCACGAGGGTGTCATACCTCGAAAAATACGATACCTCGCGAATGCGGTCGCGGCTGGGCTGACTTGAGAGTCACCACCTAATTTTGATTTATTCCCAAAGAGGGAAAGGGAAAATATAGATAAAACCCGGGGAGAAAGGATAAGGACAAGGTCATCGTAACCATTGTCGGGGTTCGGAAGTCGGTTATGCAGGGGGAAGGTATTAGCACCCCCTACATCCATCGTACTCGATGGGAACCTTCTAAGTTGTCACGCGCGAAAGGATGTCTATGCCTAATGAATTACTTGCTAAAGGAGGAAAAGGATTCAAATTTTATTTATCTTTATTTAGGAGTCAAATTGTACTAAAGACTATGGATAGTTTATTCCGAACCAACAAGCCGAGTGTCTTGCGACGGAATAATCGGAGCGAATAACGAGAGCTCGAAATCCTCCTTTCTACCACTTAAGGCTCGTGGCGTACAATTTCTCTCATATTTTTAAAGTGTTTTAATACCTAAGACCACTTGACGTTGGATCAAGGGTTTGGATTTAAAGAAACATTTTGGTAGGTCGATTGCGAGGCATAAAGCGATCGCGAAGGGTGAGTGCAAAATGGAGGTTAAAGGTTAATGGTTATGCGAGATTGATTCATAATACTAAGCTAAGGTGGAGCCGTTGGAGCTCGAATTAAACCGAAAGCGACAAAATGTTGCTCTTTAACTATCTTAGAATCGATTCAAATTTAGAATCATTCTATGAGAAGTCGAGCGTTACTTTATAATCAAATGATTATTTAAATAAAAGAAATGCGATAAAAGAATAGAATTTGCCTCATATTGATCTAAATGACACCAATTTGTCGAAATTGAACGTTTAGATCGTTTGTTATATCATCGACCATAAAAATAAAATAAAGTCGAAATAATAATAAAATAATAGTTTGACCTCATATTTAATTTAAATAACGTCGATTTATTTGAAATCGAATATTTAAATATTTATTCATCGGCCGGAATAAAATAAATTGAGATAATGAGAAATAATAAGAAAAATAAAAGTGTGGCCTCAAATTAGGGGATAACGTCGATTTATTAAAAATCGAATATCACCACTTATCATTGGCCGAAATAAGAATAAAGCCGATAAATGAAGATGGATCTAAAATTAATTAGAAACCATAAAATAATAGAAAACGGTCTCATATCAATTTGGACAACGTCGGTAAATCGAATGTCACAAATCGGATCATAATATCATAGACCAAATAATAAATATAAATAAACCAATAAATCGATAAAATAATAAAGGAAGAAAAAGTCGGCCTCAAATTGATTTAGACAACATCGCGAAATGGAATATCGATAAATCATATTTTTTATCATAGGCCCGAATAATAAAATATAATAGTGAATAAAATAATAAAATCGGTCTCAATTTAATGGATAACGTCGATTAAATAATCGAATATCTCATTTTATCATTAACCGAACAAATCGAATAATCGATTAAATAATAGCGAAAAAAATGAAAATGGCCTCATAACAACCTTGATAACGTCGATTTAAAATCGAATATCGAAAAGTTACAATTATTTCATTGGCCCCAAAATAATAGTAAAAAAAAGAACTAAAAGAAAGCGAAATAATAAGAGGATAACATGATATTAAAAAATTAATCACAATTACTAACAAATATTAAAAAATAAAAGTCTAATAAATATATAAACAAAATCTAAAAAAAAAAAAAAAAGAAGATAATGGGGTGCTGTGAATCTACAGGCGCGTGATGTAGTAATATGGGATAATCCAACCAATCAACAACAACAATAAAAACCTTATATTAAAAATAATTTTTTTTTTAAAAAGAAAGAACTAAATCAGCAACTAACAGGGTGAGTCACAAACCCTCGTTCTCAGTCCAAACAAATATCAGACTCCTCTCTCAAAAAGCAAAATCAGGTTCTCAATTTTCAAAATCAACAAAAAATTGAGAAATAAGAGACAAAAACAAAAGGGAAATAAACTACCCACGGCGGCGGCGGTTCTCACTGTGTACGTTCTCTCGTCTTTGTTCACTCAGCTCCGTCTCTCTCAACACCGGTATCAGTTTCAAATTTCTCACGCTCACAGCTCGCGATCTCGTTTCATGGCAACGCTGTTCTCGCGATTTCTGGGTTTTCGCGTCTCGAGCTTCACTCACGGCTTGCGGACCTCTCTCCTTCGGCGGCGATTCGCGCGGTTGTTTGCGATGATGGTGAGGAATTGGTTGTGCGGCGGTAAGCCGAAAATAGGGGTGAAATATGAAAGTTTGGATTGATGAAGGATGGGATTTCAAAGGAGTTTTTGACAGAGATTTTCAAGGTTCTCAAATATTTCTGCGGCTAGGGTTTTTCTCCTTCTTTTCTTGCAAATGATTGAGGGGTTTTATATAGGGTTCGAGTGAGGGTGAGCTGTGCAACGTCAACACCATTCGAACGATCTCTTTCATGAAATTGTGTGGGGACCTGATTATTGGTGAGTCACTGATTGTTTTGTCTCTTGTGAATTGAAAAATCCTTCTAGAAAGAATGTGGACCCTGATGAAATTCTCATTAATTTTCTTACCACAGTGAACTTGTGAAAGCTATGATATCGTTTTTACTATTTCGGTTGGTCTGTGACAGCATGGAAATTCATATAAAGTTAGCTCAGGATCTTTAAAGATAAGCTTTACTATCTGCATTGCCTTTATCTTCTTTTAAGATGAAATTTTCTATCTCATGTTGTGGTTGTGAATTGTATTCTTGTTAGTAGAGAACAACATTTGTAACCTTTGTTGTTTATGCTTGTTCAAACCTGCTTCTGCTATTTCCTTGTATCAATGAGTAAATTACTCAGTATTGAAATTCTGCTGCTTCTGCTATTTGATTTTGCTCCTATCAACCCTTTTTTTTAATATAACTTCTTGTTTCCGTTCCTGTGACAGGTCTCGACATTACTTGTATGCGTCCTGTTGGGAGCTGGAAATTGATCCTCTTCTCGGCCATTCTTCCTCAGTTTTCTTGGTGAGGGAACTGTCACGAAGAACGATGGCTTGGTATAGCACTTGGTTTGAACTGGGTGCGAAGCGTTGTTTTTACAGGATAATTCATGATCCTCTTGCATCGCAAACTTGCCGAAGAACTTGGTTTCAACTCTCATGAAAGGTGACCTATTTGGCCCGAAGCCGAGAATGTCAAGGTCTGCTTGCATATTGATGAAGAGCTGGAAATAGAATGAGATAGGACTTGAAGATGGGAACCCCCCTACAAGTTATCATTGACTGAAACACGTGGTAAGAGCTCTGATATTTGCTTTGCCGATTGCAAACTTGTGCACCGTTTTTATCATCACTGACATCATGTCTCGAATAAACCTGCGCGTATTCTTGAGGCATCTGATGTTTATTGCACAATACACCTTCATTCTTTATATTCCGACTTCATGAAACACTTTGATCTTGTAGGCTTAGGTTGAATCTTGGCGTAGGACTCTATACTGTAACTTCAGGAGATCGTGTCAGGTGATAGACTTGGAGGACATGGAGGATAGTGTGGAGTTTTTGAATCTTTGGTACTTTAACTGCTTTTGTAAATACTGATATGACAGAATTTAATGGCTTTGACCTCAGCTTTGGCTTTAACCGGTTCAATGTCTTTTGAAAACCTTCCGTTAATCTCAACTTGATCTTTGCCTAATTTCTATTTCTGACTCGTTGCTCTGGTGTGTTTTCCTTGCAGACATGACGTACATGAGTCCTTCCACTTCGAAACTGATTCAACACATGATCCCTATCAGTCTGGGATTTATCCCCATGTATAGCAGCAGCTCCAAACTGACGTGTAAGATTATGAGCAAGTTGATCGCACATTTTCTTGGTAGAACAAAAAAATAATTATTTTTGATTCTTGATCCTGTGACCACAAAATAGTTTCCAGCCGTCGCTGTTTCTCCATATGTGCCAAAACTTCAATATGCTGAGTAATGGACTTGTTAGCAACCAGCTCATCTACGTTCCCAATTCTCACCTGGACATGATTAACAAGCAGGTCAGCTGCAATCTTCCTAACCTCTTTACCATTGATTTATCTTTCCTTTGATTTGCTTTCTTTGATTTTGGAGTTGTTATTCTTGCAGGTAAGAAATGGATAGGAACAAAAAATGTCAAAGATCGTGCCTTATCAAGTCAGTTTCGGTTATTTGTACAAGTTGCAGGAATAAGATTTTAAACCCATGACTTCTGTTACAGCTCCTCATGTTACTGCGTTTGTATAACCAATGGCCTGAAGACATTATGGACAACTACCAATTTGGAATCATGTAAAATCTCTTTTCTGAATTTATTCAAATTTGTAGCTCTTTTCATTATTGTGTTTCAGAACAAAATACATGCTCCTGGAAAATGTCTGGAATCCTTGAAGTATCAAAGTTGAGTCTTTTTGAGCATCAGCTTTTACGGCTTTGTGTCACTCTAATTTTTTGCAAATATTTTTCTGTATTATTCCTTACTCTGATCTTATTATGATTTTGGCTTGCAGATATTAACAATTAAATCCCTCGGTGCAGGCACACAAGATATAATGTTGTAGTAAATTGGATATTGATGAAGAACTCATGATATTGGCTTACACGATGTTATCAAGTTAAGGGTAATCGGTAGGTTGCAATGCGTGAGGTGCATTCGGCTGAGAAATTGACTATTTGAATAAAGATATCTTGGATTTGTTATGCTCTCATGGTGTAAACTTGTTTTCTTTTCTTTTCTTTTGAAGTACATGAATCATGCTAGAGCATGGAGTACGGTCTGCGAACAAGATTTGAAACAACCTGGTTGTAGAAGAATCCGGAAGTGAAGTGAAGTCCACTGAAGTACAGCTGCTGTGAAAAAAACAATAGCAAGAATTTGGAGGAGAAAAGGGCGAAAACCTGGGAAAACCTTTATTCAGCTTCAAGATACATTGGCTTTTATGCTTGTTTTCTTGGTCATACTTGTAATAAAATAAATGCAACAAATTGTTTGAATTTGACTTTCAATTTGAATTTTATGACTTTGAATCCCAATAAATTGCAAATTTGGACTTCACATGCATGTGGACCTCTTTGATTTCAAATAGATCACAAACGGTGTAAATGGCTTGGATACTTCCTTCCAAAAATCTATTGATCAAGGTATCCAAAACAAACTTGTCAACGTTTGGCATGAATGGATTACTGACTTTACAACATGGTCTTGAGACAAAACATCAATTACATGTAATTTTGGTAAATCCCTCTCATCCTTTAAATGAACATGATGCGTTGCTTGGCTTCCAGCTCATTCTAACTTTCCAAGTCCATGACTCATTAGTCAAGTCAATATAATCAAGATTGTTTCAACACATGAACGAGAACAAAACTTGGACTAACGCGAACATCAACCAAAATGTGATATCAACCCAATTTGAAATGTGATATAATGCTAGCCATGGAAGGAAAACTTTTCACACACAACTTGATTTGTGAGAGGCACGTAATTTTATCATTTTTACTTTGCCACAAATCATAACTTGAAATCAATTCTATCTTGACATAAGAGAATGAACTTCGACCATGGCACTGGATTAAATCACAACAACCAACTTAACTTGAATAAATGGCACAAAATCCACATGGAATAAGGCTTGAGAAAATGACCTATTTTACCAACCGCATAGACCATTTTATGAATGTAGTCAATTGGGCCTTGTAATATGAACCATCACATGTTCTATTCCAAATCCTAATTAACCCTTGCAGCTCCTGCTACAAGAAATATGAAACACATTTTTTTTTGCATAGCGATTAGTGACATAGAACCTATAAAGATAAAACTTAAAGGTAGGACAAATTTAGGGTACGACAGATACCCCTATCTAATTGTCTTAAACTTGAATTGAACTGCTGCAAGGCATTCGATTCTAAAGTGAAAGTCAATTAGATAAAAGAAGACCCAAAATTTGTCCGATGCAGAATGCAATGCAATGGTGGAACATGAAATGCATATATGGATGCAATTTCCAGGGATTAAATGCAATTTGAATGCGATATGAAATATGATGACATAAAGTCTATGGAAAATGATGAAATGATTAAATGATGTGAATCTACTGAAAACAGTAATGTAGGAAACGTGGCTGGGGATACAAGATATTTATGAAAATTTGTCTGGACAACAGAGAATAATCAGGAATACTTGAGATGAGAGAAACAAAACCTGAGAAAGGTATATCCAGAAAAAACTGTGGATGCCCAAACATCAAATTTGGAAAACAACGCCCGAAACATCTAGAAGAGTACTAGACGTAGAATGAGACCAAATTATGAAGGTACACCAAGGGAGAGATCAAACTTTCCAACAAGACATTCAGAGAGACGCTACTTGAAGTAAAGACTCAAGTCAAACTTCTCAATGGGATGAACTAGAGAGAGACAGTTGAAAAACAGGATCCTCGTCAAACTTCACACAGTTTGAAGGAAAAGAGTTCCACGCCAAACTTGACACAGTTTGAAGGAAAAGGGTTCCACGCCAAACTTGACACAGTTTGAAGGAAAAGGGTTCCACGCCAAACTTGACACAGTTTGAAGGAAAAAAGGTTCCACGCCAAACTTGACACAGTTTGAAGGAAAAAAGGTTCCACGCCAAACTTGACACAGTTTGAAGGAAAAAAGGTTCCACGCCAAACTTAACACAGTTTGAAGGAAAAAAAAAGGTTCCACGCCAAACTTAACACAGTTTGAAGGAAAAGGGTTCCACGCCAAACTTGACACAGTTTGAAGGAAAAAAGGATTCCACGCCAAACTTGACACAGTTTGAAGGAAAAAAGGTTCCACGCCAAACTTAACACAGTTTGAAGGAAAAAAAAAGGTTCCACGCCAAACTTAACACATTTTGAAGGAAAAGGGTTCCACGCCAAACTTGACACAGTTTGAAGGAAAAAAGGATTCCACGCCAAACTTGACACAGTTTGAAGGAAAAAAGGTTCCACGCCAAACTTAACACAGTTTGAAGGAAAAAAAAGGTTCCACGCCAAACTTAACACAGTTTGAAGGAAAAAGGTTCCACGCCAAACTTATCATAGTTTGAAGGAAAAAGGTTCCACGCCAAACTTGACACAGTTTGAAGGAAAAGAGTTCCACGCCAAACTTAACACAGTTTGAAGGAAAAAAAAGGTTCCACGCCAAACTTAACACAGTTTGAAGGAAAAAGGTTCCACGCCAAACTTATCATAGTTTGAAGGAAAAAGGTTCCACGCCAAACTTGAGACAGTTTGAAGGAAAATAGTTCCACGCCAAACTTGACACTGTTTGAAGGAAAAAGGGTTCCACGCCAAATTTATCAATAAGACAAATTTGAAGGAAAAGAAAAAAAACACGAAAGACAGGGTAACAGACACGACTGCTTTGGTAGGTGCCAAGTGAGTTGGACTTCGATTTTTTGGTTTCCAAATAGAAATTGGACTTTAAGGATGCTAAACGAAAATGGACTTTGACCACAAGGTAAGACGACAAGACCTCAGGAAATGCATATGAACATGAAGTAAACTTCGTGCTATGCTTGATATGAAATTGTATGATGTAAATGGTCAATTCTTGCAATGCAAATGCTGAGACCACTGGGATAAGACTCTTTTGGAGAAGTGCGGCTGAAGAAACTGATTCTACAACACAGTGAACTTTGCCAACTATGCCCCTTGAAAGATATCCTGAACACAACTTCTATCACACTTGTTAGAGGTATCAAAGATGTTGATCCTGTTGGGAAGGAATAATAAGCTTGCTTGGCGATTTCTTGGAATAGATTGCTCCATGCTGAATGATTCTGAAGTGACTGCTTGACTTAGTCGCTTGAAATGTTTGCCCCAACACGAGTCTTGGAGAGAATTTCTCTTAATAACATGATCTTTGATTGCAATATGCCCCTGATAGGACCACTGATCAAGTTTCTCAACTGTTTAGAATTCCTTGATAATGAGTACTCACTTGCAAATAAAATATTTATTCAAAAAATGTTAATTTTAATGCAATGCTCAAGCACAAATTTTGAAATCAAAATCATTATTGGAATGATGTTGATGTAGAGAAAATGAAACATCAGTTAGAATGCAATATTTATCCAGACACTCAATATGAAAGATAATGCAAAGTGAGAGATAATGCAAAAGGAATGATACCAAAGCAAAATGATTGGCAAATATCATGGGGAGTCAGCTTACGCAACCTTGCTGCGATATGCTTTCAAAACAAACCTAGCTTCAATTAGGTCTTTGAAGGGTTGTAACGTGGTTTGGTTCACGGTTTATGAAATAAAGGATATAAGGCTCAAAATTTTTTACCCGGCCCATTCTCCATGATGATCTCCAGTCCTACACTCAATTAACTCAGCCTAGGCATTCAGATTATTTGGATTTGTATTGATAATACTGGCTTAAGAGCCAAGGGATTCTGAGATGGCAGTCACTGCCTATTCACAACATTTTGTTGGTTTATTTGATGAGGATTTTGGATCAACTCATCTTTGTATTTGTTGAGGAATTTTGGTGACCTCTCATGATTTAAATCTTATTATCCCTAACTTTTGTCTGAACTGTATCTTTGAAGTTTTCAGTCCAGCAGGATGCTTTTATTTTGCCTAAGTCGCCTTTTAGGTATTGACTTAGCGGCTTTTTCATTTTTTGATTTGGACAATGACTGCCATTAACTTCCTCGACAAATGTGCGAAGGAAAAAATTGGACTTAAAATCCTTATTGAAAGATGTAACGAATAATCCTCCTGAAATAGAATGCATATTTGAATTAATTGAGAACTACCCTGCCCCGGGTTAAGATTATGGGTTTTTTCGTGTAGAAAGAAACTCCAACTTCTAGGCTCAAAGGGGTTGGCAATGGATTAACTTCCTTATTTCTCCAGTATTTGGTAGTTGAAACAATGCCTGTATATCATCAGCAAGATTTTATTTTGAAAGCATATCATTCAACAGTTTGGGTATTTTTCGTCATCCTCCCTCCAATCATTGCTTATACAATACATGAATAAGAGAAACAATGGTAAATATATTTTTTGGAATATTTGAAAATGGAAAGCATGCATACGCACAAATATGAAGGTGAATGAATTAATTCAAAAACATGCGATGCTTATTTCATTAACATTAACATTAAAGAACAAACAAAGTCTTTAAACAAGTACACCTAATACAAACAAGGAAATTAAAACTGAAAAGAAACGAGGCCTAGTGTCTAATCAGTAGCAAGGATGAGCTTTCCCGTCTGACCCACTGGCTTTATGTAGTAACTTGTGATTCTTCGACCAAATATTCAGTCACTTTGTTCTGGCATATGATCTTTTTCAACCTGGGGAATCCCTCTTGGTGTGAAGGTAATCACATCTCCTCTGACCAAATCCTGAACTCGAGACTGGAAAGCATAACAACTTTCAATGTCATGACCCGCAGCTCCTTCATGGAATGGGCAATGAAGATCAGTTCTGAACCCATCTGGAAGAATATTCGGAGGAGTAAGTGCTCTAGTTGTGATAAGGCCTTTCAGAACCAAGTAAGGATATAACTCAACATATTTCATGGGAATAGGATCAATCGGAGTTCTAGGTCTGGGATTACGAATCTGACTCTGACGAGCATTCCTTTGTGGGGGAGCCCTACCTTCAGCTTTTGTCACAAACTCCTTCCTCTTTTGAAGCTTTTCAGAGGAGTTTCTAGAAGACTCAGCATCATGGTGCAAAAATTGAGGATTCTCATAAACAACTTGGGAAACAATACCCGTAGGGGTAACATTAATTTGAGGTATGACAATCCTCTGGGACTGAGCTTCCCTAGCCAACAATGTTTGCATCATCTCCATGAGTACATTCATGTTTCCTTTCAACTCATTGAGGTCTTCTCTAACCCTTCTGTTATGCTGCTCTTGATTTTCCATTTTTCTTCCGATGTTGGCTTCAGTTCTGAATCTGTGCTTAGGAATCAGCCTGACTGGTACTCAACAACTGAAGATGAGAACGAATGAACATGAGCGACTATGAATGCAAAAATGAATGCAAATATGGATGCAATGATATGCAAATAAAATGCGAAATGATGTTAAACATAAAGTCAAGGTATCATAAGTCCGAAGGTACGAATGGAGGATACTCGGATCAGGAACTCACTGGGTAGACTCTAAAGTTTTTAGGGGTCCCAAAGTTATCAATTCATATGGCTGTTCATCACACACGCCATAAACATGACGGTTGATTGACTCCCCCATATGAATCTCTTTTGAGTGAGATCTTCGTATCGAGCCACGCGAGAGGGAAGTCTCTCGGTGCTCCACACTACGCGATCATCGACACGAGGTTTAAAACAAAGTCTCAGAGTTATGGACCTTCCTCAATTGTTTGATGCACGTGCCAATTTTATATATTCTTGACAGTCAATCAACTCCATTGAGTAAGTCTATTCCAAGTGAGGTTTTCGTATCAAGCCACGCGAGGGCGAACCCTGGTGCCCCATACTACGCAACCATCAACCAATGTTTTAACAAAAAGGTTCTAAAGGTCCTCAGAGTTGATGACCCTAATGCAAACAACTGAGCACACACGCCAAGGACTTGGCGGTTGTCAGTATTCTCATTAGAATCTACTCCAAGTGAGATTTTCGTATCGACAACCCATAAGAGTGGTTCTCTCAGGAGCCCATACTACACAACCTCGCTAACTTATGTTTGCACTCGAAAGCCCGAGTATAAAGCCTTTCGCTCAAGCTCAAAATATCGATCCAAGAACCACAAGGTATAATATGGAAAGCGATAAAGGAAGCGGTAAAACATAAATAAGTAAGACATAAAGGTAAGCATACAAACAAGCGTGAAGCAACCTAGATTAGGCTTGACTTGCATAGGAGTGAACCAGTCCCCAGCAGAGTCGCCAGCTGTCGTACCTCGAAAAATACGATTCCTCGCGAATGCGGTCGCGGCTGGGCTGACTTGAGAGTCGCCACCTAATTTTGATTTATTCCCAAAGAGGGAAAGGGAAAATATAGATAAAACCCGAGGAGAAAGGATAAGGACAAGGTCATCGTAACCATTGTCGGGGTTCGGAAGTCGGTTATGCAGGGGGAAGGTATTAGCACCCCCTACATCCATCGTACTCGATGGGAACCTTCTAAGTTGTCACGCGCGAAAGGATGTCTATGCCTAATGAATTACTTGCTAAAGGAGGAAAAGGATTCAAATTTTATTTATCTTTCTTTAGGAGTCAAATTGTACTAAAGACTATGGATAGTTTATTCCGAACCAACAAGCCGAGTGTCTTGCGACAGAATAATCGGAGCGAATAACGAGAGCTCGAAATCCTCCTTTCTACCACTTAAGGCTCGTGGCGTACAATTTCTCTCATATTTTTAAAGTGTTTTAATACCTAAGACCACTTAACGTTGGATCAAGGGTTTGGATTTAAAGAAACATTTTGGTAGGTCGATTGCGAGGCATAAAGCGATCGCGAAGGGTGAGTGCAAAATGGAGGTTAAAGGTTAATGGTTATGCGAGATTGATTCATAATACTAAGCTAAGGTGGAGCCGTTGGAGCTCGAATTAAACCGAAAGCGACAAAATGTTGCTCTTTAACTATCTTAGAATCGATTCAAATTTAGAATCATTCTATGAGAAGTCGAGCGTTACTTTATAATCAAATGATTATTTAAATAAAAGAAATGCGATAAAAGAATAGAATTTGCCTCATATTGATCTAAATGACACCAATTTGTCGAAATTGAACGTTTAGATCGTTTGTTATATCATCGACCATAAAAATAAAATAAAGTCGAAATAATAATAAAATAATAGTTTGGCCTCATATTTAATTTAAATAACGTCGATTTATTTGAAATCGAATATTTAAATATTTATTCATCGGCCGGAATAAAATAAATTGAGATAATGAGAAATAATAAGAAAAATAAAAGTGTGGCCTCAAATTAGGGGATAACGTCGATTTATTAAAAATCGAATATCACCACTTATCATTGGCCGAAATAAGAATAAAGCCGATAAATGAAGATGGATCTAAAATTAATTAGAAACCATAAAATAATAGAAAACGGTCTCATATCAATTTGGACAACGTCGGTAAATCGAATGTCACAAATCGGATCATAATATCATAGACCAAATAATAAATATAAATAAACCAATAAATCGATAAAATAATAAAGGAAGAAAAAGTCGGCCTCAAATTGATTTAGACAACATCGCGAAATGGAATATCGATAAATCATATTTTTTATCATAGGCCCGAATAATAAAATATAATAGTGAATAAAATAATAAAATCGGTCTCAATTTAATGGATAACGTCGATTAAATAATCGAATATCTCATTTTATCATTAACCGAACAAATCGAATAATCGATTAAATAATAGCGAAAAAAATGAAAATGGCCTCATAACAACCTTGATAACGTCGATTTAAAATCGAATATCGAAAAGTTACAATTATTTCATTGGCCCCAAAATAATAGTAAAAAAAAGAACTAAAAGAAAGCGAAATAATAAGAGGATAACATGATATTAAAAAATTAATCACAATTACTAACAAATATTAAAAAAAACAAAAGTCTAATAAATATATAAACAAAATCTAAAAAAAAAAGAAAAAAAAAGAAGATAATGGGGTGCTGTGAATCTACAGGCGCGTGATGTAGTAATATGGGATAATCCAACCAATCAACAACAACAATAAAAACCTTATATTAAAAATAATTTTTTTTAAAAAGAAAGAACTAAATCAGCAACTAACAGGGTGAGTCACAAACCCTCATTCTCAGTCCAAACAAATATCAGACTCCTCTCTCAAAAAGCAAAATCAGGTTCTCAATTTTCAAAATCAACAAAAAATTGAGAAATAAGAGACAAAAACAAAAGGGAAAGAAACTACCCACGGCGGCGGCGGTTCTCACTGTGTACATTCTCTCGTCTTTGTTCACTCAGCTCCGTCTCTCTCAACACTGGTATCAGTTTCAAATTTCTCACGCTCACAGCTCGCGATCTCGTTTCGTGGCAACGCTGTTCTCGCGATTTCTGGGTTTTCGCGTCTCGAGCTTCACTCACGGCTTGCGGACCTCCTTCGGCGGCGATTCGCGCGGTTGTTTGCGATGATGGTGAGGAATTGGTTGTGCGGCGGTAAGCCGAAAATAGGGGTGAAATATGAAAGTTTGGATTGATGAAGGATGGGATTTCAAAGGAGTTTTTGACAGAGATTTTCAAGGTTCTCAAATCTTTCTGCGGCTAGGGTTTTTCTCCTTCTTTTCTTGCAAATGATTGAGGGGTTTTATATAGGGTTCGAGTGAGGGTGAGCTGTGCAACGTCAACACCATTCGAACGATCTCTTTCATGAAATTGTGTGGGGACCTAATTATTGGTGAGTCACTGATTGTTTTGTCTCTAGTGAATTGAAAAATCCTTCTAGAAAGAATGTGGACCCTGATGAAATTCTCATTAATTTTTTTTACCACAGTGAACTTGTGAAAGCTCTGATATCATTTTTACTATTTCGGTTGGTCTGTGACAACATGGAAATTCATATAAAGTTAGCTCAGGATCTTTAAAGATAAGCTTTACTATCTGCATTGCCTTTATCTTCTTTTAAGATGAATTTTTCTATCTCATGTTGTGGCTGTGAATTGTATTCTTGTTAGTAGAGAACAACATTTGTAACCTTTGTTGTTTATGCTTGTTCAAACCTGCTTCTGCTATTTCCTTGCATCAATGAGTAAATTACTCAGTATTGAAATTCTGCTGCTTCTGCTATTTGATTTTGCTCCTATCAACCCTGTTTTTTTTAATATAACTTCTTGTTTCCGTTCCTGTGACAGGTCTCGACATTACTTGTATGCGTCCTATTGGGAGCTGGAAATTGATCCTCTTCTCGGCCATTCTTCCTCAGTTTTCTTGGTGAGGGAACTGTCACGAAGAACGATGGCTTGGTATAGCACTTGGTTTGAACTGGGTGCGAAGCGTTGTTTTTACAGGATAATTCATGATCCTCTTGCATCGCAAACTTGCCGAAGAACTTGGTTTCAACTCTCATGAAAGGTGACCTATTTGGCCCGAAGCCGAGAATGTCAAGGTCTGCTTGCAGATTGATGAAGAGCTGGAAATAGAATGAGATAAGACTTGAAGA
The DNA here is from genome assembly GCA_963966055.1 of Lathyrus aphaca. Lineage (NCBI taxonomy): Eukaryota > Viridiplantae > Streptophyta > Magnoliopsida > Fabales > Fabaceae > Lathyrus > Lathyrus aphaca. The sequence continues at coordinate 404,277,632 of OZ014519.1, read as the reverse complement.
TGGGAACCCCCTACAAGTTATCATTGACTGAAACACGTGGTAAGAGCTCTGATATTTGTTTTGCCGATTGCAAACTTGTGCACCGTTTTTATCATCACTGACATCATGTCTCGAATAAACCTGCGCGTATTCTTGAGGCATCTGATGTTTATTGCACAATACACCTTCATTCTTTATATTCTGACTTCATGAAACACTTTGATCTTGTAGGCTTAGGTTGAATCTTGGCGTAGGACTCTATACTGTAACTTCGGGAGATCGTGTCAGGTGATAGACTTGGAGGACATGGAGGATAGTGTGGAGTTTTTGAATCTTTGGTACTTTAACTGCTTTTGTAAATACTGATATGACAGAATTTAATGGCTTTGACCTCAACTTTGGTTTTAACCGGTTCAATGTCTTTTGAAAACCTTCCGTTAATCTCAACTTGATCTTTGCCTAATTTCTGTTTCTGACTCGTTGCTCTGGTGTGTTTTCCTTGCAGACATGACGTACAGGAGTCCTTCCACTTCGAAACTGATTCAACACATGATCCCTATCAGCCTGGGATTTATCCCCATGTATAGCAGCATCTCCAAACTGACGTGTAAGATTATGAGCAAGTTGATCGCACATTTTCTTGGTAGAACAAAAAAATAATTATTTTTGATTCTTGATCCTGTGACCACAAAATAGTTTCCAGCCGTCGCTGTTTCTCAATATGTGCCAAAACTTCAATATGCTGAGTAATGGACTTGTTAGCAACCAGCTCATCTACGTTCCCAATTCTCACCTGGACAGGATTAACAAGCAGGTCAGCTGCAATCTTCCTAACCTCTTTACCATTGATTTATCTTTCCTTTGATTTGCTTTCTTTGATTTTGGAGTTGTTATTCTTGCAGGTAAGAAATGGATAGGAACAAAATATGTCAAAGATCGTGCCTTATCAAGTCAGTTTCGGTTATTTGTATAAGTTGCAGGAATAAGATTTTAAACCCATGACTTCTGTTACAGCTCCTCATGTTACTGCGTTTGTATAACCAATGGCCTGAAGACATTATGGACAACTACCAATTTGGAATCATGTAAAATCTCTTTTCTGAATTTATTCAAATTTGTAGCTCTTTTCATTATTGTGTTTCAGAACAAAATACATGCTCCTGGAAAATGTCTGGAATCCTTGAAGTATCAAAGTTGAGTCTTTTTGAGCATCAGCTTTTACGGCTTTGTGTCACTCTAATTTTTTGCAAATATTTTTCTGTATTATTCCTTACTCTGATCTTATTATGATTTTGGCTTGCAGATATTAACAATTAAATCCCTCGGTGCAGGCACACAAGATATAATGTTGTAGTAAATTGGATATTGATGAAGAACTCATGATATTGGCTTACACGATGTTATCAAGTTAAGGGTAATCGGTAGGCTGCAATGCGTGAGGTGCATTCGGCTGAGAAATTGACTATTTGAATAAAGATATCTTGGATTTGTTATGCTCTCATGGTGTAAACTTGTTTTTTTTTCTTTTCTTTTGAAGTACATGAATCATGCTAGAGCATGGAGTACGGTCTGCGAACAGGATTTGAAACAACCTGGTTGTAGAAGAATCCGGAAGTGAAGTGAAGTCCACTGAAGTACAACTGCTGTGAAAAAACCAATAGCAAGAATTTGGAGGAGAAAAGGGCGAAAACCTGGGAAAACCTTTATTCAGCTTCAAGATACATTGGCTTTTATGCTTGTTTGCTTGGTCATACTTGTAATAAAATAAATGCAACAAATTGTTTGAATTTGACTTTCAATTTGAATTTTATGACTTTAAATCCCGATAAATTGCAAATTTGGACTTCACATGCATGTGGACCTCTTTGATTTCAAATAGATCACAAACGGTGTAAATGGCTTGGATACTTCCTTCCAAAAATCTATTGATCAAGGTATCCAAAACAAACTTGTCAACGTTTGGCATGAATGGATTACTGACTTTACAACATGGTCTTGAGACAAAACTTCAATTACATGTAATTTTGGTAAATCCCTCTCATCCTTTAAATGAACATGATGCGTTGCTTGGCTTCCAGCTCATTCTAACTTTCCAAGTCCATGACTCATTAGTCAAGTCAATATAATCAAGATTGTTTCAACACATGAACGAGAACAAAACTTGGACTAACGCGAACATCAACCAAAATGTGATATCAACCCAATTTGAAATGTGATATAATGCTAGCCATGGAAGGAAAACTTTTCACACACAACTTGATTTGTGAGAGGCACGTAATTTTATCATTTTTACTTTGCCACAAATCATAACTTGAAATCAATTCTATCTTGACATAAGAGAATGAACTTCGACCATGGCACTGGATTAACTCACAACAACCAACTTAACTTGAATAAATGGCACAAAATCCACATGGAATAAGGCTTGAGAAAATGACCTATTTTACCAACCGCATAGACCATTTTATGAATGTAGTCAATTGGGCCTTGTAATATGAACCATCACATGTTCTATTCCAAATCCTAATTAACCCTTGCAGCTCCTGCTACAAGAAATATGAAACACATTTTTTTTTGCATAGCGATTAGTGACATAGAACCTATAAAGATAAAACTTAAAGGTAGGACAAATTTAGGGTACGACAGGGGGTATGTGGAACTCCTTGTTACATTCGGAGAGAAGGAAACAACCAGAGAAGTCAAAGTCCAATTCCTAGTGATAGAGTACCCTTCCCTCTACAACTGCATCCTTGGCCGACCCACTCTGATCAAGTTGACGGCGGTCCCATCTACCGTCCACTTGAAAATGAAGTATTACACCAAGCTGGGTTGTGTGGTCACGATCCACAGTGACATCAAGACTTTCCGGAGATGCTATGATGCTGCAGTCAAAGAATAAGCCATAATCAACACCTCCAAGAGCAACAAGAAGCCTAGAGTCGAAGAGAAGCCACCCTACCCGCAGATCAATTCCATCAATCTCGACAGTCGTCTCGGCGAAGACGATGCTGAAACACAGGACCCAGTCGACGGGCAAGTTCCAACTCACCCATTTCGCCCAATTCCCGACGACGAGTTCGAGCTTATCCCTCTGGGAGACGACTCCGACATAGCGGTGAAGATAGGTACCAGACTACCATAGGAAACAAGGGAACAACTTGCAATTTGTCTCAAGGATAACACGAACCTGTTCGCGTGGAGCGTTGCTGAGATGCTCGGGCTGGACCCCGAGGTCGCTTGTTGTAACACCCCATTTCTACCCGACTTTATAAATTAAATCAGAGTTATAAAATTTTATCTACAAACATGGGATGTCACATTTTTCCAACTTTTAAAATCAAATAACAACTTCATTGATATAATAACTTCGAAAAACAACGCAACAAATCGATATGTTTCAACTCTTAAACAAATTCAAATAAATCAGCATCAAAATAATCTCAACTTGGTTCTTCAATCATAAAACGACTTAAAACTAATGCATAAACTTAAACAAAATCATAAAGGAAAAACAAGCATTTATCCCCCCGAAGTACTACATGTCATAGCGACAAACACCAACTCGAATCTACTAAGTACTGGACTCTTTATTACCTGCACATTACCAACAAAGGGAAACATTCAAACAGAAGGGGTGAGATATCAAATAACATAAATAGGATACGATATTCAATATGTAAACAAGATAGTCATATAATCACACCACTCACTACAATCAACACACAATCTTGAAACCAACAACAAATAACAACTTAAATAATGCAACATGAATGCAACTCAACTTAAATATGCATGTGGTACCATTTGGAGTAAACTCCCAACTTGAAACATTGCCAGCTTATCGAGGCATTATCAACTTATTTTCCAATCCAAGCTAACTTGAATCGAGCATACGCTCTAACTTAAAAATATGTACATGTGTAAACACCCAAAATTTTCCCTCACTAATTTCACACCATGGCTTATGATCTTTCATGTTTGCATAAGCATAAGCATACCACATCATATTGCATATTTGTTTCATCTGCATCTAGGGTTTGTGATCTGAGCAATCCAAGAATCCATCTTGGCCATCCCAAAGGCCTCAAAGCATTCCAAGAGGGTCCATGTGTGTTCTACCATCATATTATACTCCTCAAAGTTCATGGAATTCAAGAGATCACAAGAACTGGCAAGGCATGGAAGCAAAGCCAGGGTTTTCACTACACAGATGACCAAAATTAGGGTTTTGGTTTCAGAGGCCTCAACTCCAAATTTTTGGGCCATTCTTGTTTCTAATGTTCTTAAGATGTTATAAGGATCATGTGTACCAAGTTTGATGAAGAAATTCATTGTGGAAGTCATCTGTTCACTAGGTAACTTCCTGAGCAAGTTAAGTCAAAATCAGGGCATCTGAGGCCCCCAACAATGGAACCAAAGGGGTATTTTCATCAAATTGAAGTTATATGATCTTTATTTGATCATAGAAGAGGTTGGAAGTTCACAAGATTGAAGAATTTTGAGCCATTTGCAAACTTGCCAAAAATGGAAATGACTTGTAATGGAAACTTTCCATTTTGGGAAAGTTTTTCAACCTCCTCTTTCATGACCAAAAATGCTTCAAATGAACAATTATTGGTCATGAAAGTTGTATATTAGGTCTTTTTTCAAAAAGTACAAGAACATGTCTTGATTCATCCTAGAACTTAAGATATGGCCTTTCAAAGTTGGCAAAAATCCTAAAATTTCAAGTTTCATGTCAAAGAGGGATTTTGCAAAATGGCATGTTCCAACATTCTAATGACTTCAAATGTGTACAAATATGCCATAACATGATCAAACAACATCAAAGACTCAGAATTGGCCCAAGAATTAGGTCATTTCATGCCTTGAAGCACAATAAACATCAAAGAGGGAAGATATGCAAAAACCTTGTAAACCCTAGTATCAAGTGTTCCAGCTGCAATCTTTCAATCCAAGGGCTCTCCATGAACTCAGCTGAGGCCAGACATGCCCAAATACAGCTTTGACTCGTGCCCATGCTTGAGGTATAACCAATGTTGACTTTTTGCATTTTACACCATACCAATCAAACTGAGCCACACCAACTCCTCTGACCAATCACACTTGCTTATACTAACCTTAAGGAACACAAAGAATAGAACACACAAGCCTGAAACTCTCCATAGCTCAGATTACATAGAATCCCCTCAAAACTTCATCTCTTCGAATTTCTCAACTCAGCCAACCAAAATCCAAAATTCTTTCACCAATCATCTCCACATAACCCCAGGATCATTTCCCACCCCTCACATTGGCCTGAAACACCCTCTAACCAAAACACAATTTCAGCTTCCTCTGACCTGGAACTCATAAAACAACCTACATAAACTTGTTTCAAGCTTTCCAGAAGCACCAAGGGGTTCATTGGAGTGAAAAAGCACTAAAGAGGTGGCCAGAAAGCTCCAAAGTGTAAAGCTTCAACTCAGGTATACCTTGTAAACACCCCAAATTTGCCCTCACCCATTCACACCATGGCTTGTGATCATTTCATATGCATAGACACAATCATATTATCTCATACCACAATCTTGAGTCTCTGCATTGGTTCTAAGTCATCTGCATCTAGGGTTTGTGATCTGAGCAATCCAAGAGCTTCTTGAGCCACTCCAAAGGTCAACAATCACTTCAAAAGGGTCCATGTGTGTTCAAGCATCATATTATATCTTCCCAAAGTCAAGAATGCCAAAGAATCACAAGAACTGGGATTGGTGTGGATGCAGAGCCAGGTTTAACTGCACAGATGACCTAAAATTAGGGTTTTGGTTTCAGAGGCCATAACTCCAAATTTTTTGGTCATTATTGTTTCTATTGGTCTCTATATGGTATAGGGAGTGTGCATATAAATTTTCATGAAGAAATTCCATGGGGAAGTCATCTGATCAAGAGTTGACTTTTCAGACAAGTCAGTGCAAAATCAGGGCATCTGAGGCCCCCAGTTACTCAACCAAGGGGTGATCTTCATCATTTTGAGTATATTTGATCTTTATTTGATCATGGAAGAAGGTTGAAGTTCACAAAATTCAAGAATTACAAGTTTTTGCAAAGTTGACTTTTTAGGGCATGGTTGACTTTTAAGGAAATGTCATTTTATGCAACTTTTTCAACCCTTGCTTTTTGATCCAAAAATGCTTCAAATGAAAAAACTTTGGTCATGAAAGTGGTAGATTAGATCTTTCCCTTTTCAAAAAGTACAAGAACATGACCTAATTCATTTTGGATCAAAAGTTATGGTTTGTCAAAGTTAGCAAAAATCACTAAAATTCAAAGTTTCTACCAAAGAGGTATTTTGCAAAATGACTTGATCAAGTGTTCTAAAGCTATAAAATGCACTTCTAAACTTCATACAAACATGTACCAAGACCTAAAAGTCAGTTTGCATCAAAGAACTTTGCATTTTCATGCCTTGAAACTCAAGAATTCATAAAGGGGCCAAGACTTGTGAAATTTGCAAAATACATCATAAGCTTTATGCAAGTTGCTGAATTGCCTCAAAACCTCTTCCATGGTTCTCCTTGTTTCAAGCTGCAGCCAAACCATGCTTTGTACCTTGGCAGAAATGGCCCATACCTCTCTTACACAAAAAGTTGACTTTGTGCATTTTGCTCCATACCAATCACACTGCTCCACAACAACTCTCTGACCTATCAAGGATTGAAATGTGTACCAAAAGCAACCCAACACATAAGAGATACAAGGCTGAAACCTCCCACAAGGCAGCATACCACAAAACTGTCAAAGAGCTTCTTCTCTTCGATTCTCATTTTCCAGCCACCAAACATCAAAACTCTCTTCACCAACAAATCAAACACATAAAAAGGAACCAGAATCAGCCATTAACAGAGCTTGAAACCACTCATACACAAACTCCATTTTCTGATACACCAGAACTGGACCTCTCAAAATAGCTTGCTTAAACTCATTCCAAGCCTACCATTAGCATCAGGAGAACCATTGGAGTGAGTCTGCATCAAGGAGAAGCCCAGAAAGCCCAGAAACAGGATCTTCTATCTCAGGTATGGCCATGAACTTTTTCTCTCAGAGCTTGCATTTTAAGTTATAAATTGATTGCTTATGTCTTGCTGGTCATGAGGATGTTCTTAGAATCGAAAATGAGTAAGAAATGAGTTTGTACTGAGGCTCTGAAATTTCACCCGTGAAATTTGTTTTCTTCGATTTGCTTGGTTCTTGTTGTTTAAATGATGTTTGAAGGTGGATTTGTATCCTAGGATGTTAGAGGATCACTTTGCTGTGTTTAATTTGATGATTGGTAGCCTGAATCATGATCTAGGGTTTTGATGTTGCCGGAGAAGATGACCGGAGTTCCCCTCCGGTCACCTGAATTTGTTTAACCCTAATCCCAGTCATTAAGTCCATTTGAATCTCATGCGTTGGATTGTCTGACTTTGTTGACTTCGCGCGTGCACGTGTGGTCCAGATGTGCCCTCATTAGCCCTAATCACCATTAGTTTAATTAAATCCATTTGATTAATTTACAAAACCTAATTAAGTCAGAGTCAATCCAGACCATTCATCTGCGCGCCAAGTCAATGGTCTCCTCCCAGCTTTGAACCTCATGCGTTGGATCAGAATACTTTCCATTTTATTTTGTTTTCTTTTATTTTCTTTCTATTTAATTTATACAATTTATTTAAAATAGCAAAAATGTTTTAAAAATTATGAAACTTTTTGTCAAGAGTTTCATTAATTTTTAAAACACAAAAATATTTTTATTTTCATTTTTAGCATTAAAAAAGTATTTTTAAATATTTAAAAGTTTATTTTTAATTGATTAATGAAAATTAATTTATTAAAAATACTTTTAGGTATTTAAAAATCACCAAAAAATTCATGAAATGTTTTAAGACATTTAGAAACATTGTCCAACCTTCAAACCAAATTTATTTTTTGATCTTGATGCATTTTGAGAATTTTTCATTGAATTAAAATCATTTTTATGCATTATTTTGATCCAAACTTCAAAAAATAATTTCTGCCTAATCATGAAGAGTTGGACCTTGATTCTTTTTGCATTGCATTGTGTTTAGCATGTAGTTTGTGAGATTAAATGGCCATGATTTGATCTTTCATTTTCAATTTGTTTGGTAATTTTCTTGTTTAGGAACCCTAAAACCCTAGAAAACTTGTAAAAATCATAACTTGAATTTGGTTAGGAGTTGAAACCTCTCCTTTGGGCAGTGGGTTAGTATAGGATTAGGGGTCCTTTGAGTGCATTTTCAATTTTTATAATGTTGTTTGCTTCTGATTTTGGTTTGTGTTTGTTGCTTTGTCCATAAACCCTAATTTGGGCTTCCATATGCATCCATCTTGCATCTTCTTGCATAACATGACTTGCCATGACATTCCATGCCTCCATTTGATTCATTTAACATCATAAGACATCTTGTAAGCATGTCTGATCATTGCACCTTGCATTTGTCATGTTGTATGCCATATGCATCTCATAACTTTTCATGTATGTTCTTGGTTCTTAACTTGCTCCATTTGCATTCATAAGCTTGTATGATCATCCACATGTTTTGTTTCTGGTTTGTAGCATCTCATAGCATCATTAACATCACATATATGCTTCTGGTTTTGGTTTGCATCATGTCATTCCATCCCATTTTGCATTGCATTGCATTTCTTTCCTAACCTTTCAGGTGGTAAGTGATTTTGAGAAGTGAATTTGCCTTCACTTCTCATAACTTCTCTTCATCTCTCTCTTGCATCCATACTGCATTTTGATATGTGTTTGAGTTTGAGCTTGCTCATTCTTCTTCTTCCCACTTTCTTTCTTCAAGTGACTTGACTTCTTGAATGAAGCAAGTTGCTTTGCTTCTCTTGATCCTTTCATCTGCTTCCTGGTGGTTCCATTGAAGACTTCTCTTGAAAACCTCACAAACCTTAGGAACAACCAAGCATGACAATGATTAGGGTTTTGATTAGTATCCCCTCTTAGTTTTACCTTTGTGTCTCTTTTGAGTCTTCTCTTCTCATCTCATAATCAGGGACTAAACCCTAAAGGCTTTAAGGCTTTGTGATTAAGCTTATGCCTGCATCCTTCTCTTAGGATGGAGTGTATAACTTTAATCATAAGTGATAAACCCTTAATGTGTTTAAATCTCTTAATCAATTCACTTAATAATCACCAAGACATCACACTTGTAACTTGGGCCTTGCATTAGGGTTCTAATTCTTCCTTAATTGGTTAAGAAGGACTAATCCTAGTGTTAATGGACAAGTCCCCCTCAAGTTGTCTTACGAACCATAAAAACCACTTCATCATCATACCATTGAATAAAATACACTTAATCAAAGGCTTGTTTTGTCATGAGTTTAATCCCTAATCATGGATTAAGTTGAGGAGCTTTCCTCAGCTTAAACATTCTCATCTATTATCCTTCTATTAGGATGGTGTAATGAGTCTGTTAAATCCCTGATTATGGCTTAATCTCATTACTTAACACTAAACAAAAACACCAAAAACATCTAAATAATCACAAGTAGGTTAATGATCTTAATCCTACACCAAAGGTGATTAAGTGTGAGAATCTGACTTCACACTTAAGGTATTCTCATTACCCCTAATCAGAGGGAAGATGTGATGAGTTTACTAACCCATTGGTTTAGGCTTAAGCTCATTAACTTATGACAAACTTTCAAAAGCAATAAAAGACTGAAAACACAAAAACAAACAATAATCGTCTCCTCCGGGATTCTTTTCTCATCACCTTCACTCATAACCGAGAACTTGCTTCTTCCGTCTAATGCAAGACAGTTTGCACCTGAGCCAGACAGGTCATACACTTGAGCATAGACAAGTAAGCAGTTCACAAGTCATTTCATCTTTCAGTCTCTTTGGGTCGAACTACGGTGTTCTGACTTCCTCATCGCACGATAGGATACGTAGGAATAACTTAACAGTTATCGAACAAAAGTCTCTGTATATTCCCCCTCTTGCAGCTTCATCCTTTAGCCTCATGATCTTGAGCATCTCACTCTCATCCTCACTGACACATCATTTGTACACTTTCACTTCCTTTACACTGACACCTGTACATATTGTTTTCCAGTTATTTTATACACAGACTGCACTGACACTACCCCTTTAAAACACAAATCTTTTAAGCGTGGATCCCGTCGAGTACGGCGGACAATCTGGGTGCTAATACCTTCCCAGGTTGTAACCAACCCCCTTTCTCAGTCTCTCTGGTTCGCAACCGTCTTATCCATGTCTTTCTAGGTCTATGCAGCATTGCCTTTCCTCCGGGATAAAAATGCCTAGCTGGCGACTCTATTCATCTCCAGTGAGTTCACGACTGTGTGTTCTCATTGTCCCTCTCGCCGACCGTTCGCGTCTGTACCTTTATTTGGGCCGGTCCCACCTATCGGGAGCGACATACCTCAAGAACATTTTTTCCAGAAATGTTTTTTTTAACTTCTTAGATGAATCTTCATGATGTGCTGATGATCCTGATGTGTTTATTTTGCAAAATGATTGAGTATTAAGCATGTATGAGTTCTCTGAAAGTTTTTGATAAATGAATTTTGTTTGGGGATTTAGGTTCAAGGATGTTAGGGGATCATTTTTGGGCAAGAAATTTGGAGTTTAGAAGCCTAGGGAAGGATTTAGGTTTTTTTTCTCGCCGGAGAAGATGACCGGAACACTGTTTCGGTCATCTGAAAGTTGTTAGGGTTAATCAATGTAATTAGCTAGGTTTGAACCTGGACCTTTAGATCTTGGCTTCGCGCGCATGCTGTACGGTAGAGATTATGTCATTAGCCCTAATTATAAATTAATTAATTTAATTAAGTCTGATTAGTTGAGTTTGAATTGTAGCCCTTAGATAACGCACGAGATGAGAGTTTAAATGTGGGCCTTTGATTCTGATTACTGCTGGTCTTGTTGACTGGCGCGCTGGGCCTTTGGATCTGTCAGCTTGCATTCTCAGCCTTTGATCTTGCATACTTTTATTTTTATTTTTATTTTCTTCCTATTTTATTTTGTATATTTATTAAAAATAGCAAAAATGATTTAAAAAATCTGAAAAGTTTTATCAAACCTTTTATTAATTTTCAGAACCCAAAAATATTTTTATTTTTAATTTTTGCATTAAAAACATATTTTTAAATCATTTAAATGTTTTATTTAATTAATTAATTGATTTTAATTAATTAAAAATACATTTAGGTATTTAAAAATCACAAAAAAAATCAGAGAGCATTCTTAGACATTCACAAACATTTACAAACTCATCTTACAAATTTCTTTTTGGTTTTGATCTTACTTTGAGATTTTTCAATGAGTTAGGGTTCTTAAAAATGTTCATTTTCTAACCCTAACTTCAAAAATTCATAACCCTAGAACCAAGTTGAGTTTGTGAATGATTCTTTTTGCCTTGCTTTGTGCATGCCCTCTAGCATCTAAAAACATTTATGTTTAATTTTTATCTTGAATTTTCAAATTATTTGGCATTTTAAATTGAAGATCACCCAAAAACCTAGCAAACTTAGAAAATCCATAACTTCTTCTAGGTTTAGTTTCTGACCTCCCCCTTTGGATGGTAACCTAGTATAGGTTTAGGGTTCCTTTGAGTACATTTTCAATTTTTTATCTTGTGCATTGCTTCTGTTTTGGTCATGAGCATCTCATACTTCCATAAAACCCTAATTTTACATGTTCATTTGCATTCATCTTACATATGCATCAATACATGAACTTGCCATGACATTTCTTGCATTCATATGTCATCTTAGACATCTTACGACATGACAAAATCATGCTTGATCATTTCTTCATCCATTTGGTATGCTTTGCATTCATAACATTTCATGAACATACATGTGTTTTCAAGCTTCTAACTCACCTTCATTTGCATCCATCTCTTGTATGATCATACATATGCATCATGTGTGACTTTGTATCATCTCATAACTCATTTGCATTGCATATGCACTTCTGACTTTGATCATATCACCTTTGTTTGTTGCATTTGCATTTCTTTTCTTCCTTTAAGTGTTCAACTAACATTTCAGGGGCTTATGGTAAGTTGTTTAAGGTGTGGATGTGCATCCACATCTAACTTCTCTTTCTCTCTTATTTTTGTACATCATACTTGTGTTTGAAGTGAATTTCATTCACTTGTGCCTCTTCCTTTTTTTTCTTTCTCTTAGGTTTACTTATCTTCTTAAATGAAGTAAGTAACCTAATCCTCTTTTCTTCTCTTTTCATCTGCTTCTTCCTTGGTGGCCATCTTGAAGACTTCTCTTGAGCCTCACAAACCATAGGATAACCAAGCATGATAACTTTAGGTTTGTATATAGTCCCCCTTTAGTCTTTCACCTTTGAGTCTTCTTTGAGTCTCTCTTTTCAGCTTTTAATCAGAGACTAAACTCTTAAAGTTTTAGGACTTTGGAATTAGGGTTATGCCTGCATCCTTCTCTTAGGATGGAGTGTATAACTCTAATCCTAAGTTTTAAACCTTTAATTTGTTTACATATCTTAATCAAAACACTTAATAACCATCAAGACATAAGCTTGTAACTTGGGCCTTACATTAGGGTTCTAACTCTTCCTTATGGTTAAAAGGGACTAACCCTAGTGTTTAATGGACAAGTCCCCCTCAAGTTGTCTTACAAACCATAAAATTCACTTCTTAATCTCATCCCTTAATTAAAGTCCATTTAATAAAGGCTTGTTATATAATGAATTTAATCCCTAACCATGGATTAAGTTGAGGTATCTTCCTCAGCTTAAGTGTTCTCATCCATTATCCTTCTATTAGGATGGTGTAATGAGTTCACTAATCTGTGATTAGAGATTAAACTCATTACTTAACACTAAACAAAAACCCAAAAAACATCTTAATAATCACAAGTAGGTTAATGATCTTAATCCTACATCATCATGGTAATTAAGTTGAGATGTTTATCTCATACTTAAGTAGGCTCATTATCCCTAATTAGGGAGGATATCATGAGTTTACAAGCCCTTGATTTAGGCTTAAGCTTATTAACTTATGCAAAACACCAAAAACAATAAAAGACTGAAAACATCAAAAACAAACAATAATCGTCTCCTTCGGGATTCTTTTCTCATCATCTTCATTCACAACCGAGAACTTGCTTCTTCCGTCTATTGCAAGACAGTTAGCACTCGAGCCAGACGAGTCTTACACTTGAGCATAGGCAAGCAAGCAGTTCACAGTCAATTCATTCTTTTAGTCTCTTTGAGTCGAACTACGGTGTTCTGACTTCCTCATTGCACGAGAGGATACATAGGCATAACTTAACTGTTATCGAACAAATGTCCCTGTGTCTCCCCCTCTTTCAGCATTCTCTTTTAAGCCTCAGTTCCTGAGCATTCACCTTTTGCACTGACACTTGTATATTCTTTTCCAGCTTTTGCACACAGACAATACATACCCTACCCCTTTAAACACAATCTTTTAAGCGTGGATCCCGTCGAGTACGACGGACAATCTGGGTGCTAATACCTTCCCAAGTTGTAATCAACCCCCTTTCTTAGTTTCTCTGGTTCGCAACCGTCTTATACATCTTTTTGAGTGATTAAGGTTCCATACCGGGGACCTGAGTGACACATAGGCTAGAGTGGCTTCATATTCTTTCCCATTCCATTTCAGTCTAGTGCGGGAATATGAAACACGGTTCAGACATGGGTTTCTTCTTGAGAACTCTATGCTACGGATTTCCTGTAGTATTAGGGCTATCTGGGAAGCCTGCTAAGTCTGGATGACCTTTTTATGACCTTCAGCATCTGAGGTGAATTAGAGGAGGATCTTTTATGGTTATTGAAAACACTATACCTCTGGGTTAGAAGTGTTTACACTTCTCATAACTGATCCAAGTCTGAGGATCCTTGTTCTAGAACAATACATGTGAGGGGGTTGGGATGTTTACAGGTTTGCAGGAACCCTTGGCCACATCATACCTTTGTTACTAAAGTTGTTAAGGTTGTATTATTTTGGACAGATCTTGTGAAACCCTGGACTTGTGGCTCTTTATTTGAGTCCTCCACCTGGTTACTGATTTTCTAAGCCTTCATCCGGACTTATGAACACACATGGACCCTATCAAGGCAGATAAGCAGATCCAACACTTGATCACAAACCCTTTGCATATCATTCTGCATACATCATTTTGCATCATTTGACATTTGTATATTTGTTTTATAGGGTATCCACATATTATCTTTGGTTTGGTTTTGACCTGTTCTACTGCTCAGCTATCTGCACCAGCACCTTCATCAGTTTGTCTTCATCAGAGACCCTTCTCCAGCTATCTTCATCAGAGATTCTTTAAAGCCTTCTTCATCAGCATCTTCATCAGAGACTCTTCTTCAACATCTTTTTCAGGGGGTTCCATCAGCAGTTATCCTTAGTCTTCTTCACCAGCATCCACTGTCAGCATGGACACTTCCAGGAAGAGCAACATCACCTATCACTTCTTTGAGCCCACTCTGACAGGCATTAGGCAAATCCAGTCTCTCATCACTCCTGATCATGTCCCTTTATTCAGGGAACATTATGGAGGCATATTGAACATGATCATGGACCTGGATGCATCCCAGAGGAGCACGATCCACACTTGCTTGCAGTTTTATGATCCTCCTCTCAGATGTTTCACATTCCCTGATTTTCAGTTGGGACCTTTGCTAGAAGAGTTCTCCATGTTGTTAGGTGTCCCTATCAGGAGAGGGATTCCTTTCAACCCTGAGATGGTTGCTCCCAAGAATGAAGATATAGCTAAGGCCTTGCACTTGGAGCCTGCCCTCATTGATCAAAGCATGACCACTAAGGCTGGAATCCTAGGCCTTCACTTGGATTTCTTGATCTCCCAGGCCACCCTGCATGCTGCAGTAGGGAAGTGGGATATTGTTTGTGCCCTCCTAGCCCTCAACATATATGGAGTTATCTTGTTTGCAGACGAGCCGAAGTTTGTAAGCAAGAATGCTATTCACCTGTTCTTATTAAGGAATCCAGTCCCTACCTTGCTTGGAGACTTTTATTATTCAGTACATCAAAGGAATGAGAAGCAAAGAGGGAGACTAGTCAGATGCTGTGCACCCCTCTTCTACTGTTGGTTGTTAAGACACTTGCCGAAGTCAGAAACTTTCCTAAATCCTCATTAGCCAAGGAACTGGGCTAAGAGATTGATTTCCCTTACATCAGAAGACATCAGATGGTGCACTCAGAGTACCAAGGGCAAAGATATCATCACTAGCCGTGGGCAGTATCCCAATGTACCCTTGATTGGAGTAAAAGGTTGCATTAACTACAACCCTTTGCTTTTCAAGAGGAAATTAGGGTATGCTTTGGTACATCCCCCAAGGGGGAAAGACTTAACAGAGACCCTCTATTGTGACATTCAGCACAACTCAGCTATTGTCAGACAAGCTGCCTGGGCCTGGGACAACATTCAGACTAAGGGGACAGCTATCCTTGGCAAGTGCAACAATATAGCCTTAGCTCAGTATCTTGATTGGTATCGTACCAGGGGACAAATCACTCGTATGTCATTCTCCTTAGAAGATGTATCTGGACCATCAGCAGTGCAGCCTGCAGCTACTGTCAGTTTGGAGGAGTATGAGAAGTTAAAAGAAAGGAATACTCAACTCTATGAAGCCTTAAAGAAGACCCTCTGGGAGAGAAATGACAGCCGACTAGATAATGAAAGGTTAGAGAAGCTCCGGGTTGAGCTCTTGACCAAGATTGAGAAGACGAATGACTACATCAGAAAGGCTAGAGCAGGGGAGTTAGTACTGAAGAATGCTTGCAAGGAAGATAAGACTCAGAAGGCCAGAGCTGAGCATTACGTAGAGGAGAGCCAGGCTAGGTGGATCAGGATCACTGAGGCTCGTGCACAATAATATCAGAGAACTCAAGCTAGGATAGAGCAACTGGAGGCTAGTGAGAAGAAGAATCAGGCATCTTTGTTAGCAGCACAGAAGGAGATCTCCGAGTTGAAGCTCCGGGCGGGGTTGAAGAGGTCAAAGGATCAGGATAAGCATAAGAAGTTGACCAATGCCATTGCCACCAGGAACCTCCTCATCAGGACCATCACAAAACACCCAGTAGGTCCAGTGACTGAGGCTCTCCTGAAGGAAGTCAAAGAAGATGACTTTGGATTGGATGTTTGACTCTTTTTGTTTGTACTTCATTTTGATTGTATTTCTGTTGTTGTTGTATTTTGACCCACCATGGGGACTTTATTGTAATCGAACTATGTATCTCCATTTTTGTAATATATGTTTTGTATTATTCTGTGGGCTTTTATCTCTCTGCAACATCATCATTTCCTCGAGGTCTGGAAGGTCAAAACCAAAGAACCAAACCGGATACCCTTGGAAGACAAATAGACATCCTGCATTGCATACTAACATTTTCTCTTTGTTTTGTAGGTTTTTGTTTTGTTGTTGTTTCTCACTTTGTTGTGGTTTCAGGAAACATTGCTCGCAAAAGAGTGTTCCTTGTCAATAGAGTGCACCGGTATCCGACAAGAAACAACCTTCTGGGATTATAAATGGATCAAGTTCAACAGGATTTGACTGATGTGAGGACCCAAATGGCCAATGAAAGGACAAAAATGAGGGCCCAAATGAATCAATTCATGGCAGTGATGACTGGTTTGGCTCAGAGCCATGAGTGACTGAGAGAGTTAGTCGAACGGCAAACTCCCTAGGAAAACCATCCAGGTACATGGGGTACCAGTAACAACGATCACGTACATCCTCGTACTGATCCACCATAGTTTGGACCTCATCTGAACCCAGACATCAACACGCTATAAGAAACACCCAAGGTAACACTAGAGGGAGGGCTTTGCAGGAAGACCCTCAAGAAGAACAGTTTACTGTGGTTGAGGTTGGAGACGAAGTTTACAATCGTCGGTTGGATGAAATTGCAGAAAAGCTAAGGTCTCTTGAATCCCAAAACTCTCTGGGTTTCGATGTCATGGACATGGGATTAGTGGAGGAGGTGAGAATTCATCATAAGTTCAAACCTCTTTGTTTTGAAAGATACAATGGCACATCCTGCCCACGTACCCATCTTCAGTCTTTCCTGGGGAGATTGAAATCCTACACCATGGACAAGAAACTGTGGATGTTTTACTTCGAGGATAGCTTGATGGGGGCATCCCGAGAATGGTACTCCTACTTGACCAAAGCCACAATAAGGAATTGGAAAGACTTGGCAGAAGCTTTCATTCGTCAATATCAGTATAATCTGGACATGGCTCCAAACAGAACCATTCTGATGGGAATGTCACAGTCTTCCCGTGAAAGCTTTAGAGAGTATGCCCAAAGGTGGAGGCAACTAGCTGCTGCCGTTCAACCCCCAATGTCAGAAAGGGAGATGGCAGACATGTTCATGAATACTCTCCAAGGCACCTATACTGACAGATTGGCTGCATTTTCTTCCACCAGCTTTGCAGACATGGTGATAGCTGGGGAAAGAATTGAGAGCTTACTGAAGATGGGAAAGATCTCCGATAACGGTGCCAATTCAAGAAGTGCAAGGAAGCCATTTGCTGGGCCCCGTAGATCTGGTGAAACAAATTCTGTACATATGGGAAGAGGAAGACCCTAATATCTGCCCAGATCAATTGCCGCTGTCACTATCCCTGCTTCACCTCCTCAGTATACTCAACAACCACAACATTTTCCTCAACAGCCACAGCTTCCTCAACAGAGATCCTACAACAATAATAACAACAATCAACAACAACGCCCTTTTCAACAGCGACCATCTCAGATAAATAGGGTGATTGACCCTATTCCAATGCCATATGCCACATTACTGCCACAACTCCTAAAGCTCAATCTTGTCGAGTTAAGGACATTGGCTCCACCAGATCCTCAAAACCTTCCGAGAAATTACGATGTCAACGCTAGGTGTGCTTTTCATTCTAATGCACCTGGTCACTCCACAGAAAAATGTAGGGCTCCGCATATGAAGGTCCAGGATCTGGTAGATTCAAAGGCCCTGAACTTTGCACCACCTCCCAATGTCATGAAAAATCCTATGCCAAGCCACAGTGGGCCAAGGATTAATGCTATAGAGGAAGACTCACCCATGAGTTTTATTGAAGATATTGCAAGTATTCAGACACCTCTGGCAGAGGTTAAAGCTCAGCTTTTGAAATGCCAAGTGTTTCCAGGATGTGAGGCCTATTGTGAATCTTGCAAGGTTTCCGAGAATGGATGTGCAAGCTTGAGGAATGGCATCAATGGCTTAATTAAAGAAGGCATTCTGCAAATAACCACAACAGCTTCTACAACACCAACCACTCCTTTTACAACAACAAATGATTCTTCTACAACTGCAACAACAATTGTTCCCACTGACTCGTCTACAACTACAACAACCACTCCTTCCATCACTTCAACAAACAACAATTCCATTTCATCCACTTCTACAACTACAACAACCACCAACATTGATGTCTCCACAATTACTATTTATTATGACCCTACAACGGTCCCGAACTCCAGCAACTTTCAACAATCTCAGCAACAGTTTCAGCAACAACCAAGCTTCAATCCATCACTACCAACATCCACAAGAAGTCCTGTCACCATCTTCTATGATCCACAGACAATAACGGTTCCAACCTCTGCTGCAGTAAGCCCAGTCACCATCACGGTGCTAGGGCCCATTCCATATGACAAAGACAACGTTGTACCATGGCATTATGGTGCAGACCTTTACTGCAATGGAGAAAAAGTCCTTCTTGATTCTTCAGTTCCTACCTCACAAGTGGATAATGTCGGGGGAGGCGAAGGCTTCACCCGAAGCGGATGCCTCTTCGCGTCACAAGCTCCAAAGACTAATACTGAGGCAGAGGCTGTTGCCAAAGCCAAAGGAAAAAGTGTGATACCTGAAGAATCTGCATCAAAAGAGACTCATAAATCATCCTTTGATCAGGATGTGGATGAATTTATGAGGATAATTAAAAGAAGTGACTATAAAGTTGTGGATCAGCTCCACCAGACTCCTTCTAAGATCTCCATCTTATCCCTGTTGTTGTGTTCCGAAGCTCATCGGGATGCACTACTTAAGGTCTTGCACGCTGCCTACGTGCCGGAGGAGATCACAGTGAATCAGCTTGAAACAGTGGTGTCTAATGTTAATACTAGCCATGGGCTAGGTTTCACCAATGCTGATTTGACAACAGAAGGACGTCACCACAACAAGGCTTTGCACATCACCCTGGAGTGCAAAGGGGCTGTACTCTCTCATGTTCTTGTGGACACTGGGTCTTCACTCAATGTCTTGCCGAAGAAAGCTCTTGTCAAGCTCGAATATGATGGAATAGCTCTCCGACCAAGCAACCTTATGGTCAGGGCTTTTGATGGCTCCAAGAGGTCTGTTCTTGGAGAGGTGGAGTTGCTTGTGATAATCGGTCTGCAGGTCTTTTAGACAACTTTCTATGTGATGGACATACAGCCGGCCTACAACAGTTTGTTGGGTCGACCATGGATTCACGCCGCTGGCGCAGTTACGTCGACTCTTCACCAGAAATTGAAATATGAGTGGGAAGGACAGATTATCACCATCTGTGGTGAAGAGGATATCTTTGTTAGCCATCTGGCTAGCTATAAATACATTGAGATGGATGGTGAAATCCATGAAAATATGAGCCAAGGGTTCGAGGCCTTGAACATCAATGAGGCGACGACTGAGGTATTTGCTGCATCCCAGGAGGATAGGATGGGTACTTTAATTGTCTCCTATCAGCAAGCCCGAAAGGTTGTTGAGGATGGAAATGCCCAAGGCTGGGGAAAGCTGCTACCGGTGGAGAAGAAGGAGGACAAATTCGGTTTGGGTTACAAACCATTCCGACAAGATCAAGAAGAGGCTGCTAAGGAGCCCAAGTTCATCAGTGGGGGGATGCTCACCCCAAATGTTGTTAACAACCTGGAAGACGAGGCGGAAAGCGACCTCAACCTGGAGAGCTGGATTCGTCCAAGGATACCGGGTCACCAAGTCCTTAACTGGTCTTCCCAGGAAATTATAAGGGTTACTCCTACAGAGTAATTATTATTTCCTACTTTTTTCAGCATGCATCAAGTCCTACATCTTGCCCAAGGTGTAAGGACTCATTTTGTAATAGGGCCATATTGTACTTTTATGCAAATGAATTATCAATGAATATCAGACATCTTTTGCAAACAAGTCTCTTTTTCGCTCACTGTCTTTTCATTTTTCACTTTTGTACAAAACAATAAAATGGCAATGTTTTCAAAATAAATAACTTCATTTTTACACTTTTTCTAAACAAGATTAAAATTGATCACTAAAACGAACAAATCTCAACCCTTGCAGAGATTATCCTCTAGATTGCACCGACAACAACACTGCTATGACCTTGTATGACTTCGACAATCCGATTAATCAAGCCAATGAAGGGGTTGAAGAAGACAATGAGTTACCTGAAGAGTTATCCAGGTTGTTGAGGCAAGAAGAGAAAGTGATTACTCCTCATCAGGAGGAGGTTGAAACAGTTAATCTTGGTACCAAAGAGGATTTGAAAGAAGTGAAGATTGGGGCCAGTTTGCAGGCTTCAGTAAAAGAACAGCTCATTGAAATGCTTCGAGAATATGTCGACATCTTTGCTTGGTCCTATCAAAACATGCCAGGTATGGATACGGATATTGTTATGCACAAGCTGCCATTAAAAGAAGATTGCCCTCCAGTAAAGCAAAAGCTACGCCATACTCACCCAGATATGGACATGAAGATTAAGGAAGAAGTACAAAAACAGTGGGACGCCGGTTTCCTTGCTGTAACTAGTTACCCGCCGTGGGTGGCTAACATTGTGCCAGTGCCTAAGAAGGATGGCAAAGTATAAATGTGTGTGGATTACCGAGATCTGAACAGAGCTAGCCCAAAGGATGATTTCCCATTACCTCACATTGATGTATTGGTCGACAACACAGCTCAGTTCTCGGTATTTTCTTTCATGGATGGATTTTCTGGGTATAATCAGATTAGGATGTCACCCGAAGACATGGAGAAAACAACCTTCATCACACCTTGGGGCACATTTTGTTACAAGGTAATGCCTTTTGGACTGAAGAATGCCGGTACCACTTATCAACGGGCTATGGTAATATTATTCCGCGACATGATCCACAAAGAAATTGAATTCTACATGGATGACATGATTGCCAAGTCCCTCACTGAAGAAGACCATCTGGTAAATCTGCTAAAGTTGTTCAAGCGTCTGAGAAAGTACCAATTGAAGTTAAACCCCAACAAATGCACATTCGGGGTACGTTCTGGTAAGTTGCTGGGATTCATCGTAAGTGAAAAAGGAATTGAGGTTGATCCCGACAAAGTCAAAGCCATTCAAGAGATGCCTGCACCTAGGACTGAAAAAGAAGTTCGGGGGTTCTTAGGTAGATTGAACTACATATCAAGGTTCATATCTCATCTTACTACAACCTATGAACCCTTGTTCAAGTTATTAAGAAAGGAACAAACGGTCAGGTGGAACGAAGATTGTCAGAAGGCCTTTGACAAAATCAATGAATACTTACAAGAACCTCCAATTCTTATACCTCCAGTTGAAGGAAGACCTCTAATAATGTACCTGACAGTATTAGAAGGATCAATGGGGTGTGTGTTGGGCCAGCATGATGAGTCTGGTCGAAAAGAATATGCAATATACTACCTAAGCAAAAAGTTTACTGATTGTGAACAATGTTATTCACTACTCGAGAAAACTTGTTGTGCTTTAGCGTGGGCTGCTCGCCGACTAAGACAATATATGCTGACTCACACTACCTTGTTGATTTAAAAAATGGACCCCGTCAAGTACATATTTGAGAAGCCAGCACTTACCGGAAGGGTTGCAAGATGGCAAATGATTCTGACAGAGTATGATATTCAGTACACATCTCAAAAGGCCATCAAAGGCAGTGTATTGTCTGACTATCTGGCTGAGCAACCCATTGATGATTATCAGCCTATGAGATTTGACTTCCCTGATGAAGACATCATGTTCTTGAAAGCAAAAGATCATGAAGAGCCTATTCACACTGAAGGACCTGACCCAGAAGAAGAGTGGACAATGATGTTTGATGGGGCTGTCAATATGAATGGTCGTGGAATTGGTGCAGTGCTCATTACACCTAAAGGAGTTCATATGCCGTTCTCGGCAAAACTCACCTTTGCCTGCACTAACAATGAAGCTGAATATGAAGCCTGTATCATGGGTCTTGAGGAAGCCATTAACCTCAAAATCAAGACTTTGAGTGTATTTGGAGACTCAGCTCTGGTAATCAATCAGACCAACAACAAATGATACACTCACCAAGAGCATCTGATTCCATACCGTGACTACACAAGGAGATTATTGACTTTCTTCACAACAGTCAAACTTGAGTATATCCCTCGAGACGAAAATCAGTTCGCAGATGCTTTTGCTACCATTTCCTCCATGATCAAAGTTCAAACTGCAAATTATGTGCCTCGGATTTCGATGTCCAGACTGGACCGACTAGCATACATATTCTCCGTGGACACTGCTAAAGATGAAAAGCCGTGGTTCCACAACATCAAAAGCTTCTTAGAGGATCAGACATACCCACTTGGGGCATCATCCAATGATAAGAAGACATTAAGAAGGCTGGCCGGTAGTTTCTTCCTTAATGCTGATGGTTCATTATATAAGCGAAACTTTGACATGGTTCTGCTCAGATGTGTTGACAAGAAAGAAGTAGACTTGCTGATGCACGAGGTGCATGAAGGATTTTTCGGTACCCATGCTAGAGGACATGAAATGGCTAAGAAACTGTTAAGGTCAGGTTATTACTGGATCACAATGGATGCAAACTGTTGTGCCTATGCCAGAAAATGCCACAAATGCCAGATCTATGCAGACAAAGTGCATGTGCCTCCAAATCCTTTGAATGTAATGTCTTCACCTTGGCCCTTTGCCATGTGGGGCATCGACATGATTGGAAAGATCGAACCAACTGCTTCAAATGGCCACAAATTCATCCTAGTAGCCATTGATTACTTCACCAAATGGGTTGAAGCAGCTTCGTATGCAAACGTCACCAGACAAGTGGTAGCCAGATTTCTGAAAAGAGACATCATCTGTCGATATGGAGTACCCGAGCGAATCATTACTGATAATGGTTCCAATTTGAACAACAAAATGATGGTAGAACTGTGCCGGGACTTCAAAATCCAACATCACAACTCTTCTCCTTACAGGCCAAAGATGAATGACGTTGTTGAGGCGGCTAACAAAAACATCAAGAAGATTGTGCAGAAGATGGTGGTTACTTACAAAGACTGGCATGAGATGCTACCGTTTGCTTTGCATGGGTACCTAACCTCAATCAGAACGTCTACTGGGGCAACATCTTATCAACTTGTGTATGGTATGGAGGCAGTCCTACCCGTTGAAGTTGAACTACCCTCCTTACGGGTAATGATGGATGTGAAGCTGGACAAAGCAGAATGGGTCCGATCTCGGTACAATCAACTGAATCTGATCGAAGAAAAGTGATTAGCTGCTATCTGTCATGGGCAGTTATATCAGAAAAGAATGAAGAAAGCCTTCGATCAGAAAGTCAGACTTCGGGAATACCAAGTGGGAGATCTTGTGCTGAAAAGACTTCTTCCTCCTCATACAGACCACAGGGGCAAGTGGACGCCAAATTACGATGGTCCATTCATAGTAAAGAAGGTTTTTTTCTGGTGGAGCACTGATGCTCACTACTATGGATGGTGAAGATTTCTTATCCCCTGTGAATTCAGATGCAGTTAAAAAATACTTCGCATAAAATGACCCGTTGGACATAAAAAACAGAATATAAGTCCAGGCAAAAATAGGGCATCCCGGCGAGTCAAAAACAAAATAAAAGACTCGGGAAAAAATAAGGGAAAATTGAAAAAAATGTACACCCGCTGAGTTGAAAAGCCGTATTGGACAGCTCAGGCAGAAATGGGTATCCCGGTGGATTGAAAACCCGAAAGGGCGATCCACGCAAAATCGGGGAATAAGCGAACAACTGCATTTTGAATTCGTCTGTATCACTCACAACACGACAAGCTTCGAAAGGATAAAGCATCAGTCAGAATCAACCTTCTTCAGAAAGCAAGATGAGAAGAACGTCAAGGTCATACAGGTCATAGCAAAGGAAGCTCACCGGAGCGTCATCAACATTGCCAACACATTTACTTTTTTCAATTTGTAGCAATCTCCTCATTCCAGGGGATTTGTTTCTTTGACTGTATTTGCCAATTCAGGGCACCCAGATTAATAAAATCAAAATTTTCAGTCACATCTTTTTTTGTACATTTTTGTTTCGTTTGCAAAATGTCCAATATTCATAATAAGTACTTGCATAAAACAAATGAGCCATTTTTAATAAATGCTTGCGGGAAATATATTTACTTTCAGGAATATCTAATTCCTATGACGGAATCTGGTAAGGGATACCTCGGGATACTTGTGCATTTCTTTTGTCTTAACAGATTGCAGGTATTCAATACGCAGCATGGGGCATGCCAAGCACACTTCCCTAACATACCTCCTCCTAAGAAGTATCTGGAATGCTTTTCCCCAGCGGAGTTGTCAAAGCCTCCTCATCCCTAGCACAGGTCTACTCAACAGGAGCATCCCCAGCCAATCTCCCCACAGAATTTCCAGCCTCTCCCCAGAAGAGCAATGCCTGAAACTCTTACACAACAAAGTGACGAAAGTTTCCTTCTCCCCAGTTGAGTTCTCCTGGAGGACAGATCTATCAATGATCTATTTCCCCAAGCAGAGCTATATCTACTAACAGATCTACCAATGATCTCTTCCCCAGCTGGGATATCCCTCCAAGCAGATCAGCTAGAGATCTTTTCTTCAGCAGGATCCGAATCCCGGATCGTTTCCTCTTTTGTATAATCATAGCATTTGCATCATAAATCACCAAAATAAGCGTAGCATTCCGTCTAATATGGAGCATTATGGCAAAAATCAAACATTTGCATGATCACAAGTCAGGATCAAGCCAGTCACCTGCAAATACCATCAGTATTTCATCAGCAATAAATATAAAAACTCACATCCCCTGCAAATAAAAGCCAAGGCGCCCCCTTTGCACTCTCCAACACAAATGCCTGTTCATATATACCCTTTTCGACACTCATCTATGTCGTATTATTCCCCGCAGATATGAGCCAAAGCATCTCCTTTGCACTCTCAAATATGGATATACATGCTCTTTTGACACTCGTCCTTGTCATACACACCCAACATGATTTCCAAAAACACTTGTTGCAAACCAAACACTTGTTCATAACACACTCTTTTCGGCACCCGTCCGTGTCATCCTATCCCCGCAGGTCGCCAGAACACCTTTTACACTCTCACATACAAATATTTGTTCATAACTTATATATAGTCTCTTTTGACACTCGTCTGTGTCATACATTCCCCAACAAGTTGAACACTCGTCTGTGTCTCGCTCGTACTTCGGCAATAAACCAATACTCACTCATACTTATACAGAAGTCTCTGATACTCGTCCGTATCTTGTATATATATCACTCCCCAACAGATTCAACACTCGTTCGTGTTCTTTGTTAACCAGTTGGTACCCGTCTGTATCATCATCTCTGAACATGCGTCAACATTTGTTTCTACCGATACTCGTCTGTATCATGGTCCTAAGGATGCTCGTCCGCATCTTTAATCTATACACAGCGTCAAAATACTTATACCTTTTATTCTTGAGCGTAAGCACTCGTCCGTGTTTACGATTCCTCAGTAAGTTACCAACAAAGCAATTTTCTTCTATCCGACATTCGTCCTATGTCGTGATACTTTCGGCAGCCGTGCCCTGCCAGGTGATCGTCCTTCACCTTTGGATGACCGTCCCTCATCCCTTCCCCAATGGAGTCCCCATTAGTGGAACCCTTTTCTATCCGGTATTCGTCCTATGTCGTGATAAAGAGCAGTCGTCCCCTGCTAGGTGATCATCCTTCACCTCTTGATGATCGTCCTTCATCATTTTATCCGATGGCCATCCCCATCGTCGATCCTGTTATCCGACATTCATCCTATGTCGTGATAAACCCCGAGAGCAGCCGTACCCTACTAGGTGATCGTCCTTCACCTTTTGGTGACCGTCCCTCATCATTTTATCCGATGGACGTCCCCACCGTCGACCTTTTCTATCCGACATTCGTCCTATGTCGTGATGAAGAGCAGCCGTCCCCCGCTAGGTGATCGTCCTTCACCTTTGATGACCGTCCCTCATCATTATTACATTTATTCTTTAAACCGATGGTCGTCCCCATAGTTGTTTACGTTACTTTTCAAACCTGATGGTTGTCCCCATCATTGCCTTTACTTTAATCCCCAGAGAATTTTGTTTCTTTACCTGATGGTCGTCCCCGTCATGGTCTCTTTATTTCCCCAGCTATCGGCCGTCCCCGTCGTTGCTTTACTTACCAATTTATCCCCAACAGTCTTCCTCTGCTCGATGGTCATCCTCCATCGCCTTCATTTAATAATCATACTACACTATCTTTTACAATTTATATCCCTTTTCTTCTTCTATCCAGCGAGTGCAAATTTTGGACTGTCTTTGGTATTCAACCACACGTTATCTTGTTTGTCTGTTAAGCCAGGCGCTTACATCCTGCAAAGCTAACATGTTTGAATAGGGGCAGCTGTAAACACCCCAAATTTTCCCTCACTAATTTCATACCATGGTGTCGCTCCCCGGATTTCCATCCTGGTACAAACGCGAAAGTGGCGCGGAAAGAGGTAGAGTCGCCAGCCAGGCATTTTTATCCCGAAGGAACGGGAATGGTAATGCTGCACAAACCAGAAGAAAAGAAAAGGAAGGACACGGGTCCTGCGAACCAAAGAAGTTGAGTTCGGGAGTCGGTTACGACCTGAGAAGGTATTAGCACCCCAGATCGTCCGCCGTACCCGACGGGATCCACGCTTGCAAAGAAAATGTTTCAAAGGGTGAAGAAATGAAAGCTGCTGCAAAAAGAAGGACTAGAACTGGAAAAGAAAATAAAAGAAAGGGGAACTGAAAAAAGAAATGAAAAGGAAAAATGTAGGGAAAATAAAAGATTGTGCTCGAACGGGCCCTACCCCGCTGCCTACGTACCTCATCTGGACAATGAGGATCAGAGACGTCGTAGTTCCCCTAACTAGGGGTGGAAAGGATTGCTTGTGTATTAAGGCTTGAACTGCCTATGTCAATGCTCAGGTGTTGGAGGCTCGGACGACGAGTGTGTTACCGTATTGCAAAGTGACAAGTAGTAGCAAGTTTGCGTACGGAGCGAAGGAGATGAGAAAAGAATTCCCGAAGGAAAGACGCTTACTTTTTGTTTGTGATTTTAGAAGCTTTTAGGAGTGTGTCACAAGGAAGTGAATTCAAGCTCTTTCCCATGGAATGTGCACTTGTCACTACATTCCAAGATGGAATAATAGAACAAGCACACTCAAGTAAGGAGAAGATCCCCAAAACTTGAGTCCAGAGATTAGGGCTTAAGCTCAGTAACTCATTAACTTATTAAGTTCTTTTGTATTTACAATGAAGAAGTGTGTTTTATGATTTTCTTAGTGAAGATGATATCCTGATCAGACTTGTGCATTACAAGACAAGCTTGTACTATCCCAAGATGGGAAGACTACAAGTATCTCATGGGATAAGGCTATTGCTCAAGATATCACTTCCTTCTTTATTAAGTGTCTTCTTTAGGGTTTTGAGATGAGAAGAGAAGAGAAACAAAAGGATCACAGAGGTAAACGTCTAATGGGGGACTAATGAATCCTAATTGTTATCATGCAATGGTAATCCTAGGTTAGTGAGGTTTACTATCCTAAAGAAGAAAGAAAGAAGAAAAGAAAAAGAAGAAAGAAGAGGGAGGGAGTAAGACCTAAGCCCAACAAACACAAGGTTAGAAAAATAATAAGGAAAAGAGAAGAGATGAGATTTGGAGATGTGGGAATTACATCCACACCTCTCACTTACCAAAGCCCCTGAAATGGTTAGTGACACAAGTATAAAGGCAATACAAAATGAACATAATGCCATACCAAAGCTACACAACCAGAAGTGAAGTTATACACATAAATGTCAAATACAAACTCAAGGCACAAGAATAAGAAACGAAGCACACAACTCAACATGAAGCAACATGAATCACTTATGGCAAATCAAAGCAAACATGATAAGATACAAAGCAAGATAACCAAAGCACAACCTCAAGGTGAAAGACCAGAACCTTATCATGTTAGAAAAGTGCCTAAGAAGCATGAGAGATGAGGAGAGGAAGGGCACATAGCCAAGCAATTACATTATGAGAAGGAAGAAGCAAAGGAAGTGAAGTGGATATACATACAAGTGAATGAACTTCAAGAACAAACAAACACACAATTCCTAAGACACAAACCACAACCCAAGATCAGAGAGGTATCAACATCCTAATAAGACTCTAAACAAGTTGGAGAAGTTGGCACAAGTGCCCTTCTATGCTAAGGAGAGAACATATGATTCAAAAGAAACAAAAAGGGACAAGGAAGGAACAAAAAATTCAAATCAAATCAAATGAGCATTCAAAAATTCCACAACCTTGCACAAATGATCCTCAAACATAACATAACAACATTCCAAAAGGAGGGAGAAAGAATCAGAAGCTTGATCATTCAAATGAGGGTTCAAACATGGGTTAGGGTTAGAAAGCTTCGCTCACAAGTTAGAGACCAAAATAAATTAAAAAAAATCCTAAAAAACAAAACAAAAATCACCAATAAACTACATCTTATCATGAATCCAGAGCAAAAAGAATCACTTAAAAATTCAAAATAATGAACAAGATGGAAAATGGACAAGTCAGCATACTTCAAAAGGAAAAAAAATGAATTAATTAAAAGGAACAATTAATTTCCACGTGCCAATTAAAAATAAATGGAAAATAAAAATATTAAAAATTAGAGAAAACTCAAAGAAGCATTCATGAATTTTTTTATAATTTTTGGAGACCTAAAACTAATTTTAAAAATTGAAAAACCAAACTGTAAATAAAATGGAAATAAAAATAAAAGAAGAAGCCAGGGGGTGCAAATAGCAAGGAATTCCAGTTAATTCTCAATGGGCTCACACGCAGGGGGGGGTGAACAGTAATCCAAGCCCATTAGGTCTCAGCGCAGCTTATAATAGTTACCATGGATATTCAATTATATTCAGGAAAAATGAAAAACCATTAGATCAAGCCAACGCACCAGATTAGTCCACTTATTAAACCAAGGTAATCACAATGATTGGTCAGGAACTGAGAACACAATAACTATGGTGTGGTGAGAAACTCAAGGATTAATTCAGATTATAATTTCAAACACAAAACACGTGACAGGGAGGGTGGAATCATTAATGCGCTGGCAACATGATATCCGTCCAGATGAGAAATCCAAGGGTCAAGCCATCATCTTCTTCATGAAACTCTGGTGAACAGATTTGCAGAATCCGGTGACCGGAGCTAGGGCTCCGGCACCGGAAAATTTAAACTAAGAACAAATCATAACATAAATGACTCAAACTTTCCAGATCAACTCAATCAAGCATGCTGAATCCAAATATAACCATCAAAATCACAATGGATCCAAATATAGTCTGGATCGAAAAGAAACAGGATTATGCAACAAACTTTGAATCCACGTATCAAGATCAATATTCACTCATTTTTCAAACCAATCATCACAGAATCATCAGCACAACAAGCACAACACAATGAATACATCTAATTTCATTTCCAGATCCACGAATTTCAGAGTATACCTGAGCTTGCAGATCCTTCAAATCACCAAAATAGAGCTTCAGATGCTGCAGATCTACTCCTTTTAACTTCTTATTGCAAAATAAATGCAAAAGAAGCCTTGAATGCTCCTAGATCTTGAGGTTTGAGAGCAGCTGCACTTGAATGGCACCTCTTGAAATCTTGAGCTTCAGCTTAAATCAATGGTGGATTAATGATCCTTATGCTTCAAGGAATCAAAATATGCAATTTGTTTGTGAAGAGAGTGAGAGAGTGATGAGATTCGAAGAGAAATGATCTTGGTGCAAAAAGTCTAGAATGATGAAAATGTGATGATCTGGGGTGAAAGAAACCCTAGTTTTCTTATATATGATCTCAATATTCAATGCTGAAAGAATGAGGGAAAGTGCACGTGAGAGGAGAGTGTGAGAGTGAAATTGCAAAATTGGCAAGATTGGTGTGATGAGGTGATTTTCTCGTGCATTTCCTTCTCTCTTTGCACATGTCCAAGCAATATCCAACCCTTGGTTCAAAACAGAAATCATCTTGGCCCTTGGATGTGAGGGTCATGCATTTCTCATGTTCATGCATTTTTGCACCTTATGGAATGTTTCTCTTCTCATGCACGAATTTGGAAATATTTTTGGAGCAAAATCAACTCTTTGCAATTATTTGTAAGTATATGACCTCATTTGGTTCATAACATCACTCAAAAATAAGTTCCATGAGATCTTGCATTTGTGGAAGGGCTTGAAACTTATGCCATGCCCTAAAATTCTTGAGATTTTCGAAGGGCTTTTCTCCCTAACCATGAAGGCTATGAAAATGCTCTTGTACTTTTTAAAAATGGGAGACTTTAATATTCAACTTTCATGTTTGATGGCAATCCATTTGAAGCTTTTTTCACCAAGTTATACTTACTTGAAAATTAGGGCAAAAAGTTACTAAAAATGGCATATTTCATGACCAAACTTATGCCAAAAATGAAAAACACCTCAAAACCTCTTTATTCTTGATCTTTGATCTTGCCAAACCTCTTTTAAGGTTATAAGAACATCCATTGGCTTGGAAAATGAGGTTGGACCTCTTGAAATCTCACAGTTGACTTTTAGAATGCACAGTTGACCAATTTCTTCATTTACAAGCAACTGAAGAAATACTTGACTTCCACAAGGAATTTTCTCACCAAATTTCAACCCTAGGATCCTCTTAACATATGAGAGACTTTGCCCAAATTAAATGGCCAAAGTCACAAGGTTTTCATGCTTGAAACTCAAACCCTAATTTGGGATCATTGTGTAGGAGCTTTGCCCTAGCTTGAATTCCCTGATGATCCTCCAACCTTCTGGGCTTTTGTGGATGATCTTAAGCTTGTGAATGCAATGTAGACTCCTCATAGGACTTGAGCAAATCCATTGGGCATCTTGTCGTAGCTTGTAATGCTTCAAATCCCTCCACAGATGATCATATGCCTAATGCTAGGTCATGAGAATGTTATGCCTCATCTTTCCATGCTAAGATGCCAAAAATATGATATGCTTATGATGAATATGATGTGATATGATGCTTAAAAAGAAGAGGGCACATTTGGGGTGTTACAGCTGCCCATATTCAAGCAACTGTTAATCTGAAAAGGACGGTAGCACGGGCTATCGACCGTTCAAGATGAACTGTGGTTGAATACCAAGAAAACCTGAAATTTGCACTCTGATGGAGAATGCAAAAACTGGGAAATAAACCCAACCAAATGACGCTTTGGTAGCTGAAGTGGAGAGAAAGCAGACGAGCTCCTTCCAAGTTGAAACTGTTATATGGAATCAGAATACTTTGACAGACGAGTCTTCTTCGAACAATCCTGTTACTCCAGGAACCGGACATACGAGTCCTCACATACTCTGCAAAATATATGACTTGAGACAGACGAATCTCCTTCGGATAAACCTGTTACGCCAGGACCGGTGATGCACTTAAGTCTGTGGGATAGACATGCATAATCAAGGTAGACGAACCCTCCTCATATATTATCCGTGAATATATGGCCTAAGACAGACGAGCCTTCTTAGAGAAAACCTGTTACGCCAGGTGCAACATTAACAAGTGGTGTTTGAGACAGACGAGCCTCCTTCGGATATACCTGTTACGCCAGGACCGGTAATCATTTTGACGTTTAATCCCACCGTCAGGACTTCAAACCTCTTCAACACAGATGAGCATTGGATGATTATCAAGAGAAACACAGACAAGTGCCATAAGTCAATGATACAAACGAATATCAGACGATGATCTAAGAAACACAGACAAGCGCTTCAAGCGATGATACAGACGACTATCAGCCACTGGTACAGACAAATACCAGACATTCAAACACAAACGAGCATTTGGAGTAGCAATACAGACGAGCACCAAGGTAATTATCAAATCAATACATACGGATATAGGCCAACACAGACGAGTGTGAGGAATAATACAGACGCGTATCCAAACAATGCAGACAAGCTTTAAACAGATAACAAACACAGACGAGTGATGGGGAATGCAGACGAGCAACAACAAATACCAAACACCAAACAGAGACGAGTGTTGGGAAGTACAAACGAGCAAGCAACAATTACAACCATGGGTAACTGCTGGGGAAAGCAAACGAGCCATACCAAAATGATAACACAGACGAGTGTTGAGAAATACAGACGAGTAACAATAAGGTATGAACACAGACGAGTGTTGGAGAATACTTCCATGAGGGTTGTATCTCAATCGTGGAACTCTGCGGGGAAATGACAATCTTCCAACACGACTGAGGAGATGCTTCCTCAATCCTTTATTTGTGAAAAGAGCTTTGATAGTTAAACTCTGTGGGGAATGGGCCTTCCACTGCCTGCTGGGTATACTCCACTGATGGGAAAATACAACCTGCTTGGGGATCCCACATGCCACAACTTATCTGGGAAAACTTCTGTTTGGGAGAATGTGACGTCATCCTGCAAGACCTGCAACAACAGAAAACACATATGTGCCCCGGGGACTTGCATGGTATGATCTGTTCATCCATCGTCACCCGACACTCAAAGAAGATTTCAAATGTTTCCCTGCAGTGTCATTTTTCTTTTAAAAAACAAATCACCATTGTTTTAAATGCAATGTTATTTTTTCCAAAAATTCAGGACATTTTGCAAACAAAAATAAACACAACACAGCTTTTTGACTGAATATTCTTTTATTGAAAGGCCTCTGAATAGGCAAAGATTTTACATTAGGAAGCAACCACCTGGAAAGAGGTAGCTACCATAAAATTGAGAACATAAACTATCCTAATGGCAATGGGCACGACATCCCAATGAGTTTCCTTCTTGCTATGACCAGCATGTCTTCGAAACTCTCCATTCTTGCCTTTGCTTTCTGAGAAGGTGAGGGGACTGATTCCTATCCTTCTAATATTGTCAAGTTGTACGAAACGATGACTTGGTTCAGATTACTCGGATCTCAGTTGTTCGCTTATTCCCTTGTTTTGCGTGGATCACCCTTTAGGGTTTTCGATCCACCGAGATACCCTTTTTTGCCTGAGCTGTTCGATGTGGCTTTTCAACTCAGCGGGTGTACATTTTTTTATTTATTTTCCCTAACTTTTGCCTGAGCTTTTTATTCTGTTTTTAGCTCGCCGGGATGCCCTTTTCTTGCCTGAACTTTAATTCTGTTTTTTGTGTCCAGCGGGTCTATTTATGCGAAGTATTTTTTAACTGCGTCCGAGTTAACAGGGGATTGGAAATCTTCTCCATCCATAGTGGTGAGCATCAGTGCTCCTCCTGAGAAAAATTTCTTTACTATGAATGGTCCTTCATAGTTTGGGGTCCACTTTCCCCTGTGATTTGAACCTGGAGGAACGATCCTCTTGAGCACGAGCTCTCCTACTTGATACTCCCGAGTACGTACTCGTTGGTCGAATGCTCACTTCATTCTCCTTTGATAAAGCTGACCATGACAGATAGCTGCTAATCTCTTTTCCTCAATTAGACATAGCTGATTATATCGAGCACGCACCCACTCAGCCTCATCAAGCTTCACATCCATCATTACACGCAACGAAGGAATCTCCACTTCAACAGGCAAGACTGCCTCCATACCATATACCAATGAGAAGGGAGTTGCCCCAGTTGACGTCCTGAATGACGTTCGGTACCCATGCAACGCAAACGGTAACATCTCATGCCAATCTTTGTAGGTGACAACCATCTTCTTTGTGATGTTGAATCTGGAAGTCCCGGCACAACTCTGCCATCATCTTGTTGTTTAAGTTGGAACCATTATCAGTAATGATTCTTTCGGGCACTCCGTATCTGCAAATAATGTCTCTTTTCAAAAATCTGGCTACCACTTGACGAGTGACATTGGCATAAGATGCTGCTTCAACCCACTTAGTGAAGTAATCAATCGCGACCATAATGAAGCGATGACCATTTGAAGCAGTAGGCTCTATTTTCCCGATCATGTCAATGCCCCACATAGAAAAGGGCCAAGGAGATGACATGACGTTGAGCGGGCTTAGAGGAACATACACTTTGTCTGCATAAATATGGCACTTGTGGCACTTACGGGCGTATGAACAATAGTCTGCATCCATTGTTATCCAATAGTACCCCGATCTCAACAATTTCTTAGCCATAACATGTCCTCTTGCATGAGTACCGAAGGATCCCTCATGGACTTCCTGCATCAACATGCTTACTTCGTGTCTATCCACGCATCTGAGAAAGACCATGTCAAAGTTCCTCTTATACAAAACCCCATCTGTATTCAAGAAGAAGCTAGCAGCGAGTCGTCTTAGGGTCTTCTTGTCGTTGGATGATGCCCCAGCTGGATATTCTTGCTTTTCCAAGAAGAGCTTGATATCAAAGTACCAAGGTTTCTCATCAGACACGACGTCTACAGAGAAAGCATGAGTTGGTGCGTCAAGCCTGGAAATGTCAATCCTGGGCACATAATTCCAACACAAGACTTTGATAGACGAAGAAAGAGTAGCCAATGCATCGGCAAATTGATTCTCATCACGTGGTATGTACTGAAGCTTAACTGTCGTGAAGAACGTCAACAGTTTTCTGGCATAATCCCTATAAGGAATTAGATGTTCTTGATGCGTATACCACTTTCCGGTAACCTGGTTGATAACGAGGGCTGAATCTCCGAATATATCGAGGGTCTTAATCCGAAGATTAATAGCCTCCTCTATTCCCATTATACACGCCTCGTATTCCGCTTCATTGTTGGTGCAACAAAAAGTAATTCTAGCAGCGAAGGGAAAGTGAACACCTTCAGGAGTAATAAGAATGGCACCAACTCCACGTCCATTGTGTAAACACCCCAAATTTTCCCTCACCCATTCACACCATGGCTTGTGATCTTTTCATATGCATAAACTCAACCATAGCATCTCATATTGCATATTTGCTTCACTGCATTGATTCTAAGTCATCTGCATCTAGGGTTTGTGATCTGAGCAATCCCAGAGCCATTTGAGCCACTCCAAAGGTCATCAATCACTTCAAGGGGGTCCATGTATGTTCAAGCATCATATTATATCCTCTCAAAGTCAAGAATGTCAAAAAATCACAAGAACTGAGATTGGCATGGAAGCAGAGCCAGGTTTGACTGTACAGATGACCTAGAATTTGGGTTTTGGTTTCAAAGGCCATAACTCCAAATTTTTGGTCATTCTTGTTTCTATTAGTCTCTATATGTTATAAGGAGCATGCATATCAATTTTCATGAAGAAATTCCATGGGGAAGGCATCTGATTAAGAGTTTACTTTTTAAGCAAGTCAGTGCAAAATCAGGGCATCTGAGGCCCTCAATGACCCAACCAAAGGGTGTTCACCATCATTTTGATCATGTATGATATTTATTTGATCATAGAATATGTTATAAGTTCACAAAATTGAAGAATTTCAAGCCATTTGCAAAGTTGACTTTTTGGGAAAATGACTTGTAATGGAAACTTGCCATTTTGGGAAACTTTTTCAACCCTTGATTTTTGATTCAAAAATGCTTCAAATGGGAAAACTTTGGTCATGAAAGTTGTAGAATGGATCATTCCCTTTTCAAAAAGTACAAGAACTTGTCCTAATTCATTTTGGATCAAAAGTTATGGCTTGTCAAAGTTGGGAAAAATCACATAATTTCAAGTTTTCTACCAAAGAGGTAAAGTTGCAAAATCCCTTGCCAAGACAAATTGTGCTATCAAATGGACTTCTAATCTTCATACAAACATAAACCAAGGCCTAAAGATCAGATTGCATCAAAAGTTCACTCATTTTCATGACTTGTGGATCAAGAAACTTCAAAAGGGCCAAAGTTGATCAAAATTGCAAAACCTCACTCAAACCCTAATCCATTTGCTGGCTGACTTCAAAATTGATCCTATGGTTCTCCACACTTTTTGCTGCGCAGGACACCCCTCTTGTCCTTGGCTAGCTATGAGCCCATACCTCTCTTACACAAAGATTGACTTTTTTGCAAAAGACCCACACCAATCACCATAGGCCACCAACAACTCTCTGACCTATCACCACTTGATACATGGACCAAAAGCAGCTCAACACACCACACACATAAGCCTGAAACTCTCTCTAAGCCAGCATTCTCATTTTTCACCTCTTAGGCAACTTCCTTCGAAACTCATCATACAAGTATCAAACATTCAAACAAACTTCACAAAACATCTCAGCACACTCCCCTGATCATTTCCCTGCCCTCATTCATCCCTGAAACATCCTCAAACTGAAACACGATTTCTCTCCCTCACTGAACAGAACTCACTCAATCTCTCAAACCAGCCAAAAGAAACTCCAACCAAGCATTGCAAGCTTCTCAGGAGGTCCATTAGAGGCGTTTTGGATCAAAGGGGCAGCCAGAAAGTTCCAAAAATCAAAGCTTCAGTTCAGGTGAGCTCAAGAACATTTTTTTCCAGAAACATGTTTTTAAGTTCCTAAATGATTCTCTATGCTTCACTGATCATGCTGATATGTTTTGTTTCGAAAATGATTGAGTATTGAGTATGTATGATGCTTCTGAAACTTTTCTGACCTAAATGCATTTTGCTTCGATTCAGCTTTGTTATGAAAAATAAATGTGTTTTGATTGTTGATTCTTGCTCTATGATGTTTGGGGATGGATTCTGGGCAGAGAGATTAGGTTTTAGGGACATGGGGAAGAAGTTAGCAACTTTCAGGTGAGGGTCTGGCCGGAGAAGACGACCGAAAGTCTTCTCCGGCCACCTGAAAGTGATTAGTGTCTTAATTGCGTTTAGGGTTCAGTTTGAATGTGGAGCATAGATTTGGTTGACTTTGTTTGACTCCCGCGCGTTTTAATGGCCTGGATTGTTTCATTAAAACCCTAATCCACATCATTAGTTAATTAATCAGGTTTTTATATTAATCTAGCCAGTTCAAATGCCAGCCGTAGGATAGCGCGCCAGTCAACTCCCGCGCGTTCAGTTTGAATACCAGCCACTGGATCAGTTGACTTCTCATTAATTCATTTATATTTTCATTTTATTTGATTTATTTTGTACATTTAATTTAAAATAGCAAAAAATGTTTAAAAATTATGAAAATTTTTGTCAAGATTTTCATTAATTTTCAGAACACAAAAATATTTTTATTTTTATTTTTTGCATTAAAATTTATTTTTAAATCATTTAAAAGTTTATTTATAACTAGTTAATGAAAATTAATTAATTAAAAATACTTTTAGGTATTTAAAAATCACAAAAAAATTCATGTTGCATTTAGGAACATTTAGAAACATTGTCCAACTCTCAAACCAAATTTATTTTTTGTTCTTGATGCCTTTTGATTATTTTCTTTGGAATTAAATTCATTTTGAGGTAATATTTTGGTTCAAACTTTGAAAATTCATTTCTGTTTAACCTTTGAGAGTTGGACAATGATTCTTTTTGCATTGCATCTTTCATAGCATGTAGTTTAAAGGATAAAATTTGCATGAATTGATCTTGCATTTTCAATTTGTTTTGCATTATTCTTGTCAAGGTACCTTAAAACCCTAGCAATCTTAGGAAATTCTTAGCTTTCAATAGGTTAAGAGTTAGATCCCCTCCTTTGGGTAGTGAGTTTCTTTAGGTTTAGGGTTCCTTTGATTGCATTTTCAAATTTTTATCATGTCATTTGCTTCTGGTTTTGGATTTTGCTTTGAATGTTGATCATAAACCCTAATTTATGCCTTCCTTTGCATCCATCTTCCATTTGCTTGCATACCATGACTTGCCATGACATTTTGTGCATCCATTTGATTCATAATATATCTTAAGACATATTAGAATCATGTTTGATCATTGCTTCTTTCATTTGCCATGTTATATGTCTTTTGCATTCCATAACTTTTCATGTATGTCCATGGTTCAAAGCATGCTTCTCTTGCATCCATATGTTTGTATGATCATTCTAATGCCTTGCCTCATGTTTGCATCATCTCTTAGCATCATTAACATCATACTCATGCTTCTGGTTTTGGTTTCCATCATCACAATTCATCCCATTTGCATTACATTTCTTTTCTTTTTGCTAACTTTTCAGGTGGAAAGTTGTGTTGAGAAGTGGATTTGCCTTCACTTCTCACAATCTCTTTTCATCTCTCCTATGCATCATTGCTGCATTTTATCTTGTGTATTGGATTGATCTTGCTCATTCTTGTTCATCTCACCTTCTTTCTTCAAGCAACTTGACTTCTTAAGTGAAGCAAGTTGTTTTGCTTCTCTTTGCTTTTGGATCCTTTCATCTGATTCCTCCTTGATGGCCTTTGAAGATTTCTTTCTCTCTTAAGCCTCACAAACCCTAGGATCTCCAAGTATGATAATAATTAGGGTTTGATTGGTCCCCCCACTTAGTTTTACCTTTGTGTCATCTTTGAGTCTTCTCCTCTCATCTCATAATCAGGGACTAAACCCTAAAGGCTTTAAGGCTTTGTGATTAAGGTTATGCCTGTATCCTTCTATTAGGATGGAGTGTATAACTTTAATCCTAAGTGTTAAACCCTTAATGTGTTTAAATCCTTTAATTAATCCATCTTAATAATCACTAAGACATCAAACTTGTAACTTGGGCCTTGCATTAGGGTTTTAATTCTTCCTTAATTGGTTAAGAAGGACTAACCCTAGTGTTAATGGACAAGTCCTCCTCAAGTTGTCTTACAAACCATAAAAGCCACTTCTTTATCTTATCATTAACTAAAATCCATCTAATAAAGGTTTTGTTTTGTCATGAGGTTAATCCCTAATCATGGATTAAGTTGAGGAGTCTTCCTCAGCTTAAACATTCTCATCTATTATCCTTCTATTAGGATGGTGTAATGAGTCTGTTTAATCCCTGATTATGGCTTAAACTCATTACTTAACACTAAACAAAAACAACAAAAACATCTAAATAATTGCAAGTAGGTTAATGATCTTAATCCTACACCATGTTGATTAAGTGTGAGATACTGACTTCACACTTAAGGTATTCTCATTACCCCTAAACAGAGGGAGGATGTGATGAGTTTACTAACCCATTGGTTTAGGCTTAAGCTCATTAACTTATGACAAATTCAAAAAGCAATAAAAAACTGAAAAATCAAAAACAAACAATAATCGTCTCCTCCGGGATTCTTTTCTCATCTCATTCAATCATAACCGAGAACTTGCTTCTTCCGTCTAATGCAAGACAGTATGCACCTGAGCCAGACAGGTCATACACTTGAGCATAGACAAGTAAGCAGTTCACAGGTCAATTTATCTTTCAGTCTCTTTAGGTAGAACTACGGTGTTCTGACTTCCTCATTGCACGAGAGGATACGTAGGCATAACTTAACAATTATCGAACAAAAGTCTCTGTATATTCCCCCTCCTTTAGTCTTATTCTTTCAGCCTCATTATCATGAGCACTTCATTCTTTCTTACACTGACACTTCACTTATACACTCCACACTTTTCTTTTGCACTGACACCTGTACATCCTTTTCTAGCCTTTGATGCACAAATTGCACTGACACTACCCCTTTAAAACACAAATCTTTTAAGCGTGGATCCCGTCGAGTACGACGGACAACCTGGGTGCTAATACCTTCCCAGGTTGTAACCAACCCCCTTTCTCAGTCTCTCTGGTTCGCAACCGTCTTATCCATCTTTTCCCTAGGTTTATGCAGCATTACGTTTCCTCCGGGATAAAAATTCCTATCTAGCGACTCTATTCATTCCTTTCTCCTTTCGCCGACCGTTCGCGTCTGTACCCCTTCTGACCTGAGGTGTCATTTTGGTGGGAGCGACAGCTTGGCGACTCTGCTGGGGAACCTTATACTGTAACCAGGGCTTCTGGTTCTTTTTGTGGGTTCCTCCTAGCGCTTGTTTGATTTGTGTTTACTGGGGTGTTATGTGCTATATGTGTTTGTATATGTTATTTTGTTTACTGCTTTATGTACAGTTATTTATTGCTTTCTTTACAGCTTTTTATACATCATACTGTCATACCTATATCTGGCTGGATCTGGTTTTTGTTTTGGTGGGTGGGGTTCATAGAGAGTTTAAGGTCCTATACCTGGGACCTGAGTGACACCTAGGCTAGAGTGGTTCATGTTCTTTCCCATTCCATTTCGGTCTGGTGCGGGAATATGAAACACGGTTCAGATGTGGGTTTCTTCTTGAGAACTCTGTGCTACAGATTTCCTGTAGTGCTAGGGCTATCTGGGAAGCCTGCTAAGTCTGGATGACCTTTATTATGACCTTTAGAAACTGAGGTGAATTAGAGGAGGATCTTTTATGGTTATTGTAAACACTGTACCTCCGGGTTAGAAGTGTTTACACTTCTCATAACTGATCCAAGTCTGAGGATCCTTGTTTTAGAACACTACCTGTGAGGGGGTTGGGCTGTTTACAGGTTTGCAGGAACCCTTGGCCACATCATACCCTGATGCTTGTATTGTTTAAGAATGCTTCACTTTGGACAGTTCTTGTGATTTAACCCTGGACATGTGACTCTTTATTTGAGTCCCCCACCTTGGTTACTGGGCTTCTAGACCTCCATCTGGACTTCTTAAACATACATGGGCCTTTTATATCAAGACAGTAATCAGATCCAGCTTGATCACAAACCCTTGCATATCATTTGCATACTCATCATTTGCATCATTTAACATTTGTTTATTTGTTTTTCAGGGTATCCATTTTACATCTGGCTTGGTTTTGAACCCTTCATCTGCATAGACCCCTGTTCACTAGTCATCAGCTTCAGTTATCTTCATCAGTCTCCCGCTTCAGCTACTTTTGTCATTAGTCTCAGCCTATCAGTGGTTCATCTCCAGCATCAGTCTTCATCATCAGCATCTGTGTTTAGCTCTTCTTCAGCAGTCATGGCACCCAAGAAGAGCAACATTTCATACCATTTCTTTGAGCCTGTGCTAGCTGGCATCAGGCAGGTTCAGGCACTTATCACTCCAGACCACATCCCATTATTCAGAGAACATTATGGAGGCATCCTTGATATGGTTATGGACTTGGACCCTTCTCAGAGGAGTTTGATCCACACTTGCCTACAGTTTTATGACCGTCCTTTGAGGTGCTTCACTTTCCAGAACTTTCAGTTGGGACCTCTGCTGGAGGAGTTCTCATCTTTGATTGGAGTACCTATCAGGGGTGGTGTCCCCTTCAACCCTGAGATGGCTTCTCCCAGCAATGGAGAAGTGGCAAAAGCACTGTATTTGGAGCCTATATTGATTGAGCAGAACATGACAACAAAGGCTGGGATCCATGGATTACACCTAGACTTTCTGATTTCTCAGGCTATCCTGAAGGCCTCCTTGGGAGAATGGAAGGCAGTTTGTGCATTGTTAGCCCTCAGTATATATGGGGTTATACTTTTTGCAGATGAGCCCAAGTTTATCAGCAAGAATGCCATTCATCTCTTCCTTCTGAGGAACCCAGTGCCCACATTGCTGGGGGATTTCTATTATTCTGTTCATCAGAGGAATGAGAAGCAGAGAGGGAGATTGGTGAGATGCTGTGCTCCTCTATTTCACACTTGGCTGCTTAAACACTTACCCAAAACTGATGCCTTCCTGAACCCTCACCAATAGAAGAATTGGGCCAGGAGACTTATTGCTTTGACCTTAGATGACATCAGATGGTGTACCCAGAGCACCAAAGGCAGGGACATAATAACTAGCTGTGGGCAGTGCCCCAATGTACCTCTAGTGGGAGTGAAGGGTTGCATCAACTACAATCCTTTGTTATTCAAGAGACAATTGGGCTATGCTTTGGTTCACCCTCCTAGAGTGCAAGACTTGGCTGAAACCCTGTATTGTGAGATAAAGCCTAATCTAGCTGTTGTCAGACAAGCATCTTGGGCTTGGGACAACATTCAGACCAAAGGGATGGCCATTCTTGGGAGATGCAACAATGTGGCTTCAGCTCAGTACTATGAGTGGTCTTATGCTAGGGCTCAGATTTCTGGGATGCCTTTCACCATTGAGGATACACCTGGACCTTCAACAGTGCCACCTCCAGCCACTGTCAGCCTGGAAGAATTTGAGAAGCTAAAGGAAAGGAATGAGAACCTGTCTCAAGCTCTGAAGAAGACCCTCTGGGAGAGGAGTGATGGTCGTATAGACATTGAGAGGTTGGAGAAGCTCAGAGTGGAACATCTGGCCAAGATTGAGAAAGCAGAAGACTACATCAAGAAATCAAGAGCTGGAGAGCAAATATTGAAGAATGCCTGTAAAGAGGCCCAGTTTCAGAAGGCTAGGACTGATCTCTATCTGGAGTAAAGTCAAGCTAGGTGGGTCAGGATCACTGAAGCTCGCACTCAAGAAGATAAGAGAACTCAAGCCAGGATTGAGCAGTTGGAGGCTAATGAGAAGAAACAACAGGAGGCTTTATTGGCAGCCCAGAAGGAAATCTCAGAATTGAAGCTTAAGGCTGGTGTAAAGAGGACAAAGGACCAAGACAGACACAAGAAGCTAACCACTGCTATTGCCACCAGAAACCTTCTTATCAGGAATATTACAGAGCATCCGGCTGGTCCTGTAACTGAAGCACTTCTGAAGGAGGTCAAGGAGGATGAGTTTGGCTTAGATGTTTGACTACTTTGCTTGTTGTTATTTCCATTTGATGTACTTTTTTTTATGTTGTATTTTGACCCCTCAGGGGCATATGTTGTAAAAAACAGACTATGTATTATTCGCCATTTGTAATATATTTGTTAGTTTGTTTCACTAAGTTTTCATTTTCTCAAGCAGCATCAAAGCATCTTCCTCTGGGTCTGGAAAGGTCAAAACTAAGAGCCAAGCCGGATACCTTGGAAAATAAATAAGCATACTGCATTGCATACTGACTGTTGTTTTGTTTTGTAGGTTTGTCTTTGCTTTATTTTGTTTCTAACTCTGTTGTGATTCAGGAATTATTGCTCGCCGTCGGGTGTTCCCTTTCAATCGTCCGCACCGGTATCCTACTCGCAACAATCTTCCTGGTATCCAGATGGATCAAGTACAGCAAGAGCTGACAGAGGTCAGAACCCAGATGGTTAATGAAAGGCTGGAGATGAGAAACCAAATGACCCAGTTCATGGAGGTAATGAATGGCTTGGCTCAAAGTCAAGAAAGATTGAGGGCATTGGTAGAAAGACAAACCCCAGAAGAACCTCCCCTGGGAACTGGAGGAACAAGTAACAATGAAAGGGGACAACCTCATGTTAACCCACCAGTATATGAGCCTCATCTACATCCGGAAGTCAACATCCCGGGTAATGTGCAAGGAAATACTAATGGAGGAAGGATCTTACAGGAAGACCCCCAGGAAGAACAATTCACTGTGATGGGAGCTGGGGATGAAGTTTATGACAGGAGGTTTGATGAAATTGCTGAGAAATTGAGATCTCTGGAGTCTCAAAACTCCCTGGGCT
Source organism: Lathyrus aphaca (assembly GCA_963966055.1). Taxonomy (NCBI): domain Eukaryota; kingdom Viridiplantae; phylum Streptophyta; class Magnoliopsida; order Fabales; family Fabaceae; genus Lathyrus; species Lathyrus aphaca. Next base: position 404,233,867 of record OZ014519.1, on the reverse strand, counting down.
TTGATGTCATGGATATGGGGTTAGTGGATGGGGTAAGAATTCCCCATAAGTTTAAACCCCCGTGCTTCGAGAAGTACAATGGAACTTCCTGTCCACGAACTCACTTGCAGTCTTTTCTGGGGAGACTTAAGGCATACACCATGGATGAGAAACTGTGGATGTTCTATTTTGAAGATAGTTTGACTGGGGCTTCAAGGGAGTGGTACTCTCACTTGACCAGAGCTACTATCAGATGCTGGAAGGACCTAGCTGAAGCTTTCATCAGACAGTACCAATACAATCTAGACATGGCTCCTAACAGAACCCTTCTGATGGGAATGTCTCAATCCTCCAGAGAAAGCTTCAGGGAATATGCCCAGAGGTGGAGACAGCTTGCTGCTGCTGTCCAGCCACCCATGTCGGAAAGAGAAATGGCCGACATGTTTATGAATACCCTGCAAGGTACATATATTGATAGGCTAGCTGCCTTTTCTTCCACCAGCTTCGCTGACGTAGTCATAGCCGGAGAAAGAATTGAAAGCCTTCTGAAGATGGGTAAGATTTCCGATAATGGTGCAAGTTCGTCAAGTAATCCCAGAAAGCCTTTTGTGGGACCTAGAAGAACCGGTGAGACAAATGCCATTCATGCTGGCAGGGGCAGATCTCAGTATGTTCACAGATCAGTGGCAGCTGTCACTATCCCAGCTCCGATTCCTCAGCAACCAGCATATCAACCACCACAACAACCACACTATCAACAGCAAGTTCAGTATCCGTCACAAAGAACCTACAACTACAACAGCAGCAATCAACAACAAAGACCCTTTCAGCAAAGACCATCACAGGAAAATAGGGTGATTGACCCTATTCCTATGCCATATGCTACCTTATTGCCACAACTCCTGAAGCTCAACTTGGTTGAGTTAAGGACATTGGCACCACCAGATCCCTCTAATCTGCCAAGAAATTACGATGTCAACGCCAGATGTGCTTTTCACTCCAATGCACCTGGCCACAATACTGAAAAATGCAGGGCCTTACAAATGAAGGTACAAGATTTGGTGGATTCTAAAGCCCTCAACTTTGCACCCCCTCCAAATGTCAACAAGAATCCCATGCCCAATCATGGAGGACCAAGAATTAATGCCATTGAGGAAGACAAGCCATCTTTCTTAATCACCAGTGTTGGGCAGATTCGAACACCTCTGGTAGAAATTAAAGCTCAGCTTCTAGAATGCCAGATGTTCCCCGGGTGTGAGCTCGGTTGTGGTTATTGCAACATTTCTGTCAACGGGTGTGATAATTTGAGGAGTGGCATAGATGGTCTTATCAAAAGTGGTATCCTTCAGATCACAACATCAACGCCTACAAATCCAGCAATCCCTTTGACAACAATTCCTGACTCTTCTACAACTGCAACAACAATCATTCCGACCAATTCATCGATATCATCAACCATGGCTCCTTCCATCACTTCAACAAATCAGATGTCGTCAACCATTCCTTCTACAACCTCAACACCCATTTATTCAGCAGGATCTTCTACAACACCAACAGAAATTAATGAAGATATTTCAGCAGTCACCATCTACTATGATCCATCATTTGTTCCTCCAAACAACAACTTTCAACAACAAGCAGTGGCATCTCCTGCCAGGTCACCAGTCACCATCTACTACGATCCGCACACCATTTCAGTACCCTCCTCTGCTGCAGTCAGTCCAGTTACCATCACGGTGCCTGGACCAGTTCCATATGAAATCAGTAATTCCATCCCTTGGCATTATGGCTCTGACCTTTACTGCAACGGGGAGAAAATCACTTTGGATTCTTCAACATCTTCTCCACAAATTGATAATGTTGGGGGAGGCGGAGGCTTCACCAGAAGCGGACGCCTTTTTGCCTCACAATTGCAAAGACCAAATGCCGAAGCAGAAGCTGCTGCAAAAGCAAAGGGGAAGAGTGTGGTACCTGAAGAACCAATCACCAAAGAAACTCAGAAGACATCTTTTGAGCAAGATGTAGATGAGTTCATGAGGATTATAAAAAAAAAAGTGATTACAAGGTGGTGGATCAGCTTCACCAAACTCCCTCAAAGATCTCCATATTATCCCTGTTGATGTGTTCTGAAGCTCACAGGAATGCATTACTGAAAGTCTTGCATGCAGCATACGTGCCAGAGGAGATCACTATTAATCAGCTGGAAACCGTGGTAGCAAATGTCAACACCAGTCATGGACTGGGCTTTACCAACACTGACTTAACAACTGAGGGACGTAACCACAACAAGGCTTTACACATCACTCTAGAATGCAAGGGTGCTATTCTATCTCATGTACTGGTGGACATTGGGTCTTCACTCAATGTTCTACCAAAGAAAGCCTTGGTGAAGCTGGAGTATGATGGCTTGGCACTGCGTCCAAGTAATTTAGTGGTGAGAGCATTTGATGGCTCTAAAAGATCAGTGCTAGGGGAGATTGATCTGCCTGTGATGATTGGCCCGCAAACCTTCAAAATTACCTTCTATGTGATGGACATTCAGCCGTCCTACAGCTGTTTGTTGGGTAGACCTTGGATCCATGCCGCTGGCGCAGTTACGTCTACCCTTCACTAGAAGCTGAAATTCGAGTGGGAAGGCCAGATCATCACCATCTGTGGTGAAGAGGACATCTTTGTTAGCCATCTGGCTACGTACAAGTATATAGAAATGGATGGAGAAATCCATGAAACTATGAGCCAGGGGTTTGAGGCCCTGAACATAAATGAAGCATCTGCTGTACTGGGAACCTCCATGACATCTTATCAGCAAGCCAGGAAGGTTGTTGAAGAGGGGACTGCCCAAGGCTAGGGCAAGCTGCTACCTGTGGAGAAGAAGGAGGACAGATTTGGGTTGGGTTACAAACCAACTCAACAAGATCAATCAGAGGCTGCCAAGAAGCCCAACTTTATCAGCGGGGGGATGCTCACCCCGGATGCTGTGAACAACTTGGAAGATGAGTCAGAAGATGAGCGCAACCTGGAGAGCTGGATACGTCCAAGGATCCCGGGGAGCCATATCTCAAACTGGTCTTCCCAGGAAATTATAAGGGTTACTCCTGCAGAGTAATTATTATTTCCTGTATTTTTAAGCATGCATCAAGTCTTGCATCTTGCCCAAGATGTCAAGACTCATTTTGTAATCGGGCCATCTTGTAATTTTGTGCAAACAGATCAATCAATGAATATCAGACATCTTTTGCAAACGAGTCTTTTTCTTTTCCGCTCACTGTTTTTCATTTTTATTTTTGTACAAAAATAAAATGGCAATGTTTTCCAAAATGATAACTTTATTTCACTTTTTCTAAAACAAGATTAAAATCAATCACTAAAATGAACAATCTAAACCCTTGCAGAGAGTGCCTTTCAGACTGCACCGACAACAGCACAGCTATGGCTTCGTGTGACTTTGACAATCCAATCAATCAAGCTGGTGAAGGGGTTGAAGAAGATTATGAGCTTCCTGAAGAGCTAGCCAGGTTGTTAAGGCAAGAGGAGAAGGTTATCACTCCTCATCAGGAGGAGGTTGAAACGATTAATCTTGGTACGGAAGAAGATGTGAAAGAGGTTAAGATTGGGGCCTGCTTACAAGACTCAGAAAAGGGACAATTGATTGACTTGCTCCGTGAATATGTGGATGTCTTTGCTTGGTCTTATCAGGATATGCCAGGGTTGGACACCGATATTGTCATGCACAAACTGCCTTTAAGAGAAGATTGCCCACCAGTAAAATAGAAACTGCGCCGTACTCGCCCAGATATGGCAATGAAGATTAAAGAAGAGGTACAAAAGCAGTGGGATGCCGGTTTCCTTGTTGTGACTAGCTATCCGCCGTGGGTTGCTAATATTGTACCTGTGCCTAAGAAAGACGACAAGGTGAGAATGTGTGTGGATTACCGGGATCTGAACAGAGCCAGCCCAAAAGATGACTTCCCTTTACCTCACATTGATGTGTTGGTTGATAATACGGCTCATTTCTCGGTATTCTCCTTCATGGACGGATTTTCAGGATACAATCAGATCAAGATGTCACCTGAAGACATGGAGAAGACAACTTTCATCACACCCTGGGGCAAGTTCTGTTACAAGGTGATGCCATTCGGACTGAAGAATGCTGGTGCAACCTATCAACGGGCTATGGTAACATTATTCCATGACATAATCCACAAAGAAATAGAATGTTATGTGGATGACATGATTGCCAAGTCCCTCACAGAAGAAGACCACCTGGTAAATCTGTTGAAGTTATTCAAGCGTCTGAGGAAGTACCAACTGAAGCTGAACCCCAACAAGTGTACATTCGGGGTACGATCTGGTAAGCTGCTGGGATTTATTGTAAGTGAGAAAGGGATTGAAGTTGACCCTGATAAAGTCAAAGCCATTCAAGAAATGCCTGCACCAAAGTCAGAAAAAGAAGTTCGGGGGTTCTTAGGTAGATTGAACTACATTTCAAGGTTCATATCTCACCTTACGGCAACTTGTGAGCCTTTGTTCAAATTCTTGAGAAAAGAACAAACGGTCAAGTGGAACGAAGACTGCCAGAGGGCTTTTGACAAGATCAAGGAATACTTGCAAGAACCTCCAATCCTCATGCCTCCAGTTGAAGGAAGACCTCTAATCATGTACTTGACAGTATTAGAAGAGTCAATGGGGTGTGTGCTGGGCCAGCATGACGAGTCTGGTCGAAAAGAGTATGCAATATACTACCTAAGCAAAAAGTTTACCGACTGTGAACAACGTTATTCACTGCTCGAGAAAACTTGCTGTGCTTTAGCGTGGGCTGCTCGCCGACTAAGGCAGTATATGTTGACCCACACTACCTTATTGATCTCAAAGATGGACCCAGTTAAGTACATATTTGAGAAACCAGCACTTACCGGACGGGTTGCAAGATGGCAAATGATCCTCACAGAATATGATATTCAATACACATCTCAAAAAGCCATTAAGGGCAGTGTGTTGTCTGATTATCTTGCTGAGAAACCCATTGATGATTACCAGCCTATGAGATTTGACTTCCCTGATGAAGACATCATGTTCATAAAAGCAAAAGATCATGAAGAGCCTATTCACACTGAAGGGCCTGACCCAGAAGAAGAATGGACTATGATGTTTGACGGGGCTGTTAATATGAATGGTCGTGGTGTTGGTGCAGTACTCATTACACCCAAAGGAGTTCACATGCCTTTCTCGGCAAAACTCACCTTTAACTACACTAACAATGAAGCTGAATACGAAGCTTGTATTATGGGTCTTGAGGAAGCCATTGACCTCAGGATCAAGACTTTGACTGTGTTCGGAGATTCAGCTCTGGTAATTAATCAAACCAACGACAAATGGTACACACACCAGGATCATCTGATACCTTACAGGGATTATACAAGGAGGTTATTGACTTTCTTTACAACAGTCAAACTTGAGTATATCCCTCGAGATGAAAATCAATTTGTAGATGCTCTTGCCACCATTTCATCCATGATCAAAGTTCAAGCCGCCAACTTTGTACCTCGAATTTCAGTGTCCAGACTTGACAGACCAGCATATGTGTTCTCGGCAGAAGTTGTTAAAGATGATAAGCCTTGGTTCCATGACATTAAGTGCTTCTTGAAGGATCAGACATACCCACCTGGGGCATCTTCCAATGATAAGAAGACGTTGAGAAGGCTTGCTGGTAGTTTCTTCCTGAATACTGACGACTCCCTGTACAAGAGAAACTTTGATATGGTATTCCTCAGATGTGTTGATAGGGCAGAGGCAGACTTGCTAATGCACGAGGTGCACGAAGGATGCTTTGGTACCCATGCAGGAGGGCATGCCATGGCCAAAAAGTTGTCAAGATCAGGATATTACTGGATCACAATGGATGCAGATTGTTGTGCTTATGCCAGAAAGTGCCATAAATGCCAGATTTATGCGGATAAGGTGCATGTGCCTCCCAATCCTCTGAATGTGATGTCTTCACCATGGCCCTTTGCCATGTGGGGCATTGATATGATTGGCAAGATTGAACCGACTGCTTCAAATGGCCACAGATTCATCCTGGTTTCTATTGACTATTTTACCAAGTGGGTTGAAGCGGCTTCTTATGCAAATGTTACAAGGCAAGTGGTAGCCCGATTCCTGAAGAGAGATATCATCTGTCGATATGGAGTGCCCGAGCGAATCATTACTGATAATGGTTCCAACTTGAACAATAAAATGATGGCAGAACTGTGCCGGGACTTCAAGATCCAACACCACAATTCTTCTCCTTACAGGCCAAAGATGAATGGCGCTGTTGAGGCAGCTAATAAGAATATCAAGAAGATTGTGCAGAAGATGGTGGTCACCTACAAAGACTGGCATGAAATGCTACCGTTCGCCTTGCATGGGTACCGTACGTCAATCAGAACATCCACTGGGGCAACATCGTTTCAACTTGTATATGGTATGGAAGCAGTCCTACCTGTTGAAGTTGAGTTACCCTCCTTGCGGGTGTTAATGGATGTTAAGCTGAGTGAAGCAGAATGGATTCGATCCCGATACGAACAACTGAGTCTGATTGAAGAAAAGAGGTTAGCTGCAATCTGTCATGGGCAGTTATATCAGAAAAGAATGAAGAAAGCCTTCGATCAGAAAGTCAGGCTCCGAGAGTACCAAGTAGGAGATCTTGTACTGAAAAGACTCCTTCCTCCTCATACAGACCACAGGGGCAAATGGACTCCGAATTATGAAGGGCCATTCGTAGTAAAGAAAGTTTTCTCCGGTGGATCACTCATGCTCAGTACTATGGATGGTGAAGATTTCCTGTCCCCTGTGAATTCAGATGCAGTTAAAAAATACTTCGCATAAAAATGACCCGCTGGACATAAAAACAGAATGTAAGTCCAGGCAAAAATAGGGCATCCCGGCGAGTCAAAAACAGAATAAACGACTCGGGAAAAAATAAGGGAAAATAAACAAAAATGTACACCCGCTGAGTTGAAAATCCGCATTGGACGACTCAGGCAAAAAATGGGTATCCCGATGGATTGAAAACCCGAAAGGGCGATCCATGCAAAACAAGGGAATAATCGAACAACTGCATTCTGAATTCGTCTGTATCACTTACAACCTGGTAAGCTCCAAAAGGATCAAGCTTCTTTCAGAATCAGCCTTCTTCAGAAAGCAAGACGAGAAGAGCATCGAACGTCATACGAGTCATAGCAAAGGGAAGCTCCCTGAAGCGTCATCAACATTGCCAACATCTTTTGTTTCTCAATTTATAACAATCTCCTCATTTTAGGAGATTTGTTTCTTTGACTGTACCTTGCCAATTCAGGGCACATGAATTAATAAAATCAGATTTCTCAGTCATGTTTCGTCTCGTACATTTTAGTTTCATTTGCAAGAATGTCCGATGTCTTTAAGATACTGATTGCATAAATACAAATGTTTCTTTTCTAGAAAATACGTGCTTGCAGGAAATATGCTTACTCCCGGGAGTACCTAAACTCCTATGATGGAATCCAGTGAAGGATACCTCGGGATTACTTGGGCATTTCTCTGTCTCTTCAGGATTGCAGGTGTTCAAAGCACAACATGGGGCCTGAAAGCTTCACCCCAGCAAGCTGGCAAATCATTACCTACTCAGTCCTAGCACCGGAGTTGCTTTCTCCCCAGCTGAGTTGCCTTTTGCTATTCCCTCCTCAGCCAATTGCAAAAGCCAGGGAACCATCTCCCCACAGAGTCTCAACCTCTACCCAGCGAAGCAATAACCTGAAGATCTCATAACAGAGTGGTGAAAGCTTCTACAAACTCCCAGCTGGGTCCCTCACTACCCAAGATAGGTCTATCAGTGACCTATATCCCCAAGAAGAGTCCCATATGTCAGATCAACCAATGATCTCATCCCCAGCTGGGACGTCCACTTCAAGCAGATCAGCCAAAGATCTTCATAACAACGGCATCCGAATCCCGGATCAGTATCTTTGCATAATCATAGCATTAGCATCATATTCTCCCCACAGAGCGTAGCATTCCGTCTAATACGGAGCATTACGGAAAAAATCAAACATATTGCATAATCATAAGCCATGTTCTGAATCAAGCACTTGTAAATACTGACAATCCATCAACAAGATACAGGAAACTCCCCAAATTCCCCGGCAGAAAGCTAGGACATGTGCCTTACACTCGCAAGTACAGATACACACTCCTTTTGGCACTCGTCCGTGTCATCATTCCCCACTAAAGCCGCCCAGGCATTCTTTACAAACAGACACTTATATATTACAGATACTTCTTGACACCCGTCCGTGTCATATCCCTAGTAGAAAGCCAAAGCGTCCTCTTTGCACTCAAAAATATATATACCATACACTTGTTTATAATATACTTTTTCTGAAACTCGTCCGTGTCACACTCTCCAGCAAGTTAAACACTCATCTGTACACCACTCTGTAAACACCCCAAATTTGCCCTCACCCATTCACACCATGGCTTGTGATCATTTCATATGCATAAACACAATCATATCACCTCATATCTCATTTTTGATTCACTGCATAGATTCAAAGTCATCTGCATCTAGGGTTTGTGATCTGAACCATCCAAGAGCTTCTTGAGCCACTCCAAAGGTCAACAATAACTTCAAAGGGGTCCATGTGTGTTCTTGTATCATATTACATCCCCTCAAAGTCAAAAATGCAAAAGGATCACAAGAACTGGGATTGGTGTGGATGCAGAGCCAAGTTTGACTGCACAGTTGACCTAAAATTAGGGTTTTGGTTTCAGAGGCCATAACTCCAAATTTTTTGGTCATTCTTGTTTCCATTGGTCTCTATATGGTATAGGGAGTATGCATATCAATTTTCATGAAGAAATTCCATGGGGAAGTCATCTGATCAAGAGTTGACTTTTCAGACAAGTCAGTGCAAAATCAGGGCATCTGAGGCCCCCAATGACCCAACCAAGGGGTGATCTTCATCATTTTGAGTGTATATGATCTTTATTTGATCATGGAAGAAGGTTGAAGTTCACAAAATTCAAGAATTACAAGTTTTTGCAAAGTTGACTTTTTAGGGCATGGTTGACTTTTCAAGAGTATGTCATTTTAGGTCACTTTTCAAGCCTTGCTTTTTGATCCAAAAATGCTTCAAATGGAAAAACTTTGGTCATGAAAGTTGTAGAATACATTTTTCCCTTTTCAAAAAGTACAAGAACATGATCTAATTCTTCTTGGATCAAAAGTTATGGTGTGACAAAGTTGGCAAAAATCATTAATTTTCAAGATGTGCACCAAATGAGAAACTTGCAAGAACTTTGTACCAAGGCATTTGTGACTTCTAGTTCACATCAAACCAATGCACAAACATTCTATGTGACCTAAAAATCAGATTTGAACCAAAAGATCACATGTTCATGGTTGGCAAAGTAAGAGATTTTCATGAAGTTTCAAAAGTGATCAACTTGCAAAATCATCATCACACTCTCACCAACTTGCTGCATTGGCTATTGAACCTTTCTAGCTTCACTCACACACCATGCTGCGCCAGCCCCCATGCTTGTACTAGCCTAGAACCAAGCCCATGCCTCTCTTACAACAAAGTGGACTTTTTGCAAAAGTGGACATCCCAATCACAGCAGGCCAGGTCACATCATCTGACCAATTGGAATTGTTTATACTATCCATTTGCAAGCTAAACATAACATCAAGCCAGCCTGAAGGAAGCCCTAACACACCATTCACAAAAACATTTCCTCAAGCATTTCTCTTCGAATCTCTCTACACAACACACAAAAACAAAAACCATTTTCATAGATCAACTCACCTTGCTTCACTGAGCCAAAACCAGCAAGACTTAGGCCTGAACCAGGCAAGAACACCATTCTTCCATTTTTCATTCTCAAAGCCAAAGCTTTCGAAACTCATTCCACAGGCCACAAACACTTGAACAAACTCCACAAACCTTCCCAAAACATCACCCTGATCACAAAGAACCACTCACATTGACCTGAAACAGCCTGAATCACCATCACCATTTTCAACTGAGCTTGAGCAGAAGCTGTTCAAACTCCTTAACCAGCCAACATAAACTCCTCCTAAGCATTCAAGGATCATCAGGGGACTAAGTAAAGTGGATTGCATCAAAGGGAGAGGTCAGAAAGTTGCTGGAGTGAAAGCTTCGAAACTCAGGTAGCTCAAGAACATTTTTTCCAGAAATCGTTTTTTAAGTTCTTAAGTTGTTCTATATGCTTCACTGATTGTTCTGATGCCTTTAGTTTTGAAAATGGTGGAGAGATGAGAGTTTACCATGCTTCTGAAACTTTTTGCCCTAGAAATAGATTGATTCGATTCAGCCATTTTATGAATGATAAATTTGTTTTGATTTAGGGTTTTGATTCGTGAGTGAGTGGGAATCATTTCTGTGTTTTTAGATTTCGTTTTAGATGCGTTTTGAAGGAGTTTGAGGTTTGGGGTGAACGGAGAAGATGACCGGAACACTGTTCCGGTCATCTGAAAGTAATTAACGGTGGGATTAGGGCATAAGCATTGATTAGCTGAGTTTGAATGCTGGCCGTGGGATTTGGCGCCAGGTCAATGCGCGCGTGTTTTTGTTTGAATCCAGGCCATCAGATCTGTTGACTTCTCATTAATTCAGTTTAAATTCATTTTTATTTTCATTTAATTCATTTGTTTTGTACAATCTATTTAAAATAGCAAAATTGTTTTAAAAATTATGAAACTTTTTCTCAAGAGTTTCATTAATTTTTAAAACACAAAAATATTTTTATTTTTATTTTTAGTATTAAAAAAGTATTTTTAAATATTTAAAAGTTTATTTTTAATTGATTAATGGAAATTAATTATTAAAAATACTTTTAGGTATTTAAAAATCACCAAAAAATTCATGAAATGTTCTAAGACATTTAGAAACATTGTCCAACCTTCAAACCAAATTTATTTTTTGATCTTGATGCATTTTGAGAATTTTCCATTGATTTAAAATCTTTTTTATGCATTAATTTGATCCAAAGTTCCAAAAATCATTTCTGCCTATCCATGAAGAGTTGGACATTGATTCTTTTTGCATTGCACTGTGTTTAGCATGTAGTTTGTGAGATTAAATGGTCTTGGTTTGATCTTTCATTTTCAATTTGTTTGGCAATTTTCTTGTTTGGAAACCCTAAAACCCTAGAAATCTTAAGAAAACCATAACTTGAAATTGGTTAAGAGTTGGGACCTCTCCTTTGGGCATTGGGTTATTATAGGCTTAGGGGTCCTTTGAGTGGCATTTTCAATTTTTTATCTTAGGGTTTGCTTCTGATTTTGATTTTTGTTTGATGTATGGTTCATAAACCCTAATTTGGGCTTCCATGTGCATCCATCTTGCATTCTCTTGCATAACATGACTTGCCATGACATTTCAAGCATCCATTTGATTCATTTGACATCATAAGACATATTGAAAGCATGTTGGATCATTGCATCATGTATTTGCCATGTTGTATGTCATGTGCACTTCATAACTTTTCATGTATGTTCTTGGTTCTTAACTTGCTTCATTTGCATTCATGAACTTGTATGATCATTGCCATGTGCTGCCTCATGTTTGTAGCATCTCATAGCATCATTAGCATCATGTAAATGCTTCTGGTTTTGTTTCTCATCATGTCATCTCATCCCATTATGCATTGCATTGCATTTTCTTTTCTAACTTTTCAGGTGGTAAGCAACTTTGAGAAGTGAATTTGCCTTCACTTCTCATAACTTTTCTTTTCATCTCTCTCTTGCATCCATGATGCATTTTTTATATGTGTTTGAGCTTGAGCTTGCTCATTCTTATTCTTCCCACTTTCTTTCTTCAAGTGACTTGACTTCTTGAATGAAGCAAGTTGCTTTGCTTCTCTTGATCCTTTCATCTGCTTCCTGGTGGTTCCTTTGAAGATCTTCTCTTAAAACCTCACAAACCTTAGGAACAACCATGTATGACAATGATTAGGGTTTTGATTAGTCTCCCCTCTTAGTTTTACCTTTGTGTCTCTTTGTGTCCTCTCTTCTCATCTCATAATCAGGGACTAAACCCTAAAGGCTTTAAGGCTTTGTGATTAAGCTTATGCCTGCATCCTTCTCTTAGGATGGAGTGTATAACTTTAATCCTAAGTGTTAAACCCTTAATGTGTTTAAATCTCTTAATCAATTCACTTAATAACCATCAAGACATCACACTTGTAACTTGGGCCTTGCATTAGGGTTCTAATTCTTCCTTAATTGGTTAAGAAGGACTAACCCTAGTGTTAATGGACAAGTCCCCCTCAAGTTGTCTTACAAATCATAAAATCCACTTCATCATCATATCAGTAACTAAAATCCACTTAATCAAAGGCTTGTTTTGTCATGAGTTTAATCCCTAATCATGGATTAAGTTGAGGAGCTTTCCTCAGCTTAAACATTCTCATATATTATCCTTCTATTAGGATGGTGTAATGAGTCTGTTTAATCCCTGATTATGGCTTAACCTCATCACTCAACACTAAACAAAAACACCAAAAACATCTAATTAATCACAAGTAGGTTAATGATCTTAATCCTACACCAAAGGTGATTAAGTGTGAGAATCTGACTTCACACTTAAGGTATTCTCATTACCCCTAATCAGAGGGAAGATGTGATGAGTTTACTAAATCCATTGGTTTAGACTTAGGCTCATTAACTTATGACAAACTTTCAAAAGCAATAAAAGACTGAAAACACCAAAAACAAACAATAATCGTCTCCTTCGGGATTCTTTTCTCACCTCACTCACTCACAAACGAGAACTCGCTTCTTCCATATAATGCAAGACAGTTAGCACCTGAGCCAGACAGGTCATACACTTGAGCATAGACAAGTAAGCAGTTCACAAGTCAATTCATCTTTCAGTCTCTTTGGGTCGAACTACGGTGTTCTGACTTCCTCATTGCACGAGAGGATACGTAGGCATAACTTAACAGTTATCGAACAAAAGTCTCTGTATATTCCCCCTCCTTCCAGCATTATTCTTTAAGCCTCATGATCTTGAGCATCTTATTCTTGTTCTTACACTGACACTTTACATACTGCACTTCACACTTCTTTTACACAGACACCTGTACATCCTTTTCCAGCTCTTTATACACAAATTGCACTGACACTACCCATTTAAAACACAAATCTTTTAAGCGTGGATCCCGTCGAGTACGACGGACAATCTGGGTGCTAATACCTTCCCAGGTTGTAACCAACCCCCTTTCTCAGTCTCTCTGGTTCGCAACCGTCTTATCCATCTTTTCTAGGTCTATGCAGCATTGCCTTTCCTCCGGGATAAAAATGCCTAGCTGGCGACTCTATTCATCTCCAGTGAGTTCACGGCTGTGTGTTCTCATTGTTCCTTTCGCCGACCGTTCGCGTCTGTACCCCATTTGACCCGGCTTCATTTGGTGGGAGCGACAGCTTGGCGACTCTGCTGGGGACACTTATACTGCAACCAGGGCTTCTGGTTCTTTTTGTGGGTTCCTCCTAGCGCTTGATTGATTTGTGTTTACTGTGGTGTTATGCGCTTATTTGTGTTTGTGTATTTGTATTTATTTTTGCTTTATGTACAGTTTGTTTATTGCTTTCTTTATAGCTTTATGCATATATTATCATATTGTCATACTGTGTTGCTGGCTGGATCTGTTGTTTGCTTTGGTGGGTGGGTGTTCCATTGAGAGTTAAGGTCCTATACCTGGGACCTGAGTGACACCTAGGCTAGAGTGAATCATATTCTTTCCCATTCCATCTCGGTCTGGTGCGGGAATATGAAACACGGTTCAGATATGGGTTTCTTCTTGAGAACTCTGTGTTGCAGATTTCCTGCAATACTAGGGCTATCTGGGAAGCCTGCTAAGTCTGGATGACCTTTTAGTACTGACCTTCAGAAACTGAGGTGAATTAGAGGAGGAACTTTTATGGTTATTGTAAACACTGTACCTCCGGGTTAGAAGTGTTTACACTTCTCATAAATGATCCAAGTCTGAGGATCCTTGTTTTAGAGCACCACCTGTGAGGGGGTTGGGCTGTTTACAGGTTTGCAGGTACCTTGGCCTCAGAATACCCTACTACTTTGTTTGTTTAAGAGTACTTCATTTTGGGACAGTTCTTGTGATTCTAAAACCCTGGACATGTGGCTCTTTATTTGAGCCCCCCACCTTGGCTACTGGATTTATAGACCTCTACCTGGATTTCTTGGATATACCTGGACTTATATCAGAGCCTTTGATCAGATCCAGCTCAGTCACAGACCCTTGCATATCATTTGCATACATAACCATTGCATCATATTAACATTTGCTTATTTGTGTTTCAGGGTATCCATCTTCATTTGGTTTTGGTTTTGACCCCATCTTCAGCATTGGCCTATCTTCATCAGCATCTGCTTCAGTTATCAGCTATCTACTCCAGTCACCTGCACCAGCCAATCAGTGGCCCATTCTTCAGTGTTATCATCAGCACCTGTCTCTACTTGTCTTCAACATCATGGCTCCTAAAAAGAGCAACATCACCTATCACTTCTTCCAGCCAGAGCTAGCTGACATCAGGAGGATTCAGACCCTGATCACTCCAGATCACATACCATTGTTCAGGGAACACTATGGAGATATACTTGATATGGTTATGGATCTGGACCCTTCACAGAGAAGCCTGATCCACACTTGCCTTCAGTTTTATGATCCCCCACTGAGATGTTTCACTTTTCAGGACTTTCAACTGGGCCCTCTATTAGAAGAATACTCATCATTGGTTGGTATGCCTATCAGGGGTGGAATCCCTTTTAACCCTGAAATGGTCTTTCCTGGTAATGGAGAAGTAGCAAAGGCTTTGCATCTGGAACCTGTCCTGATTGAGCAGCATATGACTTCTAAAGCTGGAATCCCTGGCTTCCATCTGGATTTCTTGATCTCTCAAGCTACCCTGAAAGCTTCTTTAGGAGAGTGGAAAGCTGTCTGTGCTTTATTGGCCCTGAGCATATATGGAATTGTATTGTTTGCAGACGAGCCTCGATTCATTAGCAAGAATGCAATCCATCTTTTCATCCTGAAGAACCCAGTACCAACTTTATTGGGGGATTTTTACTACTCAGTGCATCAGAGGAATGAAAAGCAGAGGGGAAGATTAGTGAGGTGCTGTGCTCCATTGTTCCACACTTGGCTTCTCAGGCGTCTACCCAGGACAGATGCATTTTTGAATCCTCATCAGCAGAAAAACTGGGCTAAGAGACTCACTGCTCTAACTTCAGCTGATATCAGATGGTGCACTCAAAGTACCAAAGGCAGGGATATCATCACCAGCTGTGGGCATTTCCCTAATGTACCTCTGATGGGAGTTAAAGGTAGTATTAATTACAACCCTCTGCTGTTCAGAAGACAACTGGGCTATGCACTGGTCCACTCTCCTAAGGCACAGGACTTGGTGGAGACTCTTTATTGTGAGAACAAGCCTAATCTGGCTATTGTTAGGCAGGCTGCTTGGGCCTGGGATAATGTTCAAACCAAGGGAGTAACCATTCTGGGGAAGTGCAACAATGTGGCATCAGCACAATATTATGAGTGGTCCTATGCCAGGGCTCAATTCTCTGGAATGCCATTTACCATGGAAGATATGCCTGAATCATCTTCAGCACCACCCCCTGCCACTGTCAGTTTGGAAGAGTTTGAGAGCTTGAAAGAAAGAAATGAGAAGTTGACTCAGGATTTGCAGAAGACCCTCCGGGAGAGGAGTGATGGCAGGTTGGATATTGAAAGGCTAGAGAAGCTGAGAGTGGAGCATCTGGCTAAGATTGAGAAATCTGGGGATTATATCAAAAAGTCTAAGGATGGAGAACAAATTCTGAAGAATGCTTGCAAAGAAGCCCAGTTCCAGAGAGCAAGGACAGACTTGTATCTGAAGGAGAGTCAGGCCCGGTGGGTCAGGATCACCGAGGCTCGTACCCTGGAGGACAAGAGGGTCCAAGACAAGATGGAGCAACTGGAAGCTAGTGCAAAAGAGCAGCAAGAAGCCCTGGCAGCAGCCCAGAGGGAGATATCAGAGCTGAAGATCAAAGCTGGAGTGAAGAGGTCAAAGGACCAAAGTCAGCACAAGAAGCTAACTACGGCTGTTACGACCCGGAATCTCCTCATTAGGAATCTCACGGAGCGTCCAGCTGATCCTGTGACCGAAGCACTTCTCAAGGAAGTTCGGGAGGATGAGTTTGGCCTTGGTGTTTGATCATTTGCTTGTTGTTGTTTTCATTCCATGTACTTTTCTTTTCTTGCAATGTATTTTGGCCCCTCGGAGGGTTTGTAAACAAACTATGTACCATTTGTCTTTGTAATATATGTGTTAGTTTGTTCCACTTCAAAAGCAACATCAACAGCATCTTCAAGGGTCTGGAAGGGTCAAAACCGAATGCCAAGCCGGATACCTTGAAAACAAATAAGCATACTGCATTGCATGCTAACCCTTTTGTTTGTTTTGTAGGTTTTTGTTTTATTGTTGCTAACTCTGTTGTGATATTCAGGAACTATTGCTCGACGCCGGGTATTTCCCCTCAACCGTCCGCACCGTTATCCAACCCGTAACAACCTCCCGGGCATACAGATGGATCAGATGCAGCAGGACCTTACTGAGGTCAGGAACCAAATGACCAACGAGAGGTTGGAAATGAGGAACCAGATGACTCAGTTTATGGAAGTGATGAACAACTTGGCTCAGAGCCAGGAAAGATTGAGGGCCATGGTGGAAAGGCAGAATCAAGAAGATCCACATATAGGAACTGCTGGCACAAGCAATAACGAGAGGGTCCAACCTCATGTCAATCCCCCAGTCTTTGGACCCCACCTCCATCCTGAGGTCAACATCCCTGCGAATGTTCAAGGGACTGCCACTGCAGCCAGGGTACTGCAAGAAGACCCCCAAGAGGATCAATTCACAGTAATGGGTGCTGGGGAAGAAGCTTATGATAGAAGGCTGGATGAGATAGCTGAGAAATTGAGGTCCTTAGAGTCTCAAAACTCTTTGGGTTTCGACGTCATGGACATGGGCTTGGTAGACGGGGTCAGGATTCCCCATAAGTTCAAGCCTCCCTGTTTTGAAAAATACAACGGGACTTCATGCCCCCAGACTCATTTACAATCATTTCTGGGGAGGCTGAAGGCCTATACTATGGATGAGAAGCTCTGGATGTTCTATTTCGAAGATAGCTTGACGGGAGCTTCAAGAGAATGGTACTCTCATCTGACAAGAGCAACTATCAGGTGTTGGAAGGACCTGGCAGATGCCTTCATCAGACAGTATCAGTACAACTTAGACATGGCACCCAACAGGACCCTCCTAATGGGAATGTCACAATCGTCAAGAGAAAGTTTCCGAGAATATGCCCAGAGATGGAGGCAATTGGCTGCTGCTGTTCAGCCACCTATGTCTGAGAGGGAAATGGCAGATATGTTTATGAACACCCTCCAGGGAACATATATTGACAGGCTGGCTGCTTTCTCTTCCACTAGCTTTGCAGATGTTGTCATAGCTGGAGAGAGAATTGAGAGCCTGTTGAAAATGGGCAAGATTTCTGACAATGGTGCCAGCTCGTCCAGTAGTACAAGGAAGCCTTTTGCAGGCCCAAGAAGAACTGGCGAGACCAATGCCATCCACACCAACAGGGGCAGGCCCCAATATGTTCACAGATCAGTGGCAACAGTCACCATTCCCGCTCCAGCTCATCCTCAGCCAACTTATCAACCTCCGCAACAAAACTATCAACCACAACCTCAATACCATCAACAGAATCAGTATCCTCCGAGAAATTACAACAACGGCAACACCAACAACAACAACCAGCAAAGGCCATTTCAGCAGAGGCCATCCCAAGCCAACAGGGTAATCGATCCGATCCCTATGCCATATGCTACATTGCTGCCACAACTCCTGAAACTCAACCTGGTTGAGCTAAGGACATTGGCACCTCCAGATCCCAACAGTCTACCCAAGAATTATGACTCCAACGCCAGATGTGCTTTTCATTCGAATGCACCTGGCCACAGTACAGAAAAGTGCAGAGCCTTGCACATGAAGGTACAAGACCTGGTGGACTCAAAAGCTCTGAATTTCGCACCACCACCCAATGTCAATAAGAACCCGATGCCAAACCACGGTGGTCCCAGAATTAACGCTATTGAAGAAGACAAACCGTCTTATTTAATAACCAGTGTGGGTCAGATCTGGACACCGTTGGTGGAAATTAAGGCTCAACTCCTCGAATGTCAAATGTTCCCGGGGTGTGAGTTGGGGTGTGCTTACTGCAATATTTCAGTAAATGGGTGCGATCATTTGAGGAATGGCATAGATGGTCTTATTCAGAGTGGCCAACTCCAGATCACCACATCATTTCCTACAAATCCAGCAATCTCACCAGCAACAGTTCCAACAACTCCTACAACTGCAACAACCATTGTTCCCGACAATTCTTCAGCTTCATCGACAAGTGCTTCATCTGTCATTTCAACTGACCAGATATCAGCAAATGTTCCTTCTACAACTCCAGCACCACTCCATTTTGAAACTCCTACAACAACAACATCCATTCTTCCAACAATGTCTCCTACAACATCAGCAACAAACTCTGAAGACGTCTCAACTGTCACAATATTTTATGATCCTGAAAACAACTCTGCCTACAACTCAGAAAGTGCTGCCCCCATCAGGGCACCAGTCACAATAAATTACGATCCACAGACTATCACAGTTCCTTCCGCAGCTGCAATCAGTCCAGTCACTATCACGGTGCCTGGACCAGTACCTTATGAAAGTAGTAACGCCATTCCCTGGCATTACGGCTCTGACCTGTACTGCGAAGGACAAAGAATCACTTTTGAATCATCAACCCCTGCACCACAAATAGACAATGTGGGAGGAGGCAGAGGCTTCACTCGAAGCGGACGTCTCTTTGCTCCACCAATTCAAAGACCCACTACCGAAGCGGAAGCTGCTGTCAAGGCAAAAGGGAAAAGCTTGGTGCAGGAAGAGCAGACTGTAAAGAAGCCTTGAGAACACCCTTTGATCAAGAGGTTGATGAGTTCATGCGAATCATCAAGAAGAGTGATTATAAAGTAGTGGATCAGCTTCATCAGACGCCTTCCAAGATCTCAATCCTATCTTTGCTTATGTGCTCCGAAGCCCATCGGAACGCACTACTCAAAGTCTTGCACGCAGCTTACGTGCCTGAAGAGATCACTGTCAATCAGCTGGAAGCTGTAGTTGGAAATGTTAATGCTAGTCATGGGCTAGGGTTCACCAACACTGACTTGACTACGGAAGGCCGCAACCATAACAAGGCCCTGCACATCACCATGGAATGTAAAGGTGCAGTCCTTTCCCATGTGCTGGTAGACACAGGATCATCCCTTAATGTCTTACCGAAAAAGGCCCTGGTGAAGCTAGAATATGATGGATTGGGGTTAAGACCCAGCAACCTGGTGGTGAGAGCCTTTGATGGTTTAAAGAGATCGGTTCTGGGAGAGATTGAGTTGCCCATAACGATTGGCCCGCAGACCTTTAAAACGACCTTCTACGTGATGGATATACAGCCTGCCTACAGCTGTCTATTGGGTAGGCCATGGATTCACGCCGCTGGCGCCGTGACCTCTACCCTTCACCAGAAGTTAAAATATGAGTGGGAGGTTCAAATCGTTACAATCTGTGGAGAGGAGGATATTTTTGTCAGCCACCTGGCTACCTATAAGTATATTGAGATGGATGGGGAGATCCATGAAACGATGAGCCAAGGTTTTGAGGCCATGAACGTGAATGAAACATCTGCTGTGCCTGGTACTTCAATATCATCATACCAACAAGCCCGGAAGGTTGTTGAGGGAGGAAACGCCCAAGGCTGGGGCAAACTGTTATCAGTGGAGAAGAAAGAGGATATATTTGGGTTGGGTTACAAACCAACTCAACAAGATCAAGCAGAGGCTGCGAAAGAGCCCAACTTTGTGAGTGGGGGGATGCTCACCCCTGATGCTGTCAACTGTTTGGAAGACGAGTTGGAAGAAGAACGCAACCTGGAAAGCTTGATTCGTCCAAAGATCCCGGGGAGCAGTATCTCAAACTGGTCTTCCCAGGAAATTATAAGAGTTACTCATGCAGAGTAATTATTATTTCCTGTATTTTTATAGCATGCATCAAAGTCTTGCATCTTGCCCAAGATGACAAGACTCATTTTGTAATCGGGCCATCTGTACTTTTTGTGCAACAAGATTAATCAATGAAATATCAGACATCTTTTTGCAAATGAGTCTTTTTCTTTTCCGTTCACTGTTTTTCCATTTTTCTTTTTGTACAAAAAAATAAATGGCAGTGTTTTCAAAATGACAACTTTATTTCACTTTTCTAAAACAAGATTAAAATCAAATCACTAAAATGAACAAACTGAACCCTTGCAGAGTGTGCCTTCCAGACAGCACCGACAACAGCACGGCCATGACTTCGTATGACTTTGACAATCCAATCAATCAAGCTGATGAAGGGGTTGAAGAAGAATATGAGCTTCCTGAAGAGCTAGCCAGGTTGTTAAGACAAGAGGAAAAGGTTATTGCTCCTCACCAGGAGGAGGTTGAAGTGATCAGTCTTGGTACAGATGAAGACGTGAAAGAGGTTAAAATCGGGGCCTGCCTGCAAGACTCAGTGAAGAAACAACTGATTGACCTGCTTCAAGAATATGTGGATGTGTTTGCTTGGTCTTATCAAGATATGCCGGGGTTAGACACCGACATGTTGTGCACAAGCTGCCTTTGAGGGAAGAATGCCCACCGGTCAAACAGAAGCTGCGCCGTACTCGCCCAGACATGGCTATGAAAATCAAAGAAGAGGTACAAAAGCAGTGGGACGCCGGGTTCCTTGCCGTGACAAGCTATCCACCGTGGGTTGCTAATATAGTACCTGTGCCTAAGAAAGACGGCAAAGTAAGGATGTGTGTGGACTACCGGGATCTGAACAGAGCCAGCCCGAAAGATGATTTCCCTCTACCTCACATTGATGTATTGGTAGATAATACGGCTCAATTCTCGGTATTCTCCTTCATGGACGGATTTTCAGGATATAATCAGATCAAAATGTCACCTGAAGACATGGAGAAGACAACCTTCATCACACCCTGGGGCACGTTCTGTTACAAGGTGATGCCATTCGGACTGAAGAATGCCGGTGCGACATATCAACGGGCTATGGTGACATTATTCCACGATATGATCCATAAAGAAATAGAATGTTATGTGGATGACATGATCGCCAAGTCCCTTACTGAAGAAGACCACCTGGTAAATCTGCTGAAGTTGTTCAAGCGTCTGAGGAAGTACCAACTGAAGTTAAACCCCAACAAATGCACATTCGGGGTGCGATCCGGTAAGTTGTTGGGATTTATCGTGAGCGAGAAAGGGATTGAGGTTGACCCTGATAAAGTCAAAGCTATTCAAGAGATGCCTGCACCGAAAATTGAGAAAGAAGTTCGAGGGTTCTTAGGTCGATTGAACTACATTTCACGGTTCATATCTCACCTTACAGCAACCTGTGAACATTTGTTTAAGCTATTAAGAAAAGAACAAACGGTCAGGTGGAACAAAGACTGCCAGAAGGCTTTTGACAAGATCAAAGAATACTTACAAGAACCTCCAATCCTTATGCCTCCAGTTGAAGGAAGACCTCTGATCATGTACTTGACAGTATTAGAAGAGTCAATGGGGTGTGTGCTGGGCCAGCATGACGAGTCTGGTCGAAAAGAGTATGCAATTTACTACCTGAGCAAAAAGTTTACCAACTGTGAACAACGTTATTCACTGCTCGAGAAAACTTGCTGTGCTTTAGCGTGGGCTGCTCGCCGACTGAGACAGTATATGTTGACTCACACTACTTTATTGATCTCAAAAATGGACCCAGTCAAGTACATATTTGAGAAGCCAGCTCTTACCGGACGGGTTGCAAGATGGCAAATGATTCTCACGGAATATGACATTCAATACACATCACAGAAAGCCATCAAGGGCAGTGTATTATCTGAATATCTTGCTGAGCAACCTATTGATGATTACCAGCCTATGAGGTTTGACTTCCCTGATGAAGACATCATGTTCATAAAAGCAAAAGATCATGAAGAGCCTGTTCACACTGAAGGGCCTGACCCGGAAGAAGAATGGACTATGATGTTTGATGGGGCTGTTAACATGAATGGTCGTGGTGTTGGTGCAGTACTCATTACACCCAAAGGAGTTCACATGCCTTTCTCGGCAAAACTCACTTTCAACTGCACTAACAACGAAGCTGAATACGAAGCTTGCATTATGGGTCTTGAGGAAGCCATTGACCTCAGGATCAAAACATTGACCGTATTCAGAGATTTAGCTCTGGTAATCAATCAAACCAACGGCAAATGGTATACACACCAGGATCATCTGATACCTTACAGGGATTATACAAGGAGGTTATTGACTTTCTTTACAACAGTCAAGCTTGAGTATATCCCTCGGGACGAGAATCAGTTTGCAGATGCCCTGGCTACCATTTTGTCCATGATCAAAGTTCAAGCTGCCAACTTTGTACCTCAAATTTCAGTGTCCAGACTTGACAGGCCAGCATATGTATTCGCAGCAGAGGTTGTTAAAGATGATAAGCCTTGGTTCCATAACATTAAATGCTTCTTGGAGGATCAAACATACCCACCTGGGGCATCTTCCAATGATAAGAAGACTTTGAGAAGGCTTGCTGGTAGTTTCTTTCTGAACACTGATGGGTCCTTATACAAAAGGAACTTTGATATGGTACTCCTCCGATGTGTTGATAAGATAGAAGCAGATTTGTTGATGCATGAAGTGCACGAAGGATCTTTTGGTACTCATGCCGGAGGGCATGCCATGGCTAAGAAATTGTTAAGATCAGGATATTATTGGATCACAATGGATGCAGACTGTTGTGCTTATGCCTGGAAATGCCATAAATGCCAGATTTATGCAGATAAGGTGCATGTGCCTCCAAATCCTTTGAACATAATGTCTTCACCATGGCCCTTTGCCATGTGGGGCATTGATATGATTGGCAAGATTGAGCCAACTGCTTCAAATGGCCACAGATTCATCCTGGTCGCTATTGATTATTTCACCAAGTGGGTTGAAGCAGCCTCCTATGCCAATGTTACAAGACAAGTGGTAGCCAGGTTTCTGAAGAGAGACATCATCTGTCGGTATGGAGTGCCCGAGCGAATCATTACTGATAATGGTTCCAACTTGAACAACAAAATGATGGCAGAGCTGTGCCGGGACTTCAAAATTCAACATCACAATTCTTCTCCTTACAGGCCAAAGATGAATGGCGCTGTTGAGGCAGCAAATAAGAATATCAAGAAGATTGTGCAGAAGATGGTAGTCACCTACAAAGACTGGCATGAAATACTACCTTTCGCCGTGCATGGGTACCGCACGTCAATCAGAACATCCACTGGGGCAACACCGTATCAACTTGTGTATGGTATGGAAGCAGTCCTACCGGTTGAAGTTGAGTTACCCTCTCTACGGGTACTAATGGATGTTAAACTGAGTGAAGCAGAATGGGTTAGGTCCCGATACGAACAACTGAGTCTGATTGAAGAGAAAAGGTTGGCTGCAATCTGTCATGGGCAGTTATATCAGAAAAGAATGAAGAAAGCCTTCGATCAGAAAGTCAGGCACCGAGAGTACCAAGTAGGAGATCTTGTGCTGAAGAGAATCCTCCCTCCTCATACAGACCACAGGGGCAAATGGACTCCAAATTATGAAGGACCATTCGTGGTAAAGAAAGTTTTCTCTTGTGGAGCGTTGATGCTTAGCACCATGGATGGTGAAGATTTCCCGTACCCTGTGAATTCAGATGCAGTTAAAAAATACTTCGCGTAAAAATGACCCGCTGGACATGAAAACAGAATGTAAGTCAAGGCAAAAATAGGGCATCCCGGCGAGTCAAAAAACAGAATAAAAGGCTCGGGCAAAAGTAAGGGAAAATAAATAAAAAAATGTGTACACCCGCTGAGTTGAAAAGCCACATTGGACAGCTCAGGCAAAAATGGGTATCCCGATGGATTGAAAACCCGAAAGGGCGATCCATGCAAAATAAGGGAATAAGCGAACAACTGCACTCTGAATTCGTCTGTATTGCTTACAACTGGGTAAGCTTCAAAAGGATCAAGCTTCAATCAGAATCAACCTTCTTCAGAAAGCAAGACGAGAAGAACGTCAAATGTCATACAAGTCATAGTGAAGAGGAAGCTCCTTAAAGCGTCATCAACACTGCCAGCGTTTTGTTTCTCAATTTATAACGATCCCTTCATTTCAAGGGATTTGTTTCTTTGACTGTATCTCGCCAATTCAGGGCATAAGAATTAATAAAATCAGATTTTCAGTCATGTCTCGTCTTGTACATTTTTATTTTGCAAAAAATGTCTGATGTCTAAAAGAAAAATTGATTGCATAGAATGCAGATGCTTATCCTCAAATAAAAAAGTAAAAACATGCTTGCAGGAAATATGCTTGCTCTCAGAAGTATCTAAACTCCTATGACGGAATCCAGTAAAGGATACCTCGGGATTATCTTGTGCGTTTCTCTACTTTTTTCAGGATTGCAGGTATCCAGAACGCAACTTGGGGCATGTAAGCTTCATCCCAGTAAGCTGGAAAATCAACACTCAATTTTAGCACCCAAAGTGCTCTCTCCCCAGCTGAGTTGCCTTTCACGACTCCTCCCAGCTGAGTCTGCCACTTATGACTCCCCCCATCAGAATTGCCAGGCATCACAGAAGGCACCTATATCCCCGGCTGAGTCAAGGATCTTCTTCAACAGAATCCCTAGGGAGGTCTTTCAGTGATCTCTCTTCCTCCCCAGCCCAGTTGCCATTTCATCCTCAGTCGGGTACAAAAGTCAGGGAATCATCTCCCCACAGAGCTCCAGCCTCTATCCAGAAAAGCAACGCATGAAGAACTCACAACAGAGTGAAGAAAGCTTCTACAAACCCCAGTTGGGTCTCTCATTTATTAGGATAGGTCTATCAGTGACCCGTATCCCCAAGCAAATATCATCTTATTAGATCTACCAATGATCTCATCCCCAGCTGGGATGTCTACTTCAAGATCGATCAAGGATCTTCGCAGCAACGGGACCCGGAGCCCGGTTTGGTATCTTTGCACAATCATAGCATTCGCATCATATTTACCCACAGAGCGTAGCATTCCGTTTTAACACGGAGCATTACGGCAAAAATCCAACACATAGCATAACCATAAGCCATGTTCTAAACCAACACTTGTGAATAATAACCATTCATCAACAATGTACAGAATTCCCCACCAGGGTCCCCAGCAAAAGCAGATTGCCTCATAATCACAAACACCAGTATATACTCCCTTGACACCCGCCCGTGTCATCACTCCCCAGTAAAGTCGCCTGAACACTCCTTACAAACAAACCCACCCATATTACAGATACTTCCTGACAACCCGTCCGTGTCAAATCACCAGCAGAAAGCCAAAGACATCATCTTTGCACTCACCTACTTGTATATACAATTCCTTGACACCCGTCCGTGTCATTTCCCCAACGCAGTCGCCTACACTTTTACAACCCATATACTTGTTGATATTATTATACTCTTCTCCTTTTGACACTCGTCCGTGTCACCTTCCCCAGCAGATAAACACTCATCTATATATGCTCATACTACTCATGTTACACTCATATAGATACTCGTCCGTATCTTGTATATACCATTCATATCCCCACAGATTCGGCACTAGTCCTTGTTCTCTGTTAACTCGTTGGTACTCGTCCGTACCATCATCTCAGAACATGCGTCAAGCGTTTGTTTCTACATGATACTCGTCCGTATCATAGTCTTAAGGATGCTCGTCCGCATCTTTAATCCATACACTGTGTCAAATACTTATGTCTTCTTGAATGTAGACACTCGTCTGTGTCTACTATTCCCCAGAAAAGTCCCTCCAGATTCAACACTCGTCCGTGTTCCTTGTTAACCAGTTGATACTCGTCCGTATCATCATCTTTGAACACGTGTCAGTATTTGTTTCTACCCGATACTCGTCCGTATCATAGTCTTAAGGATGCTCGTCCGCATCTTTAATCTATACACAACATCTAAACGCTCATACCCTTTGTTTCTTAGATGTGAACACTCGTCCGTGTTTACCATTCCCCAGTAGATCACCAACAAAGCAAATATTTCTTTTTATCTAACACTCGTCCTGTGTTATGATAAAACCTGAGAGCAGCCGTACCCTGCTAGGTGGTCGTCCTCCACCTCTTGATGGTCGTCCTCCATCATGCTCATCCGATGGCCGTCCCCATCGTTGATTTTAGCAGCCGTCCCCTGCTAGGTGGTCGTCCTCCACCCGTTGATGATCGTCCTTCATCATTTTATCCAATGGCCGTCCCCATTGTTGATTTTGGTTATCTGGCATTCGTCCTATGTCACGATAAACCCTGAGAGCAGCCGTCCCCTGCTAGGTGGTCGTCCTCCACCTCTTGATGGTCGTCCTCCATCATGCTCATCCGATGGCCGTCCCCATCGTTGATATTTTCGGCAGCCATACCCTGCCAGGTGGTCGTCCTCCACCTTTGATGGCCGTCCCCATCATAATTCCTTTATTCCCCAACAGAGCAGCCGTCCCCTGCTAGGTGATCGTCCTTCACCTTTGATGGCCGTACCCCATCATCTGTTTATTTCATTTATTCTTTAACCCGATGGCCGTCCCCGTCGTGGTCCCTTTTCCTTTTCTTTTAGCCCGATGGCCGTCCCCATCGTCGGTTACCTTGCTTTATGAACTTGATGGCCGTCCCCGTCATGTTTCATTAATCCCCAGAGAATTTTACAGCTTTATCGTGATGGCCGTCCCCATCATAATTTCTTACTTTTCCCAGCTAGTCGGCCGTCCCCGTCCTGGCTTTACCTTTTATCCCCAGCATGTCGGCCGCCCCCGTCATTGCTTTATTTTCAGCACTTTTCCCAGCATGTCGGCCGTCCCCGTCATTGCTCTTTACCCAGCAGTCGTCCTCTGCTCGACGGTCGTCCTCCGTCGTCCACACTTTATACTATACTTTATTTTCTTTTGCAATCTATATCCCTTTTCTTCTTCATTCTGTGAGTGCAAATTTTGGACTGTCTTTGGTATTCAACCACAAGTTATCTTGTTTGCCTGTTAAGCTATCGCTTACATCCTGCACAGCTAACTCATGTTTGAATAGGGGCAGTTGTAAACACCCCAAATTTGCCCTCACCCATTCACACCATGGCTTGTGATCATTTCATATGCATAAACACAATCATATCACCTCATATCTCATTTTTGATTCACTGCATAGATTCAAAGTCATCTGCATCTAGGGTTTGTGATCTGAACCATCCAAGAGCTTCTTGAGCCACTCCAAAGGTCAACAATCACTTCAAAGGGGTCCATGTGTGTTCTTGTATCATATTACATCCCCTCAAAGTCAAAAATGCAAAAGGATCACAAGAACTGGGATTGGTGTGGATGCAGAGCCAAGTTTGACTGCACAGTTGACCTAAAATTAGGGTTTTGGTTTCAGAGGCCATAACTCCAAATATTTTGGTCATTATTGTTTCCATTGGTCTCTATATGGTATAGGGAGTATGCATATCAATTTTCATGAAGAAATTCCATGGGGAAGTCATCTGATCAAGAGTTGACTTTTCAGACAAGTCAGTGCAAAATCAGGGCATCTGAGGCCCCCAATGACCCAACCAAGGGGTGATCTTCATCATTTTGAGTGTATATGATATTTATTTGATCATGGAAGAAGGTTGAAGTTCACAAAATTCAAGAATTACAAGTTTTTGCAAAGTTGACTTTTTAGGGCATGGTTGACTTTTCAAGAGTATGTCATTTTAGGTCACTTTTCAAGCCTTGCTTTTTGATCCAAAAATGCTTCAAATGGAAAAACTTTGGTCATGAAAGTTGTAGAATACATTTTTCCCTTTTCAAAAAGTACAAGAACATGATCTAATTCTTCTTGGATCAAAAGTTATGGTGTGACAAAGTTGGCAAAAATCATTAATTTTCAAGATGTGCACCAAATGAGAAACTTGCAAGAACTTTGTACCAAGGCATTTGTGACTTCTAGTTCACATCAAACCAATGCACAAACATTCTATGTGACCTAAAAATCAGATTTGAACCAAAAGATCACATGTTCATGGTTGGCAAAGTAAGAGATTTTCATGAAGTTTCAAAAGTGATCAACTTGCAAAATCATCATCACACTCTCACCAACTTGCTGCATTGGCTATTGAACCTTTCTAGCTTCACTCACACACCATGCTGCGCCATCCCCCATGCTTGTACTAGCCTAGAACCAAGCCCATGCCTCTCTTACAACAAAGTGGACTTTTTGCAAAAGTGGACATCCCAATCACAGCAGGCCAGGTCACATCATCTGACCAATTGGAATTGTTTATACTATCCATTTGCAAGCTAAACATAACATCAAGCCAGCCTGAAGGAAGCCCTAACACACCATTCACAAAAACATTTCCTCAAGCATTTCTCTTCGAATCTCTCTACACAACACACAAACACAAAAACCATTTTCATAGATCAACTCACCTTGCTTCACTGAGCCAAAACCAGCAAGACTTAGGCCTGAACCAGGCAAGAACACCATTCTTCCATTTTTCATTCTCAAAGCCAAAGCTTTCGAAACTCATTCCACAGGCCACAAACACTTGAACAAACTCCACAAACCTTCCCAAAACATCACCCTGATCACAAAGAACCACTCACATTGGCCTGAAACAGCCTGAATCACCATCACCATTTTCAACTGAGCTTGAGCAGAAGCTGTTCAAACTCCTTAACCAGCCAACATAAACTCCTCCTAAGCATTCAAGGATCATCAGGGGACTAAGTAAAGTGGATTGCATCAAAGGGAGAGGTCAGAAAGTTGCTGGAGTGAAAGCTTCGAAACTCAGGTAGCTCAAGAACATTTTTTCCAGAAATCGTTTTTTAAGTTCTTAAGTTGTTCTATATGCTTCACTGATTGTTCTGATGCCTTTAGTTTTGAAAATGGTGGAGAGATGAGAGTTTACCATGCTTCTGAAACTTTTTGCCCTAGAAATAGATTGATTCGATTCATCCATTTTATGAATGATAAATTTGTTTTGATTTAGGGTTTTGATTCGTGAGTGAGTGAGAATCATTTCTGTGTTTTTAGATTTCGTTTTAGATGCGTTTTGAAGGAGTTTGAGGTTTGGGGTGAACGGAGAAGATGACCGGAACACTGTTCCGGTCATCTGAAAGTAATTAACGGTGGGATTAGGGCATAAGCATTGATTAGCTGAGTTTGAATGATGGCCGTGGGATTTGGCGCCAGGTCAATGCGCGCGTGTTTTTGTTTGAATCCAGGCCATCAGATCTGTTGACTTCTCATTAATTCAGTTTAAATTCATTTTTATTTTCATTTAATTCATTTGTTTTGTACAGTTTATTTAAAATAGCAAAATTGTTTTAAAAATTATGAAACTTTTTCTCAAGAGTTTCATTAATTTTTAAAACACAAAAATATTTTTATTTTTATTTTTAGTATTAAAAAAGTATTTTTAAATATTTAAAAGTTTATTTTTAATTGATTAATGGAAATTAATTATTAAAAATACTTTTAGGTATTTAAAAATCACCAAAAAATTCATGAAATGTTCTAAGACATTTAGAAACATTGTCCAACCTTCAAACCAAATTTATTTTTTGATCTTGATGCATTTTGAGAATTTTCCATTGATTTAAAATCTTTTTTATGCATTAATTTGATCCAAAGTTCTAAAAATCATTTCTGCCTATCCATGAAGAGTTGGACATTGATTCTTTTTGCATTGCACTGTGTTTAGCATGTAGTTTGTGAGATTAAATGGTCTTGGTTTGATCTTTCATTTTCAATTTGTTTGGCAATTTTCTTGTTTGGAAACCCTAAAACCCTAGAAATCTTAAGAAAACCATAACTTGAAATTGGTTAAGAGTTGGGACCTCTCCTTTGGGCATTGGGTTAGTATAGGCTTAGGGGTCCTTTGAGTGGCATTTTCAATTTTTTATCTTAGGGTTTGCTTCTGATTTTGATTTTTGTTTGATGTATGGTTCATAAACCCTAATTTGGGCTTCCATGTGCATCCATCTTGCATTCTCTTGCATAACATGACTTGCCATGACATTTCAAGCATCCATTTGATTCATTTGACATCATAAGACATATTGAAAGCATGTTGGATCATTGCATCATGTATTTGCCATGTTGTATGTCATGTGCACTTCATAACTTTTCATGTATGTTCTTGGTTCTTAACTTGCTTCATTTGCATTCATGAACTTGTATGATCATTGCCATGTGCTGCCTCATGTTTGTAGCATCTCATAGCATCATTTTCATCATGTAAATGCTTCTGGTTTTGTTTCTCATCATGTCATCTCATCCCATTATGCATTGCATTGCATTTTCTTTTCTAACTTTTCAGGTGGTAAGCAACTTTGAGAAGTGAATTTGCCTTCACTTATCATAACTTTTCTTTTCATCTCTCTCTTGCATCCATGCTGCATTTTTTATATGTGTTTGAGCTTGAGCTTTCTCATTCTTATTCTTCCTACTTTCTTTCTTCAAGTGACTTGACTTCTTGAATGAAGCAAGTTGCTTTGCTTCTCTTGATCCTTTCATCTGCTTCCTGGTGGTTCCTTTGAAGATCTTCTCTTAAAACCTCACAAACCTTAGGAACAACCATGTATGACAATGATTAGGGTTTTGATTAGTCTCCCCTCTTAGTTTTACCTTTGTGTCTCTTTGTGTCCTCTCTTCTCATCTCATAATCAGGGACTAAACCCTAAAGGCTTTAAGGCTTTGTGATTAAGCTTATGCCTGCATCCTTCTCTTAGGATGGAGTGTATAACTTTAATCCTAAGTGTTAAACCCTTAATGTGTTTAAATCTCTTAATCAATTCACTTAATAACCATCAAGACATCACACTTGTAACTTGGGCCTTGCATTAGGGTTCTAATTCTTCCTTAATTGGTTAAGAAGGACTAACCCTAGTGTTAATGGACAAGTCCCCCTCAAGTTGTCTTACAAATCATAAAATCCACTTCATCATCATATCAGTAACTAAAATCCACTTAATCAAAGGCTTGTTTTGTCATGAGTTTAATCCCTAATCATGGATTAAGTTGAGGAGCTTTCCTCAGCTTAAACATTCTCATCTATTATCCTTCTATTAGGATGGTGTAATGAGTCTGTTTAATCCCTGATTATGGCTTAACCTCATCACTCAACACTAAACAAAAACACCAAAAACATCTAATTAATCACAAGTAGGTTAATGATCTTAATCCTACACCAAAGGTGATTAAGTGTGAGAATCTGACTTCACACTTAAGGTATTCTCATTACCCCTAATCAGAGGGAAGATGTGATGAGTTTACTAAATCCATTGGTTTAGACTTAGGCTCATTAACTTATGACAAACTTTCAAAAGCAATAAAAGACTGAAAACACCAAAAACAAACAATAATCGTCTCCTTCGGGATTCTTTTCTCACCTCACTCACTCACAAACGAGAACTCGCTTCTTCCATCTAATGCAAGACAGTTAGCACCTGAGCCAGACAGGTCATACACTTGAGCATAAACAAGTAAGCAGCTCACAAGTCAATTCATCTTTCAGTCTCTTTGGGTCGAACTACGGTGTTCCGACTTCCTCATTGCACGAGAGGATACGTAGGCATAACTTAACAGTTATCGAACAAAAGTCTCTGTATATTCCCCCTCCTTCCAGCATTATTCTTTAAGCCTCATGATCTTGAGCATCTTATTCTTGTTCTTACACTGACACTGTACATACTGCACTTCACACTTCTTTTACACAGACACCTGTACATCCTTTTCCAGCCCTTTATACACAAATTGCACTGACACTACCCCTTTAAAACACAAATCTTTTAAGCGTGGATCCCGTCGAGTACGACGGACAATCTGGGTGCTAATACCTTCCCAGGTTGTAACCAACCCCCTTTCTCAGTCTCTCTGGTTCGCAACCGTCTTATCCATCTTTTCTAGGTCTATGCAGCATTGCCTTTCCTCCGGGATAAAAATGCCTAGCTGGCGACTCTATTCATCTCCAGTGAGTTCACGGCTGTGTGTTCTCATTGTTCCTTTCGCCGACCGTTCGCGTCTGTACCCCATTTGACCCGGCTTCATTTGGTGGGAGCGACACACTCATACCTATTACTCCTATTTCACTTATACAGATACTCGTTCGTATCTTATATATACCACTTATACATCCTTAGAAGCAATGCTCGTCCGTGTTCCTTGTTAACCAGTTGATACTCGTCCGTATCATCATCTCTGAACATGTGTCAGCATTTGCTTCTACCCGATACTCGTCCGTATCATGGTCTTAGGGATGCTCGTCCGCATCTTTAATCTATACACCGTACACCAAACACTAATACCTCTCATTTCTTGGACATAGACACTCGTCCGTGTTTACTTGTCCCAGCAAATTCTAGTAAACTATTTCCTTTCTATCTGACATTCGTCCTATGTCATGATACCTTTGCGGCAGCCGTACCCTGCCAGGTGATCGTCCTTCACCTTTGGATGACCGTCCCTCATCCTTTCCCCAGCGGAGTCTCTATTTATTAGAACCCCTTTTCTATCCGACATTCGTCCTATGTCGTGATATCTTTAGCAGCCGTCCCCTGCTAGGTGATCGTCCTTCACCTTTTGATGATCGTCCTTCATCATTTTATCCGATGGCCGTCCCCATCGTTGATCTTGTTATCAGACATTCGTCCTATGTCATGATAAACCCTGAGAGTAGTCGTACCCTGCTAGGTGATTGTCCTTCACCTCTTGATGATCGTCCTTCATCATTTTTTCCGATGGCCGTCCCCATTGTCGACCTTTTTATCCGGCATTCGTCCTATGTCGTGATATTGTTGGCAACCGTACCTTGCCAGGTGATCGTCCTTCACCCTTAGATGATCGTCCCTCATCTTATCCCCAACAGAGCAGCCGTCCCCTACTAGGTGATCGTCCTTCACCTTTGATGACCGTACCTCATCATTTATTTCTACCTGTAACCCCCAAAGAGTCTTATAGCTTTACTTGATGGCCGTCCCCATCATGATCTCTTATATCCCCAGCATGTCGGCCGTCCCCGTCATTGCTCTTTCCCCAGCAGTCGTCCTCTGCTCGACGGTCGTCCTCCGTCGCTCGCACTTTATAAACATACTTTATTTTCCTTTTACAATCTATATCCCTTTTCTTCTTCATTCTGTGAGTGCAAATTTTGGACTGTCTTTGGTATTCAACCACGAGTTATCTTGTTTGCCCGTTAAGTCGTTGCTTACATCCTGCACAACTAACTCATGCTTGAATAGGGGCAGCTGTAAACACCCCAAATTTTCCCTCACCCATTCACACCATGGCTTGTGATCTTATCATATGCATAAACTCAACCATAGCATCTCATATTGCATATTTGCTTCACTGCATTGATTCTAAGTCATCTGCATCTAGGGTTTGTGATCTGAGCAATCCCAGAGCCATTTGAGCCACTCCAAAGGTCATCAATCACTTCAAGGGGGTCCATGTATGTTCAAGCATCATATTATATCCTCTCAAAGTCAAGAATGTCAAAAAATCACAAGAACTGAGATTGGCATGGAAGCAGAGCCAGGTTTGACTGCACAAATGACCTAGAATTAGGGTTTTGGTTTCAAAGGCCATAACTCCAAATTTTTTGGTCATTATTGTTTCTATTAGTCTCTATATTTTATAAGGAGCATGCATATCAATTTTCATGAAGAAATTCCATGGGGAAGGCATCTGATTAAGAGTTGACTTTTTAAGCAAGTCAGTGCAAAATCAGGGCATCTGAGGCCCTCAATGACCCAACCAAAGGGTGTTCACCATCATTTTGATCATGTATGATCTTTATTTGATCATAGAAGATGTTAGAAGTTCACAAAATTGAAGAATTTCAAGCCATTTGCAAAGTTGACTTTTTGGGAAAATGACTTGTAATGGAAACTTGCCATTTTGGGAAACTTTTTCAACCCTTGCTTTTTGATTAAAAAATGCTTCAAATGGGAAAACTTTGGTCATAAAAGTTGTAGAATGGATCATTCCCTTTTCAAAAAGTACAAGAACTTGTCCTAATTCATTTTGGATCAAAAGTTATGGCTTGTCAAAGTTGGGAAAAATCACATAATTTCAAGTTTTCTACCAAAGAGGTAAAGTTGCAAAATCCCTTGCCAAGACAAATTGTGCTATCAAATGGACTTCTAATCTTCATACAAACATAAACCAAGGCCTAAAGATCAGATTGCATCAAAAGTTCACTCATTTTCATGACTTGTGGATCAAGAAACTTCAAAAGGGCAAAAGTTGATCAAAATTGCAAAACCTCACTCAAACCCTAATCCATTTGCTGGCTGACTTCAAAATTGATCCTATGGTTCTCCACACTTCTTGCTGCACAGGACATCCCTCTTGTCCTTGGCTAGCTATGAGCCCATACCTCTCTTACACAAAGATTGACTTTTTTGCAAAAGACCCATACCAATCACCATAGGCCACCAACAACTCTCTGACCTATCACCACTTGATACATGGACCAAAAGCAGCTCAACACACCACACACATAAGCCTGAAACTCTCTCTAAGCCAGCATTCTCATTTTTCACCTCTTAGGCAACTTCCTTCGAAACTCATCATACAAGTATCAAACATTCAAACAAACTTCACAAAACATCTCAGCACACTCCCCTGATCATTTCCCTGCCCTCATTCATCCCTGAAACATCCTCAAACTGAAACACGATTTCTCTCCCTCACTGAACAGAACTCACTCAATCTCTCAAACCAGCCAAAAGAAACTCCAACCAAGCATTGCAAGCTTCTCAGGAGGTCCATTAGAGGCGTTTTGGATCAAAGGGGCAGCCAGAAAGTTCCAAAAATCAAAGCTTCAGTTCAGGTGAGCTCAAGAACATTTTTTCCAGAAACATGTTTTTAAGTTCCTAAATGATTCTCTATGCTTCACTGATCATGCTGATTGTTTTGTTTCGAAAATGATTGAGTATTGAGTATGTATGATGCTTCTGAAACTTTTCTGACCTAAATGCATTTTGCTTCGATTCAGCTTTGTTATGAAAAATAAATGTGTTTTGATTGTTGATTCTTGCTCTATGATGTTTGGGGATGGATTCTGGGCAGAGAGATTAGGTTTTAGGGACCTGGGGAAGAAGTTAGCAACTTTCAGGTGAGGGTCTGGCCGAAGAAGACAACCGGAAGTCTTCTCCGGCCACCTGAAAGTGATTAGTGTCTTAATTGCGTTTAGGGTTCAGTTTGAATGTGGAGCGTAGATTTGGTTGACTTTGTTTGACTCCCGCGCGTTTTAATGGCCTGGATTGTTTCATTAAAACCCTAATCCACGTCATTAGTTAATTAATCAGGTTTTTATATTAATCTAGCCAGTTCAAATGCCAGCCGTAGGATAGTGCGCCAGTCAACTCCTGCGCGTTCAGTTTGAATACCAGCCACTGGATCAGTTGACTTCTCATTAATTCATTTATATTTTCATTTTATTTGATTTATTTTGTACATTTAATTTAAAATAGCAAAAAATGTTTAAAAATTATGAAAATTTTTGTCAAGATTTTCATTATTTTTCAGAACACAAAAATATTTTTATTTTTTGCATTAAAATTTATTTTTAAATCATTTAAAAGTTTATTTTTAATTAGTTAATGAAAATTAATTAATTAAAAATACTTATAGGTATTTAAAAATCACAAAAAAATTCATGTTGCATTTAGGAACATTTAGAAACATTGTCCAACTCTCAAACCAAATTTATTTTTTGTTCTTGATGCCTTTTGATTATTTTCTTTGGAATTAAATTCATTTTGAGGTAATATTTTGGTTCAAACTTTGAAAATTCATTTCTGTTTAACCTTTGAGAGTTGGACAATGATTCTTTTTGCATTGCATCTTGCATAGCATGTAGTTTAAAGGATAAAATTGGCATGAATTGATCTTGCATTTTCAATTTGTTTTGCATTATTCTTGTCAAGGTACCTTAAAACCCTAGCAATCTTAGGAAATTCTTAGCTTTCAATAGGTTAAGAGTTAGATCCCCTCCTTTGGGCAGGGAGTTTGTTTAGGTTTAGGGTTCCATTGATTGCATTTTCAAATTTTTATCATGTCATTTGCTTCTGGTTTTGGATTTTGCTTTGAATGTTGATCATAAACCCTAATTTATGCCTTCCTTTGCATCCATCTTCCATTTGCTTGCATGCCATGACTTGCCATGACATTTTGTGCATCCATTTGATTCATAATACATCTTAAGACATATTAGAATCATGTTTGATCATTTCTTCTTTCATTTTCCATGTTATATGTCTTTTGCATTCCATAACTTTTCATGTATGTCCATGGTTCAAAGCATGCTTCTCTTGCATCCATATGTTTGTATGATCATTCTAATGCCTTGCCTCATGTTTGCATCATCTATTAGCATCATTAACATCATACTCATGCTTCTGGTTTTGGTTTGCATCATCACATTTCATCCCATTTGCATTACATTTCTTTTCTTTTTGCTAACTTTTCAGGTGGAAAGTTGTGTTGAGAAGTGGATTTTCCTTCACTTCTCACAATCTCTTTTCATCTCTCCTATGCATCATTGCTGCATTTTATCTTATGTATTGGATTGAGCTTGCTCATTCTTGTTCATCTCACCTTCTTTCTTCAAGCAACTTGACTTATTAAGTGAAGCAAGTTGTTTTGCTTCTCTTTGCTTCTGGATCCTTTCATCTGATTCCTCCTTGATGGCCTTTGAAGATTTCTTTCTCTCTTAAGCCTCACAAACCCTAGGATATCCAAGTATGATAATAATTAGGGTTTGATTGGTACCCCCACTTAGTTTTACCTTTGTGTCATCTTTGAGTCTTCTCCTCTCATCTCATAATCAGGGACTAAACCCTAAAGGCTTTAAGGCTTTGTGATTAAGGTTATGCCTGTATCCTTCTATTAGGATGGAGTGTATAACTTTAATCCTAAGTGTTAAACCCTTAATGTGTTTAAATCCTTTAATTAATCCATCTTAATAATCCCTAAGACATCAAACTTGTAACTTGGGCCTTGCATTAGGGTTCTAATTCTTCCTTAATTGGTTAAGAAGGACTAACCCTAGTGTTAATGGACAAGTCCTCCTCAAGTTGTCTTACAAACCATAAAAGCCACTTCTTTATCTTATCATTAACTAAAATCCATCTAATAAAGGTTTTGTTTTGTCATGAGGTTAATCCCTAATCATGGATTAAGTTGAGGAGTCTTCCTCAGCTTAAACATTCTCATCTATTATCCTTCTATTAGGATGGTGTAATGAGTCTATTTAATCCTTGATTATGGCTTAAACTCATTACTTAACACTAAACAAAAACAACAAAAACATCTAAATAATTGCAAGTAGGTTAATGATTTTAATCCTACACCATGTTGATTATGTGTGAGATACTGACTTCACACTTAAGGTATTCTCATTACCCCTAAACAGAGGGAGGATGTGATGAGTTTACTAACCCATTGGTTTAGGCTTAAGCTCATTAACTTATGACAAATTCAAAAAGCAATAAAAAACTGAAAACTCAAAAACAAACAATAATCGTCTCCTCCGGGATTCTTTTCTCATCTCATTCAATCATAACCGAGAACTTGCTTCTTCCGTCTAATGCAAGACAATTTGCACCTGAGCCAGACAGGTCATACACTTGAGCATAGACAAGTAAGCAGTTCACAGGTCAATTTATCTTTCAGTCTCTTTAGGTCGAACTACGGTGTTCTGACTTCCTCATTGCACGAGAGGATACGTAGGCATAACTTAACAGTTATCGAACAAAAGTCTCTGTATATTCCCCCTCCTTCAGTCTTATTCTTTCAGCCTCATTATCATGAACACTTCATTCTTTCTTACACTGACACTTCACTTATACACTGCACACTTTTATTTTTCACTGACACCTGTACATCCTTTTCCAGCCTTTGATGCACAAATTGCACTGACACTACCCCTTTAAAACACAAATCTTTTAAGCGTGGATCCCGTCGAGTACGACGGACAATCTGGGTGCTAATACCTTCCCAGGTTGTAACCAACCCCCTTTCTCAGTCTCTCTGGTTCGCAACCGTCTTATCCATCTTTTCCCTAGGTTTATGCAGCATTACCTTTCCTCCGGGATAAAAATGCCTAGCTGGCGACTCTATTCATTCCTTTGTCCTTTCGCCGACCGTTCGCGTCTGTACCCCTTCTGACCTGAGATGTCATTTTGGTGGGAGCGACACATTGATATTGACTGCCCCATCAAACATCAACTTCCATTTGGATTCAGGGTCTGGCCCCTCCTCCGGAAGTGGTTCCTCGCAATCAGTTGTTTTGAGGTACATGATGTCCTCATCAGGGAAATCAAACTTCATTGGCTGATAGTCATCTTCAAGAGGTTGCTGTGCAAGATAATCCGACAATACACTTCCCTTGATGGCTTTCTGAGAAGTATACTGTATGTCATACTCTGTTAAGATCATTTTCCACCTA
Organism: Lathyrus aphaca; assembly: GCA_963966055.1. Classification (NCBI taxonomy): domain Eukaryota; kingdom Viridiplantae; phylum Streptophyta; class Magnoliopsida; order Fabales; family Fabaceae; genus Lathyrus; species Lathyrus aphaca. Next base: position 404,195,177 of record OZ014519.1, on the reverse strand, counting down.
GCAACCCTTCTGGTTGACGCTGGTTTCTCAAAGATATACTTGACAGGATCCATTTTTAAAATTAGCAGTGTGGTATGAGTCAACATGTACTGTCTCAGTCGGCGAGCAGCCCATACCAAAGCGCAGCAAGTTTTCTCGAGCAGTGAGTAACGGGATTCACAGTCGGTAAAATTTTTGCTAAGGTAATAAATAGTGTACTCTTTTCGACCAGACTCGTCATGTTGGCCTATAACACACCCCATTGACCCTTCTAGCACAGTCAAGTACATAATAAGCGGCCGTCCTGAAATTGGAGGCATTCGAATCGGAGGCTCCTACAAATATTCTTTTATCTTTTCAAAGGCTCTTTGATAGTCCTCATTCCACCTGACCGTTTGCTCTTTTCTTAGTAATTTGAATATTGGTTCGCACGTGGCAGTTAGATGAGATATGAACCGTGAAATGTAGTTCAACCTCCCTAAAAACCCGCGCACTTCTTTTTCTGTTTTCGGTGCAGGCATATCTTGTATTGCTTTTACTTTTGCAGGATCTACCTCGATTCCTTTCTGACTAACAATGAAACCCAACAATTTCCCGGAACGCACTCCGAAAGTGCACTTGTTTGGGTTCAACCTCAGATTATACTTTATCAGTCTATCAAACAGCTTCTTGAGATTGACCAAATGCTTTTCTTCGTCCCGGGACTTAGCAATCATATCGTCCACATAACACTCTATCTCCTTGTGTATCATGTCGTGGAACAATGTGACCATAGCCCGCTGATATGTTGCCCCGGCGTTCTTCAAACCAAATGGCATCACCTTGTAGCAGAATGTACCCCACGGGGTAATGAACGTTGTTTTCTCCATGTCTTCCAGAGCCATCTTAATTTGATTATACCCGGAGAAGCCATCCATGAAGGAAAATACCGAGAATTGAGCAGTGTTATCTACCAACACATCAATGTGAGGCAACGGAATGTCATCTTTTGGTCTCGCTCTGTTTAGATCCCGGTAGTCAACGCACATCCGGACTTTGCCATCCTTCTTTGGTATAGGTACAATGCTAGCTACCCAAGGTGGGTAACTAGTTACGGCAAGGAATCCGACATCCCATTGTTTCCGAACCTCTTCTTTGATCTTCATCGCCATGTCAGGACGAGTTCTTCTCAACTTTTGTTTCACAGGAGGAAAGTCCTCTCTCAATGGTAGCTTATGCACAACAATGTCAGTATCCAACCCTGGCATATCTTGGTACGACCAGGCGAAGATATCCACATACTCACGCAGCATACCAATCAACTCTTTCTTTACTTCGGCCTGCAGACTGGCCCCAATCTTTATCTCTTTCTTCCCATCTCCAGTTCCGATGTTGATGATCTCTATTTCTTCCTGATGAGGCTGAATGACCCTTTCCTCTTGTTTCAACAACCTGACCAATTCTTCAGGGAGTTCACAGTCTTCCTCAACCCATTCATCAGCTTGGTAGATAGGATTGTCAAAGTCATGCATGGTCATAGCAGGAACGTTATCACTAGAATCCGGATGATCAACACTGCACAGACGATGTGCTTATTTTAGAATCTGTTTATTTTTCAAAAGAGACGCAAACACACAAACAAAAAGAAAACACATTGCCATTTTTTTGTTTTTTTTTGTGAAAAATTTAAAACGAAAGAAAGAGAACACAAATTGTCTGAAAAATGTCCTTTATTTCATGGTAAAATAAATGCATACAAAGCATGGTGGCCCTACAATGGATCCTTGCACCTTGGGAAGAGTGCAGGATTGACAATGCAGCATGATAAAAAAAGGAAACAAATAAATTACTCTGATTGCCAGGTAACTTGGACGATGTCTTCAGCAGACCAGTTCTTCATCTCCTTTCCAGGTGCACACAGATGAATCCAGTTGTCCCAGTCACCATCACTGTCCTCTTCTTCGCCTGTAGCACATATATGGTTGCAGTCGAGCATCCCAACGCTTGTGAAAGTAATAGCTTTACCACTCTGAGGCCAGTTGGACCCATCAAGTTGATAACCAAACCCAAACTTGTCATCTTTCTTCTCTAATTCCAGCAACTTGCCCCAGCCCTGGGCGCTTCCTGACTGAACCACTTCCTTGGCCTGCTTATAGGAGTGAATGGAGGTCCCTTCTTTCTCACTGCTTCTTTCTACCGGAGTCAAAATGCAGACATTAACCGCTTCGAAGGCCTGACACAGCGTCTCATGGATCTCTCTGTCCATCTCCACATATTTGAAAGTTGATAGGTGGCTCACAAAGATGTCTTCCTCCCCACACACAGTGATTACTTGGCCATCAACCACGTACTTTAGATTTTGATGCAGAGTGGAAGTTACAGCTCCGACAGCGTGAATCCATGGACGTCCCAACAAGCAACTGTATGCGGGCTGAATATCCATGACATAAAATGTGCTCTTGAATACTTGAGACCCTATTTTCACAGGTAATTCAACCTCTCCGAACACTGACCTTCTGGACCCATCAAAAGCTTTAACTATCAAATCACTGGGCCGCAGGACGATACCATCAACATTTAACTTCATTAAGGCTTTCTTCGGGCGTACACTAAGAGAAGAGCCTGTGTCCACCAGGACATGTGACAACACATCACCCTTACACTCCATAGTAATATGCAGTGCTTTGTTATGGTTACGGCCCTCTGAAGTAAGGTCTCTATCTGTGAAGCCCAACCCATGACTTGCATTCACACTGCCCACTACAGCTTCTAGTTGATTGACAGTTATCTCTTGAGGAACGTACGCCATCTACAACACTTTCAGCAAGGCTTCTCTATGTGCCGAAGAACACATCAGCAAAGACAGAATTGATATTTTGGACGGCGTCTGGTTCAACTGTTCAACCACCTTATAATCACTCTTTTTTATTATTCGCATAAATTCCTCCACTTCTTTCTCAAAGATACCCTGCCCAGCAGCAGGAGTTATCATTTCTTCAGTCGCTGTTTGCTTTCCTTTAGCCTTTGCCGAAGCTTCAGCCTCAGGATCTCCTCTTAGAACTGGGGGAGCAAAAAGACGACCACTTCTCGTAAAGCCTCCAACCCCTCCGACGTTCACTACAGTCGGGTCAATAGCTACTGACTTACTCTCGATCTTCTGTCCTTTCACATACACATCTGAGCCGTAATGCCAAGGGATGGCTTTATCATCTGTATAAGGAACAGGTCCAGGAACAGTGATAGTAACAGGACTGACTTCATGAGTATAAATAGTCACATGTTCTCTTCTAGCAGGCATTTCAGCTGGATCATAAAAGATGGTTATAGTGGACACACCATCAACTTCATTATCAACTTTATCAAACTGCAATGACCCTTCATCAATCAGATTCTGCAACCATGCCTTCAGGTCTTCACAACCGTTCATTGAATTCAAACACTTCTCACAATCAGAACCGCATCCCGGAAACACTTGACCTTTTAACAGCCTCTCCTTCACTACCAACAACAGAGTCTTCACTTCTTCTATGCTCAGAATCAAACTTAACTTCTCACCTCCGTCAAAAGCATTAATTCTATCCCCTCCATGGTTCGGAATAGGGTTTGAAGTAACATTTGGCGGTGGTGCAAAGTTAATCGCCTTGGAGTCGATCAAATCTTGAACTTTGTGATGTAGCGCCCTGCACTTCTCAGTTGAGTGCCCGGGTGCCCCTGAATGGAAAGCGCATCTAGCATTGGCATCGTACCCTACTGGAAGCTCTCCAGGTGGTGGTGGTGCTAAGGTCCTCAGTTGTATCAAATTCAGGTCTAGTAATCTCTCCAGCAATGCAGTATATGTCATGGGAATTGCTTCAAGCACCCTATTAGCCGGACGAGCTTGTCTCGGCTGATAAGGTCTTTGTTGATAGTTGTTACGTTGTGGCTGTTGTTGTTGTTGTTGTTGTTGTTGAGGTTGCGTCTGTACCTGCTGCACCGGACTGGAAGGGATAGTGACAGCTTCCACTTGCTCATATGATCTTCTATATCCTCGGCCCCGTCCTCGGCCAAACACAGCATTGGTTTCACCTTCTCTTCTTCTCGGGGGTCCATTGAAAGCTTTTCTTACACCACTCGAGCTGCTCGCACTTGTATCCTGAATCTTCCCCATTTTTAATAGAGTCTCGACCCTCTCACCTGCAATTACTATATCATTGAACTTGGTTGCCGAACAGGACGCCAATCTTTCGATAAACACCCCTTGCAATGTCCCCATGAACATATCAGCCATCTCGTTCTCCAGCAATGGTGGTTGCACTCTGGCAGCGAGCTGACGCCACCTTTGAGCATACTCTTTAAACCCCTCCTTAGCAGTTTGAGACATGTTCTGCAATTGAGTGCGATTTGGAGCCATGTCCAAATTGTACTGGTATTGCTTCATGAACGCCTCTGCCAGGTCCTTCCAGCTCTTACATTGACCCTACTTAGCTTCATATACCATTCCAAAGAAGCCCCAACCAGGCTGTCCTGGAAATAGTACATCCATAGCTTCTCATCGTCAGTATGGGCAACAATCCTTCCCACAAATGACTGGAGGTGAGTCTTTGGACACGCTGTGCTGTTGTACTTCTCGAAATTTGGGACCTTGAACTTGTAAGGGATTCTAACCCCTGGAACTAAGCCCAAGTCAGTAATGTCGAACCCCAGAGAGTTCTGAGATTGAATGGCCCTGATCTGTTCAGCCATCTCTTCAAATTTTCTGTTCAATTCAGCCCCCTGGCCTTCCGTTTCGTCCAGCAGAGTAAACTGTTCGTCTTGACCGTCCATCTGTACATTGTTCAGTCCATCATTGATAATGGTGACCCCTGGCTGTGCCACAGGGATTTCAACTTGACGGGCGCCCGCACCGTTACAATTACCTCCATCAACAGCCCTGTTGCTCCTGGCTTGACTATTTTCAACCAACTCACGCAGACATTCCTGATTCTGACCCATCCATACCATAAGGGTCATAAAATTGTCCATCCTCAATCTCAAGTCAGCTAAATATGCCTGCATTTGATCCATGACTCTTTCTCTGTTGACTCTTGTGGGATATCTGTGTATGATCGGCTGTTCTCGAACCTTTATGGGAGCTATAGTGCCTGGAACGACATAAACGTTAGAAACTGAAGCACTACCTGCAAAACAAACAAACACGTTATATGTATGCAATGTAACTGCTCATGTTTCCAAGTTTTAGGCATTTATATGCCATAGTTCTGGTATTTGCTCCAGACAGCCACTTTGAGTATTAGCTTTCAGACTTTCTCTTTTGAAGAGTGTTAAGATCTTAGCAGTATCAGACAAACAAGCTTTACATATTCAGAAATGGTAATTGGCATATTAACACTGTATATCATGTACAACCCACTGCCGGCCAAAAGTTAGAGCACAAACAAAAATTCCCCGCAGGGTTACAAGTCATTACAAAAACAAAAGACAAAAGATAAAGCAAGACTCCTACAACAAGCCTGTAGGTAGTCTGAACAACAATAAATAACAACTAAACTAAAGACCCAAGCTCTTCTTTAGCCACCTCTGCTCTGTTCTTCTTCACACCTGCTCTCAGCTTGAGCTCTTCAATCTCCTTCCATGCCTCCTCCAAGGCTATCTGGCTTTGTGCCAAATGCTGAGTCTTTTTCCTTCGTATGTTGTGGACTTGCTCCACTTCTTCTTTCTTGAAGGCCATTTGCACCTCGAAAAACTCTTTTTTTTCTTTAAACTTCTGCTGCTCTTGTTCCCTTTGGCTTTGCAACCAAACAATGGACTGGCGAGCTTCCTTGAGAGTTTTCAAAGTCTTTTTGCGCTTCGCTTCTATTTTTGCCTCCATCAGACCCAACCTTTGAAAGTGAGCTTCCCTTCCAGCAAAGTCTTTCTCTTTAGCTTCCAAGGAGGCTTGCATCTTCTGTAGCTTTCCTTCTGCTTCATTCTTGGCCCGGTTGGCAAGATGGTACAAATTAACCATTTCAGCATCCTCCACTCGGACTTCGTGCAGCTGAGCTTCCAATTTCTTATAATCTTTAAGGGAGACAGTACTCTGGCATGGTACTTCTTTAGGATATAATGGAGCTTCTACTGAGAATGGCATGAGAACTTCTTCTACATGTTTTTGCAACCATGTAGCAAAAGGAGGATACGTCTTGGGATCTACTCTGCCAAAGTCTTTCTTACCCTTCCTCATCCTATGAGCCCAAGCCTGAGATGCTTGTATAACTAACTCCTTGTTTCCCTCCACAGGAAAATACAAAGACTCAGCAAATGCTTCCATATTTGGTGGATCTCTCAGAGGATAACCAAATTACTTCCTGGCTAATGTTGGATAATAACTGATCACACCCTTCCTTCCTAGCAAAGGTACTCCAGCAAATCTTCCACAACTGACCAGCAACTCTTTTCCCAGCAGATCTCTGTCATATCCCCAAGCTATATTCTCAGAAGTTAGCCCCATCAGCCTTCTAGACCATCTCCACTCATCTCTCATCTCCTTGAAAGCACCTGATTTTGGCAATTGCCTGGCAAACCACTCAGCAAACAATGAAGCACAATAGCCCACTGGTCCACCTCTACCTTTCTCATTCCGGTAATGAAAGTTGTAATAGAAATCTCCCAACAGAGTTGGCACAGGATTGCCTTTAGCAAATATGGATATCACCTCCAAGCTCACACTCTATTTCTCTCCCGGGAAGAGACTGAACCCATACACCATCAAAGCCATCACAACACCAAAATCCCCCCATTTACCCTCTTTGGCATATTCCTCAGCCTCTGGTATAAGCACATTCCAAGGGAGTCCTCTACCTTCACTGTCTCTCAGAGCCTTCTTGACTTTAGCAGCTGGTAAACGACATACCTTGGCTATGTCTTCTTCCTTAAGCACCACCTCAGACCCATAGAAAGGCAAGGTATCTCTGACTGGAACACCCAAAATGCTGGAAATCTCCTCCAAGGTAGGAGCCAAGATGTAATCTAGAAACACGAAACGCCGCAGCAGAGGATCATAAAACTGAAGCAAGGTATGCAAGCTGTCCTTCTGGTCTGTAGTAGGTTTGTCCATGTATTTCAATATCTGGCCATACCTCTTTCTGAAATTCCCTAAGACTTGGTCATTCATCAAACCGGCTAATTTCTGAACACTTCTGACTTCAGGTTGAAGAAAAGTATAATGAACATTCTTTTTCCTTGTAATTATTTTGACTTCTGCCATCTAGGGAGCTTAAGACTACCAGAACTGGGTGCTAACTATGAACAATAACCTGAAAAATGGAAACATAAACAGTTAATGCAAGAATGGTGCAATGCAAATGCAATGCAAGCATATGATCAATCTGGGACCATCTGGATACTGGACACTGAACATAAGGACCCTCTGATCAACTGCAAACCAAGATCCTCTGAGTCACAACCCTCTGATAGAAATTCTCAGAACCATAGTACCAAGAAGACCAGAACACTAGAACCATAGGACCAAATCTCAACAAGGACCACTGATAATGAGGGTATGTAGAGGCCAAGGGTTCCTGCAAACCTGTAAACTCCTCCCAATCTCACTGGTATGCTCCGGGTCAAACATCACGGACTCTCAAAGCCGAATAGCAATAATACTTTCACCATTTCCGAGAAATGGCTCATGACCAAATCAGGGAATCGGTTTGGTATTATATACTACGCAGGGAGGCCTCAGTTGAGTCCGGGAAAACAAGGTCATCCTATGTAAGTCCCAGGTGGGCCCTCGGATGCGAATGGATTTGCCACAAAATGTGGTCTGCCACTGTCATCACTAAAGAGGGATGTTTCCACAAGGTTCTCAATGATCGGTCCCCAGCTGCACATAACTGTCAAGGTTATGAAATGAAAGAGGAAGATCCCCAAATCAAGACATTTCCAAGAAAGTCGCAAATCTGGGTATGGGACTCACTACTACCCCCATGACAAGATCTCATGAGGCCAAAGTGGAACCACTCTAAGTCCTAAGGTGCACTCGAGCCGTGGTAATGAGCTCATCTCTCAGAAACAGTATCACCCAAACCCACCAAACAGAAGATCCAGTCCAAACAGTCTAGTAATAATATGATGCAGAAAATAAATACTGAAAACTGTAAATAAAACTGTAAATAAACTGTAAATAAACAACAGTAAAATATAACACACAACAGCAAGCAATCAACACCCAAAGAAACAGAAACACGCAAGCACTAGGAGAGACTCTCAGGGGAACCAGAGATACTATGGTTGGGAAGTCCCCAGCAGAGTCGCCAGCTGTCGCTCCCCGGATTTCCATCCTGGTACAAACGCGAAAGTGGCGCGGAAAGAGGTAGAGTCGCCAGCCAGACATTTTTATCCCGAAGGAACAGGAATGGTAATGCTGCACAAACCAGAAGAAAAGAAAAGGAAGGACACGGGTCCTGCGAACCAAAGAAGCTGAGTTCGGGAGTCGGTTACGACCTGGGAAGGTATTAGCACCCCAGATCGTCCACCGTACCCGACGGGATCCACGCTTGCAAAGAAAATGTTTCAAAGGGTGAAGAAATGAAAGCTGCTGCAAAAAGAAGGACTAGAACTGGAAAAGAAAATAAAATAAATGGGAACTGAAAAAAGAAATGAAAAGGAAAAATGTAGGGAAAACAAAAGATTATGCTCGAACGGGCCCTACCACGCTGCCTACGTACCTCATCTGGACAATGAGGATCAGAGACGCCGTAGTTCCCCTAACTAGGGGTGGAAAGGATTGCTTGTGTATTAAGGCTTGAACTGCCTATGTCAATGCTCAGGTGTTGCAGGCTCGGACGACGAGTGCGTTACCGTCTTGCAAAGTGACAAGTAGTAGCAAGTTCGCGTACGGAGCGAAGGAGATGAGAAAAGAATTCCCGAAGGAAAGACGCTTATTATTTGTTTGTGATTTTAGAAGCTTTTAGGAGTGTGTCACAAGGAAGTGAACTCAGGCTCTTTCCCATGGAATGTGCACTTGTCACTATATTCCAAGATGGAATAATAGAACAAGCACACTCAAGTAAGGAGAAGATCCCCAAAACTTGAGTCCAGAGATTAGGGCTTAAGCTCACTAACTCATTAACTTATTAAGTGCTTTTGTATTTACAATTAAGAAGTGTGTTTTATGATTTTCTTGGTGAAGATGATATCCTGATCAGACTTGTGCATCACAAGACAAGCTTGTACTATCCCAAGATGGGAAGACTACAAGTATCTCATGGGATAAGGCTATTGCTCAAGATATCACTTCCTTCTTTATTAAGTGTCTTCTTTAGGGTTTTGAGATGAGAAGAGAAGAGAAACAAAAGGATCACATAGGTAAACGTCTGATGGGGGACTAATGAATCCTAATTGTTGTCATGCAATGGTAATCCTAGGTTAGTGAGGTTTACTATCCTAAAGAAGAAAGAAAGAAGAAAAGAAGAAGAAGAAAGAAGAAGAAAGAAGAGGGAAGGAGTAAGGCCTAAGCCCAACAAACACAAGGTTAGAAAAATAATAAGGAAAAGAGAAGAGATGAGATTTGGAGATGTGGGAATTACATCCACACCTCTCACTTACCAAAGCCCCTGAAATGGTTAGTGACACAAGTATAAAGGCAATACAAAATGAACATAATGCCATACCAAAGCTACACAACCAGAAGTGAAGTCATACACATAAATGTCAAATGCAAACTCAAGGCACACGAATAAGAAAAGAAGCACACAACTCAACATGAAGCAACATGAATCACTTATGGCAAATCAAAGCAAACATGATAAGATACAAAGCAAGATAACCAAAGCACAACCTCAAGGTGCAAGACCAGAACCCTATCATGTTAGAAAAGTGCCTAAGAAGCATGAGAGATAAGGAGAGGAAGGGCACATATCCAAGCAATTACATTATGAGAAGGAACAAGCAAAGGAAGTGAAGTGGATATACATACAAGTGAATGAACTTCAAGAACAAACAAACACACAATTCCTAAGACAAAAACCACAACCCAAGATCAGAGAGGTATCAACATCCTAATAAGACTCTAAACAAGTTGGAGAAGTTGGCACAAGTGCCCTTCTATGCTAAGGAGAGAACATATGATTCAAAAGAAACAAAAAGGGACAAGGAAGGAACAAAAAATTCAAATCAAATCAAATGAAAATTCAAAAATTCCACAACCTTGCACAAATGATCCTCAAACATAACATAACAACATGCCAAAAGGAGGGAGAAAGAATCAGAAGCTTGATCATTCAAATGAGTGTTCAAACATGGGTTAGGGTTAGAAAGCTTCACTCACAAGTTAGAGACCAAAATCAATTAAAAAAAACCTAAAAAACAAAACAAAAATCACCAATAAACTACATCTTATCATGAATCCAGAGCAAAAAGAATCACTTAAAAATTCAAAATAATGAACAAGATGGAAAATGGATAAGTCAGCATACTTCAAAAGGAAACAAAATGAATTAATTAAAAGGAACAATTAATTTCCACGTGCCAATTAAAAATAAATGGAAAATAAAAATATCAAAAATTAGAGAAAACTCCAAGAAGCATTCATGAATTTTTTTATAATTTTTGGAGACCTAAAACTAATTTTAAAAATTGAAAACCAAACTGTAAATAAAATGGAAATAAAAAGAAATAAAAATAAAAGAAGAAGCCAGGGGGTGCAAATAGCAAGGAATTCCAGTTAATTTTCAATGGGCTCACACGCAGGGGGGGGGGGGGGGTGAACAGCAATCCAGGCCCATTAGGTCTCAGCGCAGCTTATAATAGTTACCATGGATATTCAATTATATTTAGGAAAAATGAAAAACCATTAGATCAAGCCAACACACCAGATTAGTCCACTCATTAAACCAAGGTAATCACAATGATTGGTCAGGAACTGAGAACACAATAACTATGGTGTGGTGAGAAACTCAAGGATTAATTCAGATTATAATTTCAAACACAAAACACGTGACAGGGAGGGTGGAATCATTAATGCGCTGGCAACATGATATCCTTCCAGATGAGAAATCCAAGGGTCAAGCCATCATCTTCTTCATGAAACTCTGGTGAACAGATTTGCAGAATCCGGTGACCGGAGCTAGGGCTCCGGCACCGGAAAATTTAAACTAAGAACAAATCACAACATAAATGACTCAAACTTTCCAGATCAACTCAATCAAGCATGCTGAATCCAAATATAACCATCAAAATCACAATGGATCCAAATATAGTCTGGATCGAAGAGAAACAAGATTATGCAACAAACTTTGAATCCACATATCAAGCTCAATATTCACTCATTTTTCAAACCAATCATCACAGAATCATCAGCACAAAAAGCACAACACAATGCATACATCTAATTTCATTTCCAGATCCACGAATTTCAGAGTATACCTGAGCTTGCAGATCCTTCAAATCACCAGAATAGAGCTTCAAATGCTGCAAATCTACTCCTTTTAACTTCTTATTGCAAAATAAATGAAAAATAAGCCTTGAATGCTCCTAGATCTTGAGGTTTGAGAGCAGCTGCACTTGAATGGCACCTCTTGAAATCTTGAGCTTCAGCTTAAATCAATGGTGGATTAATGATCCTTATGCTTCAAGGAATCAGAATATGCAATTTGTTTGTGAAGAGAGTGAGAGAGTGATGAGATTCAAAGAGAAATGATCTTGGTGCAAAAACTCTAGAATGATGAAAATGTGATGATCTGGGGTGAAATGAAACCCTAGTTTTATTATATATGATCTCAATATTTAATGTTGAAAGAATGAGGGAAAGTGCACGTGAGAGGAGAGTGTGAGAGTGAAATTGCAAAATTGGCAAGATTGGTGTGATGAGGTGATTTGCTCGTGCATTTCCTTCTCTCTTTGCACATGTCCAAGCAATATCCAACCCTTGGTTCAAAACAGAAATCATCTTGGCCCTTGGATGTGAGGGTCATGCATTTCTCATGTTCATGCATTTTTGCACCTTATGGAATGTTTCTCTTCTCATGCACGAATTTGGCAATATTTTTGGAGCAAAATCAACTCTTTGCAATTATTTGTAAGTATGTGACCTCATTTTGTTCATAACATCACTAAAAAATAAGTCCCATGAGATCTTGCATTTGTGGAAGGCTTGAAACTTATGACATGCCCTAAAATTCTTGAGATTTTCGAAGGGCTTTTCTCCCTAACCATGAAGGCTATGAAAATTCTCTTGTACTTTTTAAAAATGGGAGACTTTAATCTTCAACTTTCATGTTTGAGGGCAATCCATTTGAAGCTTTTTTCACCAAGTTATGCTTACTTGAAAATTAGGACAAAAAGTTACTAAAAATGGCATATTTCATGACCAAACTTATGCCAAAAATGAAAAACACCTCAAAACCTCTTGATTATTGATCTTTGATCTTGCCAAACCTCTTTTAAGGTTATAAGAACATCTCTTGGCTTGGAAAATGAGGTTGGACCTCTTGAAATCTCACAATTGACTTTTAGAATGCACAGTTGACCAATTTCTTCATTTACAAGCAACTAAAGAAATACTTGACTTCCACAAGGAATTTTCTCACCAAATTTCAACCCTAGGATCCTCTTAACATATGAGAGACTTTGCCCAAATTAAATGGCCAAAGTCACAAGGTTTTCATGCTTGAAACTCAAACCCTAATTTGGGATCATTGTGTAGGAGCTTTGCCCTAGCTTGAATTCCCTGATGATCCTCCAACCTTCTGGGCTTTTGTGGATGATCTTAAGCTTGTGAATGAAATGTAGACTCATCATAGGACTTGAGAAAATACATTGGGCATCTTATCATAGCTTGTAATGCTTCAAATCCCTCCACATATGATCATATGCCTAATGCTAGGTCATGAGAATGTTATACCTCATCTTTCCATGCTAAAATGCCAAAAATATGATATGCTTATGATGAATATGATGTGATATGATGCTGAAAAATAAGAGGGAAAATTTGGGGTGTTACACATGGCTTGTGATCTTTCATGTTTGCATAAGCATAAGCATACCACATCATATTGCATATTTGTTTCATCTGCATCTAGGGTTTGTGATCTGAGCAATCCAAGAATCTATCTGGGCCATCCCAAAGGACTCAAAGAATTACAAGAGGGTCCATGTATGTTCTACCATCATATTATACTCCTCAAAGTTCATGGAAGTCAAGAGATCACAAGAACTGGCAAGGCATGGAAGCAGAGCCAGGGTTTTCACTACACAGATGACCAAAATTAGGGTTTTGGTTTCAGAGGCCTCAACTCCAAATTTTTGGGCCATTATTATTTCTAATGTTCTTAAGATGTTATAAGGATCATGTGTACCAAGTTTGATGAAGAAATTCATTGTGGAAGTCATCTGTTCACTGGATAACTTCCTGAGCAAGTTAAGTCAAAATCAGGGCATCTGAGGCCCCCAACAATGGAACCAAAGGGTTATTTTCATCAAATTGAAGTTATATGATCTTTATTTGATCATAGAAGAGGTTGGAAGTTCACAAGATTGAAGAATTTTGAGCCATTTGCAAACTTGCCAAAAATGGAAATGACTTGTAATGGAAACTTTCCATTTTGGGAAAGTTTTTCAACCTCCTCTTTCATGACCAAAAATGCTTCAAATGAAAACTTCTTGGTCATGAATTTTGTAGATTAGGTCTTTCCCTTTTCAAAAAGTACAATAACATGCCTTGATTCATCCTAGAACTCATGATATGGCCTTTCAAAGTTGGCAAAAATCCTAAAATTTCAAGTTTCATGTCAAAGAGGGATTTTGCAAAATGGCATGTTCCAACATTCTAATGACTTCAAATGTGTACAAATATGCCATAACATGATCAAACAACATCAAAGACTCAGAATTGGCCCAAGAATTAGGTCATTTCTTGCCTTGAAGCACAAGAAACATCAAAGAGGGAAGATATGCAAAAACCTTGTAAACCCTAGCATTAAGTGTTCCAGCTGCAATCTTTCAATCCAAGGGCTCTCCATGAACTCAGCTGAGGCCAGACATGCCCAAATACAACTCTGACTCGTGCCCATGCTTGAGGTACAACCAATGTTGACTTTTTGCATTTTACACCATACCAATCAAACTGAGCCACACCAACACCTCTGACCAATCACACTTGCTTATACTAACCCTAAGGAACACAAAGAACAGAACACACAAGCCTGAAACTCTCCATAGCTCAGATTACACAAAATCCCCTCAAAACTTCATCTCTTCGAATTTCTCAACTCAGCCAACCAAAATCCAAAATTCTTTCACCAATCATCTCCACATAACCCCAGGATCATTTCCCACCCCTCACATTGGCCTGAAACACCCTCTAACCAAAACACGATTTCAGCTTCCTCTGAAATGAAACTCATAAAACAACCTACATAAACTTGTTTCAAGCTTTCCAGAAGCACCAAAGGGTTCATTGGAGTGAAAAAGCACTAAAGAGGTGGCCAGAAAGCTCCAAAGTGTAAAGCTTCAACTCAGGTATACCTCAAGAATATTTTTTTCAGAAATGTTTTTTTAAGTTCTTAGATGAATCTTCATGATGTGCTGATGATCTTGATGTGTTTATTTTGCAAAATGATTGAGTATTAAGAATGTATGAGTTCTCTGAAAGTTTTTGACCTAAGAATGTTTTGCTTCGATTTGCCCTTTTGATGCATGATAAATGAATTTTGTTTGGGGATTTAGGTTCAGGGATGTTAGGGGATCATTTCTGGGCAAGAAATTTGGAGTTTAGAATCCTAGGGAAGGATTTAGGTTTTTTTCTCGCCGGAGAAGATGATCGGAACACTGTTCCGGTCATCTGAAAGTTGTTAGGGTTAATCAGTGTAATTAGATAGGTTTGAACCTGGACCTTTAGATCTTGGCTTCGCGCGCATGCTGAACGGTAGAGGTTAGGTCATTAGCCCTAATTATAAATTAATTAATTAAATTAAGTCTGATTAGCTGAGTTTGAATTGTAGCTGTCGTACCCTAAATTTTGACTCGAGTTGTTCTTCTGTCAAAAAGAGGCTCTTTTGACTTTTTAGACTTATTTTATATTTTTGGCATTTTTTTATATAAGGGGTTGGGAGTATATTATATCTTTACTTACAAATTTTAGAAATAATATTATAATTTTTTGTCATTTTAATTGGGATATGTATTGTTCTAGTTATATCTATATTAATTTTATAGTTATTAAATTTTTTGAAATAAAATAATATGTTAAGTTAAATGTTTAAAACGTGGGTTTTTATTTTATAAGAGGTGAGTGTTTTTTGAAATGGATTTTCATTTTGGATTTTAAATATATAGTTATTTTAATAAAAAAGGGAAAAATTATTTTAATGGGATTTATTCTTTAAAAAAATTATGTATAAAAATTATGGATTGAGGGGTACCAAACTTTACTACTATTACCTTTAAGATTTTTAGAAATTTATATATATAAAAAGATCATTTTTAATGAAAGTTAGTTTGGATTTTAATATATATATATATATATATATATATATATATATATATATATATATATATATATATATATATATATATATATATATATATATATATATATATATATATATATATATATATATATATATATATATATATATATATATATAAAAGGTTTGTTATTTTGTAGAGGGCGTGTGTTATGAATATATATAAAATATATTTTATTATTATTATCATTATAAGATTTTTGGGATTATAAAATTAAAAAAAATCTTATAATTTAATGGGTTTACCAAAACTTAAGAATATTATTATTAATATTATTGTATTTTTTATATCTTTTTGGGCCAGATCCAAATTTATAACCCTAATATATTCTATAAATAAGAGCTATGTGTCTCCTATCTTCTCACCCACAATTCACAGAGAAAAAAGACCTAAAAGTTGTTGTTCTTCGCATCGAAGAACAACAACTAAAACCCTAAAAAACTCCTATCGGTAACTATTTCATTTAGGGCAAAAGGAAAGGCGGAATTGGTGGCGTGACGAAAGCAAGAGGGTTCAAAGGATTGTGATCGGTAAAGTGAAGGAAAAAAATAAAAGAGAATTATTTTGTTTACCGGGATAAGCCTCGATCCCGTAGGTTGGTGTTCCCTAGCTATCTCAGTATTATTGGATATATGATTTTCGATTAAATTATGATAAAGGTATTGATTTGTTGTGGATGATTTGATAATTAATTTTATGATTGTTTATTCTATTATTTGACTTGTTTAATGGTGCTATGCTAATTACATAAGAATGTAACAATACAAAAAGGGCACGGTGCATATGATTTATAAGTTCTATTGAAATTAAAACAAAAGTCTAAAAAAAATCTAATAAACTATTAAATAAAACTATAATTCAAAAAGAAAATTATAACTGATTATTTTGTCTAAAGAGGGAGAACTATCTTCAAATAAAGAGTGGGTTGGTTTTAATTTTTTTTTAAAAAAAGGTCTTTCAAGCTTAAACAAAGAAAAGGTGGAACGATACACAATTAAGATGATAATGATGGTGCTGATTTTCTCTTGTTTTAGGAAACATAAATATTAAATATTCAAATAATAGTATCAAATCTGAAAAATAAAAAAAATAAAAACTTTCCTTTAATTCAAAAATAAATAAATATAACAGTAAAAAAATTCAGAAAATTTCATGTCTCGATGACACTAGTATTCAAAGAAAAAATCTTATATAGAGATATAATGGATATCAGATTAAGGTCTAACGTATTATTAGTAATTATTAGTATTGTATTTTATTTCATACTTGAAACACAAACTATTTGGATTAAAAATAATGGGTCCAGCAAATCATAACAGTAACAATATCTGAAAATTTTGATACAAACTATTAACAGGAAAAAATAACATCAATAATATTTGGATTAAAATATAACATATATTTATACATAGATAATTAGGATTACAATTTAATAAAATAAATTAATGATTAATAATATTTAGGATTATGACAATTTTTGAGATTAAAAAATAGATGCACAATATTTCTAAAAAATATTATTTTGGGATTAAAACTTGGATTTTAAACATATGTTTTATACACTTGATAATTATTAATTTTAATATAGAATTGAATTAAGTTTGGGATTAAATTTATTTTTATTTATTAAGGGATATTAAATGGGTTTTTTTTAAAAAGAAATCAAGGGTTTTAAAATTATGATTAAAGGGGTTTAATTTTAAGGGTTTATAAATTAGGTAAAGGGGTAGTAAAAGGATTAGAATATTAGAATTTAGGGGTAGGGGAATGGAACTACGATGCTCTGATCCCTCTTGTGAGGGTACGTAGGCATAGGGTTTTTGAACAAAGACCCTAGCGAGTACAATAAGGGATAAAATTAGGATTTTTTTTATTTATTAAATTGGAATTTATAAAAACAAACAAACAACCCTAAGAAACCTAAAAAGGATCCTATTGGATACAATAGAAGTGGGAGGTGCCTAACACCTTCCTCCCACTTAACTGACTCCCGGACCTTAGGATTTAGGTTTATCCTTATTTCCCTTACAAAATAGGATGGCGACTCTTAATTTTTAAGCCGGCCGCGACAGCTGGCGACTCTGCTGGGGATTATTTGAAAGTCAATCCTAACTTTAGGATTTTTAGGGTTTTTGTTTGTGGGGATATTTATTTTCTTTGTTTATCTTTATTTATTAATTATTTATTTTATATTATTTTTACATTTTTATGGGATATTATTATTATTATTTATTTTTACATTTTATTGGATATTATTATTAATATATTATTATATATTTTATCATGCATATGGTTGAGATATTATTGGTGTGAAGCTAAAACCAAAGCTTGAGAACAACCCTAGTTTATTAGGACTTTGTGGAACGAAAGTGTCTTTAATGAGGTGAACATCTCATTAATGCATGGAGGCCACACTCGGAGTAGATCCTACTAATGGCTATCTCCCCGTCAAGGCTAGCTCTTGAAGGAGGATGATAACATAGTAGTTGATCCGTGACTCCGGGACCCTAGAGACCATACCCTAAAATAAACCTTGTGTATCACCCCCAAAGGGGTCGTTACCAGGTTCTGGCCTAAGTCGGACTTATCCCGAAATATTACCGTAGGAAGGCATGACCTTTCTCATGGTAATACAAGGGTATAATCCTAAACTTAAATGGCTATCAACACCATATATCCTACATGTGAGGGGATTGGGTAGTGAAACTATAGAACTATCCTTATATAGGGATTCACCCAAGATAGGTCATGCTTGCATATACCCTAAACTCGTTTGGGTTTTCCCATGTCGGTCATTATCCCTATATATAAGAAGACCTCTTTAACAAGGTGTCCTTATATTCGGTATTATCCTTAACCAATATGTAGGTTTTATATTCATAATCATCCTAAACCTGGAAGAGTTTCCTTTCATATGTCACTGTCCTAATGTGACACTTGCATTGCATCCATAAATATTTTTTTAGCATACCTAAAAATGAGGGACAAATATTTTTGCATACCCATATATTTTCATGCATTTACATACATACCCATGCACTTGCATATCACTTCCGATTTTGCCCTTATCCAATTGCCAAGAGCTAAAAGATTTCTCGATACTCATAAGTGGACTCAAAGGATATCTCAAAAAGACATGAAAGGACTCAAGAGGGGCAAGTACCATTAAAAAGAGAGGGTAGCCTTTTCCATTCCAGTCACAGGTTTACTCATATACAACAACTTCATGCTCTTCATCAATTACAATGGAGTTTGGAAGGGAACCTGATCCTACACCAATGTGTCATGAATTATTCGGAGGTTCCTTATTGAAGAAAGAAATCACATGATCCTATTCAGGTCCTACAAGTGATGAATACAAATTCCAATACCTGATCGACAATAAGAAATTGACATTCAAAGGAGGAGTCACAGTGGTGAACAATCATCTCTTACCTTCATAAGTGGAAGAACATTAAGGAACATCCCTTAAATACAATGGATTAACAAGGAAGATCACTTCTAGGATAATTAGGCCTTTATCATTTTCGGTTGTATTTTCTTTTCTGCTAAGTATTGGTTGTATTAAAGATTGTACTTTTTGGAAAATAATTTTAATAAAATGAGAATGCATATTTTTGGAATTCATCCATTCGTTTTCACTAATTCTTAGGCCATCACGAAAATGGAAATAAAAATAAATTACCTTTTCTTTTCACTTCTCACCTATTGACAAACTTAGGAGGAGAATGATGTAAATAAAATAAACGAACTTGCTGATGTATGCTTTAATAGTAAGACCTGGTTGACGATGTAAGGCATTGTTTCACTTCCTAAACACTGGAGAAATAAGGAGATAATCCGTAGTCAACCCCCTCGAGCCAGAAGTTGGTGTTCCTTCTATAAAAAAAACCTTAATCTTAACCAGGGGCAGGGTAGATTTCAATTAATTCAACAGTGTGTCTTAATGCAAGGGAGTCAATACCAATCACACCGATAATAGTTTAAGCTCATCTTCTTCCTCATGTACATCATCAAAGGTCGAGGAAGCAATGAAGAAATAAAGCTCACAAATTTTCTTCCTCACACCATTCAACATTGAGGAAGCAAATGAGGAAAAAATCATAGTATCAAACAGGGGAGTCACACCCTTTCGGAATCAAAGACAAAGTCAATCAGGAATTGTTAAAAAAAAGGAAAAAGCCCGCTAAGTCAAAGAGTAAAAACGCTTAAAAAAATTAACTCTTGACTTAGGCAAAAATTAGGGTATATTGATGGACCATAATTTCAAAAGAATCGGTCCATGCAAAAAAAGGATTAAAAGCAAATTAAAAAAAGATTGAACAATCTTATAAACAGAAGTGAGGGATTGCCATCTCAAAGATCTCATCAAGGGTTTAAACCATTGTCACCATGACTAAAGAAATTCTCTTGCAAGATGAACGCATTTGTTGGGTTAATTGGATTTAGGAATGGAGAACATCAAGGAGAATGGGGAGGGTTAAATTTTAAGTTTTGAGCCTTATATCTTTTGTTTCATAAACCGTGAACCAGGCCACGTTATAACATACAAAAGTCCTAATTGAAGCTAGGGGCACTATAAAAGCATATTCGGCAAAGTCGTTGTTAAACTGACTCAAAATTCAAAGGTTTGTTAAATCATTATTTTCTCATCTTGATGTGTGCCAACCTCATGGCCATGTATCATCATATTTGTTTCCACACCTATTTTTGATTTCAAAAACTTGCATGAATATGATCTTTTAATTACTTTTCAAAAGGAATAATTTTACATGCAAATCAATACTTAGCATTGAAGGAATGTCAACAAGGGTTTAATAAAGGGCATATTGATTCAAGAAAATTCTAACAAGGAGAAAATTATCAAGGAATCATTCTAATTGAGGGGTAAATCCTTATGATCTTATGGGCGTATCATATGAAGATCAAACTCACTAGGGGCAAAACATTACAAGATTTGATGCACCTATGTCAAGAAACAATTCCATGACTCTAATGATAAGGGTTAGATATTTTCAAGAGGCTCATACTGGGGCATACCAACTCAAGGGTGTAGTGAGGCCAATCAATCCAAATGTCATATAATCAGGGACATACTATTCAATATTCAAATACTGGGACAATTCATATAAATGTCATATTACAACATTGTGGGATCCAAGTCCTTTTCATGCAATTCCTCTAGACCTCAAGGATCAGGGGTATACCTTTCAAGGATTCAAACAATAGGACATACTTTTCAAGATGTAAATATTGGGGACAATTCATATAAAAGTCATATTACATTATAGTGGGATTCAAGTTCCTCTTCAAACAATACCTCCATGACAAATGGAAGACCATTCAAAAAATTCCATATTGGGGCAGGATACCTTAACGACGTGGTGAAACTGATCATTCCAAGGGTTATTCAATTCAGGGTATACTTTTCCAAGACTCAAATACAGAGGAAGTTCATCTCAAGTCGTATCAAGGCAGGGTGGGATCTAAGTTCTTTTCAGGCATAATACTTTAAAACTCTATCAATCAAGGGCAATACTCTCTGAAGCACAACTAAATCTGCGACAGACTGCTGCAAGGCTAGATCAAGGAAATCGCTTCACAAAACGGGTTATCAGGGGCACTTATGGAGACATTCAAATCATTGACATGCATTAATTATGTCGCTACGCTCTAGTACATAATCATTTATATATAACATAACATCACATGCATACATGAACATACATACATAACATATGATTTATGACCGCTCATAGAAGTCAAATCCCCGGTTATACTAAGTATAAAAATTAACTAGGAATGCTTATTGGCCTTCCCCAGGGTTACATTAAGGGCTTTTATCAAAAGTTTCCATTAGGTGTTCTCATCAAATTTTTATCAGAGGGATCCCACTAAGATTCATCTAAGGGTTTGATTTAAAGGATTCATCCAAGGGTTTGAAGGACTCGTCTGAGGGTTTGATTTAAAGGATTCGTCCAAGGGTTTGATTTAAAGGATCCGTCTAAGGGTTTGATTTAAAGTATTTGTCCAAGGGTTTGGATTAAATGCTTCATCTAAGAGTTCACCAGGGTTTTATCAAAAAGTTTTAACAAAGTGGTATTAAGGGGTTTCATCAGGGAGTTATCACAGGGTTCACCAGAATTTCCTATCAAAGGGTTCTTCTGGAATCTTATCTGGGAGTTTATCAAAAGGGTTTATCGAGGTTATAATCAAAGGATTCTTTCAAGGGGTTTCATCATATTTCATCAATAGTTTTTATCAAAAGGGTTTATCGGGGTTATAATCAAAGGATTCTTTCAAGGGGTTTCATCATATTTCATCAATAGGTTTTATCAAAAAGGGTTTGTCGGAATTGTCATCAATGGATTCTATCATAAGGATCTCATCAAAAGGGATTTTATCAAGGAATTTTACCCAAGAGAGTTTATTAATGTGATTTGTCAAATGGGGGTTTCAATAGGGGTTTTATCACGGGTTTTGTCAAGGAATTCAACCAAGGAATGTTATCAAGGGATTTCATCAAGAAGGTCTTATCAAGGGGGATTCATCAAAGAATATTATTAAGGGGTTTTGCCAAGGTTTTATCCTCAATGGTTTTTATCAAAGGGATTTTATCATGAGTCTCATCAAGAGATTCATTAAGGGATTCTACAAAAACAATTATCTAGGGGTTTTATCAGATTTTTATCCAAATAAGGGGTTCTATCAAGGGATTTTCACCAAGGGGATTTCATCAAAATTGTATCGAGGGGTTCTGCCAGATTCTTATCCAAGGGATTTATCAAGAGGCTTTATTCAGGATTTTTAAGGGGATTACCAGATTATTTCTTCCAGGGGTTCTACCAAGATGTTATTAAAGGGGTTCCACCAAGGAGTATCACGGGGTTCTATCGATTTAAAAGTTCATTAGGGGTTCCATCGGGGTTTCATCCAAACGGAATCAGGTTCGCAAGAGTCTTATCTGATTTCTATAATTAGGGATATTATACACAAAGATATCGGGATGTTAATAAAGCACTAGGATTTGTTTTTCTCTAAACCTAACGGTTCCACAATCAAAATTAGGGGTCCTCTTATATTTAATCGGCTCCTCTTCAGAAGGATGAAGGCTCGTCGACATCATCATCCTGATTCGAAGCCGATTAAATAGGGGCAGCTGTCGTACCCTAAATTTTGACTCGAGTTGTTCTTCTGTCAAAAAGAGTCTCTTTTGACTTTTTAGACTTATTTTATATTTTTGGTATTTTTTTATATAAGGGGTTGGGAGTATATTATATCTTTACTTACAAATTTTAGAAATAATATTATAATTTTTTGTCATTTTAATTGGGATATGTATTGTTCTAGTTATATCTATATTAATTTTATAGTTATTAAATTTTTTGAAATAAAATAATAAGTTAAATGTTTAAAACGTGGGTTTTTATTTTATAAGAGGTGAGTGTTTTTTGAAATGGATTTTCATTTTGGATTTTAAATATATAGTTATTTTAATAAAAAAGGGAAAAATTATTTTCATGGGATTTATTCTTTAAAAAAATTATGTATAAAAATTATGGATTGAGGGGTACCAAACTTTACTACTATTACCTTTAGGATTTTTAGAAATTTATATATATAAAAAGATCATTTTTAATGAAAGTTAGTTTGGATTGTAATATATATATATATATATATATATATATATATATATATATATATATATATATATATAAGGTTTGTTATTTTGTAGAGGGTGTGTGTTATGAATATATATAAAATATATTTTATTATTATTATCATTATAAGATTTTTGGGATTATAAAATTAAAAAAAATCTTATAATTTAATGGGTTTACCAAAACTTAAGAATATTATTATTAATATTATTGTATTATTATTTTTATATTTTTTTGGGCCAGATCCAAATTTCTAACCCTAATATATTCTATAAATAAGAGCTATGTGTCTCCTATCTTCTCACCCACAATTCACAGAGAAAAAAGACCTAAAAGTTGTTGTTCTTCGCATCGAAGAACAACAACTAAACCCCTAAAAAACTCCTACCGGTAACTATTTCATTTAGGGCAAAAGGAAAGGCGGAATTGGTGGCGTGACGAAAGCAAGAGGATTCAAAGGATTGTGATCGGTAAAGTGAAGGAAAAAAATAAAAGAGAATTATTTTGTTTACCGGGATAAGCCTCGATCCCGTAGGTTGGTGTTCCCTAGCTATCTCAGTATTATTGGATATATGATTTTCGATTAAATTATGATAAAGGTATTGATTTGTTGTGGATGATTTGATAATTAATTTTATGATTGTTTATTCTATTATTTGACTTGTTTAATGGTGCTATGCTAATTACATAAGAATGTAACAATACAAAAAGGGCACGGTGCATATGATTTATAAGTTCTATTGAAATTAAAACAAAAGTCTAAAAAAAATCTAATAAACTATTAAATAAAACTATAATTCAAAAAGAAAATTATAACTGATTATTTTGTCTAAAGAGGGAGAACTATCTTCAAATAAAGAGTGGGTTGGTTTTAATTTTTTTTTAAAAAAAGGTCTTTCAAGCTTAAACAAAGAAAAGGTGGAACGATACACAATTAAGATGATAATGATGGTGCTGATTTTCTCTTGTTTTAAGAAACATAAATATTAAATATTCAAATAATAGTATCAAATTTGAAAAAAAAAATAAAAACTTCCTTTAATTCAAAAATAAATAAATATAACAGTAAAAAAATTCAGAAAATTTCATGTCTCGATGACACTAGTATTCAAAGAAAAAATCTTATATAGAGATATAATGGATATCAGATTAAGGTCTAACGTATTATTAGTAATTATTAGTATTGTATTTTATTTCATACTTGAAACACAAACTATTTGGATTAAAAATAATGGGTCAAGCAAATCATAACAGTAACAATATCTGAAAATTTTGATACAAACTATTAACAGGAAAAAATAACATCAATAATATTTGGATTAAAATATAACATATATTTATACATAGATAATTAGGATTACAATTTAATAAAATAAATTAATGATTAATAATATTTAGGATTATGACAATTTTTGAGATTAAAAAATAGATGCACAATATTTCTAAAAAATATTATTTTGGGATTAAAACTTGGATTTTAAACATATGTTTTATACACTTGATAATTATTAATTTTAATATAGAATTGAATTAAGTTTGGGATTAAATTTATTTTTATTTATTAAGGGATATTAAATGGGTTTTTTTTAAAAAGAAATCAAGGGTTTTAAAATAATGATTAAAGGGGTTTAATTTTAAGGGTTTATAAATTAGGTAAAGGGGTAGTAAAAGGATTAGAATATTAGGATATTAGAATTTAGGGGTAGGGGAATGAAACTACGATGCTCTGATCCCTCTTGTGAGGGTACGTAGGCATAGGGTTTTTGAACAAAGACCCTAGCGAGTACAATAAGGGATAAAATTAGGATTTTTTTTATTTATTAAATTGGAATTTATAAAAACAAACAAACAACCCTAAGAAACCTAAAAAGGATCCTATTGGATACAATAGAAGTGGGAGGTGCCTAACACCTTCCTCCCACTTAACTGACTCCCGGACCTTAGGATTTAGGTTTATCCTTATTTCCCTTACAAAATAGGATGGCGACTCTTAATTTTTAAGCCGGCCGCGACAGTAGCCATTAGATAACGCGCGAGATGAGAGTTTAAATGCGGGCCTTTGATTCTGATTACTGCTGGTCTTGTTGACTGCCGCGCTGGGCCTTTGGATCTGTCAGCTTGCATTCTCAGCCTTTGATCTTGCATACTTTTATTTTTATTTATGTTTTCTTCCTATTTTATTTTGTATATTTATTAAAAATAGCAAAAATGATTTAAAAAATCTGAAATTTTTTATCAAACTTTTTATTAATTTTTCAGAACCAAAAAATATTTTTATTTTCAATTTTTGCATTAAAAACATATTTTTAAATCATTTAAATATTTAATTTAATTAATTAATTGATTTTAATTAATTAAAAATACATTTAGGTATTTAAAAATCACAAAAAAATTCAAAGAGCATTCTTAGACATTTTCAAACATTTACAAACTCATCTTACAAATTTCTTTTTGGTTTTGATCTTACTTTGAGATTTTTCAATGAATTAGGGTTCTTAAAAATGTTCATTTTCTAACCCTAACTTCAAAAATTCATAACCCTAGAACCAAGTTGAGTTTGTGAATGATTCTTTTTGCCTTGCTTTGTGCATGCCCTCTAGCATCTAAAAACATTTATGTTTCATTTTTATCTTGAATTTTCAAATTATTTGGCATTTTACATTGAAGATCACCCAAAAACCCTAGCAAAATTAGAAAATCCATAACTTTTCTAGGTTTAGTTTCTGATCTCCCCCTTTGGATGGTAACCTAGTATAGATTTAGGGTTCCTTTGAGTACATTTTCAATTTTTTATCTGGTGCATTGCTTCTGTTTGGGTCATGAGCATCTCATACTTCCATAAAACCCTAATTTTACATGTTCATTTGCATTCATCTTGCATATGCATCAATACATGAACTTGCCATGACATTTATTGCATTCATATGTCATCTTAGACATCTTAGGACATGACAAAATCATGCTTGATCATTTCTTCATCCATTTGGTATGCTTTGCATTCATAACATTTCATGAACATACATGTGTTTTCAAGTTTCTAACTCACCTTCATTTGCATGCATCTCTTGTATGATCATACATATGCATCATGTGTGACTTTGTATCATCTCATAACTCATTTGCATTGCATATGCACTTCTGACTTTGATCATATCACCTTTGTTTGTTGCATTTGCATTTCTTTTCTTCCTTTAAGTGTTCAACTAACATTTCAGGGGCTTATGGTAGTTGTTTAAGGTGTGGATGTGCATCCACATCTAACTTCTCTTTCTCTCTTATTCTTGTACATCATACTTGTGTTTGAAGTGAATTTCATTCACTTGTGCCTCTTCCTTTTTTTTTTCTTTCTCTTAGGTTTACTTATCTTCTTAAATGAAGTAAGTAACCTAATCCTCTTTTCTTCTCTTTTCATCTGCTTCTTCCTTGGTGGCCATCTTGAAGACTTCTCTTGAGCCTCACAAACCATAGGATAACCAAACATGATAACTTTAGGGTTGTATATAGTCCCCCTTTAGTCTTTCACCTTTGAGTCTTCTTTGAGTCTCTCTTTTCATCTTTTAATCAGAGACTAAACTCTTAAAGTTTTAGGACTTTGGAATTAGGGTTATGCCTGCATCCTTCTATTAGGATGGAGTGTATAACTCTAATCCTAAGTGTTAAACCTTTAATTTGTTTACATATCTTAATCAAAACACTTAATAACCATCAAGACATAAGCTTGTAACTTGGGCCTTACATTAGGGTTCTAACTCTTCCTTATGGTTAAGAGGGACTAACCCTAGTGTTTAATGGACAAGTCCCCCTCAAGTTGTCTTACAAACCATAAAATTCACTTCTTAATCTCA
Organism: Lathyrus aphaca; assembly: GCA_963966055.1. Lineage (NCBI taxonomy): Eukaryota > Viridiplantae > Streptophyta > Magnoliopsida > Fabales > Fabaceae > Lathyrus > Lathyrus aphaca. The sequence goes on along the minus strand of OZ014519.1, from coordinate 404,168,230 downwards.
TCCCTTAATTAAAATCCATTTAATAAAGGCTTGTTATATAATGAATTTAATCCCTAACCATGGATTAAGTTGAGGTATCTTCCTCAGCTTAAGTGTTCTCATCCATTATCCTTCTATTAGGATGGTGTAATGAGTTCACTAATCTGTGATTAGAGATTAAACTCGTTACTTAACACTAAACAAAAACCCAAAAAACATCTTAATAATCATAAGTAGGTTAATGATATTAATCCTACATCATCATGGTAATTAAGTTGAGATGTTTATCTCATACTTAAGTAGGCTCATTATCCCTAATTAGGGAGGATATAATGAGTTTACAAGCCCTTGATTTAGGCTTAAGCTCATTAACTTATGCAAAACACCAACAACAATAAAAGACTGAAAACATCAAAAACAAACAATAATCGTCTCCTTCGGGATTCTTTTCTCATCATCTTCATTCACAACCGAGAACTTGCTTCTTTCGTCTAATGCAAGACAGTTAGCACTCGAGCCAGACGAGTCTTACACTTGAGAATAGGCAAGCAAGCAGTTCACAGTCAATTCATTCTTTCAATCTCTTTGAGTCGAACTACGGTGTTCTGACTTCCTCATTGCACGAGAGGATACGTAGGCATAACTTAACTGTTATCAAAAAAATGTCCCTGTGTCTCCCCCCTCTTTCAGCATTCTCTTTTAAGCCTCAGTTCCTGAGCATTCACCTTTTGCACTGACACTTGTATATTCTTTTCCAGCTTTTGCACACAGACAACACATACCCTACCCCTTTAAACACAATCTTTTAAGCGTGGATCCCGTCGAGTACGACAGACAATCTGGGTGCTAATACCTTCCCAGGTTGTAACCAACCCCCTTTCTCAGTTTCTCTGGTTCGCAACCGTCTTATCCATCTTTTTCTAGGTTTATGCAGCATTACCTTTCCTTCGGGATAAAACAGCCTAGATGGTGACTCTATTCACCTTCATCTTCATTCTCTCTTTTCACCGAACGTTCGCGTCTGTACCCTATCTGACCAAGTGTCTTTTCGGGGGAGCGACAACTTGGAGACTCTGTTGGGGAACTTTATATTACAACCAGGGCTTCTGGTTCTTTTTTGTGGGTTTCTCCTAGCGCTTGTTTGATTTGTGTTTACGGGGGTGTTATGTGCCACTTGTGCTCATTTATTTATTTCTTTATTTATTGCTTTCTGTACAGCTTTATTTATTGCTTTCATTTATAGTTTTATGCATTTCATACTGTTATTATCATATCATTGGTGCTGGATCTATGTTTACCTTGGTGGGAGGGATTTTTGAGTGATTAAGGTTCCATACCGGGGACCTGAGTGACACATAGGCTAGAGTGGCTTCATATTCTTTCCCATTTCATTTCGGTCTGGTGCGGGAATATGAGACACGGTTCAGACATGGGTTTCTTCTTGAGAACTCTGTGCTACGGATTTCCTGTAGTACTAGGGCTATTTGGGAAGCCTGCTAAGTCTGGATGACCTTTTTATGACCTTCAGCATCTGAGGTGAATTAGAGGAGGATCTTTTATGGTTATTGAAAACACTGTACCTCCGGGTTAGAAGTGTTTACACTTCTCATAACTGATCCAAGTCTGAGGATCCTTGTTCTAGAACAATACATGTGAGGGGGTTGGGATGTTTACAGGTTTGCAGGAACCCTTGGCCGCATCATACCTTTGTTACTAAAGTTGTTAAGGTTGTATTATTTTGGACAGTTCTTGTGAAACCCTGGACTTGTGGCTCTTTATTTGAGTCCCCCACCTGGTTACTGGTTTTCTAAGCCTTCATCCGGACTTATGAACACACATGGACCCTATCAAGGCAGATAAGAAGATCCAGCACTTGATCACAAACCCTTTGCATATCATTCTGCATACATCATTTTGCATCATTTGACATTTGTCTATTTGTTTTACAGGGTATCCACATCTTATCTTTGGTTTGGTTTTGACCTGTTCTACTGCTCAGCTATCTGCACCAGCACCTTCATCAGAGACCCTTCTCCAGCTATCTTCATCAGAGATTCTTTACAACCTTCTTCATCAGCATCTTCATCAGAGACTCTTCTTCAGCATCTTTTTCAGGGGGTTCCATCAGCAGTTATCCTTAGTCTTCTTCACCAGCATCCACTGTCAGCATGGACACTTCCAGGAAGAGCAACATCACCTATCACTTCTTTGAGCCCACTCTGACAGGCATTAGGCAGATCCAGTCTCTCATCACTCCTGATCATGTCCCTTTATTCAGGGAACATTATGGAGGCATATTGGACATGATCATGGACCTGGATGCATCCCAGAGGAGCATGATCCACACTTGCTTGCAGTTTTATGATCCTCCTCTCAGATGTTTCACCTTCCCTGATTTTCAGTTGGGACCTTTGCTAGAAGAGTTCTCCATGTTGTTAGGTGTCCCTATCAGGAGAGGGATTCCTTTCAACCCTGAGATGGTTTCTCCCAAGAATGAAGATATAGCTAAGGCCTTGCACTTGGAGCCTACCCTCATTGATCAAAGCATGACCACTAAGGTTGGAATCCTAGGCCTTCACTTGGATTTCTTGATCTCCCAGGCCACCCTGCATGCTGCAGCAGGGAAGTGGGATATTGTTTGTGCCCTCCTAGCCCTCAACATATATGGAGTTATCTTGTTTGCAGACAAGCCGAAGTCTGTAAGCAAGAATGCTATTCACCTGTTCTTATTAAGGAATCCAGTCCCTACCTTGCTTGGAGACTTTTATTATTCAGTACATCAAAGGAATGAGAAGCAAAGGGGGAGACTAGTCAGATGTTGTGCACCCCTCTTCTACTGTTGGTTGTTAAGACACTTGCCGAAGTCAGACACTTTCCTAAATCCTCATCAGCCAAGGAACTGGGCAAAGAGATTGATTGCCCTTACATCAGAAGACATCAGATAGTGCACTCAGAGTACCAAGGGCAAAGATATCATCATTAGCTTTGGGAAGTATCCCAATGTACCCTTGATTGGAGTAAAAGTTTGCATCAACTACAACCCTTTGCTTTTCAAGATGCAATTAGGGTATGCTTTGGTACATCCCCCTAGGGGGAAAGACTTAACAGAGACCCTCTATTGTGACTTTCAGCACAACTCAGCTATTGTCAGACAAGCTGCCTGGGCCTGGGACAACATTCAGACTAAGGGGACAGCTATCCTTGGCAAGTGCAACAATATAGCCTCAGCTCAATATCTTGATTGGTCTCGTACCAGGGGACAAATCACCCGTATGCCATTCACCTTAGAAGATGTACCTGGACCATCAGCAGTGCAGCCTGCAGCTACTGTCAGTTTGGAGGAGTATGAGAAGATAAAAGAAAGGATTAGTCAAATCTCTGAAGCCTTGAAGAAGACCCTCTGGGAGAGAAATGACATCCGGCTAGATAATGAAAGGTTAGAGAAGCTCCGGGTTGAGCACTTGACCAAGATTGAGAAGACGGATGACTACATCAGAAAGGCTAGAGCAGGGGAGTTAGTACTGAAGAATGCTTGCAAGGAAGCTAAGACTCAGAAGGCCAGAGCTGAGCATTACGTAGAGGAGAGCCAGGCTAGGTGGATCAGGATCACTGAGGCCCGTGCACAAGAAGATCAGAGAACTCAAGCTAGGATAGAGCAACTGGAGGCTAGTGAGAAGAAGAATCAGGAAGCTTTGTTAGCAGCACAGAAGGAGATCTCCAAGTTGAAGCTCCGGGCGGGGTTGAATAGGTCAAAGGATCAGGATAAGCATAAGAAGTTGACCAATGCCATTGCCACCAGGAACCTCCTCATCAGGAGTATCACAGAACACCCAGTAGGTCCAGTGACTGAGGCTCTCCTGAAGGAAGTCAGAGAAGATGACTTTGGATTGGATGTTTGACTCTTTTTGTTTGTACTTCATTTTGATTGTATTTTTGTTGTTGTTGTATTTTGACCCACCATGGGGACTTTATTGTAATCGAACTATGTATCTCCATTTTTGTAATATATGGTTTGTATTATTCTGTGGGCTTTTATCTCTCTACAACATCATCATTTCCTCGAAGTCTGGAAGGTCAAAACCAAAGAACCAAACCGGATACCCTTGGAAGACAAATAGACATCCTGCATTGCATACTAACATTTTCTCTTTGTTTTGTAGGTTTTTGTTTTGTTTTTGTTTCTCACTTTGTTGTGGTTTCAGGAAACATTGCTCACAGAAGAGTGTTCCCTGTCAATAGAGTGCACCGGTATCCGACAAGAAACAACCTTCCGGGATTACAAATGGATCAAGTTCAACAGGATTTGATTGATGTGAGGACCCAAATGGCCAATGAAAGGACAAAAATGAGGGCCCAAATGAATCAATTCATGGAAGTGATGACTGGTTTGGCTCAGAGCCAGGAGAGACTGAGAGAGTTAGTCGAACGGCAAACTCCCGAGGAAAACCATCCAGGTACAGGGGGTACCAGTAACAACGATCACGTACAACCTCGTACTGATCCACTAGAGTTTGGACCTCATCTGAACGCAGACATCAACGCTATAAGAAACACCCAAGGTAACACTGGAGGGAGGGCTTTGCAGGAAGACCCTCAAGAAGAACAATTTACTGTGGTTGAGGCTGGAGACGAAGTTTACGATCGTTGGTTGGATGAAATTGCAGAAAAGCTAAGGTCTCTTGAATCCCAAAACTCTCTGGGTTTCGATGTCATGGACATGGGATTAGTGGAGGGGGTGAGAATTCCTCATAAGTTCAAACCTCTTTGTTTTGAAAGATACAATGGCACATCCTGCCCACGTACCCATCTTCAGTCTTTCCTGGGGAGATTGAAATCCTACACCATGGACGAGAAACTGTGGATGTTTTACTTCGAGGATAGCTTGATGGGGGCATCCCGAGAATGGTACTCCCACTTGACCAGAGCCACAGTAAGGAATTGGAAAGACTTGGCAGAAGCTTTCATTCGTCAATAGTATAATCTGGACATGGCTCCAAACAGAACCATTCTGATGGGAATGTCACAGTCTTCCCGTGAAAGCTTTAGAGAGTATGCCCAAAGGTGGAGGCAACTAGCTGCTGCCGTTCAACCCCTAATTTCAGAAAGGGAGATGGCAGACATGTTCATGAATACACTCCAAGGCACCTATATTGACAGATTGGCCGCATTTTCTTCCACCAGCTTTGCAGACATGGTGATAGCTGGGGAAAGAATTGAGAGCTTACTGAAGATGGGAAATATCTCCGATAACGGTGCCAATTCAAGAAGTGCAAGGAAGCCATTTGTTGGGCCCTGTAGATCTGGTGAAACAAATTCTGTACATGTGGGAAGAGGAAGACCCCAATATCTGCCCAGATCAATTGTCGCCGTCACTATCCCTGCTCCACCTCCTCAGTATACTCAACAACCACAACATTTTCCTCAACAACCACAGCTTCCTCAACAGAGATCCTACAACAACAATAACAACAATCAACAACAACGCCCTTTTCAACAGCGGCTATCTCAGATAAACAGGGTGATTGACCCTATTCCAATGCCATATGCCACATTACTGCCACAACTCCTAAAGCTCAATCTTGTCGAGTTAAGGACATTGGCTCCACCAGATCCTCAAAACCTTCCGAGAAATTACAATGTCAACGTTATGTGTGCTTTTCATTCTAATGCACCTGGTCACTCCACGGAAAAATGCAGGGCTCCGCATATGAAGGTCCAGGATCTGGTAGATTCAAAGGCCCTGAACTTTGCACCACCTCCCAGTGTCATGAAAAATCCTATGCCAAGCCACAGTGGGCCAAGGATTAATGCTATAGAGGAAGACTCACCCATGAGTTTTATTGAAGATATTGCAAGTATTCAGACACCTCTGGCAGAGGTTAAAGCTCAGATTTTGAAATGCCAAGTGTTTCCAAGATGTGAGGCCTATTATGAATCTTGCAAGGTTTCCGAGAATGGATGTGCAAGCTTGAGGAATGGCATCAATGGCTTAATTAAAGAAGGCATTATGCAAATAACCACAACAACTTCTACAACACCAACCACTCCTTTTACAACAACAAATGATTCTTCTACAACTGCAACAACAATTGTTCCCACTGACTCGTCTACAACTACAACAACCACTCCTTCCATCACTTCAACAAACAACAATTCCATTTCATCCGCTTCTACAACTACATCAACCACCAACATTGATGTCTCCACAGTTACTATTTATTATGACCCTACAACAGTCCCGAACTCCAGCAACTTTCAACAATCTCAGCAACAGTTTCAGCAACAACCAAGCTTCAATCCATCACTACCAACATCCACAAGAAGTCCTGTCACCATCTTCTATGATCCACAGACAATAACGGTTCCAACCTCTGCTGCAGTAAGCCCAGTCACCATCACGGTGCCAGGGCCCATTCCATATGACAAAGACAACGTTGTACCATGGCATTATGGTGCAGACCTTTACTGCAATGGAGAAAAAGTACTTCTTGATTCTTCAGTTCCTACCTCACAAGTGGATAATGTCGGGGGAGGCGAAGGCTTCACCCGAAGCGGACGCCTCTTCGCGTCACAAGCTCCAAAGACTAATACTGAGGCAGAGGCTGCTGCCAAAGCCAAAGGAAAAAGTGTGATACCTGAAGAATCTGCATCAAAAGAGACTCATAAATCATCCTTTGATCAGGGTGTGGATGAATTTATGAGGATAATTAAAAGAAGTGACTATAAAGTTATGGATTAGCTCCACCAGACTCCTTCTAAGATCTCCATCTTATCCCTGCTGTTGTGTTCCGAAGCTCATCGGGATGCACTACTTAAGGTCTTGCACGCTGCCTACGTGCCGGAGGAGATCACAGTGAATCAGTTTGAAACAGTGGTGTCTAATGTTAATACTAGCCATGGGCTAGGTTTCACCAATGCTGATTTGACAACAGAAGGACGTCACCATAACAAGGCTTTGCACATCACCCTGGAGTGCAAAGGGGCTGTACTCTCTCATGTTCTTGTGGACACTGGGTCTTCACTCAATGTCTTGCCGAAGAAAGCTCTTGTCAAGCTCGAATATGATGGAATAGCTCTCCGACCAAGCAACCTTATGGTCAGGGCTTTTGATGGCTCCAAGAGGTCTGTTCTTGGAGAGGTGGAGTTTCCTGTGATAATCGGTCCGCAGGTCTTTCAGACGACTTTCTATGTGATGGACATACAGTCGGCCTACAGCTGTTTGTTGGGTCGACCATGGATTCTCGCCGCTGGCGCAGTTACGTCGACCCTTCACCAGAAATTTAAATATGAGTGGGAATGACAGATTATCACCATCTGTTGTGAAGAGGATATCTTTGTTAGCCATCTGGCTACCTATAAATACATTGAGATGGATGGTAAAATCCATGAAACTATGAGCCAAGGGTTCGAGGCCTTGAACATCAATGAGGCGACGACTGAGGTATTTGCTGCATCCCAGGAGGATAGGATGGGTACTTCAATTGTCTCCTATCAGCAAGCCCGAAAGGTTGTTGAGGATGGAAATGCCCAAGGCTGGGGAAAGCTACTACCGGTGGAGAAGAAGGAGGACAAATCCGGTTTGGGTTACAAACCATTCCAACAAGATCAAGAAGAGGCTGCTAAGGAGCCCAAGTTCATCAGTGGGGGGATGCTCACCCCAGATGCTGTTAACAACCTGGAAGACGAGGCAGAAAGCGACCTCAACCTGGAGAGCTGGATTCGTCCAAGGATCCCGGGTCACCAAGTTCTTAACTGGTCTTCCCAGGAAATTATAAGGGTTACTCCTACAAAGTAATTATTATTTCCTACTTTTTTCAGCATGCATCAAGTCCTACATCTTGCCCAAGGTGTAAGGACTAATTTTGTAATAGGGCCATATTGTAATTTTATGCAAATGAATTATCAATGAATATCGGATATCTTTTGCAAATAAGTCTCTTTTTCGCTCACTGTCTTTTCATTTTTCACTTTTGTACAAAACAATAAAATGGCAATGTTTTCAAAATAAATAACTTCATTTTTACACTTTTTCTAAACAAGATTAAAATTGATCACTAAAATGAACAAATCTCAACCCTTGCAGAGATTATCCTCTAGATTGCACCGACAACAGCACTGCTATGACCTTGTATGACTTCGACAATCCGATTAATCAAGCCGATGAAAGGGTTGAAGAAGACTATGAGTTACCTGAAGAGTTAGCCAGGTTGTTGAGGCAAGAAGAGAAAGTGATTACTCCTCATCAGGAGGAGGTTGAAACAGTTAATCTTGGTACCGAAGAGGATTTTAAAGAAGTGAAGATTGGGGCCAGTTTGCAGGCTTCAGTAAAAGAACAGCTCATTGACATGCTTTGAGAATACATCGACATATTTTCTTCCCTTCACTTTTCCCTAAAAGCCACCATACACAAAACACGATTTCCTTCCCCCTTTGAACTGAACTTCATCAAACTCACAAACCAGCCACAAAAAACTCCAACCAAGCATCAAAGATTCTTCAGGGAGGTCATTGGAGGCATTTTGAAGCAAGAAAGCAGCCTGAAAGCTTTAGGGTTGAAAGCTCCATCTCAGGTAGCTCTCTCAAACTTTTTTTTCCAGAAATCCTTTTTAAGGTTATAGAAATGTTCCTTGTGATCCCCTGAGTACACTGAGCTTTGTAGTTTTGAAAATGGTTGCGAAATCAGGATGTATGCTTGCTCTGAAATTTTTGACCTAAAACTTGATTTCTTCGATTCAACTTTGTTATGTATGAGAAATGATTTTTGTTTGTGGGTTCATGTTCATTGATGATAGAGGATTGATTCTGGGCAAAAATGGGGAGTTTTGATGCTTGTATGGGTTGCTGGTTTTTAGCTTCGCCGAAGAAGATGACCGGAACACTGTTCCGGTCACCTGAAAGTAATTAGGGCACAATTAGGGCTAACTGCGTAATTAGGCTAAGCTTGAATGTGGACCCTCTGATTTGTCTTTCCCGCGCGCAGTGAATGGCCAAGATTTTCTCATTAATATTTAATCTGGATTAATGAATTAATTAATTAGGATTATTAGGGTTTGAACCTGGGCCGTCCAGATGCGCGCCCAGTCAACCCTTTCAAGCCCAGATTGCATCCCAGCCTTCCATCCTGTTTACTTTCTTTTTATTTTTATTTTAATTCATTTCTTTTATTTTATTTCATACGAATTTTTAAAAATATAAAAAGACATCAAAAAATTCTGAAATTTTTTATCAAACATTTTATTAATTTTCAGAACCCAAAAATATTTTTATTTTTATTTTTTGCATTAAAAAATTGTTTTTAAATCATTTAAATGTTATTTTTAATTAGTTAATGAGAATTAATTAATTAAAAATACATTTGGGTATTTAAAAATCACAAAACAAATTCAGAGAACATTCTTAGGCATTTAGAAACATTTACAAACTCACCACACAAATTTCTTTTTGGTTTTGATCATACTTTGACATTTTTCCAATAAAATTAGGGTTCTTGAACTTGAATATTTTTAACCCTAACTTCAAAAATTCATAACTTTTGAACCAAAGTGAGTTTGTGATTGATTCTTTTTGCATTGTGCTATGCATGGTTTCAAGCATCTAAAAACATTTTTGTTTCATTTTTATAATGCATTTTCAATTTGTTTGGCATTTTACCTTTAGGATCACCCTTAAAACCCTAGAAACTTAGGAAAATCATAAGTCCTTCTAGGTTAAGCTTCTGACCTCCCCCTTTGGATGGTGACTTAGTATGGGATTAGGGTTCTTTTAAGTCCATTTTCAATTTTTTATCTCATGTTTTGCTTCTGTTTTTGAATTGTGCATTTCACATGTTCACATAACCCTATTTTTACATCTCATTTGCATCCATCTTGCATAGGCTTGCATACATGAACTTGTCATGACATTTTGTGCATCCACATGACATATAAGACATCTTAGGACATATTAGAATCATGTTTGATCATTGCATCATCCATTTTCCATGTTTTGCTTTCATTTCATTTCATGTGTACTCATGAACTTTCATGCCTCTTATATGCTTCATTTGCATTCCCATCCTTGGTATGATAATCTTCATCTCATGACATACATTTATGTCATCTCTTTGAATCATTAGAATCATGAACATGCTTCTGGTTTTGGTTTTCATCTTGGCATTTCATCCCATTTTCATTTCATTTCATTTCCTTTTGCTAACTTTTCAGGTGGTAAGTGTTTGAGAAGTGAATTTTCCTTCACTTCTCATAATCTCTTCTCATCCCTCTTATGCATCATTGATGCATTTTATCTTTTGTATTAGAGTGAGCTTGCTCATTCATGTTCCCTCCTCACTTTCTTTCTTCAAGCAACTTATCTTCTTAAGTGAAGTAAGTTGACTTGCTTCTTTCTGCTTCTCTTCCTTTCATCCTGCTTCTTCCATGGTGGCTCTCTTGAAGATCTCTTGCAAGCCTCATAAACCTTAGGAATACCCAAGCATGATCAAAATTAGGGTTTGATTAGTCCCCCCATTAGTTTTACCTTTGTGTCATCTTTGTGTCTTCTCTTCTCACCTCTTAATCAAGGACTAAACCCTTAAGGTTTTAAGGCTTTGTGATTGAGCTTATGCCTGCATCCTTCTATCAGGATGGAATGTATAACTTCAATCCTAAGTGTTAAACCCTTAATGTGTTTAAATCCTTTAATCAATTCACCTAATAATCATTAAGACATCAAGCTTGTAACTTGGGCCTTGCATTAGGGTTCTAATTCTTCCTTAATTGGTTAAGTAGGACTAACCCTAGTGTTAATGGATAAGTCCCCCTCAAGTTGTCTTATAAACCATAAAATTCACTTCTTAACCTTACCATTAACTAAAATCCACTTTAATAAAGGTTTTGTTTTGTCATGAGGTTAATCCCTTATCATGGATCAAGTTGAGGAGCCTTCCTCAGCTTAAATGTTCTCATCTATTATCCTTCTATTAGGATGGTGTAATGAGTCCATTGAATCCTTGATTATATTTTAAACTCATTACTTAACACCAAACAAAATACCAAAAACATCTAAATAAATGCAAGTAGGTTAATGATCTTAATCCTACATCATGGTGATTAAGTGTGAGGTGCTTACTTCATACTTAAGGTATTCTCATTACCCCTAATCAGAGGGAAGATGTGATGAGTTTACTAACCCATGGTTTAGGCTTAAGCTCATTTTCTTATGACAAATTCCAAAAGCAATAAAAGATTGAAAACATAAAAACAAACAATAATCGTCTCCTACGGGATTCTTTTCTCATCTCATTCACTCACAAACGAGAACTTGCTTCTTCCGTCTACTGCAAGACAGTTTGCACCTGAGCCAGACAGGTCATACACTTGAGCATAGACAAGTAAGCAGTTCATAAGTCAATTTATCTTTCAGTCTCTTTGAGTCAAACTACGGTGTTCTGAATTCCTCATTGCACGAGAGGATACGTAGGCATAACTTAACATTTATCGAACAAAAGTCTCTGTATATTTCCCCCTCTTCTAGCATTATTCTTTAAGCCTCATTGTCTTGAGCATTGCAATCTTTTCTTACACTGACACTCTTTTTATCCATTTCACACTTCTTTCCAGCACTGACACTTGTACATCCTTTTCCAGCTTTTGCACGCAGATAGCACTGACACTACCCCTTTTAAACACAAATCTTTCAAGCGTGGATCCCGTCGAGTACGACGGAAAATCTGGGTGCTAATACCTTCCCAGGTTGTAACCAACCTCCTTTCTCAATTTCTCTGGTTCGCGACCGTCTTATCCATCTTTTCTTAGGTTTATGCAGTATTTCCTTTCCTTCGGGATAAAAATGCCTAGCTGGCGACTTTTCTCAGTTCAACCTTGTGTTCTCTCATTTCGCCGACCGTTCGCGCTTGTACCGAGATGCAAGTCTTTGGGAGCGACAGCTTGGCGACTCTGCTGGGGACCCTTATACTGCAACCAGGGCTTCTGGTTCTTTTTGTGGGTTCCTCCTAGCGCTTGTTTGATTTGTGTTTACTGGGGTGTTATGTGCTATGTGTGTTTATTTATTTTTCTTTATTTATTTCTTTATGTACAACTTTATTTATTTGCTTTCTTTACAGTCTTATGCATATTTCATATTATCATTGCTGGATCTGGTTTTCTGTTTTGGTGGGTGGGGTTCCATTGAGAGTTTAAGGTCCTATAACTGGGACCTGAGTGACACCTAGGCTAGAGTGGTTCATGTTCTTTCCCATTCCATTTCGATCTGGTGCGGGAATATGAAACACGGTTCAGATGTGGGTTTCTTCTCGAGAACTCTGTGCTACAGATTTCCTGTAGTGCTAGGGCTATCTGGGAAGCCTGCTAAGTTTGGATGACCTTTATTATGACCTTCAGAAGCTGAGGTGAATTAGAGAAGGATATTTTATGGTTATTGTAAACACTGTACCTCCGGGTTAGAAGTGTTTACACTTCTCATAACGGATCTAAGTCTGAGGATCCTTGTTCTAGAACATTACATGTGAGGGGGTTGGGTTGTTTACAGGTTTGTAGGAACCCTTGGCCACATCATACCCTGTTACTGTATTGTTTAAGAGTACTCCACTTTGGACAGTTCTTGTGATTAACCCTGGACATGTGACTCTTTATTTGAGTCCCCCACCCTGGTTACTGGATTTCTGAGCCTTCATCTGAACTTTTGAACATACATGGACCTTATACCAAGACAGATAATCAGATCCAGCTCTTGATCACAAACCCTTGCATATCATTTGCATATATCATCATATCATCATTTGACATTTGCTTATTTGCTTTTCAGGGTATCCACCTCATATTACTTGGTTTGGTTTTGACCCCTTCTATTGCTTAGACCTCTGCTTCAGTTATCTTCTTCAGCACCTGCTTCAGCTATCTCTTTCAGCACCTCCATTAGTCTGTCAGAGACTCCCCTACATCAGTCTGTCAGAGACTTACCTCCAGCTCCTCACTCAGTGATCTTCATCAGTATTTGTCTTCAGCTTCTTCAGCAACACTCATGGCTACTCCCAGGAAAAGCAACATATCTTACCACTTCTTTGAGCCTTCTTTGACTGGTATCAGACAGGTCCAGTCACTTATCACACCTGACCACATCCCACTGTTTAGGGAGCACTATGGGGGTGTTTTGGATATGGTCATGGATCTTGATTCATCTCAGAGAAGCATGATCCACACATGCTTGCAGTTTTATGACCCTCCACTGAGATGCTTCACCTTTCCTGACTTTCAGATGGGACCTCTGTTGGAAGAGTTTTCTTTATTGATTGGAGTACCTGTCAGAGGGGGGATCCCCTTCAACCCAGAAATGACTGCTCCCCGAAGTGAAGAGATAGTAAGGGCATTGTGCTTGGAGCCTGCCCTTATTGAGCAAAGTATGACAACAAAAGTTGGGATTCCTGGTTTACATCTGGACTTCTTGATTTCTCAGGCCATCCTGAAGGCTTCATTGGGAGAGTGGAGGGCAGTCTGTGCACTTTTAGCCCTTAGCATATATGGGGCTATATTGTTTGCAGATGAGCCTAAATTTGTCAGTAAGAATGCCATCCATTTGTTTCTTCTGAAGAACCCAGTGCCTACATTGCTAGGGGATTTTTACTATTCTATCCATCAGAGGAATGAGAAACAAAGGGGGAACTTGGTCAGATGTTATGCTCCTTTGTTCTATTCTTGGCTACTCAGACACCTACCTAAATCAGATGCTTTCCTGAACCCCCATCAGCAGAGGAATTGGGCCAAAAGGTTCATTGCCTTAACTTCAGATGATATCAGATGGTGCACCCAGAGCACCAAAGGCAAGGACATTATCACCAGCTGCGGACAGTACCCTAATGTGCCTCTAATAGGAGTAAAAGTTTGCATTAATTACAACCCTTTACTGTTTAAGAGACAATTGGGATATGCCTTAGTTCACCCTCCCAGAGGACAGGATTTAGCTGAGACCCTATACTGTGAGGTGCAACCTAATTCAGCTGTTGTCAGGCAAGCTGCTTGGGCTTGGGACAACATCCAAACAAAGGGGATAGCCATCCTTGGAAGATGTAATAATGTTGCTTCAGCTCAGTACTCAGATTGGTCCCGTACTAGAGCTCAGATTACTAGAATGCCTTTCACCTTGGAAGACACACCTGGACCATCTACAGTACAACCTGCAGCAACAATTAGCCTGGAGGAATTTGAAAAGCTGAAGGAAAGGAATGAACAGCTATCTCAAGCCTTGAAGAAGACTCTTTGGGAAAGAAATGATGGTCGTCTGGACATTGAGAGATTGGAAAGGCTCAAGACTGAGCATCTTACCAAGATTGAGAGAACAGATGACTACATAAGGAAAGCAAGAGCTGGGGAACAAATATTGAAGAATACCTGCAAGGAGGCCAAGATTCAGAAAGCTAGGGCTGAGCATTACCTGGAAGAGAGTCAGGCTAGGTGGATCAGGATCACCGGAGCCCGTGCACAAGAAGACCAGAGGACTCAGGCCAAGATTGATCAGTTGGAGGCCAATGAGAAGAAGCAGCAGGAAGCTTTGTTGGCAGCTCAGAAGGAGATATCAGAGTTAAAGCTCCGAGCGGGGTTAAAGAGATTTAAAGATCAAGACAGGCATAAGAAGCTGACTAATGCCATTACTACCAGGAACCTCCTCATTAGGACCATTACAGAGCATCCAGCTGGTCCGGTGACTGAGGCACTCCTGAAGGAGGTCAGGGAAGATGATTATGGATTGGATGTCTGATTCTTCTTTGCTTGTTGTTCTTTCCTTTTGATGTACTTTTCCTTTTGTTGTATTTTTGACCCATCATGGGCATGTATTATAAAACAGACTATGTATTTTTCATCATTTGTAATATATTTAGTTTGTTTTCATTTGGGCTTCTTTTCTCAACAACATCAAGCATCTTCCTCGAGGTCTGGAAAGGTCAAAACCAAGAACTAAACCGGATACCTTGGAAAACAAATAAGCATACTGCATTGCATACTAACTTTGTCTTTGTTTTGTAGGTTTTTGTTATTGTGTTTGTTTCTAACTTTGTTGTGATCTCAGGAAACATTGCTCGTCGCAGAGTGTTCCCCGTCAACCACACACACTGGTAACCCACGCGTAACAACCTTCCAGGCATTCAGATGGAACATGTACAGCAGGACCTGAATGAGGTCAGAAATCAGATGGTGAATGAAAGGGTCGAAATGAGGAACCAAATGACCCAGTTTATGGCTGTGATGACTGGCTTAGCCCAGAGTTAAGAAAGGTTGAGAGAGCTGGTAGAAAGACAGACACCTGAAGAGCCCCACCTTGGGACAGGAGGAACCAGCAATAATGAACGGGGGTAGCCTCGTATTGACCCACCAGAGTATGGACCCCATTTGAATCCAGATGTTAACATCCCGAGAAATGTTCAAGGTAATACTACTGGGGGCAGAATCCTGCAAGAGGATCCCCAAGAAGAACAATTCACTGTTATTGGGGCTGGAGATGAGGTATATGACAGAAGATTGGATGAGATTGCTGAAAAGCTAAGATCTTTGGAATCTCAGAATTCTTTGGGCTTTGACGTAATGGATATGGGGCTGGTAGATGGGGTGAGGATTCCCCACAAATTCAAACCCCCATGCTTTGAGAAATATAATGGTACCTCCTGCCCGCGTACTCATCTGCAATCTTTCTTAGGAAGACTCAAGGCTTATACCATGGGTGAGAAGTTATGGATGTTCTATTTTGAGGACAGCCTAACTGGAGCTTCAAGAGAATGGTATTCACATCTGACAAGGGCCACTATAAGATGTTGGAAGGACTTGGCCGAGGCTTTCATCCGGCAATACCAGTACAACCTAGACATGGCCCCCAATAGAACTCTTCTAATGGGCATGTCTCAGTCTTCAAGAGAGAGCTTTCGGGATTATGCTCAGAGGTGGAGACAGCTTGCTGTTGCTGTCCAGCCACCCATTTCAAAAAGAGAAATGGATGACATGTTTATGAACACCTTGCAGGGAACTTATATTGATAGACTTGCTGCTTTCTCCTCTACCAGTTTTGCCGATGTAGTTATAGCTGGTGAGAGAATTGAGAGTCTTTTGAAAATGGGCAAAATCTCTGACAATGGTGCAAGTTCCCCCAGCAACCCCAGAAAACCTTTTGCAGGACCCCGAAGGGCGGGTGAAACGAATGCTATCCATGCAAGCAGGGGCAGACCCCAATATTCTCACAGATCAGTAGCAGCTGTTACCATCCCGGCTCCGGTTCCACAACAACCACTTTATCCTCAACAACAACAACATCACTATCAGCAATCTCATTTTCCGCAACAAAGAACGTACAACAACAATAATAGCAACCAATAGCAGCGCCCTTTTCAGCAGAGGCCACCTCAAGCAAATAGGGTGATTGACCCCATCCCTATGCCTTATGCTACTTTATTGCCACAACTCCTGAAGCTTAACCTGGTTGAGTTAAGGACGTTGGCACCACCAGATCCCCTCAATCTCCCGAAGAATTATGATGCAAACGCCAGGTGTGCCTTTCACTCCAACGCACCTGGTCACAATACTGAGAAGTGCAGAGCCTTGCAAATGAAGGTTCAGGATTTGGTCGATTCCAAAGCTCTCAATTTTGCACCCCCTCCGAATGTTAACAGAAATACTATGCCTAATCATGGTGGGCCCAGGATTAATGCCATAGAAGAGGACCAACCATCAGTACTAATTGATAATGTTGCACAAATTCAAACACCACTGGCTGAAGTCAAAGTTCAACTTCTGAGATGCCAAGTGTTCCCAGGCTGTGGGGCCTGCTGTGAATTGTGCAAAACTTCTATTAATGGTTGTGAGAAGCTAAGGTTTGGCATAGATGGTCTCATCAGAGACGGGATCTTGCAAATTACTTCAACAGCTCCTTCAACAACTCTTGATCCAGCAGTAATGGATTCTCCTACAACATCAACAATCTTTTCTTCAGCAACAACAGATCCTTCTACAACAACAACAACTATCATTCCCACTGATTCTTCAACAACTCCAGCAGTTCTTCCATCCATTATTTCAACAGATCAGAGTTCAACAACATTTGCTTCTACAACATCAGCACCCGTCTTATCAACGAAATCTCCTACAACACCAGCAAACATTAATGAAGATGTCTCGACGGTCACGATCTATTATGACCCAGCAAATGTTCCTCCCAACAACAATTTCCAACAACAAACTGCAACACCTCCAGTCAGATCTCCAATCACAATTTACTACGATCCGCACACCATCACGGTTCCTTCCGCTGCAGCAATCAGTCCAGTTACTATTACAGTACCTGGGCCTGTTCCTTATGAAAGCAGTAATGCCATACCTTGTCACTACGGATCTGATCTCTACTGCAATGGGGAGAAAATCACTCTGGACTCATCAACCTCTTCACCACAAGTTGACAATGTTGGGGGAAGCGGAGGCTTCACCAGAAGCGGACGCCTTTTTGCCTCACAAACACCAAGACCCAATGCTGAAGCAGAAGCTGCTAAGGCAAAAGGAAAGAATGTGGTATCTGAAGAGCCACCTGCTAAAGAGACTCAGAAGACGTCTTTTGAACAAGATGTAGACGATTTCATGAGAATAATCAAAAGGAGTGATTATAAGGTGGTGGACCAGCTTCACCAAACACCCTCCAAAATCTCTATATTATCATTGCTAATGTGTTCCAAAGCCCACAGGAATGCATTGTTGAAGGTCCTGCACGCAACATACGTGCCGGAAGAGATTACTGTTAATCAGTTAGAAACTGTGGTTGCAAATGTCAACACTAGTCATGGACTGGGCTTTACAAATACTGATTTAACAACGGAGGGGCGCAACCATAACAAGGCTTTGCACATCACCTTGGAATGCAAAGGTGCTGTTCTTTCTCACGTACTGGTGGACACTGGGTCTTCACTCAATGTTCTCCCAAAGAAAGCCTTGGTGAAGCTGGAGTATGATGGCTCGGCATTACGCCCAAGTAACTTGGTGGTGAGAGCATTTGATGGCTCTAAAAGATCAGTGCTTGGGGAGATTGATTTGCCTGTGTTGATTGGCCCACAGACCTTTAAAACTACCTTCTTTGAGATGGACATACAACTGACCTACAGCTATCTGTTGGGTAGACCCTGGATCCACGCCGCTGGTGCTGTTACGTCTACCCTTCACCAGAAGTTAAAATTCGAGTGGGAAGGCCAAATCATCACCATATGTGGGGAAGAAGATATCTTTGTTAGCCAGCTGGCTACATACAAGTACATAGAAATGGATGGGGAGACCCATGAGACCATGAGTCAGGGGTTTGAGGCCCTTAACATCAATGAAGCATCTGCTATGTCCGGGACTTCCATCATTTCATATCAACAGGCCCAGAAGGTTGTTGAGGAGGGTACCGCTCAAGGCTGGGGCAAGCTGTTGCCAGTTGAAAAGAAAGAAGACCGATTCGGGTTGGGTTACAGACCAACTCGACAAGATCAACCAGAGGCTACAATGGAGCCCAAATTTGTAAGCAGGGGGATGCTCACCCCGGATGCTGTGAACAGTTTGGAAGACGAGGAAAAAGACGAACGCAACCTGGAAAACTGGATACGTCCAAGGATCCCGGGGAACCAAGTCTCAAACTGGTCTTCCCAGGAAATTATAAGAGTTACTCCTGCAGAGTAATTATTATTTCCTGTCTTTAAGCATGCATCAAGTACTACATCTTGCCCAAGATGTCAGGGCTCATTTTGTAATCGGGCCATCTTGTATTTTGTGCAAACGATCAATTAATGAATATCAGGACATCTTTTGCAAATGAGTCTCTTTTTTCTCACTCACTGTTTTTCATTTTTCATTTTTTGTACAAAAATAAAATGGCAATGTTTTTCAAAATAACAACTTCATTTTCACTTTTTCTAAGAAAGATAAAACTGATCACTAAAATGAACCAATCTAAACCCTTACAGAGAGTGCCCTCCAGACTGCACCGACAACAACACAGCTATGACTTCGTATGACTTTGACAATCCGATTAATAAAGTCGATGAAGGGGTTGAAGAAGATTATGAGCTACCCGAAGAGCTAGCCAGGCTATTGAGACAAGAGGAGAAGGTTATCACTCCTCATCAGGAGGAAGTTGAGACAGTTAATCTTGGTACAGAAGAAGACTTGAAAGAAGTAAAGATCGGGGCCCATCTGCAAGATTCAGTGAAGGAACAACTTATTGACATGCTTCGGGAGTATGTGGATGTTTTTGCTTGGTCTTATCAGGATATGCCAGGTCTGGATACCGACATCGTTATGCACAAGCTGCCTCTAAAGGAAGAGTGTCCTCCAGTAAAACAGAAGTTGCGCCGTACTCGTCCGGATATGGCCATGAAGATAAAAGAAGAGGTACAAAAACAGTGGGACGCCGGTTTCCTTGCTGTAACTAGTTACCTGTCGTGGGTTGCTAACATTGTACCTGTGCCTAAGAAGGATGGCAAAGTACGGATGTTTGTGGATTACCGGGATCTGAACAGAGCCAACCCGAAAGATGACTTCCCATTACCTCACATTGATGTATTGGTCGACAATACGGCTCAGTTCTCGGTGTTCTCCTTCCTGGATGGATTTTCAGGATATAATCAGATCAAGATGTCACCTGAAGACAATGAGAAGACAACTTTCATCACACCCTGGGGCACGTTCTGTTATAAGGTGATGCCATTCGGACTGAAGAATGCTGGTGCCACTTATCAACGGGCTATGGTAACATTATTCCATGACATGATCCAAAAAGAAATTGAATGTTATGTGGATGACATGATTTCCAAGTCCCTCACAGAAGAAGACCACTTGGTGAATCTGTTGAAGCTGTTCAAGCATCTGAGGAAGTACCAATTGAAGTTAAACCCCAACAAATGCACATTCGGGGTGCGATCCGGTAAGCTGCTGGGTTTTATTGTAAGTGAGAAAGGGATTGAAGTTGACCCTGATAAAGTCAAAGCCATCCAAGAGATGCCTGCACCGAAGACTGAAAAAGAAGTTCGGGGGTTCCTAGGTAGATTGAACTACATTTCAAGGTTCATATCGCATCTTACAGCAACCTGTGAGCCCTTGTTCAAGTTGTTAAGAAAAGAACAAACGGTCAGGTGGAATGAAGACTGCCAAAGGGCTTTTGACAAAATCAAGGAATACTTACAAGAGCCTCCAATCCTTATGCCTCCAGTTGAAGGAAAACCTCTAATAATGTACTTGACAGTATTAGAAGAGTCAATGAGGTGTGTGCTGGGCCAGCATGACGAGTCTGGTCGAAAAGAATATGCAATATACTACCTAAGCAAAAAGTTTACCGACTGTGAACAACGTTATTCACTGCTCGAGAAAACTTGCTGTGCTTTAGCGTGGGCTGCTTGCCGACTAAGGTAGTATATGTTGACCCACACTACCTTGTTGATCTCCAAGATGGATCCGGTCAAGTATATATTCGAGAAGCCAGCACTTACCGGACGGGTTGCAAGATGGCAAATGATTCTCACGGAATATGACATCCAGTACACATCTCAGAAAGCCATCAAAGGCAGTGTATTGTCTGACTATCTTGCTGAGCAACCCATTGATGATTACCAGCCTATGAGATTTGACTTCCCTGATGAAGACATCATGTTCATAAGAGCAAAAGATCATGAAGAGCCTGTTCACACTGAAGGGCCGAACCCAGAAGAAGAATGGGCAATGATGTTCGATGGGGCTGTTAATATGAATGGTCGTGGTGTTGATGTAGTACTCATTACACCCAAGGGAGTTCACATGCCTTTCTCGGCAAAACTCACTTTTAACTGCACTAACAACGAAGTTGAATACGAAGCCTGTATCATGGGTCTTGAGGAAGCCATTGACCTTAGGATCAAGACTTTAACTGTATTCGGAGATTCAGCTCTAGTAATCAATCAAACCAACGACAAATGGTACACTCACCAGGAGCATCTGATTCCATACCGGGATTATACGAGGAAATTACTGACATTCTTCACCACAGTCAAACTTGAGTATATCCCTCAAGACGAAAATAAGTTTGCAGATGCTCTGGCTACCATTTCATCCATGATCAAAGTTCAAGCTGCCAAATTTGTGCCTCGGATTTCAGTATCCAGACTGGACAGACCAGCATACGTATTCGCTGTGGACATGGCTAAAGATGATAAGCCATGGTTCTATGACATCAAATGCTTATTGGAGGATCAAACATACCCATCCGGGGCATCGTCCAATGATAAGAAGACATTAAGAAGGCTGGCTGGTAGTTTCTTCCTGAATGATGATGGTTCCTTGTATAAGAGAAACTTTGACATGGTACTTCACAGATGTGTTGATAAAATAGAGGCAGACTTGTTGATGCACGAGGTGCATGAAGGATCTTTCGGTACCCATGCTGGAGGACATGCAATGGCTAAGAAATTTTTAAGGTCAGGTTACTACTGGATCACAATGGATGCAAATTGTTGTGCTTATGCCAGAAAGTGCCATAAATGCCAGATTTATGCAGATAAAGTGCATGTGCCTCCGAATCCTTTGAATGTAATGTCTTCACCTTAGCCCTTTGCCATGTGGGGCATTGATATGATTGGGAAGATTGAACCGACTGCTTCAAATGGCCACAGATTCATACTGGTAGCCATTGACTATTTTACCAAGTGGGTTGAAGCAACTTCGTATGCAAATGTCACCAGGCAAGTGGTAGCCCGATTCTTGAAGAGAGACATCATCTGTCGATATGGAGTGCCCGAGCGAATCATTACTGATAATGGTTCCAACTTGAACAATAAAATGATGGCAGAGCTGTGTCGGGACTTCAAGATACAACATCACAACTCTTCTCCTTACAGGCCAAAGATGAATGGCGCTGTAGAGGCGGCTAATAAGAATATCAAGAAGATTGTGCAAAAGATGGTGGTCACATACAAAGACTGGCATGAAATGCTACCATTTGCCTTGCATGGGTACCGTACCTCAATCAGAACATCCACTGGGGCAACACTGTATCAGCTTGTATATGGTATGGAAGCAGTCCTACCTGTTGAAGTTGAATTACCCTCCTTGCGAGTACTGATGGATGTTAAGTTGAATGAAGCAGAATGGGTCTGATCTCGGTATAATCAACTAAGTCTGATTGAAGAGAAGAGATTAGCTGCAATTTGTCATGGGCAGTTATATCAGAGAAGGATGAAGAAAGCCTTCGATCAGAAAGTCAGGCTTCGAGAATACCAAGTAGGAGATCTTGTGCTGAAAATACTCCTTCCTCCTCATACAGACCACAGGGGCAAGTGGACGCCGAATTAAGATGGTTCGTTCATAGTAAAGAAAGTTTTCTCTGGTGGAGCACTGATGCTCAGTACTATGGATGGTGAAGATTTCCTATCCCCTGTGAATTCAGATGCAGTTAAAAAATACTTCGCATAAAATGACCCACTGGACATAAAAACAGAATGAAAGTCCAGGCAAAAATAGGGCATCCCGGCGAGTCAAAAACAGAATAAAAAGACTCGGGCAAAAATAAGGGAAAATAAAGAAAATATGTACACCCGCTGAGTTGAAAAGCCGCATTGGACAGCTCAGGCAAAAATGGGTATCCCGGTGGATTGAAAACCCGAAAGGGTGATCCACGCAAAATAAGGGAATAAGCGAATAACTGCATTCTGAATTCGTCTGTATCACTTACAACATGGCAAGCTTCGAAAGGTTAAAGCATTAGTCATAATCAACCTTCTTCAGATAGCAGGATGAGAAGAACGTCAAAAGTCATACGAGTCATAGCAAAAGGGAAGCTCACTAAAGCGTCATCAACATTGCCAGCACCTTTTTGTTCCTCAATTTGTAACAATCTCCTCATTTCAGGGGATCTGTTTCTTTGACTGTATCTTGCCAATTCAGGGCACACAAGTTAATAAAATCAAATTTTCAGTCATACTCCGTGTTGTACATTTTATTTTCATTTGCAAAAATGTTTGATATCTTTGATATAATGTTTACATAAAACAAATGAGCCATTCTTAAATAAATGCTTGCAGGAAATTTATTTACTTCCAGGAATATCTAACTCCTATGACGGAATCCGGTAAGGGATACCTCGGGGTACTTGTGCGTTTCTTCGTCTTGACAGGATTGCAGGTATTCAACGCACAACATGGGGCATGAAAGGTTTTCCCCAGCAAGCGGCCAAATCATTATTTCCTCAGCACGTCTTCCAAACAACATCAGAGTTGTTTTCTCCCCATCAGAGTTGTCGGGCATCTCTTCTCTAGCATTTTCTTCAGAGCAGCATCAGAAGGTGTTCATTTCCCCAGCTGAGTTGTCAATTATCCTCCTCAGCAGGATCCCCACAGAAGTCACTAGGAAGATCGTTCAGTGATCTTTCTCTTCCCCAGCCGAGTGCTAGACAGGGAACCGTCTCCCCACAGTGCTCCAGCCTCTATCCAAAAGAGCAATGTCTGAATTTCCCGCACAACAAAGAGACGAAAGCTTCCTCAGCCCCCAGCTGGGCTTCTCATTACAAAAGATAGGTCTATCAGTGACCTATTTCCCCAAGCAGCGCCATCTTATCAGATCTACCAATGATCTCATCCCCAGCTGGGATGTTTCTTCCAAGCCGATCAATCGGAGATCTTCACAGCAATGGGATCCGAATCCCGGATCGGTTCATAATCATAGCATTCGCATCATATTATCCCCCAGAGCGTAGCATTCTGTCTAATACGGAGCATTACGGCAAAAAACAAACATATTGCATAACCACAAGTCGTGTTTTGAATCAGTCACCTGTAAGTACCAAACGTCCATCAACAATATATGTATATAGACTTATAGTGCCAACAGAAAACCAAAGCGTCCCTTTGCACTCTTAAAAATACAAATGCATACTCCTTTTGACACTCGTCCGTGTCTACCATTCCCCAGTAAAGTCGCCCGAACACTCCCTACGAACAGATACTTATACATAACCTATTTTTCCTCGACACTCGTCTGTGTCATCTCATATTTCCCCACAGAAAGCCAAAGCATCCCCTTTGCAATCACAAATGCATGTTAATATATACTCTTCTGGACACCCGTCCGTGTCACCACTCCCCAGCATGGTCGCCTAAACACTTATTGTAAACCAAAACCTTGTTTATAATACTCTTGACACCCGTCTGTGTCATCTTATCCCAACAGATCATCAGAATATCTTTTACGCTTATAAGTTCATAACTTATATACTTTCTCTTTTGATGCCCGTCCGTTTCATACTCTCCTCAGCAAGTTAAACACTCATCTGTGTCTCACTCATGCTTATTTCTTACTCATACAGATACTCATCCGTATCTTGTACACACCACTTATTCGACACTCGTCTGTGTTCTTTGTTAACCAGTTGATACTCGTCTGTATCATCATCTCTGAACATGCGTCAACAGTTTTTTTACCCGATACTCGTCCGTATCATAGTCTTAAGGATGCTCGTCCGCATCTTTAATCTATACACAGTTCAAACACTTATACCTTTCCTTTCTTGAATGTAGACACTCTTCTGTGTCTACCATTCCCCAGAAGAGTCCTCAGCAAATCCCCAGTAAAAAGCAAAATTACTTTTCTTCTATCTGACATCCAAATTTTTTGGTCATTCTTGTTTCTATTGCTCTCAATATGTTATAAGTATCATACATACCAAGTTTGATGGAAAAATTCATTGTGGAAGTCATCTGATCACTGGGTAACTTCTTGAGCAAGTCAGAGCCAAATCAGGGCATCTGAGGCCCCCCAACATGGAACCAAAGTGGATTTTTCATCAAAATGAAGTTATATGGTCTTTATTTGATCATTGAAGTGCTTAGAAGTTCACAAATTTGAAGAAAAGTGGGCTAAACCAAAAGTTGCCAAATATGGAAATGACTTGTAATGTAAACTTTCCATTTTGGGAAAGTTTTTCAACCTCCTCTTTCTTAACCAAAAATGCTTCAAATGAAAAATTCTTGGTCATGAAAGTTGTAGATTAGATCATTCCCTTTTCAAAAATTATAAGAACAAAATCTAATTCATTTTGGAACTCAAGTTATGGCTTTCCAAAGTTGGCAAAAATCACATAATTTCAAGTTTCATGCCAAAGAGGGATTTTTGCAAAACCTCATGCCAAGCAAATTTGTGACTTCAAATTGACTTCTAATCATCATACAAACTTTGTGCAATGCCTAAAAGTCATAATTGGCCCAAGAATTTCCAAATTTCATGGCTTGCACATGAAGAAATTACAAAAGGGCCAAACTTCATGGAAATTGCAAAACCTCCCACAACTTCTCACAAACTTGCCAAATTGCCTCAAACTGATTTCCATGGTTTTCCTTGAATCATGCTGCGCCAGACACCCCCTTGTCCTTGGCCTGAAACAGCCCATACCTCAAAGGACACATAACCTTGACTTTGTGCATTTTCACCCATACCAATCACACTATGCCATTACCAACTTTATGACCAATCACATTTGTTTATACTAATAAAAAACAAGCCAAACATAACAAGAAGCAGGCCTAAACACACATCATTCTCAGCATACACAAAAACCTCCCTCTTTGCATTTTCATTCGAAACTCTCAACACAAACATCAAAGCTTAAAAATTCTTCCACCATTCATCTCAGCATCAATCACTGATCATTTCCCACCCTTCACTTTGCCCTAAAAGCCACCATACACAAAACATGATTTCCTTCCCCCTTTGAACTGAACTTCATCAAACTCACAAACCAGCCACAAAAAACTCCAACCAAGCATCAAAGCTTCTTCAGGGAGGTCATTGGAGGCATTTTGAAGCAAGAAAGCAGCCTGAAAGCTTTAGGGTTGAAAGCTCCATCTCAGGTAGCTCTCTCAAACTTTTTTTTTCCAGAAATCCTTTTTAAGGTTATAGAAATGTTCCTTGTGATCCCCTGAGTACACTGAGCTTTGTAGTTTTGAAAATGGTTGCGAAATCAGGATGTATGCTTGCTCTGAAATTTTTGATCTAAAACTTGATTTCTTCGATTCAGCTTTGTTATGTATGAGAAATGATTTTTGTTTGTGGATTCATGTTCATTGATGTTAGAGGATTGATTCTGGGCAAAAAATGGGGAGTTTTGATGCTTGTATGGGTTGCTGGTTTTTAGCTTCGCCGGAGAAGATGACCGGAACACTGTTCCGGTCACCTGAAAGTAATTAGGGCACAATTAGGGCTAAATGCGTAATTAGGCTAAGTTTGAATGTGGACCCTCTGATTTGTCTTTCCCAAGCGCAGTTAATGGCCAAGATCTTCTCATTAATATTTAATCTGGATTAATGAATTAATTAATTAGGATTATTAGGTTTGAACCTGGGCCGTCCAGATGCGCGCCCAGTCAACCCTTTCAAGCCCAGATTGCATCCCAGTCTTCCATCCTGTTTACTTTCTTTTTATTTTTATTTTAATTCATTTCTTTTATTTTATTTCATACGAATTTTTAAAAATAGAAAAATACATCAAAAAATTCTGAAATTTTTTATCAAACATTTTATTAATTTTCAGAACCCAAAAATATTTTTATTTTTATTTTTTGCATTAAAAAATTATTTTTAAATCATTTAAATGTTATTTTTAATTAGTTAATGAGAATTAATTAATTAAAAATACATTTGGGTATTTAAAAATCACAAAAAAAATTCAGAGAACATTCTTAGGCATTTAGAAACATTTACAAACTCACCACACAAATTTCTTTTTGGTTTTGATCATACTTTGACATTTTTCAATTGAATTAGGGTTCTAGAACTTGAATATGTTTAACCCTAACTTCAAAAATTCATAACTTTTGAACCAAAGTGAGTTTGTGATTGATTCTTTTTGCATTGTGCTATGCATGGTTTCAAGAATCTAAAAACATTTTTGTTTCATTTTTATAATGCATTTTCAATTTGTTTGGCATTTTACCTTTAGGATCACCCTTAAAACCCTATAAACTTAGGAAAATCATAAGTCCTTCTAGGTTAAGCTTCTGACCTCCCCCTTTGGATGGTGACTTAGTATGGGATTAGGGTTCTTTTAAGTCCATTTTCAATTTTTTATCTCATGTTTTGCTTCTATTTTTGAATTGTGCATTTCACATGTTCACATAACCCTATTTTTACATCTCATTTGCATCCATCTTGCATAGGCTTGCATACATGAACTTGTCATGACATTTTGTGCATCCACATGACATATAAGACATCTTAGGACATATTAGAATCATGTTTGATCATTGCATCATCCATTTTCCATGTTTTGCTTTCATTTCATTTCATGTGTACTCATGAACTTTCATGCCTCTTATATGCTTCATTTGCATTCCCATCCTTGGTATGATAATCTTCATCTCATGACATACATTTATGTCATCTCTTTGCATCATTAGCATCATGAACATGCTTATGGTTTTGGTTTTCATCTAGGCATTTCATCCCATTTTCATTTCATTTCATTTCCTTTTGCTAACTTTTCAGGTGGTAAGTGTTTGAGAAGTGAATTTGCCTTCACTTCTCATAATCTCTTCTCATCCCTCTTATGCATCATTGCTGCATTTTATCTTTTGTATTAGAGTGAGCTTGCTCATTCATGTTCCCTCCTCACTTTCTTTCTTCAAGCAACTTATCTTCTTAAGTGAAGTAAGTTGACTTGCTTCTTTCTGCTTCTCTTCCTTTCATCCTGCTTCTTCCATGGTGGCTCTCTTGAAGATCTCTTGCAAGCCTCATAAACCTTAGGAATACCCAATCATGATCACAATTAGGGTTTGATTAGTCCCCCCATTAGTTTTACCTTTGTGTCATCTTTGTGTCTTCTCTTCTCACCTCTTAATCAAGGACCTAAACCCTTAAGGTTTTAAGGCTTTGTGATTGAGCTTATGCATGCATCCTTCTATTAGGATGGAGTGTATAACTTCAATCCTAAGTGTTAAACCCTTAATGTGTTTAAATCCTTTAATCAATTCACCTAATAATCATTAAGACATCAAGCTTGTAACTTGGGCCTTGCATTAGGGTTCTAATTCTTCCTTAATTGGTTAAGAAGGACTAACCCTAGTGTTAATGGACAAGTCCCCCTCAAGTTGTCTTACAAACCATAAAATTCACTTCTTAACCTTACCATTAACTAAAATCCACTTTAATAAAGGTTTTGTTTTGTCATGAGGTTAATCCCTAATCATGGATCAAGTTGAGGAGCCTTCCTCAGCTTAAATGTTCTCATCTATTATCCTTCTATTAGGATGGTGTAATGAGTCCATTAAATCCTTGATTATGGCTTAAACTAATTACTTAACACCAAACAAAATACCAAAAACATCTAAATAAATGCAAGTAGGTTAATGATCTTAATCCTACATCATGGTGATTAAGTGTGAGGTGCTTACTTCATACTTAAGGTATTCTAATTACCCCTAATCAGAGGGAAGACGTGATGAGTTTACTAACCCATGGTTTAGGCTTAAGCTCATTTTATTATGACAAATTCCAAAAGCAATAAAAGATTGAAAACATAAAAACAAAAAATAATCGTCTCCTACGGGATTCTTTTCTCATCTCATTCACTCACAAACGAGAACTTGCTTCTTCCGTCTACTGCAAGACAGTTTGCACCTGAGCCAGACAGGTCATACACTTGAGCATAGACAAATAAGTAGTTCACAAGTCAATTTATCTTTCAGAATCTTTGAGTCGAACTACGGTGTTCTGACTTCCTCATTGCACAAGAGGATACGTAGGCATAACTTAACAATTATCGAACAAAAGTCTCTGTATATTTCCCCCTCTTCTAGCATTATTATTTAAGCCTCATTGTCTTGAGCATTGCAATCTTTTCTTACACTGACACTCCTTTTATCCATTTCACACTTCTTTCCAGCACTGACACTTGTACATCCTTTTCCAGCTTTTGCACGCAGATAGCACTGACACTACCCCTTTTAAACACAAATCTTTCAAGCGTGGATCCCGTCGAGTACGGCGGACAATCTGGGTGCTAATACCTTCCCAGGTTGTAACCAACCCCCTTTCTCAGTTTCTCTGGTTCGCGACTGTCTTATCCATCTTTTCTTAGGTTTATGCAGCATTACCTTTCCTTCGGGATAAAAATGCCTAGCTGGCGACTCTTCTCAGTTCACCCTTGTGTTCTCTCCTTTCGTTGACCATTCGCGCTTGTACCGAGATGCAAATCTTTGGGAGCGACAGTAACCAACCCCCTTTCTCAGTTTCTCTGGTTCGCAACCGTCTTATCCATCTTTTTCTAGGTTTATGCAGCATTACCTTTCCTTCGGGATAAAAATGCCTAGCTGGCGACTCTATTCACCTTCATCTTCATTCTCTTTTTTCGCCGACCATTCGCGTCTGTACCCTATCTGACCAGGTGTCTTTTCGGGGGAGCGACAACTTGGCGACTCTGCTGGGGAACTTTATATTGCAACCAGGGCTTCTGGTTCTTTTTTGTGGGTTTCTCCTAGCGCTTGTTTGATTTGTGTTTACGGGGGTGTTATGTGCCACTTGTGCTTATTTATTTATTGCTTTATTTATTTCTTTCTGTACAACTTTATTTATTGCTTTCATTTACAGTTTTATGCATTTCATACTGTTATTATCATATCATTGGTGCTGGATATGTGTTTACCTTGGTGGGAGGGATTTTTGAGTGATTAAGGTTCCATACCGGGGACCTGAGTGACACATAGGCTAGAGTGGCTTCATATTCTTTCCCATTCCATTTCGGTCTGGTGCGGGAATATGAAACACGGTTCAGACATGGGTTTCTTCTTGAGAACACTGTACTACGGATTTCCTGTAGTACTAGGGCTATCTGGGAAGCCTGCTAAGTCTGGATGACCTTTTTATGACCTTCAGCATCTGAGGTGAATTAGCTTTTATGGTTATTGAAAACACTGTACCTCCGGGTTAGAAGTGTTTACAGTTCTCATAACTGATCCAAGTCTGAGGATCCTTGTTCTAGAACAATACATGTGAGGGGGTTGGGATGTTTACAAGTTTGCAGGAACCCTTGGCCACATCATACCTTTGTTACTAAAGTTGTTAAGGTTGTATTATTTTGGACAGTTCTTGTGAAATCCTGGACTTGTGGCTCTTTATTTGAGTCCCCCACCAGGTTACTGGTTTTCTAAGCCTTCATCCGGACTTATGAACACACATGGACCCTATCATGGCAGATAAGAAGATCCAACACTTGATCACAAACCCTTTGCATATCATTATGCATACATCATTTTGCATCATTTGACATTTGTCTATTTTTTTACAGGGTATCCACATCTTATCTTTGGTTTGGTTTTGACCTGTTCTACTGCTCAGCTATCTGCACCAGCACCTTCATCAGTTTGTCTTCATCAGAGACCCTTCTCCAGCTATCTTCATCAGAGATTCTTTACAGCCTTCTTCATCAGCATCTTCATCAGAGACTCTTCTTTAACATCTTTTTCAGGGGGTTCCATCAGCAGTTATCCTCAGTCTTCTTCACCAGCATCCATTTTCAGCATGGACACTTCCAAGAAGAGCAACATCACCTATCACTTCTTTGAGCCCACTCTGACAGGCATTAGGCAGATCCAGTCTCTCATCACTCCTGATCATGTCCCTTTATTCAGGGAACATTATGGAGGCATATTGGACATGATCATGGCCCTAAAGTGATACACATATGGCCTACGTATATGGGTAGTGATACGCGTACGACATTGTCTGTTACGCGTAACACCATATCTGTTACGCAAATGGACAGAAAGCCTACAATTTCAACTTTTCTGCGATTTCTCATATTTTCACCATTCTGTTCAATCTTAATTGGGTTTCTACATCGATTTTACTCTCAAAAACTTTTATAACTATTCATCTAGCAATTCCTATGGTTGATTTTACGAAACCTAACTCCTTCTACACAAATTTAGCAACAAAGGTCCAACAATAACGCAGACAATAGATGCAGCAACGCATATATCAGCAATACCACAAGAACAACATGTTTTTCATCAGATATCAACACGAAATCGACAACAACAGTTCATACCAAAATCATAGCAATGAATTTACACGAAAATCCCAACCTACATATGATCATCTAGTCCCAGTTATGGAATTCGAACCCCATCCTTACCTTTGATTGAAGGCAGCTTGAATTCACCGTAGAAATCTCCGCGAAAATCCTCAACCTAGCCTCTTATTGATCTCTCTCTAATATTGTTCTTCTTACAAAAATTCTGATTAGTCTAATTAGGTTTTCAGCTTGTTTTTACTAAACTCTCACTAATCCACTTAATTACTATGGGCCTAATTAGCACCCTCAACATTACTATTCTCATACAATAAAACCAAGCCCAACTTAATATTATCTCTATAATTATTATTATTATTCGAATTAGTCTTCAAATCCTGATACATCTTAGTCTCTCCTGGATGAATACTCAAATTACTTTTATGACTTTCCTCGAGAATCATCTTCTTCACATCTTCATTGTCATGAATACAAATTCGATCCTGAAACCTTAAAACACCATGTACGTCCAACTTAAAACCATTCCTTTCCAATTTTCCACAATCAACTATTATATACAATAGTTTCACATCCAATTTATGAGCTTATCTAATATTTTCTAGAAAATCATTATTAATCTTCAGCATACCCATCATAAAACTCTTCGCCGTCACTTCGCAAACTAAACTCATATCTCGAAATTTCTCAATCAACTCTAACTCTTTAACCATCTGTTGTACCCTAAAATTTTCCCTCCCACATTCAAGACCATGTGTCTCAATAGGTCTCTTAATAGTTGCAAGATTCTCAATTGGTCAAAAGGATTGAAGGTTTCACCAGACAAAGTCTCCTCCTGAACAATGGATCTTAGAACTAGGGTTTTGAGTTTCCACAAACAGAGTGGACTTCCAAAGCCTCAAGTGGATTCAATAACATCCTATATACTTTAAAGAATCCTCATGTCAAGTTTCAAAAGCTTTCACAACAAGTTTGGTCAGTCAGATGCTCAGATACCTAAAAATCAATTAACTTGGTCAGAAAGTCAAGAGGTCAACTCAAAGTCAAACTTCAAGATTTTTTGTCAACATCAAGATTATGAGGTGAAATTCATCATTTGATCAAGTCTTGGTCATGATTCATCAAGGAAACCTCAGAATCTTTAAGAATTCAGAAGTTGCTAAATTAAGGTTTTCATAGTAAAAGTCAACTGAACTTTGACCAGCCATAAATTTCACATACTTCATCAAATTTTTCCCATCCAAAGCTCATTTTAAATTAAATTTAATTATCTACAATTTTGTGTCTCACAAGCCAAGTCCAAAAATGCTCCATTTGAAAAGTATGAGCCAAAACATTATAGGTCTTTTTGAAAGTCAACAAAAAGTCAACTTTTTCCAAAGCTCATAATATGAAAATGGTAAATGATATGGACATGGGACCAAAAAGGTTGATTAAAGGACACTCCAAGATTTCTAAAAAGTCCTAGAACACCTTCATGGCATTAAAATTGAGGAAGTTATGCATTGTAAAAGTTGGGAAATTTTAAGAGGTATTTGAAGCAAAAAGGGTCTAAATTCAAGATTTTGTCAAATGGGCCCATAATATTGCAACCCAAACTTGAAGATGAGGTCATGCACGACCCAATGGTCAATTATTACGACTTTATCACTTATTTTATATTATTTTGGATTTTAATTATTAAAATTCAATTTTAATAGAATTCAAATATGAAAATCAAATATTTGATCTCATACTTATTTTGGGATCAAATATATGACATTCAAATTGATTGGAAATCATTCAAAATCACGCAAGACAAAAATAGTATGTGTATATTTGATTTTTTGACAAAATTGGCAAGATGGTTTCTTCACATTCAAGTAATTCAAATCCATGCATCTAAGGCCCAAATTTTGACCTAGAATCATTCCACTACATAAACATAATAAGGTCATAAGGATTAGGGATGCAAGATTGAACCAAAAGAGCACATTCAAGTTTCAAAAATCAAAAGAAATTTGAAATTCGGTTTCTAGAATTTGGACCTTTTCCAAGCAATTTCAAGGTTGCAAAACGTTCCTTAATGCTCATTGAACATATCCCAATCATTTTCATCATCAAAATCACATCCATATGCCTAAACCGAATATTCTTTTCTCTTGAATTTTAATTTTTCGATTTCGATTATTCATATGTTTCTAATTATTATTGATCTTGTTTTGTTGTTTGTAAGGACACATAGAAGGTTTATGGGCAATTACATTGAAACTTCATGGCCTAAACCGTGTTCCACCATTATTAGAGTTTTAACCTTAAAATTGGGGGTTTATAATTTAGACCATTTAAATGATTTCTAATAATATATTTGGACTGTGTGTGATGTAGGGATCAATTTGGTGTGATCAATTTGAAAGAATTTTACAGGTTGCGTGATATTGGAGAAAACCTTGGTTTTCCTCCACAAACAAATTCACAGGAAAACTCATAGCAAATTTCGCAGGAAAATGCGCAGGTCTTGAGGTAGAATATGAAGTTGGCGCCTTCTAAATTTTTGAAATCTAACTTAATATTTTTTGTTTCTTTGTTGACTACTTAGCACAAGCGCGCGCTTGTCTCAGTGGTGAAGGGGTCTTTGTGAAGGTGATAGGGCGTGGGTTCGAACCCAGCCTATGGCGTTTTTATCTTTAATTTATGTTTTCCTTGAATTTAATATATTATTGTTTGTTTCTAGTTTCAATCACAAGCGCGCGCTTGTCCTAGTGGCAAAGGACTCAAGAAAGGAAAGGGCATGGGTTCAAACCCAGCCTTGGGACATTTTTTTACTTACATTTTCTTTTTCTCAATTTTATTATATTATAGGTATTTGTTATATCTACTCATATGCAGAAGCGCAGCCTAATGGCAATGGCTGGAGGATGAAGACCCAAGGGCAAGGGTTCAATTCTCCCCTATGGCATTTTTTGCCAAATGTGGTTATTTATTTCCCTTTTCTTTAAAAAATTGATTATACATTTTCTTTTAATTAAAACTATAATGTTTTTAATTAGTTTTAAACCTATTTTTTTCATAAAACTTATTTTTTATTTATATAAACCTAAACCTAATTTTCTTCCTAAAACCTTATTTTTTCACTAAACCCTAAAAAATTTTCTAAACCCAAAAATATTTTTAAAACCTTAAATCCTAAAACTTTTTCTCGAACCCTAACCCTAATTTTCTTTTAACCTA
Organism: Lathyrus aphaca; assembly: GCA_963966055.1. NCBI lineage: Eukaryota > Viridiplantae > Streptophyta > Magnoliopsida > Fabales > Fabaceae > Lathyrus > Lathyrus aphaca. Next base: position 404,134,007 of record OZ014519.1, on the reverse strand, counting down.
ATTTTCGAACCTTTTTTATTTTATTCTACTTTAAATTAAGGTCCTTCATTTATTTTTATGTTATTCATTTATTTTTCATTATTATTATTATTATGTAACTACCTCGTGATTGTAATATTTTAGATTTTTTTCCGCCTTATTAGTTTGTAACTGCCCCGAAGCCTTGTAATAGCTTAAGGACTATTTATTTTTCTGCCCTTTTAATTTTCTGCCTTTATTTTATAAGTAATTGTGTGGCTAGTAAATATAGGGTGTTAAAAGAAATAATTGAATATAATTGGACTTATAAAATTAAATTCAAGATAAATATTGGAAAATAACACTCACACATGTAAGTCGATCGTTCTACGATCGCCATCTGCACCTTCTAAGGTTTTCCCCTCTTGGTTTCCTTCATAAATGGTCAAGTCCCTCGAACGCGAGGGTGTCTTAAGCAAATATCCCTACAAAATAAATCATCAAGTCCATTCAAAGTTCATAAGATCATAGTCCCTTCGAAGTTGCCTACGGAATAAATGATCTTGTCCCTCGTTGACCCTACGGAAAAAATGATGATAGTCCCTACGAATTTCTAAAGACACCCCTACAAGTTGCCTTCATTGACCATACGATGACCCTACGCCCATCCCTTAATAAATCCAAGGTAAATGACTACTTACTCCTTAATAGTAAGGACAATCTTACCCTTGAAAGGAAATAAAGAAACATGAAAGACCATTCTAGGGTAGGTAGTTCTTAGTTACTTGCTCAAATTTCAAAAACTCTTTTTCACACCCCACTTTCAAACATTTTCAAACTCAAAGATTTGGATACATCCATATGAGGATCATTACAAAGACTTATGAAAATTTTCTAAACACACACTACACATTTTTCAAACAAGTTAAAGTGAGCTAAGTAACTAAGAGCACATGGATAACCATGGATATTAAGGGTGCTAACACCTTCCCTTTATATAACCTACCCCCCGAACTCAAAAAATTTAAAAGGTCTTTCCTGTTCTTTTATAACCTTTCCTATTAGATAAAATAAAAATCGGTGGTGACTCTTGCTATCCGCACATGTTTTTGTCAAATAAAAACACCAAGTCAGTTCTCCCACCGTGTTACAGAACTGGCGACTCTGCTGGGGATCTAAGTAAAAGAGGGGTTACCTTAGGATTAAATCACTTTACTTGCTTGATTTGTTTGCTTTATCTTTAATGGGTTGTTATGGGGTTATTGTGAGAAAGATCCTAACCCGGATCTAGTCTACCTTAGGTAAGTAGCAATAGACCAAGGAAAATGTACGATGTATACCGATATGGTTGATCTGGTGGCTATAGTTAGTGTGACTTCTTGGTTGGTGCTTATGTTCCTTAAGTAAGTTGAGGATAATATGAGGTTTCCATATACTGTCATTAACACTAACTACCCTTTAGAACCTTAATTGACCCATCTTGGCCTTTAGAAAGTAGTGAGATAACCGACTTTGGAGAAGTCTAAAGTTGGTTGATACTCGATGCTACGCTAATTGAGATTCTAATCTTGGGAGGTTTTGGTTGGAAACTCAGTTGCCTACTAAACAACAACCCTTGAGAAGGATCAGTGATATTGAGATCCCTTAGAACCCGATTACTTTTACTAGGACAGGATGAACCAACTAAACTTCATGGGAGGGTACTTTCCTTTAAACCTCATGCAAGCCTCTAAACCTAGGGCTATTGTGTGACTTGCTTGTGTGTGCCACATGTTTGTGATTGAACATAACATCATAACATCATAAGCATAGCATTATCACTAACCATTTCAAGGACCAAAGGATTTATCTTTTGTTATTTGTTGCAGGTTATGGCTTCCACTCGTAGGAACACTATCCGGATCAACTTTGTAGGGATACCTTCCAAGCTTAAGGATTTGGTCTCAAATATCCCAAAAAGCTCTCAGTTCATCAAGAAACATGGTTATCTACCTGACTTGGTTACCTTAGGGTTTAATGAAGATATGGTGAGTGTCATGTTCCAGTTCTTTGATCCTAAACATCATTGCTTTACATTTCCCGATTATCAGCTGGTGCCCACAATGGAAGAATTCTCCAAGTTACTTGGGGTACCTATCCTTGATCAGAAACCCTTCACGGGCTTAGAGAAAGAGCTTAAACCTGAAGTCATTGTTGTAGCCCTACATTTGAAGAAATCAGACATTGTTCTAGAAACAAGAAATGGAGTTAAGGGTCTTCTTGCCAAAGTATTGATAGAGAAAGCTTAGGTGTTCTTGGATGCTATGAGTTACGATGCTTTTGAGGAGATCTTAGCCTTGCTGATTTATGGTTTGATGTTATTCCCTAATCCAGACCAGTTCATAGATGTACACACCATCAACTTATTTATGACTCACAATCCAGTGCCTACACTACTTGGAGATATCTTACACTCTCTTCACACTCGTACTACAAAAGCGAGAGGAACTCTGATGTGTTGCATACCTCTACTATCTAGGTGGTTTATTTCTCACCTTCCTCGATCTGTGATGAAGAATGAACAAGGTTTGAGGTGGTCTAAAAGAATAATGTCACTCTCTCATTTAGATATTCACTGGTGTTCCCGATCTATGGAAAATGTCACTATCATTGACCGTTGTGGAGAGTTCCCTAATGTGCCAATCCTTGGCATAAGAGGGGGCATTACTTACAACACTTATTTAGCTCTATGTCAATTTGGTTATGCTCGGATTAATGGTCCTTATGACATGCTTATTCAAGGTATTGTGTTTGATTATGACAATGATCTTCAAGGTTACCGTCAAAGGTTTATACGAGCTTAGAGTAAGGTGAACAAGGTTGATAATAAAACTCTGGAACCAAAGTACTCCATTCCTATGGAACCTTACCTCAGATGGGTGCAGTCTCGTGCTCAAACTCTTATGATGCCATATCCTACTGTTTTACCGGTTACTATGGAGCCTATTGCTGAAGGAGATGTTCCTTACACCATCTTTCATCCAGATATGCCTACTGATCTGGAAGAGCTGCAGAAGTCTTGGATCCAACTGAAGGAGCAAAGAGATACATTTGAAGCTCAATTCAGGATTAGCCAAGAAAGAGTGTTGGAGATGACAAAGCAACTTCACGTGGAGCGGAATCTCAACACATATCTCAACACCAAGAGGAAGCGTCCATAGGAGACATAATTCTCAGATGTTTTATTTTCTTTATAAATTTTCTTTGTTTTAATTTGTAAGCCCAAGGGGCAATATTACTTCAAACCTACTAATAAGAGTTTTGTTTTTGTTTGTTTTAACAAATTTAAATCCTGGCATCCTTGAAAACATTTCATATACATCTACATGCCATATCATTGTATGACAGGTTTTCACAACAGGTTTTTCATCTTCTCGCTGTTTATTTCAGCAGAAATGGCTCTCGAACAATCCGTCAAAGATCTTCAAGTTCAGAATGCCCAGTTTCAAGAGATGATCCTGAACTTGTCCAAGGGACAAGAAGAGTTGAAAGCACTCCTAACCAAGAAGAAGAAGAAGAAGAAGAAGAAGAAGAAGAAGAAGAAGAATACCAAAAAAACCAGTTGGCTTTATCAATTTAGGAAGAAGATTCAGAGTTCCAATCAAGACAGACGATGAGGTTGAAAACCCTGGAGATAAAGATTCTACAGAAGAAGAAGGAAGTCCACATGGTACTGTTGTGAATTCTGATTATGAGGAGAATTATTATCATGATTCAACTGGTGACGAGAAATATAAGTTGCTGGAGGACCGTGTGAATGCTATGGAATTACAGAAGACTCCTGGGTTGGATTTTGAAGATCTGAGTTTGATTTCTGGAGTTGTCATCCCTATTGGTTTCAAGGTTCCTACTTTTGTGGTGTATGATGGTGTGTCATGTCCTAAGCTGCATCTGAGGTCTTATGTCCGAAGTATCCAGCCACATACTGCTCACAGGAAGTTGTGGATTCATTTCTTTCAAGAAAGTTTATCTGGAGCTCAATTGGAATGGTACTATCAACTTGAGAGTACCAATATTCGTACTTGTAATGATCTTGCTGAGGCCTTCTATAGGAAATATCAATATAACTCTGATTTAGCACCAACTCGCATGCAACTCCAAAGCATGCCTATGGGTTCTAAAGAAAGTTTCAAGGAGTATGCCCAGAAATGGAGAGATCTTGCAAGCAGAGTTCAACCTCCTTTGACGGACATGGAATTGGTTGGTATGTTCATGAGTAAATTAACTGGTCCTTTCTACAGTCATCTCATTGGAAGTTCATCACCTGGTTTCACTGAGTTGATAATGACTAGAGAACGTGTGAAGAGTGGAATACGAAGTGGTAAGATACAAATGGTTGCCTTTTCTAGTACTACCAAGAAGCCCTCTAATGGAAAGAAATAATATAATGTTGTGTATGGCCAACAGGGTCGTAACAGGAATAATCCATCTGTGGGAGCAGTCTTAATCTCCAATCCTGCACCTACACAACAAGATCAGCAACAAAATAGTCAGCCTAAGCAAAATACGTCTAGGAGACAGTTTACAAAGATCAATATGTCATTGGCTCAGGCTCTACAACACATGTTGAAAGGAGAATTGATTACCTTGAGGGATCCTCCTCAGAATCCTAATACTACCTCTCCTCGTTATAATCCTAATGCAAGATGTGCACATCACTCCAACTGCCTAGGCCATGATACTAATAACTGTCGGGCATTGAAGAATAAGATTCAAGATATGATTGATGTTGGAGAAATTAAGTTTAATCCTCTTGAGACTCCTAATGTGATTAATGCTCCTATGTGTAAACACCCCAAATTTTCCCTCCCTCATATCACACAATATCTTGTGATCTTTCATTTTTGCATTAGCATAAGCATACCATCTCATATTGCATTTTTTGTTTCACTACATAGTTCAAGTTCATCTGTATCTAGGGTTTGTGATCTAAGCAATCCAAGAGTTCATCTGAGCCATCCCAAAAGCCTCAAAGTGTTCCAAGAGGGTCCATGTTTGTTCTATCATCATATTATGTCCCTCAAAGTTCATGGAAGTCAGGAGATCACAAGAACTGGCAAGGCATGGAAGCAGAGCTAGGGTTTTCACTACACAGAGGACCAAAATTAGGGTTTTGGTTTCAGAGGCCTTAACACCAAATTTTTGGGTCATTCTTGTTTCTAATGTTCTTAAGATGTTATAAGGATCATGTGTACCAAGTTTGATGAAGAAATTCATTGTGGAAGTCATCTGTTCACTGGGTAACTTCTTGAGCAAGTTAAGTCAAAATCAGGGCATCTGAGGCCCCCAACAATGGAACCAAAGGGGTATTTTCATCAAATTAAAGTTATATGATCTCTATTTGATCTTAGAAGAGGTTGGAAGTTCACAAGATTGAAGAATTTTGAGCCATTTGCAAACTTGCCAAAAATGGAAATGACTTGTAATGGAAACTTTCCATTTTGGGAAAGTTTTTCAACCTCCTCTTTCTCAACTAAAAATGCTTCAAATGAAAAATTCTTGGTCATAAAAGTTGTAGGTTAGGTCTTTCCCTTTTCAAAAAGTACAAGAACATGTCTTGATTCACCCTAGAACTCAAGATATGGCCTTTCAAAGTTGGCAAAAATCCTAAAATTTCAAGTTTCATGTCAAAGAGGGATTTTGCAAAATGGCATGTTCAAGCATTCTAATGACCTCTAATCAACTTCTACACTTCATAACATGCCTATGTGACTTCTAAACATCAGAGTTGGCCCAAGAATTTGGCATTTCCATAACTTGATTCACAAGAAACTTCAAAGAGGGAATTTTGCAAAACCTATGGTATCTCTTCATCTAAGTGATCCAGCTGCATAAAATTGATCCAAGGGCCATCCATGAACTCAGTTGAGGCTAAGACACCCCTAAAGTCAGACCTGCACCATGCCCATACCTCAAGTACACATTCTTGACTTTTTTTGCAAATCACCCCATACCAATCACACTATGCCACCACCAACTTTCTGAGCATTTCCATTGGCTAAAGCAAACATTATGGAACACATTTCAGAACACATTCAAGCCTGAAACATTGGAGAGGTCAGAATTCCCAAAACTTGCAAAAAACTTAATTTCTTCGAAACTCTCTCCTCAGCCAACAAAAATCACAAACTCTTCCACCAATCAACTCAGCATCATCCCAGGATCATTTCCCACCCTTCACCATAGCCTAAAACACAGCCAAACACAAATACGATTTCTGGTGCAGCAGAGACAAAACCTTCAAACCAAGCCATACAAACTTGTTCTAAGCTTCACATCATCCTCAGGGGGTTCATTGAAGCTGACTTGCACGAAGGAGGAGGCCAGAAAGCCCAAAATCAGAAAGCTCAACCTCAGGTAACCTCAAGAATATTTTTTCCAGAATCATGTTTTCTTGTTAAAATATTGTTCTATATGCTCCACTGATCATTGGGATGTGTTTAGTTTTGAAAATGAGTGAGAAATGAGCTTGTATCGTGCTTTTGAAATTTTTAACCTAAATAGTGTTTAATTCGATTCATGTTGTTTTTGAAATATAAATGAGTTTTGTTGTTTGATTCGTGTTTAATGATGTTCAATGTTTGATTCTGGAGAGTTTAGTGAGATTTTGTGGTGTTCTGAGGGAGATGGGGTGAGGAACTCGCCGGAGAAGATGACCGAAAGTCTTCTCCGGCCACCTGAGTTTAATTAGGGATAATCCCCATTAATTAACCAGGTTTGAATTAGGACCCTTAGATTGTTTTTCGCGCACGTTTGTGGATGGTCCAGATGCACTCAATTAACCCTAATCCTTAATTAATTTAATTAATTAGGTTAATTAGCCAGAAAGAAATCCCAGCCCTTAAATCACGCGCTAGTCAACTTTTCTTTCCCCAGTTTGAATCTGGACCACTGGATCAGCATACTTTCTCATTTATTTCATTTTATTTTATATTCTTTTCATTTCTTTTGCATAATTATTTTAAAATAGTTAAAAACTTCAAAAAAATATTTCCTTTTGCATTTTTGTTTCAAATATTTTTCTTAATCAGAAAATGATTTTTATTTTATTTTTTGCATATAAAAAGTATTTTTTAATTATTTAAATGTTATTTTTAATTAATTAAAGTCTTTTAATTAATTAAAAATACATTTAGGTTTCTAAAAATCACCAAAAAAATCATGAATCATCCCTTTGCATTTAGAAACATTTTCAAACTCTTCATACAAATTTCTTTTTAGGTTTGATCATAACTTGAGAATTTTCTTTGAATTAAGGGTTATTTAAATCACATTTTTGAACCCTAACTTGAAAAAATCATTTCTGCCTAACCAAGAAGAGTTTGAAGATGATTATTTTTTGCATTGTCTTGCATATGGCATGTAGTTTATAGGATATTTATCTCATGAATTTATCTTACATTTTTTAATTGATTTGCATTTTCCTTTGAGGATCACCCAAAAAACCCTAGAAACTTAGGAAAATCATAACTTTTGAGTGGTAAGGCTTCTGACCTTCTCCTTTGGGGTGTGACCTAGTATGGGATTAGGGTTTGTTTGAGCTTGATTCCAAATTTTTATCATGTCATATGCTTCTGTTTTGATCATGTGCATCTCATACTTCCATATAATCCTAATTTTACATATTCATTTGCATTCATCTTGCATATGCATCCATACATGAACTTGCCATGACATTTCTTGCATTCATATGTCATCTTAGACATATTAGGACATGTTAGAATCATGCTTGATCATTTATTGATTCATTTTCCATGATTTGTATTCATTTTATTTCATTAACTTTCATGAACTTTCAAACTTCAAAGCATGCTTCCATTTGCATCTCATCTTTTTATGATCATACATATGCACTTTGTATGCCTTTGCATCATCTCACATGACATTAACATTGAATAAACACTTCTGACTTTGGTCATATCATCTCATCTCATCTCATTTCATTTCATTTCTTTATGCCTTGAACTTTATGCATTCATGCTAACATTTCCAGGTGGTAAGTTACTTTGAGAAGTGGATTTGCCTTCACTTCTCATTTCTCTTTATCTCTTTCATATGCATCTTGCTGGTTTCTTTGAAGTGAACTTGTTCACTTGTGTTCATCTCTCACTTTCTTTCTTTAAGTTACTTATCTTCTTCTTTGAAGTAAGTAACTTATTTCTCCTGCTTCTCCCTCCTTTCATCTGCTCCTTCCATTGGTGGCTTCCTTGAAGATCTTTCTCAAGCCTTACAAGCCATAGGAACATCCAAGCATGATAATAATTAGGGTTGTGTTTAGTCCCCCCTAGCTTTTGCCTTTGAGTCTCCTTGAGTCTCTCTCATCATCTTCATAATCAGAGACTAAACTCTTAAAGTTTTAGGACTTTGGAATTAGGGTTATGCCTGCATCCTTCTCTTAGGATGGAGTGTATAACTTTAATCCTAAGTGTTAAACCTTTAATTTGTTTAAACCTATTAATCAAATCATCTTAATAATCACTAAGACTTCATCTTGTAACTTGGGCCTTACATTAGGGTTCTAATTCTTCCTTTATGGTTAAGAAGGACTAACCCTAGTGTTTAATGGACAAGTCCCCCTCAAGTTGTCTTACAAACCATAAAACTCACTTCTTAATCTCATCCTTAATTAAAATCCATTTAATAAAGGCTTTGTTATATAATGAATTTAATCCCTAACCATGGATTAAGTTGAGGTATCTTCCTCAGCGTAAGTGTTCTCATCTATTATCCTTCTATTAGGATGGTGTAATGAGTCCACTAATCTGTGATTAGAGATTAAACTCATTACTTAACACTAAACAAAAACCCAAAAACATCTAAATAATCACAAGTAGGTTAATGATCTTAATCATACATCATCATGGTAATTAAGATGAGATGCTTATCTCATACTTAAGTAGGCTCATTATCCCTAATCAGGGAGGATATAATGAGTTTACAAGCCCTTGATTTAGGCTTAAGCTCATTAACTTATGCAAAACACCAAAAAAAAATAACAAAACTGAAAACACAAAAACAAACAATAATCGTCTCCTTCGGGATTCTTTTCTCATCACACTTATTCATAAACGAGAACTTGTTTCTTCCGTCTAATGCAAGACAGTCAGCACTCGAGCCAGACGAGTCATACACTTAAGCATAGACAAGCAAGCAGTTCACAGTCAATTTTATCTTTCAGTCTCTTTGAGTCGAACTGCGGTGTTCTGACTTCCTCATTGCACGAGAGGGTACGTAGGCATAACTTAATTGTTATCGAACAAAAGTCTCTTTGTCTTCCCCCTCTTTCAGCATTCTTTTTAAGCCTCAGTTCCTGAGCATTCACCTTTTTGCACTGACACTTGTACAATTCTTTTCCAGCATTTGCACACAGATTGCACATACACTACCCCTTTAAACACAATCTTTTAAGCGTGGATCCCGTCCAGTACGACGGACAATCTGGGTGCTAATACCTTCCCAGGTTGTAACCAACCCCCTTTCTCAGTTTCTCTGGTTCGCAACCGTCTTATCCATCTTTTTCCAGGTTTATGCAGCATTACCTTTCCTTCGGGATAAAAATGCCTAGCTGGCGACTCTATTCATATTCATTTCATCTTTTCCTTTCGCCGACCATTCGGGCTTGTACCGGGATGCAAATCTTTGGGAGCGACACTATGCCCAAACATGAGAAGACTGTTAATATTATTGATGATGTTTCTTATGTTTTTACGGTGACTGATTTGATTACTCCTCTATCCATTATTAAGAAGAATTTGTAGTAAGCCGGTTTATTTTCGGGTTGCAATGAAGACTTTTTTTACTGTCCCTCCCAATCCAATGACTATTGGAAGCTGAAATAAGGTATTCATTGTTTAATGAATAACCGTACTATATTGTTTGAGAAGATCCCTTCTATGGAGAGCTTATGTGAAGGCCTGTCCCAAGACCTGAAGCTTGAAGATGTGTCTGTGGTTACTAGTACTCCTGTGAAGATCACTTCTAAGGGTCCTGTGAGGATTACCTCTAAAGGTCCTATGAAGATTACTGCTGAGCCAGAGGTGGCTCCCCTGATTATTACTACTCCTGGTCCAATTCCATATGCTTCTGACAAGGCTATCCCTTAGAATTATGGTTTTGATGTTTATATCCATGGTATCAAGAAAGAGCCTCTAACTGACATACCTGTTGCAGTTACTAATCCTGATATCGACAATATTGTTGGGACTAGTAAGGTTACTAGGAGTGGAAGAATTTTCTCTCCAGAAGACACTTCAAAAAATGCTGCTGGTCCAGTTCATACCTCCAACCATGGGCCAAGTACTGAAGCTTGGGGCAAAGGACCCATGATTGAGCCTATTCAGGTTGAAACACCAGTTATTAAAGATCTCTCTAAGCAGATGGATGAAGTATTGAATATCATCCGCAAGAGTGATTATAATATTGTTGAACAGTTGGGGCATACTCCCTCCAAGATCTCCATGTTTTCTCTGTTGTTGTGTTATGAAGCCCATGCTAAGGCTTTAGTAAAGTTCCTGAAATCTTCTCATTTACCACATGAAATATTTGTGGAACAATTTGAAAATTGTGTTGCTAACCTGACGACCGACAATGGCTTAGGATTTTCTGATGCTGATCTAACTCCTGCCAAGAGAAACCACAACAAAGCTCTATATATCTCCATTGAGTGTAGGGGAATTACTCTGTCTCATGTTTTGGTGGATAATGGTTCCTCTTTGAATGTGTTACCAAAGGATGTTGTGAACAAACTCAACTTTAAAGATATTATGCTAAGACCCAGTAACATGGCGGTGAAAGCCTTTGATGGGTCAAGAAGAATGGTGCACAGAGAAGTTGACCTCCCAATCAAAGTGTGTTCTTAAGTCTTTGATTCTACATTCTATGTGATGGATATTCGTCCTTCCTATTCATGTTTTCTTGGGCGTCCCTAGATACATGGGGCAGGTGCTGTGACTTCCACTTTACACCAGAAGCTGAAATATCCAGTGAAGAGCAAGATCATCAATGTTTATGGTGAGGAAGAATATATGGTCAGTCATGTAAACACTTTCAAGTATGTTGAGATGGAGGGCGAATTTATTGAGACTCCTTACCAAACATTTGAAGTGGTTCCTCAGGTTGTTCCTGTTGCCGAGTCTATCCCTGCTGCTAAACCAGTTCCTGCTGCTACTAGAGTACCTCCTACAATGGCCTCTCTGAAGGATGCTAGAGCTGTAGTTGAAGAAGTTGGTTGTACTATTTGGGGTCAGCTTCCTGAGATTCCTTACAAGTCTGACAAGTTTGGTTTGGGTTTTACTGCAGAATCTCAGAAGGATGTTCATCGTGCTCGTGCTATTCGTATCACCAACAAGGGAGTTCAGAAAGATCAAGTCAATGTTGTGGAGGATTATGATGAATACTACAACTTGGATAGCTGGATCTTTCCTACCATTGGCAGTGGGCTCAATAATTGGAAAGCTGAAGATGTTATTCCTTTCTCCTTTAGTCAGGAGTAAATGCTATTACTGTTTTTCTTATTCTTAAGTTTGTAATTTTGAACAATTAAACTTTTAAACCTTGTGCCTTGCCCGGGGCACAATGGTATGCTTATTAGGGATGTCATTTCATTTGCATATTTTCATTCAATAAAATTAATGGACGTTTTTTCTTTCATAAATATTGAGCTCTTAGTCTTTCTTTTATTTTTCCTTTATCAAAAGTTATGTGTTCTTACACACACCCACGTCACTAAAATGCAGATCCTCATCCACTCTGGATTCTATTGATAACAGTTCTGCTATTGCCAATTATAACTTCGAGAATCCGATCTATCAAGCCGAGGATGGAAAGGAGGAAGACTGTGAAGTTCCTGTAGAGCTTTCTAGGTTGCTATAGCAAGAAGAGAAAGTTATACAGCCACATGAAAAACCTATTGAAGTTGTGAATCTGGGAACTGAGAAAGACATGAAAGAGGTCAAAATAGGAGCTGAATTAGAAGATAGTGTTGAGAACAGATTGATTCAAATGTTACATGACTATGTGGAGATATTTTCTTGGTCTTATGAGGATATGCCAGGACTTGATACTGATATTGTGGTTCCCCGTCTACCAATGAAGGAAGGTTGTCGCCCAATAAAGCAGAAAGTTTGTCATATGCGGCCTAAAATGTCAGAAAAGATTAAAGCAGAAGTGATGAAACAATTTAATGAAGGGTTCCTATCCGTCACTTCCTATCCTCAATGGGTTTCAAATGTGGTGCCGATACCCAAGAAATATGGTAAAGTACGCATGAGTGTAGATTACAGGGATTTGAAAAAAGCCATCCCCAAAGATGATTTTCCACTTCCACATATTGATGTTCTGGTAGACAACACTGCTCAACATAAGGTATTCTCTTTTATGGATGGTTTCTCTAGTTATAATCAGATTAAGATGGCATCTGAAGATATGGAGAAAACTACTCTTGTCACACAGTGGGGCACCTTTTGTTATAAAGTAATGCCATTTGGTTTGAAGAACGTTGTGGCAACATACCATCGTGCTATGGTAGCTTTGTTCCATGATATGATTCACCATGAGATAGAGGTATATGTTGATGATATGATAGCCAAATCTCATACTGAAGAAGAACATCTTGATCATTTGCACAAGTTGTTTGAGAGGCTGAAGAAATACAAGCTGAGATTAAATCCAAACAAATGTACCTTTGGAGTTAGATCTGGTAAACTATTGGGTTTCATTGTCAGTGGTAAAGGTATTAAAGTTGACCCTGCAAAGGTAAAAGCTATACAAGAAATGCCCGCTCCCCATACTGAGAAAGAAGTCAGAGGTTTCTTAGGACGCCTGAATTACATTGCAAGATTTATTTTCCAATTAACCGCTACTTGTGAGCCAATCTTCAAGTTGTTGAAGAAAGATCAAGCAATGGAGTGGAATGACGAATTCCAGGTAGCTTTTGACGAGATTAAGAAATACCTCCAGGAACCTCCAATATTGATTCCACCAGTTGAAGGAAGACCCTTGATTATGTACCTGACAGTATTGGACAACTCAATGGGGTGTGTGTTGGGGCAACATGACGAGTCTGGTCGAAAAGAGCAAGCAATATACTACCTTAGCAAAAAGTTTACCGACTGTGAAACAAGATACTCACTGCTCGAGAAAACTTGTTGTGCTTTGGCTTGGGCTGCTCGCCGACTAAGACAATATATGTTGTATTATACCACTTTATTGATTTAAAAAATGCATCATATCAAGTACATATTTGAGAAACTTGTTCTCTCCGGATGAATAGCAAGATGGTAAATGATTTTGACAGAATATGACATACAATATACTACTTATAAAGTAATTAAAGGAAGTGTGGTATCTGATCATTTGGCTTATCAAGCAGTGGATGACTATCAGTCTATGAATTTTGAGTTTCCAGATGAAGATATTATGCTTGTTACTAAAGAACCTAGACAATATGAAGGACCTGAACAGGGATCCCGATGGACTATGAATTTTGATGGAGCTTATAATGCGCTTGGTAATGGTGTTGGTGTTGTGATTATCTCTCCTGAAGGTTGTTATACACCATTTACCGCTAGACTTTGTTTTGATTGTACCAACACTATGTCTGAATATGAAGCGTGTATTATGAGTATCAAGGCAGCCATTGAGATGAGGATCCAATTTTTGAATGTGTATGGAGATTCAGCTTTGGTATTTAGTCAGGTTAAAGGTGAATGGGACATGAAACATCCAAATCTCATTCCTTATAGAGAGCATGTGTTGTCTTTAATTACATACTTTGAAGAGATTACTTTTGGACATATTCCACGAGAAGAAAATCAATTGGCATATGCATTAGCCACTATGTCATCTATGTTTGAAATCAGTTGGGATGATGAAGCGCCCATAATTACTATTGATCGATTAGATGAGCCAAACATACTGTTATGAAGTTGATACTGAAGGGGTGGTAGAGAAACCTTGGTTCCATGAAGTGAAAAGATATCTCGAAGCTCAGGAATATCCTGAAGGGGCATCTATCAATGACAAGAAGTTTCTGATGAGATTTTCTGCCAAGTTTTTCCTGAGTAATGGAATTTTTTACAAGCGCAATCACAATTCAACTTTTCTTCATTGTATGGACAAGAAGGAAGCAATAGAGATTATGGAAGACATGCATGATGGGATCTTTGGTACTCATTCTAGTGGGCATACAATGGCTAAGAAGATTTTGAGAGCAGGTTACTATTGGTCTACCATGGAAGCTGATTGTTATCAACACTCCAAGACTTGTCATAAATGCCAGATCTATGCTGACAAAGTACATATACCTCTAGTTCTATTGAATGTTCTGACTGCTCCTTAGCCTTTTGCCATGTGGGGCATTGATATGATTGGTGAGATTAAACTTACCGCTTCCAATGGACATCATTTCATTCTTGTTGCTATTGATTACTTTACGAAGTGGGTAGAGGCAGTCTCGTTTGCTTGTGTTACCAAGAATGTTGTGGCTCGATTCATCAAACATAATCTTATATGTAGGTATGGCATCCCCGAAAGGATTATCACAGACAATTGTAGTAATCTAAACATTACTATGATTACTTACCTCTGCACGCAGTTCAAGATTAAGCATCACAATTCTTCTCCATATAGACCAAAGATGAATGGCACAGTGGAAGCTGCCAACAAGAATATTAAGAAGATCTTGCAGAAAATGACAGTTACATACAAAGATTGACATGAGATGTTACCATTTGATCTTCATGGTTATCGTACCACAATACGTACTTCAACTGGGGAAACCCCATTTTCTCTTGTCTATGGTATGGAAGCAGTTCTACCCATTGAAGCTCAGATTCCCTCCCTGAGAATTATGAAGGATGCAGACTTAGATGAAGATGAATGGATTCAGACTTGACTCGACTATATAAACTTGATTGATGAAAAAAGGCTTGCAGTTGTTTGTCATGGTCAGATGTATCATAAGAGTATGATCTAAGCCTTTAATAAGAAGGTTAAGCAACAAGTATATCGGGCTGGAGATTTGGTAATCAAGCGTATCATATTACCATATGGTGATCCTAGGGGCAAGTGGACTCCCACATATGAAGGGCCATTTGTAGTCAAGAGGGTATTTTCTAGAGGTGCTATGATGCTTACTACTATGGATGGTGAAGATTTTCCGCAACCTGTAAACGCAGACATAGTAAAAAAATACTACGCATAAAAAGAGACTCGCTAGGTTGACTAGCCTAGGCAAAAATAAGGGCATCCCGACGAACCAAAAGGGTTCGGGCAAAAATTAGGGATATATATATATATATATATATATATATAATTGTACACCCGACAAGTCAAAAACCTGAAAAGGAGGCTTGGGCAAAAAAGGGCATCCTGGTGGATTGAAAACCTGAAAGGGCAATCCAGGTAAAAGTTAGGGATTAAACCGTATGACTATGTCTCGTTGGATCACCCATGTAACTTCTAGTAGTTGTACTACCTATATCAAGTTCAGACAGGTGCAGATCAATCCAATTGTTTCTATACCGACAACAAGGGATGAGATACTTGAAGATAATGACAATAGTAGAGTTGAAACTCTGTAATACCCATATACAAAAGACATACATAAAACATATTTTTCATATATAATATTAATGATTTGGTACTTGAAATACAAATAAGTTCTTAGCAACACATTGCATAAATATAGCCACTACAACATAAGGTACTAAACAAGGCTATATAATAGTACAAGATGTTCAACTACAAAAAGATCTAAGAACTAGATCCGAAGATCTCAAAAGTCCAGCGGAAGACTAAGCCATCAGCTAGTAAAGATAATCAAGTCGCCTTATCCTTACCCTTAGCGGAACCTGAAGTACCTGAAATAACAACATCAACATGGGGTGAGATAAAACATCTCAGTGGGTTCTCTATCTTAGAGTTCTCTCGGCTCTAAGGGTCATTTCCAACGAAACTTGCATGCTTCACCAACCAATTTACACAAGGAACAAGGACATAGGGGAAACTAGGGTCCACACACGATTTCAAAAAACACAAAGGGAAATGTCTACCTCAAGTCCTTACGGATGCTCTAGTGAAACACATAGTAACCACTTGAGACTTATACAAGACCTTACGGAAGAATTGACATAACACGCGCTTCAAGACTTACTCAAGATTGACACATAACTAGCATAGCACTTGCCCCAAGTCCTTACGGATGCTTCACGTGGGACTAAGGACAACCCACCTCAAGGCTTACTCAAGACCTTACGGGGGACTTATAGTCTACACTTCTCAAATCAACGCCCATGTATACACAACGGATACCTCAAGTCCTTACGGATGCTCTAGTGAAACACATAGTAACCACTTGAGACTTATACAAGACCTTAAGGAGGATCCTAAAAACAAACATAAATCATAATTCAAACGAGTCTAAGGGGAACCTAGATACCTCACAAGTCGTACCTTTCTCTATTTCCATTAACTCACGAGTTCCATTTTATCAAGTTTTGGTCATTTGAAAATAATCGTGTAAAAGTCGGCTCGAAATTAATGTTTCTTGATCCTACTAGATAGATTATGCCATTAGCTTCAAAACGATATGTGGAACACTCCAAACGGATACCCGAATCATAAGTTACGAATTAAAAACCAAAATTTGAAACTACAGGTCTCGCTGAGCGAAAATCGCCCTGGAACTTTCGCTGAGCAAGGTATGCTCGCTGAGCGAGCTACACCAGTTCAGGAAGTTCCAGCCTTACGGGAAAACACTCTTCCCACACCCAATCACTCCCAAACACCAACCAATGCAACAAGACATGATCAAACATATCCATTAACATAATATGAGTATTTTAAGTAGGTTTTAATCGAGTTTTAACCGTTAAACTTCTGATTTTTCTTGGATTTCTGACTAAGCCCTAACCATAAACATTTCTAAGACTCAACCAAAATCAAAGATAAAAGTTTCTAACTAAGAACCCACCTCGAGAGATGAAGATTGGCGGAAAGATTGAGTTGATTCGACGGACGGATGATCGGGAATGAAGAATTGGAGCTTTAGGGATTTTTCTCTCTTCTTCTTTTCTTCTCTTCTCCTTTTCTTCTTTTCTTACCAACTTTCTCTTTTTCTCATAATCTTTCTATATATATATATATAATATAAAAGCTTATATTTTTACCGATAAGTCAAAATTAGAGAGTATCCGAAAATGTCTCTTAATCCGATATTTTATAAAACCTCTGAGTCAACTAATATCAATTAATAAAATATAATCCCATGAATTACTTTATTTAGTTCCATCAAAATTTCTTAGAGTATTCCGAAATAATATTATTACCAATTAATATTGTCCAGAGCTTTAAATAAAATACGGGGTATTACAAACTCGATAGGATCACTTACACATAGTTGTTTTTCCTTGTTTTTGTACTCTTTTAAAATTTCTACGAAGAATTCCTCTTACTAGGATTTCCGTCTCCTTGTTCAAACTTGCTTATTTATAGGCCACTTCTAAATAAATAAAATTCTATTTTCGAATTCAGGTTTACTTTTCCCCTTTTACTTAAGCGAAAATGTCCGTTGATTATGTTTGAATGTATATACGCTTTTGAATATGATTGATGTTTACCAGAAATGCATAAAATACAATAATAGTATTTACTAAGGATGATCGAAGGTAGGAATCCAACGAATCTTCGCCAGTTCATCCCAACAGAATAATCATTACGGATATTCTAACGAAATACTCCGAGTAGCCTCTTGTACTCCCAACTCTATAAGATCTTCAAACAGATTCCTTTCAAGCATGATATTCAGGAATTTAATCCTTCAATAAGAAGTACGAAGAACAAAAATGGGAGGTTCTAAGTACGATATTCCAAAACAAGATAGGAACGAAGTCTTTATATTCCTCAACAACGAATCAAGATTTATTTTCCCCTAGTAGTTATTACATGAAGCTACTAATATACTTCAACTACATGATTCATTCATACATCATTCACATCATATCATGGCATACACATCTATAATGCATACAACATCTTTGTTTGTATTTCATGGCATGCAATCTTGCATAAACTAATCTTTCTTTTTCAGGATGATTTACTACCAGATAAATATTACCAAGTCCTTGAGACAGTTCAGAAATGATCTATACGAAGATCTAGTGTAGATACTTAGTACAGGATATACTTTTCTCCCTGAGATAGTTCAGAGAAGATCTACACGAAGATCTAGTACTGATACTTAGTACAATATATTTTCAGAAATAATCAATACGAAGATTTACTTCTGATACTTCAATCAATCAAGATATTTTTTCCGAGACAAGTCAGGGACGATCTATACGAAGATCTAGTACTGATACTTAGTGCAGGATATCTATTTCCCCCCCAGAGAAAATTCAGAGACGATCTACACGAAGATCTAGTACTGATGTTTAGCTCAGATATGTTACAGAGACAATCTAGAGACAATCTATACGAAGATCTAGTACTAATACTTAGTATGGTAACAACATTCAAATAATGTCAAGTATAGACATTCTGATATTTCTATCAACATATATTTTGGATGCCATCTATAAGCCCATCTCCAGTTACTCCAAATGGAATCTTTAAGCCCATTCAAGCAATACAACCAACCAACAGTGTTACTTTGTGCACCAGGCGAATGCAAATTTTTGGGCTTTAATGTTCAATCCCCTTCAACCTTCAAGTCACGAATGGCGTACGTGTCAATCTAACTCCTCAGTGTCGCTCCCGACAAATGACACGGGGTCAGATGAAGGTACAGACGCGAACGGTCGGTGAAGGGAACAGTGAGAACACACAGCCGTGAACTCACTGGAGATGAATAGAGTCGCCAGCTAGGCATTTTTATCCCGGAGGAAAGGCAATGCTGCATAGACCTAGAAAGAGATGGATAAGACGGTTGCGAACCAGAGAGACTGAGAAAGGGGGTTGGTTACAACCTGGGAAGGTATTAGCACCCAGATTGTCCGTCGTACTCGACGGGATCCACGCTTAAAAGATTTGTGTTTTAAAGGGGTAGTGTCAGTGCAATCTGTGCATAAAAGAGCTGGAAAAGGACGTACAGGTGTCAGTGTAAAGGAAGTGTGATGTGTATAAATGTACAGTGTCAGTGTGAGATCAGGAATGAAATGCTCAAGAATATGAGGCTAAAGAATGAAGCTGGAAGGAGGGGGAATGGACAGAGACTTTTGTTCGATAACTGTTAAGTTATGCCTACGTATCCTCTCGTGCAATGAGGAAGTCAGAACACCGTAGTTCGACCCAAAGAGACTGAAATGAAATTGACTGTGAACTGCTTACTTGCCTATGCTCAAGTGTATGACCTGTCTGGCTCAGGTGCAAACTGTCTTGCATTAGACGGAAGAAGCAAGTTCTCGGTTGTGAGTGAAGGTGATGAGAAAAGAATCCCGAAGGAGACGATTATTGTTTGTTCTTGTGTTTTCAGTCTTTTATTTCTTTTTGGAGTTTGTCATAAGATAATGAGCTTAAACCTAAATCAATGGATTTGGTAAACTCATCACATCTTCCCTCTGATTAGGGGTAATGAGAATTACCTTAAGTGTGAAGTCAGATTCTCACACTTAATCACCTTTGATGTAGGGTTAAGATCATTAACCTACTTGTGATTAATTAGATGTTTTTGTGATTTTTGTTTAGTGTTAAGTAATGAGGTTAAGCCATAATCAGGGATTTAACAGGCTCATTACACTATCCTAAAAGAAGGATAATAGATGAGGGTGTTTAAGCTGAGGAAGGATCCTCAGCTTAATCCATGATTAGGGATTAAACCCATGACAGAACAAACCTTTGATTAAGTGGATTTTATTAATGATATGATGATGAAGTGTTTTTTATGATTTGTAAGACAACTTGAGGGGGACTTGTCCATTAACTTTAGGGTTAGTCCTTCTTAACCAATTAAGGAAGAATTAGAACCCTAATGCAAGGCCCAAGTTACAAGTGTAATGTCTTGATGATTATTAGATGGATTAATTAAGAGAGTTCAACACCTTAAGGATCCAAGACTTAGGATTAAAGTTATACACTCCATCCTAAAAGAAGGATGCAGGCATGATCTTAATCACAAAGTCTTAAAGCCTTGAGGGTTTAGTCCCTGATTATGAGATGAGAAGAGATGACTCAAGGAGAGACACAAAGGTAAAAACTATGGGGGAGACTAATCAAAACCCTAATTCATTATCATGCTTGGTTGGTCCTAGTGTTTGTGAGGTTTTCAAGAACAATCTTCAGATGAACCACCAGGAAGCAGATGAACAAGATCAAGAGAAGCAAAGTGACTTGCTTCATTCAAGAAGTCAAGTCACTTGAAGAAAGAAGGTGGGAGGGAGAAGAATGAGCAAGCTCAAACTCAAACACACATAAGAATGCAGCAATGGATGCAAGAGAGATGAAAAGAAAAGTTATGAGAAGTGAAGGCAAATCCACTTCTCAAGTTTTACTTACCACCTGAAATGTTAGAAACAAATGCAATACCATGCTAAATGAGATGAGATGATATGATAAGCAAAAACCAGAAGCATGTTGATGATGATGATGATGCTATGGAGTGCTATGAACATGAGACAAGACAATGAGATGTTCATACAAAGCCATGGATGCAAATGATGCAAGTTGAGGAGCATGAATGAACAGGAAAAGTTATGAATCATACAAGACAAATGACATGGCAAATATGCAAATGATGCTTTCTACATGTCTTAAGATGTCAAATGAAACATAAGAATGCACAAAATGCAATGACAAGTCAAGTTATGCAAGGAAATGCAAAGGGGATGCAAGAGAAGGCCCAAATTAGGGCTCATGGATCAAACATCACACACAAACCAAAAACAGAAGCAAACCCTAATATGAAAAATGGAAAATGGCCCTCAAAGAAACCCTAGACCTATAACAAACCACTGCCCAAAGGGGAGCTCTCAACTCTCAACCAAACTCAAGTTATGAATTTTGCAAGTTATTAGGGTTTTTTAGGGTTTGTAACAAAAGAAATGCCAATCAATTGGAAAATGTAAGATCAAATCTTGGCCTTTTTATCTTTGAAAATACATGCCAAATGGAAAACAATGCAAAAAGAATCAATGTCTCAACCTTTACCAACAGACAGAAATGAATTTTTAAACACATGATCAAAATAATGCATCAGAAATGATTTAATTCAATGAAAAATTCTTAAAATGCATCAAGATCAAAAAAGAAATTTGGTTTGAAGGTTGGACAATGTTTCTAAATGTCTTAGAACATTTCATGAATTTTTTTGTAATTTTTAAATACCTAAAAGTATTTTTAATTAATTAGTTCTCATTAATCAATTAAAAATAATCCTTTAAATATTTAAAAATACTTTTTTAATGATAAAAAATAAAATAAAAATGTTTTTGTGTCATAAAAATTAATAAAACCTTAAAGAAAAAGTTTCATAATTTTTATGAATTTTTAACTATTTTAAATAAATTATGCAAATAAAATGAAAGAAAAATGAATTAAAATGAATTAAAACTGAAGTATGCAGGATGGATGGCCAGGATGCGTCCAGGATTCAAATGGGGTTGACTGCGCGCCAGAATGAGAGGCCCAGATTGCTTCAGATCAAATTAAATAAAACGTGGTTAATTAACCCTAACACGTGGATTAGGGCTAATTGCAATGATCTGGACCTTTCAATCTGGAGGGAAGTCAATGGGTCAACGCATATCCACGGCCAGCATTCAAACTTACACTAATTATGGGATTAAGCCCTAAATAATCTCAGGTGGCCGGAGAAGACTTCCGGTCGTCTTCTCCGGCCAGAAGCTTGCCTGAAAAAGTTCAAAACCTCTCAAAACGCAAAATAAATGAAAACTAAGCCATGGGAAATGATCCCCAACACCTCACGAATTAAAACCCTCTCTCAAAACAAATTTATCTAACCTAAACAAGTTGAATCGAAGAAAACAAAATCTAGGGTTCGTGAGCTTCAAACAGCAATTAAACTCTCAAAACGCAACCATTTTCAAAACCAATGGTACCAGAATGATCAGCAAGACATGTAGAGCAAGCTTGTAACAATCAAATTGATTTCTGGAAAAAATTAATTTGGAGTTACCTGAGATTTGCAACCTTTGATTTTGGAACTTTCAGGCCTCCTCTCCTTGCCCAATCTGCTCCTCTTGGTCCCCCAAAGTTGCTTGAATGCTCAAATGGAGTTTATATTTGTTGGATGAGGAGTTTCGAAGAGAGCTGCTTCAGTTCAGTCAACAATGGTAGATGAGTTCTTGGCACTTTCAGGCTGTGAAGAGGGGTTGTTTATGACCTATGAGGTGTGTTGAGAAGGTTTATGGTGTTGGTTGATGTGTTTGTGGCTTGTGGAGAGAGATTCAATAGAATCTGCAGCAGGAAGGTGAGCAATGGCAGTGAGGGTTTCTGGCTGTTTTTGGCTTTGTTTCTTGATGCTTTGTGTTCTATAGATCAAGGTGAGATGAAGGGAGGCAAAAGTTTGGGTGTTTGCAGGCTGTGTAATGAAATTCGAATGAACTTGCAAGATGGAAGGTTTTTTGTGAAAGTTGTTAATGGTATCTTTTCAGCCTTGGTTTCTATGTGATATGGCTAGCAAAATGAATGAATAAACAATTCTGATTGGCCTCTTGATGTGACATGGCCTGCTATGATAGGTGAGTTGCTTTTTGCTCAAAGTCCACTTTTGTGTAAGATAGGGCATGGCATGATACTAGGCAAGGACAACTTGGGTTCTGGTGCAGCATGGTGAGTGTGAGAGGTTGGCTTGACCCAAGGCTCAATGCAGCAAGTTGGTTGAAAGCTCATGAGTGTTTTGCAACTTGGTTAGCTTTATGGATTTCCATGAGAAAAATCAAGTTTCATGAACCAAACCATGAGCAAACTTGGTCCATTTCTGATTTTTGTGACTTAGAGGATGTTCACATGCTGGTTTGTCATGAATTTGAGGCAGCAATCATGCATTGATTCAAGACTTAGCAAAATTTCCACTTGGTGCATAACTTGAAAAACAATGATTTTTGGCAACTTTGCATGGCCATAACTTTTGATCCATGAAGAGTTAGATCATGTTCTTGTACTTTTTGAAAAGGGAAAGATGAGATCTACAACTTTCATGACCAAAGTTTTTCCATTTGAAGCCTTTTTGGATCATAAATCAAAGCTTGAAAATTGACCTAAAAGGATGCATTCTTGAAAAGTCAACAAAACCCAAAAAGTCAACTTTTGCCAAAACCCTAAATTCTTGATTTTTATGAACTTCAAACCTCTTCCATGATCAAATAAAAGTCATATACACTCAAAATGATGAAGATCACCCATTGGTTGGGTCATTGGGGGCCTTAGATGCCCTGATTTTACACTGACTTGTCTGAAAAGTCAACTCTTGATCAGATGACTTCCCCATGGAATTTCTTCATGAAAATTGATATGCATACTCCCTATACCATATAGAGACCAATGGAAACAAGAATGACCAAAAAAATTGGAGTTATGGCCTCTGAAACCAAAACCCTAATTTTCAGTCAACTGTGCAGTTCATCCTGGCTCTGCATCCACTCAAACCCTAGTTCTTGTGATCCCTCTGCAATTTTGACTTTGTGAGGATGTAACATGATATAAGAACACACATGGACCCCTTTGAGTTGATTAGTGGCCTTTGGAATGGCTCAAGATGCCCTGAGGTTGCTCAGATCACAAACCCTAGGTGCAGATGCCTTAGAAACTATCCAGTGAAACCAAATGAGACATGAGATGCTGTGATTGTGTTTATGCATATGAGATGATCACAAGTCATGTGTGAATGGGTGAGGGCAAATTTGGGGTGTTTACAGCTGCCCCTATTCAAGCATGAGTTAGCTGTGCAGGTTGTAAGCGGCGGCTTAACAGGCAAACAAGATAACTTGTGGTTGAATACCAAAGACAGTCCAAAATTTGCACTCACAGAAATGAAGAAGAAAAGGGATATAGATTGTAAAAGCAAATAAAGTATATTGTAAAGTGTGGGCGACGGAGGACGACCGTCGAGCAGAGGACGACTGCTGGGTAAATGGGGACGGCCGACATGCTGGGGAAAGTGTGTAAAGCAATGACGGGGACGGCCGACATGCTGGGGATAAAAGGTAAAGCTAAGACGGGGACGGCCGACTAGCTGGGAAAATAAAATATCATGATGGGGACGGCCATCAAGATAGAGCTGCAAAATTCTGAGGATTAATGAAACATGACGGGGACGGCCATCAAGTTCATAAAGGTAAATTAACCAACGATGGGGACGGCCATCGGGCTAAAAAAAGGAAAAGGGACCACGACGGGGACGGCCATCGGGTTAAAGAATGAATGAAATAAACAGATGATGGGGTACGGCCATCAAAGGTGAAGGACGATCACCTAGCAGGGGACGGCTGCTCTGTTGGGTATAAAAGAAATATGATGGGGACGGCCATCAAAGGTGGAGGACGACCACCTGGCAGGGTACGGCTGCCAAAATATCAACGATGGGGACGGCCATCGGATAGAAAAGGTCAACGATGGGGACGGCCATCGGACGAGCATGATGGAGGACGACCATCAAGAAGTGGAGGACGACCACTCAGCAGGGGACGGCTGCTCTCAAAGTTTGTCATAACACAGGATGAGTGTTAGACAACTAAAATCAACAATGGGGACGGCCATTGGATAAAGTGATGAAGGACGATCATCAAAAGGTGGAGGACGACCACCTAGCAGGGGACGGCTGCTAAAATCAACGATGGGGACGGCCATCGGATGAGCATGATGGAGGACGACCATCAAGAAGTGGAGGACGACCACTCAGCAGGGTACGGCTGCTCTCAGAGGTATCATAACACAGGACGAGTGTTAGATAAAAAGAAAATTTGTTGGCAATCTACTGGTGAGATAGTAAACACGGACGAGCGTTTACATCCAAGAAACAAAAGGTATAAGTGTTTGGTATTGTGTATAGATTAAAGATGCGGACGAGCATCCTTAAGACTATGATACGGACGAGTATCATGTAGAAACAAACTGACACGTGCTCAGAGCTGATGATACGGACGAGTATCAACTGGTTAACAAGGAACACGGACGAGTGTTGCATCTGAAAGTATCCTTCTGGGGAATAGTAGACACAGACGAGCATCTATATTCACGAAGACATAAGTGTTTGACACGGTGTATGGATTAAAGATGCGGACGAGCATCCTTAAGACTATGATACGGACGAGTATCATGTAGAAACAAACATTAGACGCAATGTTCTGAGATGATGGTACGGACGAGTACCAACCGGTTAACAAAGAACAAGGACTACTGTCGAATCTGCGGGGATATACATGGTGTATATAAGATACGGACGAGTATCTGAGTAGGTGTACCAATGAGTAGTGAGTATATAATGTATAGGTGGGTGTTTATCTGCTGGGGATATGACACGGACGGGTGTCAGGAAAGTGTATATACAAGTATAGGCGACCACGCTGGGGATATGACACGGACGGGTGTCAAGAAAATGTATAGGTATATGTAAGTGCAAAGAGGGTGTCTTTGGCTTTCTGCTGGTGACACGACACGGACGAGTGTCAGGATGTATCTGCAATACTGGTGATCTTGGTTTGTAAAGTGTATTCAGGCAACCTGCTGGGAAATGACGATACGGACGGGTATCAAAAAGGAGATATGCACTGGTGTTTGTGATATGGGGCAACTGCTTTTGCTGGGACTCTGATGGGGATGTATTCTGTATGCCGACAGATTGTCAATATTTACAAGTGTTCAAATCACAACATGACTTATGATTATGCTATGCATTTGATTTTTTTGCCGTAATGCTCCGTATTAGACGGAATGCTACGCTCTGGGGGTGAATATGATGTGAATGCTATGATTATGCAAAGAGGCACCGATCCGGGATTCGGATCCCGTTGCTGCAAAGATCTCTGATCGATCTGCTTGAAGTGAACATCCCAGCTGGGGATGAGCTCATTGATAGATCTGTAGTTGTATCTGCTTGGGGATATACGTCATCGATTGACATATTCTTATAATACGGGACCCAGCTGGGGTTTGTAGAAGCTTTCTCTCTCTCTGTTGTGATCTCTTCATGCGTTGCTCTTTTGGATAAAGGCTTGAAGCTCTGTGGGGAGATGATCCCCTGATTTCTGTATTCTGTTGAGGAAGAATGGCAACCCGGCTGGGGAAGTGAGAGGCAACTCAGCTGGGGAGAGCAATGGGGAGCAGCTCAGCTGGGGATAGAGCATCTCGGATGCTGAGATTGAGTGTATGCTGATTTGACAGCTCCGCTGGGGAGATGGGCACATCCCATTGCCACGTGGAAGATAGACCGAGTTGATAACGATTCGCCATCTTGCTAAGGCGTAACTGGCATGCCCCAGGTTGTGTTCTGGATACCTGCAATCCTGCAAAGATAAAGAGACGCACAAATGGTCCCGAGGTATCTTTTACTGAGATTCCGTCATAGGAAAAAAAGTACTTTCGAGAGTAAGTATATTCCCTGCAAGCATGTGTTTTATTTTTAGAGAGAGGCATCTGTACTTATGCAATTGTGTTTTAGAGACATCAGACAACTCTTTGCAAAACATAAATGTAAAAAACGAGACATGACTGAAAATCTGATTATATTAATTCGTGTGCCCTGAATTGGCAAGATACAGTCAGAGAAACATATCTCCTGAAATGAGGAGATTGTTACAAATTGAGAAATAAAGTGCTGGCGGTGCTGGCGATGCTTTCAAGGAGCTTCCTCTTCTGCTATGACTCGTATGACAATGACGTTCTTCTCGTCTTGCTTTCTGGAGAGAGTTGATTCTGATTGCAGCTTGATCCCTTGGGGCTTACCAAGTTGTAGGTGATACAGACGAATTCAGAATGCAGTTGTTCGCTTATTCCCTTATTTTGCATGGATCGCCCTTTCGGGTTTTCAATCCATCGGGATACCCATTTTTGCCTGAGCTGTCCAATGCGGCTTTTCAACTCAGCGGGTGTACAATTTTTTTATTTACTTTCCCTTATTTTTGCCCGAGTCTTTTATTCTGTTTTTGACTCGCCGGGATGCCCTATTTTTGCCTGGACTTACATTCTGTTTTTATGTCCAGCGGGTCATTTTATGCGAAGTATTTTTTAACTGCATCTGAATTCACAGGGGACGGGAAATCTTCACCATCCATGGTGCTGAGCATCAGTGCTCCACCAGAGAAAACTTTCTTGACGACGAATGGTCCTTCATAATTCGGAGTCCATTTGCCCCTGTGGTCTGTATGAGGAGGGAGGATTCTTTTTAGCACAAGATCTCCCACTTGGTATTCTCGATGCCTGACTTTCTGATCGAAGGCTCTCTTCATTCTCTTCTGATATAACTGCCCATGACAGATTGCAGCCAATCTCTTCTCTTCGATCAGACTCAGTTGCTCGTATCGGGACCTAACCCATTCTGCTTCACTCAGTTTGACATCCATCAATACCCGTAGCGAGGGTAATTCAACTTCAACTGGTAGGACTGCTTCCATACCATATACAAGTTGATACGGTGTTGCCCCAGTGGACGTTCTGATTGATGTGCGGTACCCATGCAAGGCAAACGGTAGCATTTCATGCCAATCTTTGTAAGTGACTACCATCTTCTGCACAATCTTCTTGATATTCTTATTTGCTGCCTCAACAGCGCCGTTCATCTTTGGCCTGTAAGGAGAAGAATTGTGATGTTGGATCTTGAAGTCCCGGCATAATTCAGCCATCATCTTATTGTTTAAGTTGGAACCATTATCAGTAATGATTCGCTCGGGCACTCCATATCGACAGATGATATCTCTCTTCAGAAATCTGGCTACCACTTGTCTTGTGACGTTTGCATATGAGGCTGCTTCAACCCACTTGGTGAAATAGTCAATGGCGACTAGGATGAATCTGTGGCCATTCGAAGCAGTTGGCTCAATCTTACCAATCATGTCAATGCCCCACATGGCAAAGGGCCATGGTGAAGACATTATGTTCAAAGGGTTGGGAGGCACATGTACTTTATCTGCGTAGATCTGGCATTTGTGGCATTTCCTGGCGTAAGCACAACAGTCTGCATCCATTGTGATCCAATAATAGCCTGATCTTATCAGCTTCTTAGCCATTGCATGTCCTCCAGCATGGGTACCAAAGGATCCTTCGTGCACTTCATGCATCAACAAATCTGCTTCCGTCTTGTCAACACATCTGAGGAGTACCATATTAAAGTTCCTTTTGTATAAAGACCCATCAGTGTTCAGAAAGAAACTACCAGCAAGCCTTCTCAAAGTCTTCTTATCATTGGAAGATGCCCCAGGTGGGTATGTTTGATCCTCCAAGAAGCATTTAATATCGTGGAACCAAGGCTTATCATTTTTAACAACATCTGCTGCGAACACATATGCTGGTCTATCAAGTTTGGACACTGAAATCTGAGGTACAAAGTTAGCAGCTTGAACTTTGATCATGGATGAAATGGTAGCCAAGGCATCCGCAAACTGATTCTCGTCCCGAGGGATATACTCAAGTTTGACTGTTGTGAAGAAAGTCAATAACCTCCTTGTATAATCCCTGTAAGGTATCAGATGATCCTGGTGGGTGTACCATTTGCCGTTGGTCTGATTGATTACCAAAGCTGAATCTCCGAACACGGTCAATGTCTTGATCCTGAGGTCAATGGCTTCCTCAAGACCCATAATGCAAGCTTCGTATTCAGCTTCGTTGTTAGTGCAGTTGAAAGTGAGTTTTGCCGAGAAAGGCATGTGAACTCCTTTAGGTGTAATGAGTACTGCACCAACACCACGACCATTCATGTTAACAGCCCCATCAAACATCATAGTCCATTCTTTTTCCGGGTCAGGCCCTTCAGTGTGAATAGGCTCGTCATGATCTTTTGATTTTATGAACATGATGTCTTCATCAGGGAAGTCAAACCTCATAGGCTGGTAGTCATCAATGGGTTGCTCAGCAAGATATTCAGATAGTACACTGCCCTTGATGGCTTTCTGAGAAGTGTACTGTATGTCGTATTCTGTGAGAATCATCTGCCATCTTGCAACCCGTCCGGTAAGAGCTGGCTTCTCGAAAATGTACTTAACTGGATCCATTTTTGAGATCAATAGAGTAGTATGGGTCAACATATACTGTCTCAGTCGGCGAGCAGCCCACGCTAAAGCACAGCAAGTTTTCTCGAGCAGTGAATAACGCTGTTCACAGTCGGTAAACTTTTTGCTTAGGTAGTATATTGCATACTCTTTTCGACCAGACTCGTCATGCTGACCTAGTACACACCCCATTGATTCTTCTAATACTGTCAAGTACATAATCAGAGGTCTTCCTTCAACTGGCGGCATGAGGATTGGAGGTTCTTGCAGATATTCCTTGATCTTGTCAAAAGCCCTTTGGCAATCTTCGTTCCACCTGACCGTTTGTTCTTTTCTTAGCAGCTTGAACAGGGGTTCACAGGTCGCCGTGAGGTGAGATATGAACCGTGAAATGTAGTTCAATCGACCTAAGAACCCTCGAACTTCCTTCTCAGTTTTCGGTGCAGGCATCTCTTGAATGGCTTTGACTTTATCAGGGTCCACTTCAATCCCTTTCTCGCTTACAATAAAACCCAGCAGCTTACCGGATCGCACCCCGAATGTGCATTTGTTGGGGTTCAGCTTCAATTGGTACTTCCTCAGACGCTTGAATAATTTGAGCAGATTCACCAGGTGGTCTTCCTCTGTAAGGGACTTGGCGATCATATCATCCACATAACATTCTATTTCCTTATGGATCATATCGTGGAATAATGTCACCATAGCCCGTTGATATGTGGCACCAGCATTCTTCAGTCCGAATGGCATCACTTTATAACAGAACGTGCCCCAAGGTGTGATGAATGTTGTCTTCTCCATGTCTTCAGGTGACATCTTGATCTGATTGTATCCCGAAAATCCATCCATGAAGGAAAATACCGAGAACTGAGCCGTGTTATCCACCAATACATCAATGTGAGGTAATGGGAAGTCATCTTTCGGGCTGGCTCTGTTCAGATCCCGGTAATCAACACACATTCTTACTTTTCCGCCCTTCTTAGGCACAGGTACTATGTTAGCAACCCACGGAGGATAGCTAGTCACAGCAAGGAACCCGGCGTCCCATTGCTTTTGTACCTCTTCCTTGATTTTCATAGCCATGTCTGGGCGAGTTCGGCGCAACTTCTGTTTGACTGGTGGGCATTCTTCCCTCAAAGGCAGCTTATGCACAACAATATCGGTATCCAACCCTGGCATATCTTGGTAGGACCAAGCAAACACATCAACATACTCTTGAAGCAGATCTATCAGCTGTCTCTTCACTGAGTCTTGCAGGCAGGCCCCGATTTTGACTTCTTTCACGTCTTCCTCCGTACCAAGATTAATCACTTCAATCTCCTCCTGATGAGGAGTAATAACTTTTTCCTCCTGTCTCAGCAACCTGGCTAGCTCTTCAGGAAGCTCATATTCTTCATCAACCCCTTCATCAGCTTGATTGATCGGATTGTCAAAGTCATACGATGTCATAGCTGTGCTGTTGTCGGTGCTGTCTGGAAGGCACTCTCTGCAAGGGTTAAGTCGGTTCATTTTAGTGATTGATTTTAATCTTGCTTTAGAAAAAAAGTGAAATGAAGTTATCATTTTGAAAACACCGCCATTTATTTTTGTACAAAAAGAAAAATGGAAAAACAGTGAGCAGAAAAGAAAAAGACTCGTTTGCAAAAAGATTGTCTGATATTTCATTAATTTAATCTTGTTTGCACAAAAGTACAGATGGCCCTGATTACAAAATGAGTCTTGTCATCTTGGGCAAGATGCAAGACTTTGATGCATGCTATAAAAGATGCAGGAAATAATAATTACTCTGCTCGAGTAACACTTATAATTCCCTGGGAAGACCAGTTCGAGACACTGCTCCCCGGGATCTTCGGACGAATCCAATTCTCCAGGTTGCGTTCTTCTTCCAGCTCGTCTTCCAGGCAGTTGATAGCATCGGGGGTTAGCATTCCCCCACTGACAAATCCAGGCTCTCCAGCAGCCTTTGCTTGACGTTGAGTTGGTTTGTAACCCAACCCAAACTTGTCCTTCTTCTCCTCCACAGCTAAGACCTTGCCCCAGCCTAGGGCAGTTCCTTCTTCAACAACCTTCCGGGCTTGTTGATATGACGACATGGAGATTCCTGAAACAGCAGATGCTTCATTGACGTTCAAGGCTTCAAAACCTTGGCTCATCGTTTCATGGATTTCTCCATCCATCTCAATGTACTTGTAGGTAGCCAGGTGGCTAACAAAGATGTCCTCTTCTCCACAGATTGTGACAACTTGACCTTCCCACTCAAATTTTAACTTTTGGTGAAGGGTAGACGTTATTGCGCCAGCGGCGTGAATCCAGGGTCTACCCAACAAACAGCTGTAGGCGGGCTGGATGTCCATCACGTAAAAGATAGTTTTAAAGGTCTGTGGGCCAATTGTCACGGGCAGCTCAATCTCTCCCAGAACCGATCTCTTTGAGCCATCAAAAGCTCTAACCACCAGGTTGCTGGGTCTCAATGCCAATCCATCATATTCTAACTTCACCAGAGCCTTCTTTGGTAAGACATTCAGGGAGGAACCTGTGTCCACCAGCACATGAGAAAGGACAGCTCCTTTGCATTCCATGGTTATGTGCAAGGCTTTGTTGTGATTGCGGCCATCCGCTGTCAAGTCAGAATTGGTGAACCCTAGCCCATTGCTAGCAGTAACATTTCCAACCACGGTTTCCAATTGGTTGACAGTAATCTCCTCGGGCACGTAAGCTGCGTGCAGTACTTTCAGTAGTGCATTCCGATGGGCTTCGGAGCACATAAGCAGTGAGAGGATAGAGATTTTGGATGGCGTCTGGTGAAGTTGATCCACAATTTTGTAGTCACTCTTTTTGATGATTCTCATAAACTCATCAACTTCCTGATAGAATGGAGTCTTCAGGGCTTCTTTGGCAGCTGGATCTTCCTGCACCGGTCCTTTACCCTTTGCCTTGGCAGCAGCTTCTGCTTCGGCAGTGGGTCTTTGAACTTGTGAAGCAAAGAGACGTCCGCTTCGGGTGAAGCCTCCGCCTCCGCCCACATTATCAATTTGTGGTGCAGGTGCTGATGTTTCAAGAGTGATTCTTTTCCCTTCGCAGTACACGTCAGAGCCATAGTGCCAAGGGATGGCCCTATTGCTTTCATATGGTACAGGTCCAGGTACCGTGACGGTGACTGGACTGATTGCTGCTGCTGAGGGGACTGTTATTGTCTGTGGATCATAAAAGATTGTAACTGGTGCTCTAGTGGGAGCAGCACCTTCTGAATGATAAGCGGAATTGTTTTCTGGATCGTAGAATATGGTAATAGTGGAGACATCTTCGTGATTGTTTGCTGGTGTTGTAGAAGGTTCTGTTGGAAGAACTGTTGTTGTTGTTGATGGGGAGTCGAAGTGGACTGAAGCTGAAGTTGTAGCAGGAGAAACTGTTGAAAACTGATCATTGGGTAGAACAGATGGAGTACTTGCTGATGCTGCTGATGAATTATCGGGAACAATTGTTGTTGCATTTGTAGGAGGGTCTGAAACCGTTGTTGATGAAGTTGCTTGAGTTGCCGGAAATGATGTAGTGATCTGCAGTAAGCCACTCTGAATAAGGCTGTCAATGCCATTCCTCAAGTCTTCACACCCATTCCAAGAAATATTGCAGTATGGGCACCCTAGTTCACACCCCGGAAATATATTGCTTTCACGGAGTTGAGCCTTGATTTCCACCAATGGTGTCCTGATCTGATCCACACTGGTTATGAAATAAGACGGTGTGTCTTCTTCAATTGCGTTAATACGGGGACCACCATGGTGTGGCATTGGGTTTTTGTTGACATTGGGCGGAGGTGCAAAGTTCAGAGCCTTGGAGTCTACCAAGTCTTGTACCTTCATATGCAGAGCTCTGCATTTTTCTGTACTGTGACCAGGCGCGTTTGAGTGAAAAGCACACCTAGCATTAGAGTCATAGTTTCTTGGTAGACTGTTTGGATCCGGAGGTGCCAACGTTCTTAGCTCAACCAGGTTGAGTTTCAGAAGTTGTGGCAGCAAGGCAGCATACGGCATTGGGATCGGGTCGATCACTCTGTTAGCTTGGGATGGCCTTTGTTGAAATGGCCTCTGTTGATTGTTGTTGCTATTGTTGTTGTTGTAGTTGTTTCTTGGAGGATATTGATTCTGATGATACTGAGGTTGTTGTTGGAAGTTTTGTTGAGGAGGTTGATAGACTGGCTGTGGATGAGCTGGAGCAGGGATAGTGACTGCTGCTATTGACCTTTGAACATATTGGGGCCTACCCCTGTTGGTATGAATGGCATTGGTCTCGCCAGCTCTTCTAGGGCCTGCAAAAGGCTTCCTTGTACTGCTGGACGAACTGGCGCCATTATCGGAAATTTTACCCATTTTTAACAGGCTTTCAATTCTCTCCCCAGCTATAACAACATCTGCGAAGCTAGTGGACGAGAAAGCAGCCAACCTGTCAATATAGGTTCCCTGAAGGGTATTCATGAACATATCAGCCATCTCTCTTTCAGACATTGGTGGTTGAACAGCAGCAGCCAATTGCCTCCATCTCTGGGCATATTCTCTAAAGCTCTCCCTCGAAGACTGTGACATTCCCATTAGGAGGGTCCTGTTGGGTGCCATGTCTAGATTATACTGATACTGTCTGATGAAGGCTTCTGCCAGGTCCTTCCAGCATCTTACCGTTGCCCTTGTCAAGTGGGAATACCATTCCCTTGATGCTCCAGTCAAGCTGTCTTCGAAGTAAAACATCCAGAGCTTCTCATCCATTGTATAGGCCTTCAGCCTTCCCAGAAACGATTGCAAATGAGTCCGGGGGCATGAAGTCCCATTATATCTTTCGAAACAAGGAGGCTTGAACTTATGAGGGATCCTGACCCCCTCTACTAAACCCATGTCCATGACATCGAACCCCAAAGAATTTTGGGATTCCAAAGACCTCAACTTCTCAGCCAACTCATCCAATCTCCTATCATAGGTTTCCTCTCCAGCACCCATGACTGTAAACTGATCCTCCTGAGGATCCTCTTGAAGTACTCTGGCTGCAGTGGCTGTTCCTTGAACGTTTGCAGGAATATGAATCTCAGGATGTAGGTGTGGACCAAACACAGGGGGGTTGACATGTGGTTGCACCCTTTCATTGTTACTTGTGCCTGCAGTCCCCACATGAGGGTCATCTTGAGTTCTCCCCTCTACCAGAACTCTAAGCCTCTCCTGGCTTTGAGCTAAATTATTCATCACTTCCATGAACTGAGTTATTTGGGTTCTCATCTCCACCCTTTCATTAGCCATCTGGGTTCTGGCCTCATTGAGGTCTTGCTGCAACTGGTCCATCTGGATGCCCGGAAGGTTGTTTCTTGTAGGGTACCTGTGTGGCCTGTTGAGAGGGAATAGCCTGCGGCGAGCAATAATTCCTGAATGTCACAACAGAGGTTAGAAACAATAAAACAAAACCTACAAAACAAACAAAAGGGTTAGTATGCAATGCAGTATGCTTATTTGCTATCAAGGTATCCGGCTTGGTCTTCAGTTTTGACCCGTCCAGACCCTTGAAGATGATGCTGTTGAAGTTGCTTTTGAAGTGAACCCAGATGGAAACAAACACAAATATATTACAAAGGTAAAATAATACAAATTGTTCATTTTTTACAACACTAGCCCTCTAAGGGGTCAAAAATACATCACCAAAAGCAAAAGTACATGGAAAGGAAAAACAACAAGCAAATAATC
The DNA here is from genome assembly GCA_963966055.1 of Lathyrus aphaca. Classification (NCBI taxonomy): domain Eukaryota; kingdom Viridiplantae; phylum Streptophyta; class Magnoliopsida; order Fabales; family Fabaceae; genus Lathyrus; species Lathyrus aphaca. The sequence goes on along the minus strand of OZ014519.1, from coordinate 404,099,143 downwards.
AGACTCCAAGGCCAAACTCATCCTCGCGAACTTCCTTAAGAAGTGCTTCGGTCACAGGATCAGCCGGATGCTCCGTAAGATTCCTGATGAGAAGGTTTCTTGTTGCAACAGCTGTAGTCAACTTCTTGTTCTGGCTTTGGTCTTTGGATTTCTTCACTCCAGCTTTGATTTTTAACTCTGAAATTTCCTCCTGGGCTGCTGCCAGGGCTTTTTCCATCTGCTCCATCTTATCTTGAACTCTCTTGTCTTCTAGAGTACGGGCTTCAGTGATCCGGACCCACCTGGCCTGACTCTCTTTCAAGTACAAGTCTGTCCTTGCTCTTTGGAACTGGGCTTCTTTACAAGCATTTTTCAGAATCTGCTCACCAGCTTTAGACTTGTTGATATAGTCTCCAGACTTCTCAATCTTAGTCAAGTGTTCCACTCTCAGCTTCTCCAATCTTTCAATCTCCCTTACACCTTCACTCCTCTCCCTGAGGGTCTTCTGCAGGGCTTGGGATAGCTTCTCATTTCTTTCTTTCAAGCCTTCAAACTCTTCCAAACTGACAGTAGCAGGGGGTGGTGCTGATGATGACTCAGGCATGTCTTTGATGGTGAAGGGCAATCCTGAGATTTGGGCCCTAGCATAGGACCACTCATGATATTGGGCTGATGCCACATTATTGCACTTCCCCAGAATGGTGATTCCCTTGGTTTGAACATGATCCCAGGCCCAGGCAGCCTGCCTAACAACAGTCAAACTGATCTTGTTCTCACAGTAGAGGGTCTCAACCAGGTCTTGTTCCCTAGGAGCATGAACCAGTGCATAGCCTAATTGCCTCTTGAACAGCAGGGGGTTGTAGTTGATACTTCCCTTAACTCCTACCAAAGGTACATTGGGAAAGTGCCCACAGCTCGTGATCATATCTCTGCCCTTGGTGCCTTGGGTGCACCATCTGATGTCTGCTGCAGTGAGAGTAGTGAGCCTCTTAGCCCAGTTGCTTTGCTGATGAGGATTCAGGAATGCATCTGTCCTGGGTAGATGCTTGAGAAGCCAAGCATGGAATAGTGGAGCACAACACCTCACTAGCTTACCCCTCTGTTTCTCATTCCTCTGATGTACTGAGTAATAGAGGTCACCCAACAAGGTTGGCACTGGGTTCTTCAGGATGAACAGGTGGATGGCATTCTTGCTGATGAATCTGGGCTCATCTGCAAACAACACAATTCCATATACACTCAAGGCCAACAATGCACAAACAGCTTTCCAATCCCCCAGGGAGGCCTTCAGACTAGCTTGAGAAATCAGGAAGTCCAGATGAAAACCAGGGATCCCAGCTTTAGAGGTCATATGCTGCTCAATCAAAGCAGGTTCCAGGTGCAAAGCTCTTGCTATCTCTTCATTGCTGGGAAAGACCATTTCAGGGTTAAAAGGAATTTCTCTCTTGATAGGCAAACCAACCAAAGATGCATATTCTTCTAAGAGAGGTCCCAACTGAAAGTCTTGAAAGGTGAAACACCTCAATGGGGGGTCATAGAACTGGATGCAGGTATGGATCAGGCTCCTCTGAGATGGGTCCATGTCTATAACCAAGTCAAGTATATCCCCATAATGCTCCCTGAACAGAGGTATGTGCTCTGGAGTGATCAGGGTTTGGATCCTCCTGATGTCTGATAAGTCTGGTTGGAAGAAATGGTAAGTGATGTTGCTTTTCTTTGGAGCCATGATGCTGAAGACTGGGTAGAGTGCTGATGACAATGCTGAAGTAGAGAAAACCACTGACTGGCTGGTGCTGAAGCAGACAGCTAAACTGAAGCAGATGCTGGTGAAGATGGGTCAAAGCTGCAGATGGGGTCAAAACCAAAACCTGATGAAAATGGATACCCTGAAAAACAAATAAGCACATGTTAATATGATGCAATGAGGATGTATGCAAATGATATGCAAGGGGTTTGTGACTGAGCTGGATCTGGATAAACTGCCTTGGTATAGATCCATGTGTGTTCAAGAATTCCGGATGGAGGTCTATAAATCCAGTAACCAAGGTGGGGGACTCAAATAAAGAGCCACATGTCCAGGGTTTTAGAATCACAAGAACTATCCAACATGGAGCATTCTTAACAAAGTCAAAGTAACAGGGTATTCTGAGGTCAAGGTACCTGCAAACCTGTAAACAGCCCAACCCCCTCACAGGTAGTGATCTAGAACAAGGATCCTCAGACTTGGATCAGTTATGAGAAGTGTAAACACTTCTAACCCGGAGGTACAGTGTTTACAATAACCATAACAATTCCTCCTCTAATTCACCTCAATTTCTGAAGGTCAATACTAAAAGGTCATCCAGACTTAGCAGGCTTCCCAGATCCCCCTAGCACTACAGGAAATCCGTAGCACAGAGTTCTCAAGAAGAAACCCATATCTGAACCGTGTTTCATATTCCCGCACCAGACCGAAATGGAATGGGAAAGAATATGATTCACTCTAGCCTAGGTGTCACTCAGGTCCCAGGTATAGGACCTTAACTCTCAATGAAATTCCCACCCACCAAAACAAGAAACCAGATCCAGCACAGACAGCATGACAGTATGATATATATAAATGCAATAAAGAAAGCAGTAAAGCAATTGTACATAAAGCAATAAACAAAACAGATACACAAGCACAAATAAGCACATAACACCCCAGTAAACACAAATCAATCAAGCGCTAGGAGGAACCCACAAAAAGAACCAGAAGCCCTGGTTGCAGTATAAGGGATATCTTCCCCAGCAGAGTCGCCAAGCTGTCGCTCCCGACAAATGACACGGGGTCAGATGAAGGTACAGACGCGAACGGTCGGCGAAGGGAACAGTGAGAACACACAGCCGTGAACTCACTGGAGATGAATAGAGTCGCCAGCTAGGCATTTTTATCCCGGAGGAAAGGCAATGCTGCATAGACCTAGAAAGAGATGGATAAGACGGTTGCGAACCAGAGAGACTGAGAAAGGGGGTTGGTTACAACCTGGGAAGGTATTAGCACCCAGATTGTCCGTCGTACTCGACGGGATCCACGCTTAAAAGATTTGTGTTTTAAAGGGGTAGTGTCAGTGCAATCTGTGCATAAAAGAGCTGGAAAAGGACGTACAGGTGTCAGTGTAAAGGAAGTATGATGTGTATAAATGTACAGTGTCAGTGTGAGATCAGGAATGAAATGCTCAAGAATATGAGGCTAAAGAATGAAGCTGGAAGGAGGGGGAATGGACAGAGACTTTTGTTCGATAACTGTTAAGTTATGCCTACGTATCCTCTCGTGCAATGAGGAAGTCAGAACACCGTAGTTCGACCCAAAGAGACTGAAATGAAATTGACTGTGAACTGCTTACTTGCCTATGCTCAAGTGTATGACCTGTCTGGCTCAGGTGCAAACTGTCTTGCATTAGACGGAAGAAGCAAGTTCTCGGTTGTGAGTGAAGGTGATGAGAAAAGAATCCCGAAGGAGACGATTATTGTTTGTTCTTGTGTTTTCAGTCTTTTATTTCTTTTTGGAGTTTGTCATAAGATAATGAGCTTAAACCTAAATCAATGGATTTGGTAAACTCATCACATCTTCCCTCTGATTAGGGGTAATGAGAATTACCTTAAGTGTGAAGTCAGATTCTCACACTTAATCACCTTTGATGTAGGGTTAAGATCATTAACCTACTTGTGATTAATTAGATGTTTTTGTGATTTTTGTTTAGTGTTAAGTAATGAGGTTAAGCCATAATCAGGGATTTAACAGGCTCATTACACTATCCTAAAAGAAGGATAATAGATGAGGGTGTTTAAGCTGAGGAAGGATCCTCAGCTTAATCCATGATTAGGGATTAAACCCATGACAGAACAAACCTTTGATTAAGTGGATTTTATTAATGATATGATGATGAAGTGTTTTTTATGATTTGTAAGACAACTTGAGGGGGACTTGTCCATTAACTTTAGGGTTAGTCCTTCTTAACCAATTAAGGAAGAATTAGAACCCTAATGCAAGGCCCAAGTTACAAGTGTAATGTCTTGATGATTATTAGATGGATTAATTAAGAGAGTTCAACACCTTAAGGATCCAAGACTTAGGATTAAAGTTATACACTCCATCCTAAAAGAAGGATGCAGGCATGATCTTAATCACAAAGTCTTAAAGCCTTGAGGGTTTAGTCCCTGATTATGAGATGAGAAGAGATGACTCAAGGAGAGACACAAAGGTAAAAACTATGGGGGAGACTAATCAAAACCCTAATTCATTATCATGCTTGGTTGGTCCTAGTGTTTGTGAGGTTTTCAAGAACAATCTTCAGATGAACCACCAGGAAGCAGATGAACAAGATCAAGAGAAGCAAAGTGACTTGCTTCATTCAAGAAGTCAAGTCACTTGAAGAAAGAAGGTGGGAGGGAGAAGAATGAGCAAGCTCAAACTCAAACACACATAAGAATGCAGCAATGGATGCAAGAGAGATGAAAAGAAAAGTTATGAGAAGTGAAGGCAAATCCACTTCTCAAGTTTTACTTACCACCTGAAATGTTAGAAACAAATGCAATACCATGCTAAATGAGATGAGATGATATGATAAGCAAAAACCAGAAGCATGTTGATGATGATGATGATGCTATGGAGTGCTATGAACATGAGACAAGACAATGAGATGTTCATACAAAGCCATGGATGCAAATGATGCAAGTTGAGGAGCATGAATGAACAGGAAAAGTTATGAATCATACAAGACAAATGACATGGCAAATATGCAAATGATGCTTTCTACATGTCTTAAGATGTCAAATGAAACATAAGAATGCACAAAATGCAATGACAAGTCAAGTTATGCAAGGAAATGCAAAGGGGATGCAAGAGAAGGCCCAAATTAGGGCTCATGGATCAAACATCACACACAAACCAAAAACAGAAGCAAACCCTAATATGAAAAATGGAAAATGGCCCTCAAAGAAACCCTAGACCTATAACAAACCACTGCCCAAAGGGGAGCTCTCAACTCTCAACCAAACTCAAGTTATGAATTTTGCAAGTTATTAGGGTTTTTTAGGGTTTGTAACAAAAGAAATGCCAATCAATTGGAAAATGTAAGATCAAATCTTGGCCTTTTTATCTTTGAAAATACATGCCAAATGGAAAACAATGCAAAAAGAATCAATGTCTCAACCTTTACCAACAGACAGAAATGAATTTTTAAACACATGATCAAAATAATGCATCAGAAATGATTTAATTCAATGAAAAATTCTTAAAATGCATCAAGATCAAAAAAGAAATTTGGTTTGAAGGTTGGACAATGTTTCTAAATGTCTTAGAACATTTCATGAATTTTTTTGTAATTTTTAAATACCTAAAAGTATTTTTAATTAATTAGTTCTCATTAATCAATTAAAAATAATCCTTTAAATATTTAAAAATACTTTTTTAATGATAAAAAATAAAATAAAAATGTTTTTGTGTCATAAAAATTAATAAAACCTTAAAGAAAAAGTTTCATAATTTTTATGAATTTTTAACTATTTTAAATAAATTATGCAAATAAAATGAAAGAAAAATGAATTAAAATGAATTAAAACTGAAGTATGCAGGATGGATGGCCAGGATGCGTCCAGGATTCAAATGGGGTTGACTGCGCGCCAGAATGAGAGGCCCAGATTGCTTCAGATCAAATTAAATAAAACGTGGTTAATTAACCCTAACACGTGGATTAGGGCTAATTGCAATGATCTGGACCTTTCAATCTGGAGGGAAGTCAATGGGTCAACGCATATCCACGGCCAGCATTCAAACTTACACTAATTATGGGATTAAGCCCTAAATAATCTCAGGTGGCCGGAGAAGACTTCCGGTCGTCTTCTCCGGCCAGAAGCTTGCCTGAAAAAGTTCAAAACCTCTCAAAACGCAAAATAAATGAAAACTAAGCCATGGGAAATGATCCCCAACACCTCACGAATTAAAACCCTCTCTCAAAACAAATTTATCTAACCTAAACAAGTTGAATCGAAGAAAACAAAATCTAGGGTTCGTGAGCTTCAAACAGCAATTAAACTCTCAAAACGCAACCATTTTCAAAACCAATGGTACCAGAATGATCAGCAAGACATGTAGAGCAAGCTTGTAACAATCAAATTGATTTCTGGAAAAAATTAATTTGGAGTTACCTGAGATTTGCAACCTTTGATTTTGGAACTTTCAGGCCTCCTCTCCTTGCCCAATCTGCTCCTCTTGGTCCCCCAAAGTTGCTTGAATGCTCAAATGGAGTTTATATTTGTTGGATGAGGAGTTTCGAAGAGAGCTGCTTCAGTTCAGTCAACAATGGTAGATGAGTTCTTGGCACTTTCAGGCTGTGAAGAGGGGTTGTTTATGACCTATGAGGTGTGTTGAGAAGGTTTATGGTGTTGGTTGATGTGTTTGTGGCTTGTGGAGAGAGATTCAATAGAATCTGCAGCAGGAAGGTGAGCAATGGCAGTGAGGGTTTCTGGCTGTTTTTGGCTTTGTTTCTTGATGCTTTGTGTTCTATAGATCAAGGTGAGATGAAGGGAGGCAAAAGTTTGGGTGTTTGCAGGCTGTGTAATGAAATTCGAATGAACTTGCAAGATGGAAGGTTTTTTGTGAAAGTTGTTAATGGTATCTTTTCAGCCTTGGTTTCTATGTGATATGGCTAGCAAAATGAATGAATAAACAATTCTGATTGGCCTCTTGATGTGACATGGCCTGCTATGATAGGTGAGTTGCTTTTTGCTCAAAGTCCACTTTTGTGTAAGATAGGGCATGGCATGATACTAGGCAAGGACAACTTGGGTTCTGGTGCAGCATGGTGAGTGTGAGAGGTTGGCTTGACCCAAGGCTCAATGCAGCAAGTTGGTTGAAAGCTCATGAGTGTTTTGCAACTTGGTTAGCTTTATGGATTTCCATGAGAAAAATCAAGTTTCATGAACCAAACCATGAGCAAACTTGGTCCATTTCTGATTTTTGTGACTTAGAGGATGTTCACATGCTGGTTTGTCATGAATTTGAGGCAGCAATCATGCATTGATTCAAGACTTAGCAAAATTTCCACTTGGTGCATAACTTGAAAAACAATGATTTTTGGCAACTTTGCATGGCCATAACTTTTGATCCATGAAGAGTTAGATCATGTTCTTGTACTTTTTGAAAAGGGAAAGATGAGATCTACAACTTTCATGACCAAAGTTTTTCCATTTGAAGCCTTTTTGGATCATAAATCAAAGCTTGAAAATTGACCTAAAAGGATGCATTCTTGAAAAGTCAACAAAACCCAAAAAGTCAACTTTTGCCAAAACCCTAAATTCTTGATTTTTATGAACTTCAAACCTCTTCCATGATCAAATAAAAGTCATATACACTCAAAATGATGAAGATCACCCATTGGTTGGGTCATTGGGGGCCTTAGATGCCCTGATTTTACACTGACTTGTCTGAAAAGTCAACTCTTGATCAGATGACTTCCCCATGGAATTTCTTCATGAAAATTGATATGCATACTCCCTATACCATATAGAGACCAATGGAAACAAGAATGACCAAAAAAATTGGAGTTATGGCCTCTGAAACCAAAACCCTAATTTTCAGTCAACTGTGCAGTTCATCCTGGCTCTGCATCCACTCAAACCCTAGTTCTTGTGATCCCTCTGCAATTTTGACTTTGTGAGGATGTAACATGATATAAGAACACACATGGACCCCTTTGAGTTGATTAGTGGCCTTTGGAATGGCTCAAGATGCCCTGAGGTTGCTCAGATCACAAACCCTAGGTGCAGATGCCTTAGAAACTATCCAGTGAAACCAAATGAGACATGAGATGCTGTGATTGTGTTTATGCATATGAGATGATCACAAGTCATGTGTGAATGGGTGAGGGCAAATTTGGGGTGTTTACACTCAGGTTTCAGAAAATTGAACAGGGGAAGCTGTTGTAATCCAAAATTTGCCCTCCCACATTCAAGACCATGTGACTCAAGAGGTATCTTAATAGTTGCAATATTCTCAATTGGTCAAAAGGATTGAAGGTTTCACCAGACAAAGCCTCCTCCTGAACAATGGATCTTAGAACTAGGGTTTTGAGTTTCCCCAAGCAAAGTGGACTTCTAAATCCTCAAGGGGATTTCATAACATCCTATATACTTTAAATAATCCTCATGTCAAGTTTCAAAGCTTTCACAACAAGTTTGGTTAGTCAGATGCTCAGATACCTAAAATCAGTTAACTTGGTCAGAAAGTCAACTGAGGTAAACTCAAAGCTCATAATTTGAAAATGGTAAATGATATGGACATGGGACTAAAAGGGTTGATTAGAGGAAACTCTAAGATTTCTAAAAAGTCCTAGAACACCTTCATGGCATTAAAATTGAGGAAGTTATGCATTGTCAAAGTTGGGAAAAGTTTAAGAGGTATATGAAGCAAAAAGGGTCTAAATTCAAGATTTTGTCAAATGGGCCCATAATATTGCAACCCAAACTTGAAGATGAGGTCATGCACGACCCAATGGTCAATTATTCTGATTTTTATCATTTATTTTATATTATTTTGGATTTTAATTATTAAAATTCAATTTTAATAGAAATAAAATATGAAAATAAAATATTTGATCTCATACTTATTTTGGGATCAAAGATATGTCATTCAAATTGATTGGAAATCATTCAAAATCATGCAAGACCAAAATAGTATGTGTATATTTGATTTTTTGACAAAATTGGTAAGATGGTTTCTTCACATTCAAGTAATTCAAATCCATGCATCTAAGGCCCAAATTTTGACATAGAATCATTGCACTACATAAACATAACAATGTCATAAGGATTAGGGACGCAGGATTGAACCAAAAGATCACATTCAAGTTTCAAAAATCCAAAGAAATTTGAAATTCGGTTTCTAGAATTTGGACCTTTTCCAAGCAATTTGAAGGTTGAAAATCGTTCCTTGATGCTCATTGAACATATCCCAATCATTTTCATCATCAAAATCACATCCATATGCCTACACCGAATATTCTTTTCTCTTGAATTTTAATTTTTCGCTTTCGATTATTCATGTGTTTCTAATGATTATTTGATCTTGTTTTGTTGTTTGTGAGGATACATAGAAGGTTTCTGGACAATTACATTGAAGCTTCATGGCTTAAACCGTGTTCCACCATTTATAGGGTTTTAACCTTAAAATTGGGGGTTTATAATTTAGACCATTTAAATGATTTCTAATAATATATTTGGACTGTGTGTGATGTGGGGATCAATTTGGTGTGATCAATTTGAAAGAATTTTACAGGTTGTGTGATATTGGAGAAAACCTAGGTTTTCCTACACAAACAAATTCGCAGGAAAACTCATAGCAAATTTCGTAGGAAAAAGCGCAGGTCTGGAGGTAGAAGATGAAGTTGGCGCCTTCTGAATTTTTGAAATCTAACTTAATATTTTTTGTTTCTTTGCTGACTACTTATCACAAGCGCGCGCTTGTCTCAGTGGTGAAGGGGTCTTTGTGAAGGTCATAAGGCGTGTGTTCGAACCCAGCCTATGGTGTTTTTTTCTTTAATTTACGTTTTCCTTGAATTTAATATATTATTGCTTGTTTCCAGTTTCAATCATAAGAGCGCGCTTGTCCCAGTCGCAAAGGACTCAAGAAAGGCAAGGGCGTGGGTTCAAACCCTACCATGGGGCATTTTCTTACTTACATTTTCTTTTTCTCAATTTTATTATATTATAGGTATTTGCTATATCTACTCACATGCAGGCGCGCAAGCTAGTGGCAATGGCTGGAGGATGAAGACCCAAGGGCAAGGGTTCAATTCTCCCCTATGGCATTTTTTTGCCAAATATGGTTATTTCTTTCCCTTTTCTTTAAAAAAATGATTATATATTTTCTTTTAATTAAAACTATAAAGTTTTTAATTAGTTTTAAACCTAATTTTTTTCATAAAAATTATTATTTTTATATAAACCTAAACCTAATTTTCTTCCTAAAACCTTATTTTTTCGCTAAACCCTAAAAACATTTTCTAAACCCAAAAATATTTTTAAAACCCTAAACCCTAAAACTTTTTCTCGAACCCTAACCCTAATTTTCTTTTAACCTAAGTTTCAAACCTTTTTTATTTTATTCTAATTTAAATTAAGGTCCTTCATTTATTTTTATGTTATTAATTTATATTTCATTATTATTATGTAACTGCCTCGTAATTGTAATATTTTAGATTTATTTTCCGCCTTATTATTTTGTAACTGCCCCGAAGCCTTGTAATAGCTTAGGGACTATTTATTTTTTTGTCCTTTTAATTTTCTGGCTTTATTTTATAAGTAATTGCGTGGTTAGTAAATATAAGGTGCGAAAAGAAATAATTGAATATAATTGGACTTAGAAAATTAAATTCAAGATAAATATTGGAAAATAACACTCACACACGTAAGTCGATCGTTCTATGATCGCCATCTGCACCTCCTAAGGTTTCCCCCTCTTGGTTGCCTTTATAAATGGTCAAGTCCCCAAACGTGGGGGTGTCTTAAGCAAATGTCCCTACAAAATAATTCATCAATTCCCTTCAAAGTTCATAAGATCATAGTCCCTTCGAAGTTGCCTACGGAATAAATGATCTTGTCCCTCGATGACCCTACGAAAAAAATGATGATAGTCCCTACGAATTGCTAAAGACACCCCTACAAGTTGCCTTCATTGACCATACAATGACCCTACGTCCATCCCTTAATAAATCCAAGGTAAGTGACTACTTACTCCTTAATAGTAAGGACAGTCTTACCCTTCAAAGGAAATAAAGAACCATGAAAGACCATTCTAGGGTAGGTAGTTCTTAGTTACTTGCTCAAATTTCAAAAACTCTTTTTCACACTCCACTTTCAAAAAATTTCAAATTCAAAGCTTTGTATACATCCATACAAGGATCATTACAAAGATTATGAAAATTTTCTAAACACACATTACACATTTTTCAAACAAGTTAAAATGAGCTAAGTAACTAAGAGCCCATGGATAACCATGGATATAAAGGGTGCTAACACCTTCCCTTTATATAACCTACCCCCCGAACTCAAAAATTTTAAAAGGTCTTTCATGTTCTTTTATAACCTTTCCTATTGGATAAAATAAAAGTCGGTGGCAACTCTTGCTATCCGCACATGTTTTTGTCAAACAAAAACACCAAGTCAGTTCTCCCACCGTGTTACACCATCATTGTTGACATATGCAGTCATTTGACTTAAAGCATCAACTACAACATTAGCTTTACCCGGATGGTATTTCAAACCAAAATCATAGTCTTTCAACAATTCCAACCATCTTTGTTGCCTCATATTCAACTCTTTCTAATCAAACAGATACTTCCAACTCTTATGATCACTAAACACTTCAAATCTAGAACCATAAAGATAATGCCTCCAGATCTTTAATACAAAAACAACTGCAACAAGTTCCAAATCATGTGTATGGTAGTTCTTCTCATGAACCCTCAACTGTCTCGACGTGTAAGCAATCACTTTACCATTCTGCATAAGAACACCTCTTAAACCCATCAACGAAGCATCACAATACACAAAAAATAGTTATTCTGAATTCGGTAAAGTCAACACTGGAGCCGATGTCAATCTCTTCCTCAACTCTGCAAAACTTTCTTCACACTGGACATCCCACGCAAATGCTTTACTATTACAAGTCAACCGAGTCAACGGAAGTGCTAACTTAGAAAATCCTTCAATAAATCTTCGGTAATAACCGTCCAATCCCAAGAAACTTCTAATCTCAGTAGCCGACTTTAGAGTTTCCCATTGCAACACAACATTTATCTTAGAAGGATCTACATCAATACCACTACCTGAAATCACATGACCAAGAAAACTGACTTCCTTCAACCAAAATTCACACTTAGGCAACTTCGCATACAACTTCTTCTCCTTCAAAACTTTCAATATTGTTCTCAAATGTTCTGCATGTTCTTCTTCTGTCTTAGAATAAACCAAAATATCATCTATGAACACAACCACAAAACGATCCAAATAAGTATGAAAAATACAATTCATGTACTCCATGAATACACCCGGTGCATTAGCCACACCGAAAGGCATCACTAAATACTCGTATTGTCCATACCATGTTCTGAATGTCGTCTTCTGAATATCCTCATCTTTCACCTTAATCTGATGATATCCTGATCTCAAATCGATCTTGCTAAACACACGAGCACCTACCAATTGATCCATCAAATATTCTATTCTGGGTAACAAATACTTATTCTTAATTATCACTTTATTCAACTGTTTATAATCCACACAAAGCCTTATACTTCCATATTTCTTCTTAACTAACAACACTGGAGCTCCCCACGGTGATACACTTGGCCTCATAAATTTTTTCTCAAGCAACTCTTCCAACTACTTCTTTAATTCAGCCAACTCAGATGCAGAAATATTGTATGGTGCCATAGACAGAGGTCTAGTGCCAGGTACAAGATCAATCACAAGTTTAACTTCTCTTTCAGGCGACACATCAGGAATTTCATTATGGAAAACTTCAGGAAATTCCTTCACCACTTGCAACTCTTCAATCTTGGAATTACTTTCTACGGACAAAGACGCCATCAACGTAAACATCTGAGCTTCCTTGTTCATTAACTTCAGCAATTCTCTAAATGACAATAATCTAACTTCTTCCTCTTCTAGAATAGAAAACCTCACCGACTTACGAAAACAATTAATATGAATATAGTTATACTCTAACTAGTTCATACATAGGATTACATCCATCCCAGTCAACGGAAAACACACTAAATCAACATAAAAGTCTCTATCAAAGATAGACAACGGACAACTTAAACACACTAAATAAGTAGTCACCGATCCCTTAGCCGAAATCTCTACGACCATTTCCCCATTCTTCTCAGACAACTTAAAACCCAACCTCTTAACACAATCAGCAACAATAAAACAATGGGTAACACCCATGTCAATAATATTAATTAAAGGAATACTATTAATGAAACACGTACCTCTGAAGAGTTTGTCCTCATTAGCTGTTTGAGTCCCAACTAAAGCAAACACTTTCCCTCCAGACTTTGCTTTCTTCGGCTTCTGGCACTGGCTACCAATATGCCCTTCTTCGCCACAGTTAAAACATATCATCTCTTTATGCAGGCAATCAGATATCACATGCCAAACGTTTCCACAACGGAAACAATGCTTCACCTCAGCAGTGCATACATTACTCTTGTGTCCTGGTTGCCCACACTTAAAACAAACAATACCAGCAGGAGCATCTCCCCCACTAGTTCTCTGACCCGAAGCAACTTTCTGCTTACCCTTACCAACTGGAGCATCATAAGGCTTGCCACAGTTTTGTTGATTCTTACCTATCCGATCGGTAACAATCTTGTAATGAGCATTGTTATCTTCCTCAAAGATTCGGCAACTATCCACTAGATCATCAAAAACATGAATCTTCTGATACCCCACAACCTTCTTAATCTCAGAGCGCAACCTGTTCCCAAACTTGATGCACTTTGAAAACTCAACAGTTGCTGCATCATGGTGAGTATAAAGCTTTGACAACTCCATGAACTTCGCAGCATAATCCATTACCGACATATTTCCATGCTTCAGCGCAAGAAATTCAATCTCTTTCTTACCACACACATCTTCAGGGTAATACTTCCTCATAAACTCCCTACGGAAAACGACCCAAGTGATCTCTTCACCTGCAGTTTCCAATCTTTCTCTGGTTTCCAACCACCAGTCATCAACTTCAACTGCCAACATATGAGTCCCATAACGAACCTTGTATGCTGGAGTGCAATCCATCACACGAAAAATCCTCTTAATTTCTTTCAACCAAACCAATGCAGCATCAAGGTCATACTTTCCCTTGAAGGTAGGCGGCTTCTCCCTCTGAAAAGTCGCAAATGTACGAGACTCATCATTCTCGCCAGCATTCGGCAAGTTCTGCACAGCCTGAGCCAATGATTTCATTGCAGTAGCCATCACAACATCATTTCTTCCAACCATCTCAACTTAACACTACAACACAACAAAAGTTAGAACCACACAATGATACTCGATTGTAAGACAACTACGACTCGACACTTGGTCAGACAGACCGACCTTCTCTGATACCATTAATGTAACACCCCATTTCTACCCGACTTTATAAATTAAATCAGAGTTATAAAATTTTATCAACAAACATGGGATGTCACTTTTCCAACTTTTAAAATCAAATAACAACTTCATTAATATAATAACTTCAAAAAACAACGCAGCAGATCGACATGTTTCAACTCTTAAACAAATTCAAATAAATCAGCATCAAAATAATCTCAACTTGGTTCTTCAATCATAAAACGACTTAAAACTAATTCATAAACTTAAACAAAATCATAAAGGCAAAATAAGCGTTTATCCCCCCCGAAGTGCTACGTATCAGAGCGACAAACACCAACTCGAAGTTACTAAGTACTGGACTCCTCATTACCTGCACGTTACCAATAGAGGGCAACATTCAAACAGAAGGGGTGAGATATCAAATAATATAAACATGATACGATAATCAATATGTAAACGAGATAGTCATATAATCACACCACTCTCTACAATCAACACACAATCTTGCAACCAACAACGGATAACAACGTAAATAATGCAACATGAATGCAACTCAACTTAAATATGCATGTGGTACCATTTGGAGTAAACTCCTAACTTGAAACATTGCCAGGTTATCGAGGCATTATCAACTTATTTGCCAATCCAGGCCAACTTGAATCGAGCATACGCTCCAACTTAAAAATATGCACATGTATGCGAATGTAAACGACATACAACAACAACAATGTAAATATCAACTTGACAACATAACAACTTGAACAACTCAACAACATGATTCAACATTCGCCATAGAACCTACGACATATTAATCTCCCCGAAGATCGGGACAACACAACCTATAACAACTTCAACGCAAAAACAACAAAATTACGACTTAATCGGCTAGATTACTAAACTATCCTTTTAAAACCTTCCAATATATTATAATTAACTTATTTCATCACTAATTTAAGTCTAAGATTAAACCAACTCGAAACGGATGCGAAAACAGGTCGAATCGCCAAAAACAACATTTTTCCGCACATGCCCTGCTCATACGCGTATGGTCTCCTTCATACGCGTATGGCCCTAAAGTGGTACGTGTATGGCCTGCGTATACGGGTAGTGATACGTGTACGGCATTGTATTTTACGTGTAACACCAGATATGTTACGCAAATGGATAGAAAGCCTACAATTTTAACTTTTCTGCGATTTCTCATATTTTCACCATTCTGTTCAATCTTAATTGGGTTTTTACATTGATTTTACTCTTAAAAACTTCTATAACTATTCATCTATCAATTCCTATGGTTGATTTTATGAAACCTAACTCCTTCTACACAAATTCGACAACAACAGTCCAACAACAACGTAGACAACAGATGCAACAACAAATATATCAGCAATACCACAAGAACAACATGTTTTTCATCAAATATCAACACGAAATCTGTAA
The DNA here is from genome assembly GCA_963966055.1 of Lathyrus aphaca. Taxonomy (NCBI): domain Eukaryota; kingdom Viridiplantae; phylum Streptophyta; class Magnoliopsida; order Fabales; family Fabaceae; genus Lathyrus; species Lathyrus aphaca. The sequence continues at coordinate 404,083,600 of OZ014519.1, read as the reverse complement.
CACCCCGATTTCATAAATTATTTTATAAAATAATTATGTGAATATGGAGGAGTAATTGGAATGATAAAGTAAAATGTTATTTTATTTAAATAATAGTAATATGATAATGAGGTGGTTTGTTAGAATATTATTATTAAAAATAAATAAAATAATAAGTTGGAGGTCTAAGGGGCAAGGTTGTAATTTAATTATGATATGAAAAGAGGGGAACGAGTCTTATTCCCTCATATCGTGTTTTTGACGTAAAAACGGTTTGCTCTGGAGAAAAGGGAGAAGAGAAGGGAGATCAAGAATCGTAGAATTTAAAGATCAAGATTTTTCCAAGGATCAATTGGATTGAGGTAAGGGGGAGAAAGAGTTTTATATTGGTGATCTAGGGTAATTGGGAGTTCCTTACTCTCCTAGGAATTATATGAAATTGTTTGATGTTGATGAATTTGTGATTTAATATGAATGTTATGATGATTGATTATGTTTGTGTGAAGTTTGATGTTGAATTGTATGATGTGGGTGAGATATGAAAATTTTCCATGAATGTTATGATTGATGAAACCATTAGAGGAGACGAAGAAAACCTATAATTTTACCCAATTGATTAGTGATTGTTAGTTTGAGAAGTTATGTGATGTTAGGGGTATAAAAGAGAAATAAGATTAAAAGTTGGATTATTTTAAGTGCTAAGAATGAAATAAGGTAAACTGAATTTGGACTGGTTTGAGAACCCATAGCAGAGTGGAGTTTAGCACATAGAGCGATTAGATAAATCGCAGTGCTCGCTCAGCGAGTGAGGGAAAGTGGGAATCCCGAGAGCTGTTCGCTCAACGAGACCTAGAGCGTGAAAAATTATATTTTTATTATTTTATTGTGAAAAATTACTGAATACTTATTTATTTCTTTAATGGTGTCTAAGACTGAATATGGTGTAGCTGGGACAATGTTCGTTCCTTTAGTTTGAAGATAGTACTTAGGAATAAATTGGTTAAGAATAATCTAATGAGATTGAGTTACTTATGTGTAATGACCCTTATCTAGGAATTATGAATTATGTTGACTGTGTGTTTGATAATTGGTGAAGATCAGAGGATCGTGTTGTGAATGAGTTTATTCATGCTTATGTATGTTGATGTATGTGTAATCGATTCTTTCATACACATACATGTTAGTGGAATAATCATGTCTCAGATGAAGCGTAATTGATTATTCAGATTCATTGCGAATCAAGAGGTGAGGGATGATCGTGACTCAGTAGGAGCGTAAGCGATACATCCGGTCCAAATCGATGGACATTTGTTGAAGTCGGTACCGCATTTGCATTGTGTTGTGGAGTCACATTGCATATATTTGAATGAATGGGTTGTGTTGCATGTTATGATTTTTGTGTGATTACTCTTTCAAAATGTTATTTGCACCATTATAATATGAAATTGTTTCTCACCCCTCTGTCTTTGTTGTTGTGTCTGTGCTTCTTTGGAAGTACAAATAACCCAGGTACATGAGAGTGCACTGGTGTTGCTTGTTTGAGTCGTAGGGCGCTCTGATACGTAACACGGGAATGGGAACTTTTGACTATTTTGTTTTATTTCATTTTACAACTTTGTTAGTTACATATTTGTTTAATAAACTAAAGGAATCATTTTATGTTGTTGAAATGTATATGCTATTGGGCACATTTTATATTGAGAATACTTAGTTCCGCTGCTTATGAAAGAATAAATTGAAATTTTGGTTTCGTTTGAAGTGTAGTAACTCACTTTGGTTTTTAAACTATGATTTTGTTAAGATTTATGTTATGTTTTTGAAAATGGGAAAAGTGGGTGTTACAATTGGTATCAGAGCCTAGTTGGTCCAACCGGCCAGATGTAGAGTTGAGTCAGTCCTTAGAATAGGAGTTGTTGCGTGTCTTAACCTGGGATGTTTGTTGTATCAGTATGGAAGGAAGGAATGATGTTGCTCTTGCTGCGGCTATGCAAGCCATGGCATAGAAGGTTGAGAACATTGTTAAGGTGGTTCAAGTTGGAAGTAATGCTCAGTCCCGTGCATTGGATCAATTCAGGAGTAACGAGCCACCTAAGTATGAAGGTGGAATTCTGGATCCAAAGGTTGCGCATAAGTGGTTGAAAGCTGTTGGGAAGATCTTCAGAAGCATGGAGGTGCACTGATTATCAGAAAGTGAGGTCTGGCACTCACATGCTAGAGGCGAAGCTGAAGTCTGGTGGGACAATAATCGTCAGAGATTGGAAGATGCGGGTACTGCAATCACCTGGGCTGTATTTTGCAGAGAATTCTTAGAGAAGTACTTCCTAGAAGACGTTCGTAGTGCTAAAGAGGTGGAATTCCTGGAATTTAAGCAGGGTAGTATGATGGTGGCTGAGTATGCTACCAAGTTTGAAGAATTAGTGCGGTACTGTGCACACTATAACACTGAAAAAAATATGACTTTGAAGTGCCTGAAATATGAGAATGGTTTGCGTCCTGAGATCAAACAGGGCATTGCTTGTCAGAAGATCAGGAATTACCTAGAGCTGGTGAGTAGAAGCATGATTTATGATAATGATAATAAAGTCCGGATTGCACATTACAAGGCTATGAGAGACAAGAAAGGGAAGCAGAGATTCGGTGGTACTCCTTACAGTGCTCCAGCTGATAAGGGAAAATAGGAAGCCAGTAATGAGAAGAAGCCAAGTGGGGGAGGGGGTACTCCCTGACCACTCAAATGCTATAGATGCCATGGTACGGGTCATTGTGCCAATGATTGTCCTAATGAGGTGAAGAAGTGCTTCAAGTGTGGGAAGCCAGGTCACATGATAGCTGATTGCAGGGCAAATGTGCCTACTTGTTATAATTGTGGGGAGCAGGGCCATATCAGTACCAATTTCCAGAAACCAAAGAAACAACAATCAGGTGGAAAAGTATTTTCATTAGTGGGAGCTCAACCTACTAGTGAGGACCAGTTGGTCAAAGGTACTTGCTTTATCAATAATGTTCCTTTATTTGTGATTATTCATACGAGTGTAACACACTCGTTTATTTATTTGTAATGTATGAAGAAGTTAGGATTGGAACCTTCTCAATTGAGTCGAGGAATGGTTATTGATACCCCATCCATAGGTTCTGTGACTACGTCCTTGGTGTGTCTTAATTGTCCTCTAACTATTTTTGGTAGAGAATTCGGAGTGGATCTTATATGTCTGCCACTCAATAATCTTGATGTGATTTTGGAAATGAACTGGTTGAATTCAACCGAGTTTATATTGATTGTTTTAGGAAGAGATTATTGTTCTTGACTCTGAAGGAGGAGGCTTTGGACAATTCAATTTCTACGAAGGAATTGAGGACCTTATTGGAGGATGAAGCGAAGATGTTTACGGTGTTCGCTTCATTATCTGTTGAAGAAACGATTACTATTGAAGATTTGCCCGTGGTGAATGAATTTTTGGAAGTATTCCCTAGTGATATTACAGAGTTGCCTCCGACACGTGAGGTGGAGTTTACTATTGACTTGGTTCATGGTACGAGGCCTATTTCCATGGTGTCGTACAGGATGTCTGTAGTAGAGTTAGCTGAGTTGAAATCTTAGATTAGTGACTTACTTGATAAGAAATTTATTAGACCCAGTGTGTCACCATGGGGAGCGCCACTGTTGCTAATTAAGAAGAAAGATGGTAGTATGCGTTTATGTATTGATTACCGAAAACTGAATAAAGTGACCATTACAAATAAATATCCACTTCTGAGGATTGACGATTTAATGGATCAACTCGTTGGAGCTTGTGTTTTTAATAAAATTGACTTGAGGTCGGGATATCATCAAATTAGAGTGAAGGAAGAAGATATTCAGAAGACGACGTTTAGAACTCGATATGGTCATTATGAATATGCAGTGATGCCTTTCGGAGTGTCTAATGTGCTAGGAGTGTTTATGGAGTATATGAACTATATATTTCACTCTTACTTGGATCAATTTATTGTAGTGTTCATTGATGATATATTCATATATTCGAAGTCTGAGGAAGATCATGCGAGACATTTGAGAATTGCATTACAGGTGTTGAAAGACAACAAATTGTTCGCCAAGTTCTCCAAATGTGATTTCTGGTTGAAAAGGGTGAGCTTTTTGGGGCATGTGATATCTGGTGAAGGTATAGCAGTGGACCCTTCGAAGGTCAGTGTTGTACTTGAGTGGGAACCTCCGAAGACAGTAACAGAGATTACAAGTTTTCTTGGTCTAGCTGGTTACTACCAAAGATTCATCGAAGGATTTTCTAATTTGGCGTTGCCATTGACTCAATTGACCCAGAAGAGTCAAGCTTTTATTTGGGATGTAGCTTGTGAGAAGAGTTTTGAAGAGTTGAAGAATAAATTAACTTCAACACCGGTATTAATTTTACCAAATCCGAATGAAGCTTTTGTAGTTTATTGTGACGCATCTAAGATGGGTTTAGGTGGTGCATTAATGCAAGTTGGTAAAGTAGTGGCGTATGCTTCACAACAATTAAGGGTACACGAGAGGAATTATCCTACTCATGATCTAGAGTTGGCTGCAGTGGTATTTGTATTGAAAATTTGGAGGCATTACCTTTATGGTTTGCGGTTTGAAGTTTTTAGTGATGATAAAAGTATGAAGTACTTGTTTGATCAGAAGGAACTTAATATAAGGCAGAGAAGGTGGTTAGAATTTTTGAAAGATTATGACTTTAACTTGAGTTACCACCCAAGAAAAGCGAATGTGGTAACAGATGCATTAAGCTGGAAGACAATTCACATGTCGACGATGATGGTGAAAGAGATGGAATTAATTGAGCAATTTAGAGATTTGAGTATGGTTTGTGAAATGACACCGGAAAGTGTTAAGTTGGGTATGGGAGTGAATAATGAATATCTGGATGTAATTAAGGAAAGCCAAAGGAAAGATGTGAAATTGGTAGATTTAATGCCTACCGAAGGAAATGATCAAAGCGGTGATTTTGGTTTGGATGGTAATGGTATTCTGAGATTTAGAGGGAGAATTTGTGTACCTGACAGTGTGGAATTAAAGAAAGCAATTTTGGAAGAAAGTCATCGAAGTAGCTTGAGTTTTCACCCAGGAGCTACGAAGGTGTACCATGATTTAAAGAAATTGTTTTGGTGGCACGGTATGAAGAGAGATATTGCGCGGTTTATTTATGCTCGTTTAGTGTGTCAGAAGTCTAAAGTGGAACATCAGAAGCCTTCGGGACTGATGCAACCATTGGAAATTCCGGAGTGGAAATGGGATTGTATTACTATGGATTTCGTGACGGGTTTACCAAATACGGCGAGAGGTTTTGATGCCATTTGGGTAGTTGTGGATCGGTTGACTAAACTTGCACATTTTATCCCGATTAACATCAGTTTTCCTTTGAGTAAGTTGGCAGAGATTTATATTCAAGTTATTGTAAAATTGCATGGTGTACCATCTAGTATAATGCCGGATAGAGATCCATGGTTCACTACTGAATTTTGGAAGAGCTTACAAGAGGCTTTGGGTTCTAAGTTGAAGTTGAGTTCGGCTTACCATCCACAGACGGATGGATAATCCGAGAGGATTATTCGGTCATTGGAAGACTTGTTGAGAACTTGTGTGTTAGAAAAAGATGGTGCATGGGATACTCATTTGCCACTAATTGAGTTCACATATAATAATAGCTACCATTCGAGTATTGGAATGGCACCTTTTGAAGCTTTATATGGTAGGAGGTGTAGGACGCCTCTGTGTTGGTATGAGATAGGTGAAAATGTTATGCTTGGACCCGAGATTATTCGGCAAACTACAAAGATCATTCAAATGATTAAAGAGAAAATGAAAGCATCTCAGAGTCGACAGAAAAGTTACCATGATAATAGAATGAAGGACTTAGATTTCAGTGAGGGTGACCATGTATTCTTGAGGGTCAATCCGATGAATGGTGTTGGACGTGCCTTAAAATCTAAGAAAGTTGGATCCTAAGTTTATTGGACCGTATCAGATTATGCAGAGAGTAGGTAAAGTTACTTACAGGGTGGCGTTACCGCCAGAACTTTCAAATTTGCACGAAGTGTTTCATGTGTCGCAACTCAGGAAGTATGTATCTGATCCATCACATGTTATCCATAGGGATGAAGTACAAATTTGTGACAACCTCACAGTGGAAACCTTACCTTTGAAAACTGAAGATCGTAAGATGAAGCAACTACGAGGCAAGGAGCTACCTCTTGTGAGAGTAACATGGGGATGAACTGCTGGTGGAAGTGTTACCTGGGAGCTGGAAAGCATGATGCGGGAATCATATCCAGAGTTATTTGCTTCAGGTACATTTTCGAGGACGAAAATAAAATAATTGGAGGAGAGTTGTAACACCCTGATTTCATAAATTATTTTATAAAATAATTATGTGAATATGGAGGTGTAATTGAAATGATAAAGTAAAATGTTATTTTATTTAAATAATAATAATATGAGAATGAAGTGGTTTTTTAGAATATTGTTATTAAAAATAAATAAAATAATAAGTTGGAGGTCTAAGGGGAAAGGTTGTAATTTAGTTATGATATGAAAAGAAGGGAACGAGTCTTATTCCCTCATATCGTGTTTTTGACGCAGAAACGGTTTGCTCTGGAGAAAAGGGAGAAGAGAGATCAAGAATCGTAGAATTTCAAGATCAAGATTTTTCCAAGGATCAATTGAATTGAGGTAAGGGGGGAGAAAGAGATTTATATTGGTGATCTAACATATGAGGGTAATTGGGAGTTCCTTACTCTCTTAGGAATTATAAGAAATTGTTTGATATTGATGAATTTGTGATGTAATATGAATGTTATGATGATTGATTATGTTTGTGTGAAGTTTGATGTTGAATTGTATGATGTGGGTTGTTGCACCCGAAAATATGCCCTCATTTTTTTCACCTCTTTTGGTTTATGTCTCATGCATATGCATTACATTTAATTCATGCTCATATCATACATATCATTTGTTTTTTTAAAGAAGGAGATCAAGAGATTCTCTAGGGAAAGTTTCTCGAATTTTGCGAAGTTATTCTATTCAAGTTTGGAGCTAGGGTGTGACTTTGTATCACCGCAAGTATGTGTATCACGTTCCACCCGGTGCTGAGGAAAATCTTTGTTTCTCAAAATCAAGATAATAACCTGGTCATCAAGTTCAAGATTTGTGGTTGTTGTGCATTGATTTACTAGGAATATGAATCATGTCACAAGATGTGGTTTGAGGACTCATTGTGGCCAAGACTATTATTTCTCTTGTTACTTAATATGCAAGTTTGGGTTTAATTGAGGAATTGAATCCAAGTTAGGGTGCTTTGAATGGAAGATTTATTTTCTTTTTAAGACAGTAAATTTCTTATCAGAGTTCATCCATTTTCAAAGTCTTTTTTTAAGAGGTGCATGTGCCACGAGCGTCGCCGTGGTTTCTAATTAAGAGAGAGGAGTACTAAGGTCTTTAAATGGATTATATTGTGGAGCATATTGTTAGAGAGGCTTCCATTTTGGCCTTATATGTGCAAGACATATTACCAATTGCGTTATGTGTACAAGAGGGCATGGTCACACTTTGCAAGTTCTGATTTTGGTAGTAAACTCCAATGATTCCTATTTAATTCAAGAATGAGAACACTAAACTTTACTGGATTCAAAATTACACAAAGAAAGAAGTTACAATTTTGTTGGCAAAAATGATATGGAATACAAGAGTTTCTAACACTACAAGTTACAAGAGTCAAAAGTGGCACCGCTTCTGTTATAGTAACTTTGCATCAGTTCCATTTTTCTTTTGAAAAGGATCCATGTTTTGATTCTTCATCAATCCAAAATGACCTCAAACTTCAATGATTAATTTGCCAATACATAAAAACCAATTTATCTAAGCAATACACATGACAAGGAGCCATTATTGTAAAGTGATATCAATTTGAGATGGAACCAGTGCATGAGATTTTATAAAATGCAAATTAGGATCACCTGCAAGTTTCCTAGCAAGATACAAGAAAGTTTTATCAAAGTTGTAGTTGCTTTTGGCAGATACTTCATAGTACCGCAAATTCTTCTTCCTGTGGAAAGTAACCTGCTTTTCCTTCACTTGCCTGTTCTTCACATCAACTTTGTTTCCGCAAAGAACAATTGGGGATATTTTCACAAACCCGACAGAGATTGCAATACCAACAATATCCCAGTAGTAGAAACGAATCCTGCCATTGTTTGTGAAGAAATCCAATGGATGCACTTCTACCCCAATAGTTGGTTCATGTTTCTTCTCAAATTCTCCGGTAAGATGCCTCCTAACAAATGTGGTCTTTCTTGTGCCACCGTCTCTGACGATAACTGTTGTACCCCAAAATTTTCCCTCCCACAATCAAGACAATATCTCTCAAGACTTCTAAATGATCATAAGATCCTCAAGACTCCCAATTGATCAAGAAGTGTGGAAGTTTCCCCAGGCAATGCCTCCTCCTAAGCAAAGTGTCTAAAACTAGGGTTTTGGGTTTCCTCAGGTTAAAATGACTTTCAATGCCTCAAGTGAGCTTTATAAAATCCCACATGTATTCAAGAATCCCCATGTCAAGTTTCAAAGCATTCCCAAAGAGCTTTCCCAGTCAGATGATCAAAATGCAAAAATCAGTCAAAGTAGTTAAAAAGTCAAACTGAGGTCAACTATGGTCAAATCAAAGTCAAACTTCAAGATTTTTTTCCACCATCAAGGGTTGATCATGATTCATCAAGGAATTTTCAGATCATCAAGAATCAGGAGTTTCTAAATTAGGGTTTTCTTAAGAAAAGTCAACTGAACTTTGACCAGCCATAACTTTCACATGCTTCATCAAACATTTCCCATCCAAATCTCATTTTGAAGGAAATTGAATTCTCTATAACTTTGTATCTCACAAGCCAGGCCTAAAAATGCTTCATTTGAAAGGTATGAGCTAAAACATTACAGGTCATTTCAAAAGTCAACATCTTCCAAAGGGCATAATTTGAAAAGGGTAAAAGATATGGACATGAGACCAAAGAGGTTTGTTAGAGGACTCTTTAAGATTTCTAAAATGTACAAGAACACCTTCATAGCCTTAAAATTGAAGGATTTGTGCCTTGTCAAAGTTGGGTGATTTTTGAGGGGTGTATGAAGAAAATAAGGCCTTAAAACCATTTTTTTTCCAAATGGGCCTATCATTTTGCAATCCAATCTTTATGATGACATCAAGCATGACCGAAAACCAAAGAGTTCTGATTTTTATTATTTATTTATTATTTATTTGGATTGTATTCATTAAAATTCAATTTAAATATAAATTAAATATGAAAAATCAAATAATGGTCAAGATATTTGATTAGAAATCATTTAAATCATATTTAGAATGATTGGAAGTCAATTGAAATCAGATTAGATCAAAAATAGCAAGGTATCATTTGATTTTTCTCACATGGTTTCCTTCACACTCAAGTTATCACATAAGCCCACAAATCCATAAGTTTTTTGACCTAAATTCAATCCTTATAAGTACATGAACTGAACCCAAGCAAAGGGGACGAAAATTGAGACTTGGAAAGGCATTGTTCATATTCAAAATTTTAACAAAAAGTGAGATTCGGTTTTGGAGTTAGAGGCAATTTCAGGTCATTCTAAAGCAAGGAATGTTTCTGGGCCGTTAGATTGAAGAATCGTGATCCCAATAGCAAAACACTATGGCTAGGGTTTCGACCTCACAATGAGGGTTTCTTGATTTAAATAACTTAAACGGTTTCTAATAACATCAATGAACTGTATATGGTATGAGGATCACAATATTGTGATCGATTTGATGAAATTTTACAATTTTCATGGCGTTTGAGGAAACATAGGTTTTCCTATGAATGTTAATTCGCAGGTAATATCGTAGCAATTTTCATAGCAAAATTCGCAGGTCACAAGAAAGGAGATGAAGCTGCTTGGCGCCATCTAAAAATTCAAATTTGCAACATAATATTTTTTGTTTTTGTTTCTATTTTATTTCAGCAAACGCTTGTTAGCCTAGTCGCCAGGACGTACGCGTATGAATACAAGGACCTGGGTTCGAGTCTGGCTAGAACCAATTCTTTTTTTTGTTATTTATTGATATGAACAAGTTTAATATATAATCATTGATGCCCAGTACATTGAAACACACACGCTTTAGCTCAGATGGTTGACATGCTTGTTGTGGTAGCTGGGAGTCCTGGGTTCGACCCCAGGCTCCAGCAGGAAGTATTCTACCCTTTTTTTTTTTTACAATTTTTATATATTTTATTATCATTATTATTATTATATCAAATTAATATTAATTAAGACTCTTTTTAAACAAATAAAAACTTAATTATTTTCTATATGTAACTATGACTCAAATTTTATTTTTTGCATATAATACTATTCTAAAATATTTTTGTAAATAAATGTTAACTATTTTAATTATTTATTTAAACACTTATATGATTTTTGTAAATATCTAATTAAATTTCTTATTTTTATAAATAAATTTTATAACTATTTTTCTATAATCTTTTTCTATTTTAAAAGTCTAAATGTTGTATATAATTAAATCTTAATGTAATTTCACTTAAAATATTTTCATAATAACTTCAATTTTCTTACTAATTTCTTTATATCTATTTTTTTCAAAACCCTAATTTCTTTATACTTATTTCTTTTCAAACTTTATTTTCTTATTATAATTAATTATACTTATTTTCTTAATAAATTCTAATTAACCCTTAAATAAATTTTTTAATTTCTTTATTATTATTGCTTTGCTAATTTATACTTATATTATTATTATTATTGCTTTATTTATTTACTGCTTTATGATAATTATGTTGTATCTCTCCCAAAGCCTTGTAATAGCTTGTACATTTATGTTCTCGTCTTTATTTTCTTTATAAATATTTAAATGCGTGGTTAGTAAATAGGGTGTAAAAACCTATTTGTGTTTAAAATAACTTAGATAATTAATTTAAAAAGATAAATATTTAAAAATGTACATTCACATATGTAAGTCGATTTTCGATCACCATCTTGCACTTCCTAGGATATTCCTCTAGGTTGCCTTAAAATATGGTCAAGTCCCTCGAAAGTGGGGGTCTAAAAAGCAATGTCCCTTAACAAAAAAATCATCACGTCCCTTCCAGTTTAAAAGGTCAAGTCCCTACGAGGTTGCCTACGATATAATAACTTTGTCCCTTCAAATAAATGATGATAGTCCCTACGAATTGCTAAAGACACCCCTACCTATTGCCTTCTATGACCATATGATGACCCTACGTCCGTCCCTTAATAAAATCCAAGGTAATGACTACCTATTCCTTAATAATAGGGATAGTCTTACCCTTGAAAGAACATATAAGAACATGAATGACTTAGTCTAGGGTAGGTGTAAACACCCCAAATTTGCCCTCACCCATTTCACCATGGCTTGTGATCATTCTCATATGCATAAACACAATCATATCACTTCATATCTCAATTTTGAGTCACTGCATTGGTTCTAAGTCATCTGCACCTAGGGATTGTGACCTGAGCAATCCAAGAACCTCTTGAGCCACTCCAAAGGCAACCAATCACTTCAAAGGGATCCATATGTGTTCAAGTATCATATTACATCTCCTCAAAGTCAAAAATTCCAAAGAATCACAAGAACTAGGGTTTGGATGGATGCAGAGCCAAGTTTGACTGCACAGTTGACCTAAAATTAGGGTTTTGGTTTCAGAGGCCATAACTCCAAATTTTTTGGTCATTCTTGTTTCCATTGGTCTCTATATGGTATAGGGAGTATGCATATCAATTTTCATGAAGAAATTCCATGGGGAAGTCATCTGATCAAGAGTTGACTTTCTGGACAAGTCAGTGCAAAATCAGGGCATCTGAGGCCCCCAATGACCCAACCAATGGGCATTCTTCATCATTTTGAGTGTATATGATCTTTATTTGATCATGGAAGAAGGTTGAAGTTCACAAAAATCAAGAATTTGGAGTTTTTGCAAATGTTGACTTTTTGGACATAGTTGACTTTTCAAGAATGCTTCATTTTAGGTCATTTTTCAAGCCTTGATTCTTGATCCAAAAATGCTTCAAATGGAAAAACTTTGGTCATGAAAGTTGTAGATTACATCTTTCCCTTTTCAAAAAGTACAAGAACATGATCAAACTCTTCTTGGATCAAAAGTTATGGTGTGACAAAGTTGGCAAAAATCATTGATTTTCAAGGCATGCTTCAAGTGAGAATTTTGCAAAACCATGAACCAATGTCTTTTGTAACCTCTAGTTCATTTCAAACCATGACACAAACATTCTATAAGTCATAAAAATCAGAATTGAACCAAGAATGCTCATGTATTATGGCTTGTGGGATAAGGAAATCACATGTGAACCATAAAGCAACAACTTGCAAAACCATCATGATGCTTCCCTACAACTTGCAACATTGGATGCTGACTTTGGCTAGCCTCTCACCTCATCTTGCTGCACCAGAACCATGCCTTGTACTAGCTATAGATCAAGCCATACTTTCCTTACACAAAATTTGACTTTTTGCAAAAGTAGACTTACCAATCAAAAAAGCACATGTCTTGTCATCTGACCAATGAGAGAGGTTTATGTGGACAAAGAGCAAGACATTTGATACATCTAGCAAGGCTGAAACACTTCATACCATCACATTCACAAAAACACTTCATTTTTGCATATTCCTTCGAATCTGTCCCCACAGCACACAAACACAAAAACCATCTTCACCAATCATCTTGCCATGTTTCATTGAGTAGAAAGCAACAAGATTCAAGCCTGAAAGCAGCATGAACTGAGCTTCACCATTCCTCACCTTCAAAACCAGAACTCTTCGAATCCTTTTATCCAGCCATCAAACACATCATTTTTCTTCACCAACAAGTCAAGCACACCTAAAGGAGCAGGAATCCACCATTGGAATGGCCTGAAACCTCCTCATTCCTGACTGTGTTTTCTGCTACACCAGAGCTGTTTCTCTCAAATCAGCCATTCACAAGAGCTTTCAAGTCTTCCACTAGCATCAGGAGAGTCAAGGGAGACCATTTGCACGCAAGGAAAGCCCTGGAAGCTCAGTTTGGAAGCTTTCCAGCTCAGGTATGACCATGGAAACTTTTCTCTCAAAGCTTGATTTTTGAGTTACAAATTGTTTATTCATGTCTTGCTGGTCATGGGGTTGGTTTCAGAATCAAAAATGAGTGAAAATTGAGCCTGTATGGTCCCTCTGAAATTTTGCCCGTGAATTTCATTTCTTTCGATTTGTTTGATTCATGATGAATAAATGATGTTTGAGCATGGATTCGTATCCTAGGATGTTAGAGGATCACTTAGGGTTGTTTAATTTGTGGAATAGATGCCTGAAACGTGTTCTAGGGTTTTTGTGTAGCCGGAGAAGATGACCGGAGCTTCTCTCCGGTCACCTGAATGTGATTAGCCCTAAACTCAGGTCATTAAGGGCGTTTGAATGTGGAGCGTAGATCCCCCTTGACTTGTTGACTTCCCGCTAGCTTGGATGGCCCAGATTCATTCATTTGCCCTAATCTTGTTTAATTAGAATAATCATAATTAATTAAGTCAGAAGCCATCTGGACCCTCCACTAGCGCGCCAGTCAACGCATTTGAATCCAGCCTCAATCTCCACCCTCCATTCTGATTACTTTACCATTTTCTTTATTTTTATTTCATTTCTTTTCCTTTTATTTGTTTAATTTATTTAAAATAGTAAAAATTGTCTAAAAATTATGAAACTTTTTCTCAAGAGTTTTAATAATTTTTATGACACAAAAATATTTTCATTTTATTTTTTATCATTAAAAAAGTATTTTTAAATATTTAAAATATTATTTTTAATTGATTAATGAAAATTAATTTATTAAAAATACTTTTAGGTATTTAAAAATCACCAAAAAATTCATGAAATGTTCTAAGACATTTAGAAAAATTGTCCAACCTTCAAACTAAATTTCTTTTTTGATCTTGATGCATTTTGAGAATTTTCCATTGAATTAAATCATTTTTTGTGCATTAATTTGATCCAAAGTTCAAAAATTCATTTCTGCCTATCTAAGAAGAGTTGGACATTGATTCTTTTTGCATTGCATTCTATTTGGCATGTAGTTTTTTGAGATAAAATGGCCATGATTTGATCTTGCATTTTTTATTTGTTTGGCATTTCTTTTGTTTAAGAGCCCTAAAAACCCTAATAACTTAGAAAGATCATAACTTGAGATTGGTTAAGAGTTGGGACCTCCCCTTTGGACTTTGGTTTACTATAGGGTTAGGGTTTCTTTGGGTGGCATTTTCCATTTTTTATCTTAGGGTTTACTTCTGATTTTGAGTTTTGTTTGATGTTTGTTTCCTAAACCCTAATTTGGGCTTTCTCTTGCATCCCTTTTGCATTCTCTTGCATAACATGACTTGCCATGCAATTCCATGCCTCCATTTGATTCATTTGACATCATAAGACATATAGAAAGCATGTGTGATCATTGCATCTTGCATTTGCCATCTTGTTTGCCATGTATGTTTCATAACTTTTCATGTAAGATCATGCTCCTTAACTTGCATCATTTGCACCCATGATCTTGTATGAACATCTCCATGCCTTGTCTCATGCTTGTAGCATCTCATAACATCATTATCATCATCAACATGCTTCTGGTTTTGTTTTTCATCATATCATTTCATCTCATTTAGCATTGCATTGCTTTTCTTTCTAACATTTCAGGTGGTAAGTGAGGTTGAGAAGTGAATTTGCCTTCACTTCTCATAATTTTTCTTTTCATCTCTCTTGCATCCATTGCTGCATTTTTGTTTGTGTTTGAGATTGAGCTTGCTCATTCTTCTTCTTATCACTTTCTTTCTTCAAGTGACTTGACTTCTTGAAAGAAGCAAGTCACTTTGCTTCTCTTGATCCTTTCATCTGCCTCCTGGTGGTTCCATTGAAGACTTCTCTTGAAAACCTCACAAACCTTAGGGACAACCAAGCATGACAATGATTAGGGTTTTGATTAGTCTCCCCTCTTAGTTTTACCTTTGTGTCTCTTTTGAGTCTTCTCTTCTCATCTCATAATCAGGGACTAAACCCTAAAGGCTTTAAGGATTTGTGATTAAACTTATGCTTGCATCCTTCTCTTAGGATGGAGTGTATAACTTTAATCCTAAGTGTTAAACCCTTAATGTGTTTAAATCTCTTAATCAATCCACATAATAAGTATCAAGACTTCACACTTGTAACTTGGGCCTTGCATTAGGGTTCTAATTCTTCCTTAACTGGTTAAGAAGGACTAACCCTAATGTTAATGGACAAGTCCCCCTCAAGTTGTCTTACAAACCCTAAAAATCACTTCATCATCTTACCATTAACTAAAATCCACTTAATCAAAGGCTTGTTTTGTCATGAGTTTAATCCCTAATCATGGATTAAGTTGAGGAGCTTTCCTCAGCTTAAACATTCTCATCTATTATCCTTCTATTAGGATGGTGTAATGAGTCTGTTTAATCCTTGATTATGGCTTAACCTCATTACTCAACACTAAACAAAAACACCAAAAACATCTAAATAATCACAAGTAGGTTAATGATCTTGATCCTACACCAAAGGTGATTAAGTGTGAGAATCTGACTTCACACTTAAGGTATTCTCATTACCCCTAATCAGAGGGAAGATGTGATAAGTTTACTAAATCCATTGGTTTAGGCTTAAGCTCATTAACTTATGACAAATCCAAATAGCAATAAAAGACTGAAAACACAAAAACAAACAATAATCGCCTCCTCCGGGATTCTTTTCTCATCACCTTCACTCACAAACGAGAACTTGCTTCTCCCGTCTAATGCAAGACAGTTTGCATCTGTGCCAGACAGATCATACACTTGAGCATAGACAAGCAAGCAGTTCACAAGTCAATTCATCTTTCAGTCTCTTTGGGTCGAACTACGGTGTTCTGACTTCCTCATTGCACGAGAGGATACGTAGGCATAACTTAACAGTTATCGAACAAAAGTCTCTGTACCTGTATCATTCTTTAAGCCTCATGGTCTTGAGCATTTTATTCCTTTTCTTACACTGACATTGTACATATCACACATCACTTTCTTTTACACTGACACCTGTACATCCTTTTCCAGCTCTTTTATACACAAATTGCACTGACACTACCCCTTTAAAACACAAATCTTTTAAGCGTGGATCCCGTCGAGTACGGAGGACAATCTGGGTGCTAATACCTTCCCAGGTTGTAACCAACCCCCTTTCTCAGTCTCTCTGGTTCGCAACCGTCTTATCCATTTCTTTTCTAGGTCTATGCAGCATTGCCTTTCCTCCGGGATAAAAATGCCTAGCTGGCGACTCTATTCATTCTCCAGTGAGTTCACGGCTGTGTGTTCTCATTGTCCCTCTCGCCGACCGTTCGCGTCTGTACCTTTATTTGACCTGGTGTCACTTATCGGGAGCGACAGCTTGGCGACTCTGCTGGGGAGCCTTATATTGCAACCAGGGCTTCTGGTTCTTTTTGTGGGTTCCTCCTAGCGCTTGATTGATTTGAGTTTACTGGGGTGTTATGTGCTTATTTGTGTTTGTATCTTTGTATTTTTGCTTTATGTACAGTTGTTTACTGCTTTCTTTATTGCTTTTGCATTATACCATATTGTCATACTGTACTGCTGGCTGGATCTGGTTTTTGTGGGTGGGTGATTCATTGAGAGTTAAGGTCCTATCCCTGGGACCTGAGTGACACCTAGGCTAGAGTGAATCATATTCTTTCCCATTCCATTTCGGTCTGGTGCGGGAATATGAAACACGGTTCAGATATGGGTTTCTTCTTGAGAACTCTGTGTTGCGGATTTCCTGCAATGCTAGGGCTATCTGGGAAGCCTGCTAAGTCTGGATGACCTTTTAGTATTGACCTTCAGAAACTGAGGTGAATTAGAGGAGGAACTTTTATGGTTATTGTAAACACTGTACCTCCGGGTTAGAAGTGTTTACACTTCTCGTAACTGATCCAAGTCTGAGGATCCTTGTTTTAGAACACCACCTGTGAGGGGGTTGGGCTGTTTACAGGTTTGCAGGTACCTTGGCCTCAGAATACCCTGTTACTTTGATTGTTTAAGAATACTTCAATTTGGGACAGTTCTTGTGATTCTAAAACCCGGGATATGTGACTCTTTATTTGAGTCCCCCACCTTGGTTACTGGATTTATAGACCTCCAACTGGAATTCTTGAACACACTTGGACCTATATCAGGGCATTTTGATCAGATCCAGCTCAGTCACAGACCCTTGCATTTCATTTGCATACATAATCATCGCATCATATTGACATTTGCTTATTTGTGTTTCAGGGTATCCATTTTCATCTGGTTTTGGTTTTGACCCCATCTTCAGTATTGACTTGTCCTCATCAGCTATCTGCTTCAGTTATCACCTGCACCAGCTAATCAGTGGCTCATTACTCCAGCATTATCATCAGCACCTGTCTCTACTCAGACTTCAGCATCATGGCTCCTAAAAAGAGCAACATCACTTATCACTTCTTCCAGCCAGAGCTATCAGATATCAGGAGGATTCAAACCCTGATCACTCCAGATCACATACCACTGTTCAGGGAAAGTTATGGAGATATACTTGATATGGTTATGGATCTGGACCCATCACAGAGAAGCCTGATCCATACCTGCATTCAGTTCTATGATCCCCCACTGAGATGTTTCACTTTCCAAGACTTTCAGTTGGGCCCCCTTTTAGAAGAATACTCATCATTGGTTGGTTTGCCTGTCAAGGGTGGGATCCCTTTCAACCCTGAGATGGTCTTTCCTGCTAATGGAGAAGTAGCAAAGGCTTTGCATCTGGAACCTGTCCTGATTGAGCAGCATATGACCTCTAAAGCTGGAATCCCTGGCTTCCATCTGGATTTCTTGATCTCTCAAGCTACCCTGAAAGCTTCTCTAGGAGAGTGGAAAGCTGTTTGTGCTTTACTGGCCTTGAGCATATATGGAATTGTATTGTTTGCAGATGAGCCTCGATTCATTAGCAAGAATGCAATCCATCTGTTCATCCTGAAGAATCCAGTGCCAACTTTATTGGGGGATCTTTACTATTCAGTGCATCAGAGGAATGAAAAGCAGAGGGGGAGATTAGTGAGGTGTTGTGCTCCTTTGTTCCACACTTGGCTTCTCAGGCATCTACCCAGGACAGATGCATTTCTAAACCCTCATCAACAGAGCAACTGGGCTAAGAGACTCACTGTTCTAACCTCAGCAGATATCAGATGGTGCACTCAGAGCACCAAGGGCAGGGATATCATCACCAGCTGTGGGAATTTTCCCAATGTGCCTTTAATAGGAGTTAAGGGTAGTATCAATTACAATCCTTTGCTGTTCAGAAGGCAACTGGGCTATGCACTGGTCCACACTCCTAAGGCACAGGACTTGGTGGAGACTCTCTATTGTGAGAACAAGATTAGTTTGGCTGTTGTTAGGCAGGCTGCCTGGGCCTGGGATAATGTTCAAACTAAGGGAGTCACTATTCTGGGGAAGTGCAATAATGTGGCATCAGCACAATATTATGAGTGGTCCCGTGCCAGGGCCCAATTCTCTGGGATGCCCTTTACCATAGAAGACATGCATGAGTCATCTTCAGCACCACCCCCTGCCACTATCAGTTTGGAGGAGTATGAGAGCTTGAAGGAAAGGAATGAGAAGCTAACCCAGGCCTTGCAGAAGACCCTCCGGGAGAGGAGTGAGGGTATGAGGGAGATTGAGAGATTGGAGAAGTTGAGAGTAGATCATCTGACTAAGATTGAGAAGTCTGGGGATTATATCAAGAAGTCTAAGGCTGGAGAACAAATTCTGAAGAATGCTTACAAAGAAGCCCAGTTCCAGAGAGCAAGGACAGACTTGTATTTGAAGGAGAGTAAAGCCCGGTGGGTCAGGATCACCGAGGCTCGTACCCTGGAGGACAAGAGAGTTCAAGACAAGATGGAACAACTAAAAGCTAGTGCAAAAGAACAGCAAGAAGCCCTGGCAGCAGCCCAGAGGGAGATATCAGAGCTGAAGATCAAAGCAGGGGTGAAGAGGTCCAAGGACCAAACTCAGCACAAGAAGCTAACAGCAGCTGTTACAACCCGGAATCTCCTCATCAGGAATCTCACAGAGCGTCCGGCTGATCCTGTGACCGAAGCACTTCTCAAGGAAGTTCGTGAGGATGAGTTTGGTCTTGGTGTTTGACCATTTGTTTGTCGTTGCTTTCTTTCCATGTACTTTTATTTTCTTGTACTGTATTTTGACCCCTTAGAGGGCTTGTGTTGTAAAATGAACAAGTTGTATTATTTCACCTTCTGTAATATATTTGTGCTAGTTTACTTCATCTGAGTTTTCTTCAAGCAACAACAACAATATCTTCAAGGGTCTGGAAGGGTCAAAACTGAATACCAAACCGGATACCTTGAGAACAAATAAGCATAGCTGCATTGCATGCTAACCCTTTGTTTGTTTTGTAGGTTTTGTCTTATTGTTGCTAACCTCTGTTGTGATGCCTCAGGAACTATTGCTAGGCGCCGGGTATTTCCCCTCAACCGTCTGCACCGTTATCCAACCCGAAACAACCTTCCGGGCATTCAAATGGATCAGATGCAGCAGGACCTTACTGAGGTCAGAAATCAAATGGCAAATGAAAGGCTAGAAATGAGGAATCAAATGACTCAGTTTATGGAAGTTATGAACAACATGGCTCAGAGCCAGGAAAGATTGAGGGCCATGGTGGAGAGGCAAAATCAAGAGGATCCACATATAGGGACTGCCGGTACCAGTAACAATGAAAGAGTCCAACCTCACGTCAACCCTCCGGTATTTGGACCACACCTCCATCCTGAGGTCAATATTCCTGCAAATGTTCAAGGGACTGCTACTGCAGCTAGGGTACTTCAAGAAGATCCTCAGGAGGACCAATTCACAGTAATGGGTGCTGGGGAGGAAGCTTATGATAGAAGATTGGATGAGATAGCTGAGAAATTGAGGTCCTTAGAATCTCAAAACTCTTTGGGCTTCGATGTCATGGACATGGGCTTGGTAGACGGGGTCAGGATCCCCCATAAGTTCAAGCCTCCTTGCTTTGAAAAATACAACGGGACTTCATGCCCCCGGACTCATTTACAGTCATTTCTGGGAAGGCTGAAGGCCTATACAATGGATGAGAAGCTCTAGATGTTCTATTTCGAAGACAGCTTAACTGGAGCGTCAAGAGAATGGTACTCTCACTTGACAAGGGCAACTATTAGATGCTGGAAAGACCTGGCAGAGGCCTTCATCAGACAATATCAGTATAACTTAGATATGGCACCCAACAGGACTCTCCTAATGGGAATGTCACAGTCGTCAAGAGAAAGTTTCCGAGAATATGCACAGAGATGGAGGCAACTGGCTGCTGCTGTTCAACCACCTATGTCTGAACGGGAAATGGCAGATATGTTCATGAACACCCTTCAGGGAACATATATTGACAGGTTGGCTGCTTTCTCTTCCACTAGCTTTGCAGATGTTGTCATAGCCGGGGAGAGAATTGAAAGCTTGTTAAAAATGGGAAAGATCTCAGACAACGGTGCAAGCTCGTCCAGTAGTACAAGAAAGCCTTTTGCAGGCCCGAGAAGAACTGGCGAGACCAATGCCATCCATTCAAATAGGGGCAGGCCCCAGTATGTTCAGAGGTCAATAGCAGCAGTCACCATTCCTGCTCCAGCTCATCCTCAGCCAGTCTATCAACCTCCTCAGCAAAACTATCAGCCGCAACCTCAGTACCACCAACAAAATCAGTATCCTCCAAGAAATTACAACAACAGCAACACCAACAACAACAGTCAACAAAGGCCATTCCAACAGAGGCCATCTCAAGCTAATAGGGTGATCGATCCGATCCCTATGCCATATGCTACCCTGCTGCCACAACTCCTGAAACTCAACCTAGTTGAGCTAAGGACGCTGGCACCCCCAGATCCCAACAGTCTACCCAGGAACTATGACTCCAACGCTAGGTGTGCCTTTCATTCAAACGCACCTGGCCATAGTACGGAAAAGTGCAGAGCCCTGCATATGAAGGTACAAGACCTGGTGGACTCGAAAGCTCTGAATTTTGCACCGCCACCCAATGTCAACAAAAATCCTATGCCAAATCATGGTGGTCCCCGAATTAACGCTATTGAAGAAGACAAACCGTCTTATTTAATAACCAGTGTGGAACAGATCAGGACACCACTGGTAGAAATCAAGGCTCAGCTCTTGGAATGCAACATGTTCCCAGGATGCGAGTTGGGGTGTGCTTACTGCAATATCTCGGTAAACGGGTGCGATAATTTGAGGAATGGCATAGACAGCCTTATCCAGAGTGGCCAGCTTCAGATCACTACATCATTTCCAACAAATCCAGCAATCTCATCAGCAACGGTTTCGGAACCTCCTACAACTGCAACAACCATTGTTCCTGACAATTCTTCGGCTTCATCAACAAGTACTTCATCCATTATCTCAACTGATCAGCTTTCAACAATCTGTCCTGCTACAACTTCAGCTTCATTCCATTTCGAATCTCCTACAACAACAACATCCATACTTCCGACAATGTCTCCTACAACTCCAGCAGCCAATCATGAAGATGTCTCTACTGTCACCATATTTTATGATCCTGAAAGCAACTCCGCCTGCAATTCAGAAGGTGCTGCTCCCACTAGGGCACCAGTTACAATTTATTACGATCCACAGACCATCACAGTTCCTCCAACAGCTGCAATCAGTCCAGTCACCATCACGGTGCCTGGACCGGTTCCTTATGAAAGCAGCAATGCCATCCCCTGGCATTACGGCTCTGACTTGTACTGTGAAGGACAAATAATCACTTTTGAATCATCAACCCCTGCACTACAAATTGACAATGTGGGAGGAGGCGGAGGCTTCACTCGAAGCGGACGTCTTTTCGCTCCACAAATTCAGAGACCCACTGCCGAAGCAGAAGCTGCTGCCAAGGCAAAAGGGAAGAGCCCTGTGCAGGAAGATCAAGTTGTTAAAGAAGCCTTGAAGACACCATTCGATCAAGAGGTTGATGAGTTCATGCGAATCATCAAAAAGAGTGATTATAAAATAGTGGATCAGCTTCATCAGACGCCTTCCAAGATCTCAATCCTATCATTGCTTATGTGCTCCGAAGCCCATCGGAATGCACTACTCAAAGTCTTGCACGCAGCTTACGTGCCTGAAGAGATCACTGTCAATCAGCTGGAAGCTGTAGTGGGGAATGTTAATGCTAGTCACGGACTAGGATTCACCAATACTGATTTGACAACGGAAGGCCGCAACCATAACAAAGCCTTGCACATAACCATGGAATGCAAAGGTGCTGTCCTTTCCCATGTGCTGGTAGACACGGGGTCATCCCTTAATGTCCTACCTAAAAAGGCTCTGGTGAAGCTAGAATATGACGGATTGGCATTGAGACCCAGCAACCTGGTGGTAAGAGCCTTTGATGGTTCAAAGAGATCGGTTCTGGGAGAGATTGAGCTGCCCATAACGATTGGCCCGCAGACTTTCACAACTATTTTCTACGTGATGGATATACAGCCCGCCTACAGTTGTTTATTGGGTAGGCCATGGATCCACGCTGCTGGCGCCGTGACCTCTACCCTTCACCAGAAATTAAAATATGAGTGGGAGGGTCAAATCGTTACAATCTGCGGAGAGGAGGACATTTTTGTCAGCCACCTGGCAACCTATAAATACATTGAAATGGATGGGGAGATCCATGAAACAATGAGCCAGGGGTTTGAAGCCTTGAATGTGAATGAGACATCTGCTGTATCTGGTACTCCAATGTCATCATACCAACAAGCCCGGAAGGTTGTTGAGGAAGGAACTGCCCAAGGCTAGGGCAAACTGCTATCGGTGGAGAAGAAAGAAGACAGATTTGGGTTGGGTTACAAACCAACTCAACAAGATCAAGCAGCGGCTGCGAAAGAGCCCAACTTTGTGAGTGGGGGGATGCTTACCCCTGATGCTATCAACTGTCTGGAAGACGAGCTGGAAGAGGAGCGCAATCTGGAGAATTGGATTCGTCCAAAGATCCCGGGGAGCAGTGTCTCGAACTGGTCTTCCCAGGAAATTATAAGAGTTACTCGAGCAGAGTAATTATTATTTCCTGTATTTTTATAAGAATGCATCAAAGTCTTGCATCTTGCCCAAGATGACAAGACTCATTTTGTAATCGGGCCATCTGTACTTTTTGTGCAAACAAGATCAATTAATGAAATATCAGACATCTTTTTGCAAACGAGTCTTTTCCTTTTCGTTCACTGTTTTTCCATTTTTCTTTTTGTACAAAAAATAAATGGAGGTGTTTTCAAAATGACAACTTCATTTCACTTTTCTAAATAAAGATTAAAATCAAGTCACTAAAATGAACAAACTTAACCCTTGCAGAGAGTGCCTTCCAGACAGCACCGACAACAGCACGGCTATGACTTCGTATGACTTTGACAATCCAATCAATCAAGCTGATGAAGGGGTTGAAGAAGAATATGAGCTTCCTGAAGAGCTAGCCAGGTTGTTGAGACAAGAGGAAAAGGTCATTACTCCTCACCAGGAGGAGGTTGAAGTGATCAATCTTGGTACAAATGAAGACGTGAAAGAAGTTAGAATCGGGGCCTGCCTGCAAGACTCAGTGAAGAGACAACTGATAGACCTGCTTCAAGAGTATGTAGATGTGTTTGCTTGGTCGTACCAAGACATGCCGGGGTTGGATACCGATATTGTCGTGCACAAGCTGCCTTTGAGAGAAGAATGCCCGCCAGTCAAACAGAAGCTGCGCCGTACTCGTCCGGACATGGCAATGAAAATCAAAGAAGAGGTACAAAAGCAATGGGACGCCGGGTTCCTTGCTGTGACTAGCTATCCACCGTGGGTTGCTAACATAGTACCTGTGCCTAAGAAAGACGGCAAAGTAAGGATGTGTGTTGACTACCGGGATCTGAACAGAGCCAGCCCGAAAGATGACTTCCCTTTACCTCACATTGATGTATTGGTGGATAATATAGCTCAGTTCTCGGTATTCTCCTTCATGGATGGATTTTCAGGATACAATCAGATTAAGATGTCACCTAAAGACATGGAGAAGACAACCTTCATCACACCCTGGGGCACGTTCTGCTACAAAGTGATGCCATTCGGACTGAAGAATGCTGGTGCAACATATCAACGGGCTATGGTAACATTATTCCACGATATGATCCATAAAGAAATAGAATGTTATGTGGATGACATGATTGCCAAGTCCCTTACTGAAGAAGATCACCTGGTGAATCTGCTGAAGCTATTCAAGCGTCTGAGGAAGTACCAATTGAAGTTGAACCCCAACAAATGCACATTCGGGGTGCGATCTGGTAAGCTGCTGGGTTTTATTGTGAGCGAGAAAGGGATTGAAGTTGACCCTGATAAAGTCAAAGCTATTCAAGAGATGCCTGCACCGAAAACTGAAAAGGAAGTTCGAGGGTTCTTAGGTCGATTGAACTACATCTCAAGGTTCATATCTCACCTCACAGCAACCTGTGAACCCTTGTTCAAGCTGTTAAGAAAAGAACAGACGGTCAGGTGGAACGAAGATTGCTAGAAGGCTTTTGACAAGATCAAAGAATATCTGCAAGAACCTCCAATCCTTATGCCACCAGTTGAAGGAAGACCTCTGATAATGTACTTGACAGTATTAGAAGAGTCAATGGGGTGTGTGCTGGGCCAGCATGACGAGTCTGGTCGAAAAGAGTATGCAATATACTACCTAAGCAAAAAGTTTACCGACTGTGAACAACGTTATTCACTGCTCGAGAAAACTTGTTGTGCTTTAGCGTGGGCTGCTCGCCGACTGAGACAGTATATGTTGACCCACACTACCTTACTGATCTCAAAGATGGACCCAGTCAAGTACATATTTGAGAAGCCAGCACTTACCGGACGGGTTGCAAGATGGCAAATGATTCTCACAGAATACGACATCCAGTACACTTCTCAGAAAGCCATCAAGGGCAGTGTACTATCTGAATATCTTGCTGAGCAACCCATTGATGACTACCAGCCTATGAGATTTGACTTCCCTGATGAAGACATCATGTTCATTAAATCAAAAGATCATGAGGAGCCTGTTCACACTGAAGGGCCCGACCCGGAGGAAGAATGGACTATGATGTTCGATGGGGCTGTTAACATGAATGGTCGTGGCGTTGGTGCAGTACTCATTACACCCAAAGGAGTTCACATGCCATTCTCGGCAAAACTCACTTTCGACTGCACTAACAACGAAGCTGAATACGAAGCTTGCATTATGGGTCTTGAGGAAGCCATTGACCTCAGGATCAAGACATTGACCGTATTCGGGGATTCAGCTTTGGTAGTCAATCAAACCAACGGCAAATGGTACACCCACCAGGATCATCTGATACCTTACAGGGATTATACAAGAAGGTTATTGACGTTCTTCACAACAGTCAAGCTTGAGTATATCCCTCGGGACGAGAATCAATTTGCGGATGCTCTTGCTACCATTTCATCCATGATCAAAGTTCAAGCTGCTAACTTTGTACCTCAGATTTCAGTGTCGAGACTTGATAGACCAGCATATGTATTTGCAGCAGATGTTGTCAAGAACGATAAGCCTTGGTTCCATGACATTAAATGCTTCTTAGAGGATCAAACATACCCACCTGGGGCATCTTCCAATGATAAGAAGACTTTGAGAAGGCTTGCTGGTAGTTTCTTTCTGAACACTGATGGGTCTTTATACAAAAGGAACTTTGATATGGTACTCCTCAGATGCGTCGACAAGACAGAAGCAGATTTATTGATGCATGAAGTGCACGAAGGCTCCTTTGGTACCCATGCTGGGGGACATGCCATGGCTAAGAAGTTGTTAAGATCAGGCTATTATTGGATCACAATGGATGCAGACTGTTGTGCCTACGCCAGAAAATGCCACAAATGCCAGATCTACGCAGATAAGGTGCATGTGCCTCCCAATCCTTTGAACATCATGTCTTCACCATGGCCCTTTGCCATGTGGGGCATTGATATGATTGGCAAGATTGAGCTGACTGCTTCAAATGGCCACAGATTCATCCTGGTCGCCATTGACTATTTCACCAAGTGGGTTGAAGCAGCCTCATATGCAAACGTCACAAGGCAAGTGGTAGCCAGATTTCTGAAGAAAGATATCATCTGTCGATACGGAGTTCCCGAGCGAATCATTACTGATAATGGTTCCAACCTAAACAACAAAATGATGGCAGAGCTATGCCGGGACTTCAAGATTCAACATCACAATTCTTCTCCTTACAGGCCAAAGATGAATGGCGCTGTTGAGGCAGCAAATAAGAATATCAAGAAGATTGTGCAGAAGATGGTAGTCACGTACAAAGACTGGCATGAGATGCTACCGTTTGCCTTGCATGGGTACCGCACGTCAATCAGAACATCCACTGGGGCAACACCGTATCAGCTTGTGTATGGTATGGAAGTAGTCCTACCTGTTGAAGTTGAATTACCCTCCCTACGGGTATTAATGGATGTTAAGCTAAGTGAAGCAGAATGGGTTCGGGCCCGATACGAACAACTGAGTCTGATCGAAGAGAAAAGATTGGCTGCAATCTGTCATGGACAGCTATATCAGAAGAGAATGAAGAGAGCCTTCGATCAGAAAGTCAGGCACCGAGAGTACCAAGCAGGAGATCTTGTGCTGAAAAGAATCCTCCCTCCTCATACAGACCACAGGGGCAAGTGGACTCCAAATTATGAAGGACCATTTGTTGTAAAGAAAGTTTTCTCTGGTGGAGCACTGATGCTCAGCACCATGGATGGCGAAGATTTCCCGTCCCCTGTGAATTCAGATGCAGTTAAAAAATACTTCGCATAAAAATGACCCGCTGAACATAAAAACAGAATGTAAGTCCAGGCAAAAATAGGGCATCCCGGCGAGTCAAAAACAGAATAAAAGACTCGGGCAAAAATAAGGGAAAGTAAATAAAGAATGTACACCCGCTGAGTTGAAAAGCCGCATTGGACAACTCAGGCAAAAATGGGTATCCCGATGGATCGAAAACCCGAAAGGGCGATCCATGCAAAATAAGGGAATAAGCGAACAACTGCATTCTGAATTCGTCTGTATCACTTGCAACTTGGAAAGCTTCAAAAGGATCAAGCTTCAATCAGAATCAACATTCTTCAAAAGCAAAATGAGAAGAACGTCAAAAGTCATACGGGTCATAGTGAAGAGGAAGCTCCTTAAAGCGTCATCAACACTGCCAGCATTTTGTTTCTCAATTTGTAACAATCTCCTCATTTCAGGGGATATGTTTCTTTGACTGTATCTCGCCAATTCAGGGCACATGAATTAATAAAATCGGATTTTCAGTCATGTCTCGTTTTGTACATTTTCATTTTTGTAAAAAATGTTTGATATCTTAAAAGAACATTGATTGCATAAGAATACATATGTTTATCTTCAAATAAAAACATGCTTGCAGGAAATTTTGCTTACTCTCAGAAGTATTTAAACTCCTATGACGGAATCCAGTAAAGGACACCTCGGGACCTTTTGTGCGTTTCCTTATCTTTGCAGGATTGCAGGTATCCAGAACGCAACTTGGGGCATGAATCCTCATCCCAGCGAGCTGGCAAGTCAACACTCATTCTCAGCACCCGAGGTGCTCTCTCCCCAGCTGGGTTGCCTCTCATAACATCCCCCCAGCGGAGTTTCCAGCTATTACTTATCTCCATCAGGGTTGCTAAGCATCCTAGAAGGCACCTACATCCCCGACTGAGTCAAGGATCCCTCTTTCTCCCCAGCCGAATTGCCGTCTCGCCCTCAGCCGAGTACAGAGTCAGGGAATCACCTCCCCACAGAATCCTCAACCTCTATTCAGAAGAGCAGCGCGTGAAGGAGTCACAACAGAGTACAGAAAGCTTCTACAAACCCCAGCTGGGTTTCTCATTTATTAGGATAGGTCTATCAGTGACCCGTATCCCCAAGCAAATATCATCTTATTAGATCTACCAATGATCTCATCCCCAGCTGGGATGTCCATTTCAAGCAGATCGGCCGGAGATCTTCGCAGCAATGGGACCCGGATCCCGTTTCGGTGTCTTTGCACAATCATAGCATTTGCATCATATTCACCCGCAAAGCGTAGCATTCCGTTTCAACACGGAGCATTACGACAAAAATCAAATGCATAGCATAATCATGAGCCATGTTATGAATCAACACCTGTGAATGATTACAGTTCATCAACATACGGAAGAAATATTCCCACCAGAGTTCCCAGCAAAAGCAGTTGCCTCACAACTCCCAAACATCAGTATATACTCCTTTTGACACCCGTCCGTGTTATATCCCAGCAGAAAGCCAAAGACATCCCTTTTGCACTCACATATACTTATATACACTTTCTTGGCACCCGTCCGTGTCGTATCCCCAGCGCAGTCGCCTAGACTTTGTATATCAGATACTTGTTCATATTACACTTTTCTCCTTTTGACACTCGTCCGTGTCACCCTCCCCAGCAGTTAAACACCATCTATACACCACTCGCTCTCATACAGATACTCGTCCGTATCTTGTATATACCAGTTATATACCCACAGATTCAACAATAGTCTTTGTTCTTTGTTAACCAGTTGGTACTCGTCTGTACCATCATCTCAGAACATTGCGTCTAGTGTTTGTTTCTACATGATACTCGTCTGTATCATAGCCTTAAGGATGCTCGTCCGCGTCTTTAATCCATACACCGCGTCACACACTATATCTTCTTAAATATAGATACTCGTCTGTGTCTACTATTCCCCAGAAGAGTCCCCTCAGATTCAACACTCGTCCGTGTTCTTTGTTAACCAGTTGGTACTCGTCCGTACCATCATCTTTGAACATGCGTCAAGCGTTTGTTTCTACCTGATACTCGTCCGTATCATAGTCTTAAGGATACTCGTCCGCATCTTTAATCTATACACAACATCTAAACACTCATACCCTTTGTTTCTTGGATGTGAACACTCGTCCATGTTTGCTATTCCCTAGTAGATCGCAAAGCAAATTTTCCTTTTTATCTGACACTCGTCCTGTGTTATGATAAACCCTGAGAGCAGCCGTACCCTGCTGAGTGGTCGTCCTCCACTTCTTGATGGTCGTCCTCCATCATGCTCGTCCGATGGCCGTCCCCATCGTTGATATTTAGCAGCCGTCCCCTGCTAGGTGGTCGTCCTCCACCTTTTGATGATCGTCCTTCATCATTTTATCCAATGGCCGTCCCCATTGTTGATTTTGGTTATCTGGCATTCGTCCTATGTCATGAGAAACCTCGAGAGCAGCCGTACCCTGCTAAGTGGTCGTCCTCCACTTCTTGATGGTCGTCCTCCATCATGCTCGTCCGATGGCCGTCCCCATCGTTGACCTTTTCTATCCGATGGCCGTCCCCATCGTTGATTTTTTCGGCAGCCGTACCCTGCCAGGTGGTCGTCCTCCACCTTTGATGGCCGTCCCCATCATAATTCCTTTATTACCCAACAGAGCAGCCGTCCCCTGCTAGGTGATCGTCCTTCACCTTTGATGGCCGTACCCCATCAGCTGTTTATTTCATTTATTCTTTAACCCGATGGCCGTCCCCGTCGTGGTCCCTTTTCCTTTTCTTTTAGCCCGATGGCCGTCCCCATCGTCGGTTACCTTGCTTTATGAACTTGATGGCCGTCCCCGTCATGTTTCATTAACTCCCAGAAAATTTTACAGCTTTATACTGACGGCCGTCCCCATCATATTTTGATTTTCCCCAGCTAGTCGGCCGTCCCCGTCTTGGCTTTACCTTTTATCCCCAGCATGTCGGCCGTCCCCGTCATTGCTTTACTTCACATACTTTTCCCAGCATGTCGGCCGTCCCCGTCATTGCTCTATCATCCACTTTACAATATACTTTATCTTATTTTACAATCCATATCCCTTTTCTTCTTCTTTTTGTGAGTGCAAATTTTGGACTGTCTTTGGTATTCAACCACAAGTTATCTTGTTTGCCTGTTAAGCCGTCGCTTACATCCTGCACAGCTAACTCATGTTTGAATAGGGGCAGCTGTAAACACCCCAAATTTGCCCTCACCCATTTCACCATGGCTTGTGATCATTCTCATATGCATAAACACAATCATATCACTTCATATCTCAATTTTGAGTCACTGCATTGGTTCTAAGTCATCTGCACCTAGGGATTGTGACCTGAGCAATCCAAGAACCTCTTGAGCCACTCCAAAGGCAACCAATCACTTCAAAGGGATCCATATGTGTTCAAGTATCATATTACATATCCTCAAAGTCAAAAATTCCAAAGAATCACAAGAACTAGGGTTTGGATGGATGCAGAGCCAAGTTTGACTGCACAGTTGACCTAAAATTAGGTTTTTGGTTTCAGAGGCCATAACTCCAAATTTTTTGGTCATTCTTGTTTCCATTGGTCTCTATATGGTATAGGGAGTATGCATATCAATTTTCATGAAGAAATTCCATGGGGAAGTCATCTGATCAAGAGTTGACTTTCTGGACAAGTCAGTGCAAAATCAGGGCATCTGAGGCCCCCAATGACCCAACCAATGGGCATTCTTCATCATTTTGAGTGTATATGATCTTTATTTGATCATGGAAGAAGGTTGAAGTTCACAAAAATCAAGAATTTGGAGTTTTTGCAAATGTTGACTTTTTGGACATAGTTGACTTTTCAAGAATGCTTCATTTTAGGTCATTTTTCAAGCCTTGATTCTTGATCCAAAAATGCTTCAAATGGAAAAACTTTGGTCATGAAAGTTGTAGATTACATCTTTCCCTTTTCAAAAAGTACAAGAACATGATCAAACTCTTCTTGGATCAAAAGTTATGGTGTGACAAAGTTGGCAAAAATCATTGATTTTCAAGGCATGCTTCAAGTGAGAATTTTGCAAAACCATGAACCAATGTCTTTTGTAACCTCTAGTTCATTTAAAACCATGACACAAACATTCTATAAGTCATAAAAATCAGAATTGAACCAAGAATGCTCATGTATTATGGCTTGTGGGATAAGGAAATCACATGTGAACCATAAAGCAACAACTTGCAAAACCATCATGATGCTTCCCTACAACTTGCAACATTGGATGCTGACTTTGGCTAGCCTCTCACCTCATCTTGCTGCACCAGAACCATGCCTTGTACTAGCTATAGATCAAGCCATACTTTCCTTACACAAAATTTGACTTTTTGCAAAAGTAGACTTACCAATCAAAAAAGCACATGTCTTGTCATCTGACCAATGAGAGAGGTTTATGTGGACAAAGAGCAAGACATTTGATACATCTAGCAAGGCTGAAACACTTCATACCATCACATTCACAAAAACACTTCATTTTTGCATATTCCTTCGAATCTGTCCCCACAGCACACAAACACAAAAACCATCTTCACCAATCATCTTGCCATGTTTCATTGAGTAGAAAGCAACAAGATTCAAGCCTGAAAGCAGCATGAACTGAGCTTCACCATTCCTCACCTTCAAAACCAGAACTCTTCGAATCCTTTTATCCAGCCATCAAACACATCATTTTTCTTCACCAACAAGTCAAGCACACCTAAAGGAGCAGGAATCCACCATTGGAATGGCCTGAAACCTCCTCATTCCTGACTGTGTTTTCTGCTACACCAGAGCTGTTTCTCTCAAATCAGCCATTCACAAGAGCTTTCAAGTCTTCCACTAGCATCAGGAGAGTCAAGGGAGACCATTTGCACGCAAGGAAAGCCCTGGAAGCTCAGTTTGGAAGCTTTCCAGCTCAGGTATGACCATGGAAACTTTTCTCTCAAAGCTTGATTTTTGAGTTACAAATTGTTTATTCATGTCTTGCTGGTCATGGGGTTGGTTTCAGAATCAAAAATGAGTGAAAATTGAGCCTGTATGGTCCCTCTGAAATTTTGCCCGTGAATTTCATTTCTTTCGATTTGTTTGATTCATGATGAATAAATGATGTTTGAGCATGGATTCGTATCCTAGGATGTTAGAGGATCACTTAGGGTTGTTTAATTTGTGGAATAGATGCCTGAAACGTGTTCTAGGGTTTTTGTGTAGCCGGAGAAGATGACCGGAGCTTCTCTCCGGTCACCTGAATGTGATTAGCCCTAAACTCAGGTCATTAAGGGCGTTTGAATGTGGAGCGTAGATCCCCCTTGACTTGTTGACTTCCCGCTAGCTTGGATGGCCCAGATTCATTCATTTGCCCTAATCTTGTTTAATTAGAATAATCATAATTAATTAAGTCAGAAGCCATCTGGACCCTCCACTAGCGCGCCAGTCAACGCATTTGAATCCAGCCTCAATCTCCACCCTCCATTCTGATTACTTTACCATTTTCTTTATTTTTATTTCATTTCTTTTCCTTTTATTTGTTTAATTTATTTAAAATAGTAAAAATTGTCTAAAAATTATGAAACTTTTTCTCAAGAGTTTTAATAATTTTTATGACACAAAAATATTTTCATTTTATTTTTTATCATTAAAAAAGTATTTTTAAATATTTAAAAGATTATTTTTAATTGATTAATGAAAATTAATTTATTAAAAATACTTTTAGGTATTTAAAAATCACCAAAAAATTCATGAAATGTTCTAAGACATTTAGAAACATTGTCCAACCTTCAAACTAAATTTCTTTTTTGATCTTGATGCATTTTGAGAATTTTCCATTGAATTAAATCATTTTTTGTGCATTAATTTGATCCAAAGTTCAAAAATTCATTTCTGCCTATCTAAGAAGAGTTGGACATTGATTCTTTTTGCATTGCATTCTATTTGGCATGTAGTTTTTGAGATAAAATGGCCATGATTTGATCTTGCATTTTTTATTTGTTTGGCATTTCTTTTGTTTAAGAGCCCTAAAAACCCTAATAACTTAGAAAGATCATAACTTGAGATTGGTTAAGAGTTGGGACCTCCCCTTTGGACTTTGGTTTAGTATAGGGTTAGGGTTTCTTTGGGTGGCATTTTCCATTTTTTATCTTAGGGTTTACTTCTGATTTTGAGTTTTGTTTGATGTTTGTTTCCTAAACCCTAATTTGGGCTTTCTCTTGCATCCCTTTTGCATTCTCTTGCATAACATGACTTGCCATGCCATTCCATGCCTCCATTTGATTCATTTGACATCATAAGACATATAGAAAGCATGTGTGATCATTGCATCTTGCATTTGCCATCTTGTTTGCCATGTATGTTTCATAACTTTTCATGTAAGATCATGCTCCTTAACTTGCATCATTTGCACCCATGATCTTGTATGAACATCTCCATGCCTTGTCTCATGCTTGTAGCATCTCATAACATCATTATCATCATCAACATGCTTCTGGTTTTGTTTTTCATCATATCATTTCATCTCATTTAGCATTGCATTGCTTTTCTTTCTAACATTTCAGGTGGTAAGTGAGGTTGAGAAGTGAATTTGCCTTCACTTCTCATAATTTTTCTTTTCATCTCTCTTGCATCCATTGCTGCATTTTTGTTTGTGTTTGAGATTGAGCTTGCTCATTCTTCTTCTTCTCACTTTCTTTCTTCAAGTGACTTGACTTCTTGAAAGAAGCAAGTCACTTTGCTTCTCTTGATCCTTTCATCTGCCTCCTGGTGGTTCCATTGAAGACTTCTCTTGAAAACCTCACAAACCTTAGGGACAACCAAGCATGACAATGATTAGTGTTTTGATTAGTCTCCCCTCTTAGTTTTACCTTTGTGTCTCTTTTGAGTCTTCTCTTCTCATCTCATAATCAGGGACTAAACCCTAAAGGCTTTAAGGCTTTGTGATTAAACTTATGCCTGCATCCTTCTCTTAGGATGGAGTGTATAACTTTAATCCTAAGTGTTAAACCCTTAATGTGTTTAAATCTCTTAATCAATCCACATAATAAGTATCAAGACTTCACACTTGTAACTTGGGCCTTGCATTAGGGTTCTAATTCTTCCTTAACTGGTTAAGAAGGACTAACCCTAGTGTTAATGGACAAGTCCCCCTCAAGTTGTCTTACAAACCCTAAAAATCACTTCATCATCTTACCATTAACTAAAATCCACTTAATCAAAGGCTTGTTTTGTCATGAGTTTAATCCCTAATCATGGATTAAGTTGAGGATCTTTCCTCAGCTTAAACATTCTCATCTATTATCCTTCTATTAGGATGGTGTAATGAGTCTGTTTAATCCTTGATTATGGCTTAACCTCATTACTCAACACTAAACAAAAACACCAAAAACATCTAAATAATCACAAGTAGGTTAATGATCTTGATCCTACACCAAAGGTGATTAAGTGTGAGAATCTGACTTCACACTTAAGGTATTCTCATTACCCCTAATCAGAGGGAAGATGTGATGAGTTTACTAAATCCATTGGTTTAGGCTTAAGCTCATTAACTTATGACAAATCCAAAAAGCAATAAAAGACTGAAAACACAAAAACAAACAATAATCGCCTCCTCCGGGATTCTTTTCTCATCACCTTCACTCACAAACGAGAACTTGCTTCTCCCGTCTAATGCAAGACAGTTTGCATCTGTGCCAGACAGATCATACACTTGAGCATAGACAAGCAAGCAGTTCACAAGTCAATTCATCTTTCAGTCTCTTTGGGTCGAACTACGGTGTTCTGACTTCCTCATTGCACGAGAGGATACGTAGGCATAACTTAACAGTTATCGAACAAAAGTTTCTGTATATTCCCCCTCCTTCCTGTATCATTCTTTAAGCCTCATGGTCTTGAGCATTTTATTCCTTTTCTTACACTGACACTGTACATATCACACATCACTTTCTTTTACACTGACACCTGTACATCCTTTTCCAGCTCTTTTATACACAAATTGCACTGACACTACCCCTTTAAAACACAAATCTTTTAAGCATGGATCCCGTCGAGTACGGCGGACAATCTGGGTGCTAATACCTTCCCAGGTTGTAACCAACCCCCTTTCTCAGTCTCTCTGGTTCGCAACTGTCTTATCCATTTCTTTTCTAGGTCTATGCAGCATTGCCTTTCCTCCGGGATAAAAATGCCTAGCTGGCGACTCTATTCATTCTCCAGTGAGTTCACGGCTGTGTGTTCTCATTGTCCCTCTCGCCGACCGTTCGCGTCTGTACCTTTATTTGACCTGGTGTCACTTATCGGGAGCAACAGTAGGTACCTCCTAGTTACTTGCTCACTTCTTAAAATTACTTTTTACACCTCACTTTCTTAAACATTTTTCAAAACAAGGCTTTGCATACATCCATACAAAGATCATTACAAAGTACCTAGAAAAATTTCTAATCACACACTACACTCTTCAAAAACTATTTAAGTGAGCTAAGTAACTAAGAGCCCATGGATAACCATGGATATAAAGGGTGCTAACACCTTCCCTTTATATAACCTACCCCCCGAACTCAAGTCTTTTAAAAATAGGTCTTTCCTGTTCTTTTATGTCCTTTCCACTTGGATAAAATAAAAGTCGGGGACGACTCTTACTATCCGCAACATGACTAAAAGTCAGTTCTTCCACCGTGTTACAAAACTGGCGACTCTGCTCGGGAGTTACTAAGTAAAAGAGGGGTACCCTTAGGAATTAGATCACTTAAATTATTTGTCTTGTTTGCTTTATATTTATCTGTTGGGCTTATGTGTGAAAGATCCTAACCCGGATCTAGTGTACCCTAGGTAAATGGCAATAGACCAAGGAAACTGTACGGCGTATACCGATATGGTTGATCTAGTGTCCATAGTTAGTGTGACTTCTTGGTTGGTGCTTAAGTTCCTTAAGTAAGTTAAGGATAATATGGGGCTGCCATATGTTGTCAATACACTAACTGACTTTTAGAACTCTAATTGTCCCATCTTGGCCTTTAGAAAGTAGTGAGATAGCCGGCTTTGGTGAAGACTGAAGTTGGTTGATACTCGATACTACGCTCATTGAGATCCTAAACTTGGAGGTTTTTGGTTGGCAAGTAAGTTTCCTACTGAATAACTACCCTTGGGAAGGATCAGTGATATTGAGATCCCTTAGAACCTGGTTACTTTTGTAGGACAGGATGAACCAACTAAACTTCAGGGGAGGGTACTTACCTTTAAACCTCATGCAAGCCTTCAAGCCTAGGGCTATTGTGTGACTAGTCTGTGTGTGCCACATGTTTGTGATTGAGCATAACATCATAGCATCATCATGACATCATAAGCATAACATTTTCACTAACCATTTCAAGGACCAAAGGATTTATCTTTGTTCTTTGTTGCAGGTCATGGCTTCTGCTCGTAGGAATACAATCCGGATCAACTTTGTAGGAATACCTTATAAGCTCAAGGAATTGGTCTCTCAAGTTTCTGAAAACTCCCAATTCATCAAGAAGCATGGTCACCTATTGGATCTAGTCACTTCAGGGTTCAATGAAGACATGATCAGTGTCCTATTTCAGTTCTTTGATCCTAAACATCATTGCTTCACATTCCCGACTATCAGCTGGTTCCTACAATGGAGGAATTCTCCAAACTATTGGGTATACCTATCCTTGATCAGAGACTCTTCACAGGCTTAGAGAGGGAGCCTAAACCTGAAGTCATTGTTGCAGCCCTACATCTGAAGAAAATCAGACATTGTCCTAGAAACGAGAAGCGGGGTTAAGGGTATTCTTGCTAAAGTATTGATGGAGAAAGCTCAAGTGTTCTTGAAGGATATGAGTTATGATGCTTTTGAGGAGATCTTAGCCCTATTGATCTATGGCTTAGTATTGTTCCCTAATCCATACCAGTTCATAGACGTACACGCCATCAACATATTTCTGACTCACAACCCAATGCCTACATTACTTGGAGACATCTTACATTCTCTTCACGCTCGTACTACGAAGGCGAGAGGAACTCTGATGTGCTGCATACCTTTACTATCTAGGTGGTTTATTTCTCACCTTCCTCGATCAGTGATGAAGAATGAACAAGGATTCTGGTGGTCTAAGAGGATCATGTCACTTTCTCATTCAGACATTCATTGGTGCTCTCGATCTATGGAGAATGTTACTATCATTGACCGTTGTGGGGAATTCCCTAATGTGCCACTTCTAGGCATAAGAGGGGGCATTACCTATAACCCTTCTTTAGCTCTACGTCAGTTTGGTTATGCTCGGAGTAATGGTTCTCATGACATGCTTATTCAGGGTATTGTGTTCCACTACAACAAAGATCTTCAGGGTTACCGTCAAAGGTTTATACGAGCTTGGAACAAGGTGAACATGATTGATAGCAACACTTTGGAGCCAAAGTATTCTATTCCTATGGAGCCTTATCTCAGATGGGTGCGATCTCGTGCTCAGACTCTTATGATGCCATATCCTGTTGTTCTACCAATCACTATGGAGCCTATTGCTGAAGGAGATGTTCCTTATACCATCCTTCATCCAGACATGCCTACTGACTTGGAAGAATTGCAGAAGTCATGGATTCAGTTGAAGGAGCAAAGGGATACTTTTGAGACTCATTTCAGAGCTGGTCAAGAAAGAATTTTGGAGCTAACATGACAACTTCACGAGGAGAAATACCTTAACAAGTACCTCCACACAAAGAGGAAGCGCCCATGGGAAACTTAAAACCCTATATATTTATCTTCTGTACTTTATGGTTATTTCTTTGTAAGCCCAAGGGGGAAAATTATATTAAATATTTACTAATAAAATTTTGTTTTTGTTTTCTTTAAACAAATTTAAATCCTGCGGTCCTTGAAAACATTGCATAAACATATACATACCATATCATTACATCTCAGGTTTCTTATAAACAAGTATATTATCTTCTCGTTGTTTATTTCAGCAGAAATGGCTCTCGAAAAAACTGTTAAAGATCTCCAAACTCAGAATGCACAATTTCAAGAAATGATTCTGAACTTGTCCAGGGGACAAGATGAGCTGAAGGCACTTTTGACAAAGAAAAAGAAGAAGACTAGAAAATTAGTGGGCTTCATCAACCTAGGTAGAAGATTCAGAGGTCCTGTCAAGACAGAGGAAGAGGTTGAGAATCTTGAGTCTGAAAATTCTGAGAGAGAAGGAGGCAGTCTCCATGATACTGTGGAAGATTCTGATTCTGAGGAGAACTATTATCATGATCCTACTAGTGAAGAGAAGTATAAGATGCTGGTGGACAGAATGAATGCTATGGAACTACAAAAGAATTTTGGGTTTGACTTTGAAGATTTGAGTTTGATTTCTGGAGTCTCCATCCCTATGGGTTTCAAGGTTCCTACTTTTGTGGTGTATGATGGTGTGTCTTGCCCAAAATTGCATTTAAGGTCTTATGTCAGAAGAATTCAACCCCATACTCCTGATAAGAAGTTATGGATACATTTCTTTCAAGAGAGTTTGTCTGGATCCCAACTGGAAATGTATTATCAACTAGAGAGTACCAACATTCACAACTGGAATGATCTTGCTGAGGCTTTCTATAAGCAGTACCAATACAATTCTGATTTAGCACCAACTCGCATGCAGCTCCAAAGCATGTCCATGGATGCCAAAGAAAGTTTCAAGGAATATGTTCAGAAATTTAGAGATCTGGCAAGTAGAGTTCAACCCCCTTTGACTGACAGGGAATTAGTTGATATGTTCATGAGTACGCTGACTGGTCCTTTCTATAGTCATCTCATTGGAAGCTCATCATCTGGCTTCACTGAGATGATAATGATTGGAGAACATGTACAAAGTGGGATACGAAGTGGAAAGATTCAGATAGTGGCTTCTTCAAGTATCACCAAGAAGCCCCCTCATGGGAAGAAGGAATCCAATGTTGTGTATGGCCAGCATGGTCGTAATGATCGTAACCAATCTGTGGGAGCTGTTTTGATTTCTAATCCTACACCTCCACCACAAGAGCAACAACAGAATAGTCATCCCAAGCCTAGGAGGCAATTTACCAAGCTCAATATGTCGTTGGCTCAGGCTTTGCAACATATGTTGAAAGGAGAATTGATTACTTTGAAGGACCCACCACAAAATATCAATACTTCCTCTTCTCGTTACAATCCCAATGCAAGGTGTGCACCATTCTAATAGCCCTGGCCATGATACTAACAATTGCTGGTCATTGAAGAACAAAATTCAGGATATGATTGAGAATGGAGAAATTGAGTTTGACCCTCCAGAAACTCCTAATGTGATTACTGCTCCTATGCCTAAACATGAGAAGACTGTTAATGTTGTTGATGAGGTTGTTTATGTTCGTATTGTGGCTGAAATAACTACTCTTTTAGCTATTGTCAAGAAGAAACTTGTGCAAGCCGATTTATTTCCGGGTTGCAGGGAAGATTGTTTTTACTGTGCCTATAAACCTGATAGTTGTTGGAGGTTGAGGTCAGGTATTCAATGCCTGATAGATAACTATATTATATTGTTTGAGAGGACACCTTCTATAGAAAGTCTGTGTGGAGGTTTGGCTCAAGATTTGAAAATTGAAGATGTGGCTATGGTTAACAAGATTCCTGTGAAGATTACTTCCAATGGTCCAGTGAGGATCACTTCTAAGGGTCCTGTGAAGATTACTGCTGAACCAAAGGTGGATCCAATGATTATTACTACTCATGGTCCTATCCCATATACCTCTAATAAGGTTATACCCTGGAATTATGGTTCTGATGTTTATATCCATGGTGTCAAACAAGATCCTTTGACTAATGCACCTGTTACTGATGTTAATCTTGATGTGGACAATATTGCTGGTTCCAGTAAGGTTACCAGGAGTGGAAGAATTTTCTCTCCAGAAGACACCTCAAAGACTGCTGTTACTCCAGTCATATCTCTAACTCTGGGCCAAGTACTAAGGCCCGGGGCAAAGGACCAGTAATTGAACCTGTTCAAAGTGAAGCACCGATTAGTGATGACCTCTCTAAGTAAATGGAAGAAGTATGAAAGATCATCCGCAAGAGTGATTATGATGCTGTTGACCAGTTGGGGCATACTCCCTCCAAAATCTCCATGCTATCTCTACTATTGTGTTCTGAAGCCCATGCCAAGGCTTTAATCAAATTCTTGAAGACTGCTCACGTGCCACATGAAATCTTTGTGGACCAGTTTGAAAATTGTGTTGCTCATCTAATTAGTGATAATGGTTTGGGTTTTACTGATGCTGATCTGACTCCTGCTAAAAGAAACCATAATAGAGCTTTGCACGTCTCCATTGAGTGTAGGGGCACTACTTTGTCTCATGTATTGGTGGATATTGGTTCTTCATCGAATGTATTACCTAAGGAGGTTCTAGACAAACTCAACTTGAAGGATGTAGTGTTAAGACCAAGTAATGTGGTGGTGAGGGCCTTTGATGGTTTAAGAAGAATGGTGCATGGAGAGGTGGATCTTCCAACCAAAGTAGGCTCTCAAGTCTTTGATTCCACTTTCTATGTGATGGATATTTGTCCTGCGTACTCCTGTTTGCTTGGGCGCCCCTGGATCCATGGGGCAGGTGTTGTGACTTCCACTTTACATCAAAAGTTGAAATATCCGGTGAAAGGAAAGATTGTCACTGTTTATGGTGAAGAATAATACATGTTCAGTCATGTGAATACTTTTAAATATGTTGAGATGAAGGGTGAATTTGTTGAGACTCCTTGCCATATATTTGAAGTGGTTCCTCAAGTCGTTCCTACCACTGAAGCTCTCCCTGATGTTAAAAGAGTTCCGGTGATTACCAGAGTGCCTCCTACAATGGCCTCCCTCAAAGATGCTAGAGCTGTGGTTGAAGAAGGTGGTTGTACTATTTGGGGTCAACTTCCTGACATTCCTTACAAGTCTGACAAGTTTGGTTTGGGTTTTACTGCAGAATCTCAAAAGGTTGTTCGTCGTGCTCGTGCTGCTCGTATCACTCATGGAGGAATCATAAAGGACCAAGTCAATGCTATGGAAGATTATGATGAAGGTTACAACCTGGACGATTGGATTTTTCCTACCATGGGTGAGGGACTCAACAATTGGAAGGCTGAAGACGTTATTCCTATCTCCTTTAGTCAGGAGTAAATGCTATTTCATTTTTCTAAATTTATTTTTTGTAATTTTGAACAATTAAATACTTTTAAGCCTTGTGCCTTGCCCGGGGCACAATGGTATGCTTGTTAGGGTTGTCATTTCATTTTCATATTTTCATTCAATAAAATCAATGGACGTTTCTCGCTTTCGTAAATATTGTTCTCTTTGTCTTTCTTTTACTTTTTCCTTTTATAAAAAAAAGCTATGCGTTCTTACACACACCCACGTCACTAAAATGCAGATCTTCATCCACTCTAGATCCCATTGATAACAATTCTGCTATTGCCAATTATGACTTCGAGAATCCGATCTATCAAGCCGAGGATGGAAAGGAGGAAGATTGTGAAGTACCTATAGAGTTGGCTAGATTACTACAACAAGAAGAGAAAACTATACAACCACATGAGGAACCAATCGAAGTTGTGAACTTGGGAACCGAGGAAAACAGGAAAGAGGTCAAGATAGGTGTTGAGTTGGAAGATGTTGTTAAGAACATGTTGATTCAGATGCTACGTGACTATGTGGAAATTTTTGCTTGGTCTTATGAAGATATGCCAGGGCTAGATACAGATATTGTGGTTCACTGTCTACCAATGAAAGAGGATTGTCGCCCAATAAAACAGAAGGTTCGTCGCATGCGTCCGGATATGTCAGAAAAGATTAAGGCAGAGGTGATGAAATAATTCAATGCAGGGTTTTTAGTTGTTACTTCTTATCCTCAGTGGG
The DNA here is from genome assembly GCA_963966055.1 of Lathyrus aphaca. NCBI lineage: Eukaryota > Viridiplantae > Streptophyta > Magnoliopsida > Fabales > Fabaceae > Lathyrus > Lathyrus aphaca. Next base: position 404,041,769 of record OZ014519.1, on the reverse strand, counting down.
TTGCAAACATGGTGCTGTAACACGGTGGGAGAACTGACTTTCTATAAATGTTGCGGATAGCAAGAGTCGCCACCGACTTTTATTTTATCCATAAGGAATGGACATAAAAGAACAAGAAAGACCTATTTTAAAAGACTTGAGTTCGGGGGGTAGGTTATACAAAGGGAAGGTGTTAGCACCATTTATATCCATGGTTATCCATGGGCTCTTAGTTACTTAGCTCACTTAAATTGTTTGCAAGAGTGTAGTGTCTGATTAGAAACTTTCTAAGTACTTTGTAATGATCCTCGTATGGATGTATACAAAGCCTTGTTTTTTTGAAAATTTGTTTGAAAAATGTGGTGTAAATAGTATTTTGAAATGTGAGCAAGTAATTAAGAGAAACCTACCCTATATTAAGTCTTTACTGTTCTTATGTTCTTTCAATGGTAAGACTATCCCTATTATTAAGGAATAGGTAGTCATTACCTTGGATGTAAAGGGACAAGCGTAGGGTCATCGTATGGTCATAGAACCTAATTATTACATGGCTTTAACAGATACATAATAATCAAATAAAAATAATAATAATAAATGTAATAAGAATAATAAATAAACAATAATAAAATATTATCAATAATAAAATAATAGCAATAATAATAATGATAATAATAATAAATAAAGAAATCAAGATTTAAATTTAAAAGAGAAATTGTTTTTAGGTTAAATAAATATTTTTTAGAGATTAATTAAGAAAATATAACAAGTTAATAATATTATTAAGAAAAACATTAAATTATTACATATTAATAAAAATAAAGGTTAACATATTAATTAGGGTTTAGAAAAATAAATTAAGTTTTTTAGAATTAATAGAAAAATTAGGGTTAATTAATCATAATTAAAAATACATTATTTTTATTTATAAAATATACATATTAATTATATACAAATATATTATAAAAAGAAATAATTAATAAACATTAAGAAAAATAATTATGAGTTTTAGAAAATAATTAGGGTTTTTTTATAAAAAAAATGTACAAATAATAATATTGAAAATTATGAGTTTAATAGAAAATATAAGGTTTATTGGTTAATTAATTGATTAAGAAAATAATTAGTTATAATATAATAATAAAATAAAACAAAACAAAAAGAAAGAAAAGAAAATAAAACCAGGATTTTGAGGCAAAATGTTGGAGGCGGGTGTTGAACCCGTGCCCTCAACAACAACAACCTCCAGCTTTTCCAATGGGACAAGCGTCTGCTTGTGTCAATCCAATAGCAACAATATTTTATATGCTAATCCTGTAAAACAAAACAAAATATTAACAAAAAAAATAAGACATGGGATTCGAACCCAGGTCATTGACCTTCCAGGCGCGTTACCAAAACAAACTGAGCTACACGCTCTTTCTGATATTAATACGCAAATATTTCATAATAAAATAAGATGAAATTTAAAAGTCAGATTTCGCGCCCTTCTTCATCTTCTTCACTCATTCGTCTGGTTAACATATAGCTACGGTTTTGCCCGTAGCAAAAAGGTTTAGGAGTCTTGTTAAGCTATCAATTGGACCTGAAATTATGTCTAACCAAAGTTCCCAATTTTGAAGCTTATGAACCCTAACCATGGCAGTTATGCGATCTGGCCCCGAAGCTTCAATGTAAACATCCAAAATTCATCTATGAGTTCATACAAACATCAAAACAAGATCAAATTGCATTATAAACACGTAAATAAATGAAATCGAAAAAAATAAATTCAAGGAGAAGTGTAATTCGGTTCAGGCATGTAATGATGTTTTGGATGATGATGATGATTGGGAAACGTTCAGTGATCGTCCAAGAAGAGATTGCAACCTTAAAATCGCTTGTAAGAAGCCTCAAAACTAAAATCTGAATTTCACTTTTTTGGAGAATTTTGCAACTTTGAAGATGAGCTTTTTGCCTCTGAATTCCGTCCTCTGTGTTTGTGTTATGTCCCTCTTCATATAGTGAACCAAATTAGGTAAAAAAAACATGTGACTTTGTGGGCTTTTGGATGTCTTGAATGTGAAGAAATCTTCTTGCCAAATTAGTCAAAAAATCTAATATTTTCATGCCATAATGCCTTAGCACGAATTTGGATAGCATCAAATCAATTTAAATGGTCTTTAAGAGTTTATAGAAGAAGAATCACATTTAAATATTGAGTTTTCATATTTTATTTTTATTTAAATTGAGTTTTAATGAATAAAATCAAAATAAATATAAAATAAATTATAAAAATATGAATAAATGAGAATTGGGTCGTGCATGATGTCATGGTAAAGATTGGATCACAAAATTGCAAGCCCATGTGGAAAGAATTGGTTTTAAGACCCCATTTGCTCAATATACCTCTAAAAAATTTCCCAACTTTGCAAAGGTATAAATCCCTCAATTTTAAGGCTATGAAGGTTTTCTTGGATATTTTGGAAATCTTAGAGAGTCCTCTAACCAACCTATTTGTTCTCATGTCCATATCCTTTACCATTTTCAAATTATGCCCTTTGGAAGATGTTGACTTTTTGTTGACTTTTGAAATGACCTATAATGTTTTAGCTCATACCTTCCAAATGAAGCATTTTTAGGCTTGGCTTGTGAGACATAAAGTTGTAGAGAAATCAATTTCCTTCAAAATGAGATTTGGATGGGAAATTTTTGATGAAGCATGTGAAAGTTATGGCTGGTCAAAGTTCAGTTGACTTTTCCTGTGAAAACCCTAATTTAGAAACTCCAGATTCTTGATGATCTGAAATCTCCTTGATGAATCATGATCAACCCTTGATCAAATGATGAAGTTTAATTCATAAAATTGATGTTGGCAAAAAATCATGAAGTTTGACTTTGGTTTGACCACAATTGACCTCAGTTTGACTTTTTAACCACTTTGACTGATTTTTGCATATCTGATCATCTGACTGAGCAAACCTTTTGGGAAAGCCTTGAAACTTGACATAGGGATTCTTGAAGACATGTAGGATGTTATGAAGCTCACTTGAAGCCTTGAAAGTCCATTTAGCCTGATGAAATCCAAAACCCTAGTTTAGGGTGCATTGCTTAGGAGGAGACTTTGTTTGAGGGAATTGTCAAACTTTCTGACTAATTGTGAACCTTGTGAACCTCTTGAGATACCTTGTGAACCTTGTGAAGCTCTCGGGACACCTTGGTACACAATTCCTTGACTAGGTGAGGGAAAATTTTGGGGTGCAACAACTGCCCCTGTTCAATTTTCTGAAACCTGAGGAGTTAGATTGGCCTGTGTGCCATTCGTGACTTGGAAGGTTGAAGGGGATTGAACACAAAAGCCCAAAAATTTGCACTCGCCGGTGCGTAAAGTATTACTGTTGATTGGTTGTATATGCATGGATGGGCTTAAAGATGCCACTCAAAGGAACTGGAGATGGGCTTATAGATGCCATCCATAATATCAGAAGGTGATAGTATCTTTATGTTGTCACTGGATATCAGTACTAGGTCTTCGTATAGGCCATCTCTGAATCATTCCTGTAACATGGTTTGAGTTGAATGTCAGCATTAGATCTTCGTATAGATCGTATCTGTATTATCTCTGGGAAAAAAGAATATCCTTCATGAGGTGTTAGTACTTATATTTTCGTATAGATTGATTCTGAACCATCTTTAGGAATATACTTTAATTTAAGCATCAGAATCAAATCTTCGTGGCGATCATCTCTAAATTGCTTCTGGTAATATCCTGGGCTAAGTACAAAATATTCGTATCGATCATTTATGTATCATCCCAAAGACAAACTGTTGAATTGACCATTAGAAATAAATCTTCGTAGCGATTATCTCTTCTGGAAGTATCCCGGATCAGGTACTAGATTTTCGTATAGACCATTTACATACCATCCTAAGAATATCAGGATTAAATCTTTGTGGCGATTATCCCTGAACTTCTTCTGAAAAATCTCTTGGACTAAGTGCTAGATCTTCGTATAGATCATTTACACACTATCCCAAAGATAAACGGTTGAATTGACTATTAGAAATAAATCTTCATAGCGATTATCTCTTCTGGAAGTATCCCGGATTAGGCACTAGATCTTTGTATAGACCATTTATGTACACCATCCTAAGGACAATAAGAATATTAGGATTAAATCTTCGTGGCGATTATCCCTGAACCTCTTCTGAAAAATCTCTTGGACTAAGTGCTAGATCTTCGTATAGATCATTTACACACTATCCCAAAGATAATTGACCATCAGAAATAAATCTTCGTAACGATTATCTCTTCTAGAAGTATCCCGGATTAGGCACTAGATCTTCGTATAGACCATTTACGTACCATCCTAAGAATATCAGGATTAAATCTTCGTGGCGATTATCCCTGAGCTTCTTCTGAAAAATCTCTTGGACTAAGTGCTAGATTTTCGTATAGATCATTTACACACTATCCCAAAGATAAACGGTTGAATTGACCATTAGAAATAAATCTTCGTAGCGATTATCTCTTCTGGAAATATCCCGGATTAGGTAATAGATCTTCGTATAGACCATTTACATACCTTCCCAAGGACAAAAAGAATATCAGGATTAAATCTTCGTGGCGATTATTCCTGAACTTCTTCTGAAAAATCTCTTGGACTAAGTGCTAGATCTTCTTGTAGATCATTTACACACCATCCCAAAGATAATTGACCATCAGAAATAAATCTTCGTAACAATTATCTCTTCTGGAAATATCCTGGATTAAGCACTAGGTCTTCGTATAGACCATTTACGTACCATCCCAAGGACAACTTGAACATCAGGATTAAATCTTCGTGGCGATTACTCCCGAATTGCTTCTGGTAATATCCTGGACTAAGCACTAGATCTTCGTATAGATCATTTACGTACCCTTCCAAAGATCATCTGTTGAATTGACCATAAGAAATAAATCTTCGTAACGATTATCTCTTCTGGAAATATCCCGGATTAAGCATTAGGTCTTCGTATAGACCACTTACGTACCATCACAAGGACAAAAAGAATATCAGGATTAAATCTTCGTGGCGATCATCTCTGAACTTCTTCTAAAAAATCTCTTGGACTAAGTGCTAGATCTTCGTGTAGATCATTTACACACCATCCCAAAGATAATTGACCATCAGAAATAAATCTTCGTAACGATTATCTCTTCTGGAAATATCCCGGATTAAGCACTAGATCTTCGTATAGATCATTTACGTACCCTTCCAAGGACAACTTGAACATCAGGATTAAATCTTCGTGGCGATTACTCCCGAATTTCTTCTGGTAATATCCTGGACTAAGCACTAGGTCTTCGTGTAGACCATTTATGTGCCATCCCAAGGCTAATTTGTATTGATTATCAAAAATGAATCTTCGTAGCAATTATCTCTGAACCGTTTCATGGAATTGATAGTGTTTATCTGTCTGCAATTATCCTGAAAAGAAAAGGTAATTTATGCAAGATTATTTGATGTATGCATGTATGGCATGATGCTCTTAAGTAAGAATGTCATATGGATTATGGATGCGTATGCCATGATATGGTGTAAATGATGTATGTATGAATCATGTAGCCTGAAGTGTCTGGGTATCTATGTATAACAATTGATGGCTAGGGAAAATAAATCTTGGTTCGTTGCTGAGGAACATGAAGACTTCGTTCCCGTCTTGTTTAAGAATATCGTACTTAGAACTTCCCGTTTTCGTTCGTCGTGCTTTTTATTGATGGAATAAGTTCCTGAATATCCTGACTGAGGATAAAAGAGATGGACATAGATCCGGGAGACTTAATTCTTCGGAGGATATGAAACTGCTTGAAGACTTCGTCGAGTGGGAAGTATAAGATATTACTTGAAGAGTTCTGTATGGATATCCGTAAAGATTACTCTGTGGGGATGAACCGGCGAATTTTTGTTGAATTCCTACCTCCGTTCGTTCTTAGTAAATGCTTTTATTGTATTTTATGCATTTCTGGTAAACATCAATCATATCCAAAAGCATATATACATTCAAACATAACCAACAAACGTTTTTCGCTTTAGTAAAAGGGGAAAAATAACCCTGAATAAAGAGGGAAAAGTAAAGCTGAACTTGAAAACAAAATTGTTTCAACTTTGAGAGTGTATAACCAATTGGATTTAGATCTCCTGAGATTCTTAACTTTCCTGAATACCTTCCACAATGGCTTCTGCTGAGAATCCAATATCAAGGTAATACAATGAAAGGAACGTGTCTTCAAATTGTGATGGACCATATACGCTCCGGATATTAGATTTGAAAAGAGAGCATTGCCCCTTGGTTGAGGATGAATTGTTCCATAATGGAAGTAACTGAAAGGAGCTACCTCAAACAGAATGCCCCACAATAATATGCCCCTGGCATCATGAACTCTGTAATTTTATCCTTGGTAATTCAGATAGATGAGGATATCTACCCCTGGCTACTTAAACATAGTTGAATCTTGACCTGATTGCCCCGAATGAATTGAACAGTAACTTGGTATGCCCCCTTGATTGGGAAACAGTGACTATGCCCCTGGCTACTTAAACATAGTTGAATCCTGTCCTGATTTCCCCAAATGAGTTAGGCAGTATCATGGCTTGCCCCCTTGATTGGGAGATAATGACTATGCCCCTTTGTATACATGGACTTTGATCCAGAAAGCAACTTTGTCTGTTGGAAGGACTCTGGTTTATTGAACACTCATGCTGTAAGCTCCTCTGTGTGTTAAACACTCAGTTATATTCAAACAAATATATTAAAAAATGCAATGCTTATGTCTGTCTTGAAGTTTTGAAAAAGAGTTATTTTAGAAAAACAATTTTTGTGAAAACTGTGATATTAACTCAAGTTTTATAATAAGCCCTAAAGGATTCAGGATACCTTTTTGTGGCAATATGCTTTCAAACTAACCATGCTTCAGTTTGGACTTTTAAAGGGTTATAACGTGGCCTGGTTCATGGTTTAAGAAACAAAAGATAAAGGCTCAAATTTATTTGTACCCAACCCATTCTTCGTGATGTTCTTCAGTCCTATGTTCGGTTAACTTATGCATTGAGATTCCAAAGTAGTTTGGAATTGTAACACTGACATTTGTGATGATTCAGGAATCAAAAAATTTATTTGAAAATCCAGTCATCTTTCTTTATCTAGGATCTATAGTGACCTCCTTTTTTCTTTTGACTCTGTTATCCTTTCTTTTTGCCTGAACTGTTTATTTCAAGGTTACAGTCAGCGGGATGTCTTAATTTTTTTACTAAGTCTCCTTTATAGGTTTTGACTTAGTGAGCTTTTCTTTTGCTAGATATTGACTTGCGGACTTTAGTGATTACAGCGAAACATCATTAGTTGTGTGACAACACCAACAATTGGCATAGTTGAGTTAACCGAGTAACTACCCTGCCCCAGGTTATGAGTAAGGGTTTTAATTTGCATGAGAATGAAAACTCCTACTTCATAGGCTCAAAAGGGTTGACTAGGGATTAACTTCCTTATATATCCACTATTTAGGAATTGAAACAATGCTTGTACCTCGTCAGCATAGTCTGTTCAAAAGCATACTGCATAAGATTATGGTATTGTTTTCGTCATCCTCCCTCTACAGGCTCATAGCTTTATCAGGAGTTAAATATCACAAAATAGAAATAAGAAGCATAGTTTAAATATAGTGAAACGAATGGATTGATTCAAGACAAACATATGCAATGCGTTATTGAAAACAAAGTCTGACATAATAGTAAGTGTCTAGGCAAACAAAAGAAATTACAAATGAAAATTCAAATGTTCTCAAAGCCTCTTCCTCTAAACTCGTCACTCCAGTTATCTGGAAATTTTGATGCTTGATGGACGATAGAAGAACTCAACCTGGCCTTCTGGCGTAACCTCGAGTATTCCTTCATCAATTAGGTCTTGAATCTTATTCTTCAAAGCCCAACAGTTATTAGTGTCGTGTCCGGGACTGTCGGAGTGGTACATACACCTTGCTTTGGGATTATAGCGAGGAGAAGAGGTATTAGGATTTTTAGGAGAATTTTCCAAGGAAATTAGCTTCATTTCCAACAAGCATTGCAACATTTGTGGCATTGGCGTGTTGAATTTGATGAACTGTCTTTTATATTCCTTGTGTCGAAGTGGATTAATCTTACAGGGTCTTCCTTCTTCCATTGAAGAACAATCAGTGGTAGTCTGTCTCTTTCCTTCTCTTATCCTTACTTTCCTTTCAGCCAAGTCGGCTTGTCTCAATGGAGGTTGACTGATCATTAGATTCCCAACTCCGTTATGTCGAAGCTTATTGACAAAGCTTCTCAGCTCTTCTTTCCCCTGGGACAAACTCTGGATAAGAGTCATTTGGCCATTCATCTGGATCCTCATCCCTGCCATTTCCGCTTGTAGTTATTTCAGCTGATCATCCTTGTTGTCCTCAGGATTCTTCTTCTTCATGTCCTTAGAGAGGAGTGCTTTCAACTCTTCTTGCCCCTTGGACAAATTCAGAATCACTTCTTGAAACTGAGCATTCTGAGCTTGAAGATCTTTGGCAGATTGTTCAAGAGCCATTTCTGCTGAAATAAACAGCGAGAAGATGAGAAATCTGTTGTGAAACTTGTCATGCAATGATATGGTATGTATATGTTTATAAAATGTTTTTAAGGACCGCATGATTTAAATATGTTTAAAGAAAACAAAAACAAATTTTATTAGTAAATACTTAATATAAGTTTTTCCCCTTGGGCTTACAATGAAGGGAAATAAGTACAAAAATGGGGTTTTAAGTCTCCCATGGACGTTTCCTCTTTGTATGGAGGTATGTGTTGAGGTTCCGCTCCTCGTGAAGTTGCTTGGTCAGCTCCAACACTTTATCTTGGCTAATCCTGAATTGAGCTTCAAAGGTATTTATTTGTTCCTTCAGTTGGATCCAGGATTTTTACAATTCTTCCAGGTTAGTGGGCATGTCTGGATGAAGAATGATATAAGGAGTATCTCCTTCAGCATCAGGCTCCATGGTAACTGGTTGGATAGCAGGATATGGCATCATAAGAGTCTGAGCACGAGATCGCACCCATCTGAGATAAGGCTCCATATGAATAGAATAATTTGGCTCCAGAGTCTTGCTATCAATCCTATTCACCTTGTTCCAAGCTTGTATAAACCTTTGATGGTAACCCCGAAGATCGTTGTCGTAGTCAAACACAATACCCTGAATAAGCATGTCATGAGGACCATTACTCTGAGCATAACCAAACTAACGTAGAGGTAAAGAAGGGTTGTAAGTAATGCCCCCTCTTATGCTAAGGAGTGGCACATTAAGAAACTCCCCACAATGGTCAATGATAGTAACATTCTCCATATATCAAGTGCACCAATGAATATCTGAATGAGAAAGTGACATAATCCTCTTAGACCACCTTAACCCTTGTCCATTCTTCATCACTGATAGAGGAAGGTGAGAAATAAACCGCCTAGCCAATAAAGGTATGCAACATATCAAAGTTCCCCTTGCCTTCGTAGTACGAGTGTGAAGAGAATGTAAGATGTCTCCAAGTAATGTATGCACTAGGTTGTGAGTCAAAAATATGTTGATGGTGTGTACGTCTATGAACTGGTCTGGATTAGGGAACAACACTAAGCCATAGATTAATAAGGCTAAGATCCTCTCAAAAGCATCATAACTCATAGCATCCAAGAACACCCGAGCCTTCTCTATCAATACCTTAGCAAGAATACCCTTAACTCCACTTCTCGTTTCTAGGACAATGACTTATTTCTTCAGATGTAGGGCTGCAACAATGACTTCAGGTTTAGGCTCTTTCTCTAAGCCTGTGAAGGGTCTCTGATCAAGGATAGGTACACCCAGAAATTTGGATAACTCTTCCATTGTAGGAACCAGTTGATATTCGGGGAATGTAAAACAATGATGCTTAGGATCAAAGAACTGAAATAGGACACTCATCATGTCTTCATTGAACCCTGAAGTGACTAGATCCAGTAGGTGACCATGTCTCTTGATGAATTGGGAGTTTTCAGAAACTTGAGAGACCAATTCTTTAAGCTTAGGAGGTATTCCTACAAAGTTGATCTGGATAGTATTCCTACGAGCAAAAGCCATTACCTGCAACAAAGAACAAAGATAAATCCTTTGGTCCTTGAAATGGTTAGTGAAAATGTTATGCTTATGATGCATGATATCATGATGTTATGCTCAATCACAAACATGTGGCACACACAAACAAGTCACACAATAGCCCTAGGTTTGAAGGCTTGCATGAGGTTTAAAGGTAAGTACCCTCCCTTGAAGTTTAGTTGGTTCATCCTGTCCTACAAAAGTAACCAGGTTCTAAGGGATCTAAATATCACTGATCATTCCCAAGGGTGGTTGTTCAGTAGGAAACTTACTTGCCAACCAAAACCCTCCAAGTTTAGGATCTCAATGAGTGTAGTATCGAGTATCAACCAACTTTAGTCTTCACCAAAGTCGGCTATCTCACTACTTTCTAAAGGCCAAGATGGGATAACTAAGGTTCTAAAAGTCAGTTAGCGTATTGACAACATATGGCAGCCCCATATTATCCTTAACTTACTTAAGGAACATAAGCACCAACCAAGAAGTCACACTAACTATGGCCACCAGATCAACCATATCGGTATACGCCACACAGTTTCCTTGGTCTATTGCCATTTACCTAGGGTACACTAGATTCGGGTTAGGATCTTTCACACATAAGAGCCCCAACAAGTAAAGTAAAGCAAACAAAGCAGCCAATTTTAAAGTGATCTAATTCCTAAGGGTACCCCTCTTTTATTAACGTCCCCAGCAGAGTCGCTAGTTCTGTAACACGATGGGAGAACTGACTTTCTATAAATGTTGCGGATAGCAAGAGTCGCCACCGACTTTTATTTTATCCATAAGGAATGGACATAAAAGAACAGGAAAGACCTATTTTAAAAGACTTGAGTTCGGGGGGTAGGTTATACAAAGGGAAGGTGTTAGCACCCTTTATATCCATGGTTATCCATGGGCTCTTAGTTACTTAGCTCACTTAAATTGTTTGCAAGAGTGTAGTGTGTGATTAGAAACTTTCTAAGTACTTTGTAATGATCCTCGTATGGATGTATACAAAGCCTTGTTTTTTTGAAAATTTGTTTGAAAAATGTGGTGTAAATAGTATTTTGAAATGTGAGCAAGTAATTAAGAGAAACCTACCCTATATTAAGTCTTTACTATTCTTATGTTCTTTCAATGGTAAGACTATCCCTATTATTAAGGAATAGGTAGTCATTACCTTGGATGTAAAGGGACAAGCGTAGGGTCATCGTATGGTCATAGAAAGCAACAAGTAAGGGTGTCTTTAGCAATTCGTTGGGACTATCATCATTTATTCGAAGGGACAAGATCTTTATCGTAGGCAACCTTGAAGGGACTTGATCTTTTAAACTGTAGGGACTTGATGATTTTTATGAAGGGGCTTTGCTTAAGACACCCCTATATTCGAGGGACTTGACCATTTTTAAGGGAACTGAGAGAGGTAACCTAGGAAGTGCAAGATGACGATCAAAGATCAACTTACGCGTGTGAGTGTTTATATTCAAGTATTTATCTTATTTAAATTAATTTTCTAAATTATTTTTAATCAAATTTAGGTTATACACGCCCTAAGATTACTAACCATACAATAAAATATTTACGAAATAAAATAAAGGCGGAAAATAAACCTAATTATTACATGGCTTTAACAGATACATAATAATCAAATAAAAATAATAATAATAAATGTAATAAGAATAATAAATAAACAATAATAAAATATTAGAAATAATAAAATAATAGCAATAGTAATAATGATAATAATAATAAATAAAGAAATCAAGATTTAAATTTAAATGAGAAATTGTTTTTAGGTTAAATAAATATTTTTAGAGATTAATTAAGAAAATATAACAAGTTAATAATATTATTAAGAAAAACATTAAATTATTTACATATTAATAAAAATAAAGGTTAACATATTAATTAGGGTTTAGAAAAATAAATTAAGTTTTTTAGAATTAATAGAAAAATTAGGGTTAATTAATCATAATTAAAAATACATTATTTTTATTTATAAAATATACATATTAATTATATAAAAATATATTATAAAAAGAAATAATTAATAAAACCAGGATTTTGAGGCAAAATGTTGGAGGCGGGTGTTGAACCCGTGCCCTCAACAACAACAACCTCCAGCTTTTCCAATGGGACAAGCGTCTGCTTGTGTCAATCCAATAGCAACAATATTTTATATGCTAATCCTGTAAACCAAAACAAAATATTAACAAAAAAAATAAGACCTGGGATTCGAACCCAGGTCATTGACCTTCCAGGCGCGTTACCAAAACCAACTGAGCTACACGCTCTTTCTGATATTAATACGCAAATATTTCATAATAAAATAAGATGAAATTTAAAAGTCAGATTTCGCGCCCTTCTTCATCTTCTTCACTCATCCGTATGGTTAACATATAGCTACGGTTTTGCCCGTAGCAAAAGGCTTTAGTGACGACTTGTCTGTCACTATAGGACCTGCGTTTTGACAAAACATTATTCAAGCAATATAAATTTATTCTATCAACGCAAATCAGTTAAAGAATGATCCAGGAGTCTTGTTAAGCTATCAATTGGTCCTGAAATTATGTCTAACCAAAGTTCCCAATTTTGAAGCTTATGAACCCTAACCATGGCAGTTATGCGATTTGGCCCCGAAGCTTCAATGTAAACATCCAGAATTCATCTATGAGTTCATACAAACATCAAAACAAGATCAAATTGCATTATAAACACGTAAATAAATGAAATCGAAAAAAATAAATTCAAGGAGAAGTGTGATTCGGTTCAGGCATGTAATGATGTTTTGGATGATGATGATGATTAGGAAACGTTCAGTGATCGTCCAAGAAGAGATTGCAACCTTAAAATCGCTTGTAAGAAGCCTCAAAACTAAAATCCGAATTTCACTTTTTTGGAGAATTTTGCAACTTTGAAGATGAGCTTTTTGCCTCTGAATTTCGTCCTTTGTGTTTGTGTTATGTCTCTCTTCATATAGTGAACCAAATTAGGTCAAAAAAACATGTGACTTTGTGGGCTTTTGGATGTCTTGAATGTGAAGAAATCTTCTTGCCAAATTAGTCAAAAAAATCAAATATTTTCATGCCATAATGCCTTAGCACGAATTTTGATAGCATCAAATCAATTTAAATGGTCTTTAAGAGTTTCTAGAAGAAGAATCACATTTAAATATTGAGTTTTCATATTTTATTTTTATTTAAATTGAATTTTAATAAATAAAATCAAAATAAATATAAAATAAATTATAAAAATCTGAATAAATGAGAATTGGGTCGTGCATGATGTCATGGTAAAGATTGGATCACAAAATTGCAAGCCCATGTGGAAAGAATTGGTTTTAAGACCCCATTTGCTCAATATACCTCTAACAAATTTCCCAACTTTGCAAAGGCATAAATTCCTCAATAAGGATATGAAGGTGTTCTTGGAAATTTTGGAAATCTTAGAGAGTCCTTTAACCAACCTCTTTGTTCTCATGTCCATATCCTTTACCATTTTCAAATTATGCCCTTTGGAAGATGTTGACTTTTTGTTGACTTTTGAAATGACCTATAATGTTTTAGCTCATACATTCCAAATGAAGCATTTTTAGGCTTGGATTGTGAGACACAAAGTTGTAGAGAATTCAATTTCCTTCAAAATGAGATTTAGATGGGAAATTTTTGATGAAGCATGTGAAAGTTATGGCTGGTCAAAGTTCAGTTGACTTTTCCTGTGAAAACCCTAATTTAGAAACTCCTGATTCTTGATGATCTGAAATCTCCTTGATGAATCATGATCAACCCTTGATCAAATGATGAATTTTAATTCATAAAATTGATGTTGGCAAAATAATCATGAAGTTTGACTTTGGTTTGACCACAGTTGACCTCAGTTTGACTTTTTAACCACTTTGACTGATTTTTGCATATCTGATCATCTGACTGAGCAAACCTTTTGGGAAAGCCTTGAAACTTGACATAGGGATTCTTGAAGACATGTAGGATGTTATGAATCTCACTTGAAGCCTTGAAAGTCCATTTAGCCTGATGAAATCCAAAACCCTAGTTTATGGTGCATTGCTTAGGAGAAGGCTTTGTCTGAGGGAATTGTCGAACTTTCTGACTAATTGTGAACCTTGTGAACCTCTTGAGATACCTTGTGAACCTTGTGAACCTCTTGGGACACCTTGGTACACAATTCCTTGACTAGGTGAGGGCAAATTTTGGGGTACAACAGGTTCCGGTGCCTAAGAAAAATGGTAAAGTACGCATGTGTGTAGATTACAGGGATTTGAACAGAGCCAACCCCAAAGATGACTTTCCGCTCCCACATATTAATGTTCTGGTAGACAACACTGCTCAACATAAGGTATTCTCTTTTATGGATAGTTTCTCAGGATATAATCATATTAAGATGGCACTTGAAGATATGGAGAAGACTACATTTGTTACACAATGGGGCACTTTCTGCTATAAGGTAATGCCATTTGGTTTGAAGAATGCTGGGGCAACATATCAGCGTGCTATGGTAGCTTTGTTCCATGATATGATTCACCATGAGATATAGGTATATGTGGATGATATGATAGCCAGATCTCAAAATGAAGAAGAGCATCTTGATAACCTGCACAAGTTGTTTGAGAGGTTGAAGAAATACAAGTTAAGGTTAAATCTAAACAAGTGTACTTTCGGAGTTAGATCTGGTAAACTTCTGGGTTTTATTATCAGTGGTAAAGGTATTGAAGTGTATCCTGCAAAAGTAAAAGCTATACAAGAGATGCCTGCTCCTCGTACTGAGAAAGAAGTTAGAGGTTTCCTGGGACGACTTAATTACATTGCAAGATTTATTTTCCAGTTCACTGCTACTTGTGAACCAATCTTCAAGTTGTTGAAGAAAGATCAAGTATTGGAATGGAATGATGAATGCTAGGTAGCTTTTGATGAGATCAAAAGGTACCTATAGGAACATCCTATATTGATGCCACCAGTTGAAGGAAGACCTTTGATTATGTACTTGACAGTATTGGATAACTCAATGGTGTGTGTGTTGGGGCAACATGACGAGTCTGGTCGAAAAGAGTAGGTAATATATTACCTTAGCAAAAAGTTTACCGACTGTGAAACAAGATACTCACTGCTCGAGAAAACTTCTTGTGCTTTGGCATGGGCTTCTCGCCAACTAAGACAGTATATATTGACTCATACCACCTTATTAATTTCAAAAATGAATCCAATCAAGTATATATTTGAGAAACATGCTCTCTCCGGATGAATAGCAAGATGGAAAATGATCTTGACAGAATATGACATACAATATACTACTCAGAAAGCAATTAAAGGAAGTGTAGTAGCTGACCATTTGGCTCATCAAGAAGTAGATGATTATCAATCTATGAATTTTGAGTTTCTATATGAGGATATTATGATTGTTACTAAAGAACCTAGACAATATGAAGGACCAGGACAAGGATCCCGATGGACTATGGTTTTTGATGGAGCTTCTAATGCGCTTGGTAACGGTGTTGGTATGGTTATTATCTCTCCTAAAGGTTGTTTTACACCAGTTACTACAAAGCTTTATTTTAAATGTACCAATAATATGGCTGAGTATGAAGCGTGCATCATGGGTATCAAGGTTGCTATTGAGATGAAGATCCAGTTTTTGAATGTGTATGGAGATTCAGCCCTGGTAGTTAGTCAAGTTAAAGGAGATTGGGATACCAGGTATCCTAATATCATCCCTTACACAGAGCATGTGTTGTCTTTGATCCCGTACTTTGAAGAGATTACCTTTGGACATATTCCACGAGAAGAGAATCAGTTGGTAGATGCATTAGCTACCGAGGCCTCTATGTTTGAAATCAGTTGGGATGATGAAGCTCCGAAAATTACTATTGATCGATTTGATAAACCTGCATACTGCAATGAAGTGGGTACTGGAGGAGTAGAAGAAAAGCCTTGGTTCCATGAAGTGAAGAGGTATCTTGAAGCTCAGGAGTTCCCTGAAGGGGCATCTGTCAATGATAAGAAGTTTCTGAGGAGGTTTTCTTCTAAATTCTTCCTAAGTAATGGAATTTTGTACAAGCGCAACCACGATTCAACTTTGCTTCGTTGTGTGGATAAGAAAGAAGCATTAGAGATTATGGAAGACATGCATGATGGGATCTTTGGTACTCATTCTAATGGACATACTATGGATAAGAAGATTCTAAAAGTAGGTTATTATTGGTCTACCATGGAAGCTGATTGCTATCAATACTCCAAAACTTGTCACAAATGCCAGATTTATGCTGATAAGGTTCATGTGCCTCCAGTTCCGTTGAATGTTCTAACTGCTCCATGGCCTTTTTCCATGTGGGACATTGATATTATTGGTGAGATCAAACCTACTGCCTCCAATGGACATCGTTTCATCCTTGTGGCTATTGATTACTTCACAAAATGGGTAGAGGCAGCTTCATTTGCTTCTGTTACCAAGAATGTTGTGGCTCGGTTCATCAAGTATAATCTTATATGCAAATATGGAATCCCCGAAAGGATTATCACAGATAATGGTACTAATTTAAACAACACTATGATCACTGATCTCGGTACGCAGTTCAAGATTAAACATCACAATTCTTCTCCACATCGTCCAAGGATCAATGGTGCAGTGGAAGCCGCCAACAAGAATATTAAGAAGATCTTGCAAAAGATGAAAGTTACATATAAGGATTGGCATGAGATGTTACCATTTTCTCTTCATGGTTATCGTACCACCATACGTACTTCAACAGGGGCAACCCCATTTTCCCTTGTCTATGGTATGGAAGCAGTTTTACCCATTGAAGTTCAGATTCCTTCTTTGAGAATTTTGAAGGATGCAGGCTTGGATGAAGATGAATGGATTTAGACTCGACTTGACCAGATAAACTTGATTGATGAGAAAAGACTAGCAGTTGTTTTTCATGGTCAGACGTATCAGAAACGTATGATTAAAGCCTTCAATAAGAAAGTTAGGCAGCAGGTATATTAGGCTGGTGATTTGGTAATCAAGCATATTATATTACCACAGGGTGATCCCAGGGGCAAATGGACCCCCACCTATGAAGGGCCATTTGTTGTTAAGAGAATATTTTTTGGAGGTGCCATGATGCTTACCACTATGGATGGTGAAAATTTCCCGCAGCCTGTGAATGCAGACATAGTTAAAAAATACTACGCATGAAAAGAGACCCGCTAGGTTGACAGGCCTAGGAAAAAATAAGGGCACCCCGGCGAACCAAAAGGGTTCGGGAAAAAATTAGGGATATATATAAAAAAAATGTACACCCGACAAGTCGAAAACCTGAAAAGGCGGCTTGGGCAAAAAAGGGTATCCCGGTGGATTGAAAACCTGAAAAGGCAATCCAGGCAAAAGTTAGGGATTAAAACGTATGACTATGTCTCGTTGGATCACTCATGTAACCTCTACTAGTTGTGTTATCTATGTCAAGTTCAACAGATACCGATCAGTCCAATCGTTTCTTCTCCGATAGCTGAAGATGAGATAATTGAAGATAAATTGCAATAGTGAAGTTGAAACTCAATAGGATTATTTACACATAGCTATTTTTTCTTGTAAAAATTTCTTTGACGAACTCCTCTTACTAGGATTTCCGTCTCCGTGTTAAAACCTTCCTGTTTATAGGCCTATTTCTTAAATAAATAAAACTCCATTTTTCGTATTCAGCTTTACTTTTCCCCCTTTATTCAGCTTTACTTTTCCCCTTTTTACTAAAGCGAAAAACGTCCATTGATTATGTTTGAATTTATATATGCCTTTGAATATGATTGATGTTTACCAGAAATACATAAAATACAATAATATCATTTACAAAGAACGAATGGAGGAAGGAATTCAATGAAGCTTCGCCGGTTCATCCCCACGGAGTAATCTTTACGGACATCCTTACGGAGTACTTCAAGTAATATCTTATACTTCCAACTCTACGAAGTCTCCAAACAGTTTCATATCTTCCGAAGAGTTGATACTTAACCGAATAAGTCTCCCGGATCTATGTCCATCTCTTTTATCCTCAGTCAGGATATTCAGGAACTAAATCCTTTAATAAGAAGTACGACGAGCGAAAACGGAAATTCCTAAGTACGATATTCTTAAATAAGACGGGAACGAAGTCTTCATACTCCTCAACAACGAATCAGGATTTGTTTTCCCCAGTCGGCAGTTACTCCACAAAGCTACGCTTCAGCTACATAGTTCATTTATACATACATCATATCATATCATATCATATTATACGCATCCTTATAAAATATTATCTTGCAGAATGTTATATACATCATTACATTTGCACCAAACTAACCTTGTTTTTCAGGTTAATTCTCCAGCAGGCAAACTTCATCAACAACTTACCTTGGGCCGTCGTTTATTCTTCCCAAAGTTTATCTTGTTACCTCGGGCTGTCGTTTATTCTTCCCGAAGGTTATCTCATTTTGGGCCGTCGATTACTCTTCCCAAAAGCCACAACTTACCTTGGGCCGTCGTTTATTCTTCCCAAAGATTATCTTGTTACCTCGGGCCGTCGTTTATTCTTCCCGAAGGTTATCTCATTTTGGGCCATCGATTACTCTTCCCAAAATCCACAACTTACCTTGGGCTATCGTTTATTCTTCCCAAAGGTTATCTTGTTACCTCGGGCCGTCGTTTATTCTTCCCGAAGGTTATCTCATTTTGGGCCGTCGATTACTCTTCCCAAAAGCCACAACTTACCTTGGGCCGCCATTTATTCTTCCCAAAGGTTATCTTGTTACCTTGGGCCATCGTTTATTCTTCCCAAAGGTTATCTCATTTTGGGACGTCGATTATTCTTCCCAAAATCCACAACGTACCTTGGGCCGTCGTTTATTCTTCCCAAAGGTTATCTTGTTACCTCGGGCCATCGTTTATTATTCTAGAAGGTTATCTCATTTTGGGTCGTCGATTATTCTTCCCAAAAGCCACAACTTACCTTGGGCCGTCGTTTATTCTTCCCAAAGGTTATCTTGTTACCTTGGGCTGTCGTTTATTCTTCCCGAAGGTTATCTCATTTTGGGTCGTCGTTTATTCTTCCCAAAAGCCTTATTGATACCTTGGGCCGTCGTTTGTTCTTCCCAAAGGTTATCTTGTTACCTCGGGCCGTCGTTTATTCTTCCCGAAGGTTATCTCATTTTTTGGGCAGTCGTTTATTCTTCCCGAAAAGTTATCTTCATATTTGGGAAACATATCTGAAGATTTTTTCTCCGAATGGCATCTTTAAGCCCATTCAAGCATCACAACTAACCAACAACATCATTCTGCGCACCGGCGAGTGCAAATTTTTGGGCTTTTGTGTTCAATCCTCTTTAACCTTCAAGTCACGAATGGCGTACATGCCAATCTAACTCCTTAGATTTCAGAAAATTGAACAGGGGAAGCTGTTGTACCCCAAAATTTTCCCTCCCACAATCAATACAATCTCTATCAAGACTTCTAAATGATCATAAGATCCTCAAGACTCCCAATTGATCAAGAAGTGTGGAAGTTTCCCCAGACAATGCCTCCTCCTAAGTAAAGTGTCTAAAACTAGGGTTTTGGGTTTCCTCAGGTTAAAATGACTTTCAATGCCTCAAGTGAGCTTCATAAAATCCCACATGTATTCAAGAATCCCCATGTCAAGTTTCAAAGCCTTTCCAAAGAGCTTGCCTAGTCAGATGATCAAAATGCAAAAATCAGTCAAAGTAGTTAAAAAGTCAAACTGAGGTCAACTATGGTCAAATCAAAGTCAAACTTCAAGATTTTTTGCCAACATCAATTTTATGAAGTAAAATTCATCATTTGATCAAGTGTTGATCATGATTCATCAAGGAAGTTTCAGATCATCAAGAATCAGGAGTTTCTAAATTAGGGTTTTCTTAAGAAAAGTCATCTGAACTTTGACCAGCCATAACTTTCACATGCTTCATCAAACATTTCCCATCCAAAGCTCATTTTGAAGGAAATTGAATTCTATATAACTTTGTGTCTCACAAGCCAGGCCTAAAAATGCTTCATTTGGAAGGTATGAGCTAAAAAGTTACAGGTCATTTCAAAAGTCAACAAAAAGTCAACATCTTCCAACGGGCATAATTTGAAAAGGGTAAAGGATATGGACATGATACCAAAAAGGTTTGTTAGAGGACTCTTTAAGATTTCCAAAATGTCCAAGAACACATTCATAGCCTTAAAATTGAAGGATTTGTGCTTTGTCAAAGTTGGGTGATTTTTGAGGGGTGTATGAAGAAAATAAGGCCTTAAAACCAATTTTTTCCAAATGGGCCTATCATTTTGCAATCCAATCTTTATGATGACATCAAGCACGACCGAAAACCAAAGAGTTCTGATTTTTATTATTTATTTATTATTTATTTGAATTTTATTCATTAAAATTCAATTTAAATATAAATTAAATATGAAAAATCAAATAATGGTCAAGATATTTGATTAGAAATCATTTAAATCATATTTAGAATGATTGGAAGTCAATTGAAATCAGATTGGATCAAAAATAGCAAGGTATCATTTGATTTTTCTCACATGGTTTCCTTCACACTCAAGTTATCTCATAAGCCCACAAATCCATAAGTTTTTTGACCTAAATTCAATCCTTATAAGTACATGAGCTGAACCCAAGCAGAGGGGACGAAAATTGAGACTTGGAGAGGCATTGTTCATATTCAAAATTTTAACAAAAAGTGAGATTCGGTTTTGGAGTTATAGGCGATTTCAGGTCATTCTAAAGCAAGGAATGTTTCTGGGCCGTTAGATTGAAGAATCGTGATCCCAATAGCAAAACACCATGGCTAGGGTTTCGATCTCACAATGAGGGTTTCTTGATTTAAATAACTTAAACGATTTCTAATAACATCAATGAACTGTATATGGTATGAGGATCACAATACTGTGATCAATTTGATGAAATTTTACAATTTTTGTGGCGTTTGAGGAAACATAGGTTTTCCTATGAATGTTAATTCGCAGGTAATATCGTAGCAATTTTCATAGCAAAATTCGCAGGTCACAAGAAAGGAGATGAAGCTGCTTGGCGCCATCTGAAAATTTAAATTTGCAACATAATATTTTTTGTTTTTGTTTCTATTTTATTTCAGCAAACGCTTGTTAGCCTAGTGGCTAGGACGTACGCGTATGAATACAAGGACCTGGGTTCGAGTCTGGCTAGAACCAATTCTTTTTTTTTGTTATTTATTGATTTGAACAAGTTTAATATATAATCATTGTTGCCCAGTACATTGACACACGCACACTTTAGCTCAGATGGTTGGCATGCTTGTTGTGGGAGCTGGGAGTCCTGGGTTCGACCCCAGGCTCCAGCAGGTAAGTATTCTACCTTATTTTTTACAATTTTTATATATTTTATTATCATTATTATTATTATATCAAATTAATATTAATTAAGACTCTTTTTAAACAAATAAAAACTTAATTATTTTCTATATGTAACTATGACTCAAATTTTATTTTTTGCATATAATATTATTCTAAAATATTTTTGTAAATAAATGTTAACTATTTTAATTATTTATTTAAACACTTATATGATTTTTGTAAATATCTAATTAAATATCTTATTTTTATAAATAAAATGTATAACTATTTTTCTATAATCTTTTTCTATTTTAAAAGTCTAAATGTTGTATATAATTAAATCTTAATGTAATTTCACTTAAAATATTTTCATAATAACTTCAATTTTCTTACTAATTTCTTTATATCTATTTTTTTTCAAAACCCTAATTTCTTTATACTTATTTCTTTTCAAACTTTATTTTCTTATTATAATTAATTATACTTATTTTCTTAATAAATTCTAATTAACCCTTAAATAAATTTTTTAATTTCTTTATTATTATTTCTTTGCTAATTTATACTTATATTATTATTATTATTGCTTTATTTATTTACTGCTTTATGATAATTATGTTGTATCTCTCCCAAAGTCTTGTAATAGCTTGTACATTTCTGTTCTCGTTTTAATTTTCTTTATAAATATTTAACTGCATGATTAGTAAATAGGGTGTGAAAACCTATTTGTGTTTAAAATAACTTAGATAATTAATTTAAAAATGTACACTCACACACGTAAGTCGATCTTTGATCGCCATCTTGCATTTCCTAGGATATTCCTCTTGGCTGCCTTAAAATATGGTCAAGTCCCTCGAAAGTGGGGTGTCTAAAAAGCAATGTCCCTTCCAGTGTAAAAGGTCAAGTCCCTACGAGGTTGCCTACGATATAATGACTTTGTCCCTTCGAATAAATGATGATAGTCCCTACGAATTGCTAAAGACACCCCTACATGTTGCCTTCTATGACCATACGATGACCCTACGTCCGTCCCTTAATAAAATCCAAAGTAATGACTACCTATTCCTTAATAATAGGGATAGTTTCACCCTTGAAAGAACATATAAGAACATGAATGACTTAGTCTAGGGTAGGTACCTCTTAGTTACTTGCTCACTTCTTAAAATTACTTTTTACACCTCACTTTCTTAAACATTTTTCAAAACAAGGTTTTGTATACATCCATACGAGGATCATTACAAAGTACTTAGAAAAATTTCTAATCACACACTACACTCTTCAAAAACAATTTAAGTGAGCTAAGTAACTAAGAGCCCATGGATAATCATGGATATAAAGGGTGCTAACACCTTCCCTTTATATAACCTACCCCCCCAACTCAAGTCTTTTAAAAATAGGTCTTTCCTGTTCTTTTATGTTCTTTCCACTTGGATAAAATAAAAGTCGATGGCGACTCTTGCTATCCGCAACATGATTAAAAGTCAGTTCTCCCACCGTGTTACAATAACAAACTTGAAACTCGGATAATAAACTGTTTGCAGATTCGGCAAAGCCATGGAATGCAGTCGTTAATTTCGTTGCGTTGAAGAGAGAAAATGATCGAGAGCATGCAATCCATCCATCAACTAAATCTTCAGTTGTCCCTTCATGCCGAATTATATCTTTGAACCAAGCTTCTTCCTGTTTTATCCCATTCATTTGACTTCATTAACCCTGCAAAAAGGAATTTTTTTACAGCAGTAAAAAGGAGAACAAGCAGTGAAAAATAATGATCTCATAACAGTAAAAAACACAGGTTGAGTCAATTGAAAACCAACCTTTCAATTCAATCCAAACCTAATTTATTCAGTTCATTTCCAACTAAGTCAACAAAGGTGCAGTGATAAGGTATAAACGGACAAAAGCAAAGCAGAAACAACAACAGGGTCGCAGAACCAAAGTTTTCACAAAATAGGCAAAAACGTTTTTTATATGAAAAAGAAGAAACATACATAGCAAAAGTGAAAAATCCTTCGGTTAATTTCAATTTCGAAACCCTAATTTACAACTATAAAAAGGGATCCGGAAAATGAAAAGGGGAGGAAAAAATTCATAAAGCATCAGAAACAAAACCTGGCCGCTACATACAATCAATCTACAGAAAAAAAAACCTAGCAGAAAACCTACACATACAAAAAAACCGAGAAAACACAAAACACATGAAGCATATTCATGGAAAATATTCATCCTAAAGCCTAAGTCATATTGAGACTCAAAACAAGCTAGGCCTCTCATCATCATCAACACAACAAAACGCATAAAATAAAACAAGCAATAACAAACAGAAGAGGAAGAAGGGAACACTAATAAAAAGAAGAGGAGAGGACAAGATAAAGAAAGGTACCTGAGAACCGTGCCGAAATCGTGAACATTGGACTAGCTCCGATTTGGTAACTATCCTTATCTTTAAAATCGTTTTTATTATATATTTGCTCTCCTTGTCTTTCTGATCCAAGCCCCTTCGAAAATTGGTTGTTTTCTTCAACTTTAGATAGATCTAGGGTTTGTATGTTTTTGTTGATTTGAGGGATTTAAGTTTGAAATTCGTAGAAATCATGGTCAGATTCGAACTCAGGGGATAGGATTTAGGGGGATAAGGGACTTTGATTGGGGTTTGTCGGAGAGGGGTGGCGTCGTCGTCGCGAACCACCACCATCTCCGACCGTTTTTGTTTGTTTCCGGCGAGACGTCTGGGTTTTCGGAGAAACTTTCTTTGTAGTGAGAGAGGCATTGAGTGAGAGATAGTTGAGAGTTTATGGTGAAGAGTGATAGCAGAACTTTTAATTTTTATTTTTATTTTGAAAACACAGCTGTTATCCTCATTAATGTGATCATTGCTTTGCTGATGAAGTGCCAAGTATGGTTGGGAAGCAGGCCACATGGCTAGTTTGGCTGAGTCCACACATTAACATTCTTTAGGTCAACCTTTATTTTTGTGTGAACCATATCATCCTTATGGTGTGCTTAGCTTTTGACAACCGTTAGATACGAGTCTTTGTTTGACCCATTAGGATCCAACGCATTGTAGGAAGTCAACGATTTGACCATGTTCATGGTATGCACCTTGTTTACTTCTGGGCTTCGTTGGGTATTAGGGCTTGGTTCTTTTTTATTCACACCCCTGCATAGCTATCATGGCCCATTAGTTTTGTTTATTTTCTTTTTACTTGTTTCTTTTTTTATTTTTAATTTCTACTTTATTTGTTTTTTAATGTTTATGTTATATAAAAAAACCAAAAAAGACACACTTTGTTTATTAATTATTTGAAATAATATTATTTAATTTAATTAAATAATTTATCGATTAATTTTATTAGATGATCCTATTTAATTTAGTTAATTATCTTTTGATCGATTTTGTTCATATGGTATATGTTTGATGATTAATTTTCATTTTATTTAGTGGTACAATCTTAATGTATGAATTTGAACGTTGTTCCCGTATTATGGCTATAACTTATAAAGTAAAAAAAAACGAATATTCGCACACAGATAATAATCATTTCAAAGATAATTTAATTTCTTGGTCCAACACCAAGTAAATATTTTAAAATACGAACACATTTTGCACACACGTAAGTTGGTCATTCTTATGACCGCCATCTGTACGGCTATATGCGTCATGATTAATTAATGAAAGAACTAAACTCAGGAATCTAGTATTCCTCGGGTTTTTTGAATGAATCACTCTTGAGGCTAGCCCTTGGGTTGTGCTTCATTCTCTCTTTCGTTTCTAAAACTTATAAACCCTAAGTCACCTAAAACAAAAATGCGATTTTTTTATCAATTTCTTTTATTAAAATATCATCATAATTAATTAACGAAAGAACTAAACTCAGGAATCTAGCATTCCTCATTTTTTTAATGAATCACTCTTGAGGATACCGTTCGGGTTGGGTCTCATTTCCTCTCTCGTTTATAAAACTTTCGAGCAATCAAACTCTTAATTCACATATAAATTGTGGAAGAACTAAACTCATGAATCTAGCATTCCTTGAGTCCTTGAATGAATTACTCTTGAGGCTATCCCTTGGGTTGTGATTCATTCGACCCTTCGCCTCTCAAAAGACTTAAAACATATCCAACAAATACAAAAAAAAATCACTTTCTTAATTAATTAACGAAGAACTGAACTCAGGAATCTAGCATTCCTCGGGCTCTTGAATAAATTACTCCTGAGGCTAGCCCTCGGGTTGTGATTCATTCACCCCTTCGTTTTAAAACACATTAACAAAGGTCAAACACTTTTCTCTAAACAGACATTGTTTAAATCTTTCTACCTCGCAGACAAGCTAGCGCTTCAGTCTCCTATCGCGAGCAAATAAGCCAACGCTTAGCATTTAGAAAGAATTTCAAACAATTGTTCATAAAATATACAAACCGTAGTTGCACGAACTACGAAGCTCTGACTTTCCCATTGCACAAGGGAATACGTAGGCACGGGGATTTTTAATCCTTCACGAGCACAATAATAAAAACTTAACTATCTATCCATAAATAACCAAAATATTTCTTTAAAAATAATCTTATCAAAACTTTTATCATTAGAAGAAGACAATAATATAAATTAACATTTAAAGCACAAATTAGACTAAGAGGTTCCCATTGAGTACAACGGACACGAGGGGTGCTTAATACCTTCCCCTTGCGTAACTGACTCCCGAACTTAGTTTATTGGTTTCGTTGACCATTTCTTATCCTATTTAGGTTGTGTCTATATCTCCCTTTTCTTTAGTTAGAATAAATAGAATTAGTTGGCGACTCTGTTGTTTTCCGTGTCCATCACGAGGATCGTATTTTTCTAGGTACGACAACTGGCGACTCTGTTGGGGATAGCTCCATGCGATAGAGAGTCGAGCCTAGCTTAGGATAGTTTGCGCTTGTTTTCTAATTTGTTACTGATTTTCTTCTTTATTTACTATTGCTATTTTATATGCTTGTCTATTGCTTCCTTCTTTATTATAATGCTCATTATATTTGCCTGTTGGATCTTGGGGTTACTTCACGGGTAAGGCTTTATACTTTGAGTTTTGAAAAAGAAGAAGAGGGAACACCTAGGTTAGAATTGGTAGTTATTAGTGTTAGTCTCTAAGGAATCGCTTCTTGAGGGCCTAGCATGAAAGTTCCCCCATATAGTAGACCTATTTGTAGATCTTGTCATAACGCAGCTAGCCTGTCGCGTGACTTGATTCACGAAATGGCTGTGATTCTGGTATCCACTATTAAGAACCAGTTTCTATTTTTGGTTGTTGTGTAGTGTTAGTCTCCAAGGGCTCGCCCCTTGAGGGCCTAATACGAGAACGCCACTAAAAGTAGACCTTATCGTCATTATCGTCATAATGCAGCTAGCCTGCAGCGGGGAGTTAGTACGATGAACGTCCGTGACTTTAAGTTTCCTATACCATCACCATAGAAGCTACCCTGTGAGTGGGCTTTATGGGTATAGAATTTATAACTCTCCACTTAAGGCTTACCAGTTAGGAGATTTTGAGTTAGTTGTGATACCCTGGATCCAACATCTTGCCTTCAAAATCTACCTCTGGAAATGATTATATTTGTAATCCTGAGCATTGTTTTGTATTTGCATTCATTCTCATATCATTTTCATTTGCATTCGCATTGCATATTATCTCCTAACAATCAAACTCACATGTCTTATTCTCTGATCGTCAATCTATACTCGACCAGTCACCAGAGAAAGACGAACCAACTTGAGCAGGAAAACAGGGAGCTTAGAGAAGAGGTCACTACTTTGAGAAACCATATGGGAATATTCTCAACTACAATGAAAACTCTAGTAGACAATCTTGTGCAAGAGAATAATGAACTTCATGAAGAGATTCACAGTTTGAAGGTTGGCAAAGGACAACTGATTTCTTTGATCAAAGATCTGGTCATTTCTTAGCGACAGCCAAGTCCTACTTTTACTCATCAACAACATGGTCAAAGAGGAGTTGAGATTTATGTTGCTCCGGTGTCTCATCAGCAACATCAAAATCAGCTTCAGAATCAGCGAAGAACTCCAAACAGTCTCGAGGGAGCGATCCACCAGTTTGGCCCAATCCCAATGACTTACAGTCGATTGTGGTCTTATTTTTCCCGAAACTCAATAATGACACCCAGAAAGACCAGAGCCATGAGGTCTCGCCCCCATTGGTTCAATCCAAATACTAGTTGTGTGTTTCACGATGGAGTACTGGGGCATCCAATTGAAGAGTGCAAAGTTTTCCAGGGAAAGGTTCAAGAGATGATCGACTATGAGGTGTTGACCTTCATTGGAGGAAGCCCATTTTTGAATGGAGTGCCTTTATGTTGATAAAAACTCAAGAGAGTATTTTCCAAATCAGTTTGTTGTTGGAGCGTGGAACAAGTTCCTCTGTGCGCATGGTTGTTCGATGCTCTGAAGTTTATCTTCTTAGATGTTTAGCTCATTCGCTGCTTTTCATGTGTATTTTTCTTTGTTTATTAATGCATTTGTTTTTGGCATGTAAGAACTTATTTGTTTTGAATGATTAATGCAATGAATATGTTTGTCTTGAAGTATTCTATTCGTATTCACTCATAATGCTTGTTGTACTTTATGATGCCAACCTTATCCCATCTCTTGCTTAGGCAGAGAATCAGAGGGAGGATGACGAAATTAAAACGCAAATTCTCTAGTTGAATGCTTTTGATTAAAACCCTATTGATGATGTACATGCATTGTTTCAAATTCCCAAACACCGGAGTATAAGGAGTTAATACCTAGTTAGCCACTTCGAGCCTAGAAGTAGGAGTTTCTTTTGGATATTTCAAAACCCTTATGCTAAACCTGGGGCAGGATAGTGTTCAGCTAATCTAGTTACACATTCAAATTACAAGATGAAACATCCCATAAAGGAATCCACTACAACCAATGACTTGGCAGTCACAATTTTCAACCTTCCAATGATAAAAGAAAAGAGGAGAAAAAGAGAAAAGAAAATCCCGCTAAGTTGAACACCCAAAAAGGAGACTTAGACAAAAAATTAGGGACCAAAGAGAAATCCAAGTAGAAGAGGCCTTTAAATCCTCAACCTAAAGCAAATAAGATTTAGTGACCACCATACCAAAGTCAAGGGGTACCCAATATCCATGAAGAACAAATAAGATGACTGTCATTTCAAGCGAACCTTGGAGCATCATCTTTACACTATCAAGACAAATGTATGTGTCAATTTAGTTGAACATAGGATTGGAGGACATCACGGAGAATGGGTGGGCACCAAATAAACTTTGAGCCTTTATCCTTTGTTTCATAAACCATGAACCAAGCCACATTACAACCTTCAAAAGTCCTAATTAAAGTAGGGATTACTTTGAAAGCATACTCAATGAGATAGTGTTTCCTGACTCCTATAAGCTATGCTAAAAAAATTTGTTGGCTTTATAAAAGATAATTAACGTTACATCCTAGCTAGTGATGCGGTCACAGGCTATTGTGAAAAAAATTTCAAGAAAAAAAAATAATAAAAACTTTGAGACAAACATGTGTGTTGCATTAGCAGTCTCAACATTAACATTTTGCTTGTTAGAATTTGCTTGACATCATAGAAGCCTATGTGTGAGTACCAGTGATGAGCTTAATCTCTTGAGATTTGAAACTCTGATGAGTAAATGAACAACCATTTCAAAGGATGGGTATTCCCAGGGGCATGTTGCCTAAAAACTTTGCTAAACAGGGGCAAGTTATTTCCCAGTTTATTGTCTGCACAATCTGACCTTCCCTAAAGGACAAATATTGAAAACTCATTTGTGCTAAATACATTCAATCTGGGGAAGTTACGTCGAGATTCGACAAATCTCTCCAAGAGTTTGAAGACACTGGGGCATTTTGAATTCCAGGTCTTCTATAAAATCATCTTGGGTTAATTTATTCTCATAAACCATTTCATTGGTAGATGACCACATATTTCCCCAAGTAAAGTGCTCTTGTGATTTACCTTGCAAGTATCTCCAGAAGGTGGGTCTTTACGCCAGGTTGTTATGGTGTGTTAGGTGGTCGACTCAGTATTTTTTTACTACTTAGTGATTCCCAATAAGATACTAAGTCTAGTATCCCCATTTGAGCCTTGATTCAAGATCCTCTAGTTGAATGTGTTTTTCTTCCCCAGCAGAATACAAATTCATTTTATCCCATGGCAGACATAGTTTGTATGGTTGTTTTCTTCTGATGGACATTGAGGTTAGGAGATTTTCCTGGGTTTATTCCCAAATGAAGTATCTTCCTCTCGAAAGAGACTTGAGCCTTGTAGAAGGACTTTGTTCCATGGATGGCTCTTTCTACCCTATCTTCAGTGATGCTTCCACTTTGACGAGACTGGTCGAGTATCCGCTTGTTGTGATGTTTATTTCATCACCAGTTTATCTCTTGTATCTGTTTTGTTTGTTTGTCAGCATAAACATAACACATATACATACATTTACATCATAACTTTATTCATATTCATATTCATATTCATGTTGCATTCATTGATGCATACTACCTTCACCTTGGTCGTGTTTATCCCCAAGTGATGTGTCTCTCTCCAAATAGAGTCGTCAACCTTAAGCAGAAAGTGTACATTCTTTCTAATTCCCCATTGAGTTTTTTACCCTCGTGGAAGAATTTTTGCTTTGGTTCTCCTTTCCACACTTGGATAGGATAAATACCCAGTTGAGTTCATTCCTCATGGGTTAGTGTCTTGCTTGAAAGTTTCTTTCCAGCTCGTTCCTAGATTGAATTTGGTCTTTGACAATTTTGATGATTGAATTTCCAGTTGGAAAGTGCATTTGTTTTGCACCTTTGAACACCTTGTCTCCCGGAAGGATTTATTGAAGATTCACCATTCAAGATAAACTTTGTTCTCCAACAGTGTTGTTGCAACATTCTCTTGGAGTACTTATACCTGACAACAAATGGCGGTCTCTTTATTTGAGAAGCTTGTTCTGTCCATGGATTTCCTAGTGGATCGACAAATGGCAGTCTCTTTACGAGCAGTTTGTCTATCCCAATGATGAAATTTTTTTCAATCAAATGGCGTCCCTCCAAATTCTGGTGAGAAGTTTGAGGATGAAGTATCTCCGTCAACCTTTTGACAAGGACAAGTTCATTTCCTGTCAACCCTTTGACGATGTCACTCCCTAGTGAAGTTTTCTATCCACCAATCCTTCGGTGTTGATATTCCAAGATAATTCCCTTTCTGTCATCCTTATGACAAGGTTTCCCAATAGTGAAGTCTTCCTTCCCGTCATCCTCATGATGATGTATTGAATCAGTAAAGTTATATTCTGTCAAACCATTGACAATTTCAGTTTCTTCCCATCAACCATTTGACGATGACAACAAGTGGCAGTCTCTTTATTTGAAAATCTTGTTCTTAGCCCTGAACTTCTAAGTGAATCAACAGATGGCATTCTCTTTTTGAGCAGGTTGTTCACCCCCAACAAGGTTTTTCTATCAAATGGCATCTCTCCAAGACACGGTGAGAAGTTTGGTATGAATAACTTATTTTTTCAAACAAATGGCATATCTCCAAGACACGGTGAGAAGTTTGTGTCGCTCCCACCAAGTGACACAGGGTCAAGAGGGGTACAGACGCGAACGGTTGGCGAAAGAGAGAAGAGAACACACAAGGGTGAACTCAGAAAAGAAAGAGTCGCCAGCTAGGCATTTTTATCCCAGAGGAAAGGTAATGCTGCATAGACCTAGAAAAAGATATGGATAAGACGGTTGTGAACCAGAGAGACTGAGAAAGGGGGTTGGTTACAACCTGGGAAGGTATTAGCACCCAGATTGTCCGTCGTACTCGACGGGATCCACGCTTAAAAGATTTGTGTTTTAAAGGGGTAGTGTCAGTGCAATTTGTGTATCAAAGCTGGAAAGAATGCAAGTGTCAGTGTAAAAGCAGTGTGGAGTGTATAAGTAAAGTGTCAGTCTAAAAAGAATGAAGTGCTCATGACAATGAGGCTAAAAGAGTGATACTGAAAGAGGGGGAATATACAGAGACTTTTGTTCGATAACTGTTAAGTTATGCCTACGTATCCTCTCGTGCAATGAGGAAGTCAGAACACCGTAGTTCGACCCAAAGAGACTGAAAGGTAAATTGACTTGTGAACTGCTTACTTGCCTATGCTCAAGTGTATGACCTGTCTGGCTCAGGTGCAAACTGTCTTGCATTAGACGGAAGAAGCATGTTCTCGTTTATGAGTGAATGAGATGAGAAAAGAATCCCGAAGGAGGCGATTATTGTTTGTTTTTGTATTTTCAGTCTTTTATTGCTTTTGGAAGTGTGTCATAAGTTAATGAGCTTAAGCCTAAACCAATGGGTTAGTAAACTCATCACATCCTCCCTCTGATTAGGGGTAATGAGAATACCTTAAGTGTGAAGTCAGCATCTCACACTTAATCACCATGGTGTAGGATTAAGATCATTAACCTACTTGTGATTAGTTAGATGTTTTTGTTGTTTTTGTTTAGTGTTGAGTAATGAGATTAAGCCATAATCAAAGATTAAACAGACTCATTACACCATCCTAATAGAAGGATAATAGATGAGAATGTTTAAGCTGAGGAAGACTCCTCAACTTAATCCATGATTAGGGATTAAGCTCATGACAAAACAAGGCCTTTATTAGATGGATTTTAATTAATGATAAGATGAAGAAGTGAGTTTTATTGTTTGTAAGACAACTTGAGGGGGACTTGTCCATTAACACTAGGGTTAGTCCTTCTTAACCAATTAAGGAAGAATTAGAACCCTAATGCAAGGCCCAAGTTACAAGTTTGGTGTCTTGATGATTATTAAGTGAATTGATTAAAGGATTTAAACACATTAAGGGTTTAACACTTAGGATTAAAGTTATACACTCCATCCTAATAGAAGGATGCAGGCATAAGCTTAATCACAAAGCCTTAAAGCCTTTAAGGTTTAGTCCCTGATTGTGAGATGAAGAGAGAAGACTCAAAGAGACACAAAGGCAAAACTAAATGGGGAACTAACCAAGCCCTAATTGTTATCATACTTGGAGATCCTAGGGTTTGTGAGGCTTAAGAGAGAAATAAATCTTCAAAGGCCACCAAGGAGGAATCAGATGAAAGGAGAAGAAGCAAAGAGAAGCAAAACAACTTGCTTCACTTAAGTAGTCAAGTTGCTTGAAGAAAGAAGGTGAGATGAACAAGAATGAGCAAGCTCAATCCAATACACATACAAAAATGCAACAATGATGTATGAAAGAGATGAAAAGAGAATGTGAGAAGTGAGGGCAAATTCACTTCTCAAACAACTTACCACCTGAAAAGTCAGCAAAAGAAATGAAATGCAATGCAAAATGGGATGCAATGTCATGATGCAAACCAAAACCAGAAGCATAAGTATGATGTTAATGATGCTAAGAGATGATGCAAACATGAGGCAAGGCATTAGAATGATCATACAAACATATGGATGCAAGAGAAGCATGCTTTGAACCATGGACATACATGAAAAGTTATGGAATGCAAAAGACATATAACATGGCAAATGAAAGAAGAAATGATCAAACATGATTCTAATATGTCTTAAGATGTATTATGAATCAAATGGATGCACAAAATGTCATGGCAAGTCATGGTATGCAAGCAAATGGAAGATGGATGCAAAGGAAGGCATGAATTAGGGTTATATGCAACATTCAAAGCAAAAATCCAAAACCAGAAGCAAATGACATGATAAAAATTTGAAAATGCAATCAAAGGAACCCTAAACCTATACAAACTCACTGCCCAAAGGAGGGGACTCAACTCTTAACCTAGTGAAGGTTATGAATTTCCTAAGATTGCTAGGGTTTTAAGGTACCTTGTCAAGAAAAATGCAAAACAAATTGGAAATGCAAGATCAATTCATGCCAATTTTATCCTACAAACTACATGTTATGCAAGATGCAATGCAAAAAGAATCATAGTCCAACTCTCAAAGGTTAGACAGAAATGAATTTTTGAAGTTTGACACAAAATATTGCCTCAAAATGAATTTAATTCCAAAGAAAATAATCAAAAGGCATCAAGAACAAAAAATAAATTTGGTTTGAGAGTTGGACAATGTTTCTAAATGTTTTTAAATGCAACATGAATTTTTTTGTGATTTTTAAATACCTAAAAGTATTTTTAATTAATTAATTTTCATTAACTAATTAAAAATAAACTTTTAAATGATTTAAAAATAAATTTTAATGCAAAAAATAAAAATAAAAAATATTTTGTATTCTGAAAAATAATGAAAACCTTGACAAAAATTTTCATAATTTTTAAACATTTTTTGCTATTTTAAATAATTCGCACAAAATAAATCAAAACAAATGAAAATAAAATGAATTTTAAATGAAAAATGGGAAAGTCAGCCAATCTGATGGCTGAGATTCAAACTCAGGACGCGGGAATTGACCAGCGCGCGCATCTGGACGGCCAGAATTCAAATCTCACTAATTACGCTTAAACCCTAATCCTGTGCCCTAATTACTTTCAGGTGACCAGAACAGTGTTCCGGTCATCTTCTCCGGCAAGGTGTTCATGCTATCTCACTCCCTATGCATCAAAACTTCACCAAAATCTCCAGATTCACTCCTTAAACATCATTAAACCTAAACCCCACCCCAAAATCCATTTATTTTCACTGAATCATAAGAATCAAAGCAAAAAGCATTTCACGGGCAAAGTTTCAGAACAAGCATACAACCTCAAAACTCAATCATTTTCAAAAATAAAAGGTTCAGTGCATTCAGGGAAGCATGTAGATCATTTTAGAAACAAGAAATAAGAGTTCTGGAAAAATGAATTTCCATGGCTACCTGAATCGAAGCTTTCAACCCAAGAGCTTCTGGACCAATTTCTTGCTTCAAATCCACTCCAATGAACCTCCTGAGAAGCTTGCAATGCTTGGTTGGAGTTTAAAATGGCTGGTTTGTGATATTGAGCAGGTTCTGTTCAGTGAAGTGAGGAAATCGTGTTTTGATTTGAGGGGGTTTCAGGGATGAATGAGGGCAGGGAAATGATCAGGGGAGTGTGCTGAGATGTTTTGTGAAGTTTGTTTTTGTGTTTGATGCTTGTATGATGAGTTTCGAAGGAAGTTGCATAAGAGGTGAAAAATGAGAATGCTGGCTTGGAGTGTGTTTCAGCATGAGTTGTTATGTGTTATGGCTTGCCTTTGGTCCACTTATCACTCATGGATAGGTCTGTGGAGTTGGTGTGCCCTATTGTGATTGGTATGGGTCTTTTTCCAAAAAGTTAAGCTTTGTGTAAGAGAGGTATGGGCTCATGGCTAGCCAAGGACAAGAGGGGTGTCCTGCGCAACAAGAAGTGAGGAGAACCATAGGATCCATTTTGAAGTCAGCCAGCACATGGATTAGGGTTTGAGTGAGGTTTTGCAACTTTGTTCATCTTTGGCCCTTTTGAAGTTTCTTGATCCACAAGTCATGAAAATGAGTGAACTTTTGATGCAATCTGATCTTTAGGCATTGGTTTAGGTTTGTGTAAAGATTAGAAGTCCATTTGATAGCACAATTTGTCTTGGCAAGTGGTTTTGCAACTTTGCCTCTTTGGTAGAAAACTTGAAATTATGTGATTTTTCCCAACTTTGACAAGCCATAACTTTTGATCCAAAATGAATTAGGACAAGTTCTTGTACTTTTTGAAAAGGGAATGATCCATTCTACAACTTTCATGACCAACGTATTTCCATTTGAAGCATTTTTGAATCAAAAAGCAAGGGTTGAAAAAGTTTCCCAAAATGGCAAGTTTCCATTACAAGTCATTTTCCCAAAAAGTCAACTTTGCAAATGGCTTGAAATTATTCAATTTTGTGAACTTCTAACATCTTCTATGATCAAATAAAGATCATGCATAATCAAAATGATGAAGAACACCCTTTGGTTGGGTCATTGAGAGCCTCAGATGCCCTGATTTTGCACTGACTTGCTCAAAAAGTCAACTCTTGATTAGATACCTTCCCCCTGGAATTTCTTCATGAAAATTGATATGCATGATCCCTATACCATATAGAGACCAATAGAAACAAGAATGACCAAAAAATTTGGAGTTATGGCCTCTGAAACCAAAACCCTAATTCTAGGTCATCTGTGCAGTTAAACCTGGCTCTGCTTCCATGCCATTCCCAGTTCTTGTGATTCTTTGATTTTCTTGACTTTGAGAGGGTATAATATGATGCTTGAACATACATGGACCCCTTTGAAGTATTTGAAGATCTTTGGAATGGCTCAAATGGCTCTGGGATTGCTCAGATCACAAACCCTAGATGCAGATGACTTAGAATCAATGCAGTGAAGCAAATATGCAATATGAGATGCTATGGTTGAGTTTATGCATATGAGAAGATCACAAGCCATGGTGTGAATGGGTGAGGGCAAATTTGGGGTGTTTACAGCTGCCCCTATTCAAGCATGAGTTAGCTGTGCAAGATGTAAGCAACGACTTAACAGGCAAACAAGATAACTTGTGGTTGAATACCAAAGACAGTCCAAAATTTGCGCTCACAGAATGAAGAAGAAAAGGGATATAGATTGTAAAGGAAAATAAAGTATATTATAAAGTGCGGGCGACGGAGGACGACCGTCGAGCAGAGGACGACTGCTGGGGATAAAGCGGTGACGGGGACGACCGACATGCTGGGGATATAAGAGATTATGATGGGGACGGCCATCAAGTAAAGCTATAAGATTCTCTGGGGGTTAAAGGTAGAAATAAATGATGAGGTACGGTCATCAAAGGTGAAGGACGATCACCTAGCAGGGGACGGCTGCTCTGTTGGGGATAAGAGGAGGGACGGTCATCCAACGGTGAAGGACGATCACCGGGCAGGGTACGGCTGCCGAAAGTATCGCGACATAGGACGAATGCCGGATAAAAGGGGTCGACGATGGGGACGGCCATCGGACAAGCATGATGAAGGACGATCATCAAGAGGTGAAGGACAATCACCTAGCAGGGTACGGTTGCTCTCAGGGTTTATCATGACATAGGACGAATGCCAGATAACAAAATCAACGATGGGGACGGCCATCGGATAAAAATGATGAAGGACGATCATCAGGAGGTGAAGGACGATCACCTAGCAGGGGACGACTGCTCTGTATCACGACATAGGACGAATGCCGGATAGGAAAGGGTCCCAATAATGGAGATTCTGCTGGGGAATGGATGAGGGACGGTCATCCATAGGTGAAGGACGATCACCTGGCAGGGTACGGCTGCCGAAAGAGGCATCATGAATGTCAGATAGGACAGAAGTTTTGCTGGGACTTCGCTGGGGAAAAGTAGATACGGACGAGTGTCTAATCTCATGAAGACATAAGTATTTGGCACGGTGTATAGATTAAAGATGCGGACGAGCATCCTTAAGACTATGATACGGATGGGTATCAAATAGAAACAAACGCTTGACGCATGTTCAGAGATGATGATATGGACGAGTATCGACTGGTTAACAAGGAACGCGGACGAGTGTTGATTCTGAGGGGACTCTTCTGGGGAATAATAGACATAGACGAGTGTCTAAATTCTAGGAAGAGGTAAAAGTATCTGACATTGTGTATGGATTAAAGATGCGGATGAGCATCCTTAAGACCATGATACGGACAAGTATCAGGTAGAAACAAACGCTTGACGCATGTTCAAAGATGATGATACGGACGAGTACCAACAAAGAACACGGACGAGTGTCGGATATGAGGATGTATAAGATACGAACGAGTATCTGTATAAGTGAAACAAGAATAATAGGTATGAGTGGTGTACAGGTAAGTATTTAACTTGCTGGAGAGTGTGACACGGACGAGTGAAAAGTGAAAGGTGTAATATAAACAAGTGTATTTGTATATATATGTATTTGTGAGTGCAAAGAGGACGCTTTGGCTTTCTACTGGGGGATATGACACGGACGGGTGTCAAGAAGTATCTGTAATATATAAGTCTGTTTGTAAAGAAAGCTCGGGCGACTTTACTGGGGAATGATGACACGGACGAGTGCCAAAAGGAGTGTGCATTTGTTTTTATGAATGTAAGGCAAGTGCCTTGGCTTCCTGTCGGGGAATCTGGAGAATTGTATATCTTTGATGACTTGTCAAAATTTACAAGTGTCTGATTCAGAACATGGCTTATGATTATGCAATATGTTTGATTTTTGTCGTAATGCTCCGTATTAGACGGAATGCTACGCTCTGCGGGGAGAATATGATGCGAATGCTATGATTATGCAAAGATACTGATCCAGGATCCGGGTCCCGTTGCTGCGAAGATCTCCAACCGATCTGCTTGAAGTGGGCATCCCAGCTGGGGATGAAATCATTGGCATATCTGACACATGGGACTCTGCTTGGGGATATAGGTCACTGACAGACCTGTCTTGGTGATGGGGGACCCAGCTGGGGTTTGTAGAAGCTTTCTTCACCCTGTTGTGAGATCTTCAGGCGTTGCTCTCCTGGATAGAGGCTGAAACTTTGTGGGGAGATGGTTCCCGGGCATTTATGCTTGGCTGAGGAGGAAATAACAAATGGCAACTCGATTGGGGAGAAAGAACCTCTAGTGCTAAGACTGAGTTGATAATGATTTTGCCAGCTTGCTGGGATGAAGCTTTCATGCCCCATGTTGTGCTTTGAACACCTGCAATCCTCAAAAGACAGAGAAATGCACAAGTAATCCCGAGGTATCCTTCACTAGATTCCATAATAGGAGTTTAGGTACTCCTGGGAGCGAGTATATTTCCTGCACGCACGTATATTTTTTAAAAGAAAAACATCTGTATTTGTGCAATCAGTATCTTAAAAGACATCGGACATTCTTGCAAATGAAAATAAAATGTACGAGACGAGACATGACTGAAAAATATGATTTTATTAATTCATGTGCCCTGAATTGGCAAGGTACAGTCAAAGAAACAAATCTCCTAAAAAGAGGATATTTTTATAAATTGAGAAAAGATGTTGGCAATGTTGATGACGCTTCAGGGAGCTTCCCTTTGCTATGACTCGTATGACGTTCGACGCTCTTCTCGTCTTGCTTTCTGAAGAAAGTTGATTCTGAAAGAAGCTTGATCCTTTTGGAGCTTACCAGGTTGTAAGTGATACAAACGAATTCAGAATGCAGTTGTTCGCTTATTCCCTTGTTTTGCATGGATCGCCCTTTCGGGTTTTCAATCCATCGGGACACCCATTTTTGCCTGAGTCGTCCAATGCGGCTTTTCAACTCAGCGGGTGTACATTTTTTGTTTATTTCCCTTATTTTTGCCCGAGTCTTTTATTGTGTTTTTGACTCGCCGGGATGCCCTATTTTTGCCTGGACTTACATTCTGTTTTTATGTCCAGCGGGTCATTTTTATGCGAAGTATTTTTTAACTGCAT
The DNA here is from genome assembly GCA_963966055.1 of Lathyrus aphaca. Taxonomy (NCBI): domain Eukaryota; kingdom Viridiplantae; phylum Streptophyta; class Magnoliopsida; order Fabales; family Fabaceae; genus Lathyrus; species Lathyrus aphaca. The sequence continues at coordinate 404,002,915 of OZ014519.1, read as the reverse complement.
CTGAATTCACAGGGGACGGGAAGTCTTCACCATCCATAGTACTGAGCATGAGTGCTCCACCGGAGAAAACTTTCTTTACTATGAATGGTCCTTCATAGTTCGGAGTCCATTTGCCCCTGTGGTCTGTATGAGGAGGAAGGAGTCTTTTCAGCACAAGATCTCCTACTTGGTATTCTCGGAGCCTGACTTTCTGATCGAAGGCTTTCTTCATTCTTTTCTGATATAACTGCCCATGACAGATTGCAGCTAACCTCTTTTCTTCAATCAGACTCAGTTGTTCGTATCGGGATCGGACCCATTCTGCTTCACTCAGCTTAACATCCATTAACACCCGCAAGGAGGGTAACTCAACTTCAACAGGTAGGACTGCTTCCATACCATATACAAGTTGAAACGGTGTTGCCCCAGTGGATGTTCTGATTGACGTACGGTACCCATGCAAGGCGAACGATAGCATTTCATGCCAGTATTTGTAGGTGACCACCATCTTCTGCACAATCTTCTTGATATTCTTGTTAGCTGCCTCAACAGCGCCATTCATCTTTGGCTTGTAAGGAGAAGAATTGTGGTGTTGGATCTTGAAGTCCCGACACAGTTCTGCCATCATTTTATTGTTCAAGCTGCTTCGACCCACTTGGTGAAATAGTCAATAGCAACCAGGATGAATCTGTGGCCGTTTGAAGCAGTCGGTTCAATCTTGTCAATCATATCAATGCCCCACATGGCAAAAGGCCAAGGTGAAGACATCACATTCAAAGGATTTGGAGGCACGTGCACCTTATCCGCATAAATCTGGCATTTATGACATCTTCTGGCATAGGCACAACAGTCGGCATCCATGGTGATCCAGTAATAACCTGATCTTAACAATTTCTTTGCCATGGCATGCCCTCCAGCATGGGTACCAAAGGATTCTTCGTGCACTTCGTGCATTAACAAGTCTGCTTCTGTTTTATCAACGCATCTGAGAAGTACCATATCAAAGTTTCTCTTGTACAGGGAGCCGTCAGTATTCAGGAAGAAGCTACCAGCTAGCCTTCTTAATGTCTTCTTATCATTGGATGATGCCCCAGGTGGGTATGTATGATCCTCCAAGAAGAACTTAATGTCATGAAACCAAGGCTTATCATCTTTAACAACATCTGCTGCAAATACATATGCTGGTCTGTCAAGTCTGGACACTGAAATCCGAGGTACAAAGTCGGAAGTTTGAACTTTGATCATGGATGAAATGGTAGCCAAGGCATCTGCAAATTTATTCTCGTCCCGAGGGATATACTCAAGCTTGACCGTTGTGAAGAAAGTCAATAACCTCCTTGTGTAATCCCTGTAAGGTATCAAATGATCCAGGTGTGTATACCATTTGCCGTTGGTTTGATTGAATACCAAAGTTGAATCTCTAAACACAGTCAAAGTCTTGATCCTGAGGTCAATGGCTTCCTCAAGACCCATAATACAAGCTTCGTATTCAGCTTCGTTTTTAGTGCAGTTAAAAGTGAGTTTCGCCGAGAAAGGCATGTGAACTCCTTTCGGTGTAATGAGTACTGCACCAACACCACGACCATTCATATTAACAGCCCCATCAAACATCATAGTCCATTCTTCTTCTGGGTCAGGCCCTTCAGTGTGAACAGGCTCTTCATGATCTTTTGCTTTTATGAACATGATATCTTCATCAGGGAAGTCAAATCTCATAGGCTGGTAATCGTCAATAGGTTGCTCAGCAAGATAATCAAACAATACACTGCCCTTGATGGCTTTCTGAGATGTGTACTGGATGTCATATTCTGTGAGGATCATTTGCCATCTTGCAACCCGTCCGGTAAGAGCTGGCTTCTCAAATATGTACTTAACTGGGTCCATCTTTGAGATCAATAAGGTAGTGTGGGTCAACATATATTGTCTTAGTCGGCGAGCAGCCCACACTAAAGCACAGCAAGTTTTCTCGAGCAGTGAATAACGTTGTTCACAGTCGGTAAACTTTTTGCTTAGGTAGTATATTGCATACTCTTTTCGACCAGACTCGTCATGCTGGCCCAACACACACCCCATTGACTCTTCTAATACTGTCAAGTACATGATTAGAGGTCTTCCTTCAACTGGAGGCATAAGGATTGGAGGCTCTTGTAAGTACTCCTTGATTTTGTCAAAAGCTCTCTGGCAGTCTTCGTTCTACCTGACTGTTTGTTCTTTTCTTAACAACTTGAACAAGGGCTCACAGGTTGCTGTAAGGTGAGATATGAACCGTGAAATGTAGTTCAATCTACCCAAGAACCCTCGAACTTCTTTTTCTGTCTTAGGTGCAGGCATTTCTTGAATGGCTTTGACTTTGTCAGGGTCAACTTCAATCCCTTTCTCACTTACAATAAATCCCAGCAGCTTACCGGATCGTACCCCGAATGTACACTTGTTGGGGTTCAGCTTCAGTTGGTATTTGTAAACACCCCAAATTTGCCCTCACCCATTCACACCATGGCTTATGGTCACCTCATATGCATAAACACAATCATATCATCTCACATCTCATTTTTGATTCACTGGATAGGTTCTAAGGCATCTGCACCTAGGGTTTGTGATCTGAGCAATCCCAAAGCATCTTGAGCCATTCCAAAGGCAACCAATCAACTCAAAGGGGTCCATGTGTGTTCTTATATCATATTCCATCTCCTCAAAGTCAAAAATGCAGAGGAATCACAAGAGCTAGGGTTTGAGTGGATGCAGAGCCAGGTTGAACTGCACAGTTGACTGAAAATTAGGGTTTTGGTTTCAGAGGCCATAACCCCAAATTTTTTGGTCATTCTTGTTTCCATTGATCTCTATATGGTATAGGGAGTATGCATATCAATTTTCATGAAGAAATTCCATGGGGAAGTCATCTGATCAAGAGTTGACTTTCTAGACAAGTCAGTGCAAAATCAGGGCATCTGAGGCCCCCAATGACCCAACCAATGGGTGATCTTCATCATTTTGAGTGTATATGGTCTTTATTTGATCATGGAAGAAGATTGAAGTTCATAGAAATCAAGAATTTAGGGTTTTTGCAAATGTTGACTTTTTGGGCATAGTTGACTTTTCAAGAATGCATCATTTTAGGTCATTTTTCAAGCTTTGATTCTTGGTCCAAAAGGGCTTCAAATGGAAAAACTTTGGTCATGAAAGTTGTAGATCTCATCTTTCCCTTTTCAAAAAGTACAAGAACATGATCAAACTCTTCTTGGATCAAAAGTTATGGCAATGCAAAGTTGGCTAAAATCATTAATTTTCAAGGCATGCCCTAAGTGAGAACTTTGCAAAATCTTGGACCAATGCACATTGCAGCCTTTAATTCATTTCAAACCAGCACATAAGCATTCTCTAAGTTACAAAATTCAGAATTGGATCAAGTTTCATCATGGTTTGGTTTGTGTAACAAGGCATTTTTCATGAAAATCCATAAAGTAACCAAGTTGCAAAACTCATGATCAAGCCTTCACCACTTGCTGCCTTGAATGCTGGACCAAGCTGACATTTCCCCCTCATCTTGCTGCGCATAGCCCATGCCTTGTACCAAGCTAGCACCTCACCATACTTTCTCTTACACAAGAGTTGACAAATTGCAAAAGTTGCCTCACCTATCCATAAAGCACATGTCAAATCAACTGACCAATGAGAGAGAGTCATATGGACAATTTGCAAGCAAAGCATAGCATAAGGCAAGGCTGAAACCATCACATTCACCACATACACAAAAACTCACCATCTTGCAACTTGCTTCGAATTTCTCTATACAGCCTGCAAACACTCAAACCTTTTCCTCCATTCAACTCACCATGTATCACTGAGTAGAAACCACCCAAAGCACAAGCCTAAAACATCCAGAACACCTCATTGCCATCTCTCACTCCATTCTGCAGATTCATTCGAATCTCCCTCCCTAGCCCACAAACAGCCAAACAAACCTTGCAAAGCTTCTCCATACATCATCTGGACCACAAGCAATCACTCACCATGGCCTGAATCAGTCAGAATCACCATAGCCATTGTTGACTGAGCTTGAAGCAGTTCCTTTCGAAACTCATTATCCAGCCAGCACAAACTCATTTTGAGCATTCAAACATCATCAAGGGGTTCTAAGGAGTAGATTGCACATAAAGAGAAGGCCAGAAAGTCCTCAAGTGGAAAGCTTCAAATCTCAGGTAGCCTGAAATTTATTTTTCCAGAAATGATTTTGCTTGTTACAAACTTGTTCTTCATGTCTTGCTGATCATCCTGGTACCATTAGTTTTGAAAATGGTTGTGATTTGAGCATTTAATTTGACTCTGAAACTGGTTTGCCCTAAAAATGTTTGCCTTCGATTCATGTGATTGATGAAGAATAAATTTGTTTGGGGTTAGGGTTTTGATTCAGGAGATCATGGGGTTCATTTCTATGTGCTTAGTTTTCATTTTAGTTACGATTTGAGTGATTTGGAGTTTTCTCAGGTGAGATGCTGGCCGGAGAAGACGACCGGAGGTCTTCTCCGGCCACCTGAAAGTCATTAGGGCAAATCCCTGTAATTAATGAGCGTTTGAATGGTGAGCGTTGGATGGGTTGACTTGGTCCATTCCCGCGCGTGATCAAGGGCCCAGATTCGTTCATTAAACCCTAATCAGCTTTATTTATTTAATTAATTAAAATTAAGCCTGTTTGAATTGAGACCCTTGGATGAAGCGCGCAGTCAACCTTTTCAAACTCTGGATCAATCTCAGCCTTCCATTGTGCATACTTCAGTTTTATTCATTTTTAATTCATTTTCATTTCATTAAATTTGCACAATTATTTTAAAATAGCTAAAAAATCTTAAAAATTATAAAACTTTTTCTTTAAAGTTTTATTAATTTTTAAGACCCAAAAATATTTTTTATTTTATTTTTATCATTAAAAAAAGTATTTTTAAATATTTAAAAGATTATTTTTAATTGATTAATGAGAATTAATTAATTAAAAATACTTTTAGGTATTTAAAAATTACAAAAAAATTCATGAAATGTTCTAAGACATTTAGAAACATTGTCCAACCTTCAAACCAAATTTCTTTTTTGATCTTGATGCATTTTAAGAATTTTTCATTGAATTAAATCATTTTTTATGCATTATTTTGATCACATGTTTGAAAATTCATTTCTGCCTTTTGAAGAAGGTTGAGACATTGGTTCTTCTTGCATTGTTTTGTGTTTAGCATGTATTTTCAAGGATAAAAAGGCCATGAATTGTTCTTGCATTTTCAAATTGTTTGGCATTTGTTTTGTTAAGAACCCTAAAAAACCCTAATAACTTAGAAAATTCATATCTTGAGTTTGGTTGAGAGTTGAGAGCTCCCCTTTGGGCAGTGGTTTATTATAGGCCTAGGGTTTCTTTGGTTACCATTTTCCATTTTTACTTTAGGGTTTTGTTTCTGTTTTTGGTTTGTGTTTGATGTTTGATCCATGAACCCTAATTTGGGCTTTAATTTGCATCCCTCTTGCATTTCCTTGCATAACATGACTTGTCTTTGCATTTTGTGCATTCTTGTGTTTCATTTGACATCTTAAGACATGTATAAAGCATCTTTGACCATTGCATTACATATTTGCCATGTCATTTGTCTTGTATGATTCATAACTTTTCATGCTTGTTCATGCTCCTTAGCTTGCATCATTTGCATTCATGATCTTGTATGAACATCCCCATTGTCTTGCCTCATGTTTGCAGCACCTCATAACATCATAATCATCATGTGCATGCTTCTGGTTTTGCTTAGCATCATATCATTTCATCTCATCTTGCATTGCATTGCATCTTCTTTCTAACATTGCAGGTGGTAAGTAAACTTGAGAAGTGGATTTGCCTTCACTTCTCATAACTTTTCTTTTCATCTCTCTTGCATCCATTGCTGCATTCTTATTTGTGTTTGAGATTGAGCTTGCTCATTCTTCTTCCTCCCACTTTCTTTCTTCAAGTGACTTGACTTCTTGAATGAAGCAAGCCACTTTGCTTCTCTTGATCCTGTTCATCTGCTTCCTGGTGGCTCCTTTGAAGATTGTTCTTGAAAACCTCACAAACCTTAGGATCATCCAAGCATGACAATGAATTAGGGTTTTGATTAGTCCCCCCATAGTTTTACCTTTGTGTCCCTCTTTGAGTCTTCTCTTCTCATCTCATAATCAGGAACTAAACCCTAAAGGCTTTAAGACTTTGTGATTAAGCTTATGCCTGCATCCTTCTCTTAGGATGGAGTGTATAACTTTAATCCTAAGTATTAAACCCTTAAGGTGTTTAAATCTCTTAATCAATTCATCTAATAATCATCAAGACATCACTTGTAACTTGGGCCTTGCATTAGGGTTCTAATTCTTCCTTAATTGGTTAAGAAGGACTAACCCTAGTGTTAATGGACAAGTCCCCCTCAAGTTGTCTTACAAATCATAAAATTCACTTCATCATCATCATTAATCTAAAATCCACTTAATCAAAGGCTTGTTTTGTCATGGGTTTAATCCCTAATCATGGATTAAGTTGAGGAGTCTTCCTCAGCTTAAACATTCTCATCTATTATCCTTCTTTTAGGATGGTGTAATGGGTCTGTTTAATCCTTGATTATGGCTTAACCTCATTACTCAACACTAAACAAAAACACCAAAAACATCTAAATAATCACAAGTAGGTTAATGATCTTAATCCTACATCAAAGGTGATTAAGTGTGAGAATCTGACTTCACACTTAAGGTATTCTCATTACCCCTAATCAGAGGGAAGATGTGATGAGTTTACTAACCCATTGGTTTAGACTTAAGCTCATTATCCTATGACAAACTCCAAAAAGCAATAAAAGACTGAAAACTCAAAAACAAACAATAATCGTCTCCTCCGGGATTCTTTTCTCATCATCTTCACTCACAATCGAGAACTTGCTTCTTCCGTCTAATGCAAGACAGTTAGCACCTGAGCCAGACAGGTCATACACTTGAGCATAGACAAGCAAGCAGTTCATCAGTCAATTTATCTTTCAGTCTCTTTGGGTCGAACTACGGTGTTCTGACTTCCTCATTGCACGAGAGGATACGTAGGCATAACTTAACAGTTATCGAACAAAAGTCTCTGTACATTCCCCCTCCTTCCAGCATTATTCTCTTAAGCCTCATGATCTTGAGCATACTCTTTTCCTTACACTGACACATCATTTATACACATCACATTTCTTTACACTGACACCTGTACATATTGCCTTCCAGCTCTTTTACACACAGATTGCACTGACACTACCCCTTTAAAACACAAATCTTTTAAGCGTGGATCCCGTCGAGTACGGCGGACAATCTGGGTGCTAATACCTTCCCAGGTTGTAACCAACCCCCTTTCTCAGTCTCTCTGGTTCGCAAACCGTCTTATCCATCTTTTTCTAGGTCTATGCAGCATTGCCTTTCCTCCGGGATAAAAATGCCTAGCTGGCGACTCTATTCATCTCCAGTGAGTTCACTGCTGTGTGTTCTCACTGTCCCTTCGCCGACCGTTCGCGTCTGTACCTTCATCTGAACCGGTTTCATTTGTCGGGAGCGACAGCTTGGCGACTCTGCTGGGGATACCTTATATTGCAACCAGAGCTTCTGGTTCTTTTTGTGGGTTCCTCCTAGCGCTTGTTTGATTTGTGTTTACCGGGGTGTTATGTGCTTATTTGTGCTTGTATATCTGTTTTGTTTATTGCTTTATGTATAGTTGCTTTACTGCTTTCTTTACTGCATCTATATATCATATTGTCATTGCTGCTGGCTGGATCTGGTTTCTTGTTTTGGTGGGTGGGTATTTCATTGAGAGTTAAGGTCCTATACCTGGGACCTGAGTGACACCTAGGCTAGAGTGAATCATATTCTTTCCCATTCCATTTCGGTCTGGTGCGGGAATATGAAACACGGTTCAGATATGGGTTTCTTCTTGAGAACTCTGTGTTGCAGATTTCCTGCAATGCTAGGGCTATCTGGGAAGCCTGCTAAGTCTGGATGACCTTTTAGTATTGACCTTCAGAAACTGAGGTGAATTAGAGGAGGAATTGTTATGGTTATTGTAAACACTGTACCTCCGGGTTAGAAGTGTTTACACTTCTCATAACTGATCCAAGTCTGAGGATCCTTATTCTAGATCACCACCTGTGAGGGGGTTGGGCTGTTTACAGGTTTGCAGGTACCTTGACCTCAGAATACCCTGTTACTTTGACTTTGTTAAGAGTACTCCATGTTGGATAGTTCTTGTGATTCTGAACCCTGGACATGTGGCTCTTTATTTGAGTCCCCCCACCTTGGTTACTGGATTTTAGACCTCCACCTGGATTTCTTGAACACACATGGATCTACACCAAGGCAGTTAATCAGATCCAGCTCAGTCACAGACCCTTGCATATCATTTGCATACATACCCATTGCATCATATTAACATTTGCTTATTTGTGTTTCAGGGTATCCACCTCCATCTGGTTTTGGTTTTGACCCCATCTGCAGTTTTGACCTATCTCCACCAGCACTTGCTTCAGTTTGTCAGCTATACTTCAGTTACTTGCACTAGCCAGCCAGTGGCCCACTCCTCAGCATCTTCATCAGCACTTATCCTACTCAGTCCTCAGCATCATGGCTCCAAAGAAAAGCAACATCACCTATCATTTCTTCCAACCAAACTTGTCAGACATCAGGAGGATCCAAACCCTGATCACTCCAGATCACATACCCTTGTTCAGGGAGAGTTATGGAGATATACTGGACATGGTTATGGATCTGGACCCATCTCAGAGGAGCCTCATCCACACCTGCATTCAGTTTTATGATCCCCCTTTGAGATGTTTCACCTTTCAAGACTTTCAGTTGGGGCCTCTTTTAGAAGAATACTCATCTTTGGTTGGTTTACCTATCGAAAGGGAAATCCCTTTCAACCCTGAAATGGTCTTTCCCAGCAATGGAGAGGTAGCAAAAGCTTTGTATCTGGAGCCTGTTTTGATTGAACAGCATATGACCTCTAAAGCTGGAATCCCTGGTTTTCATCTGGACTTCCTGATTTCTCAAGCTAGTCGGAAGGCCTCTTTGGGGGAGTGGAAAGCTGTTTGTGCTCTGTTGGCCTTAAGTGTATATGGAATTGTGTTGTTTGCAGATGAGCCTCGATTCATTAGCAAGAATGCAATCCATCTGTTCATCCTGAAGAACCCAGTGCCAACTTTACTGGGTGATCTCTATTACTCAGTACATCAGAGAAATGAGAAGCAGAGGGGAAGATTAGTGAGGATTTGTGCTCCATTATTCCATGCTTGGCTTCTCAGGCATCTACCCAGGACAGATGCATTTCTAAATCCTCATCAGCAAAGCAACTGGGCTAAGAGACTCACTGTCCTAACTTCAGCAGATATCAGATGGTGTACTCAGAGCACCAAGGGCAGAGATATAATCACCAGCTGTGGGCACTTTCCCAATGTGCCCTTAATAGGAGTTAAGGGAAGTATCAATTACAACCCTCTGCTGTTCAAGAGGCAATTGGGCTATGCACTGGTCCACACTCCTAGGGTACAGGATTTGGTTGAGACCCTCTACTGTGAGAACAAGATTAGTCTGGCAACTGTTAGGCAGGCTGCCTGGGCCTGGGATCATGTTCAAACCAAGGGAATCACCATTCTGGGGAAGTGCAATAATGTGGCATCAGTCCAATATTATGAGTGGTCCCGTGCTAGGGCCCAGTTCTCTGGAATGCCCTTTACCATAGAAGACATGCCTGAGTCATCTTCAGCACCACCCCCTGCCACTATCAGTTTGGAAGAGTTTGAAAGCTTGAAGGAAAGAAATGAGAAGTTAACTCAAGCCTTGCAGAAGACCCTCAGAGAGAGGAGTGAAGGTGTGAGGGAGATTGAGAGATTGGAGAAGTTAAGGGTGGAACACTTGACTAAGATCGAGAAGTCTGGAGATTATATCAACAAGTCTAAAGCTGGTGAACAGATTCTGAAGAACGCTTGTAAAGAAGCCCAGTTCCAAAGAGCAAGAACAGACTTGTACTTGAAAGAGAGTCAGGCCAGGTGGGTCCGGATCACTGAGGCCCGTACTCTAGAAGACAAGAGAGTTCAGGACAAGATGGAGCAGATGAAAAAAGCCCTGGCAGCAGCCCAGGAGGAAATATCAGAGCTGAAAATCAAAGCAGGAGTAAAGAGGTCTAAGGACCAAAATCAGAATAAGAAGTTGACTGCAGCAGTTGCAACAAGAAACCTTCTCATCAGAAGTCTCACGGAGCATCCGGCTGATCCTGTGACCGAAGCACTTCTCAAGGAAGTTCGTGAGGATGAGTTTGGCCTTGGAGTTTGATCATTTGCTTGTTGTTGTTCCTTTTCCATGTACTTTTGTTTTTTGTGATGTATTTTGACCCCTTTGAGGGCTTGTGTTGTAAAATGAACAAATTGTATTATTTCACCTTTGTAATATATTTGTGTTAGTTTCCATCTGGGTTACTTCAAAAGCAACTTCAACAGCATCATCTTCAAGGGTCTGAAAGGGTCAAAACCGAAGGCCAAACCGGATATCTTGAGAGCAAATAAGCATAATTGCATTGCATACTAACCCTCTGTTTGTTTTGTAGGTTTTTGTTTTGTTATTGCTAACCTCTGTTGTGATCTCAGGAATTATTGCTCTCCGCCGGGTATTTCCTCTCAACAGGCCTCACAGGTACCCAACTAGAAACAACCTTCCGGGAATTCAGATGGATCAGATGCAACAAGACCTTACGGAGGTCAGAAACCAGATGGCAAACGAAAGGTTAGAGATGAGAATGCAGATGACGCAGTTCATGGAAGTTATGAACAACATGGCTCAGAGCCAGGAGAGACTGAGGGCCATGGTGGAGAGGCAAAATCAAGAGGAGCCTCATGTAGGAACTGCAGGCACCAGTAATAATGAAAGGGTGCAACCACATGTTAACCCCCCTGTGTTTGGCCCACATCTCCATCCAGAGGCTAACATCCCAGTCAACATTCAAGGGACAGCCACTGCAGCCAGAGTACTTCAAGAAGATCCTCAGGAGGACCAGTATACAGTAATGGGTGCCGGAGAGGAAACTTATGATAGACGGTTGGAAGAAATAGCTGAGAAATTGAGGTCCTTAGAATCTCAAAATTCTTTGGGTTTCGACGTTATGGACATGGGTTTGGTAGAAGGGGTCAGGATTCCCCACAAGTTCAAGCCTCCTTGTTTCGAAAAGTATAATGGGACTTCATGCCCCCGAACTCATTTGCAATCATTTCTGGGAAGGCTGAAGGCCTATACAATGGATGAGAAATTGTGGATGTTCTATTTTGAAGATAGCTTGACTGGAGCTTCGAGGGAGTGGTATTCCCATCTGACAAGAGCAACAATTAGATGCTGGAAGGACCTGGCAGAGGCCTTCATCAGACAGTATCAGTATAATCTAGATATGGCACCCAACAGGACCCTCCTAATGGGAATGTCACAGTCGTCGAGGGAAAGTTTCCGAGAATATGCACAGAGATGGAGGCAACTGGCTGCTGCTGTTCAACCACCAATGTCTGAGAGAGAAATGGCAGACATGTTTATGAATACTCTTCAGGGAACGTATATTGACAGGTTGGCTGCTTTCTCTTCCACCAGCTTCGCAGATGTTGTCATAGCTGGGGAGAGAATTGAAAGCCTGTTAAAAATGGGAAAGATCTCAGACAACGGTGCAAGCTCGTCCAGTAGTACAAGAAAGCCTTTTGCAGGCCCGAGAAGAACTGGCGAGACCAATGCCATTCACACCAACAGGGGTAGGCCCCAATATGCTCAGAGGTCAATAGCAGCAGTCACTATCCCTGCTCCAGCTCATCCACAGCCAGTCTATCAACCTCCTCAACAAAACTTCCAACAACAACCTCAGTATCAGCAGAATCAGTATCCTCCAAGGAACTTCAACAACAACTCCAACAACAACAATCAACAGAGGCCATTCCAACAGAGGCCATCTCAAGCTAACCGAGTGATCGACCCGATCTCAATGCCGTATGCTGCCTTGCTGCCACAACTTCTGAAACTCAACCTGGTTGAGCTAAGAACGTTGGCACCTCCGGATCCCAACAGTCTACCAAGGAACTATGACTCCAATGCTAGGTGTGCTTTTCACTCAAACGCACCTGGTCACAGTACAGAAAAATGCAGGGCTCTGCATATGAAGGTACAAGACTTGGTAGACTCCAAGGCTCTGAATTTTGCACCTCCGCCCAATGTCAATAAAAACCCTATGCCAAACCATGGTGGTCCCCGAATTAATGCTATTGAAGAGGACCAACCGTCTTATTTAATAACCAGTGTGGATCATATCAGGACACCATTGGTGGAAATCAAAGCTCAACTCCGCGAAAACCAAATATTTCCGGGGTGTGAACTAGGGTGTCCCTACTGCAATATCTCATGGAATGGGTGTGAGGACCTGAGGAATGGCATTGACAGCCTTATTCAGAGTGGCTTGCTACAGATCACTACATCATTTCCGACAAACCCAACAACTTCATCAACAACGGTTTCAGAACCTCCTACAACTACAACAACTATTGTTCCCAACAATTCATCAGCACCATCAACAAGTACTTCGTCTGTCCTCCCAAATGATCAGTTTTCAACAGTTTCTCCTGCTACAACTTCAGCTTCATTCCATTTCGACTCTCCATCAGCAACAACAACAGTCCTTCCAACAGAACCTCCTACAACACCAGCAATCAATCATGAAGATGTCTCTACCGTCACCATATTCTACGATCCTGAAAATAACTCCGCCTACCATTCAGAAGGTGTTGCTCCCGCCAGAGCACCAGTTACAATCTTTTATGATCCACAAACAATTACAGTCCCTTCAGCAGCAACAATCAGTCCAGTCACTGTCACGGTGCCTGGACCAGTACCATATGAAAGCAATAGGGCCATCCCTTGGCACTATGGCTCTGACTTGTATTGCGAAGGAAGAAGAATCACTCTTGAAACATCAGCACCTGCACCACAAGTAGATAATGTGGGGGGAGGCGGAGGCTTCACTCGAAGCGGACGTCTCTTTGCTTCACAAGTTCAAAGACCTACAGCCGAAGCAGAAGCTGCTGCCAAGGCAAAAGGAAAAGGCCCGGTGCAGGAAGATCCAGCTGCCAAAGAAGCCCTGAAAACTCCATTTGATCAGGAAGTTGATGAGTTTATGCGGATCATCAAAAAGAGTGACTACAAAATTGTGGATCAACTTCACCAGACGCCATCCAAAATCTCTATCCTCTCACTGCTTATGTGCTCCGAAGCCCATCGGAATGCACTACTTAAAGTCCTGCACGCAGCTTACGTGCCTGAGGAGATAACTGTCAACCAGTTGGAAACCGTGGTTGGAAACGTTACTGCTAGCAATGGGCTAGGGTTTACCAATTCTGACCTGACAGCGGATGGCCGCAACCACAACAAGGCCTTGCACATAACCATGGAATGCAAAGGAGCTGTCCTTTCTCATGTGCTGGTGGACACAGGTTCTTCCCTGAATGTCTTACCAAAGAAGGCTCTGGTGAAGCTTGAATATGATGGATTGGCATTGAGACCCAGCAACCTGGTAGTAAGAGCCTTTGATGGTTCTAAGAGATCGGTTCTGGGAGAGATTGAGCTGCCTGTGACAATTGGCCCACAGACCTTTAAAACTATCTTTTATGTGATGGACATTCAGCCCGCCTACAGCTGTTTGTTGGGTAGACCCTGGATTCACGCCGCCGGCGCAATAACGTCTACCCTCCACCAAAAGTTAAAATTTGAGTGGGAAGGCCAAGTTGTCACAATCTGTGGGGAAGAGGATATCTTTGTTAGCCATCTGGCTACTTATAAATACATTGAAATGGATGGAGAGATCCATGAAACAATGAGCCAAGGTTTTGAAGCCTTGAATGTCAATGAAGCATCTGCTGTATCTGGTACTCCAATGTCATCTTACCAACAAGCCCGGAAGGTTGTTGAAGAAGGAACTGCCCTAGGCTGGGGCAAGGTCTTAGCTGTGGAGGAGAAAAAGGACAAGTTTGGGTTGGGTTACAAACCAACTCAACATCAAGCAAAGGCTGCTGCAGAGCCTGGTTTTGTCAGTGGGGGGATGCTCACCCCCGATGCTATCAACTGTCTGGAAGACGAGCTGGAAGAGGAGCACAATCTGGAGAATTGGATTCGTCCAAAGATCCCGGGGAGCAGTGTCTCGAACTGGTCTTCCCAGGAAATTATAAGAGTTACTCATGCAGAGTAATTATTATTTCCTGTATTTTTTATAGCATGCATCCAAGTCTTGCATCTTGCCCAAGATGACAAGACTCATTTTGTAACCAGGGCCATCTGTACTTTTGTGCAAACAAGATTAAATTAATGAAATATCAGACATCTTTTTGCAAACGAGTCTTTTTCTTTTCTGCTCACTGTTTTTCCATTTTTCTTTTTGTACAAAAATAAATGGCGGTGTTTTCAAAATGATAACTTCATTTCACTTTTTTCTAAAGCAAGATTAAAATCAATCACTAAAATGAACAAACTTAACCCTTGCAGAGAGTGCCTTCCAGACTGCACCGACAACAGCACGGCTATGACATCGTATGACTTTGACAATCCAATCAATCAAGCCGATGAAGGGGTTGATGAAGAGAATGAGCTTCCTGAAGAGCTAGCTAGGTTGTTGAGACAGGAGGAAAAGGTTATTACTCCTCACCAGGAGGAGATTGAAGTGATCAATCTTGGTACGGAAGAAAATGTGAAAGAAGTTAAAATCGGGGCCTGCCTGCAAGACTCAGTGAAGAGACAACTGATAGATCTGCTTCAAGAGTATGTTGATGTGTTTGCTTGGTCGTATCAAGATATGCCAGGGTTGGATACCGACATTGTTGTGCACAAGCTGCCTTTGAGAGAAGAATGCCCTCCAGTCAAACAGAAGCTGCGCCGAACTCGCCCAGACATGGCTATGAAAATCAAGGAAGAGGTACAAAAGCAATGGGACGCCGGGTTCCTTGCTGTGACTAGCTATCCGCCGTGGGTTGCTAACATAGTACCTGTGCCTAAGAAAGACGGCAAAGTAAGAATGTGTGTTGATTACCGGGATCTGAACAGAGCCAGCCCGAAAGATGACTTCCCATTACCTCACATTGACGTATTGGTAGATAACACGGCTCAGTTCTCGGTATTCTCCTTCATGGATGGATTTTCAGGATATAATCAGATCAAGATGTCACCTGAAGACATGGAGAAGACAACATTCATCACACCTTGGGGCACGTTCTGTTACAAAGTGATGCCATTCGGACTGAAGAATGCTGGTGCCACATATCAACGGGCTATGGTGACATTATTTCACGATATGATCCACAAGGAAATAGAATGTTATGTGGATGATATGATCGCCAAGTCCCTTACAGAGGAAGATCACCTGGTAAATCTGCTCAAGTTATTCAAGCGTCTGAGGAAATACCAATTGAAGCTGAACCCCAACAAATGCACATTCGGGGTGCGATCCGGTAAGCTGCTGGGCTTTATTGTAAGCGAGAAGGGGATTGAGGTTGACCCTGATAAAGTCAAGGCTATACAAGAAATGCCTGCACCGAAAACTGAGAAAGAAGTTCGAGGGTTCTTAGGTCGATTGAACTACATTTCCCGGTTCATATCTCACCTCACAGCAACCTGTGAACCCTTGTTCAAGCTGTTAAGAAAGGAACAAACGGTCAGGTGGAACGAAGATTGCCAGAAGGCTTTTGACAAGATCAAGGAGTATCTGCAAGAACCTCCAATCCTCATGCCGCCAGTTGAAGGAAGACCTCTGATTATGTACTTGACAGTATTAGAAGAGTCAATGGGGTGTGTGCTGGGCCAACATGACGAGTCTGGTCGAAAAGAGTATGCAATATACTACCTAAGCAAAAAGTTTACCGACTGTGAACAGCGTTATTCACTGCTCGAGAAAACTTGCTGTGCTTTAGCGTGGGCTGCTCGCCGACTGAGGCAGTATATGTTGACCCACACTACTTTATTGATTTCAAAAATGGATCCAGTTAAGTACATTTTCGAGAAGCCAGCTCTTACCGGACGGGTTGCAAGATGGCAGATGATTCTCACGGAATATGACATACAGTACACATCTCAGAAAGCCATCAAGGGCAGTGTACTATCTGAATATCTTGCTGAGCAACCCATTGATGACTACCAGCCAATGAGGTTTGACTTCCCTGATGAAGACATCATGTTCATTAAAGCGAAAGATCACGAAGAGCCTATTCACACCGAAGGGCCTGACCCGGAAGAAGAATGGACTATGATGTTTGATGGGGCTGTTAACATGAATGGCCGTGGTGTTGGTGCAGTACTCATTTCACCAAAGGGGGTTCACATGCCTTTCTCGGCAAAACTCACTTTCAACTGCACTAACAACGAAGCTGAATACGAAGCTTGCATTATGGGTCTTGAGGAAGCCATTGACCTCAGGATCAAGACATTGACCGTATTCGGAGATTCAGCTTTGGTAGTCAATCAAACCAACGGGAAATGGTACACCCACCAGGATCATCTGATACCTTACAGGGATTATACAAGAAGGTTATTGACTTTCTTTACAACAGTCAAGCTTGAGTATATCCCTCGCGACGAGAATCAGTTTGCAGATGCTCTTGCTACCATTTCATCCATGATCAAAGTTCAAACGGCCAACTTTGTACCTCAAATTTCAGTGTCTAGACTTGATAGACCAGCATATGTATTTGCAGCAGATGTTGTAAAAGATGATAAGCCTTGGTTCCATGACATTAAGTGCTTCTTGGAGGATCAGACATACCCACCTGGGGCATCTTCCAATGATAAGAAGACTTTGAGAAGGCTCGCTGGTAGTTTCTTTCTGAACACTGATGGGTCTTTATACAAGAGGAACTTTGACATGGTACTCCTCAGATGTGTTGACAAGACGGAAGCAGATTTGCTGATGCATGAAGTGCACGAAGGATCTTTTGGTACCCATGCAGGGGGGCATGCCATGGCTAAAAAGTTGTTAAGATCAGGCTATTACTGGATCACAATGGATGCAGACTGTTGTGCCTACGCCAGGAAATGCCATAAATGCCAGATCTACGCAGATAAGGTGCATGTGCCTCCCAATCCTTTGAACATCATGTCTTCACCCTGGCCCTTTGCTATGTGGGGCATTGATATGATTGGCAAGATTGAGCCAACTGCTTCAAACGGCCACAGATTCATCCTGGTCGCCATCGACTATTTCACCAAGTGGGTTGAAGCAGCCTCATATGCAAATGTTACAAGACAAGTGGTAGCCAGATTTCTGAAAAGAGATATCATCTGTCGGTACGGAGTGCCCGAGCGAATCATTACTGATAATGGTTCCAATTTAAACAACAAAATGATGGCAGAGCTGTGCCGGGACTTCAAGATCCAACATCACAATTCTTCTCCTTACAGGCCAAAGATGAACGGCGCTGTTGAGGCGGCAAATAAGAATATCAAGAAGATTGTGCAGAAGATGGTAATCACCTACAAAGACTGGCATGAAATGCTACCATTTTCCTTGCATGGATATCGCACATCAATCAGGACGTCCACTGGGGCAACACCGTATCAACTTGTATATGGTATGGAAGCGGTCCTACCTGTTGAAGTTGAATTACCCTCTTTACGGGTATTAATGGATGTTAAACTAAACGAAGCAGAATGGGTACGGTCCCGATACGAACAGCTGAGTCTGATCGAAGAGAAAAGATTGGCTGCAATCTGTCATGGGCAGCTATATCAGAAAAGAATGAAGAAAGCCTTCGATCAGAAAGTCAGGCACCGAGAGTACCAAGTAGGAGATCTTGTGCTGAAAAGGATTCTCCCTCCTCATACAGACTACAGGGGAAAATGGACTCCAAATTATGAAGGACCATTTGTTGTAAAGAAAGTTTTCTCTGGTGGAGCACTGATGCTCAGCACCATGGATGGTGAAGATTTCCCGTCCCCTGTGAATTCAGATGCAGTTAAAAAATACTTCGCATAAAATGACCCGCTGGACATAAAAACAGAATGTAAGTCCAGGCAAAAATAGGGCATCCCGGCGAGTCAAAAACAGAATAAAAGACTCGGGCAAAAGTAAGGGAAATAAATGAAAAAATGTACACCCGCTGAGTTGAAAAGCCGCATTGGACAGCTCAGGCAAAAATGGGTATCCCGATGGATTGAAAACCCGAAAGGGCGATCCATGCAAAATAAGGGAATAAGCGAACAACTGCATTCTGAGTTCGTTTGTATCACCTACAACTTGGTAAGCTTCCAAAGGATCAAGCTTCAATCAGAATCAACTCTCTCCAGAAAGCAAGACGAGAAGAACGTCATTGTCATACGAGTCATAGCAGGAGAGGAAGCTCCTTGAAAGCGTCGTCGACACCGCCAGCATTTTGTTTCTCAATTTGTAACAATCTCCTCATTCCAGGAGATATGTTTCTTTGACTGTATCTTGCCAATTCAGGGCACATGAACTAATAAAATCAGATTTTCAGTCATGTTTCGTTTTTACGTTTATGTTTTGCAAAGAGTAGTCTGATATCTCTAAAATACAATTGCATAAGTACAGATGCCTTTCTCTAAAAATAACAAGAAAAAAAAACACACATGCTTACAGGGAATGTGATTATTCTCGAAAGTACTTAACTCCTATGACGGAATCCGGTAAGGGATACCTCGGGACCTTTTGTACGTTTCCTCATCCTCGCAGGATTGCAGGTATCCAGAACGCAACTTGGGGCATGCAAGGTACATCCCAGCAAGCTGGCAAATCAACAAAAGATATCAGCATCCGAGATGCTCTATCCCCAGCTGAGTAGCTCCCCATTGCTTTCCCCAGCAAAGTTGCCAAATCGACATGCACTCAATCTCAGCATCGGAAATGCTATATCCCCAGCTGAGTTGCCTCTCACAATTCCCCAGCCGAGTTGCCATTCTTCCTCAACAGAATGCAGAAATCAGGGAATCATCTCCCCACAGAATCCCCAGCCTCTATTCAGAAGAGCGACGCACGAAGAAGTCATAACAGAGTACAGGAAGCTTCTACAAACCCCAGCTGGGTCCCGTATTATAAGGATATGTCAATCAGTGACCTATATCCCCAAACAGATACATCATTAGATCTACCAACGATCTTATCCCCAGCTGGGATGTCCACTTCAAGCAGATCAACCAGAGATCTTCGCAGCAATGGGATCCGAGTCCCGGATCCGTGCTTCTTCGCATAATCATAGCATTCGCATCATACTACCCCCCAGAGCGTAGCATTCCGTCTAATACGGAGCATTACGGCAAAAAATCAAATGCATGGCATAATCATAAGTCATGTTGTGAATAGAACACCTGTGAATAATAAACCGTTCATCATCACTGTACAGAAATCCCCACCAGAGCCCCAGCAAAAGCAGTTGCCTCTCAAATCACAAACCCCAGTATATACACCTTTTGGCACCCGTCCGTGTCATCATTCCCCAGTAAGGTCGCCTGAATACCCTTTACAAACAAATCACCCTCATTACAGATACGTCCTGACACCCGTCCGTGTCACATCACCAGCAGAAAGCCAAAGGCACCCTCTTTGCACTCACATGTACTTATATACACTTCCCTGACACCCGTCCGTGTCATATCCCCAGCGCAGTCGCCTAGACTTTGTATAGCAGATACTTGTTCATATTATACTTTTCTCTCTTGACACTCGTCCGTGTCACTCTCCCCAGCAGATAAACACTCATCTATACAATACAATACTCACTACTCATGGTACGCTTATACAGATACTCGTCCGTATCTTGTATACATCATCACTCATAACCCCACAGATTCGGCAGTAGTCCTTGTTCTTTGTTAACCAGTTGGTACTCGTCCGTACCATCATCTCAGAACATTGCGTCTAATGTTTGTTTCTGCATGGTACTCGTCCGTATCATAGTCTTAAGGATGCTCGTCCGCATCTTTAATCCATACACTGTGTCAAACACTTATGTCTTCTTGAATATAGATACTCGTCCGTGTCTATTATTCCCCAGAAGAATCCTTTCAGAATCAACACTCGTCCGTGTTCCTTGTTAACCAGTTGATACTCGTCCGTATCATCATCTCTGAACATGTGTCAGTTTGTTTCTACATGATACTCGTTCGTATCATAGTCTTAAGGATGCTCGTCCGCATCTTTAACCTATACACAATACCAAACACTTATACCTTTTGTTTCTTGGATGTAAACGCTCGTCCGTGTTTACTATCTCCCCAGTAGATCACCAACAAATTTTCTTTTTATCTAGCACTCGTCCTGTGTTATGATACCTTTGAGAGCAGCCGTACCCTGCTGAGTGGTCGTCCTCCACTTCTTGATGGTCGTCCTCCATCATGCTCATCCGATGGCCGTCCCCATCGTTGATTTTAGCAGCCGTCCCCTGCTAGGTGGTCGTCCCCCACCTTTTGATGATCGTCCTTCATCACTTTATCCAATGGCCGTCCCCATTGTTGATTTTGGTTATCTGACATTCGTCCTATGTCATGACAAACCTCGAGAGCAGCCGTCCCCTGCTGAGTGGTCGTCCTCCACTTCTTGATGGTCGTCCTCCATCTTGCTCGTCCGATGGCCGTCCCCATCGTTGACCTTTTCTATCCGATGGCCGTCCCCATCGTTGATATTTTCGGCAGCCGTACCCTGCCAGGTGGTCGTCCTCCACCTTTGATGGCCATCCCCATCATTTTTCTTTATACCCAACAGAGCAGCCGTACCCTGCTAGGTGATCGTCCTTCACCTTTGACGGCCGTACCCCATCAGCTGTTTATTTCATTTATTCTTTAACCCGATGGCCGTCCCCGTCGTGGTCCCTTTTCCTTTTTTAGCCCGATGGCCGTCCCCATCGTTGGTTACTTTACCTTTATGAACTTGATGGCCGTCCCCGTCATGTTTCATTAATCCTCAGAAATTTTACAGTTTTATCGTGATGGCCGTCCCCATCATGATTTTATTTTCCCCAGCTAGTCGGCCGTCCCCGTCTTAGCTTTACCTTTTATCCCCAGCATGTCGGCCGTCCCCGTCATTGCTTTATTTTCATACACTCTCCCCAGCATGTCGGCCGTCCCCGTCATTGTTCCTTACCCGGCAGTCGTCCTCTGCTCGACGGTCGTCCTCCGTCGCCCATACTTTACAATATACTTTATTTTCCTTTACAATATATATCCTTTTTCTTCTTCATTTTGTGAGTGCAAATTTTGGACTGTCTTTGGTATTCAACCACAAGTTACCTTGTTTGCCTGTTAAGCCGTCGCTTACAACCTGCACAGCTAACTCATGTTTGAATAGGGGCAGCTGTAAACACCCCAAATTTGCCCTCACCCATTCACACCATGGCTTATGGTCACCTCATATGCATAAACACAATCATATCATCTCACATCTCATTTTTGATTCACTGGATAGGTTCTAAGGCATCTGCACCTAGGGTTTGTGATCTGAGCAATCCCAAAGCATCTTGAGCCATTCCAAAGGCAACCAATCAACTCAAAGGGGTCCATGTGTGTTCTTATATCATATTCCATCTCCTCAAAGTCAAAAATGCAGAGGAATCACAAGAGCTAGGGTTTGAGTGGATGCAGAGCCAGGTTGAACTGCACAGTTGACTGAAAATTAGGGTTTTGGTTTCAGAGGCCATAACCCCAAATTTTTTGGTCATTCTTGTTTCCATTGATCTCTATATGGTATAGGGAGTATGCATATCAATTTTCATGAAGAAATTCCATGGGGAAGTCATCTGATCAAGAGTTGACTTTCTAGACAAGTCAGTGCAAAATCAGGGCATCTGAGGCCCCCAATGACCCAACCAATGGGTGATCTTCATCATTTTGAGTGTATATGGTCTTTATTTGATCATGGAAGAAGATTGAAGTTCATAGAAATCAAGAATTTAGGGTTTTTGCAAATGTTGACTTTTTGGGCATAGTTGACTTTTCAAGAATGCATCATTTTAGGTCATTTTTCAAGCTTTGATTCTTGGTCCAAAAAGGCTTCAAATGGAAAAACTTTGGTCATGAAAGTTGTAGATCTCATCTTTCCCTTTTCAAAAAGTACAAGAACATGATCAAACTCTTCTTGGATCAAAAGTTATGGCAATGCAAAGTTGGCTAAAATCATTAATTTTCAAGGCATGCCCTAAGTGAGAACTTTGCAAAATCTTGGACCAATGCACATTGCAGCCTTTAATTCATTTCAAACCAGCACATAAGCATTCTCTAAGTTACAAAATTCAGAATTGGATCAAGTTTCATCATGGTTTGGTTTGTGTAACAAGGCATTTTTCATGAAAATCCATAAAGTAACCAAGTTGCAAAACTCATGATCAAGCCTTCACCACTTGCTGCCTTGAATGCTGGACCAAGCTGACATTTCCCCCTCATCTTGCTGCGCATAGCCCATGCCTTGTACCAAGCTAGCACCTCACCATACTTTCTCTTACACAAGAGTTGACAAATTGCAAACGTTGCCTCACCTATCCATAAAGCACATGTCAAATCAACTGACCAATGAGAGAGAGTCATATGGAAAATTTGCAAGCAAAGCATAGCATAAGGCAAGGCTGAAACCATCACATTCACCACATACACAAAAACTCACCATCTTGCAACTTGCTTCGAATTTCTCTATACAGCCTGCAAACACTCAAACCTTTTCCTCCATTCAACTCACCATGTATCACTGAGTAGAAACCACCCAAAGCACAAGCCTAAAACATCCAGAACACCTCATTGCCATCTCTCACTCCATTCTGCAGATTCATTCGAATCTCCCTCCCTAGCCCACAAACAGCCAAACAAACCTTGCAAAGCTTCTCCATACATCATCTGGACCACAAGCAATCACTCACCATGGCCTGAATCAGTCAGAATCACCATAGCCATTGTTGACTGAGCTTGAAGCAGTTCCTTTCGAAACTCATTATCCAGCCAGCACAAACTCATTTTGAGCATTCAAACATCATCAAGGGGTTCTAAGGAGTAGATTGCACATAAAGAGAAGGCCAGAAAGTCCTCAAGTGGAAAGCTTCAAATCTCAGGTAGCCTGAAATTTATTTTTCCAGAAATGATTTTGCTTGTTACAAACTTGTTCTTCATGTCTTGCTGATCATCCTGGTACCATTAGTTTTGAAAATGGTTGTGATTTGAGCATTTAATTTGACTCTGAAACTGGTTTGCCCTAAAAATGTTTGCCTTCGATTCATGTGATTGATGAAGAATAAATTTGTTTGGGGTTAGGATTTTGATTCAGGAGATCATGGGGTTCATTTCTATGTGCTTAGTTTTCATTTTAGTTACGATTTGAGTGATTTGGAGTTTTCTCAGGTGAGATGCTGGCCGGAGAAGACGACCGGAGGTCTTCTCCGGCCACCTGAAAGTCATTAGGGCAAATCCCTGTAATTAATGAGCGTTTGAATGGTGAGCGTTGGATGGGTTGACTTGGTCCATTCCCGCGCGTGATCAAGGGCCCAGATTCGTTCATTAAACCCTAATCAGCTTTATTTATTTAATTAATTAAAATTAAGCCTGTTTGAATTGAGACCCTTGGATGAAGCGCGCAGTCAACCTTTTCAAACTCTGGATCAATCTCAGCCTTCCATTGTGCATACTTCAGTTTTATTCATTTTTAATTCATTTTCATTTCATTAAATTTGCACAATTATTTTAAAATAGCTAAAAAATCTTAAAAATTATGAAACTTTTTCTTTAAAGTTTTATTAATTTTTAAGACCCAAAAATATTTTTTATTTTATTTTTATCATTAAAAAAAGTATTTTTAAATATTTAAAAGATTATTTTTAATTGATTAATGAGAATTAATTAATTAAAAATACTTTTAGGTATTTAAAAATTACAAAAAAATTCATGAAATGTTCTAAGACATTTAGAAACATTTTCCAACCTTCAAACCAAATTTCTTTTTTGATCTTGATGCATTTTAAGAATTTTTCATTGAATTAAATCATTTTTTATGCATTATTTTGATCACATGTTTGAAAATTCATTTCTGCCTTTTGAAGAAGGTTGAGACATTGGTTCTTCTTGCATTGTTTTGTGTTTAGCATGTATTTTCAAGGATAAAAAGGCCATGAATTGTTCTTGCATTTTCAAATTGTTTGGCATTTGTTTTGTTAAGAACCCTAAAAAACCCTAATAACTTAGAAAATTCATATCTTGAGTTTGGTTGAGAGTTGAGAGCTCCCCTTTGGGCAGTGGTTTATTATAGGCCTAGGGTTTCTTTGGTTACCATTTTCCATTTTTACTTTAGGGTTTTGTTTCTGTTTTTGGTTTGTGTTTGATGTTTGATCCATGAACCCTAATTTGGGCTTTAATTTGCATCCCTCTTGCATTTCCTTGCATAACATGACTTGTCTTTGCATTTTGTGCATTCTTGTGTTTCATTTGACATCTTAAGACATGTATAAAGCATCTTTGACCATTGCATTACATATTTGCCATGTCATTTGTCTTGTATGATTCATAACTTTTCATGCTTGTTCATGCTCCTTAGCTTGCATCATTTGCATTCATGATCTTGTATGAACATCCCCATTGTCTTGCCTCATGTTTGCAGCACCTCATAACATCATAATCATCATGTGCATGCTTCTGGTTTTGCTTAGCATCATATCATTTCATCTCATCTTGCATTGCATTGCATCTTCTTTCTAACATTGCAGGTGGTAAGTAAACTTGAGAAGTGGATTTGCCTTCACTTCTCATAACTTTTCTTTTCATCTCTCTTGCATCCATTGCTGCATTCTTATTTGTGTTTGAGATTGAGCTTGCTCATTCTTCTTCCTCCCACTTTCTTTCTTCAAGTGACTTGACTTCTTGAATGAAGCAAGCCACTTTGCTTCTCTTGATCCTGTTCATCTGCTTCCTGGTGGCTCCTTTGAAGATTGTTCTTGAAAACCTCACAAACCTTAGGATCATCCAAGCATGACAATGAATTAGGGTTTTGATTAGTCCCCCCATAGTTTTACCTTTGTGTCCCTCTTTGAGTCTTCTCTTCTCATCTCATAATCAGGAACTAAACCCTAAAGGCTTTAAGACTTTGTGATTAAGCTTATGCCTGCATCCTTCTCTTAGGATGGAGTGTATAACTTTAATCCTAAGTATTAAACCCTTAAGGTGTTTAAATCTCTTAATCAATTCATCTAATAATCATCAAGACATCACTTGTAACTTGGGCCTTGCATTAGGGTTCTAATTCTTCCTTAATTGGTTAAGAAGGACTAACCCTAGTGTTAATGGACAAGTCCCCCTCAAGTTGTCTTACAAATCATAAAATTCACTTCATCATCATCATTAATCTAAAATCCACTTAATCAAAGGCTTGTTTTGTCATGGGTTTAATCCCTAATCATGGATTAAGTTGAGGAGTCTTCCTCAGCTTAAACATTCTCATCTATTATCCTTCTTTTAGGATGGTGTAATGGGTCTGTTTAATCCTTGATTATGGCTTAACCTCATTACTCAACACTAAACAAAAACACCAAAAACATCTAAATAATCACAAGTAGGTTAATGATCTTAATCCTACATCAAAGGTGATTAAGTGTGAGAATCTGACTTCACACTTAAGGTATTCTCATTACCCCTAATCAGAGGGAAGATGTGATGAGTTTACTAACCCATTGGTTTAGACTTAAGCTCATTATCCTATGACAAACTCCAAAAAGCAATAAAAGACTGAAAACTCAAAAACAAACAATAATCGTCTCCTCCGGGATTCTTTTCTCATCATCTTCACTCACAATCGAGAACTTGCTTCTTCCGTCTAATGCAAGACAGTTAGCACCTGAGCCAGACAGGTCATACACTTGAGCATAGACAAGCAAGCAGTTCATCAGTCAATTTATCTTTCAGTCTCTTTGGGTCGAACTACGGTGTTCTGACTTCCTCATTGCACGAGAGGATACGTAGGCATAACTTAACAGTTATCGAACAAAAGTCTCTGTACATTCCCCCTCCTTCCAGCATTATTCTCTTAAGCCTCATGATCTTGAGCATACTCTTTTCCTTACACTGACACATCATTTATACACATCACATTTCTTTACACTGACACCTGTACATATTGCCTTCCAGCTCTTTTACACACAGATTGCACTGACACTACCCCTTTAAAACACAAATCTTTTAAGCGTGGATCCCGTCGAGTACGGCGGACAATCTGGGTGCTAATACCTTCCCAGGTTGTAACCAACCCCCTTTCTCAGTCTCTCTGGTTCGCAAACCGTCTTATCCATCTTTTTCTAGGTCTATGCAGCATTGCCTTTCCTCCGGGATAAAAATGCCTAGCTGGCGACTCTATTCATCTCCAGTGAGTTCACTGCTGTGTGTTCTCACTGTCCCTTCGCCGACCGTTCGCGTCTGTACCTTCATCTGAACCGGTTTCATTTGTCGGGAGCGACAGTATTTCCTCAGACGCTTGAATAACTTCAACAGATTTACCAGGTGGTCTTCTTCTGTGAGGGACTTGGCAATCATGTCATCCACATAACATTCAATTTCTTTGTGGATCATGTCATGGAATAATGTTACCATAGCCCGTTGATATGTTGCACCAGCATTCTTCAATCCGAACGACATTACCTTATAACAGAATATGCCCCAGGGTGTAATGAAAGTTGTCTTCTCCATGTCTTCAGGTGACATCTTGATCTGATTGTATCCTGAAAATCCATCCATGAAGGAGAATACCGAGAACTAAGCCGTGTTATCCACCAATACATCAATGTGAGGTAAAGGGAAGTCATCTTTCGGACTGGCTCTGTTCAGGTCCCGGTAGTCCACACACATCCTCACCTTGCCATCTTTCTTTGGCACAGGTACAATATTAGCAACCCACGGTGGATAGCTAGTCACAACAAGGAAACCGGCGTCCCACTATTTTTGTACTTCTTCCTTAATCTTCATTGCCATATCTGGGCGAGTACGGCGCAACTTCTGTTTTACCGGTGGGCAGTCTTCTTTTAAAGGCAGCTTGTGCATGACAATATCGGTGTCCAACCCTGGCATGTCCTGATAAGACCAAGCAAAGACATCTACATACTCCCGAAGCATGTCAATCAGCTGTTCTTTTACTGAGTCTTGTAGGCAGGCCCCAATCTTAACTTCTTTCACATCTTCTTCCGTACCAAGATTAACTGTTTCGACCTCCTCCTGATGAGGAGTGATAACCTTTTCCTCTTGCCTTAACAACCTGGCTAGCTCTTCAGGAAGCTCATAATCTTCTTCAACCCCTTCATCATCTTGATTGATTGGATTGTCAAAGTCATACGAAGCCATAGCTGTGCTGTTGTCGGTGCAATTTGAAAGGCACTCTCTGCAAGGGTTTAGATTGTTCATTTTAGTGATCGATTTTAATCTTGTTTTAGAAAAAGTGAAAAGAAGTTACCATTTTGGAAAACATTGCCATTTTATTTTTGTACAAAAAGAAAAAATGAAAAACAGTGAGCGGAAAAGAAAAAGACTCATTTGCAAAAGGTGTCCGATATTCATTGATTGATCTGTTTGCACAAAATTACAAGATGGCCCGATTACAAAATGAGTCTTGACATCTTGGGCAAGATGCAAGACTTGATGCATGCTTAAAATATACAGGAAATAATAATTACTCTGCAGGAGTAACCCTTATAATTTCCTGGGAAGACCAGTTTGAGATATGGCTCCCCGGGATCCTTGGACGTATCCAGCTCTCCAGGTTGTGCTCATCTTCCGACTCATCTTCCAAGTTGTTCACTGCATCTGGGGTGAGCATCCCCCCGCTGACAAAATTGGGCTTCTTAGCAGCCTCTGATTGATCTTGTTGAGTTGGTTTGTAACCCAACCCAAATCTGTCCTCCTTCTTCTCCACAGGTAGTAGTTTGCCCCAGCCTTGGGCAGTACCCTCTTCAACAACCTTCCTGGCTTGCTGATAAGATGTCATGGAGGTTCCCAGTACAGCAGATGCTTCATTTATGTTCAAAGCCTCAAACCCCTGGCTCATGGTTTCATGGATTTCTCCATCCATTTCAATGTATTTGTACGTAGCCAGATGGCTAACAAAGATGTCCTCTTCACCACAGATGGTGATGATCTGGCCTTCCCACTCGAATTTCAGCTTCTGGTGAAGGGTAGACGTAATTGCGCCAGCGGCATGGATCCAAGGTCTACCCAACAAACAACTGTAGGCCGGCTGAATGTCCATCACATAGAAGGTAATCTTAAAAGTATGCGGGCCAATCATCACAGGCAGATCAATCTCCCCTAGCACTGATCTTTTAGAGCCATCAAATGCTCTCACCACCAAATTACTCGGACGCAAGGCCAAGCCATCATACTCCAGCTTCACTAAGGCTTTCTTTGGTAGAACATTGAGTGACGACCCAGTGTCTACCAGTACATGGGATAGAACAACACCCTTGCATTCTAGAGTGATGTGTAAATCCTTGTTGTGGTTACGCCCCTCATTTGTTAAGTCAGCATTGGTAAAGCCCAGTCCATGACTGGTGTTGACATTTGCTACCACAGTTTCCAGCTGATTAACAGTGATCTCTTCCGGCACGTATGCTGCGTGCAAGACTTTCAGTAATGCATTCCTGTGAGCTTCAGAACACATCAACAGGGATAATATGGAGATCTTTGAGGGAGTTTGGTGAAGCTAATCCACCACTTTGTAATCATTTCCCTTTATGATTCTCATAAACTCGTCTACATCTTGCTCAAAAGATGTCTTCTGAGTTTCTTTGACAGCCGGCTCTTCAAATACCACACTCTTTCCCTTTGCCTTGGCAGCAGCTTCTGCTTCGGCATTAGGTCTTTGAGTTTGTGAGGCAAAAAGGCGTCCGCTTCTGGTGAAGCCTCCGCCTCCCCCAACATTATCAATCTGTGGAGAAGAGGTTGAAGAATCCAAAGTGATTTTCTCCCCGTTGCAGTAAAGGTCAGAGCCATAATGCCAGGGGATGGCATTACTGCTTTCATATGGAACTGGTCCAGGCACCATGATGGTAACTGGACTGACTGCAGCAGAGGAAGGTACTGAAATGGTGTGCGGATCGTAGTAAATGGTGACCGGAGATGCCACTGCTTGTTGTTGAAAGTTGTTGTTTGGAGGAACAAATGATGGATCATAGTAGATGGTGACTGCTGAGATATCTTCATTAATTTCTATTGGCGTTGTAGAAGATCCTGCTGAATAAAGGGGTGCTGATGTTGTAGAAGAAATGGTTGATGACATTTGATTTGTTGAAGTGATGGATGGAGCCATTGTTGATGATATTGATGAATTGGTTGGAATGATTGTTGTTGCAGTTGTAGAAGAGTCAGGAATTGTTGTCAAAGGGATTGCTGGATTTGTAGGCGCTGATGTTGTGATTTGAAGGATACCACTTTTGATAAGACCGTCTATGCCGCTTCTCAAATTATCACACCCGTTGACCGAAATGTTGTAATAACCACAACCGAGCCCACACCCTGGGAACATCTGGCATTCTAGGAGCTGAGCTTTAATTTCTACCAGAGGTGTCCGAATATGCCCAACACTGGTGATTAAGAAAGATGGCTTGTCTTCCTCAATGGCATTAATTCTTGGCCCTCCATGATTGGGCATGGGATTCTTGTTGACATTTGGCGGGGGTGCAAAGTTGAGGGCTTTAGAATCTACCAGATCTTGTACCTTCATTTGTAAAGCCCTGCATTTTTCAGTATTGTGGCCAGGTGCATTGGAGTGAAAAGCACATCTGGCGTTGACATCATAGTTTCTTGGAAGATTGGAAGGATCAGGAGGTGCCAATGTCCTTAATTCAACAAAGTTGAGTTTCAGGAGTTGTGGCAATAAAGCGGCATAAGGCATAGGGATTGGATCAATCACCCTATTTTCCTGCGATGGTCTTTGCTGAAAAGGCCTTTGCTGTTGATTGTTGTTGTTGTTGTTGTTGTAGTTTCTCTGTGGCGGATACTGAACTTGCTGCTGATAATGTGGTTGTTGTTGTGGTTGATATGCTGGTTGCTGAGGAATTGGAGCTGGAATTGTGACAGCTGCTACTGATCTGCGGACATGCTGAGGTCTGCCCCTGTTGGCATAAATGGCATTTGTCTCACTAGTTCTTCTAGGTCCCACAAAAGGCTTCCTGGGATTGCTTGACGAACTCGCACCATTATCAGAAATTTTACCCATCTTCAGAAGGCTTTCAATTCTTTCTCCAGTTATAACTACGTCAGCGAAGCTGGTGGAAGAAAAGGCAGCTAGCCTATCAATATATATTCCTTGCAGAGTGTTCATAAACATGTCGGCCATTTCTCTTTCCGACATGGGTGGCTGGACAGCAGCAGCAGGCTGTCTCCACCTCTGGGCATACTCCCTGAAGCTTTCTCTGGAGGACTGAGACATTCCCATCAGAAGGGTCCTGTTAGGAGCCATGTCTAGATTGTATTGGTACTGTCTGATGAAAGCTTCAGCTAGGTCCTTCCAGCATCTGATAGTAGCCCTGGTCAAGTGAGAGTACCACTCCCTTGAAGCCCCAGTCAAACTATCTTCAAAATAGAACATCCACAGTTTCTCATCCATAGTGTATGCCTTAAGTCTTCCCAGAAAAGACTGCAAGTGAGTTCGTGGACAGGAAGTTCCATTGTACTTCTCGAAGCACGGGGGTTTAAACTTATGGGGAATTCTTACCCCATCCACTAACCCCATATCCATGACATCAAACCCTAAAGAGTTTTGAGACTCCAGAGATCTCAATTTCTCAGCAATTTCATCAAACCTCCTATCATAAACTTCATCCCCAGCTCCCATCACAGTGAATTGTTCTTCCTGGGGGTCTTCCTGTAAGATCCTTCCTCCAGTGGTATTTCCTTGTACATTACCCGGGATGTTGACTTCCGGATGTAGATGAGGCCCATACACTGGTGGGTTAACATGAGGCTGACCTCTTTCATTGTTACTTGTTCCTCCAGTTCCCAGTGGAGGCTCTTCTGGGGTTTGTCTTTCTACCAATGCCCTCAGCCTTTCTTGACTTTGAGCCAAGCCATTCATTACTTCCATGAACTGGGTCATTTGGTTTCTCATCTCCAGCCTTTCATTAGCCATCTGGGTCCTGACCTCTGTCAGATCTTGCTGTACTTGATCCATCTGGATACCAGGAAGATTGTTGCGAGTAGGATACCGGTGCGGACGATTGAGAGGGAACACCCGACGGCGAGCAATAATTCCTGAATCACAACAGAGTTAGAAACAAAATAAAGCAAAGACAAACCTACAAAACAAAACAACAGTCAGTATGCGATGCAGTATGCTTATTTATTTTCCAAGGTATCCGGCTTGGCTCTTGGTTTTGACCTTTCCAGACCCTGAGGAAGATGCTTTGATGTTGCTTGAGAGGAAGACAACTTAATGAAACAAACTGACAAATATATTACAAACGGTGAATAATACATAGTCTGTTTTTACAACATATGCCCCTGAAGGGTCAAAAATACAACATAAAAGAAAAGTACATCAAATGGAAATAACAACAAGCAAAGTAGTCAAACATCTAAGCCAAACTCCTCCTCCTTGAATTCCTTCAAAAGTGCTTCAGTTACAGGACCAGCCGGATGCTTTGTAATGTTTCTGATAAGAAGGTTCCTGGTGGCAATAGCAGTGGTCAGCTTCTTGTGCCTGTCTTGGTCCTTTGACCTCTTCACACCAGCCCTAAGCTTCAATTCTGAAATTTCCTTCTGGGCTGCCAACAAGGCCTCCTGTTGCTTCTTCTCAATGGCCTCTAACTGCTCAATCCTGGCCTGAGTTCTCTTATCCTCTTGAGTGTGAGCTTCAGTGATTCTGACCCACCTATCTTGACTTTCTTTCAGATAGTGATTAGTCCTAGCCTTCTGAAACTGGGCCTCTTTGCAGGCATTCTTCAATATTTGCTCTCCAGCTCTTGATTTCTTGATGTAGTCCTATGCTTTATCAATCTTGGCTAGATGTTCCACTCTAAGCTTCTCCAACCTCTCAATGTCTATACGACCATCACTCCTCTCCCAGAGGGTCTTCTTCAGAGCTTGAGACAGGTTCTCATTCCTTTCTTATAGCTTCTCAAATTCTTCCAGGCTGACAGTGGCTGGAGGTGGCACTGTTGAAGGTCCAGGTGTATCCTCAATGGTGAAAGGCATCCCAGAAATCTGAGCCCTAGCATGAGACCACTCATAATACTGAGCTGAAGCCACATTGTTGCATCTCCCAAGAATGGCCATCCCCTTGGTCTGGATGTTGTCCCAAGCCCAAGATGCTTGTCTGACAACAGCTAGATTAGGCTTTATCTCACAATACAGGGTTTCAGCCAAGTCTTGCACTCTAGGAGGGTGTACCAAAGCATAGCCCAATTGTCTCTTAAACAGCAAAGGATTGTAGTTGATGCAACCCTTCACTCCCACTAGAGGTACATTGGGGTACTGTCCACAACTTGTAATTATGTCCCTGCCTTTGGTGCTCTGGGTGCACCATCTGATGTCATCTGAGGTCAAAGCAATAAGTCTCCTGGCCCAGTTCTTCTGTTGGTGAGGGTTCAGGAAGGCATCTGTCTTGGGTAAGTGTTTAAGCAGCCATGTGTGAAATAGAGGAGCACAGCATCTCACCAACCTCCCTCTCTGCTTTTCATTCCTCTGATGAACAGAATAATAGAAATCCCCCAGCAATGTGGGCACTGGGTTCCTCAGAAGGAAGAGATGAATGACATTCTTGCTGATAAACTTGGGCTCATCTGCAAATAATATAACCCCATATATACTGAGGGCTAACAATGCACAAACTGCCTTCCATTCTCCCAAGGAGGCCTTCAGGATAGCCTGAGAAATCAGAAAGTCTAAGTGTAATCCATGGATCCCAGCCTTTGTTGTCATGTTCTGCTCAATCAAAACAGGCTCTAAATACAGTGCTTTTGCCACTTCTCCATTGCTGGGAGAATCCATCTCAGGGTTGAAGGGGACACCACCCCTGATAGGTAGTCCAATCAAAGATGAGAACTCCTCCAAAAAAGGTCCCAACTGAAAGTTCTGGAAAGTGAAGCACCTCAAAGGAGGGTCATAAAACTGTAGGCAGGTGTGGATCAAACTCCTATGAGAAGGGTCCAGGTCTATAACCATATCAAGGATGCCTCCATAATGTTCTCTGAATAATGGGATGTGGTATGGAGTGATAAGTGCCTGAACCTGCCTGATGCCAGCTAGCACAGGCTCAAAGAAATGGTATTAATGTTGCTCTTCTTGGGTGCCATGACTGCCGATGAAGAGCTGAAAACAGATGCTGATGATGAAGACTGATTCTGGTGATGAGCCACTGATAGGCTGAGACTAGTGACAAAAGTAGCTGAAGCAGGAGACTGATGAAGATAACTGAAGCTGATAACTGATGAACAGGGGTCTATGCAGATGAAGGGGTCAAAACCAAACCAGATGTAATATGGATACCCTAAAAAACAAATAAACAAATGTTAAATGATGCAAATGATGAGTATGCAAATGATATGCAAGGGTTTGTGATCAAGCTGGATCTGATTACTGTCTTGATATAAAAGGCCCATGTATGTTTAAGAAGTCCAGATGGAGGTCTAGAAGTCCAGTAACCAAGGTGGGGGACTCAAATAAAGAGTCACATGTCCAGGGTTAAATCACAAGAACTGTCCAAAGTGAAGCATTCTTAAACAAAACAAGTATTAGGGTATGATGTGGCCAAGGGTTCCTGCAAACCTGTAAACAGCCCAACCCCCTCACAGGTGGTGTTCTAAAACAAGGATCCTCAGACTTGGATCAGTTATGATAAATGTAAACACTTCTAACCCGGAGGTACAGTGTTTACAATAACCATAAAAGATCCTCCTCTAATTCACCTCAGTTTCTGAAGGTCAATAATAAAGGTCATCCAGACTTAGCAGGCTTCCCAGATAGCCCTAGCATTACAGGAAATCTGTAGCACAGAGTTCTCAAGAAGAAACCCACATCTGAACCGTGTTTCATATTCCCGCACCAGACCGAAATGGAATGGGAAAGAACATGAACCACTCTAGCCTAGGTGTCACTCAAGTCCCAGGTATAGGACCTTAAACTCTCAATGAAACCCCACCCACCAAGACAAAAACCAGATCCAGCCAGATAACAGTATGACAGTATGAAAAATGTAAAACTGTAAAGAAAGCAATAAATAAAGCTGTACATAAAGCAATAAATAAAGCAACTATATAAACACAATTAGCACATAACACCCCAGTAAACACAAATCAATCAAGCGCTAGGAGGAACCCACAAAAAGAACCAGAAGCCCTGGTTACAATATAAGGATCCCCAGCAGAGTCTCCAAGCTGTCGCTCCCACCAAGTGACACAGGGTCAAGAGGGGTACAGACACGACCGGTCGGCGAAAGAGAGAAGAGAACACACAAGGGTGAAATCAGAAAAGAAAGAGTCTCCAGATAGGCATTTTTATCCCAGAGGAAAGGTAATGCTGCATAGACCTAGAAAACGATATGGATAAGACGGTTGCGAACCAGAGAGACTGAGAAAGGGGGTTGGTTACAACCTGGGAAGGTATTAGCACCCAGATTGTCCGTCGTACTCGACGGGATCCACGCTTAAAAGATTTGTGTTTTAAAGGGGTAGTGTCAGTGCAATTTGTGTATCAAAGCTGGAAAGAATGCAAGTGTCAGTGTAAAAGCAGTGTGGAGTGTATAAGTAAAGTGTCAGTGTAAAAAGAATGAAGTGCTCATGACAATGAGGCTAAAAGAGTGATACTGAAAGAGGGGGAATATACAGAGACTTTTGTTCGATAACTGTTAAGTTATGCCTACGTATCCTCTCGTGCAATGAGGAAGTCAGAACACCGTAGTTCGACCCAAAGAGACTGAAAGGTAAATTGACTTGTGAACTGCTAACTTGCCTATGCTCAACTGTATGACCTGTCTGGCTCAGGTGCAAACTTTCTTGCATTAGACGGAAGAAGCATGTTCTCGTTTATGAGTGAATGAGATGAGAAAAGAATCCCGAAGGAGGCGATTATTGTTTGTTTTTGTATTTTCAGTCTTTTATTGCTTTTGGAAGTGTGTCATAAGTTAATGAGCTTAAGCCTAAACCAATGGGTTAGTAAACTCATCACATCCTCCCTCTGATTAGGGGTAATGAGAATACCTTAAGTGTGAAGTCAGCATCTCACACTTAATCACCATGGTGTAGGATTAAGATCATTAACCTACTTGTGATTAGTTAGATGTTTTTGTTGTTTTTGTTTAGTGTTGAGTAATGAGATTAAGCCATAATCAAAGATTAAACAGACTCATTACACCATCCTAATAGAAGGATAATAGATGAAAATGTTTAAGTTGAGGAAGACTCCTCAACTTAATCCATGATTAGGGATTAACCTCATGACAAAACAAGGCCTTTATTAGATGGATTTTAATTAATGATAAGATGAAGAAGTGAGTTTTATGGTTTGTAAGACAACTTGAGGGGGACTTGTCCATTAACACTAGGGTTAGTCCTTCTTAACCAATTAAGGAAGAATTAGAACCCTAATGCAAGGCCCAAGTTACAAGTTTGGTGTCTTGATGATTATTAAGTGAATTGATTAAAGGATTTAAACACATTAAGGGTTTAACACTTAGGATTAAAGTTATACACTCCATCCTAATAGAAGGATGCAGGCATAAGCTTAATCACAAAGCCTTAAAGCCTTTAGGGTTTAGTCCCTGATTGTGAGATGAAGAGAGAAGACTCAAAGAGACACAAAGGCAAAACTAAATGGGGAACTAACCAAGCCCTAATTGTTATCATACTTGGAGATCCTAGGGTTTGTGAGGCTTAAGAGAGAAAGAAATCTTCAAAGGCCACCAAGGAGGAATCAGATGAAAGGAGAAGAAGCAAAGAGAAGCAAAACAACTTGCTTCACTTAAGAAATCAAGTTGCTTGAAGAAAGAAGGTGAGATGAACAAGAATGAGCAAGCTCAATCCAATACACATACAAAAATGCAGCAATGATGTATGAAATAGATGAAAAGAGAATGTGAGAAGTGAGGGAAAATTCACTTCTCAAACAACTTACCACCTGAAAAGTCAGCAAAAGAAATGAAATGAAATGCAAAATGGGATGCAATGTCTTGATGCAAACCAAAACCAGAAGCATAAGTATGATGTTAATGATGCTAAGAGATGATGCAAACATGAGGCAAGGCATTAGAATGATCATACAAACATATGGATGCAAGAGAAGCATGCTTTGAACCATGGACATACATGAAAAGTTATGGAATGCAAAAGACATATAACATGGCAAATGAAAGAAGCAATGATCAAACATGATTCTAATATGTCTTAAGATGTATTATGAATCAAATGGATGCACAAAATGTCATGGCAAGTCATGGTATGCAAGCAAATGGAAGATGGATGCAAAGGAAGGCATGAATTAGGGTTATATGCAACATTCAAAGCAAAAATCCAAAACCAGAAGCAAATGACATGATAAAAATTTGAAAATGCAATCAAAGGAACCCTAAACCTATACAAACTCACTGCCCAAAGGAGGGGACTCAACTCTTAACCTAGTGAAGGTTATGAATTTCCTAAGATTGCTAGGGTTTTAAGGTACCTTGTCAAGAAAAATGCAAAACAAATTGGAAATGCAAGATCAATTCATGCCAATTGTATCCTACAAACTACATGTTATGCAAGATGCAATGCAAAAAGAATCATTGTCCAACTCTCAAAGGTTAGACAGAAATGAATTTTTGAAGTTTGACACAAAATATTGCCTCAAAATGAATTTAATTCCAAAGAAAATAATCAAAAGGCATCAAGAACAAAAAATAAATTTGGTTTGAGAATTGGACAATGTTTCTAAATGTTTTTAAATGCAACATGAATTTTTTTGTGATTTTTAAATACCTAAAAGTATTTTTAATTAATTAATTTTCATTAACTAATTAAAAATAAACTTTTAAATGATTTAAAAATAAATTTTAATGCAAAAAATAAAAATAAAAAATATTTTGTGTTCTGAAAAATAATGAAAACCTTGACAAAAATTTTCATAATTTTTAAACATTTTTTGCTATTTTAAATAATTCGCACAAAATAAATCAAAACAAATGAAAATAAAATGAATTTTAAATGAAAAATGGGAAAGTCAGCCAATCTGATGGCTGAGATTCAAACTCAGGACACGGGAATTGACCAGCGCGCCCATCTGGACGGCCAGAATTCAAATCTCACTAATTACGCTTAAACCCTAATCATGTGCCCTAATTACTTTCAGGTGACCGGAACAGTGTTCCGGTCATCTTCTCCGGCAAGGTGTTCATGCTATCTCACTCCCTATGCATCAAAACTTCACTAAAATCTCCAGATTCACTCCTTAAACATCATTAAACCTAAACCCCACCCCAAAATCCATTTATTTTCACTGAATCATAAGAATCAAAGCAAAACGCATTTCACGGGCAAAGTTTCAGAAC
The DNA here is from genome assembly GCA_963966055.1 of Lathyrus aphaca. Classification (NCBI taxonomy): domain Eukaryota; kingdom Viridiplantae; phylum Streptophyta; class Magnoliopsida; order Fabales; family Fabaceae; genus Lathyrus; species Lathyrus aphaca. The sequence goes on along the minus strand of OZ014519.1, from coordinate 403,965,402 downwards.
AAGCATACAACCTCAAAACTCAATCATTTTCAAAAATAAAAGGTTCAATGCATTCAGGGAAGCATGTAAATCATTTTAGAAACAAGAAATAAGAGTTCTGGAAAATGAATTTCCATGGCTACCTGAATCAAAGCTTTCAACCCAAGAGCTTCTGGACCAGTTTCTTGCTTCAAATCCACTCCAATGAACCTCCTGAGAAGCTTGCAATGCTTGGTTGGAGTTTAAAATGGATGGTTTGTGAGATTGAGCAGGTTCTGTTCAGTGAAGTGAGGAAATCGTGTTTTGATTTGAGGGGGTTTCAGGGATGAATGTGGGCAGGGAAATGATCAGGGGAGTGTGCTGAGATGTTTTGTGAAGTTTGTTTTTGTGTTTGATGCTTGTATGATGAGTTTCGAAGGAAGTTGCATAAGAGGTGAAAAATGAGAATGCTGGCTTGGAGTGTGTTTCATCATGAGTTGTTATGTGTTATGGCTTGCCTTTGGTCCACTTATCACTCATGGATAGGTCTGTGGAGTTGGTGTGCCCTATTGTGATTGGTATGGGTCTTTTGCCAAAAAGTCAAGCTTTGTGTAAGAGAGGTATGGGCTCATGGCTAGCCAAGGACAAGAGGGGTGTCCTGCGCAGCAAGAAGTGAGGAGAACCATAGGATCCATTTTGAAGTCAGCCAGCACATGGATTAGGGTTTGAGTGAGGTTTTGCAACTTTGTTCATCTTTGGCCCTTTTGAAGTTTCTTGATCCACAAGTCATGAAAATGAGTGAACTTTTGATGCAATCTGATCTTTAGGCCTTGGTTTAGGTTTGTGTAAAGATTAGAAGTCCATTTGATAACACAATTTGTCTTGGCAAGTGGTTTTGCAACTTTGCCTCTTTGGTAGAAAACTTGAAATTATGTGATTTTTCCCAACTTTGACAAGCCATAACTTTTGATCCAAAATGAATTAGGACAAGTTCTTGTACTTTTTGAAAAGGGAATGATCCATTCTACAACTTTCATGACCAAAGTTTTTCCATTTGAAGCATTTTTGAATCAAAAAGCAAGGGTTGAAAAAGTTTCCCAAAATGGCAAGTTTCCATTACAAGTCATTTTCCCAAAAAGTCAACTTTGAAAATGGCTTGAAATTCTTCAATTTTGTGAACTTCTAACATCTTCTATGATCAAATAAAGATCATGCATAATCAAAATGATGAAGAACACCCTTTGTTTGGGTCATTGAGGGCCTCAGATGCCCTGATTTTGCACTGACTTGCTCAAAAAGTCAACTCTTGATTAGATGCCTTCCCCAAGGAATTTCTTCATGAAAATTGATATGCATGATCCCTATACAATATAGAGACCAATAGAAACAAGAATGACCAAAAAAATTAGAGTTATGGCCTCTGAAACCAAAACCCTAATTCTAGGTCATCTGTGTAGTTAAACTTGGCTCTGCATCCATGCCATTCCCAGTTCTTGTGATTCTTTGATTTTATTGACTTTGAGAGGGTATAATATGATGCTTGAACATACATGGACCCCTTTGAAGTATTTGAAGATCTTTGGAATGGCTCAAATGGCTCTAGGATTGCTCAGATCACAAACCCTAGATGCAGATGACTTAGAATCAATGCAGTGAAGCAAATATGCAATATGAGATGCTATGGTTGAGTTTATGCATATGAGAAGATCACAAGCCATGGTGTGAATGGGTGAGGGAAAATTTGGGGTGTTTACAGCTTGTTGTGAATTTTCTATTTCCGTCAAATGACATCTCTCCAAGACACGATGAGAAGTTTGAGTGGGAAGTTGTTCTCCATCATATGGCGTCTCTTTCAGAAGAAGGGAAATATGGTGAGGTTTCTATCAAATGGCATCTCTCCAAGAAACAGTGAGAAGTTTGATATAAACTTATCTTTCAAACAAATGGCATCTCTCCAAGACCTAATGATAAGTTTGTTGTAAATTTCCAATTTCCGTCCAATGGCATCTCTCCAAGACATGGTGAGAAGTGAGTGTGAAGTTATTTTCCATCATATGGCGTATCTTTCAGAAGAAGGGAAGGGAAGTATGGTTAGGTTTATCTATCAAATGGCATCTCTCCAAGACACGATGAGAAGTTTGGTATGAATAACTTATTTTTTCAAACAAATGGCATCTCTCCAAGACACGGTGAGAAGTTTGTTGTGAATTTTCAATTTCCGTCAAATGGCATCTCTCCAAGACACGGTGAGAAGTTTGAGTGTGAAGTTGTTTTCTATTATATGGTGTCTCTTTCAGAAGAAGGGGAGTATGGTGAGGTTTCTATCAAATGGCATCTCCTAGTTCAGAGAAGAAGTTTGGTATGAACTATTTTATTCTATCAAATGGCGTCTTTCCAAGACACGGTGAGAAGTTTGGTATGAATAACTTATTTTTTCAAAAAATGGCATCTCTCCAAGACACGGTGAGAAGTTTGTTGTGAATTTTCAATTTCTGTCAAATAGTATCTCTCAAAGACACGGTGAGAAGTTTGAGTGTGAAGTTGTTCTCCATCCTATGACGTCTCTTTCAGAAAAAGGGAAGCATGGTGAGGTTTTATCAAATGACATCTCTCCAGGACACGGTGGGAAGCTTGGTATGAACTTATATTTTCTATCGAATGGTATCTCTACGGTAAATTCCAATGAGAAGTTTGGTGAAAATATCTGCAGATGATTCTCTCTTTATTTGAGAAATCCTTTTACAAATCAATTAGCCGTATCTCTTTGAAGATCCTCGGTGATGTTCGTTAACCTTTTCAAGTAAGACTCATTCGTGGCATACAACCTTGAATGCTTGTGAAGTCTGCTTTTATTTGGTCCAATACCTTTGCCTAGGAAACCGTACATTTGGTAATGGGTGATCTCCTCCTTTCAAGTCTAGAAACTCATCTAGGTTCTAGTTCTCTTCTGGTAGACAACTTTAAAGCCAGTTCTAGTCTGGTTACCATTTCTTTAACCTATTTTGAAATTCAGTTGTCGTCTGCTAATTAGTCGTCGTCTGGTTACACTTGAAATAATTCTCGTGTGGATTTTATTCCAGCCATGTGCGTCTAATTCCCAGTAGAATCATCTTTCCCATCCCAGTAGATTTTTGGTTTTTTATAGTTTCCTATCAGGCATTTCCACCATGTTTTCTTTTACTCCGCAGAGTGCAAATTTTCTAGGTTCTTTTAGTATTCAAACTTCTTCCACCTTTCAGGTTTAAGCTGTTTGAATAGGCGCAGCTGTTGCACCCCAAAATTTGCCCTAATTTTTTCACCTCTTTTGGTTTATGTCTCACGCATACGCATTACATTTAAGTCATGCTCATATCATACATATCATTTGTTTTTTTAAAGCAGGAGATCAAGATATTATCTAGGGCAAGTTTCTCGAATTTTGTGAAGTTATTCTATTCAAGTTTGGAGCTAGGGTGTGAGTTCGTATCACCGCAAGTATGTGTATCATGTTCCACCCGATGCTGAGGCAAATCTTTGTTTCTCAAAATCAAGATAATAACCTGGTCATCAAGTTCAAGATTTGTGGTTGTTGTGCATTTATTTACTAGGGATATGAATCATGTCACAAGATGTGGTTTGAGGACTCATTGTGGCCAAGACTATTATTTCTCTAGTTACTTAATATGCAAGTTTGGGTTTAATTGAGGAATTGAATCCAAGTTAGGGTACTTTGAATGGAATATTTATTTTCTTTTTAAGACAGTAAATTTCTTATCAGACTTCATCCATTTTCAAAGTCTTTTTTTAAGTGGTGTCATGTGCCACGAGCATCGCCATAGTTTCTAATTAAGAGGGAGGAGTACTAAGGTCTTTCAATGGAGCATATTGTGGAGCATATTGTTAGAGAGGCTTCCATTTTGGCCTTATGGATGCAAGACATATTACCAATTGCGTTATGTGTACAAGAGGGTATGGTCACACTTTGCAAGTTCTGATTTTGGTAGTAAACTCCAATGATTCCTATTTGATTCAAGAATGAGAACACTAAACTTTACTGGATTCAAAATTACACAAATAAGATGTTACAATTTTGTTGGCAAAAATGATACGTAATACAAGAGTTTCTAACGCTACAAGTTACAAGAGTCAAAAGCGGCACCGCTTCTTTTATAGTAACTTTGCGTAAGTTACATTTTTCTTTTGAAAAAGCTCCATGTTTCGATTCTTCTTCAATCCAAAATGACCTCAAACTTCAATGATTAACCTGCCAATACATAAAAACCAAGTTATCTAAGCAATACACATGAGAAAGAGCCTTTGTTGTAAAGTGATATCAATTCGAGATGGAACCAGTGCATGAGATTTTATAAAGTGCAAATTAGGATCACATGCAAGTTTCCTAGCAAGATATAAGGAAGTTTTCTCAAAGTTGTAGTTTCTTTTGGCTGATACTTCATAGTACCGCAAATTCTTCTTCCTGCGGAAAGTAACATGCTTTGCCTTCATTTGCCTGTTCTTCACATCAACTTTGTTTCCGTAAAGAACAATTGGGGATATTTTCACAAACCCGACAGAGATCCCAGTGTCAGCAGTAGAAACGAATCCTGCCATAGTTTGTGAAGAAATCCAATGGATGCACTTCTACCCTAATAGTCGGTTCATGTTTTTTCCTCAAATTCTCCGGTAAGATGCCTCCTAACAAATGTGGTCTTTCTTGTGCCACCGTCTCCGACGATAACAAACTTGAAACTCGGGTAATCAATGGTTTGCTGATTCGGAAAAGCCATGTAATGCAGTCGTTGGTTTCATTGCGTTGAAGAGAGAAAAATGATCGAGAGCATGGAATCCATCCATCAACTAAATCTTTAGTTGTCCCTTCATGCCGAATTATATCTTTGAACACTGTTGCTTCATGTTTTTGCCCATTCATTTGACTTCATTAACCCTGCAAAAAGGATTTTTCTTACAATAGTAAAAAGGAGAACTATCAGTGAAAAATAATGATCTCATAACAGTAAAAAAAACAGGTTGAGTCAATTGAAAACCAACCTTTCAATTCAATCCAAACCTAATTTATTCAGTTCATTTCTAACTAAGTAAACAAAGGTGCAGTGATAAGGTATAAACGGACAAAAGCAAAGCAGAAACAACAGCAGGGTCGCAGAACCAAAGTTTTCACAAAATAGGCAAACAAGTTTTTTATACGAAAAAGAAGAAACATACATAGCAAAAGTGAAAAATCCTTCGGTTAATTTCAATTTCGAAACCCTAATTTACAACTATAAAAAGGGATCCGGATAATGAAAAGGGGAGGAAAAAATTCACAAAGCATTGTAGATGCAAGCCTCTCAAGTATGTTTTTGATGATACAACAATTCAATCAAGTCTTGGAAGAAAGTAAAAAGGATTATTCAAGCTTCATTCAAAAAGTATCCATAAAGATCAAGCTTTCTCATTAAAAGGTATATAATATTTCTCATAATCTAATAATGATTATTAAGTGTTCAATATAGGATGCACACACATTTAACACTCTCTAAACAAATCTTTTTGTGCATGCCTTTGTTACTGATCAAATTGAAAAAGAATTTTTTCTGGTTTCTGATCAAGTAACCGGTTACCCATGGGGTAGTAACCGGTTACTTCAACCCAGATTTGAAAAATAATTTTAACGTTACATCAAGTAATCTGTTACCCTTGGGGTAGTAACCGGTTACCACTGTTTAAAATTCAGAAATTATTTTTTTTCAAATTTTGAATTGTGTCTCTTGTTCAAATTTCAGATTGTGAAGGGAACCAGGATAAATCGTCATGTCTTTTTACTTTCTGCTTTATCGCATTCTTATCTTAACCACATAAAAGAGAAAAATCCATCCAGCGATAAAATAACCGAGAAAATTTTATTAAGCCTAATTCACCCCCCTCTTAGGCCATCTCTTAAACTACAATTGACATCAGAGCAAGTTATAGTTAACTTGTTCCTAGAGATCCAGCATGGCTTCCGCAAGTACAAATCCGGTTTTCAAAGACGGTGGAGGTAGCAGTAAGCCCCCACTCTTCTCCGGGGGAATATTTTGATTTCTGGAAAATCAGAATGAAGGCACATCTTGAAGCCCAAGGAGAAGGTATATGGGAAGCAATCGAAGAAGGTCCACACAATCCGGTAAATGTAATCAATGGTGTTGGAACTGCAAAGTTGAAAAGCATGTATGACGAAGATGATAAGAAAAAGATCCTAAATGAGAAGAAAGCAATCAACATACTCCAAAGCGCTCTCAGTATGGACGAGTTCTTTCGTATATCACAATGTAAATTGGCAAAGCAAATCTGGGACACCTTGGTAGAAACTCATGAAGGAACCACATAAGTTAAAAGATCAAGGCTTAACACTTTGAGTCAAGAATATGAGATGTTCAGTATGCAACCCGGTGAATCTATTGTTGCCTTACAAAAGAGATTCGTTCATCTAACAAATTACTTGATCACTCTCGGGAAGACCTTCACCAACGATGATCTCAACTTGAAAGTCCTAAGATCCTTGACAAGAGAATGGCAACCGAAAGTGACCGCTATTTCAGAAAAGAAGAGTCTCTCAATGATGACATCCGCGTCCTTATTTGGAAAACTTCAAGAGCACTAATTGGAACTTGGAAGGCTCGAGAAGCATGAAAATCAAGAAAAGAAGTCCAAGGGAATTGCCTTGAAGATTGATACAAAGGATGACAAAGACGAAGAGACTTCCGATGATGAGAACTTTATGCTTCTTGTAAAGAAGCTTGGTAAGTTTTTTTAACAAAAATAAAAGTTCCTCTTTTCCTAAAAAGAATAAACATTTTAGGAAAAAGGATGCATCCATATCAAATCAGGAAGTCACATGTTACGAATGTGGGAATCAAGGTCATATAAAGCCGGATTGCCCAAAACTTGCAAAGAAAGGAGGATTCAAAGGCAAGAAAGATTTCAAGAAAACTTTAATTGTTGTATATGGATCTCTTCGATCCATCAAGAATGAAAAGCTTCGGAGGTAATCTTTATGCTTTAGTTATTGTTGATGATTTCTCTCGATATACATGGACATTGTTTTTAGTGCAGAAAATTGATGCTTTCAAAGAATTCAAGAAGTATGAAAACAAAATTCAAAACGAGAAGTCACTCACTATAGCCTCCATTAGAAGTGATCATGGTGGAGAATTCCAAAACTCATCCTTTGAAGAATTTTGCGAAGAGCATGGAATTTCTCACAACTTTTCCGCACCAAGGACTCCTGAACAAAATGATGTCGTAGAAACGAAGAATAGGACATTGGTAGAGCTTGCAAGAACAATGCTTAGCGACTAAAATATTCTTAAATATTTTTGGGCGGATGCGGTTAGCACGGTGTGTTTCGTAAGCAACCGTGTCAATATTCGACCAATTCTCAAGAAGACTTCGTATGAGTTGTTCAATGGTAGGAAACCAAACATATCATTCTTTCACATATTCGGATGTAAATGTTTCATTCTCAACAACGATAAGGACAATCTCGGTAAGTTTGATGAGAAGTCCGACGAAGGTATATTCCTTGGTTACTCCCTTTCTAGTAAAGCTTTTAGAATGTTTAATAAAAGAACTCTTACTATTGAAGAATCCATTCATGTTTCTTTTGATGAGACTAACCCCTCGAAAGAGGATAATATTATTGTGGATGATGATGATGATATAATAGATTCTTCACAACAACAAAAGGAGATTCCAGAGGATCAAGCAATACTACAAGAGGATGACACTCAAATCATTGAAGAACATCAAGATCTTCCGAAGGAATGGAGAACTCATAGAGATCACCCGATAGATAAAGTTATTGGTGATATTATCCAAGGCGTTGCAACTCGAATAAATCTAAAGGATGCTTGTCTCAACATGGCTTTTGTGTCTCAAATTGAACCAACCAAGATTGATGAAGCCTTAAGCAACGATCAATGGATAGTAGCGATGCAAGAAGAACTCAACCAATTCGAAAGAAATCAAGTTTGGAGTCTTGTACCAAGACCGGACAACAAACACATCATAAGAACAAGATGGGTGTTTAAAAACAAACTTGACGAGAATGGGATCATAGTTCGTAATAAAGCAAGATTGGTCGCACAAGGCTACAACCAAGAAGAAGGAATTGATTTTAATGAGATGTTCGCTACGGTAGAAAGGTTAGAAGAAATTAGATTATTCCTTGCTTACGCTTGTTCTATGAATTTCCAGTTGTTCTAGATGGATGTCAAAAGCGCTTTCCTGAACGGGTACATCAATGAAGAAGTCTATGTCAAACAACCTCCGGGTTTTGAAGACTTCAAGAATCCCTCACATGTATACAAGTTGAAGAAGGCACTTTATGGCTTAAATCAAGCACCAAGAGCATGGTATGACCGCCTCAGTAACTTCTTATGTGAATAGGGTTTTACAAAAGGAAAGGTTGACAAGAAATTATTCATAAAGAAGATCAAGGGTAGCACCTTATTGGTTCAAGTCTATGTCGACAACATCATTTTCGGATCAACAAACAAAGATCTTTGCGAAGAATTTTCGCTTATGATGCAAGGAGAATTCGAGATGTCCATGATGGGAAAAATGAACTATTTCCTTGGACTACAAATCAAGCAAACAAAGGATGGCATCTTCATCAACCAATCCAAGTATTGCAAAGAATTATTTAGAAGATTCGATATGGATAATTGCAAGGTGTGTCTACTCCGATGGGATCCGGAACGTACGTTGATCAAGATGAATCCGGTACTTCAATTGATATCACAAAGTATCGAGGTATGATCGGTTCACTATTATATTTGACGGCAAGTTGTCCTGACATTATGTTTAGTGTTTGTTTGTGTGCACGCTTTCAAGCAAATTCGAAGGAATCACATCTCACAGTCGTGAAGAGGATTATGAAGTATCTCAAAGGAACAACGAACGTCGTATTACGGTATCCAAAAGGTAGCACATGTTCTTTAATTGGTTATTCTAACGCTGACTATGCAGGATGTAAGACTAATAGAAAACGCACAAGTGGTACTTGTCACATTCTTAGGAATGCACTAGTGTCATGGGCATGCAAGAAGCAAGCATGTGTTGCACTTAGCATGGCCAAAGCAGAATATATTGCAGCAGGAAGTTGTTGTGAACAAATTATGTGGCTTAAGCAACAACTCCTCGATTATGGTGTAGATCTCGGTTGCATTCCTCTTCGATGCGACAACACAAGTGCCATCAATATCAAAAAGAACCTGGTCATGCATTCAAGGACGAAGCACATAGACATCCGGCATCACTTCCTTCGAGATCACGTACTTAATAGAGATGTAGATGTTACTTTCATAGATACACACAATCAACTCACCGACATATTCACTAAACCATTGGCTAAGGAGAAATTCTTCAAGATTCGACGAGAACTTGATATTCTCAATGAAGGTGACATCTAACCTTAACCTAAAAATTGCTTGTTATATGTTTTAGTTGCATAATATAAGTTTTTGTTCACTTTTACATCACAAAATGCTAGCACTCATATTTCGCCATTTTTTCGTTTTTCTAACTTTCGCATACTAAAAAATAATCGGTTTCAAAATATTTTTTGATCATGAGTTGCGTAATATCATGTGCTAACACTTTGTGAAAAGTTTTTTGCCAAAAATCACTATCTTTTGACCTGTACAAAGTTGCTGTTGTTTTTTATTTTATTTTTTAAATCTGAAGCAAGTAACCGGTTACCCATGGGGTAGTAACCGGTTACCACTACCATTTTCTGAATTTTTTTTAAACGCATAATGGTTTATATGCTACATGCTTTCTTTATTTCTTTTGTTTATGAGTCTTAAAGTATATGTTGGATACATTAAAAGTCTCATTCACTTCTTGGAACCCTAATCTTCATTTATTCCCTCAACCTCCCACATTCCTCTCATAAACTCTCTTGACCAAAAATCACTTTCAATTAAACCCACTCAATAACATTTCACCTTATAACCCTAGCCACTCAAAATCAACTCATCCTCATCTCTCACCATCCAAAATCTTAAAATACACACCTAAACCCTAACCTTACCAATTTCTCATGGCAACTTCAAAGAGTAGAGGAAAGCAACAAGTTGTGGATTCCGGTTCTGATTCTGACACTGTTAAGGAGCAGTTCATGAAACCCCAGAAGCAGAGAAGACTCAACATTGACATTCATTCCCAAAAGTTCATGAGCATCAAATATGTGAACTTTAAAGAGTTCCCTTCTCATAGCTTTATCTTTGAAGCTCTTCTGGATGCATCTGGCATCAAAGAGCTGGTTGCTGACACTGGAAAGATCTATCCTGATTTGGTAAGAACTTTTTATCACACTCTTTCCTTTGGAGAAGATGAATTCAGCGACGAACAATTTACTGCTAAGGTCAATAAAAAGGAAATTGAGGTTACAACTGAAAACCTAGGAAGCATTCTTGATATACATCTGAAGGATATGAGTTCAAAGTTGGTTTTATGCCTAACACTGACAGGTGGAACAATTTTGATTCTTTAGCTTATTTGATTGAAAGATCAAGGGGCACTCATGAAGATTTACTCGGTAGGTAGGTCCAATCTTCTCGGGTAATTAAATATGCAAAGCCCTTAACCATTAGCGACCGTATGCTTCATTACATCCTGGCCTATGTGTTGGTACTAAAAAGTTTAAACTTTGCTAAAGTTAGTGAACTTGAGTTGATGTTATTCCATTCTTTGAAAGAGGATTGGCCAATCAACTGGGCCTATGTCATTTTTCATCACATGAAGCATCAGGTTCGTTTGGGTGGCGGTCTCCCATACATCCGCTTTGTATCCAAAATTCTGGAACATTTTGGTATACCAAGTTCAAGAGAACCTCATTTTGAGATGACGGCCAAACAAAATGAAATAAACTTGGTTTCAGCTACTAAGAACACCAGAATCGTCCAAATAGCGTTTATGGATATAAAGAAGATATTGCCTCTCAAGCCGCTCCAGAAGGTGGTTACACAAGTGAATTCCTTTAGAATGAAATTCTCACTCTCAAAATAACCATGAACCATAACCATCAGAAAACAACCCGTACCCTCGGAAAAATAATGAAAATGTTTAAGAAATTATCCACCTCTCAACCTTCCAATACGGAGAATTCGGAGGGTGAGGAAGAAGACAGGGATGAAGACGGATCCGGAAGTGATTAGATGTTTAATGCATTTCCGTTTTATGTTCTAGTTTTATAATTCTTAGTTTAAATTCTGTTTAGTCTTTATGTTGTTAGTTTCTGTACCGTGTTGTTTGTTTTAGCTTCAATTATGTTAATGTTCGTAAACTTATGGTTGTTATATTTTCTGTCTAGTATTTGTTTCTATATGATTGTTTACTATATGACTTATTTTTTTCCAAATATTTTAAAACAAATTTTTAAGGAAACTTCCACTGGTGGATGTTCAGTGTAAAAACTGACTAAAATATTTTCAGACAGTTTTATAAAGCATCTTCCACTAGTGGATGTTTAGTATAAAATCTGACAAAATTCCTACTAATCATTTTTTTGAAGAAGTTTTCCCATCCTTTTTGTGGATGACAAAGGGGGAGAAGTGTCTAGTATGCTATCTTGTTTCTCTTTATGCAAAAAAAATTCGATTAAAACCTCCTAATATCACATTGAGGGGGAGCAGCTTCATAGGGGGAGTGTTTGGAGAAACATAAGAAGCAATCGTGCAAACTCAATTTTCACATGTGGTTGTCATCATCAAAAAGGGGGAGATTGTAGATGCAAGCCTCTCAAGTATGCTTTTGATAATAACAACAAATCAATCAAGTCTTGGAAGAAAGCAAAAAGGATTATTCAAGCTTCATTCAAAAAGTCTCCATAAAGATCAAGCTTCTCATTAAAAGGTATATGACATTTCTCATAATTCAATAATGATTATTAATTGTTCAATATAGGATGCACACACATTTAACACTCTCTAAACAAATATTTGTGTGCATGCCTTTGTTACTGATCAAAATTGAAAAAGAATTTTTTCTGGTTTCTGATCAAGTAATTGGTTACCCATGGGGTAGTAACGGGTTACTTCAACCCAGATTTGAAAAATAATTTTAATGTTACAGCAAGTAACCGGTTACCCTTGGGGTAGTAACCGGTTACCATTGTTTAAAATTCAGAAATTATTTTTGTTCAAATTTTGAATTGTGTCTCTTGTTATTTAAATTGAAATGATGCACTCTATCATATTTTATACCTTTTTCAAAAGGTATCTTGCACTCTATATATACCTTATGTGCAGAATTTTTAGAGACACCTCCTTCAAATTTTTATGAAACAATTTTTCACTCAAAAATTTCAAATTATCAAAATTCATAAAAGTGCACTAAAATTATCATACACTTTAGTGAACACTTAGTCATTATTGTTGAGTGAGAAATATCAATCAAATGAGAAGATAAACATTGATTGATATATCAAGACTTCAACTTACCTACATCTTATTCAAAAATATTTCTTGTATTGACTTGTGATCCATGATTGTTGGACACAAAGGTTTGTGTGGCAAGAGGATTGTTCTTGCACATTTGAATGTTATAGTTGTTAGAAAGTAGGCCTTACCGGTTGATGGTGTGATAGGTTGTACAATCTAAAACTATAGTGGAAAATCTCTTTCGGTTTGGAAAGAGGACTGGATGTACCTTCAGATTGTGAAGGGAACCAGGATAAATCGCCATGTCTTTTTACTTTCTGCTTTACCGCATTCTTATCTTAACCACATAAAAGAGAAAAATCCATCCATCGATAAAATAATCGAGAAAATTTTATTAAGCCTAATTCACCCCCCTCTTAGGCAATCTCTGAAACTACAAGCATCAGAAACAAAACCTGGCCGCTACATACAATCAATCTACAGGAAAAAAAACCTAGCAGAAAACCTAGCGGAAAACCTACACACACAAAACAAACCGAGAAAACACAAAACACAGGAAGCATATTCATGGAAAATATTCATCCTAAAGGCTGAGTCATATTGAGACTCAAAATAAGCTAGGCCTCTCATCATCATCAACACAACAAAATGCATAAAATAAAACAAGCAATAACAAACAGAAGAGGAAGAAGGGAACACGAATAAAAAGAAGAGGAGGGGACAAGATAAAGAAAGGTACATGAGAACCACACCAAAATCGTGAACATCGGACTAGCTCCGATTTGGTAACTATCCTTATCTTTAAAAACATTTTTATTCCATATCTTTGCTCTCCTCGTCTTTCTGATCTAAACCCCTTCGAAAATTGGTTGTTTTCTTCAACTTTAGATAAATCTAGGGTTTGTATATTTTTGTTGATTTGAGGGATTTAAGTTTGAAATCCATAGAAATCATGGTCAGATTCGAACTCGGGGGATGGGATTTAGGGGGATAAGGGACTTTGATTGGGGTTCGTCGGAGAGGGGTGGCATCGCCTTCGCGAACCACCACCATCTCCGACCATTTTTGTTTGTTTCCGGCGAGACGTTTGGGTTTCCGGTGAAACTTTGTTTGCAGTGAGAGAGGCATTGAGTGAGAGATATTTGAGAGGTTGTGGTGAAGAGTGATAAAAGAACTTTTAATTTGTATTTTTATTTTGAAAACACAGCTGTTATCCTTATTAATGTGATTGTTGCTTTGTTGATGAAGTGCCAAGTGTGGTTGGGAAGCAGGCCACATGGCTAGTTTGGCTGAGTCCACGCATTAACATTATTTAGGTCAACCTTTATTTTTGTGTGAACCATCGCATCCTTATCGTGTGCTTAGCTTTTGACAACCGTTAGATTCGAGTCTTTGTTTGACCCATTAGGATCCAACGCATTGTAGGAAGTCATCGATTTGACTAGGTTCATGGTATGCACCTTGTTTACGTATGGGCTTCGTTGGGTATTCGTGCTTGGTTCTTTTTTATTCACACCCTTGCATAGCTGTCCTGGCCCATTAGTTTTGTTTATTTTCTTTTTACTTGTTTCTTTTTTTATTTTTTATTTCTACTTTATTTGTTTTTTTAATGTTTATGTTATATAAAAAAACCAAAAAGACACACTTTGTTTATTGAAATAATATTATTTAATTTAATTAAATCATTTATCGATTAATTTTATTAGATGATCCTATTTAATTTAGTTAATTATCTTTTGATTGATTTTGTTCATATGGTATATGTTTGATGAATAATTTTCGTTTTATTTAGTGGTACGATGTTAATGTATGAATTTGAACGTTGTTCCCGTATTATGACTATAACTTATCAAGTAAAAAAACGAATATTCGCACGCAAAGAATAATCATTTCAAAGATAATTTAATTTCTTGGTCCAACGCCAATTAAATCTTTTAAAATACGTACACATTTTGCACACGCGTAAGTCAGTCATTCTTATGACCGCCATCTGCACGGCCATATGCGTCTGATTAATTAACGAAAGAACTAAACTCAGGAATCTAGTATTCCTCGGGTTTTTTGAATGAATCACTCTTGAGGCTAGCCCTCGGGTTGTGCTTCATTCGCTCCTTCGTTTCTAAAACTTATAAACCCTAAGTCACCTAAAACAAAAAATGCGATTTTTTATCAATTTATTTTATTAAAATATCATTATAATTAATTAACGAAAGAACTAAACTCATGAATCTAGCATTCCTTAATTTTTTTAATGAATCACTCTTGAGGCTAGCCTTCGGGTTGTGTCTCATTTCCTCTCTCGTTTATAAAACTTTCGAGCAATCAACTTCTTAATTCACATATAAATGATGGAAGAACTGAACTCAGGAATCTAGCATTCCTTGGGTCCTTGAATGGATTACTCTTGAGGCTATCCCTTGGGTTGTGATTCATTCGACCCTTCGCCTCTCAAAACACTTAAAACATATCCAACAAATACAAAAAAAATCACTTTCTTAATTAATTAACAAAGAAATGAACTCATGAATCTAGCATTCCTCGGGCTCTTGAATAAATTACTCCTGAGGCTAGCCCTCGGGTTGTGATTCATTCGCCCCTTCATTTTAAAACACCTTAACAAAGGTCAAACACATTTCTCTAAACGGACATTGTTTAAATCTTTCTACCCCGCAGACAAGCTAGCACTTCAGTCTCCTATCACGAGCAAATAAGCCAACGCTTAGCAGTTAGAAAGCATTTCAAACAATTGTTCATAAAATACACAAACTGTAGTTGCACGAACTACGAAGATCTGACTTTCCCATTGCACAAGGGAATACGTAGGCACGGGGATTTTTAATCCTTCACGAGCATAATAGTAAAAACTTAACTATCTCTCCATAAATAATCAAAATATTTCTTTAAAAGTAA
Source organism: Lathyrus aphaca (assembly GCA_963966055.1). Taxonomy (NCBI): domain Eukaryota; kingdom Viridiplantae; phylum Streptophyta; class Magnoliopsida; order Fabales; family Fabaceae; genus Lathyrus; species Lathyrus aphaca. The sequence goes on along the minus strand of OZ014519.1, from coordinate 403,950,130 downwards.
TCTTAATAAAACTTTTATCATTAGAAAAAGACAATAATATAAATTAACATTTAAAGCGCAAATTAGACTAAGAGGTTCCCATTAAGTACAACGGGCGTGAGTGGTGCTTAATACCTTCCCCTTGCGTAACTGACTCTCGGACTTAGATTAGTGGTTTCGTTGACCATTTCTTATCCTATTTAGGTTGTGTCTATATCTCCCTTTTCTTTAGTTAGAATAAATAGAATTAGGTGGCAACTCTGTTGTTTTCCGCATCCATCGCGAGGATCATATTTTTCGAGGTACGACAGTTGGTGACTCTGTTGGGGATAGATCCATGCGATAGAGAGTCGAGCCTAGCTTAGGCTAGTTTGCGCTTGTTTGCTAATTTTTTACTGATTGTCTTCTTTATTTACTATTGTTATTTTATATTCTTGTCTATTGCTTCCTTCTTTATTATAATGCTCATTATATTTGCATGTTGGATCTTGGGGTTACTTCACAGGTAAGGCTTTATACTTGAGTTTTGGAAAAATAAGAAGAGAGAACACCTAGCTTAGAATTGGTAGTTATTAGTGTTAGTCTCCAAGGACTCGCTTCTTGAGGGCCTAGCATGAAATCTCCCCCAGATAGTAGACATATTCGTAGATCTTGTCATAACACAGCTAGCCTGTCGCGTGACTTAATTCACGAAAGGGCTGTGATTCTGGGATCCACTGTTAAGAACCAGTTTCTATTTTTGGTCGTTGTGTAGTGTTAGTCTCCAAGGGCTCTCCCCTTGAGGGCCTAATACGAGAACGCCACTAAAGGTAGACTTTATCGTCATAATGTAGCTAGCCTACGGCGGGGCATTAGTATGATGAACATCTGTGACTTTGAGTTTCCTATACCATCACCATAGAAGCTACCCTGTGAGTGGGCTTTATGGGTAAAGAATTTAGAACTATCCACTTAAGGCTTACCAGTTAGGAGATTTTGAGTTAGTTGTGATACCCTGGATCCAACATCTTGCCTGCATACTCTACCTCTGGAAATGATTATATTTGTGATCCTGAGCATTGTGTTGTATTTGCATTCATTCTCATATCATTTGCATTGCATATCATCTCCTAACAATCAAACTCACATGTCTTATTCTCTGATCGTCAATCTGTACTCGACCAGTCACCAGAGAAAGATGGACCAACTTGAGCAGGAAAACAAAGAGCTTAGAGAAGAGGTCACTACTTTGAGAAACCATATGGGAATATTCTCAACTACAATGAAAACTCTAGTAGACAATCTTGTGCAAGAGAATAATGAACTCCATGAAGAGATTCACAGTTTGAAGGTTGGAAAAGGACAACTGATTTCTTTGATCAAAGATCTGGTCAGTTCTTAGCGTCAGCCAAGTCCTACTTCTACTCATCAACAACATGGTCAAAGAGAAGTTGAGATTAATGTTGCTCCGGTGTCTCATCAGCAACATCAGAATCAACGTCAGAATCAGCGGAGATCTCCAAACAGTCCCGAGGGAGCGACCCACCAGTTTGGCCCAATCCCAATGACTTACAGTCGATTGTGGTCTTATTTTGCCCGAAACTCAATAATGACACCCAGAAAGACCAGATCCATGAGGTCTTGCCCCCATTGGTTTAATCCAAATACTAGTTGTGAGTTTTACGATGGAGTACTGGGGCATCTGATTGAAGAGTGCAAAGTTTTCCAGGGAAAGGTTCAAGAGATGATCGACTACGAGGTGTTGACCTTCAGTGGAGGAAGCCCATTTGTGAATGAAGTTCCTTTATGCTGATAAAAATTCAAGATAGTATTTTCCAAATCAGTTTGTTGTTGGAGCATGGAACAAGTTCCTCTGTGCGCATGGTCGTTCGATGCTCTGAAGTTTATCTTCTCAGATGTTTAGCTCGTTCGCTGCTTTTCATGTGTATTTTTCTTTGTTTATTAACGCATTTGTTTTTGGCATGTAAGAACTTATTTGTTTTGAATGATTAATGCAATGAATATGTTTGTCTTGAAGTAATCCATTCGTATTCACTCACAATGCTTTTTCTACTTTATGATGCCAACATTATCCCATCTCTTGCTTAGGCAGAGAATCGAAAGGAGGATGACAAAATTAAAACGCAAATTCTCTATTTGAATGCTTTTGATTAAAACCCTACTGATGATGTACATGCATTGTTTCAAATTCCTAAACACCAGAGATATAAGGAGTTATTCCCTAGTTAGCCACTTCGAGCCTAGAAGTAGGAGTTTCTTTTGGATATTTCAAAACCCTTATGCTAAACCTGGGGCAGGGTAGTGTTTAGTTAATCTGGTTACACATTCAAATTACAAGATGAAACATCCCATCAAGGAATCCACTACAACCAATGACTTTGCAGTCACAATTTCCAGCCTTCCAATGATTAAAAAAAAGGAGAAAAAGAGAAAAGAAAATCCCGCTAAGTCGAACACCTAAAAAGGAGACTTAGACAACAAATTAGGGACCAAAGGGAAATCCAAGTAGAAGAGGCCTTTACATCCTCAACCTAAAGTAAATAAGATTTAGTGACCACCATACTAAAGTCAAGGGGTCACCAATATCCATGAAGAACAAATAAGATGTCTGTCATTTCAAGCGAACCTTGGAGCGTCATCTTTACACTTTCAAGACGAATGTATGTGTCAATTTAGTTGAACATAGGATTGGAGGACATCACAGAGAATGGGTGGGAACCTAATAAACTTTTAGCCTTAATCCTTTGTTTCATAAACCATGAACCAAGCCACATTACAACCTTCAAAAGTCCTAATTGAAGTAAGGTTTACTTCGAAAGCATACTCAATGAGATAGTGTTACCTGAATCCTATAAGCTATGCTCAAAATTTGTGTTGGATTTATAAAAGAAAATTAACGTCACATCCTAGCTAGTGATGCGGTCACATGCTATTGTGAAAATCTATTAAAAAATAATAATAAAAAAAACTTCGAGACAAACATGCGTGTTGCATTAGCAGTCTCAACATTAACATTTTGCTTGTTAGCATTTGCTTGACATCATAGAAGCCTATGTGTGAGTACCAGTGATGAGCTTAATCTCTTGAGATTTGAAACTATGATGAGTAAATGAACAACCATTTCAAAGGATGGGTATTCCCAGGGGCATGTTGCCTAAAACCTTTTCTAAATAAGGGCAAGTTATTTCCCAGTTTATTTTCTGCATAATCTTACCATCCCTAAAGGACAAATATTGAAAACTCATTTGTGCTAAATACAGTTAATCTGGGGCAGTTACGCTGAGATTCGAAAAATCTCTCCAAGAGTTTAAAGATACTGGGGCATTTTGAAATCTAGGTCTTCTATAAAATCCTCTTGAGATGATTTGTTCTCATAAACCATTTCATTGGTACAGGACCACATATTTCCCCAAGTAAAGTGCTCTTGTGATTTACCTTGCAAGTATCTCCAGAAGGTGGGTCTTTACGCCAGGTTGCTATGGTGTGTTAGGTGATTGACTCATTATTGTTTTTACTACTTAGTGCTTCCCAATAAGATACTAAGTTTAGTATCCCCATTTGAGCCTTGATTCAAGCTCCTCCAGTTGAATGTGGTTTTCTTCCCCAGCGGAATACAAATTCACTTTATCCCATGGCATACATAGTTTGTATGGTTTTTTTCTTCTGATGGACATTGAGGTTAGGATATTTGCCTGGGTTTATTCCCAAATTAAGTATCTTCCTCTCCTGGAAAGAGACTTGAGCCTTGTAGCAATACTTTGTTCCATGGATGGCTCTTTCTACCCTATCTTCAGTGATGCTTCCACTTTGACGAGACTGGTCGAGTATCCGCTTGTTGTGATGTTTATTTCTTCACAAGTTTATCTCTTGTATCTGTTTTATCTGTTTGTCAGCATAAACATAACACATATACATACATGTACATCATAACTTAATTCATATTCATATTCATATTCATGTTGCATTCATTGATGCATACTTCCTTCACCTTGGTCGTATTTATCCCCAAGTGATGTGTCTCTCTCCAAATAGAGTCATCAACCTTAAGCAGAAAGTGTACATTCTTTCTAATTCCCCACTGAGTTTTTTACCCTCGTTGAAGAATTTTTGCTTTGGTTCTCCTTTCCACACTTGGATAGGATAAATCCCTAGTTGAGTTCATTCCTCATGGGTTAGTGTCTTGCTTGACAGTTTCTTTCCAGCTCGTTCCTGGATTGAATTTGGTCTTTGGAAATTTTGATGATTGAATTTCCAGTTGGAAAGTGCATTTGTTTTGCACCTTTGAACACCTTGTCTCCTGGAAGGATTTATTGAATTTTCACCATTAAAGACAGACTTTATTCTCCAACAGTGTTGTTGCAACATTCTCTTGGAGTACTTATACCTGACAACAAGTGGCGGTCTCTTTATTTGAGAAGCTTGTTCTGTCCATGGATTTCGTAGTGGATTGGCAAATGGCAGTCTCTTTAAGAGCAGTTTGTATATCCCAATGAAATTATTTTCCATCAAATAGCGTCTCTCCAAATTCTTGTGAGATGTTTGAGGATTAAGTCTCTCCGTCAACGTTTTGACGAGGACAAGTTCATTTCCCATCAACCCTTTGACAATGTCACTCCCTAGTGAAGTTTTCTATCCACCAACCCTTCGGTGTTGATATTCCAAGATAATTCCCTTTCTGTCATCCTTATGACAAGGTTTCCTAATAGTGAAGTCTTCCTTCCCGTCATCCTCATGACGATGTATTGATTCAATAAAGTTATATTCTGTCAAACCCATTGACAATTTCAGTTTCTTCCCGTCAACCATTTGACGATGACAATAAGTGGCAGTCTCTTTATTTGAGAAGCTTGTTCTTACCCCTGGACTTCTAAGTGAATCAACAGATGGCAGTCTCATTTTGAGTAGTTTGCTCACCCCCAACAAGGTTTTTCTATCAAATGGCGTCTCTCCAAGACACGGTGAGAAGTTTGGTATGAATAACTTATTTTTTCAAACAAATGGCATCTCTCCAAGACACAGTGAGAAGTTTGTTGTGAATTTTAAATTTCCGTAAAATGGCATCTCTCCAAGACACGGTGAGAAGTTTGAGTGGGAAGTTGTTATCTATCATATGGCGTCTCTTTCAGAAGAAGGGAAGTATGGTGAGGTTTCTATCAAATGGAATCTCTCCAAGAAACGGTGAGAAGTTTGATATAAACTTATATTTCAAACAAATGGCATCTCTCCAAGACACGGTGAGAATTTTGTTGTGAATTTCCAATTTCCGTCAAATGGAATCTCTCCAAGACACAGTGGGAAGTTTGAGTGTGAAGTTGTTTTCCATCATATGGCGTCTCTTTTTGAAGAAGGGAAGTATGGTGAGATTTATCTATCAAATGGCATCTCTCCAAGACACGATGAGAAGTTTGATATGAATAACGTATTTTTTCAAACAAATGGCATCTCTCCAAGACACGGTGAAAAGTTTGTTGTGAATTTTCAATTTCCGTCAAATGGCATCTCTCTAAGACACGGTGAGAAGTTTGATTGTGAAGTTGTTCTCCATCATATGGCGTCTCTTTCAGAAGAAGGGATGTATGGTGAGGTTTCTATCAAATGGCATCTCCTAGTTCGGCGGAGAAGTTTGGTATGAACTTATTTTTTTTCTATCATGTGGCATCTTTCCAAGATACGGTGAGAAGTTTGGTATGAATAATTTATTTTTTCAAACATATGGCATCTCTCCAAGACACAATGAGAAGTTTGTTGTGAATTTTCAATTTCCTTCAAATGGTATCTCTCGAAGACACGGTGAGAAGTTTGAGTGTGAAGTTGTTCTCCATCATATGACGTCTCTTTCAGAAAAAGGGAAGCATGGTGAGGTTTTATCAAATGACATCTCTCCAGGACATGGTGGGAAGCTTGGTATGAACTTATATTTTCTATCGAATGTCATCTCTATGATAAATTCCAATGAGAAGTTTGGTGAAAATATATGCAGATTATTCTCTCTTTATTTGAGAAATCCTTTTACAGATCAATTAGCTGTATCTCTTTGAAGATCCTCGGTGATGTTCGTTAAACTTTTCAAGTAAGACTCATTCGTGGCATACAACCTCGAATGCTTGTGAAGCTTCTTTTATTTGGTCCAATACCTTTTCCTAGGCAACTGTATATTCGATAATGGGCGATCTCCTCCTTTCAAGTCTGGAAACTCATCCAGGTGCCAGTTCTCGTCTGGTAGACAACTTTAAAGTCAGTTCTCTTCTGGTTACCTTTTCTTTAACCTATTTTGAAAATCCAGTTGTCGTCTGCTAATTAGTCGTCGTCTGGTTACACTTGAAAGAATTCTCGTGTGGATTTTATTCCATCCATGTGCGTCTAATTCCCAGTAGAATCATCTTTCCCATCCCAGTAGATTTTTGGTTTTTTATAGTTTCTTATCAGGCATTTCCATCATGTTTTCTTTTACTCTGCAGAGTGCAAATTTTCTGGTTCTTTTAGTATTCAAACCTCTTCCACCTTTCAGGTTTAAGCTGTTTGAATAGGCGCAACTGTTGCACCCCAAAATTTTCCCTCTTTTTTTCACCTCTTTTGGTTTATGTCTCACGCATACGCATTACATTTAAGTCATGCTCATATCATAAATATCATTTGATTTTTTAAAGCAGGAGATCAAGAGATTCTCTAGGGCGTGTTTCTCGAATTTTGTGAAGTTATTCTATTCAAGTTTGGAGCTAGGGTGTGAGTTCGTATCACCGCAAGTATGTGTATCACGTTCCACCCGGTGCTGAGGCAAATCTTTGTTTCTCAAAATCAAGATAATAACATGGTCATCAAGTGCAAGATTTGTGGTTGTTGTGCATTGATTTACTAGGGATATGAATCATGTCACAAGATGTGGTTTGAGGACTCATTGTGGCCAAGACTATTATTTATCTTGTTACTTAATATGCAAGTCCGGGTTTAATTGAGGAATTGAATCCAAGTTAGGGTGATTTGAATGGAAGATTTATTTTCTTTTTAAGACAGTAAATTTCTTATCAGAGTTCATCCATTTTCAAAGTCTTTTATTTAAGAGGTGTCATGTGCCACGAGCGTCGCCATGGTTTCTAATTAAGAGGGAGGAGTACTAAGGTCTTTCAATGGAGCATATTGTGGAGAATATTGTTAGAGAGGCTTCCATTTTGGCCTTATGGGTGCAAGACATATTACCAATTGCGTTATGTGTACAAGAGGGCATGGTCACACTTTGCAAGTTCTGATTTTGGTAGTAAACTCCAATGATTCCTATTTGATTCAAGAATGAGAACACTAAACTTTACTGGATTAAAAATTACACAAAGAAAGATTTCACAATTTTGTTGCCAAAAATGATACGGAATACAAGAGTTTCTAACACTACAAGTTACAAGAGTCAAAAGCGGAACCACTTTTGTTATAGTAACTGTAGATGTTTAAGAATTGGCAGAATTTTTGACCAACAAGAAATGTTGAATTCAGTTCAGAATGTCCTATCAGATGTTGGGACATTATCAAACAGAGTATATGAACTTATTTCAGGATGTCTAATCAGATGTTGGGACATTGTGTAAATAACTTAAGTTCAGTTTTTCAGGATGTCCCAACAGATGTTGAGACATCTCAGACCTGCTACCAGAATTAATTATGGATTAACTAATCAGAGATATTTAAGGAGAGTTATCTGGAATTAATTAATTATGGATAAAAACAGAACAAGGCGCATCTGTAAGGAGATTTATATTCAAGATTCAGATTAAATCAGAAGACCTAAATCACCTAGAATCTAGGAGGTAACAAACCCTAAATTCAAGGTGGAAGCTGCTGCGCATTAGGGCTGGATCACTCTACAGAAAGCCCAAAATTCAGATACCTATTTAATCAACAGAAACTCATAGAATTGAGTACGAATTTCAGAAGACCAAATAGGGTGTCTAGTATTTTAATAGCAGGTTGTTTTTATGTACCACTTTATGAGCTTTTAAGCAAAAGTGCATTTGTGACTTGATTGAAACTGTTAAGTAAAATCAAGCTGTATTGTTTGAAGAATGTCTTCAATTTCATTAAACTTGTAAACTTGATCACTGTGTGATTGAGGGGGAGTGAGTAGGGTACTCTTATCTAAGGTGTGTCTTAGGTAGAAATTGCATTGGGTAGTTATTAAGTGATAGATTAAACAGGGTGGTTTAAGTCTAGCATTAATATTACTTATAGTGGATTTCCTCCTGGCTTGGTAGCCTCCAGATGTAGGTGTGGTTATACACTGAACTGGGTTAACAAACTTCTGTGTTGTTTACTTTTCTTGCTATTTAAGTTTTGGTTAAATTTGTCAAGTGTCCTATCAAGTGTTGGGACATCTCTTAGGACATCTCATACCTGATCACAGAATTTCAATTGGCATTAGAGCAGGCACCCTGCCTGTTTATACTGGGTGAGATCTAGGGAAAACAAATTCTGTAACATGGACAGAGATATATGGTCAGTAAATAGACCACCTATATTGGATGGATCTAATTATGACTACTGGAAGCCAAGAATGATTGCATTCTTAAGATCACTTGACAACAAGGCATGGAGAGCAGTCAATGTTGGATGGGATCATCCTGTCCAAGACACCAAAGATGGATCAAAAGTGCTGAAACCTGAAGAAGAATGGAGTAAGGAGGAAGAAGATTCAGCACTAGGCAATTCAAAAGCCTTAAATGCTTTATTCAATGGCATTGATAGGAACATTTTCAGACTTGTTCATCATTGTGAGCTGGCCAAAGATGTTTGGGACACTCTCAAAACAACTCATGAAGGAACATCAAAAGTAAAAATGTCAAGACTTCAACTTCTCACCACCAAGTTTGAAAACTTGAGAATGAAGGAAGATGAATCAATTCATGAGTTCTACATGAACATCTTGGATATAGCCAATACTTCTGGAGCTTTGGGAGAAAAGATGACTGATGAAAAGCTTGTGAGAAAGATTCTCAGATCTTTGCCAAAAAGATTTGACATGAAAGTCACAGCAATAGAAGAAGCTCAAGACATATGCTCTATGAAAGTTGAAGAACTCATTGGTTCCCTTCAAACTTTTGAGATGGGAATGAATGACACAAATGTTAAAAAGAATAAAAGTATAGCCTTGGTGTCAAATACTGATGAAGAAGAAGATGATGAATCAGAAAATGATAAAAGCTTATCAGAAAACCTTGCTATGCTTGGAAGACAATTCAAAAAGATGCTCAGAGGTATGGAGGGCAAATCAAATTCCAGTGGAAGATACACAAATTCTTCTGAAAACAAGAGAACTTATGATGCTAACAGAAGATCAAATCTTGCTGAAAAGACCAGTCAAGAAAAAGGAATCAAATGCCATGGATATGAAGGATATGGACACATCAAGAAGGAATGTCCTACCTTCTTAAAAAGACAAAAGAAGGGACTATCTGTAATCTGGTCTGATGAAGACTCAGGAGGAGATTCAGAAGAAGAATCAGCTAAGCATATTACTGCTTTAGCTGGACTGTGTGAATATGATAGTGATTCTAGTTGTGGAGAGCTTACTTATGAAGAACTTGAGCAAGCATTCAAAGATCTATACAAAAGAAGCTCTGAAATATGCAGTGAGGTTATAAAGCTAAAGAAGCAGAATGAGACATTAGAAGATGAAAAAGCAAATGATCAAGAAATCATTGACACCTTGAAAAGTGAAGTAAGTCTTCTCAACTCCAAGTTGGAACATATGTCCAAATCTGTTAGAATGTTGAACAGCAGCTCAAATACACTGGATGTGATTCTCAACAACAATAAGCACTCAGGGGATAAAAGTGGACTGGGATTTAACAGAGCAAATAAAGATGAAGCTAGCTCTAGCAAAACAGCTTCAAAATCCATACAGTCTAACAAGATGTCCCAACAGATGCTTCAACATCATGAAAGAAACACAAAGTCAAACATAATGTTCCAACAGATGTCTCAACATTCTGAAAAGAACAAAATGAAGAAGAAGTATCAAAGATGGAGATGCCATCACTGTGGAAGATTTGGACATATCAAACCTCATTGTTATAAGTTGCATGGATATCCAAATCAGATGTATCAGCAACCTTCCAAGAAGAAAATAGAAGTTACCAAGAAAGTGCTGCATAAACATCAAAGAAATCAGCAACCTCCTAAGCAGAAGACAGAAAACATCAAGAAGGTATGGAAACCAAAAGCTAGCACTGAAGCTGATCAAAGCTACAAGAACAAGGTCAACAATCAAGCTTGGAGTTCATCTGATAAACAACACACAGGGCAGAGGCATCAAAAGAAATCTCAACTCATCTGGTCAAAGAAAAGTACTGCATACATAGCACATACATCACTGAGAGTATCAGCTAAAGAAGACTGGTACTTTGACAGTGGATGTTCAAGACACATGACTGGATTGAAGAATTTGCTAGTAAACTTAAAATCACATTCATCCAGGTATGTGACCTTTGGAGATGGAGCTAAAGGAGAAATCAAGGGAGTTGGAACCTTGGATTGTCAAGATGTTCCAAGACTAGATGATGTGCTGCTAGTTAAAGGTTTAACTGCTAACCTGATCAGCATAAGTCAATTATGTGATCAAGGATACAGTGTAAACTTTACCAAAACTGAATGCATAGTGACTAACAAAGAACAAGAGGTTGTCATGAAAGGAGCCAGATCTAAAGACAACTGTTACATGTGGGAATCCCAAAATCTCAGTCTCACTTCAACTTGCTCTTTAGCTAAAGAAGAAGAAGTGAAACTATGGCACCAAAGACTAGGTCATCTTCATTTCAGAGGCATAAAGAAGATAATATCCATGGATGCTGTAAGAGGTATTCCTAAACTGAAGATTGATGATGGCAAAATATGTGGTGAATGTCAAATAGGCAAGCAAACCAAGATGTCCCATCCAAACCTCCAACATCTGACAACTTCCAAAGTTTTGGAACTTTTGCATATGGATCTGATGGGACCTATGCAGGTTGAAAGTCTTGGTGGTAAGAGGTATGCCTATGTTGTGGTTGATGACTTTTCAAGATATACATGGATAAATTTCATCAAATAAAAGTCTAATGTATTTAATGTATTCAAAGAATTATGTCAAAGATTACAAAGGGAAAAATCCAGCTGTGTGATTAGAATTAGAAGTGATCATGGAAAAGAATTTGAGAATCAAAAGTTCTTAGATTTCTGCTCTTCAGAAGGAATCAATCATGAATATTCTTCACCAATCACTCCTCAACAGAATGGGATTGTTGAGAGGAAGAATAGAACTATTCAAGAATCTGCAAGAGCTATGATCCATGCTAAAAAGTTACCTCTGTATTTCTGGGCTGAAGCTATGAACACTGCCTGCTACATCCATAACAGAGTTACCTTGAGAAAAGGAACTTTGTCCACAATATATGAAGTCTGGAAGGGCAGAAAAACCACTGTTAAGTACTTTCATGTGTTTGGAAGTAACTGCTATATTCTGGCAGATAGGGAGCAAAGGAGAAAAATGGATCCTAACAGTGATGAAGGGATTTTCCTTGGATACTCCATAAACAGCAGAGCATATAGAGTATTTAATTCTAGAACCAAGGTTATCATGGAGTCCATAAATGTGATAATTGATGATGCTCCTACAGATGTCCCAGAAGATGTTGGAACATCTGCTGATATCAAGATTGAAGCTGAAGAAAAGAATGATCATTATAACTTCACTCAAACTGATACAAGAACAGAAGAATCAAGCAAACCTCCCTCCATCAGAATACAGAAGGATCATCCCAAAGATCTGATAATTGGTGATCCCAACAGAGGTGTGAGCACTAGATCAAGAGAAATAATTTCAGGTTCTTGTTTTGTTTCCAAAATAGAACCTAAAAACATCAAGGAAGCTCTTACTGATGAATACTGGATTTGTACTATGCAAGAGGAATTAGGTCAATTCACAAGGAATGAAGTGTGGATTCTTGTTCCTAGACCTGATGACATAAATGTGATTGGTACAAAATGGGTGTATAAGAACAAGTCAAATGAACAAGGAGTTGTTACAAAGAACAAAGCTAGACATGTAGCTCAAGGATACACTCAAATTGAAGGAGTAGACTTTGATGAAACCTTTGCACCAGTAGCAAGGATTGAATCAATTAGACTACTTTTGGGAATTGCTTGTATCTTGAAGTTCAAGCTATTTCAAATGGATGTGAAAAGTGCCTTTTTAAATGGCTATCTTAATGAAGAAGTATATGTAGAACAGCCTAAAGGATTTGTTGATCCAAGCTGTCCAAATCATGTATACAAACTAAAGAAGGCACTTTATGGTTTGAAGCAAGCTCCAAGGGCATGGTATGAAAGACTGACCACATTTCTTATCAAGCAAGGATACAGAAAAGGTGGAATTGACAAAACCCTGTTTGTTAAAGATGAAGAAGGGAATGTCATGATTGCTCAAATATATGTTGATGATATTGTCTTTGGTGGGATGTCTGATAAGATGGTCAAACATTTTGTCAAGCAGATGGAATCTGAATTTGAAATGAGCCTAGTAGGTGAGTTAACCTACTTTCTTGGTCTGCAAATAAAGCAAATGGAAGACTCAATGTTTATCTCTCAAAGCAAGTATACCAAGAACATAGTCAAGAAATTTGGAATGGGAAATGCTACTCATAAGAGAACTCCTGCCCCCACACATTTGAAGCTGACTAAAGATGAAAAGGGTGAGAGTGTAGATCAAAGCTTATACAGAAGCATGATTGGAAGCTTGTTATACTTAACTGCTAGCAGACCTGACATAGCATTTGCAGTAGGTGTATGTGCAAGATATCAAGCTGATCCAAAAGTCAGTCATCTCAATCAAGTCAAGAGAATTTTTAAATATGTTAATGGTACTTGTGACTATGGCATAATGTATTTTCATGGATGTAAACCAATTCTCACTGGCTTCTGTGATGCTGATTGGGCTGGAAGTGCAGATGACAGAAAAAGCACTTCAGGAGGATGTTTCTTTCTAGGAAACAACTTGATTTCCTGGTTCAGTAAGAAACAAAATTGTGTATCCTTATCTACAGCTGAAGAAGAATACATAGCAGCTGGAAGCAGTTGTTCTCAATTGGTTTGGATGAAGCAAATGCTCACTGAGTACAATGTCCCACAGGATGTCATGACATTGTACTGTGACAACTTAAGTGCAATCAACATATCAAAGAATCCTATCCAACATAGCAGGACCAAGCATATTGATATCAGACATCATTTCATCAGAGATCTTGTAGAAGAAAAAGTGATTTCATTGGAACATGTAGCTACAAATCTGCAGTTAGCTGATATCTTTACCAAAGCATTGGATGCTACACAATTTGAGAACTTAAGGGGCAAACTTGGAATCTGTTTATGTGATATTTAGCAGTTAATGAGATGTACCAACATGTCATATGACATTGTATGGCATAAGTTCCAGATGGCAAAACCAGTCTGGACAAGATCCTTGGGAATTCCATCTCTAATCATTTGCACTGTAACGGCTACTTATTTAGTAACTGCTTATAATCAGCTATCAAGATTCTCATCATACTATCACAAGTGAATCACATTAACTAGCTATTCTCCAGAAATCATAAACCCTAAAGCTTTTCATCCATCTTCCTCAACAATGTCTCAAAACCCTAACACAACTGAAGAAGTTCTCAACCAAGAAGACGTAGTTCATGCCACTCCCATTTCTGTGGTACCAATGAAATCAACTCCATTGGACGAGCTCAGAGGAAGTGCTTCTCACACTAAAAAGCCAAGAACTCCAAAGAGAGCTAAAGATCATGTCTGCAGCAAAGCTAAAGGAGGCATTCCTTCTCCTGCTAACATGCCCCCAAAATCCTCAAAATATGTGGATGATTCCATCAAGGAGATTGTCAACAAAATCCTTTTTGAACAGAGAGTGGTGAGTGGGATCTCTGTTCCTCTGAACACAATGCCTGCACCTCAAGAAGAACAAGCTCAAGATGCAGAGGACACTCCTGCAGAACAAGATGTCCCAATAGATGTTGGAACATCTGAAGATGAGAAAAAGGACTCATCTGATGCTGATTTGAAACAAACTGAGGACCAGCATAAGGCCTCAAATGAAAATGATGAAGAAGTCTCTGAGGATCAGACCAGAGCCTCAAATGAAGATCAAATCCCTGCTGATCAACCAGCTGAAGAGGAGACTGCTCAATCTCCTCCAGTGGTCAACCTGGAGCAGGACTCTGATACAGAGATCATAGCCTCTGTTAAACCTAGCATAGCCAAAAGGATCAGGTCCAGGAAAGGCAAGATGCAAGCTGAAGCAGCAATTCCTGAGAAGAAGAAAGCCTCCCCAAAGAAAGGGAAAGCTAAAGCTACTTTTGGGCCATCAAAACAATGGAGTAAAGTCCAAACTCAGAAAAGGAAAGCTGTCACCCCATCTGACTCAGATGTTGAATCAGATGTCCCAACATCTCCTCCCAAGAAGAGACCAGCCCCATCTAGGGCTTCAACAGCTGTTCCAGAAGCTCCCTTAGACAACATATCTTTCCACCATGTCTCTAGTGTGAACAAGTGGAAGTTTGTGTACCAAAGAAGAGTTGCCCTAGAAAGAGAACTGAGCAGCAATGCACTTGAGTGCACTGAACTGATTGACCTCATCTCTGCTGCAGGACTATTCAAGACAGTCTCAGATCTCTCTCCCTGCTATGAACTTCTTGTCAAAGAGTTCATTGTGAATCTTCAGGAGGATTGTTCAAATGGTAAGTCCTCTGAGTTTCAAAAAGTTTTTGTTAGAGGTAAATGTGTAGAGTTTTCTCCTTAAATCATAAATCAGTACCTAGGAAGAGAAACAGATGGACAAAATGAGCTAGGTAAGACAGATAATCAAGTCTGTAAGGTGATCACTGCAAACCAGGTCAAGGCATGGCCTGTGAAGGGAAAGCTCTCAGTGAGCATGCTTACCAGGAAGTATGCTATGCTGAACAGGATTGGTACAGCTAACTGGGTGCCTACCAACCACACTTCTTCAATCTCCACTGGTCTAGCCAGGTTTATATATGCTGTGGGAACTCAAACCAAGATGGACTATGGAGATTTCATTTTTGATCAAACCATGAAGCATGCCAGCTCTTCTGCAACAAAGCTGCCAATAGCTTTTCCATCATTGCTGTGTGGTATTGTGCTCAATCAATATCCTGGAATTCTCACTGACAAGGATACAGCCTGCAAAAGAGAAAGCCCCTTGGCTTTTCACTACAAGTTATTCCTCAGTCATCATGCTGCAGATGTTGAAGCACCTTCTGGGACATCTGCAGGTTCTTCAACTGCTAAGACTCCAATCTCCAAGAAGGCCCTAATTGCTGAGCTTAAAAGCACATGCAAAGAACTTGAAGCAAGAAAGCTGAAACTTGAAGAAATCATTCAAAGGCTGGAGAGTGAAGAAGATCAGAAAGCTGCCTCTGTTGAAGATAGTGAAGCTGATGAAGCAACTGAAGTTGAGGAAGAAACCGAGAGTGATGAATCTGAGTGATAATTGTAGGTGAGGCAATTGTAATGACAGCATTGTATTTCTGGATTATTGTCTTTGGCCCCAAAATTTGTGACTAACAAGGGGGAGAACAACAACAACAAATTGTATTGCTGTTTATTTTTGAATGAAAAATCTGTTTGTTTCTGTCTGAACTGAATCAGTGTGTTTTGATGAATATTTCCGTTGCAACAAGACTGGATACATATATGTTTGAGGGGGAGTAATCTCAAATGAGAATCAACAGAAAAGTAATGATATACTCTGATAAAAAGAACTTCTGCTGCACTCTGAAAACCAGAAAAGATGTTAGCCAAAAATTAGCCAAAGGGGAGTTTGTAGATGTTTAAGAATTGGCAGAATTTTTGACCAACAAGAAATGTTGAATTCAGTTCAGAATGTCCTATCAGATGTTGGGACATTATCAAACAGAGTATATGAACTTATTTCAGGATGTCTCATCAGATGTTGGGACATTGTGTAAATAACTTAAGTTCAGTTTTTCAGGATGTCCCAACAGATGTTGAGACATCTCAGACCTGCTACCAGAATTAATTATGGATTAACTAATCAGAGATATTTAAGGAGAGTTATCTGGAATTAATTAATTATGGATAAAAACAGAACAAGGCGCATCTGTAAGGAGATTTATATTGAAGATTCAGATTAAATCAGAAGACCTAAATCACCTAGAATCTAGGAGGTAACAAACCCTAAATTCAAGGTGGAAGCTGCTGCGCATTAGGGCTGGATCACTCTACAGAAAGCCCAAAATTCAGATACCTATTTAATCAACAGAAACTCATAGAATTGAGTACGAATTTCAGAAGACCAAATAGGGTGTCTAGTATTTTAATAGCAGGTTGTTTTTATGTACCACTTTATGAGCTTTTAAGCAAAAGTGCATTTGTGACTTGATTGAAACTGTTAAGTAAAATCAAGCTGTATTGTTTGAAGAATGTCTTCAATTTCATTAAACTTGTAAACTTGATCACTGTGTGATTGAGGGGGAGTGAGTAGGGTACTCTTATCTAAGGTGTGTCTTAGGTAGAAATTGCATTGGGTAGTTATTAAGTGATAGATTAAACAGGGTGGTTTAAGTCTAGAATTAATATTACTTATAGTGGATTTCCTCCTGGCTTGGTAGCCTCCAGATGTAGGTGTGGTTATACACTGAACTGGGTTAACAAACTTCTGTATTGTTTACTTTTCTTGCTATTTAAGTTTTGGTTAAATTTGTCAAGTGTCCTATCAAGTGTTGGGACATCTCTTAGGACATCTCATACCTGATCACAAAATTTCAGTAACTTTGCATCAGTTCCATTTTTCTTTTGAAAAAGCTCCATGTTTCGATTCTTCATCAATCCAAAATGACCTCAAACTTCAATGATTAACCTGCCAATACATAAAAACCAAGTTATCTAAGCAATACACATGAGAAAGAGCCCTTGTTGTAAAGTGATATCAATTTGAGATGGAACCAGTGCAGGAGATTTTATAAAGTTCAAATTAGGATCACATGCAAGTTTCCTAGCAAGATACAAGAAAGTTTTCTCAAAGTTGTAGTTGCTTTTGGCTGATACTTCATAGTACCGCAAATTCTTCTTTATGCGGAAAGTAACCTGCTTTGCCTTCACTTGTCTGTTCTTCACATCAACTTTGTTTCCGCAAAGAACAATTGGGGATATTTTCACAAACCCGACAGAGATCGCAGAGCCAGCAGTATCCCAGCAGTAGAAATGAATCCTACCATAGTTTGTGAAGAAATCCAATGGATGCACTTCTACCCCAATAGTTGGTTCATATTTCTTCTCAAATTCTAAGATAAGATGCTTCCTAACAAATATGGTCTTTCCTGTGCCACCCTCTCCGACGATAACAAACTTGAAACTCGGGTAATCAACAATTTGTTGATTCGGCAAAGCCATGGAATGCAGTCGTTGGTTTCGTTGCGTTGAAGAGAGAAAAATGATCGAAAACATAGAATCCAACCATCAACTAAATCTTCAGTTGTCCCTTCATGCCAAATTATATCTTTGAACCAACCTGTTTCATGTTTTAGCCCATTCATTTGACTTCATTAACACTGCAAAAAGGAATTTGTTTTACAGCAGTAAAAAGGAGAACAAGCAGTGAAAAATAATGATCTCATAATAGTAAAAAACACAGGCTGAGTCAATTGAAAACCAAACTTTCAATTCAATCCAAAACTAATTTATTCAGTTCATTTCCAACTAAGTCAACAAAGGTGCAGTGATAAGGTATAAACGGACAAAAGCAAAGCAGAAACAGCATCAGAGTCGCAGAACCAAATTTTTCACAAAATAGGCAAAAAAAATTATACGAAAAAGAAACAGACATAGCAAAAGTGAAAAATCCTTCGGTTAATTTCAATTTCAAAACCTGAATTTGCAACTATAAAAAGAGATCCAGAAAATGAAAAGGGGAGTAAAAAATTCACAAAGCATCAGAAAAAAAACCTGGCCGCTACATACAATCAATCCATAGAAGAAAAAAAACCTAGCAGAAAACCTAGCGGAAAACCTACCCACACAAAAAAAAATTGAGAAAACACAAAACATAGGAAGCATATTCATGGAAAATATTCATCCTAAAGCCTAAGTCATATTGAGACTCAAAACAAGCTAGGCCTCTCATCATCATCAACACAACAAAACACATAAAATAAAACAAGCAATAACAAACATAAGAGGAAGAAGGGAACACGAATAAAAAGAAGAGGAGAGGAAAAGATAAAGAAAGGTACCTGAGAACCGTGCCAAAATCATGAACATCAGACTAGCTTTGATTTGGTAACCATCCTTATCTTTAAATACATTTTTATTCCATATCTCTGCTCTCCTCGTCTTTCTGATCTAAGCCCCTTCGAAAATTGGTTGTTTTCTTCAACTTTAGATAGATCTAGGGTTTGTATAGTATATGTTTGATGATTAATTTTTGTTTTATTCGATTTTGTTCATATGGTATATGTTTTATTATTAATTTTTGTTTTTTTAGTGGTATGATGTTAATGTATGAATTTGAACGTTGTTCCCGTATTATGACTATAACTTATCAAGTAAAAAAACGAATATTCGCACGCAAAGAATAATCATTTCAAAGATAATTTAATTTCTTGGTCCAATGCCAAGTAAATATTTTAAACTATGCACACATTTTGCACACATGTAAGTCGGTCATTCTTATAACCTCCATCTGCATGGCCATATGCGTCATGATTAATTAACGAAAGAACCAAACTCAAGAATCTAGCATTCCTCGGGTTTTTTGAATGAATCACTCTTGAGGCTAGCCCTCGGGTTGTGCTTCATCCGCTCCTTCGTTTCTAAAACTTATAAACCCTAAGTCACCTAATACAAAAAATTCAATTTTTTTATCAAATTCTTTTATTAAAATATCATTATAATTAATTAATGAAAGAACTAAACTCAGGAATCTAGCATTCCTCATTTTTTTTAATGAATCACTCTTGAGGCTAGCCTTCGGGTTGTGTCTCATTTCCTCACTCGTTTATAAAACTTTCGAGCAATCAAACTCTTAATTCACATATAAATGGTGGAAGAACTGAACTCAGGAATTTTAGCATTCCTTGGGTCCTTGAATGAATTACTCTTGAGGCTAGCCATTGGGTTGTGATTCATTCGAACCTTCGCCTCTCAAAACATTTAAAACATATCCAACAAATACAAAAAAAATCACTTTCTTAATTAATTAACGAAGAAATGAACTCAGGAATCTAGCATTCCTCGGGCTCTTGAATAAATTACTCTTGAGGCTAGCCCTCGGGTTGTGATTCATTCGCGCTTTCATTTTAAAACACCTTAACAGAGGTCAAACACTTTTCTCTAAACGAACATTGTTTAAATCTTTCTACCCCGCAGACAAGCTAGCGCTCCAGTCTCCTATCGCGAGAAAATAAGACAACACTTAGCAGTTAGAAAGCACTTCAAACAATTGTTCATAAAATACACAAATCGTAGTTGCACGAACCACGAAGCTCTGACTTTCCCATTGCACAAGGGAATACGTGGGCACGAGGATTTTTACTCCTTCGCGAGCACAATAATAAAAACTTAACTATCTCTCCATAAATAATCAAAATATTTCTTTAAAAGTAATCTTAACAATACTTTTATCATTAGAAGAAGACAATAATATAAATTAACATTTAAAGCACAAATTAGACTAAGAGGTTCCCGTTGAGTACAACGGACGTGAGGGGTGCTTAATACCTTCCCATTGCGTAACTGACTCCCGAACTTAGATTAGTGGTTTCGTTGACCATTTCTTATCCTATTTAGGTTGTGTCTATATCTCCCCTTTCTTTAGTTAGAATAAATAGAATTAGGTGGCGACTCTGTTGTTTTCCGTGTCCATCGCGAGGATCGTATTTTTCGAGGTACGACATGGTTGAAATATGAAAATTGTCCATGAATGTTATGATTGATGAAACCATTAGAGGAGATGAAGAAAACCTATAATTTTACCCAATTGATTATTGATTGTTAGTTTGAGAAGCTATGTGATGTTAGGGGTATAAAAAAGTAATAAGAATTAAAATTGGATTATTTTAAGTGCTAAGAATGAAATAAGGTAAATTGAATTTAGACTGGTGTGAGAACCCATAGCAGAGTGGAGTTTAGCACAGAGAGCGATTGGATAAATTGCAGTGCTCGCTTAGCAAGCAATGGAAAGTGGGAATCCCGAGAGTTGTTCGCTCAGCGAGATCTAGAGCGTGAAAAATTATATTTTTATTATTTTATTCTGAAAAATTACTAAATACTTATTTATTTCTTTAATGGTGTCTAAGAGTGAATATGGTGTAGCTGGGACAATGTTCGTTCCTTTAGTTTGAAGATAGTACTTAGGAATAAATTGGTTAAGAAGAATTTAATGAGATTGAGTTACTTATGTGTAATGACCCTTATCTAGGAATTATGAATTATGTTGACTGTGTGGTTGATAATTGGTGAAGATCAGAGGATCGTGTTGTGAATGAGTTTATTCATGCGTATTGTAACACCCCAAATTTTCCCTCTTCTTTTTAAGCATCATCATCATACCATAATCATCATAAGCATATCATATCCTTGGCATCTTTGCATGGAAAGATGAGGCATAACATTCTCATGACCTAGCATTAGGCATATGATCATCTGTGGAGGGATTTGAAGAATCACAAGCTATAACAAGAGGCCCAGTGGATTTGTCTAAGTCCTATGAGGATCTACATGGCATTCACAAGTTCAAGATCAGTCACAAAAGCCCAGGAGGTTGGGAGATCATCAGGGAATTCAGGCTAGGGCAAGCTCCTACACAATGGTTCCATAATTAGGGTTTCACTTTCAAGCATGAAAACTTTGTGACTTTGGCCATTTCATCTGGGTAAAGTCTTTCATATGATGAGAGGATCCTAAGTTTGAAATTTGGTGAGAAAACTCCTTGTGGAAGTCAGTTATTTCATCAGTTGCTTGTAAAAGAAGAAATTGGTCAACTGTGCATTTTAGAAGTCAACTGTGAGAATTCAAAGGGTCCAACCCTATTTTTCAAGCCAAGGGATGTTATTATAACCTTAAAAGAGGCTTGGCAAGGTCAAAGATCAAGAATCAAAGGGTTTTGAGGAGTTTTCCATTTTTGGCATGTGGTTGGTCATGGAAGTTTCTAATTTTGGCAACTTTTTGCCCTAATTTTCAAAGACTCATAACATGGTGAAAAAAGCTTCAAATGAGATGCCATTAAACATGAAAGTTGAAGGTTAGGTTCTACCATTTTTAAAAAGTATAAGTACATTTTCATAGCCCTCATGGATCATGAGATAAGGCCTTCGAAAATTGCTTGATTTTTAGGGCATGCCTTGAATTCCAAGCTTCATCCAAATGCAAGAACTCATGTACATCATTTCCAAGTTATTTTATGGACAAAATGAGGTCATAGTATCACAAGGCATGGCATGAAATACATTTGGCCCAAGAGAAAGGTCAAAATTCGTGCATGAGGTACAAGATATTTCTCTAAGTGCAAAAAGGCAAAAACATTCACAAAGCATGATCAGCTTATATCCAAGGGCCAGGATTGATTTAAAGGTGATCAAGGGATGAAATGAGAGCAGCATGTGCACAAGGAGAGAGGTTTGCACGTGTAATTCACATCATCACACTTTTCATGCAATTTTGCAAATGCACCTCAATCACACTCCCCATGCCACTTTTGCTTCATAAACCCTAATCAGGTGAAAATACAAAGGATATAAAAGAAAAGCATGCACTGAATTCGTGAGGAGGCTCTCTCATTTCTCAAATTCACTTTCTCTTGCTCTCTTGCATTTCCTTTCGAATTTCTCTCCCCAAGCACTCACTGCATAAACTCTTCACATATTCTTCTTCCAGGAACCCTAAGGATCACATTGCACACATTCATTCAAGCTGAAACTTCATATTTCAAGAGGTGCCATTCAAGTGCAGTTGCTTTCAAATTGCAAGATCTAGGAGAATTCAAGGCTTCTTTTGCATTTATTTTGCAATAAGAAGTTAAAAGGAGCAGATCTGCAGTTGGGGGGATCTTATCTTGGTGTTTTGAAGAAGTTGCAAGTTCAGGTATGCTCTGAAATTCGTGGATCTAGATTTGAAATTAAATGTATGCATTGTGATCTGCTTGTTGTGCTGATGATTTTGTGATAATTATTTTGAGAAATGGATGAGTATTAAGTGTTTTATGTTGATTTGAAATTTGATGATCAGAGTTGTTTGTCTTCGATCTAGTTTAATCTTTGATCCATTGTGAATTTAATTAGCATATTTGGATTCAGCATAGTTTATTGATTAGATCTGGAGCTTTTGATCCATTTTGATGGAGGTTTGTTCATAGTTTTGAGTTTTTCGGTGCCGGAGCTAGGGCTTCGGTCACCGGATTCTGGACTGTGTTGAAAGGAAAAAGATGAGCATGAGCCCTTGGATCTCTCATCTAGATGGTTCTGGTGACGCCAGCGCATTAAAATCCCAACCTCTCCCTCACGTGCTTCGTTTTATGTTTTTAAATCTGAAAATTCATTTTATTTCGCACCTCACCTTAACTAACATGCACTCATCACTCTGGCTAATGAATGTTAATACTTGGTTTAATGTTTGACTGAATCTCACGCATCCATTTGATCTGATGGTTCATGTTTTTTCCTGATTAAATTGAATTTCCATAATAATTGTTGTGAGCTGCACTGAAACCATTGGGTTTGTCTTTGCTATCCCCACCCCCCTGTGATAAAAGCCCAATTAAAATGAACTGATTTGTTTGCTATTCTCACCTCCTTGGTTCATTTGCTTATTTTTTTATTTTATTTTGTTTTCAGTTTGATTTTTAATTTTTAAAAATAGAAATAAGTTCATAAAAATTCTAAAAAAATTCATGTATGATCCTTTGAGTTTTCTCTAATTTTTAGCATTTTTATTTTTCATTTATTTTTAATTTCCACGTGGAAATTAATTGTCTCTCTAATTAATTACTTTTATTTCATTTTTGAAGCATGATGTCTTGTACATTTTCTATCTTGATCATTAATTGGAATTTTGGCCTGATTCTTTTTGCTCTGGATTCATGATGAGATATAGTTTGATGATGATTTTTATTCTGATTTTTAGAAGTTTGCTTAATTGGTTTTGGTCTCTAACTTGTGCATGAAGCCTTTTAACCCTAATCCATGTTTGAGTCCTTATTTGAATTGCTAAGCTTCTGATTCTCATTCTCTCCTTTTGGCATGTTGATTTTGTATGTTTGAAGAGTCTTTGTGCAAGTTTGTATAATTTTTGGATGTATACTTGAATTGATTTGAATTTTTATTCTTTGCCTATCCTCTTTTGTTTCCTTTTGGTCTCATGTTCAATTCTTAGGTTAGAAGGGCACTTGTGCCAACTTCTTTAAGTTGTTTAGAGCCTTCTTAGGATGTTGATACCCCTCTGGTCTTGAGTTAATGCTTGTGCCTTGAGGAATTTTGTGTTTGCTTACTTTTGAAATTCATTCACTTTTATGCATGCTCACTTCACTTCTTTTGCTTCTTTACTTCTCATGATGTAAATACTTGAGTTTGTGTGCTTATTCTCTTCATCTCACATGATCCTTAGGAACTTTATTAACATGTTAGGGTTCTGGTCTTGAACCTTGTGGTGTTGTTTTGTCTAGTTTGCTTTGTATTCTCTCATGTTTACTTTGTTTTGTCATGGTGATTCATAATGCTTCATGTTAAGTTGTATAGTTCTTTTCTCATTCTTATGCTTTGTATTTGCATTTGGCATTTGTGATTAGAACTTCACCTCTGGTTGTGTGACTTTGGTTTGACATTATGTTCATTCTATGTTGCATTTATTCTTATGTCACTAACCATTTCAGGGGCTTTGGTAAGTGAGAGGTGTGGATGTGATTCCCACATCTCCAAGTCTTATCTCTTCTCTTTTTCCTTCTTGATAATATTCTTGTGATTGTTGGGGCTTAGGCCTTAATTCCTCCATCTTCTATTCTTCATTCTTCTCTTTCTCTTCTTCTTTCTTTCTCCTTTAGGATAGTAAACCTAGGTTTTCTTTTGCATGATAACAATTAGGATTCATTAGTCCCCCATTAGACTTTTACCTTTAAGATCCTTTTGTTTCTCTTCTCTTCTCATCTCAAAACCCTAAAAAGACTTTTAATAAGGATTGAAGTGATATCTTTAGCAATATCCTTATTCCATGAAACACTTGTAGTCTTCCCATCTTGGGATAGTACAAGTTTGTCTTGTGATGCACAAGTCTGATCAGGATACCATCTTCGCCAAGAAAATCATAAAAAACACTTCTTCATCAAAGAATACAAAAAACACTTAATAAATTTAATGAGTTAGTAAGCCTAAGCCCTAATATCTGGAATCAAGTTTTGGAGATCTTCTCCTTACTTGAGTGTGCTTGGTCTATTATTCCATCTTGGAATGTAGTGGCAAGTACACATTCCATGGAAAAGAGCTTGAGTTCACTTCCTTGTGACACACTCCTAAAAAGCTTCTAAGAAACATAAACAAATAATAATCGTCTTTCCTTCGGGAATTCTTTTCTCATCTCTTTCGCTCCGTACGCGAACTTGCTCCTACTTGTCATTTTGCAAGACGGTAATGCACTCGTAGTCCGAGCCTACAACACCTGAGAATTGACATAAGCAGTTCAAGCCTTAATTCACATGCAATCTTTTCCATCCCTAGTTAGGGGAACTACGGCGACTCTGATCCTCATTTCCCAGATGAGGTACGTAGACAACGGGGTAGGGCCCGTTCGAGCACAATCTTTATTTTCCCTACATTTTTCCTTTTCATTTCTTTTTCAGTTCCCTTTTCTTTTCTTTTATCCAGTTCAATTCCTTTTCTTTTGCAGTAGCTTTCATTTCTTCACCCTTTGAAACATTTTCTTTGCAAGCGTGGATCCCGTCGGGTACGGTGGATGATCTGGGGTGCTAATACCTTCCCAGGTCGTAACCGACTCCCGAACTTAGTCTCTTTGGTTCGCAGGACCCGTGTCCTTCCTTTTCTTTTCTTCTGGTTTGTGCAACATTACCATTCCCGTTCCTTCGGGATAAAAATGCCTGGCTGGCAACTCTACCTCTTTCCGCGCCACTTTTGCGTTTGTACCAGGATGGAAATCCGGGGAGCGACACTTATGTATGTTGATGTATATGTAATCGAGTCTTGCATATGCATACATGTCAGTGGAATAATCATGTCTTGGGTGGAGCGTGATTGATTATTCATATTCATTGCGAATCAAGAGGCGGGGGATGATCGTGACTCAGTAGGAGCGTAAGCGATACATCTGGTCCAAATCGATGGTCATTTGTTGAAGTCGGTACTGCATTTGCATTGTGTTGTGGAGTCACATTGCATATATTTGAATGAATGGGTTGTGTTGCATGTTATGATTTGTGTGTGATTACTCTTTCAAAATGTTATTTGCACCATTATAATATGAAATTGTTTCTCACCCCTTTGTCTTTGTTGTTGTGTTTGTGCTTCTTCGGAAGTACAGATAACCCAAGTACATGGGAGTGCACTGGTGTTGCTTGTTCAAGTCTAGTGCGCTCTGATACGTAAAACGGGAATGGGGACTTTTTACTATTTTGTTTTATTTCATTTTCCGACTTTGTTAGTTACATATCTGTTTAATAAACTAAAGGAATCGTTTTATGTTGTTGAAATGTTTATGCCATTGGGAACATTTTATATTGAGACTACTTATTTCTGCTGCTTATGAAAGAATAAATTGAATTTTTGGTTTCGTTTGAAGTGTAGCAACTCACTTTGGTTTGTAAACTCTGATTTTGTTAAGATTTATGTTATGTTTTTGAAAATGGGAAAAGTGGGTGTTACAAAATCGACAGCAACAACTCATACCAAAAACACAACAATGAATTTACACAAAAATCCCAACCTACATATGATCATCTAGTCCCAATTATGGAATTCGAACCCCACCCTTACCTTGGATTGAAGGCAGCTTGAATTCACCGTAGAAATCTCCGCGAAAATCCTCAACCTAGCCTCTTCTTGATCTCTCTCTAAGATTGTTCTTCTTACAAAAATTTTGATTAGTCTAATTATGTTTTCAGCTTGTTTTTACTAAACTCTCACTAATCCACTTAATTACTATGGGCCTAATTAGCACCCTCAACACTACTATTCTCATACAACAAAACCAAGCCCAACTTAATATTATCTCTATAATAATAATAATAATTATTCGACTTAATTAAGTTACTTAAACCACCCAAACATAACTTAATCCCGCAACACAAAATCAACTTAAACAACTCAAACGACTTAACAACACAGACGAAAAAACAACACGTAACCACTTATAATCGGGAAAAATACGTAATAATATTTAATTTAATTAATTAATTAAACACAGGCATTACACTTGTCATCAATTAGCTTTAAATCTGGCCATTAGGTCCGTAGCACAACGTAGGTGCAAGCAGTCTCCTGAGAAAGCGGAGCCTGCTGAGCGGGCTATAAAAAGACCTCATAGAGGCAAATTTTATTTATGAATCCCAGTACATAAACTGGCTCTCTAATGTAGTTCTCGTTAAAAAAATGGAAAATGACGAACGTGTGTTGATTATACTGATATCAATAGGGCATGTCCCAAAGATGCTTTTCCCTTTCCTAATATAGATAAACCGGTCGATAATTCTGCAGTTTTTAAACTCTTGTCTTTTATGGATGCATATAATAGATATAATCAAATCACTATATCGGACACAGAAAAGAGGCACACGGCCTTCATGACCCTGACGAGCAATTACTACTACAACGTGATGCCCTTAGGACTGAAGAACGTCGGGGCCACATGTCGCTCCCGGGATTTTCATCCTAGTACAAACGCGAAAGTGGCGTGGAAAAGGTAGAGTCGTCAGCCAGGCATTTTTATCCCGAATGAACGGGAAAGGTAATGCTGCACAAACCTGAGGAAGAAGGAAAGGACAAGGCCCTGCGAACCAAAGATCTGGGTTTGGGAGTCGGTTACGACCTGGGAAGGTATTAGCACCCCAGATCATCCGCCGTACCCTACGGGATCCACGCTTGCTTGTTTGTTTCAAAGGGTGAGGAATAAAGTGTTGTTGAACAAAGAACTGCTACTGGAACTGGAACTGAAATGAGAAAGGAACTGGAAAAGAGAGAACGAAAGGAAATGGGGAAATGTAGGGAAAATAAAGAATATGCTCGAACGGGCCCTACCCTGCTGCCTACGTACCTCATCGAGAAAATGAGGATCAGAGTCAACGTAGTTCGCCTAACTAAGGCGGAAATTATTTGTTTGTGTTTTTTATGGTTGGAACTGCGTATGTCTATGCTCAGGTGTTGCAGGCTCGTCGGATACGAGTGCATTTATCGTCTTGCATGCGAGACAAGTCGTCGCAATTTCGCGTTCAGAATGAATGAGATGAGAAAGAGAAGTTCCCGCAGGATAGTCGCTTATTGTTTGTTTCTTCCTTTTAAGAGTTTTGTATGAATTTGGCACAAGGAAGTGAATTCAAACTCTTTTCCATGGAATGTGTACTTGCTACTACATTCCAAGATGGAATAATAGAACAAGCACACCAAGCAAGGAGAATTTATCCAAGACTTGTTTCCAAGGATTAGGGTTTAAGTTCACTAGCTTGTCGAACTTTATTAAGTGTTTTTGTTGCTTTTGTAAAGAAGTATCTTTTAGATTTTTTTTGTAAAACAACCCCTTGATAAGACTTGTACATCATGCTAGACAAGCTTACACGATTCCAAGATAGAATGAATGTAAGTGCCCCATGGAATAAGGCTATACACAAGGGATCCTTTCACGCATTTATTAAGTCTTTTTGGATTTTGTTTGAAGATGAGAAAGAAGACTCAAATCGGAAAAGGACAAAAATTAAGGGGAACTAAGACATAACCCCAAGTTATTTATTAAAATGATGGTCCTAATGGTGAGTGAGGCTTTTCTAATCCTAAAGAGAAAAAGGAAAAGAGAGAAGAAAAAGGAAGCAACTTACTTCCTAAGGAAGTTAAGTTGGTCCTAACAAAGGGGAACCCTACCAACAACAAATATGGAAGGAAAAAAGTGAATTAAATGCATAAAGAAAATGCATAAAAATAAAATAAAAGGATAAGGTGTAAGGAAACATACCTTTCCCTCCCTACAAAACAAAGATTAGTATGCATTTTATTAAAAATAATAAAGCAAACATACACCAATTAAATCCTAATAACTCTAGGACTCTATCTAAACTCTATCTTAATTCTAGAGGAACTAAAAAAAAGCTAAAAACAAAAATTCAGCACCTACTGCAGCCTCTAATACCCAAACAGCTATGGAATGTAGCACACAAAGCGAACATCATACTACAACTATCATGCAGCATGTAAAGATAGGTGTAAAAAGTCATATACAACATGCAAACATAACAAACTACATGTATTTTACAGCACCTTGTAAACACCCCAAATTTGCCCTCACCCATTCACACCATGGCTTGTGATCTTTTCATATGCATAAGTTCAATCATAGCATCTCCTATTGCATTTTTTATTCACTGCATTGGTTCAAAGTCATCTGCATCTAGGGTTTGTGATCTGAGCAATCCAAGAGCCATTTGAGCCACTCCAAAGGTCATCAATCACTTCAAAGGGGTCCATGTGTGTTCAAGCATCATATTGTATCCTCACAAAGTCAAGAATGCCAAAGAATCACAAGAACTGAGAATGGCATGGAAGCAGAGCCAGGTTTAACTGCACAAATGACCTAGAATTAGGGTTTTGGTTTCAAGGGCCATAACTCCAAATTTTTTGGTCATTCTTGTTTCTATTGGTCTCTATATGGTATAGGGATCATGCATATCAATTTTCATGAAGAAATTCCATGGGGAAGGCATCTGATCAAGAGTTGACTTTTTGAGCAAGTCAGTGCAAAATCAGGGCATCTGAGGCCCTCAATGACCCAACCAAGGGTGTTCTTCATCATTTTGATTGTGTATGATCTTTATTTGATCATAGAAGGTGTTAGAAGTTCACAAAATTGAATAATTCCAAGCCATTTGCAAAGTTGACTTTTTGGGAAAATGACTTGTAATGGAAACTTGCCATTTTAGGAAACTTTTTCAACCCTTGCTTTTTGATTCAAAAATGCTTCAAATGGGAAAACTTTGGTCATGAAAGTTGTAGAATGGATATTTCCCTTTTCAAAAAGTACAAGAACTCATTCTAATTCATTTTGGATCAAAAGTTATGGCTTGTCAAAGTTGGGAAAAATCACATAATTTCAAGCTTTGTACCAAAGAGGCATTTTGCAAAATGGTATGATCAAGCATTCTAAAGACTTCAAATGTGCACAAACTCATTACAACATGATCATGTGACTTCTAAAAATCAGAATTGGCCAAAGAATTATGCATTTTGATGCCTTGAACTTCATGAAATTCCAAAGGGGCCAAACTTTGTGAAAATTGCAAAACATCTCATAAGCTTTGATCCACTTGCTGATTTGCCTCAAAACTAATTCCATGGACATCCTTAAACTCAGCTGAGCCAAGACAAGCCAAAAAGCTAGTTGTACCATTGCCCATACCTCAAGTACAAATCAAGTTGACATTTTGGCAACTTGCCCATACCAATCACAATAGGCCAGCACCCACTCTCTGACCTATCACACTTCTTTATGTGGATCAAATGCAAGCAAAAGCATATAACAACTCAGCCTGAAACACTCTCCAAGCCAGCATACTCAAAAATCCTCTCATTTGCAAAATCTTTCGAATCCCTTGATTCAGCCATCAAACCTTCAAACTCTTTCCACCATTCAACTCCATAAACCTCACTGATCATTTCCCACCCTCCATCTTGCCCTAAAACCTCCACAATCAAAAACACGATTTTCACATTTCATGAACTGAGATTCTGCAAACTCTCTCTAGAGGCCATTTAAACTCCAGCTAAGCATCACAAACACTTGGAGGGAATCATTGGAGTGGATTTGAAGCAAAGAACTGGCCAGAAAGTCCCTGATTCGAAAGCTCAAGCTCAGGTAGCCATGGCATTTATTTTTCCAGAACTCTCATTTTATGTTATAGGATGATTCTACATGTTTCACTGGTTGCCATGATGTGTTTAGTTTTGAAAATAGTTGAGAAATAAGCATTTCATGAGCTTCTGAAATTTCTGAGTTCTTTTCCGTTTTGCTTTGATTCATGGATTTGATGATGAATATATGGATTTTGATGACTGATTCTTGTTGGGGTTGGGGAGAGGATCATTTCTGGAGAGTTTTAGGGCTTAGGGATGCGTATTAAGAGAGATAGCATGAATGGTTGGCCGGAGAAGATGACCGGAACACTGTTACGGTCATCTGAAAGTGATTAGGGTTCAGATTAGGGTTAATGACTTAATTAGCGTAGTTTGAATGTGAGTCGTCCAGATGCGCGCGCTGGTCAATTCCCTCCCTTTTTATTTGAATCTCAGCCATCAGATTGGCTGACTTTCTCATTTTTCATTTAAAATTCATTTTATTTTCATTTGTTTTGATTTATTTTGCACGAATTAATTAAAATAGCAAAACATGTTTAAAAATTATAAAAAAATTTGTCAAAATTTTCATTATTTTTCAGAACACAAAAATATTTTTATTTTTATTTTTTTGCATTAAAAATTATTTTTAAAACATTTAAAAGTTTATTTTTAATTAGTTAATGAAAATTAATTAATTAAAAATACTTTTAGGTATTTAAAAATCATAAAAAAAATTCATGTTGCATTTAGGAATATTTAGAAACATTTTCCAACTCTCAAACCAAATTTATTTTTTGTTCTTGATGCCTTTTAATTATTTTCTTTGGAATTAAATTCATTTTGAGGCAATATTTTGTGACAAACTTCAAAAATTCATTTCTGCCTAACCATTGAGAGTTGGATGATGATTCTTTTTGCATTGCATCTTGTATAGCATGTAGTTTATAGGATAAAATTGGCTTGAATTGATCTTGCATTTTCAATTTGTTTAGGATTTTTTCTTGACAAGGTACCTTAGAACCCTAGCAATCTTAGGAAATTCATAACTCTCACTAGGTTAAGAGTTAGACCCCCTCCTTTGGGCAGTGAGTTTGTATAGGTCTAGGGTTCCCTTGTTTGCATTTTAAAATTTTTATCATGTCATTTGCTTCTGGTTTTGGATTTTGCTTTGTGTGTTGATCATAAACCCTAATTTATGCCTTCCTTTGCATCCACCTCCCATTTGCTTGCATACCATGACTTGCCATGACATTTTGTGCATCCATTTGATTCATAATACATCTTAAGACATATTAGAATCATTTTTGATCATTGCATCTTGCATTTGCCATGTTATATGTCTTTTGCATTCCATAACTTTTCATGAACATTCATGGTTCATAACATGCTTCTCTTGCATCCATATGTTTGTATGATCATTCTAATGCCTTGCCTCATGTTTGCATCATCTCTTAGCATCATTGACATCATACTTATGCTTCTGGTTTTGGTTTGCATCATGACATTGCATCTCATTTTGCATTGTATTTCATTTCTTTTGCTGACTTTTCAGGTGGTAAGTTGTTTGAGAAGTGAATTTGCCTTCACTTCTCACATTCTCTTTTCATCTCTTTCATACTTCCCTTGTTGCATTTTGTATGTGTAGTGGATTGAGCTTGCTCATTCTTGTTCATCTCACCTTCTTTCTTCAAGCAACTTGACTTCTTAAGTGAAGCAAGTTGTTTTGCTTCTCTTTGTTTCTGGATTCTTTCATCTGATTCCTCCTTGGTGGCCTTTGAAGATCTCTTTCTTTCTTAAGCCTCACTAACCCTAGGAATAACCAAGCATGATAATAATTAGGGTTTGATTAGTCCCCCCCCCCACTTAGCTTTTACCTTTGTGTCTCTTTGAGTCTTCTCTTCTCATCTCATAATCAGGGACTAAACCCTAAAGGCTTTAAGGCTTTGTGATTAAGCTTATGCCTGCATCCTTCTATTAGGATGGAGTGTATAACTTTAATCCTAAGTGTTAAACCCTTAATGTGTTTAAATCCTTTAATCAATTCACTTAATAATCATCAAGACATCAAACTTATAACTTGGGCCTTGCATTAGGGTTCTAATTCTTCCTTAATTGGTTAAGAAGGACTAACCCTAGTGTTAATGGACAAGTCCCCCTCAAGTTGTCTTACAAACCATAAAACTCACTTCTTCATCTTATCATTAACTAAAATCCATCTAATAAAGGCTTTTTTTTGTCATGAGGTTAATCCCTAATCATGGATTAAGTTGAGGAGTCTTCCTCAGCTTAAACATTCTCATCTATTATCCTTCTATTAGGATGGTGTAATGAGTCTGTTTAATCCCTGATTATGGCTTAATCTCATTACCTAACACTAAACAAAAACAACAAAAACATCTAAATAATCACAAGTAGGTTAATGATCTTAATCCTACATCAGGTTAATTAAGTGTGAGATACTGACTTCACACTTAAGGTATTCTCATTACCCCTAATCAGAGGGAGGATGTGATGAGTTTACTAATCCATTGGTTTAGGCTTAAGCTCATTTTCCTATGACAAACTTTCAAAAGCAATAAAAGACTGAAAACACAAAACAAACAATAATCGTCTCCTTCGGGATTCTTTTCTCATCTCATTCATTCACAAACGAGAACTTGCTTCTTTCGTCTAATGCAAGACAGTTTGCACCTGAGCCAGCCAGGTCATACACTTGAGCATAGACAAGTAAGCAGTTCATAAGTCAATTTACCTTTCAGTCTCTTTGGGTCGAACTACGGTGTTCTGACTTCCTCATTGCACGAGAGGATATGTAGGCATAACTTAACATTTATCGAACAAAAGTCTCTGTATATTCCCCCTCTTTCAGTATTATTCTTTAAGCCTCATTTATTTTGAGCATTTCACTTTTGTTCTCACACTGACACTTCATTTATACACTTCACACTTCTTTTACACTGACACTTGCATTCTTTCCAGCCTTGATACACAAATAGCACTGACACTACCCCTTTAAAATACAAATCTTCTAAGCGTGGATCCCGTCGAGTACGGAGGACAATCTGGGTGATAATACCTTCCCAGGTTGTAACCAACCCCCTTTCTCAGTCTCTCTAGTTCGCAACCGTCTTATCCATATCTTTTCTAGGTCTATGCAGCATTACCTTTCCTACGGGATAAAAATGCCTAGCTGGCGACTCTTGTCTTTTCTGAGTTCACCCTTGTGTGTTCTCTTCCTCTTTCGCCGATCGTTCGCGTCTGTACCCCATTTGACTTAGCTTCATTTGGTGGGAGCGACACACCTATATTAACAAACAGCTATAAAAACATGGGACATATTTGATCATTTTTATTTATGTGCACAAAGTGAATGATAAACAACACATCAACATCAATTAACATGGATCTACATACACCACAAAATGAACTCAAACATGTGGATTTATTTACACCATTTATTTGATTAAAATGAACAATGAGCAACAAGAATAACCACGCTTTTCCATATTGCACAAAATAAGCATTTTATCATGAGATTGAACAAGTATCACTACAAGCATCAATTATTTCAAAATGTATTGCATAAAAATCAGAATTGAACTCATGTTAAGATATGATCAATTAAGCACAAGAAACTTGCATGAACATGTGAAGTATTTAATCACTTTTAAGCAAAAATCAACACATGGCACTTAATCATTTAATCAATCCAACAAGCAAAGATCATGATCATGAAGCACACATCAACTTTAAGTAAGCACTTAACATGTAAAACAAATGATTAAAGAGTAGAAATACACATCAAGAATTAATTATAGCACATTTACACATTTAACACAAAACATGGAAAAGTGAACAGAATCATGTCGAAACGACTCGAAACAAATGAACCGACTACTGGAAATAGACCCAAAAATTCCCTGAAATCAATACCTAAACATACATGAACCTTAGAAGCACTAGGAAGCAAGATTGAGCGAGAAAATAAGCTAAAAAACAAAAAACTAACAGCGTTAACCGGTTAACCAAACGGTTAACCCGTTAACGGACCCCAGACAACACTAAATTTGGCCAAAAACGCATGCGTTAATCGGTTAACCAAACCGTTAACCGATTAACGCTGAACAGAAAGTGAAAAATGCTTTTGAAATAAGTGCTTTTGGCCACAATCTTCCTTCTAAACAACACTAACCCCCACCTAATAACGCTAACACGAATTTATACTCAATTAGGGCTTATTAACACATGCTAGAATCTATAACAAGCTACAACCTAGCTTTTAATCCATTAAACTCCACAAATCGCAAGCAAAACGTAACGAAAACGTAATCAAACATAAGCAATACGAAAAGCACATAAAGAATGCCGAAATGGCGAGATGAAGAGAATAACTTAAAGGAAAAGTGATTTTAGACCACCAACCTACGAAGCGGAGAAGTGCTTCGGTAAATGTTGGAGCTTGATCGAAGAGAAAACCAAGAAAACCGCGAATCTGCAAAATAAATGCGTTCTTGATGCTTGAGCCTTCTTGCACTTCCGATAAGTCGAAATACTCACAAAAATCAGTAGCTTCTTCTTCTACAATCCAAAATTCAATGGATGTTGGAGGCTAAGCTTTAAGATCTTCAAGTTTCAATGTGAAACTTGAAGAGCTTCTTCAAAAAAGCTTTGGTGAAAAGGGAAATGGAGGAAAAGTGAGAGAGAAAAAGTGATTCTAGAAATTATGAGAGAGTGAAAAATTGGGAACCTTTTGCATTGAAGTGATTAATGATCATATAGGGGCTAGGCTTGGAGCTAGGTTTGGGAATGGAGTTAGGTTTAGGAATGGAGTTAGGTTTGTAGTTAGTTAGGGTTAGGGTTGGAGAAGGAATATTCCTTGGAATATTCCATGGAATACTCTAGAAGGTGGTAGAACATGGTAGAAACATCCAAAGGAAATGGAGTGGAATTGAAGTGGAAAAACAAGAGGGAAAGAATGAAAGGAAATGTGGAAGGAAAGTGGAAGGAAAAGTGGAGGGAAAGGTGAAATTAACCACTTTTCAAATGATTTTTTTTCTTGATTTTTTATGATTCCTCCATCATTTCTTGACCAAATTTGAACCATAGGATCATTGTAACCCTAATTTCATGATTTTGATCTTAAAATTCAGGAGTCGACCTTTTTTACCTAGATTGGTTGCCTTTTCCCCGATTCCTCGATTTTCAGCCATCTGGCCAGTCGAACCTCTTCCAAAATGATTTTGTGGACGAAATTTGAACCCTAGGCACTTGATATCATATATATAAGACAAAGGAATCCACTTTTAATCAAAACTTCATGGAGAAGCCCAGTAGAAGTGAAACCCTAATTTGGCCTTTTTCATCAGGAGGTGTTGCGCTGCTTGCCTCCTTTGATCAAACCAAATCTTTCTGTGGCTCGTGGCTTCAAATGAAGACTTGTAGGATGTTGTGAACCCTTTTCACAAGGTTGAGAAGCTTTGTGGCCCTTTGATTGCCTTTTTATAGCCTTCAGTTGCTCCAATCATTGATCACATACCTATGCCTCAGCCATGCTACATATGATGCAATGTTTTTGGTTATTTTATGAATCTATGTATGCAAAATGCTATGCAAAATGTTGGGGAAATGAGAGGGCAAATTTTGAGGTATTACACCACATACTAACGCATGATGAATAAAGTCTTCCAAGGAGAGATCATGGACATATCTGAAACGTATTCGAGCAGGAGAGGCAATGCAAAATGAGGTTCAACCCTGAAAAATGCACCTTCGGCGTCTGGGCAGGGAAATTCTTTGGATTCTACCTCACCGAACGAGGGATCGAAACCAACCCCGGAAAATGTCGAGAATTTTCGGAATTCCCAACTCCAAACTCGAAGAAGTCCATTCAATCTCTGAATGGCATGCTCGCTTCCTTGTCCTGTTTCGTCGCCAAGTCAACACAACACGCCATTCCTTTCTTCAAACTACTATGAAAAGAGGCCACCATTGAATGGACTTAAGAGCGTGAACAAGCGTTTATCCACCTAAAAAGGGAACTCTCTGAACCACCGGTCCTGTCACGACCACTGGAAAAAGAATCTTTATACTTATACCTGTCCGTAGCAACCGAGGCGGTCAACACCGTCCTCATCCGTGAAACTACTGATGGGAAAAAACCTATCTATTTTACGAGCAAAGCCCTTCAGGGCCCCAAACTTAGATATCAACAGATCATTAAATTCGCCTTGGCCCTAATAAATATGGAAAGGAGACTACGACATTACTTCCTCGCCCATACGATTAAGGTCCGAATAGACCAACCCGTTAAACAACTTCTCGGTCGACTAGACATGGCTGGCAGAATGCTGAAATGGTCACTGGAATTATCGGAGTTCGACATCCAATATAAAAGCAGGAAGGCTTTGAAGGCACAGGTTTTGGCCGACTTCGTCGCCGAGATGACACATAACCCGATCCCAACCAGTGGTGCCCACAAGTGGATGATCTTCGTCGATGGTGCATCCAGCTCGATTGGGAGTGGTGAAGGCATTATCCTCGAAAACGAAGATGGCATTTTAATCGAAGTGTCTCTGGCACTGACCTTCCCGATTTCGAACATAACACACGAGCGGACGTCCTGTCTAAACTGGAGAGCACACAAAAGAAGGGCGGAAACAAGTCTGTAATCCAGGAGATCCTTCCTCGGCCAAGCATCGAGAAACCACCTCCTCCGCTCGAAGTAAACTCCATTGGCGACACCCACTGCTGGATGACCCCCATCCACAATTACCTCACGAAGGAAGAACTTCCAGCTGACCCCAAGGAGGCATCCACAACTAAAAGAAGGCATGTTCTTACGTCCTTCTTGAAGGCAAACTCTATCAACAAGGCTTTTCCATCATGTTACTCAAGTGTGTTGAAGAGGAAAAGGTCCCCCAACATCTTAGGAGAAATTCATAGGGGAATTAACACTTAACACCTCGGTGGGAGGTCGCTGGCACGCAAAGCTTTGCTGGCGGACTAATACTGGCCGACAATGCAACACAACGCCAAGGAACATGTCAAGAAATGTGACAAGTGCCAAAGAAACGCGAACATGCACCTCGCTCCCCCTAATGAGTTAAATACAATATCTTCCTCGTGGCCTTTTACCTGGCGGGGAATGGATATCCTCAGTCCATTCGTATCCAGCTCCTACCAGAATAAATACCTCATCATCGGGGTGGGCTATTTTACCAAATGGATTGAAGTCGAAGCCCTGGCCAAGATCACCATGCAGAACATACTTTGTTTTTTCAAGAGAAATATTATCGCCCACTTTGGCATACCCCAAGTCCTCATCATCGACAACGGGACGCAATTCACAGACAGAATATTTCAAGATTTCGTTGCCAACTTAGGCACAAAACAACACTTCACGTCCGTCGAGCACCCTCAAACTAACGTTCAAGAAGAGGCAACTAACAGGTAATCTTACAAGGATTAAAATGCATACTCGGTGAAGCAAAGAAAGCGTGGGTCGAGGAGCTACACAGCGTCCTTTAGGCATATCGCACGACCCCACATTCTACAATCAGGGACAATCCATTCAGACTAACCTACGGGACCGAAGCGGTAATCCTGGTAGAAATACGGGAGCCAATGAGGCAGATAGAAGCGCCACTCGACGAGGAGCTGAACAACGAGGCTTTGCGAGTAGAACTAGACCTCGTTGAAGAAATTTGTTCTGGGTCAGCCCTGCGGGTAGCTTCACTTAAACAGAAAGTAGCTTTATGCCATGATGCGAAAGTCATAAAGAGAGAATTACAAGTGGTCAGCTTGGTCCTCAGACAGAACCAGAAGAACCCAAGAGAAGGCAAGCTAGCCGCGAACTGGGAAGGCTCGTACCGTGTTCGAGATAAAACGGGCAACGGGGCTTATTACCTCGAAAACCTACAAGGGGAAGAACTTGCTCGACCATGGAATGCTGAAACACTCAAGCAATACTATAGTTAAACAGCTCGTGAAGGCATGAAAGGTACTACCATGGCACTTCGTGACTGATCGAAAGGAAGGACGACTCCCCCGAAGGGAGAGCACGACCTTCCTCGACATTGGACACTTCAAAATGAACTTCAACATCGCAGTACCATGTAAGTAGGGAACCTAACTCGTGATGGTATCGCTCCCTAGATTTCCATCCTGGTACAAACGTGAAAGTGGCGCAGAAAGGGTAGAGTCGCCAGCCATGCATTTTTATCTCGAAGGAGGGGGAATGGTAATGCTGCACAAACCAAAGAAAAGAGAAGGACACAGGTCCTGCGAACCAAAGAAAACTGGGTTCGGGAGTCGGTTATGACCTGGGAAGGTATTAGCACCCTAGATTGTCCGCCGTACTCGATGGGATCCACACTTGCAAAGAAACTGTTTCAAAGGGGGAGGAACTGAAAGCTGCTGCAAAAGAAAGACTGAAACTGGAAAGGAAAAGGGAACTGAAAAAGAAAACGAAGAGGAAAAATGTAGGGAAAATAAAGATTGTGCTTGGATGGGCCCTACCTCGCTGCCTACGTACCTCATCTGGACATGAGGATCAGAGTCACCGTAGTTCCCCTAACTAAGGGTGGAAAGATTGCTTGTGTTTTAAAAGCTTGAACTGCTTCTGCCAATGCTCAGGTGTTGTAGGCTCGTCTGGAACGAGTACGTTACCTTCTTGCAAAGTGACAAGTAGGAGCAAGTTCTTATGAAAGGAGTGAAGGTGATGAGAAAAGAAGTCCCGAAGGAGAGACGCTTGTTCTTTGTCAAGTGTTTTTTATGAGTTTTTATTTGTGTGTCACAAGAAAGTGAAT
Source organism: Lathyrus aphaca (assembly GCA_963966055.1). Taxonomy (NCBI): domain Eukaryota; kingdom Viridiplantae; phylum Streptophyta; class Magnoliopsida; order Fabales; family Fabaceae; genus Lathyrus; species Lathyrus aphaca. The sequence goes on along the minus strand of OZ014519.1, from coordinate 403,911,261 downwards.
TCAAGCTCGTTTCCATGGAATGTGTACTTGCTACTACATTCCTAGATGGAATAATAGAACAAGCAAACCAAGTAAGGAGAATTTATCCAAGACTTGTTCCCAAGGGTTAGGGCCTAAGCTCACTAACTTGTTAAACTTATTAGATGTTTTTGGTTTTTTTTTTATGAAGAAGTATTTTTGATGATTTTCTTGATGAAGATGGTCTCATGATCATACTTGTACATCATGTTAGACAAGCCCACACTATTCCAAGATGGAATGAATATGAGTGCCCCCATGGAATAATTCTATACACAAGATACCACTTCTTCCTTTATTAAGTGTTTTTTAGGTTTTTGTATGAAGATGAGAAAGATGTAGAAGCATGCCTTCAACCAAGAGGATTTTGATGAAGACAACACGACTCATGCACTTCATACTTGCAAAAAGTCAAGAGCTTCCAACATGATCAAGCAACAAGAAATTGGCATTGTGATCAAGCTTCGTATGCATATTAGGTTTATTTCAAGGCTTGGAAGCATGCGTTGAGGTATACATCAAATCCCTTTAAGACTGATATACAAGTGCTCAAATTATCATTTCATATTTTATCATAATGCATACAATCTTTGGAAAGTTTCTAAAATGGTTTAACACTTTTAAAAATAATATTTTTCTGATTTTCAACAGTGTTAACCGGTTAACCATTTGGTTAACCGGTTAACGGCTTCAAATTTTTAAAAGTTGTGTTAACGTTTACATGCGTTAACCGGTTAACCATTTGGTTAACCGGTTAACACTGAAGGTTTTTGAAAAAAAAATCATTCCTTTAAAATTCAAATTGTGTCTTTTGGTTATACCTTTTCAAATAATTATTTTTCATAATTTTTCATACCTTTTTGAAAGGGTGTTTTGAATATTATATATTCTGAATTTTTTAAATTCAAAAACACCTCCTAGAACTTTTCATAAAAAATCACTCAATCAAATTCACTTATTTTCATATATTTTCAAACTTTAAAAAGTGTTCATATTTGATTCATAACATTTCATATTCATTTTTTGAACACTTGTATTGAAATTGAGAAGTGGATTTTGATCAAAGGAGAAGATCAATTTTATATTGATATCACATATTGTATTATTCTCAAAATTACAAAATATTATAAAAGTTTTCTATTGTGACTTGTGATCCAGGATTGTTGGACACAAGGGATAGTGCTTGCAAGAGGATTGTTCTTGCACACTAGGTTTTGTTTAGTTGTTTAGAAAGTAGGTGTAACACGGTGGGAGAACTGACTTTAGTTAAATGTTGCGGATAGCAAGAGTCGCCACCGACTTTTATTTTATCCAAAAGGAAAGGGTATAAAAGAACAGGAAAGACCTTAAAAAGATTTTGAGTTTGGGGGGTAGGTTATACAAAGGGAAGGTGTTAGCACCCTTTATATCCATGGTTATCCATGGGCTCTTAGTTACTTAGCTCACTTTAAATTGTTTTGAGAAAGGTGTAGTGTGTGATTAAAAATTTTCTTAAGTACTTTATAATGATCCTTGTACGGATATATATAAAGACTTTGTTTTGAAAATTGTTTGAAAATGTGAAGTGTTATGAAGTGTTTTTGAAAGAGTGAGCAAGTACTTAAGAGGAACCTACCCTATGATTAAATCTTTATTGTTCTTGAATGTTCTTTCAATGGTAAGACTATCCCTATTATTAAGGAATAGGTAGTCATTACCTTGGATGTTGTATGGGTCATGTGAAGGGTCATCTGTGATTAGGCAACTGTAAGGTGTATTAGCAATTCAAAGGGTCTTATCATCTTTTATTCGAAAGGGACAAGATCATTCACGAAGGCAACATTCGAAGGGACTTGACCTTATAATCGTAAAGGGACAAGATGATATTAATAAGAGAAGGGACTTTGCTTTATACACCTTACTTGACCATTTTATTTAGGCAACATGAGAGGTAACCCTTAAGAAGTGAGATGGCGATCAAAGATCGACTTACGTGTTTGCGTGTACAAGTTCATACATTTATCTTATAATTAGTAATCTAAATTGATTTTTAAACACAAACATGTTTTCACTCCCTAATTTACTAACCATAGCAATTTATAAATAAATAAGCAATTAAAATACTACAACTATTACATAGCTTGTACAATTACATTATAATAAGACAATTTAAATAATAATAATAATAAAAAAATAAAAGGTTAATAATAAAAATAATTATAAGAGAAAAGAGGTTAGCACAATAATATACAATATAGAAATCAATTAAAATAAACAATTTTTTTTAAAGAATTTGAGACGAGAATAAAATAATAATAATTATTATATACTAATTTATTTACAAAAAATAAACATGATTTAGAAATATTTATTAAGTATAATTAAACAAAAAATAATTAAAGTGAGGAATTAAAGTTTTTTTTAAAAGAAAATTAGGGTTTTTGAGTGATTAGAAAATAAATTAGGGTTTTTTTTAAAAATAATTAGGGTTTATAACTTAATTTTACATTACTAATTTAATTATTAAATAAATATATACATATTTTAATTCAAATACATAATAAATAAATAAATAAAACTAATTTTAGAATTTAGAAAATAATTTTAGAATTTAGAAAATATAAGATATTTACATTCTATTTTTTTTAGAATTATTTAAATTATATATATTAACATAATTATAATAAAATAATTAACAAAACAAATAAATAAAACAAAAGAGAAAAAAAAACTAAAACTTACCTGGGGCAGGGATTGAACCCACGCCCTAGGCCTCATTCTCCTCGGACCAACAAGCCATCCACTGGACCAGTTGCGCGCTGGTGATAGTAAAATAGGTAGTATTCCTTTTATTTTTAGCCTGCGAAAATCAATGAAAATAACAAAACAAAATGGCCTGGGGAAGGTTTGAACCCAGGACCATCCATATCTCACACATGCGCGCTAACCAACTGAACCAGCTTGCTTTTCTGAAATATATACAGCCACAATAAAATAAAATATATGTTAGAATTTGAAACTGGATTTTGGCGCGCAGCTTCATCTTCCTCATTCAAATTTCCTACGAATTTTCATATGCCCTTTCCTGCGAATATACATGTGCATTCATGAACCAGAAACCTATGTTTTCGAAACATCAATCAAATCACAACATTAATACAAATTCGAAGCCCAGATCAATTACATAAAGCTTATACATCATGGCCATTTAGATGCCCTAAGTGCTAAGTTCCCGGATTTGAATCTCAAACCCTAACAATGGTGGATTTTGCTATAGTCCATAAGAGTCAAATTAAACCATCCAGAAAGCTTCTAAACTTCATAACAAACACAAATCCATAGTTAGTTTTCATTATCATGGCATAAATAACTCAAATCGAAAAAAATCAAAATATGAACAATGTGCATTCGGGTTATGGATATGAGCATGATTCATGTGTTTTTAAGAGCTGGGATAGGTTTAGGGATGTCCAAAGATCCTTCATGTGTTCTTAAAATACCTTTAAACACCTTGTAATGAGAAATCCGAATTTGAGTTTTGGATGGATTTTGTGAAGTTTGAAGATGACTTTGGGGGCTGCCAATTCGTGATCTCTTGGCTGCTAAATGTTGCATATATACCACTTGATAAAATTAGGTCAAGACTTTGTTCAAATTCATGATCTTATGGACTTTTTAAGATTGAAAAAGATTTGAATTTAAAACTTGAAATATCTTGATCTAGCCTTTCTATTTTAAGATGATCCTCATAATTCTTGTATCAATCAAGTCTAAATATAATTTATGACATTCTAGAAACCAAATAAATTTAAATCTTCATTATTTTATATTTTATTTGAATTTAAAATGACTTTTAATATAAAAAATCATAATAAATAAAAATAAAATGAATAAAATTATGAAAATATTAATTTAATTTCGTGCATGATGTCATGGAACCAATTGGATCACAAAAAAGCCAGCCCATTTGAAGAATTATGGTTTTAAGACCCCATTTACTTCATAAACCTCTCAAAAATTTACCAACTTTGCAAGGGCACAAATCCTTCAATTTTAATGTTATGAGGGTGTTCTTAGACATTTTGGAAAGCTTAAAGAGTCCTATAACCAACCTCTTTGGTCTCATGTCCATATCTTTTACCATTCTCAAGTTATGCTCTTTGGAAGTTGTTGACTTTTTGTTGACTTTTAAAAGGACCTATAATGTCTTAGCTCATACCTTCCAAATGAAGCATTTTTGGGATTGGCTTGTGAGACACAAAGTTGTAGAGAATTCAATTTCCTTCAAAATGAGCTTTGGATGGAAAAAATTTGATGAAGCATGTGAAAGTTATGGCTGGTCAAAAATTTAGTTGACTTTTCCTATGAAAACCCTAATTTAGAAACTCCTGATTCTTGATGATCTGAAATCTCCTTGATGAATCATGATCAACCCTTGATCAAATGATGAATTTTACCTCATATACTTGATGTTGGCAAAAAATCATGAAGTTTGACTTTGGTTTGACCACAGTTGACCTCAGTTTGACTTTTTAACTGCTTTGACAGATTTTAACTTATCTGATCATCTGATTGAGCAAATCTTTTGGGAAAATTTTGAAACTTGTCATGGGGATTCTTGAACATATATAAGAGGCTATGAAGCTCACTTGAATTCTTGTAAGTCCATTTAGCCTGATGAAAGTCAAAACCCTAGTTTAGGATGCATTGCTTAGGAGGATGCATTGTCTGAGGGAATTGTCAAACTTTCTGACTAATTATGAACCTTTGAACCTTGTGAACCTCATGAGATGTCTTGTGAGCCTTGTGAACCTTGTGAATCTCTTAGTACACAAAGTCTTGTCTTGTGGAGGGAAAATTTTGGGGTGCAATAGTAGGCCTCACCGATTGATGGTGCGATAGATTGTACAATCTAAAAACTAGTGGAAAATCTCTTTCGTGTTGGAAAGGGGACTGGATGTACCTTCGGACTGTGAAAGGAACCAGGATAATTCTCTGTGTCTCTTTTATTTCTTTCTTTATCTCTTTCCTACCATAAACAAGTAAAAGAGAAAATTCCATCCATCAAGAAAATAATCGAGAAAATTTTATAACACCTAATTCACCCCCCTCTTAGGCATACTCTGAAACTACAATTGGCATCAGAGCAGGTTTAGGTAACTTGTTCCTACAAGATCCTATATGGCTTCCGCAAACTCGAATCATGTTTTCAAAGATGGTGGAAGTAGCAACAAGCCCCCACTCTTCTCCGACGAATATTTTGACTTTTGGAAAATCAGAATGAAAGCACATCTTGAAGCCCAAGGAGAAGGCATATGGGAAGCGATCGAAGAAGGTCCACATAATCCTGTAAACGTGATCAATGGCGTTGGAACCGCAAAGTTGAAAAATACTTATGATGAAGATGATAAGAAGAAGATTCTAAATGAGAAGAAGGCAATCAACATACTCCAAAGCGCTCTCAGTATGGACGAGTTCTTCCGCGTATCACAGTGTAAATCAGCAAAGGAGATTTCGGATACCTTGGTAGAAACGCATGAAGGAACAACAGAAGTAAAAAGATCAAGGCTTAATACTTTGATTCAAGAATATGAGATGTTCCGTATGCAGCCCGGGGAATCTATTGTTGCCTTACAAAAAAGATTTGTTCATCTAACAAAACACTTGATTGCTCTCAGGAAGACCTTCACCAACGACGATCTCAACTAGAAAGTCCTAAGATCCTTGACAAGGGAATGGCAACCAAAAGTGACTGCTATTTCGGAAAAGAAGAGTCTCTCAACGATGACAACCGCGTCCCTATTTGGCAAACTTCAAGAGCACGAATTGGAACTTGGAAGGCTCGAGAAACACGAAAGTCAAGAGAAAAAGTCCAAGGGAATTGCTTTGAAGATTGACACGAAGGATGACAAAGATGACAAGACTTCCGAAGATGAGAACTTCATGCTTCTTTTTAAGAAGCTTGGTAAGTTGTTCAATAAAAATAAAAATTCCTCTTTCCCTAAAAAGAATAAACATTTCAGGAAAAAGGATGCATCCACATCAATTCAAGAAGTCACATGTTATGAATGTGGGAAGCAAGGTCACATAAATCCGGATTGTCCAAGACTTGCAAATAAAGGAGGATTCAAAGGCAAGAAGGATTTCAAGAATAAAAAGGCTTATGTTGCTTGGGACGATAATGAAATTAGTTCCTCATCGGAATCGGAAAGCGATGAATGTGCAAATATGGCTCTAATGGCTTCACATCACTCCGATGAAGAAAATGACGAGGTTAGTAGCAACTTTTCAATTTATGAGAATGATGCACAAGAAGTTATAGATGAACTTCTAAAAGAATGCAAGACTTTGTACAAAAACATTTCATCGCAAAAGAAACGAATTATATCTTTAGAAGAACAAAATACCGCTTTTGGAAAATACATTGAAAATGAAAAACAAAAATTGATGGATGAAAAACAAAGTCTTGTATGCAAAAATTGTGAGTCATTATCTTTTCAAATTGTTCAACTTAAAAAAGTCTTAGAAAGATATGAAAAAGGTCAAATTGGCTTGGAGGAAATTCTTAGGCACCAAAGTTATCCTAATGACAAAAGTGGTTTAGGATATTCTAAGTTTTCCAAACCAAGCACAAATGAAACCATTTTCGTAAAAGCTAGTGAACAAGTTGTTAAAGAAAAGACAAACAATTCTAAAACTATGCATCAAAGTCATAAAAAGAAAAGAATCATTAAGAAACAAAAGTATGTTCCTAGATATAAAAGTCACTTTCAACCTACTTGTTTTTATTGTGGAATCAAAGGCCATACACCTAATGCTTGCTATGTGTGCAACATTGGTGTTGCTAAAGGGCATTATGTGTGGGTTGAAAAGGGTACTAACTACCAAGGACCCAAAGCAATTTGGGTACCTAACAATACTTGATTTTGTTTTGTAGGTATGCTTGAAGATAACTTATACTAAATGGTATCTTGATAGCGGTTGTTCAAAGCATATGACGGGCGATATCAACAAATTTTCAAGTCTATCACTAAAAGCCAAAGGATACGTCACTTACGATGATAATAATAAATGAAAGATTCTTGGAGTAGGAACCATTGGTGTACCTCCTCATACAATCATCGAAGACGTTCTTTATGTGGAAGGCCTTAAACACAACCTTCTTAGCATAAGTCAGTTGTGTGACAAAGGGTTCCGAATCAACTTCAAAAAAGGAGGAATGCTTGATAGAACATGAAGTCACCCATGACCTCTTGCTAAAAGGTAAAAGATTTAATAACATTTTCATGATTTCTTTTGACGACTCTTCCTTGAAGGTAAAATGTTTAATGGAAAACAACAACGAGGCATGGCTTTGACATAAAAGGTTTGCTCACATTTACATGGAGCATTTAAACAAGTTAATAAAGCATGACCTAGTTGTTAGTCTTCCGAAGATAAAGTTCATCAAGGATAAGTTGTGTGATGCTTGCCAAAAAGGGAAGCAAACCAAGACATCTTTCAAGTCCAAGAAAGTGATATCTACTTCAAGGCCACTACAATTGTTACATATGGATCTTTTTGGTCCATCAAGAACAAAAAGCTTCGGAGGTAACGTTTATGCTTTAGTTATTGTTGATGATTTCTCTCGATACACATGGACATTGTTTTTAGTGCAGAAAAGTGATGCTTTCAAAGCATTCAAGAAGTATGCAAAGCAAATTCAAAACAAGAAGTCACTCACAATAGTCTCCATTAGAAGCGACCATGGTGGAGAATTCCAAAACTCATCCTTTGAAGATTTTTGCGAAGAGCATGGAATTTCTCACAACTTTTCCGCACCAAGGACTCCTCAACAAAACGGTGTCATAGAAAGGAAGAATAGGGCATTGGTGGAACTTGCAAGAACAATGCTTAGCGATTCAAATCTTCCTAAATAATTTTGGGCGGATGCGGTTAGCACGGCTTGTTTTGTAAGCAACCGTGTCAATATTCGACCAATTCTCAAGAAGACTCCGTATGAGTTGTTCAAGGGTAGGAAACCAAACATATCATTTTTTCACATATTCAGATGCAAATGTTTCGTTCTCAACAACGAGAAGGACAATCTTGGTAAGTTTGATGAGAAGTCCGACGAAGGTATATTCCTTAGTTATTCTCTCTCGAGTAGAGTTTTTAGAATTTTCAATAAATGAACACTTACTATCGAAGAATCTATTCATGTTTCGTTTGATGAGACTAACCCCTCGAAAGAGGATAATATTATTGTGGATGATGATGATGATGTAGTAGATATGTCACAACAACAAAAGGAGACATCAAAAGACCGAGCAATATCACAAGAAGATGACTAACCAATCATTGAAGAACATCAAGATCTTCCGAAAGAATGGAGAACTCATAGAGATCACCCGATAGATAAAGTTATTGGTGATATTAGCCAAGGTGTTGCAACTCGACTAAATCTCAAGGATGCTTGTCTCAACATGGCTTTTGTATCTCAAATTGAACCAACCAAAATCGATGAAGCCTTAGGCGACGATCAACGGATAGTAGAAATGCAAGAAGAACTTAACCAATTTGAAAGGAATCAAGTTTGGAATCTTGTACCAAGACCGGACAACAAACACATCATAGGAACAAGATGGATGTTCAAAAACAAACTTGACGAGAATGGAATCATAGTTCGTAACAAAGCAAGATTGGTTGCACAAGGCTACAACCAAGAAGAAGGAATTGACTTTGATGAAACGTTCGCTCCAGTAGCAAGGTTAGAAGCAATTAGATTATTACTTGCTTACGCTTGTTCCATGAATTTTTAGTTATACCAGATGGATGTCAAAAGCGCTTTCCTGAATGGTTACATCAATGAAGAAGTCTATGTCAAACAACCTCCGGGCTTTGAAGACTTCAAGAATCCCTCTCATATCTACAAGTTAAAGAAGGCTCTTTATGGCTTAAAGCAAGCACTAAGAGAATGGTATGATCTCCTTAGCAACTTCCTTTGTGATAAGGGTTTTACAAAAGGAAAGGTTGACAAGACTTTGTTCATCAAGAATTTCAAGGGCAACACCTTACTAGTTCAAGTTTATGTCGACGACATCATCTTCGGATCAACAAACAAAGACCTTTGCGAAGAATTCTATCTTATGATGCAAGGAGAATTCGAGATGTCCATGATGGGAAAGATGAACTACTTCCTTGGATTACAAATCAAGCAAACAAATGATGGCATCTTCATCAACCAATCCATGTACTGCAAGGAATTGTTGAAAAGATTCGATATGGATAGTTGCAAAGTGATGTCTACTCCTATGGGATCCGGAACGTACGTTGATCAAGATCTATCCGGCATTTCAATTGATATTACAAAGTATCGAGGTATGATCGGTTCACTATTATATTTGACGGCAAGCCGTCCTAACATTATGTTTAGTGTCTGTTTGTGTGCCCACAATTATATTTTTGTATGTACCAAGCCTCGCGAACTCAAATCAAGCAGCAAAACAACATATCTGAAGCAAACGTAGTTTGAGAAAAAAAACTGAAAGTGAGTTCCTCTTGCTGAGTTTAAGAAGACCAGAGACCTATCACGCTTCCTTGAACTTCACTTGACCAAATAAAGGTCTGATATCCTTGATGATGAGCTATAATGTAGAGAGTTCGAAGCCTTCAAGTGATACTACCATTGTTTCTTGCTTAAGAATAATGATGATGACAATACACGAGGTGATGTTGACACACACAAATTGAAGAGTATAGCAAGAAAATAAGGTCAGATTTGAATGTAAAGAAAACACAGAGAGAAAGGAGTTTATCGTGCTTTTGTGTGTGTGATGAAATGGTGTTCTCTCTCTTCAAATTTGTGACCGAATTACTTTTATATTTAGGGCATTTTGTTCAGCCAAATGGAAAGCATGAGCTGCCAAAGTTTGTTCATCCTCAATGCCAGAGCAAATGCGTGACTTTCTTTTTTCATTTAAAAAAATGTCCTTCTCTGTGTATGGTGCATGGTATGCTCTGGTGTGACCTGTCATTGTCATGTTGAATTATGAAAAAATATGAGGATCTGATGGTGATTTGTTGAGAATGCATGGGAACCAAGATTCATGTGAACTCACTTCTCTCTTTTTCCCTTTGTGCCATACTCGTGACTTTGTGATTGGAGAAAAGGAAAAAGATTTTGAGGGCCAATCACAAACGTGTATGTCCTGCATGTGTAATGCTTACCATGCTGATTCTCTCTCAATGCAATCACATGTGCTCCCCCACTTTGTACTATTTGATATTTTAAACTACCCACTAGAGTGCAAACAACAACAATATACTCCATTCCATTTTTTTTGGCCACGTGAATATGGAGGGGGGGGGGCACCAATAAAATAAATGTGGCAATGACATAAAATGTGACACACAAAAAATAGAATAATAAAAATAATGGACCAATGAGATTGTGACAAGAATGCATCCAAAAACCCTAAATGAACCTTAAACTTCAAAAAATCATAACTTGAGTTATAAAAATTCTATGTAGGTGTTCTAGGACTTTTTGGGAAGGGAAAATCAAGATCTACAACTTTCATGTTCGAGGAAAAATCATTTGGAGCTTTTTTGCACGTGAAATAATAGCTTGTAGATTAAGGCAAATATTTCCAAAAAGAAAAGAAACTTCTAAATTTCCATATTTAGCAACTTTTTGCATATTCATGATTTTTGACATTTGAGCTCATCCAAGCTATTCATTGATAAAATATGACCTTATGAAGTTGATAAATCTGATCAATACCCTAGAAATCCTTCAATTGACTTTCATCCAGCTCAGTTGACTTTCTTGCTTCATCAACAAGTAATTGTTCAAGCACCTGACTTCCTCAGTGAATTTTTGTCTCAAACTTCATATATAAGCCTTACAGATCAAATGGGCCCTTTGACCACAATAATTGGTAAACGCTATGAGAAAATGAGGTACTGATCCAAAACCCTAATTAGGATTTCCTCTACATATGATGATATTGCACCATTGAGCTTCTGATGAAATTTCACCCTTCTTGGACTTTGAGGATGACTTTGAGCTTTTATAGGATAAAAGGAGACCTTGTGAGCTTCTTTCAAGGTCACTTGGCTCTTGGCTTTGCTTGTAGAACCATAAATCTCTAGATGATTAATCATAGGCCCTATGCTAGAACATGTGAATACTATGCTTCATTTTCTATGCCAAATGCTAGGATATAGTATGTTATATGGTATGCTTATGATATGTAAATGATGATAAAAAGGAAAGGGAACATTTGGGGTGTTACAGCTGCCCTTATTCAAGCATCTGTTAATCTAAAAAGGACGAGAGCTCATGCTGTCGACCATTCAAGATGAATGGTGGTTGAATACCAAAATAACCCTGAAATTTGCACTCTGCTAAAGAAAGAAACTGGGAAATAAACTCAACCAAAGGAGAGCTCCTGCAAACCCTGGAAAGGTGACAAGTAACCATAGAACCAAGGAAATGTCTTTTAAACGACACCAGGAGACTACTGGCTTGCCACGACGATGGTGGACTTTGAAATGGGTGATTCCTTACGAATCTCATGTCTTCTTATGCTTCCCCTTGGTGCATTTGAGTCTGTGGGTAGACATGCACTGATCAGGATCCGTATTTTATCAAGCGCTTATGATACAGATTAGAATCTGCATCTTAATATGTGCTTACAATTCTCTTCATATACCCTCAGGTCGGATATACGGTGAACGCGTGCATCTGGGAGAATTCACATCTTAACATGCGCTTATGATCCACTATTTTGATAATATAAACCCACTGTCAGGATCTCGCCTTGATTGCGCTGGAACGAACCTAATCAGAATCTGCATCTTAATATGCGCTTAATATTATGAAGCAATGTTTCGACGATTTCTACCGCCAGGACTTCAAACCTAGGTCCGTTGACATAGGACAAAGCGATGAATGAGAGGATTCCGTTAACACTGGACAAACGCAAATTTGAATAAGAATGGTTCGTTGACACTGGGCAAACGCAAACTGAGCCAAAGGAGTCTGTTGAAACTGGACAAATACAAGAGAAGTCCATTGACACTAGAAAAACGCAAAGGAGTCCGTTCACACTGGACAAATGCAAGAGGAGTCCGTTGACGCTGGACAAATGCAAGAGGAGTCTGTTGACACTGGACAAACACAAGAGGATTCTATTGACACTGGACAAACGCAAGAGGAGTCTGTTGACACTAGAAAAACGCAAGAGGAGTCCGTTGACATTGGGTAAACACAAGAGGAGTCTGTTGACACTAGACAAACGCAATCAACATAAGATTTGTTGAAGAGAGTAATAACTCTGCAAGGGAGAATACTGTTTGTAACTTTGTTGAAGATGAGAACGTTTTGACTAACATTTCACTGAAGAAAAGACATCAAGATATTCTTACAATACTTGACCTTAACTGAGGAATGAGAACACCGTCTGTATCACTGTGTCACACTAGCCAAAAATAAATTGGCGACCTCTTCGGGAATATTTCAATGATGGTTGACTTCCGATCATGAAACTCTGTGGGGGATAACAATCTTCTGACTCGGATGGGGAAATAAACTGTCAAGACCTGATTGGGGATAGAATTCTGACAATTCTAACTCTGTGGGGAGACGATGCATTTAGCTGCTTGCTGTGAATGAAGACTCCGCTTGGGGGAAGGGAACCGTTCAACTGATCTCAAAATTCTGCTAGGACAACTGCCTACTCTAACTCAGTTGGGGAATGTTCTTTCTCGCACTCTACTGAGGATGTTGTGGATCATCTTCATGCTGGAAGTAGATATTGTAAAGTGTCTCTTGCTGGGAAATGCCTTATGGTAATATCTTTCTTCCTGTACTAGCTGACCGTTCAAATATCAATTCAAGAGGATTTTACAGAAGGTCTGGCATCCGAAATGCCCTGACGTATTCAAACTCTTGGAGAGATTCATTGAATCTTGAAATAACTGCCCCAGACCTTCTGGCCTACAAAAGGATTTGATTGAAGAAGAATCACACCAGATCCTACATCATCGTGAGATATTTTGCCCTAGTATCTTATACAAAGGATAATCTGAATAATGGCATTCGGAGACTGACCTCGTCTGCTCTTGAGAGTGACCTGCCCCAATATGAGCCTTAATGTGATTTCCTTAGATTAACCATGCTCTGATAATTGCCCTAGCTTTGCTAAACTGTGAGACATTTCTCAACATGGTTTCCCCAAATTGGTTGCATCTAACCCAACTGGTTAGAAAAATCTTTATCTCATAGGAGCTTCTCAGAAAGAGTGCACCTCGACTTGATTGTCCTTCAGAAGTTTCAGACTCCTCCACCTGGCAAGATTTAAGTTTCTGGACTGTAATTCCTCATGTGAACTTCTGTGATTGCTATACAAATGTATGCCAGCAGAAAATGTTTTATTCTGAGAATGAAAATTCTAATGCAACATACATGCTAATCTTGAAGTTTTTATTGAAAAGAGGTCGCAAATCTTTGCGAGAGAATCACTGGTTGAGATACGACATGGATTTTTTTTATGAAAGAAACATGCATATGCAATACCAACAAGGGACTTTTTGCACAACTCATAGGAGTCAGGAATGCTATCTCATGGTGGCACGCTCTCGAATTAACCCTGTTTCAATTAGGACTTTTTAGGGTTGTATCGTGGCCTGTTTCACGGTTATAGAAAAAAAGATTAAGGCTCAAAATCTATTTGTGCCCACCCCCTTCGTGATGTCCTTCTTCCTATGTTCAGCTAGCTTTCTCAAGCGCTCACCTTTCCTAAATGTTTCATGTTGGTTGAGGAACCCATTACTGCTAATAGTTCAAACACCACTGCGGTTATTGGAGTAATAATCACCCCTGTTTTCTTTTGTGCCTATGCCACACGAATTGTTTTTGCTTGAGGATCTTTCTTGTGTAATCCTTTTCGTCTTTCGCTTTTTCATTCTTTTGCTTATCCCTAACTTTTGCCTAGACTGATTCTTTTGAATCTTTTGCAATTGAGGTCCAGCGGGATGCCCTAACTTTTTCCTAAGTCGCTTGTTTTTAAATTTCGACTTAGCGGGCTTTTTATACTTATTTTTTTCTTTTCTTTTTTTTTCTTTGAACAAATCATGTGACATTGTTTGTCTTGATTGCTTTGAAAGGGTCGTGACTGTCTCACTTTTCAGTTGATGGTGGATAACCGTTATGGCTTCCAATCTTTAGACCTTTTGATTTGGTACAATGAAGTGTTAGGGGTCCTCAGATACACTCCTTTGTGAAAACCTGAGTGCTTGGTCCAACTAGCTGAAGTCTACCCTACCCCGGGTTAAATGTGAGGTTTTTTTTCTCATGCAAAAAGAAACTCCTACTTCAAGGCTCAAAGGGGTTAGCGAGAGTTTATTTCCCTTATATCTCCGGTGTTTGGGATTTGAAACAAAGCATGTACATCATCAACAAGGTCTTAGTCAAGAGTACACAATCAGATATTTTTTTGTGTTTTCATTTCGTCATCCTCTATCACAGAGTCTAAGAACAACAGTTGGTATTGCAATACACACACAAAATTATAAGTAAAATACTAATGAATTACTTCAAGAAAAAAATGTGCATTTCATTAACTAACATTCAAGAACAAAAAAACTTCATGCATGCCTACAAATGTTCAAACAAACATATAAAAGCTACACATTAAAATGCAGTACAGAAACTGAGTAATGCCCTTGTTGAGGAGACTTGACTCCGCCTGGACCTGTCGATCTTGAATATTTTCAGTAGTCAGCTGCCTTTTCCTGATGGGATTTGCAGTCTTTAATCAAATGGCCATGTGTCCAGAACCATACTTCATTCTCTGACCTTAAGCCTTCAATGTTCAAACATTTACACGAGACGTCTGAAGAAAAGACTGACACTGAAATGAAATTGTCACCTAATGTTGCTTGCAAAGACCTAACGATCTTCTGCCTACATATCTCCATTGCCCTAAGACCAATGAAGAATCAGAGCAACGTAGTTCCCCTTAATAGGGAGGAAAATACAATAAAGAAAACAATTGACTGCCATTACTGATGCTTCTGGCTTTATTGCTTTATTTCTTTTCTGACACACTTTGATCAAGACAAAACCTTCTTCTTCATTTGTACGGAGAGAAATTGACAACTTTCGAATCAATCAAATCTTGTACCTTACGATGAAAAGCTTTACACCCATCAATATGGTGTCCTGGTGCCCCAGAATGGAAGTCACAATGGGCATTGGCATCCCAACCCTCTGGAAATGGATAAGGAGGTGGTGACAGCTTATGAAGCTCAATCAACTTCAGCTGAAGCAGATGCTGAAGTATATCAATATAAGACATTGTTAAAGGATCAAGAACCAATTCTCTCATTTGCTGACGTTGACCCTGTTGGGCATTCATTTGTTGTGTCTGACGCCTCGGCTAATTATTCGGGGTTGTAGCCATCGAAGCTTCCAGCTGATGACATGGATGGTATCTTCTACCTTTTCCAAGTTGATGAGATGCTGCCCCAAATTCCCCTTCATTCTTGCCCTGGCCATTAGAGAAGGGCTTCTTGGTGCCTGAACTTGATGCACTGTAGTCTTGAATATTTTCGAGCTTTAGCAAACTCTTAACTTGCTCATCGGTGATCACAATATCGGCAAATCTAGTAGATGGACAAGCATCTAAATGATCCAGAAACACATCATGCAAGGTGATCATGAATATATCAGCCATTTCCCTCTCCAATAGTGGAGGTTGTACTCGGGCGGCCATTTCTCGCCATCTCTGAGCATACTCTTTGAAACTTTCAGACTTCTTCTGAGAAATACCCTGGAGTTGAATGCGGTTAGGCGCCATGTCAAGATTAAACTGGTATTGTTTCACAAAAGCTTCAGCCAAGTCCTTCCAGCTTCTGACAATAGTCTTGTTCAGACTCATATACCAGTCCAAAGATGCCCTAGATAGATTATCCTGGAAGTAAAACATCCATAACTTCTCATCATCCGTGTGAGCAGAAATCTTCCTGAAGTAAGACTAGATGTGATTTTTCGGACAAGAGTTGTCGTTGTACTTTTCAAAAGTAGGAGGCTTGAATTTATAAGGAATCTTCACTCCAGGAACTAACCCCAAGTTAGTGATATCGAAGCCTAGAGTATTCTGAGACTTAATGGCCTCTATTTTCTCAACAAGCTCGTCGAAATGACGATCCACAACAGCATTAGGTTGATCCATCTCATCATCAATCAAAGTAAACTGATCTTCTTGTCCGTCCATGTAGCCAACATTACGGTCATTGTCTCCGCCCGGAGCTCCATTATGATTTATTTGATTGCCATCTTCAGGAATCTCATTTTCTGGCCGATCAAACATCAACCTTAGTTGTTCTTTCCTCTGGGTCATCCCCGTCATTAGGGTCATGAACTGCTCCATACGAGTATTCAATTCTACGAGCTCAGCTTGTACTTGATCTGCCATTCCAGTTCTTCTTTACTTGATTTGCGAGAATAAATCCCAACTCTGTTGCCTGAAAATGGAATAGAGATGAGAAACTGCCAGGGTACCTGAAAAACAAATATAGAATGATATGGTATGCAAGATGTTATGCTATGAAAATGCTCAGATACACAACCAATGAGAGAGAACACTCTCAGAAGAAACTCTGTAAGCAAGACCCAGTATAAAAATCACCCTGTGACCAAGTGTCGGTGCATGAATAAGGAAACCACAGCCTCAGAAATCCAAACACATAACAAGGAAAGGCTCGCAAGATCAAATTCATACAAGGTACTTAAAACAAACACAAAGAAGTACAATAACAAGGGTTCCCTCAATAAGCCCGATGGTAACTAGATACATGAAAGAGTTAAAGCCTACAAGCATCAATTCCAGTCTATAAGTATTTTCTTCCCTAGCTGACCATCTGGTGTGACGAACTTCAAGTCGATCAGATCTTGAACATTCAATTGTAAAGCCTTGCATTCTTTTGTCGTATTCCCCAGGGAACATGAGTGAAACTCGCAACACACATTTTCATCGTATCCCTTTGGAGGATTCCCTACCGGTGGTGTCAAAATCCGCAACTTGACCAGATCAAACCTCAGCAATTGTCGCAACATGGAAATGTGGGTTATTGAGATGGGATCAAGAAAACGATTAACTTGTCAAATGCTTTGTGGATGAGGCCTTCGTTGTGGTTGAGCAGTCTATTGTTGATGTTGCTTTGAGCGCCTAACAAGCCACTGCACTTTCTTACCCAGATTTGGACGAGGAACGAAAGAAGATTGTTGTTGTAGTCTCTTAGAAGACTCATCCTTAGTGATAACTCCAAAAGAATGAAACTTGACCACCTCTTCAGTATTCACTTGTGACACTTTCAAATCAATTGGCTTAAAGTTAATTACTTCTTCATCAACTAAGTCTTGCACCTGATGCATGAACACCCTACAATCATTAACATCATGTCATTGAGCTCTAGAGTGGAAAACACAGTAGACATATGGATTCCAACCTTGGGGAAGTTAAACAGTAGGAGGAGATAGCTCGCGACTCTCAACCAATCCTATTTTGAGCAACCGTGGGCATAACTCAGCATAAGACATGGGTACGAGATCAATAACCCTCTCTTGCTTCTATCGAGAATGGGTTGCTGCCGCTGGAGGAGATACACCTGACATCTACTGAAATCCTTCTTTGGGAAACCAAGGTGTATGAGCTAAGGAAGGTCATTGATACGGAAAGAAAGTGCTCACTTCCTTGGCCACAACTGGCATAGGATCATTCACCTTATTTGAATCAGGCAGGGAAAGATTGATCTCTGTTCTGGGATCTTCTGGACGGCCAAGTGGTGATTACTGGTGAGGAGACTCATACTGTGGAGAAAGTCCACCTGACAACTCTTGGTTAAGTAGAAATCCTAAAGAGATGGGAGAAACGAGACCTTCTGATGGAGAAACAGACGCCTGACCATTTTCTTTCTTCAGCAAGGCATTCATGATCCATGTCAGCAGCTTCATATGAAATCTCATCATGTCAAACTCCTCTTTCAAGAACCTCTGCCCCTGTGATAAAGTTTATACCTCTACCCTGAATTTCCCCATCTGGGTCTTCACTTCAGCTACCTCCGCCCGAAGTCGTTCCAAGTCTGTACCCTGGGAATTCTGGTTCACGCTAGCCATTCGGAGAAGAAACCAAGTCAGGTTAAGAAATTGCCTATGAACACCTGTCAAAAATGCAAGGATGTATGCAAATGCCATGTTTAGTTATTTCCCAGGACTCGATCAGTTTTAATTTACATTTTGTTACAGAGAAAAGTATGACATCATAACTCAAATATGAAATCCTTTGGAAATAGCTGAACATGTATGTTGGGATGCTATGACGTCATGGATACAACTGGTACATGATCAGGGACTGGCATCTGTCTGGATATAGGACCAAGAACCAAGTGTCTGAAACCTCAAAGGTCCTCTAAATAATAACTCCCAGATAGGAACTCGGAACCAAGGATCAAGAACTCCAGAACCATAATAACCAAATCAAAATATAGGATCACACTGATAGCAATGGTATGATGAGGTCAAGGGTTCCTGTGCACCTGTAAACCCCTCCCAATCTCACGGGTGTGCTCCGGGTCAAACATCACGGACTCTCAAAGCCGAATATGAATAATACGTTCACCATTTCCGAAAAATGGCTCATGACCAAATCAGGGAATCGGTTAAGCATTATGTACTACTCAGGGAGGTCTCAGCGTGAGTCCGGGAAAAACAAGCATCCCTTATAAGTCATCAGCTTCAAGCGCTGAAATCAAGAAACAACAGTACATTTAGCCCATAGGATACAGTACCATTGTCATACGATCAGATGCTCTCACTGAGTTCCTATAAGAACACTAGGCCATCCTATGTGAGTTCCCAGTGGGCCCTCGGGTGCGAAGGGTTTGCCACATAATGTTGTCTGCCACTGTCACCATTAGAGAGGGATGTTTCCACGAAGTTCCTCAATGATCGGTCCCCATATGCACATAACTATCGAGGTCGTGTAATGATCCAAGAAAGATTCTTGCATCAAAACATTTCCAAGACAGTCGCAAGTCTGGGTGTGGAACTCACTACTACCAATATAGCAAGATGCCATGAAGCCAAAGTGACTTTCCACGCTATGTACTAGGGTACACTCGAGCCTCGATTACGAGCTCATCTCACAGTAACAATCCCCAAACCCGCCAAAAGAAAACCAGCACAGCCCATATAGTCCAGTATATACATATGATGCATGAAAATAAATACTGAAAGCAGTAAATAAAACTATAAATAAACAGTAAAATAAACATACAACAACAAGCAATCAAACACCCAATGAAAAAGAAACACGCAAGCGCTAGGGGAGACTCTAAAGGGGAAACCAAAGATTTTGGGCTCGGTCCCCAGCAGAGTCTCCAACTTTTGCTTCCTGGATTTCCATCCTGGTACAAATGTGAAAGTGGCACGGAAAATGTAGAGTTGTCAGCCATGCATTTTTATCCCGAAGGATAGGGAATGGTAATGCTGCACAAACCGAAGAAAAGAGAAGGACACAGGTCCTGCAAACCAAAGAAAACTAGGTTCGGGAGTCGGTTACGACCTGGGAAGGTATTAGCACCCCAGATCATCTATCGTACCCGACAGGATCCACGATTGCGAAAAACTGTTTCAAAGGGGGAAGAACTGAAAGCTGCTGCAAAAGAAAGACTGAAATTGGAAAGGAAAAGGGAACTGAAAAAGAAAACGAAGAGGAAAAATGTAGGGAAAATAAATATTATGCTCGGACGGGCCCTACCCCGCTACCTATGTACCTCATCTGGACATGAGAATCAGAGTCGTCGTAGTTCCCCTAACTAGGGGTGGAAATATTGCTTGTGTTTTAAAAGCTTTAACTGCTTGTGTCAATGCTTAGGTGTTTCAGGCTCGTCTGGCACGAGTGCGTTACTGTCTTGAAAAGTGACAAGTAGGAGTAATTTCTTACGAAAGGAGTGAAGGTGATGAGAAAAGAAGTCCCGAAGGAGAGACACTTGTCCTTTGTCCAGTGTTTTTTATGAGTTTTTATTTGTGTGTCACAAGAAAGTGAATTCAAGCTCGTTTCCATGGAATGTGTACTTGCTACTACATTCCTGGATGGAATAATAAAACAAGCACACCAAGTAAGGAGAATTTATCTAAGACTTGTTCCCAAGGGTTAGGGCCTAAGCTCACTAACTTGTTAAGCTTATTAGATGTTTTTGGGTTTTGTTTTTATGAAGAAGTATTTTTTATGATTTTCTTGATGAAGATGGTCTCATGATAAGATTTGTACATCATGCTAGATAAGCCCACACTATTCCAAGATGGAATGAATATGATTGCCCCATGGAATAAGGCTATACACAAGAGACCACTTCTTCCTTTATTAAGTTTTTTTTAGGTTTTTGTATGAAGATGAGAAAGAGAGAACCAAAAAGGATCTTAAAGGTAAAAAGGCTAATGGGGAAAGACTAATCCTAAATGTTATCATGCATGGGAGTCCTAGGTTAGTGTGGTTTGAAATATATCCTAATGAAGAAGAAGGAAAGAAAAATAAATAAGAAGAAGAAGAGGAGAAGAAGAAATTAGAAAGAAACTTACTTCTCTAAAGAGGTTAAGTTGCTTCTAAGAGGGAAAAGTAATGAAGTTATACAAAGGATGGAATAAGGTACACCACAAAGACAAGTATGAAAGCAATAAAGAGATGAGATGAAGGTTTGAAATGTGGATAACCTCCACACTTCACTTACCATGTGCACCTACAAGAAAAGGTTAGAACATGTTCAAGGGATAAGATGAAAGCAACTAAGATCAAGTGAAATTCAAACAAGCAAGCGTTCATATCAAACCATCACAACCAGAAGTAGAATCTTCCATTCACAAGCCAAGGTCAATCAAACAAACTCATGAAAGAAATAGAACAATCAAACCACTGCAAGGCATTACAAGTTACCATGAAGAAAACAAACATACATGAGATGAAAAGAAATCCTACAAGTTAAACATGCTCCATAAAACTCAAGACCAGAATCCTAACAAGGCAATAAAGTGTCTAAACAAAGAGTAGAAGCACTCAAGAAAGCATGCAAGTTCAATTGTGATCAAACAAGAGAGGTATATGGACATAATAAGTGATGTGAGCATACATATAAGTGTGAGACTTAAAGATCAAGCCACTCAAAGAAAACCACAATAAAATCAACATACAAAGACTAGGGATGCAACAACATGCTACAAGACCTCAAATAAACCTCTAGGAGTTGGCACAAGGGCCCTCCTAACCTAATGAGTAAGCCTACATCAAAAAATACCTTCAAAATAGAGCAAGCAAACACAAAAAATCATATAAAATGGAAATCAACCTAAACAATTCAACAACTTAGCACAAAGGCTCCTTAAACATGTATAACCATCATACCAAAAGGATAGGACCAAAATAAAAAGCAAAATAGGTCAAATAAAATCACAAGGATCAATTAGGGTTTTAGAACCTTCATCACAAAGCAACATATCAAAAGGCAAGAAAAAACATTCTAAAAATCAAGAATAAAATCTTAAATTATCTACAACATGTTAGAAATCAAATGCAAAACGAACCAGGTTCATATCTATTACTAGTTTCAAAATGGAAATTAAACAAACTAGGTCACGCTTTGAAGGAATTAAGACAAAAGAAATAAAGAACAAAATTAATTCAGACACAAAAATTAAACGAAAATGAAATTGAAAATATCATAAATTAAAGAAAATTAAAAGAAAGGTTTATGAACTTTTTGGTGATTTGTACTTAAGTCTAACTATTTTTAGAAAATTAAAATGAAACAATTAATCAAAAGGAAAGAAATAAATGAAATAAAGGTGAGGAGGTTGAAATAGCAATAAAATCAGTTCAAATGGCTTTGGGCTCATACATGGAGGGGTGCGTTTAGCAACAACGCCCAGCACTGGGCATAAAGTCAAATAACATACAAAAATATGATAATCCAAAGGCTCAAGAAGCAAGGTTAGTGATTCCACAAATCTAAAGGCTAAAACGTGCGGTCAACCAAACATAAGTCACACGATCTGACGAATCTGGTTAATTCAATCAAAGAAACATAGATTCAATGGCTCATAACAAAACTGGAAATAATATGCAAAGAAGAACACAAACACATAATCACCAAGTAGTCATATGACCAACACACCTATCATTAATGTGTTGGCACCATCCTAGCCCTTGGATGGGAAGCAATCGCACGACCACATTATAACTTGGGAAATAAACATGAAAACCAACGCCCACTGTAACACGGTGGGAGAACTGACTTTAGTTAAATATTGCGGATAGCAAGAGTCGCCACCGACTTTTATTTTATCCAAAGGAAAGGGCATAAAAGAACAGGAAAGACCTTAAAAGATTTTTGGGTTCGGGGGGTAGGTTATGTAAAGGGAAGGTGTTAGCACCCTTTACATCCATGGTTATCCATGGGCTCTTAGTTACTTAGCTCACTTTAAACTGTTTTGAGAAGTGTAGTGTGTGATTAAAAATTTTCTTAAGTACTTTATAATGATCCTTGTACGGATATATATAAAGACTTTGTTTTGAAAATTGTTTAAAAAATGTGAAGTGTTATGAAATGTTTTTGAAAGAGTGAGCAAGTACTTAAGAGGAACCTACCCTAAATTGAATCTTTTATGTTCTTAAATGTTCTTTCAATGGTAAGACTATCCCTATTATTAAGGAATAGGTAGTCATTACCTTGGATGTTATTAGGGACACATGAAGGGTCATCTGTGATTAGGCAACTGTAAGGTGTACTTAGCAATTCGAAGGGACTTATCATCTTTTATTCGAAAGGGACAAGATCATTTACGAAGGCAACCATGAAGGGACTTGATCTTATAATCTTTAAAGGGACAAGATGATATTAATAAGAGAAGGGACTTTGCTTTATACACCTTACTTGACCTTTTTGTTTAGGCAACATGAGAGGTATCCTTAAGAAGTGAGATGACGATCAAAGATCGACTTATGTGTGTGCGTGTACAAGTTCAAATATTTATCTTATAATTAGTGATCTAAATTGATTTTTAAACACAAACATGTTTTCACTCCCTAATTTATTAACCATAGCAATATATTTATAAATAAATAAAATAAAGACAAAAATAATCCTACTACTATTACAATGCTTTTGCAGTTACATTATAATATAAACAATAAATAAATATAATAAATAAATTATAATTAAAATGGTTAGTTAATAGAATGGTTATAAGAAGAAAAGGTTAGTATTAATATACAAGAAATATATACAATTTAATTAAATATTTATTTAGATTTAAACAAACAAAATTTTTTTGTGAAGAATTTTTGAGATAAAAAAGAGATAATATGAATAATAATGATAAACCGTAAAATAAATATTTACAAAAAAAGAACATGATCAATTATTTAATTACATATATTAGAAAAATTTATTAAGTTTAAAAAAATTAAAATACAAAAAATAAGTTGGTATTTTAGGTTAAGTTTGAATTTTTGTTGGATTAATTATTAATCATAATATACAAAATATTAAATCCATAAAAGATTATTAATTTATAAAAGAAGAAAGCACATTTAATTATACACATAATTATTATTAAAGAAACAAATATGGATTTAATTAAAAAAATAATATTAAGGATTTTTGTTAGAAAAATGTTAATTTATTCATAATACAATAATTAGTGAGAATGTATTTTTTAAGGAAAACATTTTATGATTAATCTAATACCTAATTATTAGTTAATTTAAATTAATTAGAAAAAGAAACAAGTTAATTTGAAATAATAAGACAGAAAACAAAGAGAATATATAAAAATAAAGGACCTGGGAATCGAACCCAGGTCCATACCTTCCCAGAGGATGCATCCAACCAGCTGAGCTAGGCACGCGCCTTGGTGATAAGCCATACAATGTTGATTATATAATAAACCTGCAAAAAAAGATGAATATTAAAAAATAATACGCAAGCCAGGGATCGAACCTATGTACCAAAGCTTCCACACGCGCGTTCAAAACCACCAGGCCATCCTCACCAATTTGATAATTGCCTGCGAATAATAAATTATAAAATAAAGCAATTATTTGAATTATAATTTTGGCGCTCTCAGACTTCATCTTCCTCCTTTTTCCTGCGAAAACGCTTGCGAAAATAGATACGAGTTTTCCTGCGAAATAATTTTTGCAGGTACACCTAGGTTTTCATATGCAACGCGTATAAGTACGATTTATCCAAATTGTTTGTACCAATGTCTTGATCATGACCTGCAAAGACTCAATCCAGCATCAAATATGATTTATATTACCTAAATCGAAGGATCCTAATTTGAAGGTTCGAACCCTAACTATGGCGGATTCTCAATTCTGTACCTAAAATCGAATTAAAACATCCAGAAAGCTTTCAAACCTTATCACAATCAACAATATGGCATTAGATTCAAGATATAATGTATGCATAATTGAAATCGAAAATTTGAAATATTGATGAAAACATGAGTTCGGTTGTCACGAATTCATGGTGTTTTGATGATGTTGAAGCTGGAAAAACATTCTATGAAGTCTTAGGAATGTGTAGGGACCTTTAGAATCTTTGAAAATGCCCTGGAATATGTTAACCGAAAAATCTTTTTTATTGAAAATTTTGAACTTTGAATCTGCCTCTCTTGTGTCCAATTCGTCCCCCTTTTGAATGTTGCACTCTTAGGTATATATGAGAGGTCTAATTAGGTCAGAAAAGCTGGGTCTTATTCATGGATTTGAAGTTGCTTGATATGAAAGAAATCTCATCACCATAATTGTCCAAAAATCCAATATTCTCTTGCTATTTTTGTCTTACACGAATTTGGACAATATATAATCATGTTAAATGGCTTTGATGATTTTCTAGAAGAAGAATCATGTTTAAATATTGATTTTTTGATTTTATTTTGATTTAATATGTATTTTAATGAATAAAATTCAAATAAATATTAAATAAAATGTAAAAAATCATAAATTGTATGGGTTGGGTCGTGCTTGGTGTTTTTGTAAAGATTGGATGGCAATTTGGTGGGTTTATTTAGCAAAAATTGGTTTTAAGGCCTTATTTGCTTCATAAATTTCCCAAAAATTTCCCAACTTTGCAAGGGAACAAATCCTTAAATTTTAATGCTATGAAAGTGTTCTTGGACATTTTGGAAAGCTTAAAGAGTCCTCCAACCAACCGCTTTGGTCTCATGTCCATATCTTTTACCATTCTCAAGTTATGCTCTTTGGAAGTTGTTGACTTTTTGTTGACTTTTAAAAGGACATATAATGTCTTAGCTCATACCTTCCAAATGAAGAATTTTTGGGCTTGGCTTGTGAAACACAAAGTTGTAGAGAATTCAATTTTCTTCAAAATGGGCTTTGGATGGAAAATATTTGATGAAGCATGTGAAAGTTATGACTGGTCAAAGTTCAGTTGACTTTTCCTGTGAATACCCTAATTTAGAAACTCCTGATTCTTGATGATCTGAAATCTCCTTGATGAATCATGATCATCCCTTGATCAAATGATGAATTTTACTTCATATACTTGATGTTGGCAAAAAATCATGAAGTTTGACTTTGGTTTGACCACAGTTGACCTCAGTTTGACTTTTTAACAGCTTTGACTGATTTTAACCTATCTGATCATCTGACTGAGCAAATCTTTTGGGAAAGTCTTGAAACTTGACATGGGGATTCTTGAACACATATAGGATGTTATGAATCTCACTTGAAGTCTTGGAAGTCCATATAGCCTGATTAAAGTCAAAACCCTTGTTTAGGATGCAGTGCTTAGGAGGATGCATTGTCTGAAGGAATTGTCAAACTTTCTGACTAATTGTGAACTTTGTGAACCTTGTGAACCTTGTGAGCCTCTTAGTACACAATGAATTGTCTTGTGGAGGAAAAATTTTGGGGTGCAACAGCTGCCCCTGTTCAATTCTCTGAAACCTGAGGGGTTAGATTGGTATATGTGACAGTCGTGACCTGGAAGGTTGAAGGGGATTGAACACAAAAGCCCAAAAATTTGCACTCACCGGTGCGTAAAGTAACACTGATGATTAGTTGTGCATGCTTGAGTGGGCTTGAAGATGCCACTTGGAAGATCTGGAGATGGGCTTAGAGATGCCATCTGGAGATGGGCTTGGAGATGCCATCTAAAGTATCAGGATGTGATGATGTCTTTATGCTGATACTGGATATCAGTACTAGGTCTTTGTATAGGCCATCTCTGAATCATTTATGCAACATGATTTGAATTGTTGAATGGACCAGTAGAAATAAATCTTCGTGGCGATTATCTCTTCTGGAAATATCTTGAACCAGGGAATGGATCATTTTACAGACCGTTTGCCTGATATTCAAGGGCCAAAAGAACGTCAGGATTTGTTCTTCTGAAAAATATCTTGAACCAGGGAATGGATCTTTTTACAGGTCGTTTGCCTGCTACTCAAGGGCCAAAATAACGTCATGATTTGTTCTTCTGAAAGATATCTTGAACCAGGGAATGGATCTTTTTATAGACCGTTTGCCTGCTATTCAAGGGCCAAAAGAACGTCAGGATTTGTTCTTCTGAAAGATATCTTGAACCAGGGAATGGATCTTTTTACAGACCATTTGCCTGCTATTCAAGGGCCAAAAGAACGTCAGGATTTGTTCTTCTGAAAGATATCTTGAACCAGGGAATGGATCTTTTTACAGACCGTTTGCCTGCTATTCAAGGGCTAGAAGAATGTCAGGATTAATTCTTCTAAAAAATATCTTGAACCAGGGAATGAATCTTTTTATGGACTGTTTGCCTGTTATTCAAGGGCCAAAAGAACGTGAGGATTTGTTCTTCTGAAAGATATCTTGAACCAGGGAATGGATCTTTTTACAGACTGTTTGCCTGCTATTCAAGGGCCAAAAGAACGTCAGGAATTGTTCTTCTGAAAAATATCTTGAACCAGGGAATGGATCTTTTTACATACCGTTTGCCTGCTATTCAAGGGCCAAAAGAACGTCAGGATTTGTTCTTCTGAAAAATATCTTGAACCAGGGAATAGATCTTTGTACAGATCGTTTGCCTGCTATTCAAGGGCCAAAAGAACGTCAGGATTAGTTCTTCTGAAAAATATCTTGAACCAGGGAATGGATCTTTGTACAGATCGTTTGCCTGCTATTCAAGGCCAATAGATTAAATCTCCCGAGAATGTCTTGAACCAGGGAATGGATCTTTGTACAGACCGTTTGCCTGCTTTTCAAGACCAGATAGATGAAATCTTCTGGAAATATCCTGGATTAGGGAATGGATCTTCTTACAGACCGTTTGCCTACTCTCCGAGGACATCTTGAGTACTGTATGGATCATTTCTGACCTGTTGTGGATTATTGATATTGTTTTATCTGCATATAACCATCCTGCAAGGAAAAAGTTAGTTTATGCAATATGTATGTATGCATGGCATGGCATGGTGCATCTAAGTAAATGTATTATATATTTATGGATATGTTATGGTATGATGTAAATGATGTATGTACGAATTATGCAGCCTGAAGCGTCTGGATATCTTTGTATGACAACTGCTGGCTAGGGAAAATAAATCCTGATTTGTTGCTGAAGAATATGAAGAACTTGTTCCCGTCTTTGTTCTTCGTGCTTCTATTGAAGGAATAAGTTCCTGAGTATCCCGATTGAGGATAAAAGAGATGGACATAAACTCAAGGGGAGATGTAACTTGAAGCATGAATTTTCCATACTGGGGATTTGTAATTATCTTGTGGGGATGAACCGGCAAAGCTTCGTTGAACTACTATCCTCGTTCGTCCTTAGTAAATACTATTACTGCATTTTATGCATTTCTGGTAAACATCAATCATATTCAAGCATTTTATGCATTTCTGGTAAACATCAATCATATTCAAAAGCATACATACATTCAAACACAACCAATGGACGTTTTCGCTTATGTAAATAGGGTAAAAGTAAATCTGGACTCAAAGATGAAATTTTATTTATATCACAAAGTGACCTATACATAGGCAAGTTTGTACAAGGAGACAGAAATCCTAGTAAGAGGAATTTGTCATAAAAATTTTACAAAACAAAGAAAATCAGCTATGTGGGAAATAATCCTATTGAGTTTCAATTCTACTATTGCCATTATCTTCAAGTATCTCATCTTCTGCTGTTGAGACGGAAACGATTGGATTGATCTTTATCTGTTCGAGCTTGAATTAAGTAGCACAAATGGTTGGAGTTACATGGGTGATCCAGACGAGACATAGTTATACGCTTTAATCCCTAACTTTTGCCTGGATTGCCCTTTCAGGTTTTCAATCCACCGGGATACCCTTTTTTGCCCAAGCCGCCTTTCCAGGTTTTCGACTTGCCGGGTGTACATTTTTTTTTTGTATATATCCCTAATTTTTTCCCGAACCCTTTTGGTTCGCCGGGATGCCCTTATTTTTGCCTAGGCCAGTCAACCTAGCGGGTCTCTTTTTATGCGTAGTATTTTTTAACTATGTCTGTGTTTACAGGCTGTGGAAAGTCTTCACCATCCATAGTAGTAAGCATCATGGCACCTCCTGAGAATACTGTTTTGACTATAAATGGTCCTTCATATGTAGGAGTCCACTTTCCCCTAGGATCACCATGTGGTAATATGATACGCTTGATTACCAAGTCACCAGCCTGATATACCTTTGGCTTAACCTTCTTATTAAAAGCTTTGATCATCCGTTTCTGGTACATCTGGCCATGACAAACAACTTCTAACCTCTTCTCATCAATAAAATTTATTTGGTCAAGTCGAGTCTGAATCCACTCATCTTCATCCAAGCTTGCATCCTTCATGATTCTTAAGGAAGGGATCTGAACTTCAATGGGCAGAACTGCTTCCATACCATAAACTAAGGAGAATGGGGTTGCCCCTGTTGAAGTACGTATTGTAGTACGATAACCATGAAGAGCAAATGGTAACATCTCATGCCAATCCTTGTAAGTAACAGTCATCTTCTGTAGAATCTTCTTAATGTTCTTATTAGCAGCTTCTACTGCCCCATTCATCTTTGGACGATACGGAGAAGAGTTGTGATGCTTAATCTTGAACTGTGTGTAGAGATCAGTAATCATAGTGTTATTCAGATTAGAGCCATTGTCAGTAATAATCCTTTCAGGGATGCCATACCTACATATGAGATTATTCTTAATGAATCGGGCCACCACATTCTTAGTAACAGATGCAAATGAAGCTGCCTCCACCCACTTAGTAAAGTAATCAATAGCGACCAGGATGAAACGATGCCCATTAGAAGCAGTAGGCTTGATCTCACCAATCATATCAATGCCCCACATGGCAAAAGGCCAAGGAGAAGTCAACACATTCAATGGTGATGGAGGTATATGTACTTTATCAGCATAGATTTGACACTTATGACATGTTCTAGAATGTTGATAGCAGTCAGCTTCCATGGTAGACCAATAGTACCCTGCTCTCAATATCTTCTTCGCCATGGTATGACCACTAGAATGAATGCCAAAGATCCCATCATGCATGTCTTCCATAATCTCAGTTGCTTCCTTCTTATCCACACAACGAAGCAAAGTTGAATCATGATTGCGTTTGTACAAAATGCCATTACTCAAAAAGAACTTAGCAGAAAACCTCCTCAGAAACTTCTTATCTTTGACAGATGCCCCTCCAGGGAACTCCTGAGCTTCAAGATATCTTTTCACTTCATAGAACCAAGGCTTCTCTTCTGCTTCTTCAGTGTCAATCTCATTGCAGTATGCAGGCTTTTCAAATCTATCAATAGTAATCTTGGGAGCTTCATCATCCCAGCTAATCTCAAACATGGATGCCATGGTGGCTAATGCATCTGACAACTGATTTTCTCTTCGTGGAATATGTCCAAAGGTAATCTCTTTAAAATACGGGATCAAAGACAACACATGCTCTCTGTAAGGAATGAGATTATCATGCTTGGTATCCCAATCTCCTTTAATCTGACTTACTACCAGGGCTGAATCTCCATATACGTCCAGGAACTGAATCTTCATATCAATGGCAACTTTGATACCCAGGATACATGCCTCATATTCAGCCATGTTATTGGTACAATAGAAACAAAGTCTTGCAGTAATCGGGGTATGACAACCTTCAGGGGAACTGATCACAACACCAACACCATTACCAAGTGCATTAGAAGCTCCATCAAAAACCATAGTCCATCGGGATCCTTGTTCAGGTCCGTCATATTGTCCAGGTTCTTTGGTAATAATCATAATGTCTTCATCAGGGAACTCAAAACCCATTGACTGATAATCATCCACTGCTTGATGAGCCAAATGATCAGTTACAACACTTCCTTTAATGGCCTTCTGAGTAGTATACTGTATATCATATTCTGTCAAGATCATTTGCTATCTTGCTATTCGTCCGGAGAGAGTAGGTTTCTCGAATATGTACTTGATTGGATCCATCTTCGAAATCAATAAGGTAGTATGAGTCAACATATACTGTCTTAGTCGGTGAGCAGCCCATGCCAAAGCGCAGCAAGTTTTCTCGAGCAGTGAGTATCTTGTTTCACAGTCGGTAAACTTTTTGCTAAGGTAGTATATTGCCTGCTCTTTTCGACCAGACTCGTCATGTTTCCCCAACACACACCCCATTGAGTTGTATAACACTGTTAAGTACATAATCAAGGGTCTTCCATCAACTGGTGGCATCAAAATGGGAGGTTCTAGAAGATATTTCTTGATTTCATCAAAGGCTGTCTGGCACTCGTCATTCCACTCCATTACCTGATCTTTCTTCAACAATTTGAAGATTGGCTCACAGGTAGCAGTTAACTGGGAAATAAATCTTGCAATGTAATTTAGTCGTCCTAAGAAACCTCTAACTTCCTTCTCAGTACGGGGAGCTGGCATCTCTTGTATAGCTTTTACTTTTGCAGGGTCTACTTCAATACCTTTTCCACTGACAATGAAACCCAGGAGTTTACCAGATCTAACTCCAAAGGTACACTTATTTGGGTTCAATCTCAACTTGTATTTCTTCAACCTTTCAAACAACTTATGCAGATGATCCAGGTGTTGTTCTTCATTCTGGGACCTGGCTATCATATCATCCACATATACTTCTATCTCATGATGAATCATATCATGAAACAAAGCCACCATAGCATGCTGATATGTTTCCCCTGCATTCTTGAAACCAAATGGCATCACTTTATAGCAAAAAGTGCCCCACTGTGTAACAAACGTGGTGTCGCTCCCACCAAAATGACAACCAAGGTCAGAAGGGGTACAGACGCGAACGGTCGGCGAAAGAGGAAGAGAACACACAGGGGTGAACTCAGGAGAAAAGAAAAGAGTCGCCAGCTAGGCATTTTTATCCCGGAGGAAAGGTAATGCTGCATAGACCTAAGAAAAGATATGGATAAGACGGTTGCGAACCAGAGAGACTGAGAAAGGGGGTTGGTTACAACCTGGGAAGGTATTAGCACCCAGATTGTCCGCCGTACTCGACGGGATCCACGCTTAAAAGATTTGTGTTTAAAAGGGGTAGTGTTTGTGCAATTTGTGTATCATAGCTGGAAAGAATGCAAGTGTCAGTGTAAAAGAAGTGATAAGTGTATAAGTGAAGTGTCAGTGTAAGAACAAGAGTAAGAAGCTCAAGACTATGAGGCTTAAAGAATAATGCTAGAAGGAGGGGAAATATACAGAGACTTTTGTTCGATAACTGTTAAGTTATGCCTACGTATCCTCTCGTGCAATGAGGAAGTCAGAACACCGTAGTTCGACTCAAAGAGACTGAAAGATAAATTGACCTGGACTGCTTACTAGTCTATGCTCAAGTGTATGACCTGTCTGGCTCAGGTGCAAACTGTCTTGCATTAGACGGAAGAAGCAAGTTCTCGGTTAAGAGTGAATGAGATGAGAAAAGAATCCCGGAGGAGACGATTATTGTTTGTTTTTTGTGTTTTCAGTCTTTTATTGCTTTTTTGAAAGTTTGTCATAAATTAATGAGCTTAAGCCTAAACCAATGGGTTAATAAACTCATCACATCCTCCCTCTGATTAGGGGTAATGAGAATACCTTAAGTGTGAAGTCAGTATCTCACACTTAATCACCATGGTGTAGGATTAAGATCATTAACCTACTTGTGATTATTTAGATATTTTTGTTGTTTTTGTTTAGTGTTAAGTAATGAGTTTAAGCCATAATTAAGGATTACATAGACTCATTACACCATCCTAATAGAAGGATAATAGATGAGGATATTTAAGCTGAGGAAGACTCCTCAACTTAATCCATGATTAGGGATTAACCTCATGACAAAACAAAGCCTTTATTAAATGGATTTTAATTAATGATAAGATGAAGAAGTGAGTTTTATGGTTTGTAAGACAACTTGAGGGGGACTTGTCCATTAACACTAGGGTTAGTCCTTCTTAACCAATTAAGGAAGAATTAGAACCCTAATGCAAGGCCCAAGTTACAAGCTTGATGTCTTGATGATTATTATGTGAATTGATTAAAGGATTTAAACAACATTAAGGGTTTAACATTTAGGATTAAAGTTATACACTCCATCCTAATAGAAGGATGCAGGCATAAGTTTAATCACAAAGCCTTAAAGCCTTTAGGGTTTAGTCCTTGATTATGAGATGAGATGAGAAGACTCAAAGATGACACAAAGGTAAAACTAATGGGGGACTAATCAAACCCTAATTGTTATCATGCTTGGAGATCCTAGGGTTTATGAGGCTCAAGAGAGAAAGATCTTCAGGGAAACCACCAGGAAGGAAGCAGATGAGAGGAGCAAGAAGCAAAGAGAAGCAAAACAACTTGCTTCATTTAAGAAGACAAGTTGCTTGAAGAGAGAGAGTAAGAAATGAACAAGAATGAGCAAGCTCAATCCAAAGCACAAGACAAAATGCAGCAATGATGCATAAGAGAGATGAAAAGAGATTGTGAGAAGTGAATGCAAATTCACTTCTCAATACAACTTACCACCTGAAAAGTTAGCAAAGAAAATGAAATGCAATGCAAAATGAGATGCAGTGTCATGATGCAAACCAAAACCAGAAGAATGAGTATGGTGTTAATGATGCTAAGAGATGATGCAAACATGAGGTAAGGCATGATAATGATCATACAAACATATGGATGCAAGAGAAGCATGCTTTGAACCATGAATGTTCATGAAAAGTTATGAAATGTAATGGACATACAACATGGCAAATGAAAGGTGCAATGATCAAACATGGTTCTAATATGCCCTAAGATGCATCATGAATCAAATGAATGCACAAAATGTCATGGCAAGTCAATGGATGCAAGCAAAAGGGAAATGAATGCAAAGGAAGGCACAAATTAGGGTTTCATGCATCACACAAAGCAAAAATTCAAAACCAGAAGCAAATGACATGATAAAAATTTGAAAATGCAATCAAAGGAACTTTAAACCTATACAAACTCACTGCCCAAAGGAGGGGATCCAACTCTTAACCTAGTGAAAGTTATGAATTTTCTAAGTTGGCTAGGGTTTTAAAGTACCTTGTCAAGAAAAATGCAAAACAAATTGAAAATGCAAGATCAATTCAAGCCAATTTTATCCTATAAACTACATGCCATACAAGATGCAATGCAAGAAGAATCATGATCCAACTCTCAAAGGTTAGACAGAAATGAATTTTTGAAGTTTGACAAAAAATATTGCCTTGAAATGAAATTAAATCCAAAGAAAATTATCAAAAGGCATCAAGATCAAAAAATAAATTTGCTTTGAGAGTTGGACAATGTTTCTAAATGTTCCTAAATGCTATGTGAATTTTTTTTGTGATTTTTAAATACCTAAAAGTATTTTTAATTAATTAATTTTCATTAACTAATTAAAAATAAACTTTTAAATAATTTAAAAATAATTTTTAATGCAAAAAATAAAAATAAAAATATTTTTGTGTTCTGAAAATTAATTAAACCTTTGACAAAAAAAATTCAGAATTTTTTAATGGTTTTTACTATTTTTAATAATTCGTACAAAATAAATATAAAACAAATGAATTTAAAATGATTTTAATGAGAAAATAGGAAAGTCAAACAATCCAAAGGTCCAGATTCAAAGTCAGGGGGGCGGGAATTGACTGCGCGCGTGAATGAACGGCCAGAATTCAAATCTCACTAATTATGATTAAACCCTAATCTTGTGCCCTAATTACTTTCAGATGACTGGAACAGTGTTCCGGTCATCTTCTCCGGCAAGCCAAAATCTCAATCTCTCTCAAAACGCATCAAAACCTTACCAAACTCTCCAGAATCAAACTATGAACATCACTAAACATAAACCCTAACACAAACAACATTTATTCTTCGTGAATCAAAGGAAACAAGCAAAAACATTTTTACGGGAAAACTTTCAGAACATCACAACATGCTTATTTCTGGCTCATTTTCAAAAATAAATAGATCCCCATGATCAGGGCAACATGTAGAACAACATTCTAACAAGAAAACAAGGTTCTGGAAAATTTGTTCATCATGTTACCTGAGGTTGAGCTTTCAATCCAGGAGCTTTCTGGCTGCTTCTTTGGCTCAAACAAGTCCCAATGATCCTCCTTAGAAGCTTTTGACACTTAGCTAGAGTTTATATGGCCTCCAGAGAAAGTTGGCCGAAGCTCAGGTCAAGGGAGTGTTGAAATCGTGTTTTTGATCGTGGTGGTTTCAGGGGCAAGTGAGGGGTGGGAATTGATCAGTGGATCATGGTGAGTTGATTAGTGAAAGAATTTTTAAGTTTTAATGGCTGAGTTGAGAGATTCGATAGAAAATGCAAAGGGGAGGATTTTTGTGTATGCTGGCTTGGAGTTTGTTTCAGTATGAGTTGTGTGGGGTTATGGCTTGCCTTTGGTCCACTTATCACTCATGGATAGGTCTGTGGAGTGGTTGTGCCCTATTGTGATTGGTATGGGTCTTTTGCAAAAAAGTCAAGCTTTGTGTAAGAGAGGTATGGGCCAATAGTTAGTCAAGGACAAGAGGGGTGTCCTGCGCAGCAAGAAATGAGGAGGGCCATGGGATCAGTTTTGAAACCAGCCAACAAATGGATTAGGGTTTGAAGGATGTTTTGCAACTTTAATCAACTTTGGCCCTTTTGAAGTTTCTTGATCCATAAGTCATGAAAATGGGCAATCCTTTAGTGCATTCTGAATTTTAGACATTGGTTCATGTTTGTACAAAGATTGGAAGTTCATTTGAAAGCTCAATTTGTCTTGGCAAGTGGTTTTGCAACTTTGCCTCTTTGGTGCATAACTTGAAATTATGTGATTTTTCCTAACTTTGACAAGTCATAACTTTTGATCCAAAATGAATTAGAATGAGTTCTTGTACTTTTTGAAAAGGGAATGATCCATTCTACAACTTTCATGACCAAAGTTTTCTCATTTGAGGCATTTTTGAATCAAAAAGCAAGGGTTGAAAAAGTTTCCCAAAATGGCAAGTTTCCATTACAAGTCATTTTCCTAAAAAGTCAACTTTGCAAATGGCTTGAAATTCTTCAATTTTGTGAACTTCCAACATCTTATATGATCAAATAAAGATCATACACAATAAAAATGATGAGGAACACCCTTTGGTTGGGTCATTGGGGGCCTCAGATGCCCTGATTTTGCACTGACTTGCTCAAGAAGTCAACTCTTGATCAGATGACTTCCCCATTGAATTTCTTCATGAAAATTGATATGCATGACCCCTATACCATATAGAGACCAATAGAAACAAGAATGACCAAAAAATTTGGAGTTATGGCCTCTGAAACCAAAACCCTAATTCTAGGTCATCTGTGCAGTTAAACCTGGCTCTGCTTCCATGCCTTTCTCAGTTCTTGTGATTCTTTGACTTCTTTGTCTTTGAGAGGATATAATATGATGCTTGAACATACATGGACACCTTTGAAGTGATTGATGACCTTTGGAGTGGCTCGGATGGCTCTTGGATTGCTCAGATCACAAACCCTAGATGCAGATGACTTTGAACCAATGCAGTGAATCAAAAAGTGGTATGAGATGCTATGATTGAACTTATGCATATGAAGAGATCACAAGCCATGGTGTGGATGGGTGAGGGAAAATTTGGGGTGTTTACACGTAGTCTTCTCCATATCTTCAGGAGCCATCTTGATTTGATTGTAACCAGAAAAACCATCCATGAAGGAGAATACTTTATGCTGAGCAGTGTTGTCTACCAGAACATCAATATGAGGAAGTGGAAAGTCATCTTTGGGGATGGCCTTATTCAAATCCCTGTAATCTACACACATACGTACCTTACCATCTTTCTTAGGTACCGGCTCCACATTTACAACCCATTGAGGATAAGAAGTCACAGCTAAGAACCCTGCATCAAACTGTTTCATCACCTCTGCTTTAATCTTCTCTAACATTTTAGGATGCATGCTACGAACCTTCTGCTTCTTTGGACGACAATCTTCTTTTACTGGTAAATGGTGAACCACAATGTCTGTATCCAAACCTGGCATATCTTCATAGGACCAAGCAAAGATCTCCACATAATCATGTAACATCTGAATCAATCTGCTCTTAACACCATCCTCTAATTCAGCCCCTATCTTGACTTCTTTCCTGTTTTCTTCAGTCCCCAGATTCACAACTTCGATTGGCTCTTCATGTGGCTGTATAGCTTTCTCTTCTTTTTGTAACAACCTAGCAAGCTCTACAGGTACTTCACAATCGTCCTCATTTCCATCTTCAGCTTAATAGATCGGATTCTCGAAATTATAATTGGCAATAGTAGAACTGTTATCAACAGGATCCAGAGTGGATGAGGATCTGCATTTTAGTGATGTGGGTGTGTGTAAGAACACATGGCTGATAAAACAAAATAAAAGAAAAGAAAGACAAGGAACATAATATTTACGAAACGAAACGTCCACTGATTTTTATTGAATGAAGTATGCAAATGAAATGACATCCCGACACAAGCATACCATTGTGCCCCGGGTAAGGCACAAGGCTTAAGAGTTTAATTGTTCAAAAATTACAAACTTAAGAAATAACAACACAGTAATAGTATTTACTCCTGACTAAAGGAGATAGGAATAACATCTTCAGCCTTCCAGTTATTGAGCCCATCACCCACAGTAGGAAAAATCCAAGCATCCAAATTGTAGTCTTCATCATAGTCACCCACAACATTGATCTGATCTTTCATAATCCCTTGACTGGTGATACGAACAGCACGAGCACGACGAACAGCCTTCTGGGACTCTGCAGTGAAACCCAAACCAAACTTGTCATATTTGTAAGGAATGTCAGGAAGTTGACCCCAAATAGTACAACCACCTTCATCCACCACAGCTTTAGCATCCTTGAGGGAGGCCATTGTAGGAGGTACTCTGGTGACCGCATGGACTTTCTTGACAACAGGAGGAGCTTCAACATTAGGAACAACCCAAGGAACTACTTCAAACGTCTGGCACGGAGTTTCAACATATTCCCCTTCCAATTCAAGATATTTAAATGTGTTCACATGGCTAATCATATATCCTTCCTCTCCGTAAACAGTAACAGCCTTTCCCTGTACTGGATATCTCAGCTTCTGATGTAAGGTGGAGGTCACAGCACCTGCCCCATGAATCCAGGGGCGCCCAAGCAAACAAGAATATGAAGGACGAATATCCATTACATAAAAGGTAGCATTGAAGACTTGAGAACCTACTTTTATTGGGAGATCTATTTCTCCGTGCACCACTCTTCTTGAACCATAAAAATCCTTCACCACTATATTGCTGGGCCTCAACACAGCATCCTCAGGACTAAGCTTATTCAGAACCTCTTTGGGCAACACATTCAGCGAAGAACCATTGTCTATTAACACATGTGACAGGGTAGTTCCCCTATATTCAATAGAGATATGTAGAGCCCTGTTATGATCCCTCTTGGCAGGAGTCAAATCAGCATCGGAGAAACCTAACCCATTATCATAGGTCAAGTGTGCAACACAATTTTCAAACTGATCTACAGAAATCTCATTTGGCACGTGAGCAGTCTTCAAAAATTTAATCAAGGCTTTAGCATGAGCCTCAGAACACAACAATAAAGACAACATGGAAATCTTGGAGGGAGTATGCCCCAATTGATCAACAACATCATAATCACTCTTGTGAATGATCTTTAGCACTTCTTCCATCTGCTTAGAAAGATCATCAGCAGTTAGTACATCAGTTTGTATAGGTTCAATAACAGGACCTTTGCCCCGAGCATCAACAGTGGAGGTAGTAGTTGGAGTAACTGTATTCTTGGAAGTAGCCGGAGGAGAGAAAATTCTTCCACTTCTCGTGATCTTACTAGATCCCGCAATATTATCAACATCAAGGTTTTCATCAATAACAGGCGTATCAGCTAAGGGTTCCTGCTTAACACCATGGATATAAACATCGGAACCGTAATGCCAAGGTATAACTTTATCGGAAGTATACGGAATAGGACCAGGAGTGGTAATGGTCATAGGATCCACTCTAGCTTCAGCAACAATCTTCACGGGGCCTTCAGCAGTAATCTTAATTGGACCCTTATGAGTGATTTTGACAGGGCCCTTGGAAGT
The DNA here is from genome assembly GCA_963966055.1 of Lathyrus aphaca. NCBI lineage: Eukaryota > Viridiplantae > Streptophyta > Magnoliopsida > Fabales > Fabaceae > Lathyrus > Lathyrus aphaca. Next base: position 403,872,597 of record OZ014519.1, on the reverse strand, counting down.
GATCCTTACTGGCACCTTATCAACCATATCCACCTCTTCAACCTTCGTACCTTGAGTTATATGTTCAACCATGCTCTCCACAGAAGGCGTCCTCTCAAACAATATGGTGTAATTGTCCATGAGGCGTTGAATACCGTCTTTCAACTTCCAGCAACTATCCAGTTTATAAGCACAATAGAAACAATCTTCATTACAACCTGGAAAGAACCCAGCTTGTACCAACTTCTTCTTAATAACAGACAATGGTGTGGTTACATCTACAACTGAGGAAATATGTGAAACTTCATCAATGGCATTAACAGTCTTTTCATGATTTGGCATGGGAGCAGTAATCACATTTGGAGTACCCGGAGGGTCAAACTCAATCTCTCCAGCATCAATCATATCCTGAATCTTATTCTTCAATATCCAGCAATTGTTGGTATCATGTCCCTGACAATTAGAATGATATGCACATCTGTCGCTCCCGGGATTTTCATCCTAGTACAAACGCGAAAGTGGCGCGGAAAGGTTAGAGTCGCCAGCCAGACATTTTTATCCCGAAAGAATGGGAAAGGTAATGTTGCACAAACCTGAGGAAGAAGGAAAGGACGAGGCCTTGCGAACCAAAGATCTGGATACGGGAGTCGGTTACGAATTGAGAAGGTATTAGCACCCCAATCCGTCCGTCGTACCCGACGGGATCCACGCTTGCTTGTTTTGTTTCAAAGGGTGAGAAAATATAACTGCTGCTGAATAAACCGCTAACTGGAACTAGAATGAGAAAAGGAACTGGAAAAAGAAAGAATGGGGAAAATGTAGGGAAAATAAAGAATGTGCTCGAACGGGCCCTACCCCGCTGCCTACGTACCTCATCGGGATAATGAGGATCAGAGTCGACGTAGTTCGCCTAACCTAGGCGGGAACTGATTGTTTGTGTTTTTTTACAGTTGGAACTGCGTATGTCTATGCTCAGGTGTTGCAGGCTCGTCTGGTACGAGTGCGTTAACCGTCTTGCATGCGAGACAAGTAGTCGCGAGTTCACGTTATGAGTGAATGAGATGAGAAGAGAAGTTCCCGCAGGATAGTCGTTTATTGTTTGTTTTTGGCTTTTAAGAGAAGTGTTTTGAATTTGTTTGTGAACTGTCTTATACTAAGACCTATCCATCGCGGGAAGTATTTACACCTCGCCCCGAAACAGGACGCGTATAAACACTCCGCAACAAAGTCTCGTGTCGTACAAGATTGTTCGGTTTTTATTAAGTGCTTTATGGCTTTTCTTTTGAGATGAAAAAGAGAATGACTCAAGTTGATAAAAGGAAAAATCTAAGGGACTAAGACTCAATCCTAATTTTGTTATGATTTATTTACAAGGGAGATCCTATGGTTAATGAGGTATTCTAATCCTAAGAAAGAAAAGGAAAAGAAGAAAAAGAGAATTAGAAACTAACTTACTTCCTAAGGAAGTTAAGTTGTCTCTAAAGAAAGGGAAATCCTAAGAGAAAAGCACAAGGTGCTAAGGCAAACACAATTAAAATGCATAAGAGATGAGAATGAAGTAATGCTTACATCAATCTTCCCCCCTCCAAAACAAAAGTTAGCATGACAATGCATATTGAAAGTAAAATCAAAGCATGAAAGCGATTAAGTACCATAAACGTCCTAGAATGGAACTAGGCTCAAAATAAGACCTAAGTCTAAAGGTGAAGGTACCTAAAGGTTACATGACTTCTAAAGTCAGTAGCTACATGCTATAAGTCTCTAAGGATGCTAGGATACCTCACAAAATCAAACTATGTCAAACTATGTACAAAAAGTTCACCTAAGTTCACCTAAATGCAAATTAGGGTTTATGGATGAAGTATGAATGCATATGGCTTACAAGCATGGATTAATGCATAAAATGAACATCAAAGTCAGTAGTGAATGCTTATTAAGATATGTGAATGGATATATAATCATGGATGCAATGGATTAGGCGTATGGAGCAATGGGAAGAATATGTGAAATGAAATGGAATAAACATCGCATAAGATCGCACATGATGAAAGTTAAGGAAGTATGGCATGTGAACATGCATGAAATGATTATGGGTCAGTAACATACAAGGAATGAGATGAAATTAGAATGCATGAATAGGCATTAATGATTTCCACATAATTCAAGTTAACAATTAGAAGAGAATAGAAATGAGTTTAAGTTAAACTAATTCCCATAAGTATGCATTTTGAAACACTAAAACAAACCAAAAGAGTATGGTTCAAAAAGTGACCTATGAATGGAACCAAAGACATACAAATGACCTATAATTAACTCCTAAAAGTTACCAAAAAGTTTCTCAATCCAATGGCATGAATGCCTTCTTAACACTTAGGATATGGAGCATATACACACATGAATCAACCTAGGATCTAGGTGACATGGAAAAATAGCAAAAAGCCTTGAAAAATTATGAAATTAAATCCCTGGAATAATAACATCATTATCTCACATTTTCCAAAAGGATTTCATAAAATTATGCACCAAAGTGCCAAAACAATTCCTTGACTAGCAAGGTAACCAAAACATGATCATCAAAAACCACTCCACAAAGTGGATCAAAAAGGGTACTAAAAATTATGAAAAAAATGCCTAATGAGCATCAACATGTCACAAATTACAGTACTTAATCACACACAAAAAATAGGTTTCACACCTATGGGGAAAAATCGATTTCGGTCCCTTATGCCAAAACCTTCCCTTTTGGGACAGCTTGTGAACTAAAATCCAAATAAAATATTAAAACTACCCAAATCTGGAAATAAAAAAATATGACAAATTAATTAAGAGGATGAGGATCATTCATGAATTTTTCCATAGTTTTATCTCACCTAAAACTATTTTTAATAAATGCGACGAAACGGGTGAAAAAGTGGATTTTAAGGGGAAGTGAAAGGAAATGATCTTAATGGTTCTTAACCTAATTCCTAAGTTCCGAAATCGATGCATATCATTAATAATCACAAATATAACCAATGCCTCAGGTGGGAGGGCTCAGATGCATCTTAATTTATATGGTCCTAAGCCGCATACGACTAGAATGATGCTTAAAAGCCGTTAAAGCTCAAAGTCACTTACTTGAATGAAATACCGATTCTTCATAAAAGAAATCCGAAAAAAATCCTTAAGCAAGGTCTTGAAGTCTCCCATAAGCAAAATAAATGCTTATCATCCACATTTGCTTTTGTGAAGCTTTGGCCATAATCGAAATCGATTCAAATCGATCAAAAACGTGAATGAACCAATTTAATCCATAATTAGTACTAAACCATAATTAAAATTAAGGAAAAATTCTAACTAAGAATTATTAGGAAATGAATTTAAAATTATAATCCACAAAACTATTAACAAAGAAAATTAATTAATATATTTTTTACAAGAAATTAATTAGCAATTTTAACAAGGAAAAAAACAAAGAAGATAGGTGCAAAAGAAATCCCGTTCCTTCGAATAGCCAAAGGAATGGGCCCAAAGCCCATTTGCCTACAACAAGCCGCAGAAGGGGCTTATGAACAAATGAAGGGTGCAGTAAGTGATCCACGGAAGCCCAATTTCAAAACTGGAATTGCAGGCTGGGTGCTGAAGCAATTCGGGGAGTGTGTATATTGAATCTATGAAGCTGAAACCTCAAGCCCAATTCAAAACCCTAAAGGAACAATAACCCTTCTTCTTCATCTCAGATAAAACTCTGCCGCCGGAAACCTTGTAGCCCACAACCCGTCGACGACCTTTCCAAAAATTCCACCGTTACCATCAAGGCCCCTTCGCCGCGACTCTTGCTTCGTCGTCTTCTTCTTTAATGCACCGTCGGCTATTGAACCTCGTTCTCCTTGATCCTCAACACGAATCCATCTTTGAATGGGAAGCTCCGCCGCGAATCAACAATCTCCAAGCCAAGAGAGAAGTCATCGGAAACCAGAAGAGGAAGAAATATTATTGGCGTCGCGGAGGCCGACCGATCGGAAAACGCCATGGGGTGCATGTGAGAAAAGAATGGCGTGATTAGAAATCCACAGTGAGGAGATAAGCCCAGTCCAAATCAAAACATAGAAATGGAAACCCTAAATCATTCATACTTCCCTTTATGTTCATACACCTGAGCTTCTTCTTCCCAGGTCTCCGCCGCGAGCCGCCGTATTCATCAAGATCGCACGGCGTAAACGTCTCGTCAAAGCATCACCGTCGGTTCATCTCCACCATCATCATTCACCGTTGTTACCTTAACGGTCTAAGACGGAAGGTTTTTTCGCCACCGCCGGAAGGCTCCCCATATGACGCCGTCACTTTGATCCTATCCCGGTCTTAACGTCTCTTCGTCATCAACCTCACAGAGATGTTGCCCTTCAATCGATAAAGTCACACAAGTTGAATCTCATGGCGGATGCACTCGCGTTGTATCCCATCACTTAGCGTTCACTCCCGCGATTGAGTCGAAGGTGACAACAACAACACTGATTATAGAACATTACCTCTGCTGGAATTGAATTGCTCAGGTACGAAACTTCAATCTTTTTTACCCTTTCTTCTAATCCTGTGAATCTGATTAGTTGTTATGCGCGAAACCGGTGTTGTTTCGTTGTTTGAATCTGACCTGCAGTTGAACATGTCGTTGTCGGATCTTGCAGGAAGATTGGTGATGTTGAACTGATGGCGAGGACGAAGATTGTGGAGGAGAGGTCAAATTGATGATGAGCGTTGCAGACGGAGAGAAAATTTGAGACGTTGTTACAGAAGGTTGAACACATCCAACGTCAACGAAGTTCGTCAATCGAAGACGCAATCGGAGGTAAGCTTTGTCTTGAACCTGATTCTTTTCTTTGTCGTAGTCATCGAGTCATTGTTGTGACTGAGTTCTTGATCCCCCCATGAATGTTATAGCTGCGTTATTGATTGAATTGCAAAATTGTTCTTTTCCATTTGCCATTGTTTTTGCGTCTGCGAACTTTAATCCTTTCTTCTTCAATGTAATTCTGAGTTTATTGACTGCAGGTTATTGAAGGTTGGTCTGGATTCTTGAATTGCGGGTTGTTCAATTGGTAATGATGAAGATTGAGGGTGAAACGTGAAGGTGACGAAGAAGTTGGGTTGAAAAGAGAATTTCCATTTTGAAAAGGTTCAGTGTGAATGAAAGTTATGATAAATGGCAGCAGATTGAAATAGGATGAATGAAGTGTTTTTAAAGAAACTGTCGAAGAAAGCCCCCAAATGTGAAGGGTGATCATGACTTATAGAAGATTCTCACCAGCAATCATCCAGAAGCTTCAGGTACCTTCCTTTACTGAATTCACTTATGATTCTGTTATAAACAGTTAAGAGTTTGTTGAAATTCGGTTATTGAGTTCGGTTAGTGAATTGGTTAGGATTTGATTTCCGTTTTGAATTATAGTCCTCTGTTTTTCATCTCTGAGTGCTCACTAACTCTGGTTTTCTGTTTCATCCTATTGCGAACACATATGGCAGGTGGTGATGAAATTAGAACTGAACAAATGGTACGGGAACGGTACGAGCTGCGAAGAGTGATTATGCATTCTTCTAAATGAAGTACTGTTCGGTGTAGTTTGGGTCCCAATTTTTTTTAGTACTCAAGTTCAGCTTTTTGGTAACACTGTCCAAATTTGCAAGATTCTGAGATTTTCATAATGGTAGTGTGTGGTGGCTCGTTGAGTTTCTGAGCTTTGGACTAAGGTACCAGTATGATCGATGGACCTTACCCAGGTATTCACCCCTTCTCACTGTCCTTACTTCAATTCTGACTCCCCTTCTTCTTTCTAATTTGCTGCAGCCTCTTATTTCTCCTTCCTTCAGCTTATCATACTTAACCCCTGAATTATTGTTGGATTTTACTATAATTATCCTTGGACTTGCAGTTTCTGCTGTTGCAGATTCAATGAAAATTGGAGGACCCGGAGGGATTGTGACTGTTGTTTTCGAAGGTTGATGAAGACCTGAAAGTGGCAATGACACCGGGGGAAAATTCCTGCCGCAAATTCTGAAATCTATTATTTTTCATTGAGTTTTTTTTTTTGTAACCGTTTTCGTATCAGTCTATTGTATCAACTTCTTATATTTGGCCCCTCATCAATTCTGCTATTCTGTTGTAGTTTTTTATATCCGCATGTTAACTGAAAACTGCCTCTGAATTCCGAATCTATTGTAAACCAATGACTTTCTCCAATTAGAATGGAGCTTATCAAAGAAAATGTAAGAAAGTGTTTAAATTCATACCAAGGACCAAAGCAGCACCAATTAAAACCTTTACTTCTTGTCGCGTACCATTGAAACCTCCATTCGAACCAAATTAAGATCAATAGCATATAGTCTAAATAATAAAAAATAACTTTGACTAAGAGAATTTTTGGGATTGACTTTCGAAAATGGAATGAAACAAATATGAACTAATAGGTGGTTTTAGATTGAAAAATATGAACTAATAGGTGGTTTTAGATTGAAAAATATGAACTAATAGGTGGTTTTAGATTGAAACATAAAAATAGGTTTGAAAAATGGTAATGAACCTTCCAAATAGATCATAATTGCTCACTTTTCATCCTCCATTAGAACCGCATTCTTGAACCAGGCCTTGATGTTATGATGAATATCAATAACCCATGAACCATCCCGTCGTTAAAACCACTTGGAAATCCGGAACTTAAATGCATACCTCCATCGACTAATCCCAAATTGGACTTTAACGTTAAAGACCTCAGTTGGTGGCAGGCCCTCAAGCTCACTCATACATAGAACCAACTCGCCATGATAATGAGCCTGATACTCCAATGAACACTCTTTACAAATGAACTTCTTAAAGATCAGTTAATTAGGGAAATAAACCCTAATCGAGTAGCAAGTGCATAAGAAAACTGGTGTCATTAACAGCCAAATAACCAAACCTTGAGTTCATAAGATGCGACACTCTAATTCCATGATCCATGCCACACTTTCCAGCGAAATAAAAACCACCAAACAATGGGATAACAGGGCTCTTCTGAGGACGCTGATCTCATGCCTGAGGAATACAATGCAATGCATGATGATAGATATTATGATCTAATGAGAAATACTGATAAATGCGAAATGATACGCCAGTAGAGAGAATAATCATGAGGGCAAATTTTGAGGTATTACAGCTGCCCCTATTCAATCATCTGCAAACTTGAACGAATAATTGCAACAGCTTTTAGACGTTCAAGGTATGGAGTGATTGAATACTCGAATAAAACCTGAAAATTTGCACGCTGAGGGCAACAGAAATGCCATCTGCCCATTTATTTATTTATGTTTTTTTGTTTTTGACCTCTGAATAGGTAGCGAAAATAGAAACAGGTGGAGATATGCTGGGAAGAATGCCATCCTCGAATGACAACTCACAAGAGATCCTCGGATCCAACACTAAAACCATCCTCGAATGGAGACGCAAAGGTATACCAGCCTCGACTGATAACCAAACACAAAGCTGACCTCAGACAGACTTCGTAAAAAAAAAAAAAGACAGACTGACCTCGATCAATAAGCTCGAAAAGTGAACTACTATCCTCGAATAATAGCTACACCACAAGACCAACCGCAGAAGGGCTTGAAGAAAAGATATGTCATCCTCGAATGACAAATCAAAAGATCCTCGGATTTAACACGAAACCATCCTCGAATGGAGACGCGAAAAAATGAGACTGCCGAAACAAAACTCAAATACGAGACCATTGTACTTAAATGGAGACTCGAAGGGAACGGGATCGTTGTACTTAAACGAGAGCCCGAGAAAAACAGGATCATTGTACTTAAATGATAACCTGAGATGCGACCGTTGTACTGAAACGAAGACGCGAAAGAATGAGACTGTTGTACTGAAACAAGACTCAAATACGAGACCATTGTACTTAAATGGAGACTCGAATGAAATGGGATCGTTGTACTTAAACGAGAGCCCAAGCAAACAGGATCATTGTACTTAAATGATAACCTGAGATGCGACCGTTGTACTGAAACGGAGACGCGAAAGAATGAGACTGTTGTACTGAAACAAGACTCAATGACGAGACCATTGTACTTAAATGGAGACTCGAATGAAATGGGATCGTTGTACTTAAACGAGAGCCCGAGAAAACAGGATCATTGTACTTAAATGATAACCTGAGATGCGACCGTTGTACTGAAACGGAGACGCGAAAGAATGAGACTGTTGTACTGAAACAAGACTCAATGACGAGACCATTGTACTTAAATGGAGACTCGAATGAAATGGGATCGTTGTACTTAAACGAGAGCCCGAGAAAACAGGATCATTGTACTTAAATGATAACCTGAGATGCGACCGTTGTACTGAAACGGAGACGCGAAAGAATGAGACTGTTGTACTGAAACAATACTCAATTGGGGATAACAACAAGACTTGGTGGAAGCATCCACCCTGGGAAATGAAGTTGTATTCTGTGGGGGAACACTTCAATCTGATTGGAGATGTAACAGGTCTTATGTAATATACCTCAAAACTGGCCCATGCTGGTATGCATATGTTTGAATTTATGGCGTAATGCTCCATGATGATGGAAACGCTACGCTTTGGAGGATGCAAATGTGATGATGATTACTAGATGCAAATGCAAATGAAAAATGGGTCTCCTGATAAGGAGACTGCAGGTAATTCCAGATAACTTGGCTGGGAAGAAACGATGATCACTGCATTGATCTGGCTCGTCCTGATGAGGAGGAAACAACTCTGCGGGGAATGTTGTTAATAATTCACTGGCTCTGAATAGCCGCCACTGCCAAAAATAAATTGGACTTTGAGATTGGAGTGCCAAGACCCTGCTGGAGATGGACTCTTCTTGAACTCTGGTGAGGACGTGAGGACCTCCTGACTTGGCGGAGAACCAAAGGCATGACACTGTTGAGGAAACACCTTGCTGGGGAGGAAAGAACTCCTTGTAATGTTGAGGATTGCCCCTGTCTGAAGGGAAACTTCTACTTGGGGATGACACCCACATTCTGCTGCCTTGCTGGGAGAGATTTCAACTTCCACTTTACTGGGGATGACATATAATGTCAATGATAAAGCTTCCCGCTGAAGATAAGAGCTCAAGTTGCCACTTGCTGGGGATAAAAGATAAATCCTCTCATGTTGGGAATGAGAGATGTAAGGCGTCTCATGCCGGGGATGAGAGACGATGATATCCTTCTGCTCAAGAAGTAATCTTCCATTTGCCGCACTACTGGAGAAGGGATTGTCTAATGAGACTTGCTAAGGAATTTTGATCAATGAAGCTTGCTGATGAAATAACTCTTGAAGTACTGTGCTGACAATGGCTTTGCCCCTAGCCCTGGGTTGACAGGTTGTCAACTAATCATGAGTGAACAATGGTTCTTTACAATCTTCAACTCGCCTTCTATTAGGATCTATCAAAAGATAATGTCTCAAGAGGATTTTACAGAAAACTGGCATAAGAGATGCCTCAGTGTCTTCAAACTCTTGGAGAGATTCGTCGGATCTCGAAATAACTGCCCCAGACTGCATGGTTTGTGCAAGAATTTGCCTCGCAAGGATTCATGAAGAACCTCATATCACTGTGAGATATTCTGCCCCAGTATATTGAACTCCGGATAGGTGCTTTTGATAAACCGTCTTCGGGAGAGAGTAACTTCTAGTGCTCTTGGGGTGGCCTGCCCCAGTACGAGCCTTGAAGTGATCACCTCTGACGGACTGTGCTTTGAAGAAAACACCTATGCCAATCGTTCTTTGAGAAATTGGATCTCGAAGTGATTGCCCCAGTTTGGCTGAAATTTGAATAATGCTTCCGCCTGATGGCTCTTTGAGAGATTTGAATCTCGAAGTGATTGCCCCAGCTTGGTTGAATTTTGAAGAAATTGCTCGACGTGATTGCCCCGGCTTAGTTGGCTCTTACCACGACTGTCGGGAAAGTCCCTACTCAATGGAGTCTTCTTGAAAAGTGCACCTCGATAGATTGTCCTTTGGAAGTTTTAGCCTTCTCAACTCGGCAAGATTAAGCTTCTGGACTGAAGTTTCGTATGTGAATTTTTATGATGTCCAACAAATGTATGCAAGCAGAAAATGTTTATTCTAAGAATGAAAATTCTAATGCAACACACATATTAATCTTGAAGTTTTACTGAAAAAGATGTCGCAAACCTTGGTGAGCGAATCACTGGTTAAGATACGACATAAAATTTGTTTGAATAATAAAAAGCATGCACATGCAACACCAACAAGGATCTTTCAACACCACTCATAGGAGTCAGGAACGCGGTCTCGTGGTAGTATGCTCTCAAAAATAACCCTATTTCAGTTAGGACTTTTGAGGGTTGTATCGTGGCCCGGTTCACGGTTATAGAAACAACAGATATAGGCTCGAAATTTATATGTGCCCACCCATCTTCGTGATGTTCTCCATTCCTATGTTCAGCTAGCTTTTACAAGCGCTCACCTCTCAAAAAGGGTTTTGTGATGGTTGAGGAACCAATTACACTAACGGTTTAAGCACCAATCAAATTATTGTTTAGAGTCAGTCACCCCTATTGTCTTTTGTGTCTGTATCACACGACTTTGTTCCTGCTCAAGGATCTTTCTTGTGTAATCCTTTTCGTCTTTCGCTTTTGCATTATTTGATTATCCCTAACTTTTGCCTGGACTGATTCTTGTGAATCTTTGATTGTGAAGTCCAGCGGGATGCCCTAATTTTTGCCTAAGTCGCTTGTTTTCAAGTTTCGACTTAGCGGGCTTTCTCATTCATTTTTTTTCAATTCTTATTTTTTTTGAACAAATCGTGTGACACTGTTTGTCTTGATTGCTTTGAAAGGGTCGTGACTGTCCCACTTCTTGGTTGTTGAGGGATAACCATTGTGGTCTCCGGTCTTTGGACCTCTTGATTGGGATAACCATTGTGGTTCCTGGTCATTGGACCTCTTGATTTGGTACAACGAAAGGTAATGGATCCTCAGATTTGCACTCCTTTTCGAAATTTGAACGATCGGTCCAGCTAGCTGACACCTACCCTGCCCCTGGGTTAAATGCAAGGGTTTTTTCATGCGAAAATAAACTCCTACTTCAAGGCTCAAATGGGTTGGCGAGGGTCTATCTCCCTTATATCTCCGGTGTTTAGGACTTGAAACAATGCCTGTACATCGTCAACAGGGTCTTTCTCAAAAGCACACAGTTAGAGATTTTTGCGTTTTCATTTCGTCGTCCTCCCTGATAGAGTTTAAGCACAACAGTTGGTATTGCAATGCACATACACAAAATCATGAGTGAATACGAATGGATTACTTCAAGAAAAACATGTGCATTTTATTATGGTTATCATTCAAAAACAAATAAGTTTCATGCATGCATACAAATGTTTAAACAAACAATATAAACTACAAATGAAAATGCAGTAAAGAAACTGAACATTGCCGTCATTGAGGAGACTTGACTCCGTCTGGACTTATTGCTTCTGAAGATGCCCTTGCAAACTAAGATGTCGATTTGATGAGGAGACTTCATATCTGAGCAGACTTTCTGGTATGATTACCTTTGAGTCGATCAAATTTGAACCTTGTCTTCACTTTTGCCTCTGAGAGACTTGCAATCTTCAATTACAAGGCCAGGTGCCCCAGAATGGTAATTATACTTGGAATTGAAACCCCAAAGGAAGCTTTGTCGGAGATGATCCTGATGCGGCTAGCTCAACCAATTTGAATCTGAGCAAATGAGAAAACTTGTCGCGCGTACGACCTCGAAATATGATCAAACTTCTTCTCAAGCTGTTATGGACTTTACCTTATGCTATGCCCCTAGGAATCTCTTGGAAAGCTAAAATTGGATGCCGACAAATGACATCTGGAGGGAAGAGCTTGATAAGTGAAGTTGATAAATAAGGTTGCTCGGAAAGATCTCATATGATCTCCTGCCTACGTATCTCCATTGACCAATGGAGAATCAGAGCAGCGTAGTTCCCCTCAATAGGGATGAAAATAGCTTCGTTCAGAATTTCCATAACCAAGCTCATCTGAGTCTTCATCTGGTTGACTTCCTGTTTCAACAGTTTCTGGTTTTGAAATAAAGCTTATACCTCTGCCCTGAATGGCCTCAGCTGGGTCTTTGTTTGCTCACCTCCGCCCGGAGTTGCTTCAAATATATACCTTGATGATTGTGATTCAAGTTGTCCATTCTGATGAGAAATCAAGTCAGGAAAAGAATTTGTCTCTGAACACCTGTCAAGAATGCAAAGATGTATGCAAATGCCATGTTCAATTATTTCTGAGGAATCTAACTGCTTTGATTCAAATTTTGATACAGAAAAATCCAACAACATGATTCAGATATGTGATCCTCGGAAATAACTGAACATGCATGCAAAAAATGCTATGATGTCATGTATGCAACAGGCATGTGATCAATGATCTGATGTTGGTGTTGAGCAGTGAGTCAAGTGTCCAAATAGAACCATAATAGTAGCACCATCTCTGTATAGAACCCCATAACTGAGAACCCAATAATTGTAGAACTGGATCACATAATATAACAATCACTGATGGTGTTGAAGTTGAACAACGAGCCAAGTGTCTGTATAGAAACACAATAACAACACCATCTCTGTATAGAACCCGATAACTGAGAATCCAATAACTGTAAAACTGGATCACATAATAGCATAATCACTGATGGTGCTGAAGCTGAACAACGGGCCAAGCGCCTGTGGAGAGTCATAATAACAGTCATAATATCAGGGTCACCATGGTAATCACAGTAACAATCTCTCTGAATAGAAGTCCCGGATCTCAGAATCAAAGAACCATATAGCACCAGATAATATCATAAAACAAACACTGGCAAAGCGGGTATGTTGAAGTTTAGGGTTCCTGCAAACCTGTAAACCCCTCCCAATCTCATGGGTGTGCTACTCGGGTCAACATCACGGACTCACAAAGCCGAATAGCAATAATACGTTCACCATTTCCGAGAAATGGCTCATGACCAAATCAGGGAATCGGTTTGGCATTATGTACTACTCAGGGAGGTCTCAGTTGAGTCCGGAAAAACAAGCATCCCTCACAAGTTTCCAGCTTCAAGCACTGAATCGAGAAACAATAGTACATTCATCCCGAAGGGTACAATACTATCGTCATACGAACAGTTTGCTTTAACTGAATTCCTATGAGAGAACCAGGCCATCCTATGCGAGTTCCCAATGGACCCTCGGATGCGAGTGGGTTTGCCAACAAATGTGGTCTGCCACTGTCATCACTGGAGAGGGTTGTTTCCATTAAGGTTCTCAATGATCGGTCCCCAGCTGCACATAACCATCAAGGTTGTACCCTGAAGTGGGGAAGAACCCCCACACAGAATAGTCCCAAGACAGTCACAACCTGGGTGTGGAACACATCACCACTCATCATGTAACCATGCGAGCACAACATGTCCACGCTAATCCTATGGTGCACTCAAGCCGGGTATTTGGCTTATCTCACAGTAACTCCCACCCACAGAAAAAATGAAAACCAGCACAGCCAGACAGTCCAGTATAATATGATGCATGGAAAATAAAATACTGAAAGCGGTAAATAAATGCGATAAAGTAAAGCTGTAAAATAAAACTGTAAATGAAAACAGTAAAGCTAAACTAAAGCACTCAGCAACAAACACATAAACACCCAAAGAACAAAACCAAACAGGCGCTAGGATTGACTCTACAAGGGAAACCGGAAGAATCAGGTTAGTCCCCAGCAGAGTCGCCAGCTGTCGCTCCCGGGATTTTCATCCTAGTACAAACGCGAAAGTGGCGCGGAAAGGTTAGAGTCGCCAGCCAGACATTTTTATCCCGAAAGAATGGGAAAGGTAATGTTGCACAAACCTGAGGAAGAAGGAAAGGACGAGGCCTTGCGAACCAAAGATCTGGATACGGGAGTCGGTTACGAATTGAGAAGGTATTAGCACCCCAATCCGTCCGTCGTACCCGACGGGATCCACGCTTGCTTGTTTTGTTTCAAAGGGTGAGAAAATATAACTGCTGCTGAATAAACCGCTAACTGGAACTAGAATGAGAAAAGGAACTGGAAAAAGAAAGAATGGGGAAAATGTAGGGAAAATAAAGAATGTGCTCGAACGGGCCCTACCCCGCTGCCTACGTACCTCATCGGGATAATGAGGATCAGAGTCGACGTAGTTCGCCTAACCTAGGCGGGAACTGATTGTTTGTGTTTTTTTACAGTTGGAACTGCGTATGTCTATGCTCAGGTGTTGCAGGCTCGTCTGGTACGAGTGCGTTAACCGTCTTGCATGCGAGACAAGTAGTCGCGAGTTCACGTTATGAGTGAATGAGATGAGAAGAGAAGTTCCCGCAGGATAGTCGTTTATTGTTTGTTTTTGGCTTTTAAGAGAAGTGTTTTGAATTTGTTTGTGAACTGTCTTATACTAAGACCTATCCATCGCGGGAAGTATTTACACCTCGCCCCGAAACAGGACGCGTATAAACACTCCGCAACAAAGTCTCGTGTCGTACAAGATTGTTCGGTTTTTATTAAGTGCTTTATGGCTTTTCTTTTGAGATGAAAAAGAGAATGACTCAAGTTGATAAAAGGAAAAATCTAAGGGACTAAGACTCAATCCTAATTTTGTTATGATTTATTTACAAGGGAGATCCTATGGTTAATGAGGTATTCTAATCCTAAGAAAGAAAAGGAAAAGAAGAAAAAGAGAATTAGAAACTAACTTACTTCCTAAGGAAGTTAAGTTGTCTCTAAAGAAAGGGAAATCCTAAGAGAAAAGCACAAGGTGCTAAGGCAAACACAATTAAAATGCATAAGAGATGAGAATGAAGTAATGCTTACATCAATCTTCCCCCCTCCAAAACAAAAGTTAGCATGACAATGCATATTGAAAGTAAAATCAAAGCATGAAAGCGATTAAGTACCATAAACGTCCTAGAATGGAACTAGGCTCAAAATAAGACCTAAGTCTAAAGGTGAAGGTACCTAAAGGTTACATGACTTCTAAAGTCAGTAGCTACATGCTATAAGTCTCTAAGGATGCTAGGATACCTCACAAAATCAAACTATGTCAAACTATGTACAAAAAGTTCACCTAAGTTCACCTAAATGCAAATTAGGGTTTATGGATGAAGTATGAATGCATATGGCTTACAAGCATGGATTAATGCATAAAATGAACATCAAAGTCAGTAGTGAATGCTTATTAAGATATGTGAATGGATATATAATCATGGATGCAATGGATTAGGCGTATGGAGCAATGGGAAGAATATGTGAAATGAAATGGAATAAACATCGCATAAGATCGCACATGATGAAAGTTAAGGAAGTATGGCATGTGAACATGCATGAAATGATTATGGGTCAGTAACATACAAGGAATGAGATGAAATTAGAATGCATGAATAGGCATTAATGATTTCCACATAATTCAAGTTAACAATTAGAAGAGAATAGAAATGAGTTTAAGTTAAACTAATTCCCATAAGTATGCATTTTGAAACACTAAAACAAACCAAAAGAGTATGGTTCAAAAAGTGACCTATGAATGGAACCAAAGACATAAAAATGACCTATAATTAACTCCTAAAAGTTACCAAAAAGTTTCTCAATCCAATGGCATGAATGCCTTCTTAACACTTAGGATATGGAGCATATACACACATGAATCAACCTAGGATCTAGGTGACATGGAAAAATAGCAAAAAGCCTTGAAAAATTATGAAATTAAATCCCTGGAATAATAACATCATTATCTCACATTTTCCAAAAGGATTTCATAAAATTATGCACCAAAGTGCCAAAACAATTCCTTGACTAGCAAGGTAACCAAAACATGATCATCAAAAACCACTCCACAAAGTGGATCAAAAAGGGTACTAAAAATTATGAAAAAAATGCCTAATGAGCATCAACATGTCACAAATTACAGTACTTAATCACACACAAAAAATAGGTTTCACACCTATGGGGAAAAATCGATTTCGGTCCCTTATGCCAAAACCTTCCCTTTTGGGACAGCTTGTGAACTAAAATCCAAATAAAATATTAAAACTACCCAAATCTGGAAATAAAAAAATATGACAAATTAATTAAGAGGATGAGGATCATTCATGAATTTTTCCATAGTTTTATCTCACCTAAAACTATTTTTAATAAATGCGACGAAACGGGTGAAAAAGTGGATTTTAAGGGGAAGTGAAAGGAAATGATCTTAATGGTTCTTAACCTAATTCCTAAGTTCCGAAATCGATGCATATCATTAATAATCACAAATATAACCAATGCCTCAGGTGGGAGGGCTCAGATGCATCTTAATTTATATGGTCCTAAGCCGCATACGACTAGAATGATGCTTAAAAGCCGTTAAAGCTCAAAGTCACTTACTTGAATGAAATACCGATTCTTCATAAAAGAAATCCGAAAAAAATCCTTAAGCAAGGTCTTGAAGTCTCCCATAAGCAAAATAAATGCTTATCATCCACATTTGCTTTTGTGAAGCTTTGGCCATAATCGAAATCGATTCAAATCGATCAAAAACGTGAATGAACCAATTTAATCCATAATTAGTACTAAACCATAATTAAAATTAAGGAAAAATTCTAACTAAGAATTATTAGGAAATGAATTTAAAATTATAATCCACAAAACTATTAACAAAGAAAATTAATTAATATATTTTTTACAAGAAATTAATTAGCAATTTTAACAAGGAAAAAAACAAAGAAGATAGGTGCAAAAGAAATCCCGTTCCTTCGAATAGCCAAAGGAATGGGCCCAAAGCCCATTTGCCTACAACAAGCCGCAGAAGGGGCTTATGAACAAATGAAGGGTGCAGTAAGTGATCCACGGAAGCCCAATTTCAAAACTGGAATTGCAGGCTGGGTGCTGAAGCAATTCGGGGAGTGTGTATATTGAATCTATGAAGCTGAAACCTCAAGCCCAATTCAAAACCCTAAAGGAACAATAACCCTTCTTCTTCATCTCAGATAAAACTCTGCCGCCGGAAACCTTGTAGCCCACAACCCGTCGACGACCTTTCCAAAAATTCCACCGTTACCATCAAGGCCCCTTCGCCGCGACTCTTGCTTCGTCGTCTTCTTCTTTAATGCACCGTCGGCTATTGAACCTCGTTCTCCTTGATCCTCAACACGAATCCATCTTTGAATGGGAAGCTCCGCCGCGAATCAACAATCTCCAAGCCAAGAGAGAAGTCATCGGAAACCAGAAGAGGAAGAAATATTATTGGCGTCGCGGAGGCCGACCGATCGGAAAACGCCATGGGGTGCATGTGAGAAAAGAATGGCGTGATTAGAAATCCACAGTGAGGAGATAAGCCCAGTCCAAATCAAAACATAGAAATGGAAACCCTAAATCATTCATACTTCCCTTTATGTTCATACACCTGAGCTTCTTCTTCCCAGGTCTCCGCCGCGAGCCGCCGTATTCATCAAGATCGCACGGCGTAAACGTCTCGTCAAAGCATCACCGTCGGTTCATCTCCACCATCATCATTCACCGTTGTTACCTTAACGGTCTAAGACGGAAGGTTTTTTCGCCACCGCCGGAAGGCTCCCCATATGACGCCGTCACTTTGATCCTATCCCGGTCTTAACGTCTCTTCGTCATCAACCTCACAGAGATGTTGCCCTTCAATCGATAAAGTCACACAAGTTGAATCTCATGGCGGATGCACTCGCGTTGTATCCCATCACTTAGCGTTCACTCCCGCGATTGAGTCGAAGGTGACAACAACAACACTGATTATAGAACATTACCTCTGCTGGAATTGAATTGCTCAGGTACGAAACTTCAATCTTTTTTACCCTTTCTTCTAATCCTGTGAATCTGATTAGTTGTTATGCGCGAAACCGGTGTTGTTTCGTTGTTTGAATCTGACCTGCAGTTGAACATGTCGTTGTCGGATCTTGCAGGAAGATTGGTGATGTTGAACTGATGGCGAGGACGAAGATTGTGGAGGAGAGGTCAAATTGATGATGAGCGTTGCAGACGGAGAGAAAATTTGAGACGTTGTTACAGAAGGTTGAACACATCCAACGTCAACGAAGTTCGTCAATCGAAGACGCAATCGGAGGTAAGCTTTGTCTTGAACCTGATTCTTTTCTTTGTCGTAGTCATCGAGTCATTGTTGTGACTGAGTTCTTGATCCCCCCATGAATGTTATAGCTGCGTTATTGATTGAATTGCAAAATTGTTCTTTTCCATTTGCCATTGTTTTTGCGTCTGCGAACTTTAATCCTTTCTTCTTCAATGTAATTCTGAGTTTATTGACTGCAGGTTATTGAAGGTTGGTCTGGATTCTTGAATTGCGGGTTGTTCAATTGGTAATGATGACGATTGAGGGTGAAACGTGAAGGTGACGAAGAAGTTGGGTTGAAAAGAGAATTTCCATTTTGAAAAGGTTCAGTGTGAATGAAAGTTATGATAAATGGCAGCAGATTGAAATAGGATGAATGAAGTGTTTTTAAAGAAACTGTCGAAGAAAGCCCCCAAATGTGAAGGGTGATCATGACTTATAGAAGATTCTCACCAGCAATCATCCAGAAGCTTCAGGTACCTTCCTTTACTGAATTCACTTATGATTCTGTTATAAACAGTTAAGAGTTTGTTGAAATTCGGTTATTGAGTTCGGTTAGTGAATTGGTTAGGATTTGATTTCCGTTTTGAATTATAGTCCTCTGTTTTTCATCTCTGAGTGCTCACTAACTCTGGTTTTCTGTTTCATCCTATTGCGAACACATATGGCAGGTGGTGATGAAATTAGAACTGAACAAATGGTACGGGAACGGTACGAGCTGCGAAGAGTGATTATGCATTCTTCTAAATGAAGTACTGTTCGGTGTAGTTTGGGTCCCAATTTTTTTTAGTACTCAAGTTCAGCTTTTTGGTAACACTGTCCAAATTTGCAAGATTCTGAGATTTTCATAATGGTAGTGTGTGGTGGCTCGTTGAGTTTCTGAGCTTTGGACTAAGGTACCAGTATGATCGATGGACCTTACCCAGGTATTCACCCCTTCTCACTGTCCTTACTTCAATTCTGACTCCCCTTCTTCTTTCTAATTTGCTGCAGCCTCTTATTTCTCCTTCCTTCAGCTTATCATACTTAACCCCTGAATTATTGTTGGATTTTACTATAATTATCCTTGGACTTGCAGTTTCTGCTGTTGCAGATTCAATGAAAATTGGAGGACCCGGAGGGATTGTGACTGTTGTTTTCGAAGGTTGATGAAGACCTGAAAGTGGCAATGACACCGGGGGAAAATTCCTGCCGCAAATTCTGAAATCTATTATTTTTCATTGAGTTTTTTTTTTTGTAACCGTTTTCGTATCAGTCTATTGTATCAACTTCTTATATTTGGCCCCTCATCAATTCTGCTATTCTGTTGTAGTTTTTTATATCCGCATGTTAACTGAAAACTGCCTCTGAATTCCGAATCTATTGTAAACCAATGACTTTCTCCAATTAGAATGGAGCTTATCAAAGAAAATGTAAGAAAGTGTTTAAATTCATACCAAGGACCAAAGCAGCACCAATTAAAACCTTTACTTCTTGTCGCGTACCATTGAAACCTCCATTCGAACCAAATTAAGATCAATAGCATATAGTCTAAATAATAAAAAATAACTTTGACTAAGAGAATTTTTGGGATTGACTTTCGAAAATGGAATGAAACAAATATGAACTAATAGGTGGTTTTAGATTGAAAAATATGAACTAATAGGTGGTTTTAGATTGAAAAATATGAACTAATAGGTGGTTTTAGATTGAAACATAAAAATAGGTTTGAAAAATGGTAATGAACCTTCCAAATAGATCATAATTGCTCACTTTTCATCCTCCATTAGAACCGCATTCTTGAACCAGGCCTTGATGTTATGATGAATATCAATAACCCATGAACCATCCCGTCGTTAAAACCACTTGGAAATCCGGAACTTAAATGCATACCTCCATCGACTAATCCCAAATTGGACTTTAACGTTAAAGACCTCAGTTGGTGGCAGGCCCTCAAGCTCACTCATACATAGAACCAACTCGCCATGATAATGAGCCTGATACTCCAATGAACACTCTTTACAAATGAACTTCTTAAAGATCAGTTAATTAGGGAAATAAACCCTAATCGAGTAGCAAGTGCATAAGAAAACTGGTGTCATTAACAGCCAAATAACCAAACCTTGAGTTCATAAGATGCGACACTCTAATTCCATGATCCATGCCACACTTTCCAGCGAAATAAAAACCACCAAACAATGGGATAACAGGGCTCTTCTGAGGACGCTGATCTCATGCCTGAGGAATACAATGCAATGCATGATGATAGATATTATGATCTAATGAGAAATACTGATAAATGCGAAATGATACGCCAGTAGAGAGAATAATCATGAGGGCAAATTTTGAGGTATTACAACATCGTGCATCAGGATTGTACCTGAGAGAGGTAACATTGGGGTTCTGAGGAGGGTCCTTCAAAGTGATGAGTTCACCCTTCAACAAGTGTTGCAAGGCTTGGGCCATTGACATGTTGAGCTTGGTGAACTGTCTTCTAGGCCTCTGTTGATTGCCATGTGGTGGCTCTGGTGTTGCAGGAGTAGGATTGGAGATATGAACTGCACTCACAGATTGGTGCCTCCTATTACGATCAGGTTGACCATAAACAGCATTTGACTCTTTCTTCCCACTAGGGGGATTCTTTGTAGTACTTGATGAAGAAGCACCCACTTGTATCTTGCCACTCCTTATACCACTTTCTACGCGTTCTCCTGTCATTATCAACTCAGTGAAGCCAGATGATGAGCTTCCAATGAGATGAGTATAAAAAAGACCATTCAACGTACACATGAACATATCCACTAACTCCCTGTCAGTTAGAGGAGGTTGTACTCTACCAGCCAAATCTCTCCACTTCTGGGCATACTCCTTGAAATTTTCTTTAGCACCCATAGACATGCTTTGTAGTTGCATGCGAGTAGGGGCTAGATCAGCATTGTATTGATATTGCTTATAAAAGGCCTCAGCGAGATCATTCCAATCACGGATGTTGACACTCTCCAACTGATAATACCATTCCAATTGAGCTCCAGACAAGCTCTCTTGGAAGAAATGGATCCACAACTTCTTATCAGCAGTATGGGGTTGGATTCTCCGGACATAAGACCTCAGATGCAGCTTGGGACACGAAACACCATCATATACTACAAAAGCAGGGACCTTGAAACCAATGGGTATAACCACTCCAGATATCAGACTCAGATCTTCAAAATCCAGCCCATAAGACTTTTGCAATTCCATAGCATCCATTCTATCCACCAGCATCTTGAACTTATCTTCATTAGGATCATGATAGTAATTTGCTTCAGAATCAGAATCCCCCATGGTATTATGGAGACTGCCTCCCTCTTTCTCAGACTCTTCAGACTCATAATCTTCAACCTGTTCCTTGGTCTTGACAGGACCTCTGAACCTTCTTCCCATATTGATGAGGCCTCCTGACCTTCTAGTCTTCTTAGTCTTCTTGGCCAGCAGTGTCTTCAATTCATCTTGCCCCTTGGACAAGTTCAGGATCAGCTCTTGAAATTGTGCGTTCTGTGCCTGGAGATCTTTGACTGTTTGTTCAAGAGCCATTTCTGCTGAAATAAACAGCGAGAAGATAAGATACCTGTACGTAAGAAACCTGTGATGCAATGATATGGTGTATAAATGCGTATGCAATGTTTTCAAGGACCGCAGGATTTAAATTTGTTTAAACAACCAAAAAAGTAACTTTTATTAGTAATAAATTTGTTTGCCCCTTGGGCTTACAATAAAAAAATGAAATGAATACAAAAGATGGGGTTTTAAGTCTCCCATGGACGTTTCCTCTTTGTGTTGAGGTATAAGTTGAGATTCTGCTCCTCGTGAAGTTGCTTCGTTAGCTCCAGGATTCTTTCTTGACTTGCTTTGTAATGAGTCTCAAAAGTATCCCTTTGCTCCTTCAACTGGATCCAGGACCTCTGTAAATCTTCCATGTCAGTGGGCATGTCTGGGTGAAGGATGGTATAAGAAGTATCCCCTTCAGCAACAGGCTCCATAGTAACTGGCAGGATGGCATGATATGGCATCATAAGAGTCTGAGCACGAGATCGCACCCATCTGAGATAAGCTTCCATAGGAATAGTGTACTTGGGCTCCAGAGTCTTGCTGTCAACCTTGTTCACTTTCCCCCATGCTCGTATGAACCTTTGACGGTAACCTTGAAGATCGTTGTCGTAGTCAAACACAATACCCTGAATCAACATGTCATGAGCTAAGGAAGGGTTGTAGGTAATGCCCCCTCTTATGCCAAGGAGTGGCACATTAGGGAACTCCCCAAATGGTTAATGATAGTGATATTCTCCATAGATCGAGAGCACAAATGAATATCTGAATGAGAAAGTGACATAATCCTCTTGGACCACCTAAACCCTTGTTCATTCTTCATCACTGATCGAGGAAGATGAGAAATAAACCACCTAGATAGCAAAGGTATGCATCACATCAGAGTTCCTCGTGCCTTTGTAGTACGAGTATGAAGAGAGTGTAAGATGTCTCCAAGCAATGTAGGCACTGGGTTATGAGTCAAAAATATGTTGATGGCGTGAACGTCTATGAACTAATCTGGATTGGGGAACAACACTAAGCCATAAATCAGCAAGGCTAAGATCTCTTCAAAAGCATCATAGCTCATAGCCTTCAAGAACACTTGAGCCTTCTCTATCAATACCTTAGCAAGAATACCCTTAACTCCACTCCTCGTTTCTAGAACAATGTCTGATTTCTTCAAATGTAGGGCTGTAGCAATGATTTCAGGTTTAGGCTCTTTTTCCAAGCCTGTGAAGGGTCTCTGATCAAGAATAGGTATACCCAGAAGTTTGGAGAATTCTTCCATTGTAGGAACCAACTGATAGTCGGGGAATGTGAAACAGTGATGTTTAGGATCAAAGAACTGAAACAGAACACTCATCATGTCTTCATTGAACCCTGAAGTGACTAGATCCAGTAGGTGACCATGCCTCTTGATGAACTGGGAGTTTTCAGAAACTTGAGAGACCAATTCTTTAAGCTTAGGAGGTATTCCTACAAAGTTGATCCGGATAGTATTCCTACAAGCAAAAGCCATGACCTGCAACAAAGAACAAAGATAAATCCTTTGGTCCTTGAAATGGTTAGTGAAAATGCTATGTTTATGATGCATGATGATGTTATGATGTTATGCTCAATCATAAACATGTGGCACACACAAGCAAGTCACACAACAGCCCTAGGTTTAGAGGCTTGCATGAGGTTTAAAGGTAAGTACCCTCCCCTGAAGTTTAGTTGGTTCATCCTGTCCTATAAAGTAACCAGGTTCTAAGGGATCTCAATATCATTGATCCTTCACAAGGGTGGTTGTTCAGAAGGCAACTTACTTGCCAACCAAAACCCTCCAAGTTTAGGATCTCAATGAGCGTAGTATCGAGTATCAACCAACTTTAGTCTTCACCAAAGCCGGCTATCTCACTACTTTCTAAAGGCCAAGATGGGATAACTAGGGTTCTAAAAGTCATTTAGTGTATTGACAACATATGGCAGCCTCATATTATCCTCAACTTGACTTAAGGAACATAAGCACCAACCAAGAAGTCACACTAACTATGGCCACCAGATCAACCATATCGGTATACGCCGTACAGTTTCCTTGGTCTATTGCCATTTACCTAAGGTACACTAGATCCGGGTTAGGATCTTTCACACATAAGAGCACCCAACAGATAAGTATAAAGCAAACAAGGCAAACAATTTTAAAGTGATCTAATTCCTAAGGGTACCCATCTTTTATTAAGTCCCCAGCAGAGTCGCCAGTTCTGTAACACGGTGGGAGAACTGACTTTAGTTAAATGTTGCGGATAACAAGAGTCGCCACCGACTTTTATTTTATCCAAAGGAAAGGGCATAAAAGAACAGGAAAGACCTTAAAAGATTTTTGGGTTCGGGGGGTAGGTTATGTAAAGGGAAGGTGTTAGCACCCTTTACATCCATGGTTATCCATGGGCTCTTAGTTACTTAGCTCACTTTAAACTGTTTTGAGAAGTGTAGTGTGTGATTAAAAATTTTCTTAAGTACTTTATAATGATCCTTGTACGGATATATATAAAGACTTTGTTTTGAAAATTGTTTAAAAAATGTGAAGTGTTATGAAATGTTTTTGAAAGAGTGAGCAAGTACTTAAGAGGAACCTACCCTAAATTGAATCTTTTATGTTCTTAAATGTTCTTTCAATGGTAATACTATCCCTATTATTAAGGAATAGGTAGTCATTACCTTGGATGTTATTAGGGACACATGAAGGGTCATCTGTGATTAGGCAACTGTAAGGTGTACTTAGCAATTCGAAGGGACTTATCATCTTTTATTCGAAAGGGACAAGATCATTTACGAAGGCAACCATGAAGGGACTTGATCTTATAATCTTTAAAGGGACAAGATGATATTAATAAGAGAAGGGACTTTGCTTTATACACCTTACTTGACCTTTTTGTTTAGGCAACATGAGAGGTATCCTTAAGAAGTGAGATGGCGATCAAAGATCGACTTATGTGTGTGCGTGTACAAGTTCAAATATTTATCTTATAATTAGTGATCTAAATTGATTTTTAAACACAAACATGTTTTCACTCCCTAATTTACTAACCATAGCAATATATTTATAAATAAATAAAATAAAGACAAAAATAATCCTACTACTATTACAATGCTTTTGCAGTTACATTATAATATAAACAATAAATAAATATAATAAAGAAATTATAATTAAAATGGTTAGTTAATAGCATGGTTATAAGAAGAAAAGGTTAGTATTAATATACAAGAAATATATACAATTTAATTAAATATTTATTTAGATTTAAACAAACAAAAAAATTTTTGTGAAGAATTTTTGAGATAAAAAAGAGATAATATGAATAATAATGATAAACCGTAAAATAAATATTTACAAAAAAAGAACATGATCAATTATTTAATTACATATATTAGAAAAATTTATTAAGTTTAAAAAAATTAAAATACAAAAAATAAGTTGGTATTTTAGGTTAAGTTTGAATTTTTGTTGGATTAATTATTAATCATAATATACAAAATATTAAATCCATAAAAGATTATTAATTTATAAAAGAAGAAAGCACAGTTAATTATACACATAATTATTATTAAAGAAACAAATATGGATTTAATTAAAAAAATAATATTAAGGATTTTTGTTAGAAAAATGTTAATTTATTCATAATACAATAATTAGTGAGAATGTATTTTTTAAGGAAAACATTTTATGATTAATCTAATACCTAATTATTAGTTAATTTTAATTAATTAGAAAAAGAAACAAGTTAATTTGAAATAATAAGACAGAAAACAAAGAGAATATATAAAAATAAAGGACCTGGGAATCGAACCCAGGTCCATTACCTTCCCAGAGGATGCATCCAACCAGCTGAGCTAGGCACGCGCCTTGGTGATAAGCCATACAATGTTGATTATATAATAAACCTGCAAAAAATGATGAATATTAAAAAATAATACGCAAGCCAGGGATCGAACCTATGTACCAAAGCTTCCACACGCACGTTCAAAACCACCAGGCCATCCTCACCAATTTGATAATTGTCTGCGAATAATAAATTATAAAATAAAGCAATTATTTGAATTATAATTTTGGCGCTCTCAGACTTCATCTTCCTCCTTTTTCCTGCGAAAACGCTTGCGAAAATAGATACGAGTTTTCCTGCGAAATAATTTTTGCAGGTACACCTAGGTTTTCATATGCAACGCGTATAAGTACGATTTATCCAAATTGTTTGTACCAATGTCTTGCTCATGACCTGCAAAGACTCAATCCAACATCAAATATGATTTATATTACCTAAATCGAAGGATCCTAATTTGAAGGTTCGAACCCTAACTATGGAGGATTCTCAATTCTGTACCTAAAATCGAATTAAAACATCCAGAAAGCTTTCAAACCTTATCACAATCAACAATATGGCATTAGATTCAAGATATAATGTATGCATAATTGAAATCGAAAATTTGAAATATTGATGAAAACATGAGTTCGGTTGTCACGAATTCATGGTGTTTTGATGATGTTGAAGCTGGAAAAACATTCTATGAAGTCTTAGGAATGTGTAGGGACCTTTAGAATCTTTGAAAACGCCCTGGAATATGTTAACCGAAAAATCTTTTTTATTGAAAATTTTGAACTTTGAATCTGCCTCTCTTGTGTCCAATTCGTCCCCCTTTTGAATGTTGCACTCTTAGGTATATATGAGAGGTCTAATTAGGTCAGAAAAGTTGGGCCTTATTCATGGATTTGAAGTTGCTTGATATGAAAGAAATCTCATCACCATAATTGTCCAAAAATCCAATATTCTCTTGCTATTTTTGTCTTACACGAATTTGGACAATATATAATCATGTTAAATGGCTTTGATGATTTTCTAGAAGAAGAATCATGTTTAAATATTGATTTTTTGATTTTATTTTGATTTAATATGTATTTTAATGAATAAAATTCAAATAAATATTAAAAAAATGTAAGAAATCATAAATTGTATGGGTTGGGTAGTGCTTGGTGTTTTTGTAAAGATTGGATGGCAATTTGGTGGGTTTATTTAGCAAAAATTGGTTTTAAGGCCTTATTTGCTTCATAAATTTCCCAAAAATTTCCCAACTTTTCAAGGGCACAAATCCTTCAATTTTAATGCTATGAAAGTGTTCTTGGACATTTTGGAAAGCTTAAAGAGTCCTCTAACCAACCTCTTTGGTCTCATGTCCATATCTTTTACCATTCTCAAGTTATGCTCTTTGGAAGTTGTTGACTTTTAAAAGGACCTATAATGTCTTAGCTCATACCTTCCAAATGAAGCATTTTTGGGCTTGGCTTGTGAGACACAAAGTTGTAGAGAATTAAATTTCCTTCAAAATGGGATTTGGATGGAAAATATTTGATGAAGCATGTGAAAGTTATGACTGGTCAAAGTTCAGTTGACTTTTCCTATGAAAACCCTAATTTAGAAACTCCTGATTCTTGATGATCTGAAATCTCCTTGATGAATCATGATCATCCCTTGATAAAATGATGAATTTTACTTCATATACTAGATGTTGGCAAAAAATCATGAAGTTTGACTTTGGTTTGACCACAGTTGACCTCAGTTTGACTTTTTAACTGCTTTGACTGATTTTAACCTATCTGATCATCTGATTGAGCAAATCTTTTGGGAAAGTATTGAAACTTGACATGGGGATTCTTGAACAAATATAGGATGTTATGAAGCTCACTTGAAGTCTTGGAAGTCCATATAGCCTGATTAAAGTCAAAACCCTAGTTTAGGATGCAGTGCTTAGGAGGATGCATTGTCTGAAGGAATTGTCAAACTTTCTGACTAATTGTGAACTTTGTGAACCTTGTGAATCTCATGAGATGTCTTGTGAACCTTGTGAACCTTGTGAGCCTCTTAGTACACAATGACTTGTCTTGTGGAGGGCAAATTTTGGGGTGCAACACCCACCAACCGGAGAAGTGTTCCGATCATCTTCTTCGGCACGTTTCCGATGAAGATCGCACAACATAATTCCATAAACATGTAAAAACCACATCAAAACGAAGCTGACTCCAAGAGGATTCTAAATCCACCAATAGAAATTACAAACACAGCATATACCATGTGAATCGTAACCAACAAATTCAAACAACAAAAATGGAAATCCAGATTTAATGCAATAAAACACTTCTAATCAATTCAAACAAGTAATATCAAGCCTTACGAACTCAAATCAAGCAGTAAAACAACACATCTAAAGCAAACGTAGTTTGAGAAAAAAAAACCTGAAAGTGAGTTCCTCTTGTTGAGTTTAAGAAGACCAGAGACCTATCACGCCAAATAAAGGTTTGAGATCCTTGATGATAAGCTATAATGTAGAGAGTTCGAAGCCTTCAAGTGATACAACCACTGCTTCTTGCTTAAGAATAACGATGATGACAATACACGAGATGATGTTGACACACACAAATTGAAGAGTATGGCAAGAAAATGAGGTCAGATTTGAATGTAAATAAAAAGCAGAGAGAGGAGTTTATCGTGCTGTTTTTTTGTGTGATGAAATGGTGTTCTCTCTCTTCAAATTTGTGACCGAATTACTTTTATATTGAGTGCATTTTGTTCATCCAAATGGAAAGCATGAGCTTCCAAAGTTTGTGCATCCTCAATGCAGAGCAAATGCGTGACTTTCTTTTTTCATTTCAAAAAATATCCTTCTCCGTGTATGGTGCATGGTATGCTGTGGTGTGACCTTGCAGGTGTCATTGTCATGTTGAAGGATGAAAAAAAAATGAGAGGATCTGATGGTGATTTGTTGAGGATGCATGGGAACCAAGACTCGTGTGAACTCACTTCTCTCTTTTTCACTTTGTGCCATACTCGTGACTTTCTGATTGGAGAAAAGGAAAAAGATTTTGAGGGCCAATCACAAACGCATGTGTGTTCCATTCCATTTTTATGCCACGTGAATATGGGGGGGACCACTAAAATAAATGTGGCAATTACATAAAAGTTGATAAAAAAAAAGATAGAATAATAAAAATAATGGACCAATGAGATTGTGACAAGAATGCATCCAAAAACCTAAAGGAACCTTAAACTTCAAAAAATCATAACTTGAGTTATAAAAATCATATGAAGGTGTTCTAGGACTTTTTGGAAAGGGAGAATCAAGATCTACAACTTTCATGTTCGAGGAATAATCATTTGGAGTTTTTTTTCACATGAAATAATAGCTTGAAGATTAAGGCAAATATTTCCACAAAAAAACTTCTAAATTTCCATATTTAGCAACTTGTTGCACATTCATGATTTTTGACATTTGATCTCATCCAAGTTATTCCTTGATAAAATATGACCTCATGAAATTGATAAATATGATCAAAACACTAGAAATCCTTCTGTTGACTTTCATTCAGCTCAGTTGACTTTCTTGCTTCATCAACAAGTAACTGTTCAAGCACCTGACTTCCTCAGTGAATTTTTGTCTCAAACTTCATACATAAGCCTTGCAGATCAAATGGGGTCCTTTGACCATAAGAATTGGTCAAAGCTATGAGAAAATGAGGTTCTGATCCAAAACCTTAATTAGGATTTCCTCTGCATAGGATGATATTGCACCATTGAGCTTCTGATGAAATTTCACCCTTCTTGGACTTTGAGGATCACTTTGAGCTTGTATAGGATAAGAGGAGACCTTGTGAGCTTCTTTAAAGGTCCCTTGGTTCTTGGCTTTGCTTGTAGAACCATAAATCTCCAGATGATTGATCATAGGCCCTATGCTAGAACATGTGAATGCTATGCTTCATTTTCTATGCCAAACGCTAGGATATGGTATGATATATGGTATGCTTATGATATGTAAATGATGATAGAAAGGAGAGGGAAATTTTGGGGTGTTACAGAGGGGAAGGCCCAAGTCCCGAGATCAGGGCCTCGACCGCAACCCTCGTCCCGATTTGCGGCAGACGTACGACCCGCCACCTCGTCAATTCCCTAAACCGACGAGATTATATAGTCGAGCAAACAAGTTCACATAACATCATCTAAGTTAAATAAACTTAACAAAATAAACATCATCAAAGTTAAGCAAACTTGACAAAGTATTGTATTATAAACCCGACCAAAAACTGACCGGTAAAGTACATACAAAAACAAGATAAGAAAAGGCATGCAGGCCGTGAAAACAAAAACATAATGGCACGCAGGCTGAAAAGAACAAAGGTGCGCAAGCCTAACCTACTCATTACCCTCTTCATTATCCTCCTCGCCATCATCTTCCTCCCCAGAGTCAGCTTTTGGACAAGTGATCTCCCCGTCAACTACTCCATAATTGAAAGCATTTCCTTCAGTAACGAGCCCGGGGTTGACGATCCTGAGCTGATCAATAGCATTGTCAAATCCCTCTTTAAGGACCCCGACAACATCCCTCACGAGCTCCCTGATCCGGCCAATCAGGTCAGCCCGATTCTTCAGGGACAGCTCCTCCTCGTTCTCACTTTCCCTAGGGATAACCATCTTCTCCAGCACCTCAACTCTTGAACGGAGATGCCCATTCTCCGCCACGGGCTCAGTAAATCCGACCTCCTTCTCCTTTAGATTTTTTTTCTCCTTAACCAAGGTGTTGCGCTCATGCTTCACCTCGTCCAGCTCAGTCGTCAGTCCTTCCCGGAGCTTGTATTCCTCCTTATAATTTGTCAAGTTTTGGGAGAGTAGGTTCCATTCAGCAGTAATGGCTCGAAGTGCCTCCTCTGCACCCTATAATGCAGACAGCGGACAAGAGTTGTCGGACAGGACCAGGGCCGTCTCCATGACCCTAATCACTGCAGCAACGTCCTGAGCTAGGATGACGTGCCTTCTCTCCTCTTCCTGGTCTAGGATGGCCTTGGCCTCAGCAGACATCACCGCGAAAGAACCTTCCAAGCTGAAGGCTTCTCACTCTAAATAGCAGGGAGGAAAAAGGTAGGCCCCTTGACTTTCAGGTGGACCTCTAGGCATAGCAGTTGATCGGCCAAACGGACCATCTGGATGGGGACGTTTGGAGCGGGGAGAATCGTCCAACAAGATACTCTCATTCGACATGGGTTTAATGGGCGGAGACTCTGGGCGAGGTGAATGCGGAGTCGGAATGGCGCTCCCGGACCCTCTGGCCACACTTTTGGTAGCCACCTGTTGAACACAACCTTTGTTCTTTTTCTTTGTCTTTGTCGGGGCCCCATCCTAGTTGGCCAGCTTCAATGCTTGCTCCCAGAGTTTGGGCATTTCACCTGCAAAATTAACAAGTAGGTAAGACAGTAAAAAATACAAAGAAAAAGAGACATTAGAAGATAAGCTACCTAGAAGTCGGAGGGCTTCATCGTCCGACTTACACTCGAGCACGACCCTAGTGTTAATCAACCTGAGCTCTAGGAAGAGCAATCCATCATCGCCCAGTATCAAATTATCTAGCCGATCTACCCAAGATGCAAGCCTGAAACTTTGGACATAGACCACCAATTTTTTTAGGCCAGCTTGTCCTCGGCCCCCAGGTGCTCGTGTTTTACCCTGTAATGGCTGGTCGACAGCTCAAAATGATTTGGCTTCTACCTAAGGGGGATCTTCGACATCAGGCACTCCTCGCCATTGGCATCCCGCCTCAGAAAATATAGACTGTCAAGGGCATAATGGGTGATGGGCTTCACTGTATACCACTTATCTTTGAAGTTTCAGACAAAATCAACATAGGTTTTGAATAGCCTCGACGGCTTCTTTAAAGAAACCCAACTATGACTCCCATCACTGCCCGACCGTTGCAGGTGGAAAATGCGGAAGAAGAGGGGCAGGGTGTAACCTATCTCAAGGTATCGGCACACCAATTCAAACTCCCGAATGAATGATATGGTGTTGGGGTGGAGTTGCGAGGGCACCAGCTTGAGCCATCTGAAAACCCCCATTTGAAAGTCATTGAAGGGGAGTCGCACTCCCGCTTCTCGAAAGGCGAATTCATACATGGAAAATCGTTTCCCCATAAAACGCGAGCATATCCGTTCTTCGGATCGAGGAGCGTAACACTACCAATTAACAAAATTGTTGCCCTCCACATCCTCGATTAAGGTATGGGCGTTAGCATGATCGTCAAGAAAGAGAGACCCCGTCTCCATCGGATCATTGGCTACCCATGAGAGATCGTCGCTCCCGGAAGAAGAGGGCACGCTCCCTTCCACGAGTCGTCTTTGGTTCGCATTACTTGAAAAGCAGAAGGAACAAGTGAATTCGACGTCGCATCAAATTCACCCTTCCATCACAGTCCAAGTGAAAGGGCGAAGAGGCAAATGCCTGACATATTCATGCTAACATCGCTCAGGGCATTCAAGAAATGCTCAATATATTAAAAGAAATCATGAAAATTTCACTCGGGACATTCAAAGAATGCCCGAGATACTCAAAGAAATCATGAAGATTTCGCTCGGAGCATCCAAAGGACGCTCGTGATATTCAAAATAAATTCCTAAGTTTGTCTGGCGTATTCACACACTGCCCGGGACATTCATTTGAGTTTGATACATATGCCTGACACATTCAAAAGGTGCCCGAGACATTCATGTATAAAACCCTAGAGTTTGCCTAAAAATAGACATCTTACCTACTTTAGCGAGAAAGTCACCACTATAACTAGCTACTAAGTCTAAATATTTCAAGAAAAAAGGGGATCCGAGGTGTTACCTGACATGGTGCTGGCGAGGAGATGACGACGGTGAATAGCGGCAACGGCGGTGGTTGTGCCAGCGAGACAGAAGTTGAATATCCGGTTAACCATGATAGGAGAAAATAAAAGGGAAATGAGGTGGTCTCCTCACCCTTTTTATATATCTGGGGTACATGAAAGGACGCGCCTAGGTAATCATTACCTAGATTCCCTAGGTCGGCCAGAGTTAATGCACCGTAACACAAGAAACGAAGCATCACACATTAAGTTCACTGACACATCACCTTGGAGAATCTCGAACGACGCCGTGCGCGCACGAATTTCCTCAACATTTGAAGATATCACGTGTCCACTGAAGCTCCCTGACAAGGATCAGTGCTCACATAATTCCCAATACTATCTTGCATGCACCACAACCTCGCCGACCACATTCCTCGAGTTGGGCCTTTAGCTCACCAGAGCGAATCCTCTCCTCCACCAATGGGACAAACATTTCTTCCCCTAAAACTTACTCCACTTCGTTTACGAACCCCCGACATATCAATTGTGCCCAACAATGTTTTCTGTTAACTCATCACTCTGTCCCGGAGTTTCGACTTGGGGGGCTCCTGTTCTGGACTGGGCCTCTAAGACATTGTTGGGATGAAGACCAAACCTGTCGGGCAGTGGCCCAATCAGTCGGGAAGAGGTCCCATCAGTCAAGAAGAAGCCCAACCTCATGGACAAAGATCTGGATTGTCGGGAAAATCCCATGATCCACCGAACTCGTACTTGGGAGACTGCATATCCCTCACGTGCACCATGTCACCCAACTGTCCATCATTATCTCCTAAAATGCAGGGGCAGTTTGACCAAGGGAAAGACCACGTGCTAGGTCTTACACGCTCCTACGCGTACATTGGCAGTTCTTTCTTTGGCCTAGTTAATCCAGCCCAAGAAAGGACCTTGGCCCAGCGTTGGGGGCACATATAAATACCCTTTTTCATTAAAGGGCCAGGTATTCTAAACTTATCATCACTTACCATTTTCTCTGTACCCATACTCACTTAAGCATCGGAGTGCCTTGCAGGTACACCCCCATATTCTCTCTATCAATTGTCACGTTCGCAGCCCAAAAGCCTGAAAATTAAACTAAGAAGAATGATAAACCACAGGAAAAGGAAGCCAATGAACAAGAGGCCTAGGAAAAGGAAAATCTGTATGTACCTCCGCCACCGTATAAACCATCAATTTCGTACCCCCAATGGTTAACAAATTCTAAAACTATTGGACAATTCAAGAAATTTGTAGAGCTTCTGAAACAATTAAACATTATGATACCCTTTACAGAAGCTATTACTCAGATTCCCTCATATGCTAAATTTCTAAAAGAGATTTTATCTAACAAAAAGAACATCGAGGAGAACGAAACAATTATGCTTACTGCTGAGTGTAGCGTTATTATCCAAAATAAAATGCCTCATAAACTGAAGGATCCATGAAGTTTTTCTAAAGCTTTATGCGATTTAAGGGCCAATATAAGTGATATGCCATTATCAATTTGCAAAAAGCTCGATATGGGACAACTAAGACTAACCAAGATGTCAGTTCAACTAGCCGATCGCTCAGTAAAATTCTTGGTTGGTATTCTAGACAATGTTCCTGTAGGAATAAGTCAGTTCTACATCCTAACTGATTTCATAATCATAGCCATCAAGGAAGATGCTACGACCCCTATCATACTTGGAAGGCCATTCTTAGCCACAGACGGAGCTATCATAGATGTGGAAAAGGCAGGATGACATTCGAAGTAGGAAAAGAGAAAGTAAAATTCATTTTAACCCAATTCCTCTAAGCTCTAGCCATAGACGATACTTGTTACCTAATAGACGTCATTGAAGAGTGCAGAAGGGAAATGGAAAAAGAAGAGACTACCTATTCTGATATAAAGAAAATCCCATCCCCTCCAATCCTTGAAGATGACAACTGGAAAAAACCTTATAAGTACGACAGTCTAAATGAATGCCTAGATCTTACACCAGACCATATGTCATGCCCAAAATAACTCGCCCTAGAACTCAAGGTATTACCTAACAATATTAGATACGAATTCCTAGATTTAGAACTCAAAATACCTGTTATAGTAAATGCAGACTTAGGACAACTCGAAACTGAAAAACTATTAGACGTCTTAAGAAAATATTCAACTTTATTAGGCTACAACATATCCGACCTGAAAGGAATAAGTCCTTTAATATGTATGCATCGTATTATGCTAGAGGAAGACTGTAAGACCTTTAGAGAATCTCAAAGGAGGATTAATTCGATTCTAAGTGCTGTAGTCAAATACGAAGTAAAGAAGTTACTAAACGTCAGAATTATATATCCAATATCCGACAGTCAATGGGTTAGCCCAGTGCATGTCGTACCAAAGAAGGGAGGCATTATAGTCACTAAGAACTCAAAAGGTGAATCCATAACACAAAGAGTAGTAACCGGGAACATAATGTGTATCGATTATCGAAAACTAAACAAAGCTACCCGGAAAGACTATTTTCCTTTACCCTTCATCGATCAAATGTTGGAGAGATTAGCCAAACATTCGTATTTTTTCTACCTAGACGGTTACTCAAGATTCTTCCAAATTCCTATTCATCCTGATGACCAAGAGAAAACCACCTTCACATGCCCCTACGGAACATTTACTTATCGTTGTATCTCGTTTGGTTTGTGTAACACTCCAGCGACATTCCAACGATGTATGATGGCAATCTTTGCAGATTTCATAGACGACATCATGGAAGTGTTTATGGATGACTTCTCTGTATATGGACAAAGTTTTGTAGGATGCCTATCGAACTTAGAGATGGTACTCAAAAGACGTGTAAAGTAAATCTTGTGCTTAATTGGGAAAAGTGCCACTTTATGGTCAGAAAAAGAATTGTTTTAGGACATGTGATATCCAACAGAGGCATCGAGGTAGATAAAGCAAAAATATAAGTAATAAAAGACCTTCAACCGCTGAAAATCGTGAAAGAAATAAGAAGTTCCTTAGGACACGCCGGTTTTTACCGATGATTCATTAAGGATTTTTCCAAGATCACTAAGCTGTTGACTGGTTTGATAATGAAGGACGTTGAGTTTATCTTTTACAAAAACTGTTTAAAAGCATTTCAACCAGATCTCACATACCAACAAAAGAAGATGTTCTTCCATGATTTAAAACAGTATTACTAGGATGAACCATTGCTTTTCAAGCGAGGATCCGATGGTATTTTTTGTCGATGTGTCCCAGAAGAAGAAATGGAAAACATAATTTCCCATTGTCACTCTGCTCCTTATGGTGGACACGCAAGCACTTCGAAGACTTGCACAAAAATCCTTCAATCAGGTCTATTTTGGTCCACTCTTTGGAAATATATTCACCTCGCCATTCTAAATTGCGACTAATGCCAACACACTGTTAACATCTCGAGGCGCGATGAGATGCCCTAAAAAGGAATTTTATAAGTAGAAGTTTTCGATGTGTGGGGAATTGACTTTATGGGACCATTTCCATATTCTTTTGGAAATACGTTTATACTTGTAGTTGTTGATTATGTTTCAAAGTGGATCGAAGTTATAACTTCTCCAACAAATGACACACGAGTAGTCATAAAGCTCTTCAAGAGTATTATATTCCCTAGATTCGGTGTGCCAAGACTCGTCATAAGTGACGGAGGCTCTCATTTCATATCTAAAATATTCGATAAACTCTTATTAAAGTATGTAGTAAGACACTGTGTAACAACACCTTACCATCCACAAACTAGTGGACAAGTAGAGGTTTCAAATAGAGAGATAAAACAAATTTTAGAGAAAATTGTTGCTACATCTAGGAAAGATTGGTCTACCAAGTTACCTGAAGCTTTATGGGCCTACAAAACAACCTTTAAGACACCCATCAGAACCACACCTTTCATGTTAGTCTACGGAAAATCCTTCCACTTGCCAGTAGAATTAGAGCACAATGCCTATTGGGAAATTAAAACTCTTAACTTTAACTATACTGACGCATGTAAGAAACGTATTTTAGACTTACATGAATTCGAAGAACTAAGGCTAGACACTTATGAGAATACCCGCATATATAAGGAAAGAACAAAGAGATGGCATGAAAAGCGTATTTCTGAAAAATAATTTAGTGTGGGAGACGTTGTTCTCCTATTCAACTCTAGGCTTACTTTGTTTCCTGGAAAGTTACAATTCAGACGGTCCGATCCTTTCGAAATAACTAAAGTTTTAGTTAGTGGCGCTATAGAAATTAAGGGGAGGTCTAGTGAACCATTTATAGTAAATGGGCAACACCTTAAGCATTATAATTGCATCGAGGATAAATAATTCACGACAGGTTTTAAACTGGCAGAATTTCCATCAGAAACCTTAGATTAATTTCCTTTTAGTTGTGTCGAGCCCCGACATTAAATAAAGTGCTTTGTAGGAGGTAACCCACGATTATATTTTCGACTATTTTATTTTTATTTTTCAAAATTATGATTTTCAAAATGCTTTAAATTCACTGATACTATGTTGGTTTGTTTTATTGTGTTATTCCAGGATTTTTAAAGTTTTTCTACCTTCTACCCCTTCCCTGTTTTTCGTTCTCACTGACTCTGACAATGACCACCAACTTGACTGTGGTCTTTAGAGATGGCACCCAAAGGCACCGTTATGAAGCCTTAGCTCAGAGACCTATGGCCCTGACCAAATTTTCCTATGTGTCGCTCCCTGAATTTCCATCCTGGTACAAACGCGAACGTGGCGCGGAAAGAGGTAGAGTCGCCAGCCAGGCATTTTTATCCCGATGGAATGGGAATGGTAATGTTGCATAAACCAGAAGAAAAGAAAAGGAAGGACAAAGGTCCTGCGAACCAAAGAGACTGAGTTCGGGAGTCGGTTACGACCTGGGAAGGTATTAATACCCCAGATCGTCCGCCGTACCCGACGGGATCCACGCTTGCAAAGAAATCTGTTTCAAAGGGTGAAGGAATGAAAGCTGTTGCAAATAAAAGGAACTGAACTGGATAAAAGAAAAGAAAAGGGAACTGAAAAAGAAATGAAAAGGAAAAATGTAGGGAAAATAAAGATTGTGCTCGAACGGGACCTACCCCGCTGCCTACGTAACTCATCTGGACATGAGGATCAGAGAGGGTCGTAGTTCCTCTAACTAGGGGTGGAAAAGATTGCTTGTGTCTTAAGGCTTGAACTACCTATGCCAATGCTCAGGTGTTGCAGACTCGGACGAAGCGTGCGTAACCGTCTTGCATAATGATAAGAAGAAGCAAGTTCGCGGACGGAGCGAAAGAGATGAGAAAAGAATTCCCGAAGGAAAGACGATTATTGTTTGTTTGTGTTTTTTAGAGCTTTTATTTGGTGCGGCACAAGAGAATGAACTCAAGCTCTTTCCCATGGAATGTATACTTGTTACTACATTCCAAGATGGAATAATAGAACAAGTACACCAAGTAAGGAGAAGATCCCCAAAACTTGTTTCCAAAGGCAAGGGCCTAATTTCATTGACTTGTTGAATTTATTAGGTGTCTTAGTGATTAAAAATGAAGAAGTATTTTTTAGGGTTTTTCTTGATGAAGATAACTTCATGATCCGACTTGTGCATCATGCTAGACAAACGCATTATTCCAAGATGGAATGAATACATATGCCCCATGGAATAAGGCTATTACACAAGAAGTCACTTCTTTCTTTATTAATGTTTTTTAGGTTTTGTTTTGAGATGAGAAGAGAAAGAACCAAAGGAGCAAAAAGGAAAAAGTCTAAAATGGGGGAAGACTAAACCTAAAGTTGTCATGCAAAAGTGGTCCTAAGGTTAGTGAGGTTTCAACTATCCTAAGAAGAAGAAAGAAGAACCAAAGAGGAGCAAGAATAAGAGGAGGCAAGAGCTAAAGCCTACAAGCATCAATTCTAGTCCATGAGTCTCTACCTCCCTAGCTGACCATCTGGTGTGATGACCTTCAAGTCGACCAGATCTTTGACATTCCATTGTAAAGCCATGCATTCTTCCGTTGCATGCCCCGGGGACCCTGAGTGAAACTCGCAACGCGCATTTTCATTGTATCCCTTTGGAAGATTTCCTTCTGGTGGTGCCAAAGTCCGTAACTTGATCAGATAAAACCTCAACAATTGACGCAACATGGCAGTGTAGGATATGGAGATGGGATCAAGAATACAATCAGTTTGTAAAACTCTCTGTGGATAAGACCTTCGTTGTGGTTGAGCAGTTTGTTGCTGATGTTGCTTCGAACGCCTAGCAGGCCACTGCACTTTCTTACCCAGATTTGCACGAGGAACCAAAGAAGATCGTTGTTGTAGCCTTTTAGAAGATTCACCCTGAGTGATAACTTCAGAAGAATGAAACTCGGCCACCTCTGCAGTGCTTACTTATGACACTTTCACGTCAGTTGGCTGAAAGTTAATTACCCCGTCATCAACCAAGTCTTTCACTTGATGCATGAATGCCCTGCAATCATTGATATCATGTCCTTGAGCCCTAGAGTGAAAGACACGGTAGGCATAAGGATTCCAGCCTTGGGGAAGTTCTCAAGTATGAGGAGATAATTCACGACATTTAATCAATCCCATTTGGAGAGACTGTGGGCACAACTCAGTATAAGACATGGGCATAGGGTCAATAACTCTCTCTTGCTTCTGTCGAGAAAGGGTTGCCACCACAGGAGGAGATATACCTGACATCTGCTGAAATCCTTCTTTGGGAAACCAAGGTGTAGGAGCTGAGGAAAGTCCTTGATACGGAAAGAAAGTGCTCACTTCTTTGGCTGTAACTGGCGTAGGACCATCCATCTCATTTGGATCAGGAAAGGAGTGATTGATCTCCGTTCCGAGCTCTTATGAATTACCAAGTGGTGATTGCTGGTGAAGAAAATCATGTTGTAAAGAGAGTCCACCCGACAACTCTTGGTTAAGTGGAAATCCTAAAGAGATAGGAGAAATGAGACCTTCTGGTGAAGAAACGGACGCCTGGCCATTTTCTTTCTTTAGCAAGGCATTCATGATCCCTGTCAACAACTTCATTTGAGTTTGCATCATGTCAAACTATTCCTTCAAGAATCTCTGGCCCTGTGACAAAGCTTGTACCTCTGCCCTGAATTTCCCCATCTGGGCCTTCATCTCAGCTACCTCCGCCCGGAGATGTTCAAAGTTCATGTTCTGGGAATTCTGACTCAAGTTGGCCATTCTTTCAAGAAATCTGACCAAGATAAGAACCTGTCCTTGAGTGCCTGAAACAGAAAGGACATTAGGAACCTGTGGTTATACCTGCAAAAGAAGAAGAAATGTGATATGTATGCAATGCAATTGTTTATGTTTTCAATCTCAAGGTCATTCATGCCCCGGTTCCAGTATTTAGCAAAGAAATCTAGACGGCTTTTGACCCCCGACCTTAAGAAAAAACTTGAAATGAAGGTTCTGCTTCCGAGGATCTTTCATCTCTAAACAGTATACCGGAACCAAAAACAGTGAGATGAACTTATGAATGAAAACAAAACATGATTAATGATGGAATGATGCAATGCAAATGCAAGGACATATGATCAATCCAGAACTGTCTGGAAACTGGACGTCAGAGCCAAGTGATCAGAAACCCGAATCCTTTGAATAATAACCCATAAGCACTCAGATAATCTCAGTTAAACCAGATCAAATACCAGTTAAACTCAAGAACTCTGGGATCAAAGTAACCGTATCAGAACATAAGCCTGCATTGGTAATGAAGGTATGATGAGGTCAAGGGTTCCTGCAAACCTGTAAACCCCTCCCAATCTTACGGGTGTGCTCCGGGTCAAACATCACGGACTCTCAAAGTCGAATAGCAATAATACGTTCACCATTTCCGAGAAATGGCTCATGACCAGATCAGGGAATCGGTTTGGCATTATATACTACTCAGGGAGGTCTCAGCGTGAGTCCGGGAAAACAAGCATCCTTTATAAGTTCCCTTCTTCAAGCGCTGTAATCGAGAAACAATAGTACATTCATCCCGAAGGGTACAATACTATCGTCATACGACCAGATGCCTTAACTGAGTTCCTATAAAAGAACCAGGCCATCTTATGCGAGTTCCCAGTGGACCCTCGGGTGCGAATGGGTTTGCCACAAAATGTGGTCTGCCACTGTCACCACTAGAGAGGGATGTTTCCACAAAGGTCCTCAATGATCGGTCCTCAGCTGCACATAACTATCAATGTTATGAAATGAGAGAGGAAGATCCCCAAATCAAGACATTTCCAAGACGGTCGTAAATCTGGGCATGGAACTCACTACTACCCCCATGACAAGATCTCATGAGGCCAAAGTGGAACCACTCTAAGTCCTAAGGTGCACTCGAGCCTTGGTAATGAGATCATCTCACAGTAACAGTATCACCCAAGTCCCACCAAACAGAAAAAATACAGTCTAGACAGTCCAGTATAATATATATGATGCATGAAAATAAATACTGAAAACTATAAAAAAAGCTATAAATAAAACTGTAAATAAATAACAGTAAAATAAACACAAAACAACAAACAATCAACACCCAAAGAAACAGAAACACACAAACGCTAAGAGAGACTCTCGGGGGAACCAGAGATTCTGGGTTCGGTCCCTAGCAGAGTCGCCAGCTATTGCTCCCTGGATTTCCATCCTGGTACAAACGCGAACGTGGCGCGGAAAGAGGTAGAGTCGCCAGCCAGGCATTTTTATCCCGATGGAACGGGAATGGTAATGCTGCACAAACCAGAAGAAAAGAAAAGGAAGGACAAAGGTCCTGCGAACCAAAGAGACTGAGTTCGGGAGTCGGTTACGATCTGGGAAGGTATTAGCACCCCAGATCGTCCGCCGTACCCGACGGGATCCACGCTTGCAAAGAAATCTGTTTCAAAGGGTGAAGGAATGAAAGCTGCTGCAAAGAATAGGAACTGAACTGGATAAACGAAATGAAAAGGGAACTGAAAAAGAAATGAAAAGGAAAAATGTATGGAAAATAAAGATTGTGCTCGAACGGGCCCTACCCCGCTGCCTACGTACCTCATCTGGACATGAGGATCAGAGACGTCGTAGTTCCTCTAACTAGGGGTGGAAAAGATTGCTTGTGTCTTAAGGCTTGAACTTCCTATGTCAATGCTCAGGTGTTGCAGACTCGGACGAAGAGTGCGTAACCGTCTTGCACAATGACAAGAAGAAGCAAGTTCGCGGACGGAGCGAAAGCGATGAGAAAAGAATTCCCGAAGGAAAGACGATTATTGTTTGTTTGTGTTTTTTAGAGCTTTTATTTGGTGCGGCACAAGAGAATGAACTCATGCTCTTTCCCATGGAATGTGTACTTGCTACTACATTCCAAGATGGAATAATAGAACAAGTACACCAAGTAAGGAGAAGATCCCCAAAACTTGTTTCCAAAGGCAAGGGCCTAATTTCATTGACTTGTTGAATTTATTAGGTGTCTTAGTGATTAAAAATGAAGAAGTATTTTTAAGGGTTTTTCTTGATGAAGATGACTTCATGATCGACTTGTGCATCATGCTAGACAAACGCATTATTCCAAGATGGAATGAATACATATGCCCTATGGAATAAGGCTATTACACAAGAAGTCACTTCTTTCTTTATTAATGTTTTTTAGGTTTTGTTTTGAGATGAGAAGAGAAAGAACCAAAGGAGCAAAAAGGAAAAAGTCTAAAATGGGGGAAGACTAAACCTAAAGTTGTCATGAAAAAGTGGTCCTAAGGTTAGTGAGGTTTCAACTATCCTAAGAAGAAGAAAGAAGAACCAAAGAGGAGCAAGAAGAAGAGGAGGCAAGAGCTAGCAAGCAACTTACTCCTCTAAAGGAGATAAGTTGCTCCTAAAGGGGGAAGAAAAGAGTTGCATCACATGATGGCATAAGGCACATCAAAAGCACAAAGAGAAAGCAACTTAAAAAAAAAGGAAGGATGAAGAGTTGAAATATGGATGAACATCCACACTTCTCTTACCATGAGCCCCTGCAAGTGTTAGCAAAATCCAGCACATGTTCATCAAAAAAAACTCATGGAAATGGCATGTTCAAAGCTCATATCAACAAAGATCATACAACATGTCAAATTACGCATACAAGCATTTATGTGTCGAGAACATGGAAGCATGCATCAACCAACAAGCAAATCCCCCTAAGCAATCATATTCAATGATCATATAATGATCCATGGCATTTAAAACAAGTAAGGGGATCAATCATGCTAAAAATAACTCAAAAATGGCACACTGCATCAGTGTTAACTGGTTAACCAAAGCGTTAACCGGTTAACCAATCTAAACCTGCAGAAAACCAGCACAGAAACAGGTGCGTTAACTGGTTAACCAAAGCGTTAACCGGTTAACACTGAAGAAACAACAACAATTTCCTACAAAGCTGAGGTATGCTTTGGTAATTGTTGATTGAGCTGGAAATGAGAGATCTTGCGGAAAACTTTGAAGATCTGGTGCTAAGCTTCACACTCCATGCAAAATAAATGCAAGAACAAGGTCTTGATGCAGAATTTTGGATCCAAAAGCACTTCTAAATCCCAAACCAGATCTGAATCACCAATTAAACCAGCAAAAAGATGCAAAGAAGCTATGGATGGAGGTCTAGTTCCAAGATCTACACACCTTAAGGCAAGGTTATGTGATCTTCAAAGAGGAACTCTTAGTGAATTTGGAAAATATGGGAGAGAAAATGAGAGAAAAGTGAGAGAGAAGAGTGAAAATTCAGAATGGGAATGAAAATTGTGAGAGAGCCCCCCCTGGTTTGGAGAGAAATGGATTAAATATTGTTTAGGTTTGGGGCCCAAAATTTAGGCTTGGGATCCCAAAAATATGGTTTGGTAAAGTGATTAGAATTTAGCAATGGAATTAGGTTTGGATAAATGATCTAGATCCTTCTCCACAATTCAAATGAATAAAAAATCAGAAATTTGGAAATTCTGAGCCAAAGCACATGCTGAATTTGCTGCTGGAATTCAAAATTCGCATCCATTAACCGGTTAACCAAAGCGTTAACCGGTTAACGCCAGTGAATTTTGAATTTTCCCTCCTTTTGGTGGAAAACCTCAAGAATAACCCGGCGCCAACCGTTCTGACCTGATTTTGATCCCAAGTCCCTTTTTAGGCTTTGACCATGATATCAAACTTGTAACATGCCCTGTGAGCTTTGAATTGTAGTGCTTCAAATTTCCCGGATGACTGATCATATGTCTTATGCTTGAACATGAGAGTGCTATGCTTCATCTTTCTATGCAAAAATGTTAAGGACATGACATGCTGATGATGATTATGATATGATGATGATGCTAAACAGGAGAGGGCAAATTTGGGGTGTTACAACTGCCCCTATTCAAGAAATTGTTAATCTGAAAAGGACGGTAGCATGGCTATCGACCGTTCAAGATGAACTGTGGTTGAATACCAAGAAGACTTGAAATTTGCACTATGCTGGAGAATGCAAGCAATGGGAAATAAATCCAACCAAATGACGCTTTGGCGACTGTAGTGAATATGAAGCAGACGAGCTCCTTCCAACCTGAATTGTTACTTTGGATAGAAAAACTTAGACAAACGAGTCTTCCTCGAGAAAACCTGTTACGCCAGGAGATGGACATTTTGACGTTTAATTCCACCGTCAAGACTTCAAACCTCTTTAACACGTCCGAGTGTTGGATAAGATCAAGCGATATGCTAAGGAAATGGCATTAAGCGATCCATAACCAGGAAGAAAAGAACGCAACATCAAGCGATTTACGACTCAAACCACGAGGAGTAACATCAAGCGATTTACAACTGGGACAAGATCAAGCGATCTGCTAAGGAAATGGTATCAAGCGATCCATAACCAGGGAGACGAGAACGTAATATCAAGCGATTTACGACTCAACAAACGAGGAGTAATATCAAGCGATTTACAACTCGGACATGATCAAGCAATACTAAGGAAATGGTATCGAGCGATCCATTACCAGGAAATGAGAATGTAATATCAAGTGATTTACGATTCAAACATTCCTTTTGGTACGACGCCAGGCGACTACTGCCTTGCCACGACGACGGTGGATTTTAACGGCGTTGCAATATCGAGCGATTTGCAAACCAAACAAGATCGAGCGATCTGATAGGAGAATGGTATCAAGCGATCCATCTACAATAGGCCCGTTGTCACGGGACAAAGTGGTCAATACAAGATTAGTTGATTTGAGAAGAGAGTAATGACTCTGCAAGGGAGAATACCATTTGTAACTCTGTTGGGTATGAGAACATTATTACTAACGTTCTACTGAGGAAAGGACCAAGATATCATGACAATACCTGGATGAGGAATGCAATGTGAACAAACGTCTGCATTACTTTGTCACGCCGGCCA
Organism: Lathyrus aphaca; assembly: GCA_963966055.1. Lineage (NCBI taxonomy): Eukaryota > Viridiplantae > Streptophyta > Magnoliopsida > Fabales > Fabaceae > Lathyrus > Lathyrus aphaca. Next base: position 403,827,886 of record OZ014519.1, on the reverse strand, counting down.
AAAATAAATTGGCTACCTCCCTGGGGATATTTCAATGATGATTGCGTACCAATCATGAAACTCTGCGAGGAAATGACGATCTTCCAACACGGCTCGGGAGATGCTTGGTCAAATAACCTTTGTTAGGGAAAGAGTTCTGACAGTTCTAAATCTATGGGGAATTAGGCATTCAGCTTCTTGCTGGAAATAGCCCACTCTGATATAAGGACTCCGCTCGGAGGTGAAAACTGTTCAACTAGATTTGAAGCTCCGTTGGTGAAGATCATCCTACTCTGACTCAGCTGGGGAAAGTTCCATCTCACTTTATTGGGGATGCTGGGAATCCCCCTCTACTGGAGATAGGAATCACAAAGTGTCTCTTGCTAGGGAGACCAAACTACTTGGGGAATATGTTATAGTGACATCCTTCTTCCTGTACTGGTTGATTGTTCAAATGTCAACTCAAGAGGATTTTACAGAAGACCTGACGTCCGAACTACCCTAGTGTCTTCAAACTCTTGGAGAGATTCGTTGAATCTTGAAATAATTGCCTTAGGCCTCCTGGTCTTCAAAGGGATTTGATTGGAGGAGACTCACGACAGACCCCACATCATCATGAGATATTCTGCCCCAGTGTCCCGCATCAAGGATGGCATGCAGTGACTGACTTCATATGCTCTAGAGAATAACTTACCACGACATGGGCCCTAAAATGATTTCTTTCGACCATCCATGCTCTGATAATTGCCCCAGCTTGGCTGAACTATGAGAGATTGCTCAACGTGGTTGCCCTGGACTGGCTGTATCTAACCCAACTGGTTAGAAGAATCTTTATTGCATATGAGTTTCTCGAAAAAAGTGCACTTTTCCATGATTTCCCTTCAGAAGTTTTAGACTCCTCCACTTGGAAAGATTTAAGTTTCTGGACTGAAATTCTTCGTGTGAACTTCTGTGATTGCTGAACTAATGTATGCAAGCAGAAAATATTTTATTCTGAGAACGAAAATTCTAATGCAACACACATGTTAATCTTGAAGTTTTTATTGAAAATATGTCATTTGTGAACGAACCACTATTTAAGATATAACACAAGCTTTTCTGAAATAAAACATGCATATGCAATACCAACAAGGGTCTTTTAGCATAACTCGTAGGATTCAGGAACGTTATCTCATGGTGGCACTCTCTCGAATTAACCCTGTTTCAATTAGGACTTTCGAGGGTTATATTGTGGCCTGGTTCACGGTTATAGAAACAAAGGATATAGGCTCGAAGTTTATTTGTGCCCACCCCTCTTCGTGATGTCCTTCAATCCTATGTTCAACTAGCTTTCACAAGTGCTCACCTTTCCTAAGGGTTTTTAGATGGTTGAGGAACCAATGCTAATAATTATTTAAGCACCACTAAGGTTGTTGTTAGGAGTTAGTCACCCCTATTGTCTTTTGTGTCTGTATCGCGCAATTTTGTTCTTGCTTGAGGATTTTTCTTGTGCAATCCTTTTCATCTTTCATTTTTTTTCATTCTTTTGCTTATCCCTACCTTTTGCCTGGAATGATTCTTGTAAATCTTTTGCAATTGTAGTCCAGCGGGATGCCCTAATTTTTGCCTAAGTCGCTTATTTTCAAGTTTCGACTTAGCGGGCTATTTATTTCTCCTTTTTTTCTTTTTTTTTCAAACAAATCGTGTGACACAGGTTTGTCCTGATTATTTTGTAAGGGTTGTGACTTTCTCACTTTTTGGTCGATGATGGGTAACCATTATGGTTTCCGGTCTTTGGACCTCTTGATTGGTATAACCATTATGGTTTATGGTCTTTGGACCTCTTAATGTGCTGGAAGGAAAGGTAATGGATCCTCAAATACACTCCTTTGTGAAAGTCTGAACGCTCGGTCCAACTAGCTGACACCTGCTCTGCCCCGGGTTAAATGTTATGGGTTTTTTTCATGTGAAAAGAAACTCCTACTTCAAGGCTCAAAGGGGTTAACGAAGGTTTATCTCCCTTATATCTCCGGTGTTTCGGAATTTGAAACAAAGCCTATACATTGTCAACATGATTTTATTCAAGAGCACACAATTGGAGATTTTTGTGTTTTCATTTTGTCATCCTCCATCACAGAGCTTAAGAACAACAGTTGGTATTGCAATGCACACACAAAATTATACGAATGAATTACTTCAAGAAAAACATGTGCATTTCATTAATTAACATTCAAGAACAAATAAAATTCATGCATGCATACAAATGTTCAAACAAACATATAAGAGCTACACATGAAAATGCAGTAAAGAAACTGAGCAATGCCATCGTTGAGGAGACTTGACTCCTTCTAGACCTGTTGATCTTGAATACTTTCAGTAGTCAGCAACTTTTTCCCTGAACTTGCAATCTTCTAACAAATGGCCACTTTTCCAGAGCCAAACTTCATTCCCAATTGGTATGACCTTAAGCTTTCGACGTTCAAACATTAATACGAGACATCTGAAGAAAAGAGTGACACAAAAATGAAATTGTCACATAAGTTTGCTCGGAAAGACATGACGATCTTCTGCCTACGTATCTCCATTGACCGAAGACCAATGAAGAATCAGAACGAGATAGTTCCCCTTAATAGGGAGGAAATATAACAAAGAAAACAATTGGCTGCCATTACTGATACTTCCGGTTTTATTGCTTTAATTCTTATCTAACACACTCTAACCAAGACAAAATCCTCTACTTCATTTGTATGGAGCGAAATTAACAGCTTTCGAATCAATCAAATCTTGTACCTTGCGGTGAAAAGCTTTACACCCATCAATATGGTGTCCTGGTGCCCCAGAATGGAAGTCACAATGGGCATTGGCATCCCATCCCTCTGGCAATGGATAAGGAGGTGAAGACAACTTGCGAAGCTCAATCAGTTTCAACTGAAGCAAATGCTGAAGTACATCAGTATAAGACAATGGTAGAGGGTCAAGAACTAATTCTCTCCTTTGCCGACGTTGACCCTGTTGAGGGTTCCTTTGTCTTGTATGATGCCTTGGATGATTATTTGGGGTCGTAGCCACAGAAGCTACTTGCTGACGACGTGGATGATATCCTCTACCTTTTCCATATTGATGAGATGTTGCCCCAACTTCCCCTTCATTCTTGCTCTGACCATTGGCGAAGGGCTTCTTGGTGCCTGAACCTGACGCATTGTAGTCTTGAATCTTCCCGAGCTTTAGCAAACTCTCAACCCGCTCGCCGGCGATCACAATATCAGTAAATCAAGTAGATGGACAAGCAGCTAGACGGTCCAGAAATACACCCTGTAAAGTGATCATGAATATGTCAGCCATTTCCCTCTCAAACAGTGGGGGTTGTACTCGGGCGGCCATCTCTCGCCATCTCTGAGCATACTCTTTGAAACTTTCAGACTTCTTCTGAGAAAAACTCTGGAGTTGAATGTGTTTAGGCGCCATGTAAAGATTAAACTGGTATTGTTTCACAAAAGCTTCAGCCAAGTCCTTCTAGCTTCGGACAACATTCTTGTTCAGACCCATATACCAGTCCAAAGATGCCCCAGATAGGCTATATTGGAAGTAAAACATCCATAACTTCTCATCATCCGTATGGGCAGAAATCTTCCCGAAGTAAGACTGGATGTGCGTTTTCGGACAAGAATTGACGTTGTACTTTTCAAAAGTATAGGGCTTGAATTTGTGAGGAATCTTCACTCCAGGAACTAACCCCAAATCCGCAACATCAAAACATAGAGAGTTCCGAGATTTAATGGCCTTTATCTTCTCAGCAAGCTCATCGAAACGACTATCCATAGAAACATTAGGTTGATCCATTTCATCATCAATCAAGGTAAATTGATCTTCTTGTCCGTCCATGTAGCCAACATTACGGTCATTGTCTCCGCCTGGAGCTCCGTTGTGGTTTTTTTTATTACCATCTTCAGGAATCTCACTCTTTGGCCGCTCGACCATCAACCTTAGTTGTTCTTGCCTTCGAGCCATCCCCGTCATCAGGGTCATGAACTGCTCCATACAAGCCTTCAATTCTACAAGCTCAGCATGTACCTAATATGCCATTCCGGTTCTGCTTTGCTAACACTGTTGCCTGAAATGGAATAAAGATAAGAAACTGCCAGGGTACCTGAAAAACAAAGATAGAATGATATGCTATGCAAGATGTTATGCTATGCAAATGCTTAGAAACACATCCAATGAGAGAACACTATCAAAAGAAACTTTGCATGCAAGATCCAATATAAGAACATCCTGTGACCGAGTGCCAGTGCATGAATAGGAAAACCACTGCTTCAGAAATCCAAGCACATAACATAGAAAAGCCCGCAAGAGCAAAGTCATACAAGGTACTGAAAACCAACACGAATAAGTACAGCAACAAAGATTCCTTCAACAAGCCTGAGGGTTACCAGATACATGAAAGAGCTAAAGCCTACAAGCATCAATTCTAGTCCATGAGTCTCTACCTCCCTAGCTGACCATCTGGTGTGATGACCTTCAAGTCGACCAGATCTTTGACATTCCATTGTAAAGCCCTGCATTCTTCTGTTGCGTGCCCCGGGGACCCTGAGTGAAACTCGCAACGCGCATTTTCATCGTATCCCTTTGGAATATTTCCTTCTGGTGGTGCCAAAGTCCGCAACTTGATCAGATAAAACCTCAATAATTTACGCAACATGGCAGTGTAGGATATGGAGATGGGATCAAGAATACAATCAGTTTGTAAAACTCTCTATGGATAAGACCTTCGTTGTGGTTGAGCAGTTTGTTGCTGATGTTGCTTCGAACGCCTAGCAGGCCACTGCACTTTCTTACCCAGATTTGCACGAGGAACCAAAGAAGATCGTTGTTGTAGCCTTTTAGAAGATTCACCCTGAGTGATAACTTTGGAAGAATGAAACTCGACCACCTCTGCAGTGCTTACTTGTGACACTTTCACGTCAGTTGGCTGAAAGTTAATTACCCCGTCATCAACCAAGTCTTGCACCTGATGCATGAATGCCCTGCAATCATTGATATCATGTCCTTGAGCCCCAGAGTGAAAGACACGGTAGGCATAAGGATTCCAGCCTTGGGGAAGTTCTCTAGTAGAAGGAGATAATTCACGACATTTAATCAATCCCATTTGGAGAAACTGTGGGCACAACTCAGTATAAGACATGGGCATAGGGTCAATAACTCTCTCTTGCTTTTGTCGGGAACAGGTTGCCACCACAGGAGGAGATATACCTGACATCTGCTGAAATCCTTCTTTGGGAAACCAAGGTGTAGGAGCTGAGGAAAGTCCTTGATACGGAAATAAAGTGCTCACTTCTTTGGCTGTAACTGGCGTAGGACCATCCATCTCATCTGGATCAGGAAAGGAGTGATTGATCTCCGTTCCGAGCTCTTATGAATTACCAAGTGGTGATTGCTAGTGAAGAAAATCATGCTGTAAAGAGAGTCCACCCGACAACTCTTGGTTAAGTGGAAATCCTAAAGAGATAGGAGAAATGAGACCTTCTGATGAAGAAACGGACGCCTAACCATTTTCTTTCTTTAGCAAGGCATTCATGATCCATGTCAACAACTTCATTTGAGTCTTCATCATGTCAAACTCTTCCTTCAAGAATCTCTGGCCTTGTGACAAAGCTTGTACCTCTGCCCTGAATTTCCCCATCTGGGCCTTCATCTCAGCTACCTCCGCCCGGAGTTGTTCAAAGTTCATGTTCTGGGAATTCTGACTCAAGTTGGCCATTCTGTCAAGAAATCTGACCAAGATAAGAACCTGTCCTTGAGTGCCTGAAACAGAAAGGACATTAGGAACCTGTGGTTATACCTGCAAAAGAAGAAGAAATGTGATATGTATGCAATGAAATTGTTTATGCTTTCAATCTCAAGGTCATTCATGCCCCGGTTCCGGTATTTAGCAAAGAAATCCAGACGGCTTTTGACCCCCGACCTTAAGAAAAAACTTGAAATGAAGGTTCTGCTTCCGAGGATCTTTCATCTCTAAACAGTATACCGGAACCGAAAACAGTGAGATGAACTTGTGAATGAAAACAAAACATGATTAATGATGGAATGATGCAATGCAAATGCAAGGACATATGATCAATCCGGAACTGTCTGGAAACTGGACGTCAGAGCCAAGTGATCAGAAACCCGAATCCTCTGAATAATAACCCATAAGCACTCAGATAATCTCAGTTAAACCAGATCAAATACCAGTTAAACTCAAGAACTCTGGGATCAAAGTAACCGTATCAGAACATAAGCTTGCATTGGTAATGAAGGTATGATGAGGTCAAGGGTTCCTGCAAACCTGTAAACCCCTCCCAATCTTACGGGTGTGCTCCGGGTCAAACATCACAGACTCTCAAAGCCGAATAGCAATAATACGCTCACCATTTCCGAGAAATGGCTCATGACCAGATCAGGGAATCGGTTTGGCATTATGTACTACTCAGGGAGGTCTCAGCGTGAGTCCGGGAAAACAAGCATCCTTTATAAGTTCCCCGCTTCAAGCGCTGTAATCGAGAAACAATAGTACATTCATCCCGAAGGGTACAATACTATCGTTATAGGACCAGATGCCTTAACTGAGTTCCTATAAAAGAACCAGGCCATCCTATGCGAGTTCCCAGTGGACCCTCGGGTGCGAATGGGTTTGCCACAAAATGTGGTCTGCCACTGTCACCACTGGAGAGGGATGTTTCCACAAAGGTCCTCAATGATCGGTCCCCAGCTGCACATAACTATTAATGTTATGAAATGAGAGAGGAAGATCCCCAAATCAAGACATTTCCAAGACGGTCGCAAATCTGGGCGTGGAACTCACTACTACCCCCATGACAAGATCTCATGAGGCCAAAGTGGAACCACTCTAAGTCCTAAGGTGCACTCAAGCCTTGGTAATGAGATCATCTCACAATAACAGTATCACCCAAGTCCCACCAAACAGAAAAAATCCAGTCTAGACAGTCCAGTATAATATATATGATGCATGAAAATAAATACTGAAAACTGTAAATAAAGCTGTAAATAAAACTGTAAATAAACAACAGTAAAATAAACACAAAACAACAAACAATCAACACCCAAAGAAACAGAAACACACAAACGCTAGGAGAGACTCTCAGGGGAACCAGAGATTCTGGGTTCGGTCCCTAGCAGAGTCGCCAGCTGTTGCTCCCTGGATTTCCATCCTGGTACAAACGCGAATGTGGCGCGGAAAGAGGTAGAGTCGCCAGCCAGGCATTTTTATCCCGATGGAACGGGAATGGTAATGCTGCACAAACCAGAAGAAAAAAAAAGGAAGGACAAAGGTCCTGCGAACCAAAGAGACTGAGTTCGGGAGTCGGTTATGATCTGGGAAGGTATTAGCACCCCAGATCGTCCGCCGTACCCGACGGGATCCACGCTTGCAAAGAAATCTGTTTCAAAGGGTGAAGGAATGAAAGCTGCTGCAAAGAATAGGAACTGAACTGGATAAACGAAATGAAAAGGGAACTGAAAAAGAAATGAAAAGGAAAAATGTATGGAAAATAAAGATTGTGCTCGAACGGGCCCTACCCCGCTGCCTACGTACCTCATCTGGACATGAGGATCAGAGACGTCGTAGTTCCTCTAACTAGGGGTGGAAAAGATTGCTTGTGTCTTAAGGCTTGAACTTCCTATGTCAATGCTCAGGTGTTGCAGACTCGGACGAAGAGTGCGTAACCGTCTTGCACAATGACAAGAAGAAGCAAGTTCGCGGACGGAGCGAAAGCGATGAGAAAAGAATTCCCGAAGGAAAGACGATTATTGTTTGTTTGTATTTTTTAGAGCTTTTATTTGGTGCGGCACAAGAGAATGAACTCAGGCTCTTTCCCATGGAATGTGTACTTGCTACTACATTCCAAGATGGAATAATAGAACAAGTACACCAAGTAAGGAGAAGATCCCCAAAACTTGTTTCCAAAGGCAAGGGCCTAATTTCATTGACTTGTTGAATTTATTAGGTGTCTTAGTGATTAAAAATGAAGAAGTATTTTTAAGGGTTTTTCTTGATGAAGATGACTTCATGTCGCTCCCCGGATTTCCATCCTGGTACAAACGCGAAAGTGGCGCGGAAAAAGAATAGAGTCGCCAGCCATGCATTTTTATCCCAAAGAGAGGGAATGGTAATGCTGCACAAACCAGAAGAAAGAAAGAGGAAGGACACAGGTCCTACGAACCAAAGAGACTGAGTTCGGGAGTCGGTTACGACCTGGGAAGGTATTAGCACCCAGATCGTCCGCCGTACCCGACGGGATCCACGCTTGCAAAAGAAACTGTTTCAAAGGGTGAGGGTATGAAAACTGCAACAAAGAAATGAAAATGAAAAAGAAACTGGAACTGGAAAAGAAACTGAGAAAAGCAATGAATATGAAACAAAGAGGAAAAAATGTAGGGAAAATAAAGATTGTGCTCGAACGGGCCCTACCCCGCTGCCTACGTACCTCATCAGGATAATGAGGATCAGAGACGCCGTAGTTCCCCTAACTAGGGGTGGAAAAGAAATTGCTTGTGAATTAAAGGCTTGAACTGCCTATGCCATTGCTCAGGTGTTGCAGGCTCGGACGACGAGTGCGTTACCGTCTTGCAAAGTGACAAGTAGGAGCAAGTTCGCGTACGGAGCGAATGAGGTGAGAAAAGAATTCCCGAAGGAAAGACGCTTATTGTTTGTTTGTGTTTTTTAAAAAGCTTTTAGGAGTGTGTCACAAGGAAGTGAACTCAAGCTCTTTTCCATGGAATGTGCGCTTGTCACTACATTCCAAGATGGAATAATAGAACAAGCAAACTCAAGTAAGGAGAAGATCCCCAAAACTTGAACCCAAAGATTAGGGCATAAGCTCACTAACTTGTTTAATTATTAAGTGCTTTTGGTTATTTACAGATGAAGAAGTGTTTTTTAGGCTTTTCTTTTATGAAGAAGATACCTTGATCAGACTTGTGCATCACAAGGTAAACTTGTACTATCCCAAGATGGGAAGACCACAAGCATACCTCATGGAATAAGGCTATGGATCAATGCATCTCTTCAAAGTTATTAAAGTGTTTTTTATGATTATGAGATGAGAAGAGAAAGATAACCAAAGGAGCAAAAAGGAAAAACTAGGGGGAAGTTTCTATCCTAAGTTAGCATGCATGGAGTTCCTAGGGTTTGTGAGGTCTTTCTAACCTAAAAAGATCTCAAGAGAAGAAGAAGAAAATAATAGGAGAGATGAGAAAGGCCTAAGCCCAACAAGAAGATGTTAGTCCATATAAACAAAATGAGAAGAGATGAGAAATGGAGATGTGGAACTCAATTCCCACATCTCAATCTTACCATAGCCCCTGCAAGATTAGTGTAATAACATAAAATCAAGGTATAAACCAAAAAGTCAGAAGCTACTCAAGCATATAGGCATGGCAATGAGCTCACAAGATGATAAGCAAAGCAACATAAGATCACACTAAGATGGTTAGAAGTGAAATAAATGCAAAGAAGGCATGCATAACACTTAAGGATATAATACACATAAAAGAGAATCAAAAACCAAAGCTCAAGGAAACTCAAACCCTATCCTAAGACCAGGAACAACCCTAGACCTCTAAAGGATCCCAAAAGATGAGGAGAAGTTGGCACAAGCGCCCTTCTAAACTTAAAAGAAACTATAAGACTCAAAAGGTGTAGAACAAGGCAAAGTGAGGAAGAAAATACCTAAGAAATAAATCCAAGCACCTAAAAATCTATCCAACTAGCAAAGTACTCTTCAAACACAAGGAAATGAGAATCCAAAAGGGTTTGCAAAAATTCAGCCCCAAACTAGGTCAAAGAAACTCAAGGATGCAAGGTATCACCATCTAGGGTTTAGAAAATTGATGCACAAGTAACTCAATCAAAATCCAGCAAGGAAATTTGTGAAAAATCTAAGATAAATCATGAAGATAGTAGAGTGTCTTAGGATTTGAATTCAAAAAGAATGAGGTTCATAGCTTAAAGGATGAGGAAGATAGAAATTGGACAAGGCAGATTGGTCCATAGGAGTTCACAACAAAACAATGCCTAGTGTTGAATTAATTTAGCCACGTGGAAATAAAAATAAAAATGTGAAAAAAATATGATAAAAAACTAGATGAACTAAAGAATGCACATGAATTTTTATGGATTTTTTCTAGGTTGGGAAACATTTAAAAATAAACAAAATGCAAGAAGAAAAAAGAAGAAAATAAAAGAACAATGAAAAGGATGGAGGAGTGCAAGAAGCAAGGCTGGCCAGCACATGCCAACTGCCTGGGCCCAGCAGGGGGGCGCGCATAGCATGTTGGCCTCAGGCCCATGCAACAATGCAAGGCAAACAAAAACCCAGGCACACTTAAACTTATGGCATGCTACATAAAACAAGCAAAATGCACAAAAACATGTGAACAAGGCATCAACCGGTCATGCTAGGGTTTAGTCACCAAAAGACAAAAACAAAACATGCCCAAACACAAACCAACACGTCATCATCTTCAACCTCACTCTCATGAAACAAAATTGAAGCATTCGAATGAAACAGGGACAAGCAGCCATAAAGCAACAGAACCAGAGAAACATATCTCCTTCATTTCTCCATGAAAACACACGATCCAAACATCAAAAATGATCCTCTAACTAAGCACAACATGAATCAATCATCACAGACATGTAAAACAGCACACCCAGCAAGAACAGAATCAAAACAGTTTGGATCTAAAAACTTCAAAACCCTAGCCCGACCTCATTTCAACATCATTTTCAAAAACAAAAAGCTCCACATACTCAGTGTAACAAGCAGATTTCAATGCACATCACCAAAATCGTTTATAAACTTATGGATTTGAGGCATACCTGAGATCACACAGCTTCAAGTTTCTCCAAGAAAGCCAAAATCCAGCTTGGGATGATCTTCTAGCAACCTCCTTTCACAAAATAAATGTGAAAGAAGCTTTAAAATCGCCTCCACTTTGCTCTTTGATGAAATCTGGCTTGAACTGGACTGGTATAAGAACCTCTCTCTAGCTTGAAATGAAGCTTGACCTATGTCCTTTGAAGCTTCAGGAATAAGAATATGGGGTCTGCCTTGTAAATGGAGCTATGGATGAGGAGTTATGAGAGAAAATGCAGCAAGAGCCAAAGCTTGAGTTTTATGAAATTCTACCTCCTCCGCCCCATTCAAAGAGGAAAATTCACTTATATATGATGTGTTTTCAGTGGCTAGGGTTGGCAAGCAAAGGCACGTGAGAATGGTGTGCATGAGGTGATTTTGCAAAACTTGCATGAGGTGAGTGGTGGAATGATTCACTCGTGCTCTTCCCACTCCCTTTGCACATGCTGACCTCTAATGATCCCTTAATTCAAAAGTGGAAAAAAACTGGCCCTTGGATCAGTGTATAATGTTGTTCTTATCATTTTGCTAAAATGCCCCTCATGAGATATCTCCCATTCCACTCATGCTTTCTGCACCCCTTTTGGGCCAAAACCTCTTCATACCATGCATTGTGAAATAATGTCTCCAAATGGTATACAAATGAGCTTGCAACTTCATTCCATATCAACTTGCCCCTTTTGGTAAAAAATGACATCTCATGTGACACCAAAAATCTCAAATGCCCATGCACTTGCATTTTGTGAAATGTGTCAAATTACTTGCCTGGACCCTCCCATTTCTCTTGAGCTAACAACTTGATATGGCATGAATAAAAGGATGGCGGCCTCACCTTGCACTTGGAATGGGAATAAATGAGCCCTTTTTGAGATTTTGCATCATTTGCAAAAGTGTGAGATAAGCTCACATACCTCACTCTTTGCTTGGCCTTTTGGTACATGTACAAGCTTTTTCCAATCCTTGGTCAGAACATAAACAACTTAGGCCCTTAGAATTAGCCATTACATACTTCTCATGATTTGGCTAAATTTGCACTTTTGAGACCACTTCCATGCTTGGCATCAAAAATGCAAGTTTCTCTTGAGCAAAATCAACTAAATACATTGCATTGTAACTTAGTAACCTCACTTGATCCATTCCAGCACTTAAAAATGAGTTTTGAGCACTCTTGCATTTGGTGTGTGCATGGAAATGTGATTTTGCCCTAAAATGCATGAAATTTTCGAGGGCTTTATCTCTCAAACCATAAATCCCATGAAAATGTACTTGTACTTTTTGAAAATGGCAGGCCTTAGTCTTCAACTTTCATGTTTGGGTTGGGTTCATTTGAAGAATTTTTGACCATGTTAAGCTCACTTGAAAATTAGGGCAAAAGTTGCTAAATTTGGAAAATCTCAAAAACCAACTTTATACCATTTTTGCAAAAACCTCCAAATATCCATGATTCTTGATCTCCAACCATCCCAAACATCTTATAACATTGTAAAGACCTCCCTTGGCAAGAAAAAGTGGCTTGGACCCCCTTGAAATCAGACAGTTGACTTTTTACAGGCACAGTTGACCGATTACTTCACCTGCAAGCAACTAAGGCAATGACTGACTTCCATTTGGAATTTTCTCATGAAAATTGACATGTAGGGGCCTCTTATCATATGGAAAACATTGCCCAAAAGAGTTGGCCAAAATTATGAGTTTAAGGCTCTTGAAGTCAAAACCCTAATTTGGCTGCACTGCTTAGGAGCCTTGCCTTGTCTTAAAACTTGTGATGATTAAGCAATCTTCTGAGCTTTTGTAGGTGAACTTGGCCTTGCCAAAAGAGTCTAGACTCATCATAGGCCTCCCACAAATCCATTGGAACCCTTGTCTTAGCTTAGATGGCCTCCAACACCTCCCCAAATGGCCATATGCCTCATGTTAGGGCTTGATGCTTGTCATGCTTTATTTTCCCATGCTATAATGCTATATATATGATATGCTTATGATGCAAATGATGTATTATGATGTTTAAAATAAAGAGGGCAAATTTGAGGTTCTACAGCTGCCCCTATTCAAGCAACTGTTGATCTGAAAAGGACGATTGCTTCCGCTTTCGACCGTTCAAGATAAACTGTGGTTGAATACCCAAGAAAAATGAAAATTTACGCTCTGATGTAGAAACAAGAAATGGGAAATAAACCCAATCTAATGACGTTGCAACTGAGCTGAGAGGTGAGCAGACGAGCTCCTTAAGAATCTTCAAAGTAACCTGAGATAGACGAATCTCTTTCACTAATCCTTACGCAGATAAGCGGAATAAGACGGACGAGCCTTCTTCGGATAAACCTTACGCGGGTTCCGGGCGTGCATATAAGTCTGTGGGATAGACATGCAATCAAGGTAGACGAACCTTCTTCATATATTATCCGCGGATATATGGTATAAGACAGACGAGTCTTCTTAACAAACCTGTTACGCCAGGTGCAGCAACAACAATAATTGGTGCCTGAGACAGACGAGCCTCCTTCGGATTTACCTGTTACGCCAGGACCGGTAACCATTTCGACATTTAATTCCCACTGTCAGGATTCGAAACCTCTTCAATACAGACGAGTATTGGATGATCATCAAGATAACACAGACGAGTGTTATAGGTCAATGATACAGACGAGTATCAGACGAAGATCTGAGAAACACAGACGAGTGTCTCAGGCAATGATACAGACGAGTATCAGCCACTGGTATAGACGAATACCAGAAGTTCAAACACAGACGAGCATTTGAAGTAGTCACAGAAATATTAGGGTAAACAACAAATCTTCACATATAGGTGTAAGCTAGCACAGACGAGTGCTGAGGATGATACAGACGAGTGTCCAAGCAAAGCAGACGAGCTTCAGAACACAAACGACTTCTGGGGGATAAAAGCAGACGAGCTTCAAACAAACACAGACGAGTGCTGGACAGTTGCAGACGAGCAACATCAGAGAATACACATCAAGGTACAGACGAGTGCAGCGAAGGATCCAATACCAAACACAGACGAGTGCCGGGAGATTGCAGACGAGCAAAAGGTATCATGACACAGACGAGTGTTGAGGGGTTGTAGACGAGCGACTGCAAATAACATATCAGAACACAGACGAGTGCTGAGGGGTTGCAGACGAGCAACTGCAAATAACATATCAGAACACAGACGAGTGCTGAGGGGTTGCAGACGAGCAACTGCAAATAACATATCAGAACACAGACGAGTGCTGAGGGGTTGCAGACGAGCAACTGCAAATACATATCAGAACACAGACGAGTGCTGAGGGGTTGTAGACGAGCAACTGCAAATAACATATCAGAACACAGACGAGTGCTGAGGGGTTGCAGACGAGCAACTATCATAACCAAACACAGACGAGTGCTGGAAATTGCAGACGAGCAATAAACGAATGCTTGATCGACAACAAAAGATACAACTCTGCAGGGGAAGACAAGTCAAGAGGTCTGGATACCCACTCTGACTGAAGTGACGAATACCTGGCCGTATCATCAAATGCTCAAAAGTGTGACAACTTGGCTTAGGAATATTTCACGGACGGGGGTGAAAGTCAAATATGAACTCTGTGAGGACAGATCATCTTCAGACTTGGCTGGGGAAACTTCTCGGGCAAATACTCTGGCTGGGGAGAGCATCTGACGTTTTAAGACTCTGAGGAGATATCAGGCTCTGAGGTACCTGATAGGCAAGAATTCTTGCTGGGGATAGAATACTGTTAATTCCATCTCTGATGACATCAGGTCTTCAGGCACCTGCTGGGTATACTCCACTGGGGAAGAGTGAATTGCTTGAGAGAAGGTGACGCCATCCTGCAACCTGCAACAACAGAAAACACACGTGTGTCCCGGGGATTCGCATGGCATGATCTGTTCATCCATTATCACCCGACACTCAAAGAGGATTACAGTTTCCCTGCATGTCAGTTTTTCTTTTCAAAAATATCACCATATTTGGATGCAATGCTATTTTTGCCAAAAATTCAGGACATTTTGCAAACAAAAATAAACACACACAGCTTTTTGACTGAATATTATTTTATTGGATAGCCTCTGAATAGGAAAAGATTTACATCAGGAAGCAACCACCTGGAAAGAGGTAGCCACTATAGAAATTGAGAAAAGAAACTATCCTAATGGCGATGTACACGGCATTCCAAGGAGTTCCATTTCTGCTATGATCTGCATGTCTTCAAGACTCTCCATTCCGCTTTGGCTTTCTGAGAGGACAAAGGGACTGTTTCCTATCCTTCCGACATTGTCAAGCTGTACGAAACGATGCGGTGGTTCAGATAACTCGGATCACAGTTGTTCGCTTATTCCCTTATTTTGCGTGGACCGCCCTCTCGGGTTTTCGATCCACCGGGATACCCTTTTTTGCCTGAGCTGTCCAATGTGGCTTTTCAACTCAGCGGGTGTACATTTTTTTATTCATTTATTTCCCTAATTTTTGGCCCGAGCTTTTTATTCTGTTTTTAGCTCGCCGGGATGCCCTTTTCTTGCCTGGACTTACATTCTGTTTTTGTGTCCAGCGGGTCTCTTTACGCGAAGTATTTTTTAACTGCGTCCGAGTTAACAGGGGATGGGAAGTCATCTCCATCCATAGTGGTGAGCATCAGTGCCCCTCCTGAGAATACTTTCTTCACTATGAATGGTCCTTCGTAATTTGGGGTCCACTTGCCCCTGTTATCTGAACCTGGAGGAACGATTCTCTTCAACACGAGCTCTCCCACTCGATACTCTCGAGTACGTACTCGTTGATCGAATGCCCGCTTCATTCTCCTCTGATAAAGCTGACCATGACAGATAGCCGCTAATCTCTTTTCCTCAATTAGACATAGCTGATTGTAACGAGCACGCACCCATTCAGCCTCATCCAACTTGACATCCATCATCACGCGCAATGAAGGAATCTCTACTTCAACAGGCAGGACTGCTTCCATACCATACACTAGAGAGAAGGGAGTTGCCCCTGTTGACGTCCTGACCGACGTTCGGTACCCATGCAAAGCAAACGGTAACATCTCATGCCAATCTTTGTAGGTGACAACCATTTTCTGCACAATCTTCTTGATATTCTTGTTAGCTGCCTCTACCGCACCATTCATCTTTGGTCGGTAAGGAGAAGAATTGTGATGCTGTATTTTGAAGTCCCGACATAAGTCCGCCATCATCTTGTTGTTGAGATTAGAACCATTATCAGTAATGATCCTTTCGGGCACTCCATATCTGCATATGATATCTCTTTTCAGAAATCTTGCTACCACTTGACGAGTGACATTAGCATAAGACGCTGCTTCTACCCACTTGGTAAAGTAATCAATCGCGACCAGGATGAAGCGATGCCCGTTCGAAGCAGTTGGCTCGATTTTTCCGATCATGTCAATGCCCCACATAGAGAAAGGCCAAGGAGATGACATGACGTTGAGCGGGTTAGGAGGAACATGCACTTTATCTGCATATATTTGGCACTTGTGGCACTTACGAGCGAATGAACAACAGTCTGCATCCATTGTCATCCAGTAATACCCTGATCTCAGCAGTTTCTTTGCCATAGCATGCCCTCCTGCATGGGTACCAAAAGATCCTTCATGGACTTCCTGCATCAACAGGCTTGCTTCGTGTCTATCCACGCATCTGAGCAAGACCATGTCGAAGTTCCTCTTGTACAAAACCCCGTCTGTGTTCAAGAAGAAGCTAGCAGCAAGTCGTCTCAAGGTCTTTTTGTATTTGGAAGATGCCCCTGTTGGGTATTCTTGCTTCTCCAGGAATAATTTGATATCAAAATACCAAGGTTTCTCGTCAGACACGGCGTCTACAGAGAAAGCATAAGCTGGAGAGTCAAGCCTGGAGATGTCAATTCTGGGCACAAAGTTCCAACACATGACTTTAATCGACGAAGAGAGAGTGGCCAAAGCATCGGCAAATTGATTTCCGTCACGTGGTATGTACTTGAGTTCAACTGTTGTGAAGAATGTCAACAGTTTTCTAGCATAATCCCTGTACGGAACTAGATGCTCTTGATGTGTATACCACTTGCCGGTAATTTGGTTAATGACGAGGGCTGAATCTCCGAATATATCGAGGTTCTTAATCCGAAGATCAATTGCCTCCTCTATTCCCATTATACACGCCTCGTATTCCGCTTCGTTGTTGGTGCAGCCAAAAGTAATTTTGGCAGCGAAGGGTAAGTGGACACCTTCAGGAGTAATGAGTACGGCACCAACTCCACGACCATTGATATTGACGGCCCCATCAAACATCAACTTCCATTTGGATTCAGGGTCAGGCCCCTCCTCCGGAAGTGGTTCCTCATAATCATTTGTTTTGAGGCACATGATGTCCTCATCAGGGAAATCAAATCTCATCGGCTGATAGTCATCCTCAAGAGGTTGCTGAGCAAGGTATTCCGACAATACACTTCCTTTGATGGCTTTCTGAGAAGTGTACTGGATGTCGTATTCAGTTAAAATCATCTGCCATCTAGCAACCCTTCCGGTCAATGCTGGTTTCTCAAAGATGTATTTGACAGGATCCATCTTGGAAATGAGAAGTGTAGTATGGGTCAACATGTACTGCCTCAGTCGGCGAGCAGCCCATACCAAAGCGCAGCAAGTTTTCTCGAGCAGTGAGTATCGGGATTCACAGTCGGTAAACTTTTTGCTAAGGTAATAAATGGCGTACTCTTTTCGACCAGACTCGTCATGTTGGCCGAGCACACACCCCATCGACCCTTCTAGCACGGTCAAGTACATGATTAGTGGTCTCCCTTCCACTGGAGGCATCAGAATTGGAGGTTCCTGCAAATATTCCTTTATTTTGTCGAAAGCCCTTTGGCAATCATCGTTCCACCTGACCGTCTGCTCTTTTCTTAGCAGTTTGAATATTGGTTCGCACGTGGCAGTTAGGTGAGATATGAACCGAGAAATGTAGTTCAATCTACCTAAGAACCCGCGTACTTCTTTTTCTGTCCTTGGTGCAGGCATCTCTTGAATAGCTTTTACTTTAGCAGGGTCTACCTCAATTCCTCTTTGACTTACAATGAAACCCAGCAATTTTCCGGAACGCACTCCGAAAGTACACTTGTTCGGATTCAACCTCAGCTTGTATTTGATCAACCTATCAAATAACTTCTTCAGGTTAACCAAATGCTCCTCTTCGTCTTTGGACTTTGCAATCATATCATCCACATAACATTCGATCTCCTTGTGGATCATGTCATGGAACAATGTGACCATTGCCCGCTGATAAGTTGCCCCTGCGTTCTTCAAACCGAAGGGCATGACCTTATAACAGAATGTTCCCCACGGGGTAATGAACGTTGTCTTCTCCATGTCTTCCGGCGCCATTTTTATCTGATTATAACCGGAGAATCCATCCATGAAGGAGAACACCGAGAATTGAGCAGTATTGTCGACCAACACGTCAATGTGTGGCAACGGAAAATCATCCTTCGGGCTTGCTCTGTTCAAATCTCTATAGTCAACGCACATCCGGACCTTGCCGTCCTTCTTAGGTACTGGTACTATGTTAGCTACCCAAGGTGGGTAGCTAGTCACGGCAAGGAATCCGGCATCCCACTGTTTCTGTACCTCCTCTTTAATCTTCATTGCCATATCCGGGCGAGTTCTTCTCAACTTTTGCTTTACAGGAGGACAGTCTTCTCTTAGGGGTAGCTTATGCATCACAATATCGGTATCTAGACCTGGCATATCTTGATATGACCAAGCAAAGATATCCACATACTCTCTCAACATACTGATCAGCTCTTGTTTGACATCGGCCTGCAGATTGGCCCCTATCTTGATTTCTTTCTTTGCATCTTCGCTACCAAGGTTGACGGTCTCAATCTCTTCTTGATGAGGCTGAATAACTCGTTCCTCTTGTTTCAACAATCTGACCAATTCTTCAGGTAGGTCACAGTCTTCCTCAACCCCTTCATCAGCTTGATAGACTGGATTATCAAAGTCATGCATAATCATAGCAGGAACGTTATCCGTGGAATCCGGATGATCAGCACTGCACAAATGATGTGCTTATTCAGAATCTGCTTATCTTGAAAAGAGACGCTAACACAAAAAACAGAAAAATGAAAAACACATTGCCCTTTTTATACATTTAAAAACAAAGACAGGGAACACAGTTTGTCTGAAAATGTCCTTTTATTTCATAGCAAAATAAACGATGCGATACAAAACATGATGGCCCAATACAATGGATCCAAGCATCTTGGGCAGAATGCTGGATTTGACAATGCAGTATGCTAATAAAAAGAAACAAACAATTACTTTGAGAGCCAGGTGACTTGAACAATGTCTTCAGCAGACCAATTTCCTAGCTCCTCGCCGGGTGCACACGGACGGATCCAATTGTTGTCCCAATCTCTGTCACTATCCCCGTCTTGGCTTGCCATACAGATTTGATCGCGGTCGAGCAACCCAGCACTTGTGAATGTGATGGCCTTACCACTCTGAATAAACTCCCCGGGCTGATACCCTAAGCCGAATTTGTCATCCTTCTTTTCCATCTCCAACAACTTGCCCCAGCCCTGGGCATTGCCTGATTGGACGACCTCCTTTGCTTCCTGGTAGGAATGAATTGACGTGCCTTCGTTGTTTTTCTTCACCGGGGTCAAGATACTGACATCTGCCTCAAAAGCTTGGCACAAAGTCTCGTGAATTTCTCCATCCATTTCTACATATTTAAACGTCGACAGATGGCTGACGAATATATCTTCTTCCCCGCAAACTGTGATGACTTGGCCGTCCACCACGTATTTAAGCTTCTGATGCAAGGTTGAAGTGACAGCTCCAGCTGCATGTATCCATGGTCTGCCCAACAAGCAACTGTACGCAGGCTGGATGTCCATTACATAGAAGACACTCTTGAATACTTGAGAGCCTATCTTGACAGGCAACTCAACCTCTCCGAAAACTGATCTTCTTGAACCATCGAAAGCTTTAACCACCAAATCACTCGGCGTTAGGACAATCCCATCAATGTTAAGCTTCATCAACGCCTTCTTCGGGAGCACATTCAAAGAAGAGCCTGTGTCTACAAGGACATGAGACAACACAGCGCCCTTGCATTCCATCGTGATATGCAGTGCTTTATTGTGATTCCTTCCCTCCGAGGTGAGATCTCGGTCAGTGAAGCCTAAGCCATGGCTAGCATTAACACTTCCAACAACAGCCTCAAGTTGATTGACCGTAATCTCTTGAGGAACGTAAGCCATTTGAAGTACTTTCAGCAAGGCTTCTCGGTGCGCGGGAGAGCACATCAACAGTGACAAGATAGAAATCTTTGAAGGCGTCTGATTCAGTTGATCAACTACTTTGTAGTCACTCCTTTTGATGATCTTCATGAACTCCTCTACCTCCTTTTCAAACGTCCCCTGCCCAGCCACAGGAGTAGTTGACTCATCAATCGCAGTCTGCTTTCCTTTGTCTTTAGACGAAGTTTCGGCCTCAGGATCCTTTCTCAGTGCAGGGGGCGCAAACAAACGACCGCTTCGAGTAAATCCCCCAACATCTCCCACATTTTCAATAGTCAGGTCAGCAACAGGTCTACTTTCCATCTTCTGTCCCGCCACATAGACATCGGAACCATAATGCCACGGAATGGCCCTATCATCGGTGTACGGCACTGGCCCAGGTACAGTTATAGTCACAGGACTAACCTGAGGAGCGTAAATGGTAACTGGCTCTCGTCTGACGGGCATGTCGGCTTCATCGTAGAAGATAGTAATGGTTGACACATCATCAGCCTTTTCATTACTAATCTTGCTAAATTGCAGAGACCCATCATCAATCAACTCTTGCAAACCCATCTTCAATTTCTCGCAGCCATTCACAACACTTATACAGTCTTCGCAATCGAAACAACAACCAGGAAATACTTGACCCTTCAACAGTCTCTCTTTCACCACCCCCAAAGGTGTCTTGACTTCATCAATACTCAGCACCAAACTCAACTTGTCATCTCCCTCAACAGCATTAACTCTTGCCCCGCCATGATTAGGTATAGGGTTCGAGTTGATATTTGGTGGTGGCGCAAAGTTGATTGCCTTTGAATCTACAAGATCTTGAACTTTGTGATGTAGCGCCCTGCACCTCTCGGTTGAGTGACCGGGTGCTCCTTAATGAAAAGCACATCGTGCGTTGACATCATAACCAGCTGGAAGCTCTCCAGGAGGTGGTGGTGCCAAAGTCCTTAATTGAATAAGGTTCAAGTCTAGTAGTCTTGGCAACAAGGCAGCATACGTCATCGGAATAGCTTCAATCACCCTATTAGCAGGACGAGCCTGCCTCGGCTGATAAGGTCTTTGCTGGTAGTTGGCTCTAGGTTGTTGTTGTTGTTGTGGTTGTTGTGGAGGTAGCATCTGTTGTACGGGAGCTGCAGGAATGATGACAGCAGCCATATGTTCATAAGGTCTTCTATAACCACGACCCTGGCTTCGGCCGAATACAGCATTGGTCTCACCTTCTCGCCTTCTCGGAGGTCCACTAAAAGCTTTCCTCACTCCATTTGAACTACTAGCACCGGGGTCTTGTATCTTCCCCATTTTTAACAGCGTTTCAACCCTTTCCCCTGCAATGACAATATCGTTGAACTTTGTAGCAGAACTTGACGCCAGTCTTTCAAGAAATACCCCCTGGAGAGTACCCATAAACATATCGGCCATTTCATTCTCCAACAAGGGTGGTTGCACCCTGGCAGCTAGCTGACGCCACCTCTGGGCGTATTCTTTGAAGCCTTCTTTTGCTGTCTGAGCCATATGTTGCAACTGGGTGCGATTCGGAGCCATGTCCATGTTATATTGGTATTGCTTCACGAAGGCCTCAGCGAGATCCTTCCAGCTCTTAACATTGACCCTGCTGAGCTTCATGTACCACTCAAGGGAAGCCCCCACTAAGCTGTCCTGAAAGTAATACATCCACAGTTTTTCATCGTCTGTATGCGCGGCAATTCTCCCAACATACGATTGCAGATGGGTCTTTGGGCAAGCAGTGCCGTTATACTTCTCGAAAGTTGGAACCTTGAACTTATACGGAATCCTGACTCCCGGAACCAAACCCAAGTCTGTTATATCGAATCCCAAAGAACTCTGGGACTGAATAGCCTTGATTTGCTCGGCCATCTCTTCGAATCTCTTGTTCATTTCTACCCCTTGACCCTCGGCTTCATCAAGTAATGTGAATTGGTCCTCCTGGTGGTCCATATGAATGTTAGGCACCCCTTCGTTGACTATTGGCACCCCTGGAGTTCCACCCTGACGTGCGCCCGCACCGGTATGATTATCAGCATTCGTAGCAGCAGCAGCGTTCCGGTTCTGATTCTCAACCATCTCTCGCAGCCGTTCTTGATTCTGCCCCATGCCGGCCATTAACGTCATGAAGTTATCCATTCTCTGCCTTAGATCTGCCAAATCTGCCTGCATTTGATCCATGGCTCGCTCTCTGTTAATCTTGGTTGGATACCTGTGTACTGCTGGTTGCCCCCGAACTTTTCGAGGAGCTATAGTGCCTGAAACACAAAATACGTTAGTAACCGAGACACTACCTGCAAAACAACAAACAGGTTATATGCAATGCAATGTAACTGTTCATATTCCCAATTTTAAGCATTTGGCATGCCCCAGTTCTGGCATCTATCTCAGCAATCACCTTTTATCTTTCAAACTTTCTCTTTGATAAGTGTTCAGACTTTAGCAGTATCTGGACAAACGAGTCTTGCACATTCAAAGTGATAACTTGCACATTAGTACTGAATATGGACAATCCACTATAGGCTAAAAGTCAGAATACATCAGAGAATATTCCCCAAAGGGTTACAAATCAGTACATAAAGCCAAAGGAAATGAAAGCAAGACTCCTACAACAAGCCTGTAGGTAGTCTGAAAAATAAACTAAGCTAAAGACCCCGGTTCTGCCACCTCCGCCCTGCTTTTCTTGACCCCTGCTCTCAGCTTGAGCTCTTCGATCTCTTTCCTGGCTTCCTCCAGAGCTAATTGACTTTGGACCAACTGCTGGGTCTTCTCCCTCCGGATGGCGTGGGCTTGTTCCACTTCCTCTTTCTTGAAAGCCAACTGAACTTCAAAGAACTCTTCCTTCTCTTTGAATTTCTTTTGGTCTTCATCCCTTTGGCCTTTCAACCAAACGATGGACTGCCGAGCACTCCTGAGAGTCTTTAAGGTCTCCTTGCGCTTAACTTCTCTTCGAGCTTCCATCATACCCAATCTGTGGAAATGGGCTTCTCTTCCAGCAAAATCCTTCTCTTTGTTTTCCAAAGAGGCTTGGAGCTTCTGCAACTTGTCTTCAGCTTCCTTCTTGGCTCTATTGGCCTGGTGGTATAAGCTTACCATCTCAATATTCTATACTCTGACCTCATGCAGCTGGGCTTCTAGCTTCTTGTACTCCTCCAAGGAAACCGTACTGCTCGGACCTGGTACCTCTCGGGGATAAAGTGGAACTTCGACTGAAAAAGGCATGAGAACTGACTCGATATGCCTTTGCAACCATTCAGCATATGGTGGATATGTCTTGGGATCAACTCGGCCGAAGTCCCTCTTCCCTTTCCTTTTCCTGTGATCCCAGGATTGAACTACTTGTTGGACTAGCTCTCTGTTTCCGTCAACAGGAAAATACAAAGATTCAGCAAACATTTCCATCTGAGGAGGATCCTTCAAAGGGTAGCCAAACTGCCTTCTGGCTAATGTTGGGTAATAACTGATGACACCTTTCCTTCCTAGCAAAGGTACTCCAGCAAACCTTCCGCAACTAACCATCACCTCCTTTCCTAGCAAATCCCTGTCATAACCCCAAGCAATGTCTTCTTCAGTCAGTCCCATTAGTCTTCTGGACCATCTCCATTCGTCTCGTATATCTTTGAAGGCACCTGACTTAGGCAACTGTCTAGCGAACCATCCAGCAAACAAAGGAGCACAACAGACCACTGGACCCCCTCTACCTTTCTCGTTTCTGTAATGGACACTAAAATAAAAGTCACCCAATAAAGTAGGCACTGGATTGCCTTTTGCAAAAATTGAGATCACTTCTAAGCTGACAAACTCTTTCTCTCCGGGAAACAAGCTAGACCCATATACCATCAATGCGAGCAAAGCTCCAAAGTCATTCCACTTAGCTTCTGTAGCATACTTCTCAGCTTCTGGGATAAGCACACTCCAGGGTAGACCTCTGCCTTTACTCTCCTGCAAAGCCGTTCTGACTGAAACAATTGGCAACCTACAAACCTTAGCTATGTCTTCATCTCTAAGCACAACCTCTGACCCGTAGAACGGCAATGTCTCTCTGATCGGAACACTCAGCATGCTGGAGATCTCTTCCAATGTCGGAGCTAAGATGTAACCTGGAAGAATAAAGCAACGCAACATGGGATCATAAAATTGCAACAAGGTATGCAAGCTGTCCTTTTGGTCTGTAGTAGGCTTGTCCACAAACTTCAGTATCTGGCCATATCTTTTCTTGAAATTACCCAAGACTTGATCGTTCATCAGACCTGCTAACCTCTGAACACTTTTAACTTCCGGTTGAAGAAAGGTATAATGCACATTCTTTTTTCTTGGTTCGCTTCTGATTTCTGCCATGGAGATAAGAATACCAGAACTGGGAACAGATGTGATCAATGACCTGAAAAATGGGAAACATAAACAATTAATGCAAAGAATGATGCAAATGTAATGCAATGCAAGCATATGACCAACTGGGACCATCTGAACTGGAACACTGACAAGGGCCCCTCTGAATAACTGGCAAACCCAAAAGTTCACTGAGTCACACCCTCTGATAATCACAACCCTCTGATAGAAGATCTCAGAATCACGGTATCAAGAAATCCAGAATTCCAGGACCATAACTTCGGAACCATAGAGTCAATAGAATCACAGATCATAATCACAGGACCAAAGATCATAACTGAACAAATGAGTGTATGTTGAGGTCGTGGGTTCCTGCACACCTGTAAACACCCCCAATCTCGCAGGTAAAAGGCTCCGGGTCAGACATCACGGACTCTCAAAGCCACATAGCAATAATACTGTCACCATCTCCGAGAAATGGCTCATGACCAAATCAGGGAATCGGTTAGGCATTATGTACTATGCAGGGAGGCCTCAGCTGAGTCCGGGAAAAACAAGCATCCCTTATAAGTCCCCAGCTTCAAGCGCTGAAATCGAGAAACAATAGTACATTCAGCCCGTAGGATACAGTACTAATGTCATACGACCAGAAGCTTTGACTGAGTTCTTATAAGAGAACCAGGCCATCCTATGCGAGTTCCCAGTGGACCCTCGGGTGCGAATGGGTTTGCCACAAAATGTGATCTGCCACTGTCACCACTGGAGAGGGTTGTTTCCACAAAGGTTCTCAATGATCGGTCCCCAGCTGCACATAACTGTCAGGGTTATGTAATGAGAGAGGAAGATCCCCAAATCAAGACATTTCCAAGACAATCGCAACCTGGGTGTGGAACTCACTACTACCCCCATGACAAGATCTCATGAGGCCAAAGTGGAACCACGCTAAGTCCTACGGTGCACTCGAGCCGGGTACTTGGCTCATATCTCTCAAAAACCAGTAACTCTCATCCCACCAAAGGAAACCAGTCCAGACAGTCCAGTATGATATATATGATGCAGAAAATAAGTACCGAAAACCGTAAATAAAGCTGTAAATAAAGCAGTAAACAAAATACAATACAACAAGCCACATCAAACAAACATCACCCAATGAAACAGAAACACACAAGCGCTAGGAGAGACTCACAGGGGAACCAGAGATCTCTGGTGCTCTCTTCCCCAGCAGAGTCGCCAGCTGTCGCTCCCCGGATTTCCATCCTGGTACAAACGCGAAAGTGGCGCGGAAAAAGAATAGAGTCGCCAGCCATGCATTTTTATCCCAAAGAGAGGGAATGGTAATGCTGCACAAACCAGAAGAAAGAAAGAGGAAGGACACAGGTCCTACGAACCAAAGAGACTGAGTTCGGGAGTCGGTTACGACCTGGGAAGGTATTAGCACCCAGATCGTCCGCCGTACCCGACGGGATCCACGCTTGCAAAAGAAACTGTTTCAAAGGGTGAGGGTATGAAAACTGCAACAAAGAAATGAAAATGAAAAAGAAACTGGAACTGGAAAAGAAACTGAGAAAAGCAATGAATATGAAACAAAGAGGAAAAAATGTAGGGAAAATAAAGATTGTGCTCGAACGGGCCCTACCCCGCTGCCTACGTACCTCATCAGGATAATGAGGATCAGAGACGCCGTAGTTCCCCTAACTAGGGGTGGAAAAGAAATTGCTTGTGAATTAAAGGCTTGAACTGCCTATGCCATTGCTCAGGTGTTGCAGGCTCGGACGACGAGTGCGTTACCGTCTTGCAAAGTGACAAGTAGGAGCAAGTTCGCGTACGGAGCGAATGAGGTGAGAAAAGAATTCCCGAAGGAAAGACGCTTATTGTTTGTTTGTGTTTTTTAAAAAGCTTTTAGGAGTGTGTCACAAGGAAGTGAACTCAAGCTCTTTTCCATGGAATGTGCGCTTGTCACTACATTCCAAGATGGAATAATAGAACAAGCACACTCAAGTAAGGAGAAGATCCCCAAAACTTGAACCCAAAGATTAGGGCATAAGCTCACTAACTTGTTTAATTATTAAGTGCTTTTGGTTATTTACAGATGAAGAAGTGTTTTTTAGGCTTTTCTTTTATGAAGAAGATACCTTGATCAGACTTGTGCATCACAAGGTAAACTTGTACTATCCCAAGATGGGAAGACCACAAGCATACCTCATGGAATAAGGCTATGGATCAATGCATCTCTTCAAAGTTATTAAAGTGTTTTTTATGATTATGAGATGAGAAGAGAAAGAGAACCAAAGGAGCAAAAAGGAAAAACTAGGGGGAAGTTTCTATCCTAAGTTAGCATGCATGGAGTTCCTAGGGTTTGTGAGGTCTTTCTAACCTAAAAAGATCTCAAGAGAAGAAGAAGAAAATAATAGGAGAGATGAGAAAGGCCTAAGCCCAACAAGAAGATGTTAGTCCATATAAACAAAATGAGAAGAGATGAGAAATGGAGATGTGGAACTCAATTCCCACATCTCAATCTTACCATAGCCCCTGCAAGATTAGTGTAATAACATAAAATCAAGGTATAAACCAAAAAGTCAGAAGCTACTCAAGCATATAGGCATGGCAATGAGCTCACAAGATGATAAGCAAAGCAACATAAGATCACACTAAGATGGTTAGAAGTGAAATAAATGCAAAGAAGGCATGCATAACACTTAAGGATATAATACACATAAAAGAGAATCAAAAACCAAAGCTCAAGGAAACTCAAACCCTATCCTAAGACCAGGAACAACCCTAGACCTCTAAAGGATCCCAAAAGATGAGGAGAAGTTGGCACAAGCGCCCTTCTAAACTTAAAAGAAACTATAAGACTCAAAAGGTGTAGAACAAGGCAAAGTGAGGAAGAAAATACCTAAGAAATAAATCCAAGCACCTAAAAATCTATCCAACTAGCAAAGTACTCTTCAAACACAAGGAAATGAGAATCCAAAAGGGTTTGCAAAAATTCAGCCCCAAACTAGGTCAAAGAAACTCAAGGATGCAAGGTATCACCATCTAGGGTTTAGAAAATTGATGCACAAGTAACTCAATCAAAATCCAGCAAGGAAATTTGTGAAAAATCTAAGATAAATCATGAAGATAGTAGAGTGTCTTAGGATTTGAATTCAAAAAGAATGAGGTTCATAGCTTAAAGGATGATGAAGATAGAAATTGGACAAGGCAGATTGGTCCATAGGAGTTCACAACAAAACAATGCCTAGTGTTGAATTAATTTAGCCACGTGGAAATAAAAATAAAAATGTGAAAAAAATATGATAAAAAACTAGATGAACTAAAGAATGCACATGAATTTTTATGGATTTTTTCTAGGTTGGGAAACATTTAAAAATAAACAAAATGCAAGAAGAAAAAAGAAGAAAATAAAAGAACAATGAAAAGGATGGAGGAGTGCAAGAAGCAAGGCTGGCCAGCACATGCCAACTGCCTGGGCCCAGCAGGGGGGCGCGCATAGCATGTTGGCCTCAGGCCCATGCAACAATGCAAGGCAAACAAAAACCCAGGCACACTTAAACTTATGGCATGCTACATAAAACAAGCAAAATGCACAAAAACATGTGAACAAGGCATCAACCGGTCATGCTAGGGTTTAGTCACCAAAAGACAAAAACAAAACATGCCCAAACACAAACCAACACGTCATCATCTTCAACCTCACTCTCATGAAACAAAATTGAAGCATTCGAATGAAACAGGGACAAGCAGCCATAAAGCAACAGAACCAGAGAAACATATCTCCTTCATTTCTCCATGAAAACACACGATCCAAACATCAAAAATGATCCTCTAACTAAGCACAACATGAATCAATCATCACAGACATGTAAAACAGCACACCCAGCAAGAACAGAATCAAAACAGTTTGGATCTAAAAACTTCAAAACCCTAGCCCGACCTCATTTCAACATCATTTTCAAAAACAAAAAGCTCCACATACTCAGTGTAACAAGCAGATTTCAATGCACATCACCAAAATCGTTTATAAACTTATGGATTTGAGGCATACCTGAGATCACACAGCTTCAAGTTTCTCCAAGAAAGCCAAAATCCAGCTTGGGATGATCTTCTAGCAACCTCCTTTCACAAAATAAATGTGAAAGAAGCTTTAAAATCGCCTCCACTTTGCTCTTTGATGAAATCTGGCTTGAACTGGACTGGTATAAGAACCTCTCTCTAGCTTGAAATGAAGCTTGACCTATGTCCTTTGAAGCTTCAGGAATAAGAATATGGGGTCTGCCTTGTAAATGGAGCTATGGATGAGGAGTTATGAGAGAAAATGCAGCAAGAGCCAAAGCTTGAGTTTTATGAAATTCTACCTCCTCCGCCCCATTCAAAGAGGAAAATTCACTTATATATGATGTGTTTTCAGTGGCTAGGGTTGGCAAGCAAAGGCACGTGAGAATGGTGTGCATGAGGTGATTTTGCAAAACTTGCATGAGGTGAGTGGTGGAATGATTCACTCGTGCTCTTCCCACTCCCTTTGCACATGCTGACCTCTAATGATCCCTTAATTCAAAAGTGGAAAAAAACTGGCCCTTGGATCAGTGTATAATGTTGTTCTTATCATTTTGCTAAAATGCCCCTCATGAGATATCTCCCATTCCACTCATGCTTTCTGCACCCCTTTTGGGCCAAAACCTCTTCATACCATGCATTGTGAAATAATGTCTCCAAATGGTATACAAATGAGCTTGCAACTTCATTCCATATCAACTTGCCCCTTTTGGTAAAAAATGACATCTCATGTGACACCAAAAATCTCAAATGCCCATGCACTTGCATTTTGTGAAATGTGTCAAATTACTTGCCTGGACCCTCCCATTTCTCTTGAGCTAACAACTTGATATGGCATGAATAAAAGGATGGCGGCCTCACCTTGCACTTGGAATGGGAATAAATGAGCCCTTTTTGAGATTTTGCATCATTTGCAAAAGTGTGAGATAAGCTCACATACCTCACTCTTTGCTTGGCCTTTTGGTACATGTACAAGCTTTTTCCAATCCTTGGTCAGAACATAAACAACTTAGGCCCTTAGAATTAGCCATTACATACTTCTCATGATTTGGCTAAATTTGCACTTTTGAGACCACTTCCATGCTTGGCATCAAAAATGCAAGTTTCTCTTGAGCAAAATCAACTAAATACATTGCATTGTAACTTAGTAACCTCACTTGATCCATTCCAGCACTTAAAAATGAGTTTTGAGCACTCTTGCATTTGGTGTGTGCATGGAAATGTGATTTTGCCCTAAAATGCATGAAATTTTCGAGGGCTTTATCTCTCAAACCATAAATCCCATGAAAATGTACTTGTACTTTTTGAAAATGGCAGGCCTTAGTCTTCAACTTTCATGTTTGGGTTGGGTTCATTTGAAGAATTTTTGACCATGTTAAGCTCACTTGAAAATTAGGGCAAAAGTTGCTAAATTTGGAAAATCTCAAAAACCAACTTTATACCATTTTTGCAAAAACCTCCAAATATCCATGATTCTTGATCTCCAACCATCCCAAACATCTTATAACATTGTAAAGACCTCCCTTGGCAAGAAAAAGTGGCTTGGACCCCCTTGAAATCAGACAGTTGACTTTTTACAGGCACAGTTGACCGATTACTTCACCTACAAGCAACTAAGGCAATGACTGACTTCCATTTGGAATTTTCTCATGAAAATTGACATGTAGGGGCCTCTTATCATATGGAAAACATTGCCCAAAAGAGTTGGCCAAAATTATGAGTTTAAGGCTCTTGAAGTCAAAACCCTAATTTGGCTGCACTGCTTAGGAGCCTTGCCTTGTCTTAAAACTTGTGATGATTAAGCAATCTTCTGAGCTTTTGTAGGTGAACTTGGCCTTTCCAAAAGAGTCTAGACTCATCATAGGCCTCCCACAAATCCATTGGAACCCTTGTCTTAGCTTAGATGGCCTCCAACACCTCCCCAAATGGCCATATGCCTCATGTTAGGGCTTGATGCTTGTCATGCTTTATTTTCCCATGCTATAATGCTATATATATGATATGCTTATGATGAAAATGATGTATTATGATGTTTAAAATAAAGAGGGCAAATTTGAGGTTCTACACTTCATGATCCGACTTGTGCATCATGCTAGACAAACGCATTATTCCAAGATGGAATGAATACATATGCCCCATGGAATAAGGCTATTACACAAGAAGTCACTTATTTCTTTATTAATGTTTTTTAGGTTTTGTTTTGAGATGAGAAGAGAAAGAACCAAAGGAGCAAAAAGGCAAAAGTCTAAAATGGGGGAAGACTAAACCTAAAGTTGTCATGCAAAAGTGGTCCTAAGGTTAGTGAGGTTTCAACTATCCTAAGAAGAAGAAAGAAGAACCAAAGAGGAGCAAGAAGAAGAGGAGGCAAGAGCTAGCAAGCAACTTACTCCTCTAAAGGAGATAAGTTGCTCCTAAAGGGGGAAGAAAAGAGTTGCATCACATGATGGCATAAGGCACATCAAAAAGCACAAAGAGAAAGCAACTTAAAAAAAAAGGAAGGATGAAGAGTTGAATTGTGGATGAACATCCACACTTCTCTTACCATGAGCCCCTGCAAGTGTTAGCAAAATCTAGCACATGTTCATCAACAAAACTCATGGAAATGGCATGTTCAAAGCTCATATCAACAAAGATCATACAACACGTCAAATTACGCATACAAGCATTTATGTGTCGAGAAAATGGAAGCATGCATCAACCAGCAAGAAAATCCCCCTAAACAATCATATTCAATGATCATATAATGATTCATGGCATTTAAAACAAGTAAAGGGATCAATCATGCTAAAAATAACTCAAAAATGGCACACTGCATCAGTGTTAACCGGTTAACCAAAGCGTTAACCGGTTAACCAATCCAAACCTGCAGAAAACCAGCACAGAAACAGGTGCATTAATCGGTTAACCAAAGCGTTAACCGGTTAACACTGAAGAAACAACAGCAATTTCCTACAAAGTTGAGGTATGCTTTGGTAATTGTTGATTAAGCTGGAAATGAGAGATCTCGCGGAAAACTTTGAAGATCCGGTGCGAAGCTTGACACTCCATGCAAAATAAATGCAAGAACAAGGTCTTGATGCAGAATTTTGGATCCAAAAGCACTTCTAAATCGCAAACCAGATCTGAATCACCAATTAAACCAGCAAAAAGATGCAAAGAAGCTATAGATGGAGGTCTAGTTCCAAGATCTACACACCTTAAGGCAAGGTTATGTGATCTTCAAAGAGGAACTCTTAGTGAATTTGGAAAATGTGGGAGATAAAATGAGAGAAAAGTGAGAGAGAAGAGTGAAAATTCAGAATGGGAATGAAAATTGTGAGAGAGCCCCCTCTTGGTTTGGAGAGAAATGAATTAAATATGGTTTAGGTTTGGGGCCCAAAATTTAGGCTTGGGATCCAAAAAATATGGTTTGGTAAAGTGATTAGGATTTAGCAATGGAATTAGGTTTGGATAAATGATCTAGATCCTTCTCCACAATTCAAATGAATAAAAAATCAGAAATTTGGAAATTTGGAGCCAAAGCACATGCTGAATTTGCTGCTGGAATTCAAAATTCGCAATTGTTAACCGGTTAACCAAAGCGTTATCCGGTTAACGCCAGTGAATTTTGAATTTTCCCTCCTTTTGGTGGGAAACCTCAAGAATAACCCGACGCCAACTGTTCTGACCTGATTTTGATTCCCAGTCCATTTTTAGGCTTTGACCATGATATCAAACTTGTAACATGCCCCGTGAGCTTTGAATTGTAGTGCTTCAAATTTCCCGGATGACTGATCATATGTCTTATGCTTGAACATGCAAGTGTTATGCTTCATATTTCTATGCAAAAATGTTAAGGACATGACATGCTGATGATGATTATGATATGATGATGATGCTAAACAAGAGAGGGAATATTTGGGGTGTTACACTATGGACCTACCATGAAAGCTTTAGGAATAGGTGCAAGCATGGACTACTTGTTTAATTAGATAGGTTGGGATGGATTTACAGTTAGGAAACATAGAACTTATTATGAGTTGACTCTAGAATTCCTGAGTTCACTGGTTTACGATCCTAACTGTGGAAAAGGTTTTACAAGAGGGAGGATATCATTCAGACTATTTGGATATCCCTGTGAGTTTAACATTCATGAGATGGTTAACCTTTTAGATTTCTCAAATGACCCTACTGTTTTCTCTGAAGCACAAGAGAACGTGCTTGTGCAGGATGAGCTAGACCGCTTTTGGAGTAGTATCTTAGGAAGAATTGGCCATGATTTACACCTTTGTTGTCCACTAAGATCCACAACCCGACTATTAGGTATTTCCATATGATTCTAGCCTACACATTGTTTGGAAAAACCGAAAGTGATAACAATGTCTTGAGAGATAAATTATTCATCATGTTTTGTGTTTTTACTTCCAGAAGGGTTAATGGGGAGACTTTCATGTTTGCCAATTTCTGTAGGATTATTCAAAATGAACACCATCCAATCCTAATAGGTGGCCTAGTTACCAAGATTGCTGATGCAATGGGATTTAGGACCCGCCTATCTCAGATTAACCCGCTTGGAGAGTTCAGACCAATGAACATCACCTTCTATTTTGAGAGAGCTATGTTGTACGACCGTGAACCACATCATTTTAAGTTTCTGATCAATGGCGTAGTTGTGCCACATTTAACTTTACCTGACCATGAGCGCACGAGTGTGCATAATAAGCACAATTGGCTATATGATCTGGATGAGCTGATTTATGAACCAGGAGATGCTTGGTCTGAGGTTGAAATTGATCCTAAGACTCCTTCGAGTTATTATGATTCGGACTACCCTGAGGATATGAAAGAATAAGAGGAAAAACCTAAACCAGCTGACATACCTACACCTTCCCCTACTCCAGCCAATCCTGAGATGACCTTAGAGACTCTCCGTACCGAGATGCAAATTATACAATATGACATACGCGACTTGCATATAGACATCATTACTTTGAAAGAAATGGCCGTAGAACAATTTGACCATCTGAGTCAAGCATTATAGTCCATCTGCAAACATCGTGGCTAATATCCGATTCCATCATTATTCATAATTTTCCAGCATTTTTGTTTAAATTCAGCATTTCAATTTTAGTTCGATTTGATTTTCAGTTATTTTAAATTTCCAGTTTGTTTAAATTCTTTTGAATATTGCGTTACTCTAAGTTTCAATAAAAATTGTCGGTACTATTTTATTTATTCGTGCTTGAAATTATAAGTGATTAGTAGTATTTTATTTAATTACAGTGTTATAAATTTTTTTGCTTCTAAGGCATTTTAATCACTGTCTGTTATTTATATGCATTGCTACTATCATTTTTATTCTTCTATGTTACATATATATGCACTGCTATTAATATATGCTATTGATATATAAATATGCCATGTGCTACATAAATTATGTGGATGCATATTAAATATATTAATTGAAGTAAGTGGAAAGGAAAACTAAGAGGAAAGAGTCGTTAACACGTTCCCCATTATCCAAGGGTGACGACCGTCTCACCTTTGGGACGATCGTCATGGCATTCTGATGACCGTCAAAATTGTCAGACGATCATCACGCAGTCATAACCAGTAATGATTATATTTGCAATGTTCTTCTAAATGTTGGACCACCACCCCTTCCATTTCCTTTCAACGGTCATTTTCAACCCCTATTTATAGGTTTCCTCACACCCAATTTCTCATCAAATCCTTCACCACCCACTTCTATAGCATTTTCAGCAACAATTTTTCCATTTTGTTTCTATATAACAGTAGTACAAGTTTTTGTTTCAACAACACCACCTTCTTGAACCATCACCTTATTTTCTCTTCATCTCTTTTTATTTTACCCTCTGAATTATGGCAAACCATGCTCCTATCAATACCCCTTCCCGCGATGGCGAATCCGACAAACTCCAATGCGCCTGATTCGTCGCTTATACTGAAAGGACAGTTGAAGTGACTCGTTATATTGACGAGGAGTGCCTAACCCAACTTGGGCTCCTTGACAGTGTTAACTGGTTACTTTTGAATACCGGTCTGACATCGTTTTTCAAGAGCAACCGTCTGACTTACGCGACACTGACATTGGAGTTCCTAAGCTCTTTAGCCTACAACACTCCAGGCGATGAAACTAATCACCTGGTCAGTAATGCTACATTTCGGCTACTCGAAACGGGGTATACCGTTACTCAGGAGACCTTCAGTGAGTGGTTCAATTTCCAAAGAGGCGAAGGTGTGTTCTACCGCCTTCCAAGTGATCCAAACTGGCAGGCATAAGCTTTTGATTTATGGGAGAATCTAACAGGTAGTAGAGTTTCGGCATGGGACGAGCTCTACGCTGCTTATATTCATAACCCAACCATCTGTTACTTTCAAAGGGTGTTGAGCAACACCATATTCGGAAGATACAATAACCATAAGGTGAATCAAAGAGAACTCTTTCTGCTCCATTATGCTTTTGAATCCATCCCTGTGAACCCAATAGCCTTCCTGCTATCCACCATCCAGTCTTCTTGTACAAGAGGGAAGGCCCCACTTTGTTGTGGCGGGATTGTCACTGGCATCACGCTTAAGTTCGGTTTAGGTGATCATCTCGGTAATTTGTGAGCCACTCCCGCCTTGTTTCTCGACATAAAGTACTGCAAGAATAGTCACATCATCAAGCAGCGGAGGGATGACAGGTACAACCTGGTAATTCATAACCGAGTTGTTCAGAGTATCATTTTACCTTGCACAACCCTCACGAATACACAGACTAGAGCCAACTGGCGTTATAATCTCAATACCTCTTCACCAGATGTTACTGCTCCAGAAGAACAACCAGATGCAAGAATTGATGAGATGCAGCAGTCAATGGATAATGAAGAAGCTACAAATACGCCGACTACTGATTTCGCCAGCACCAGTACCTCTACCAGATGTCGGCGTAGGAATCAACAACCCGCGTCTATGAATAACATCCTTGCGGCGATCGTTCAAAGTGATAAGCATAACCGAAGGTAGTACAATGAGATGACGGATCAAATGAGACAGCTGCAGGTAGAACAGACATCACAAGATAGAAGAATCATAGGTGCAATAGAGGGATTAGGTGCTATGCAACAACAAAGGAACCCACGAGGCAGACCCAGAGGCAGAGGACCACAGTCACCGCAACAGTAGTTTAGTTTAGTTTAGTTATTTCTTTTAATTATTTTTCTTATTGTTTTTCTTTTGTAATTTACATATATCTCGCAACATTAAAGACAATATCCGAGATAGTGTGGGAGAAGGGTAATTTATATTTCATTTCCATGTATGAAAACTCAATATTAATCGAAATATTTCGTTATTCAAATTCTCTCTAGTATTTTTAGCTATAACAAATTTTTTATTCCTTTTTAGAATGCTTTCACTCAACATACCCTATGAGTATATAGGTTGATAGGCTTTGTTAAAAAACTGAGAAAAGACCTAACAAAACTAATACAGTCTTGACACCTTAGACCCTTAGATATGCGATATCGGTTTGGATACCTTTTATACTGAAACCTAAAGCTTTAGTTCTAAATTAGCTCTGAGTAGTTTATATTAGCAGTCAGCATCGCCAGGGGCACGAGCTACATGGAGAGCCGATGCAAATAAGTGATTGATCTTTAAAATGCCAAAAAGAAGAAAAAGAATAATCTTGAGATTATGCAAGCCATTGGTAAAACAATTAAGCTGCACATATTCTAAAGAATGTAAGAAAATAAGAGAGAAAGGTAAAGCAAAGTCTGATGTTAGTTGGTTCAGAGGAATCTGGTTCTGAACTTGCTATGGCAAATTACGATTCGATCCCCCGCAATTTTCACTCAATATGTTAAAGGATTACTGCACTTGTGTACCAGACCCCATATTAGAAAAAGATCAAATTTTCTAATAGGTTACTCCATTATGCGTGTGTAAAGGTAAAAGGCTTAATGTGATTGCTTCAGAATGAAACCGGGTGAAACAGTAACAAGAGCATCAGGTTGAGCTATAATGGAATGATTCAGACTGGTTTGTACGAGGGTTTATGAACATTATATGTTTTAGTGTCATTAGTGTATCCTTAGTGTTCATGTCACTATTAGTTCATTTAGCGAAATGCCGCACAACGACGTATGGATAGGCAATATGTTATGTGTCTGTGTCTGAAGGATATTTTTCAAAACCTACTTGATTGTTTGCTTGAGGACAAACAAAGATTCAAGTCTGGGGGAGTTTGATAACACGATTTTGTATCCATTTATTAGCATGGTTTCTGTTTATTTAAGTTACGATTTTCCTTATTTCGAATAAAATTACGCGAGTTTGTGTTTAATTTTTGAAGGTATTTAGTTATACTTGACTTGTGGAAGAAAAGAATGAAAATGAGACAGAAGCAAGACTTTTAGCCCAAGAAATGAAGCTGACAAAGACAAAAATGAAGATTATGTGTTTCTTCTGTGATCGTCTCACCTCTCAGACGATCGTCACAAACTCCAGACGTACGTCTCACATTCTGGATGATCGTCCCAATTGATTTAGTAGAGACCTAAAAGGCACGTTTGAGTGCAGTCAAAAATAGATAACCGTATACGATTTCTTCTTATTCAGTAGAGATTTTCCCTCAACCCTACAATCTCAGTCCACCCTCCTAGTCTCAGTCCACCTTCCTAGTCAAGGCCCAACAATTAAGTTTCTACAAGATTGATTGATAAAGAGTACTTCAACCAGGTTCCCTAATTTAATGCTTTACCCTTTAATAATTATGTTATTTATTTGTATGCACTTCTCCTTCTACCTTTCTTCGCATTTATTTAATATGTCTGGCTAAACCGTTTAATCGGTATGTGATTGTATAACCGGAACGAATTCAATAGACCTAGGCTAAAACCTTTAATCGAGTAACTTTTTGGTTTCGATTTCTTAGTTATAAAACAACTTTTGTTACGAGAGTAAGAAAGTATAAAAGGTTAGAATTAAGACCACGAGATTGTGAGATTGTAATCAGATAGCTAAAATCGAGCATTGCTTTTAAATATAGAGGAAGCACTTTAAAACCAATTAGAAACTTTAGGTTTCCAAAAAGTAATTCTAACTTGAATTGACACGGCGAGAGCGCTCAATTGAACTTAGGAGTAGGGGTGGCAAACGGGCATGCCCGCCCCGTTTAGGCCCGCCCCGCAAAAGCCCGCAAAAAAATGGGGCGGGGCGGGGCGGGACGGTCAAAACTGAGTATGCGGGCCTAAAACCTAAGCCCTCCCTGCAAAAAAGTGAGGGCGGGACGGGGAAAGCCCGCGAGCATTGCACTTTTTAAGCCTAAAAATACAAAAAATTAAGTAAATGTGGATGCACGCAAAAGCCCGCGACAAAAACGGGGCGGGGCGGGGCGGACACTTTAGAGGGTGAGGGTCTAAACTCTTGGCTCACCCCGCACTAAAGTGCGGGCAAAACGGGCATGCCCAACGGGCCAGACCCGTTTTTCCACCCTTACTTAGGAGTATAGTAATAGGCAAGACCACGAGAGTGTGAGTCAACGACTTTTAAACCGACAGTTTCTACGGAAAGATAACTTGACAAACTTTAATAAGCTGACCCTTTATCGAATTCGCGAAGGCATACCAATTACATGCCAATATCATTATTATAATTTAATTTAACCCTTAATTCTTACTTTCTCGTCCTTTAAACCTAAAATATCACTCGCCTTAGCTAATCATAGTAACACCCGATAGCACTAGGTTGATTATCGAGTCTCCATGGGATCGATATATTTTATTACTACGTGATTAGGATGTATACTTGCAGTTAAAATCTTTAGACTCGGAAAGTCGCGATCACTCACTAACTCCAAGCTAAAACACGCACCGAGCTAACCTTGAGTATCTGCAGGATGTCATTATAGACCATCACAAAAGGTAGGTAGGGTGAGTAAATTCACATTCAATAAAGTAATATAAAAATGATAATTATGAACATAGACTACAAAAATGAAATCATTCACCCCAAAACTCATTTATACACAACGTCAATTACATTACATCACAACATCAATCATCACAGAGCTCATTTATACACAACACCGAATACATCACATCATCACACAAATTCAATGCAAATCATGCTATCTCATTTAGAATGATATGCAACCTCTTATTATGCATGTGGTACCAAAACATCCTCATGGATGGACACTAGGTCATCAACCCTCCACAAGGGAGCAACATCATAACATCATATCACTTCAATCCGCACAATGAGATTGAAGCTATCAATGGACCAAAGTACCCTCATAAATCATGTCATGAATGCAAGACGCAATATACACACCTCATCAAAACATCATAAACATTGCATCTGCATTCATCATCAAACTCATATTACACACTCATTTAACCTTTTGTTCCAAAATCATGTCATCATAACTCATAAACTCTTAAGACACCTCTTTTCATCATACCTCGTCTTTATCTCTAATTCCTACTCATATAGCCTCTAAACACATCCCTATAATATCATAACATCTTAAAACAACAAAGCACATCAATTAGATAATTTTTCAAAATAAAATATTTTTTCAAAACATGTCAGGTCTCGTTAAGCGAGCTGGGACCCTCATTAAGCGACCAACTCACGAGTTTTTAATTTCTGAAATTCTTACTTGCTCGCTAAGCGAGCTTCACGATTTCGCGAGAAAACATGCGATTTCAAAATCGCCCTTCCGCGATCAAACTCACAAAAATTCAGCATCTAACAAAAGTATAGCAGAAAAATCATAAACATAGTCATCATCAATCATAATACCATCAAATACATCATATATCATCATGTTTTATCACTAAATTCATCATAAATCATCATCATGCATCAATTTCTCAACAAAACCCCCATAAACCCTAAGTTCTCCCTCAAAACCCCAATTCCTATTTCTACATTACAATACCGAACGTAAATACTCCTCATACCTTGGTTCCGTAAATTCTTCGATAACTTCTCGCAACAACCTCAAGCCTTCCACTCTAGTTCTTCTTCCTCAGAGCTCCTTTTCTTTTCTCTCAAAAGTTTGATCATTCCAAATGATCGTACAAACCCTACTTTACTCTCTTAGTCACTCTTGCCCCTAGAACCTCATTAGTCTTTTCCCATCATACCCTTACTAATCCTCTACCAAAAGATCATATTACCCTTGTCCTCTAATTCTTCTTATTTTATTTAATTACTCTCAAATAATTAAATAAACCTTTTATACCTAATATTCTAATATTATTAAGATATTAAGTCACACTCATGCCCCCACAAAACATCAAATCATCAATAAATCATCAAAATTCACAAGAAACACATCAATTAAATTAATGTCAACTTTGGGGTGTTACACCTCTCACCCTTTCTCTGCCTCAATTTTTCCTTTCAATTTCTATTGTTCTCTATTAGCTAGGAGGATATGCAGTATCAGATATTGAAATTTTTACTTAAATATCACATTTTTTCAAAACAAAAAATCTCAAATAACCTACTTTTCAAATTAACTCCCTATCTACCCCACTTTTCATAACAAAAAAATAAATTTACAGGTAAATTCAGTTACCTGCGGATTTTCCTGCAGATTTGACATTACCTGCGAATTTATTTGCAGATTTATCTATATCCGTAGGTAGATTGTGAATTAGTTTGAAAGATATGATACTTAGGGATTAAAGTTAAAAAGTGAGATAGTTCGATAAAATTTTCTCAGATATTCATCAACATGGTGGATTTTGCCTGTGATTTCTTGTTTCTCTTTAACCTTCCCTTGCTTTTTATGAAGGACCTTATTGTTTTTTTTTGGGTTTGATGAGTACACATAGCAATTCAGTGAGGGCACTGAATGTGTAAAATACAGGTAGCATAATTTATGTAGCTGGGCTTCAAGTATTTCAAGCCCTTGTGGCCGGAGCTATTCAAATTGTTCCAACATAATTTAATAAAAAATGATATTAGGACACAATCTACTCGTGGTAGGTAGCTCTTGGAGTTTTTTTTCTTCTCCAATTATGGTTTGGAAGGGGCTTTGCAAACTTCAGTGTGTGCATTCATCACCGCTATTGCATTGTACTACACTACAGAAAGTCCATTATTATTTGAGACAATGTTTTTTCTGTTGTATTTTTCTTTCGGTGTGATAGATTACCCCTTTCATACACCCTGCATTGCAGTCTGCTTGATTGCCTATGCTCTTTTGGCTTTTACATGTAAAAAGCTTTGTGACAATTTTCTAAGCACTTAAATACTTCACCAAACATTCCATACTACATGTATGTTCCTATAGTTTTTCTAAATTTAAGAAACTTTTGTTGTTTATGGTTTCAGTCCTTATAATTTATCTAAAATTTCAATTATAATGGAATCTTCATACTTCCGAGAACTTTCTAATAGATCCCTCATCATTAACTCTTGTGAATTTTTACTAAATCATATGAATATATCTAAAAGCTTGGGTGAAGTATATGGGGTAATTCAGCTATGTTATCTTCCATTGAATTATTTAAGTTTATCTAAGTTCTTATATAGATCTTTATATTGCTGATAAAACAAAAAAGTTAAATGAA
The DNA here is from genome assembly GCA_963966055.1 of Lathyrus aphaca. Classification (NCBI taxonomy): domain Eukaryota; kingdom Viridiplantae; phylum Streptophyta; class Magnoliopsida; order Fabales; family Fabaceae; genus Lathyrus; species Lathyrus aphaca. The sequence continues at coordinate 403,786,760 of OZ014519.1, read as the reverse complement.
TTATTCTTGTGAAGATTTATCTAAATTATTTTAAAAATATAAGGTTTCCATCAAAAATGTTAAAGTAGACGGACTAATCCTGGAAACTAGTGAAATTATTTAAGTTTAATCCTAAATAACTAGTGAAATTAGGACACTAATAACGATAATAGCTACTATATAATATGGAAACTAATCCTGGAAGATAGGATATAATTATAACATCTGTTAAATACATATGTTATAATTATGTAATAATGATATGAAGCTTCTACACGACTATTAGAGGGCATGTTCCTGCACCGGATACGTTTCAGACACATTTTTGAAGTATCCAACTAAAAGAAAAATTCAAACACATGGACACGGATACGACACATTATTTCAAATAACGGATTCAGTCCAACTCAAATTCTCATAATTAAAAACAAACAACGTTTTTTACCTTTCACATTTCACTTCCCCGCTTTAAAAGCACCACAATATTCCATATTCCATATCCCACCTTGCATATTACTTTTAGGATACGTTTGATTTGTAAAATAAAAAATACTAGACAGAACAATATTAGATAATACAGAATAGTACAAGATAATTTTCTGTTTCTTTTATTATATTTAATGATCGATGCACTGAACAATTTTTTGTTTATTTTATTTGATATATCTATGCACTAAATAATATAATTTTTACTATAATGTTTTATTGATATATAAAATATTGATATTCATAAATCAAAATATTAAATAATAAGAAAAAAATAATAAAGAGAAAAAAATTATTCTACTTTATTTGATATTTCAATGTATCTGACAAAAATAATATAATTTTATTATAATATTTTTTATTAATAAATAAAATATTCATATTATACTTATAAATTAAAATATTAAATAGAGAGTTATTAAAAAAATTATTTTGATATTTTTTGATAATTTGTGTTTGGGAGGTAAAGTTGTCCAATGGTTTAGTGAGGGGCGAAAAATCATGTTTTTGACATGTCCCTTATCATATATTTTGTTCTATCCCATGATAAATTTATGTATGACATGTCCCTTATCATATATTTTGTTCTATCCCATGATAAATTTATGTATCAAACAGAGTATAAAAATCATCTGTCAAGTATTATAACCACATCTGTACTTATATCTGAACAACCATGTCAAGACATCTTACCCAACATCTTTCTGTAAACTTGTTTTAACCAAAATGAGTCAATCAAAGACCTAAATCAATTTAACTTTTGGTTCATCTTTTCATAATTTGCTTCAACTATTTTAATTTCAAAGCTTAAATGCATGATGTTAAGTTTAGATAAGGTCATCCAAGTAAATGCATGATGTTAAGTTTAGATAAGGTCATCCAAGTAACGTCTTTAAGATTGAGGAAGAGTCTTAACATTAATATCATTCAAGTATGTCATATTCATTTTTTAGGAGTTTATGGTACCTCCAAAACCACACAAATTCTATGGTGAAAAATCCATAATAATATTCCTTTAAACAAGACATAAAATAAGAGAATTGTCTTATTTTAAAAACTGAATTTCTTTTTGAACAATCAAACTCTTGATTAGTAGCTTATAAAAACAAAACTCTTGATTAGTACAAAAACTACGACGCTATAAATACTCTGATACGGACATGTCGACACAACATAAAAAAATATAGCACAACAACAATTCACAAAATATGTATATTAGTATTTCATATTCATATTCATTCATCAATCTCAATGTGTGTTACATCACCTCAAACTAAGCATTAATCATTTGCACAGGAAAAAAAATTCACAAAATAACAAAATATAGTCTTACATTTTCATACCCTTATGATTATATCGACAAATCAAGCTGCTACCTCAATAAATTTACACTCCATTCTTAGAAGGAATTCCTCCATCTTTATCTGCAATATACATTGAACTGGTTATCAATATCTACAATTCTAATTGCTCCCTAAGTGTCGCTTCTCGAAAGAAAAATCTTTTGAACCAGAGGTGATTTCATGTCTAATTTTAACAGGCAATTCGGTTGACGAAAATGGCTCGACAACCGCTATTTGAATCTCATGTTGCCCGGTTTGATCGTTTCTTAGGGAAGTTGATCCTTCTCCTTCAATTTCCCATTGTTCGTTTTTATAGTCAGACTTTTTTGGAGAAGTTTGTAGACTGTCACTGTTTCCAGCAGTGTGTCTATGGAGCAGGTGAACCGGAGACATGGCGTGTGTCGGCGTTGATGGCCTGCTTGAATTCGGTGTCGTGTTGTTTGAGTGCCTGCTCTGTTTTACCTGCTTTTTGGCTGTGTGATGCCAGTTCTTAAGTGCTGTTGCCACTCTTTCGTTGAAAATGGTTGGTTTCATGGTTGATCCCATCTGTCATATCAGTCAAAATAGTATGAAATGAAATCAGTTCCTAAATATGCACTATGCGGTAAAAGAAAAGGACTTTATTAACTCCAATTAATTACCTGTGTGACAAGAGCATAAAGAGGCAAAGTCACATAGCTACATAGTATTTGTATTACAACCCTGCAAATTAAGATTTCCACTTCATAGTTAGTTTAATATATAATTGTTAATATCATTAGGTCCACTTTTGTATCAGAAATCAACTTACCCTATTGTGATTCTAATGACACTATCTGCAGTGGTTTTGTGGAAGCAAGAGGTTATGGAAAACTCATACTGAAACAGAAAAGTTCAGGAAGAGTTAGAATACCGCACATGATCCAAAATTTAATTCTGACTAAATAAGACTTCATAAAATATTTGTCATGGTTAAACATCAACTAATCTACACAGGACCTTTAAAAACTTGAGACGGCTCTGATCAATATGATAGCACAAACTTAAGATTAAGAAAAGATGATCAAAGATAGATAAACTTACAGTACTCCAAGCAAAAAATGCAAGTTGAAAGGCATTCTGCATCATAGAAGCAAACATAATTAGTCATAATGAATCAGGATTCACATGTATTATTCGATACTGATATCGCTGTGAAATTACCTGAAAGAGAACAAGATGAATCATGAAGAGAAGAAGGCGAGGACGATTGAACCAGAAAAGGTGATCTCCAGGTTCAACCACAGGTGCACCCTTGATTACTTCTCCTCTGTCTTGAATCCTCAATCCCATTTTTGTTATAGTCATTTGTAACTTAGCACCAACTAATAAGATTACCTGAAAATTTTAAATTAGAACTTATTATTTGTTATTTATTTCAACCCTTAATTAAGAAATAAAATGTAGATTATGCTTACAATTAGTGGGAGAAATGGAAGCCAATAATAAGAATGCCACCCTGTTCATAAAACAACATTTTAAATTATAATCATTTTAATAAATTAAAAACAAGAACTTATATTATTTAAGCTTATTAAAACAGCTTATTACCATGAGTATTAGTAAGAAGGAAAAGCACTGTGAAGAGCCAGATAGTTGGACTGCAAGTTACAAAATAAAATAAAAAAATCATTAAGCTTAAGTTGATAAACAACTTATTGAAAGGAAAAAAAAAACAGATAGTATATTTAATCATAAGTCATACCTTATTCCTACAACAACTTTAAAATCCTCTTCAATTGATCTACTTATATACTTCTGGAAATCAAATTGTGCTTCATGTCCTGGAGCTAGATGAGCCTGAAATTAAACATAAGGTCTTATATTTTAATATATGTCCAATTAACAAAAATGTGTCAATAAATCCAATATATAATTTAAATATAAGAAAAATGGTTAACAGTCATTTACTCCCTTTGAAAAAAATATTTTTGAATTATCTCTGGAATTTTAAAATTCAAGTCTTTTGCCCGAGGTGGAAAAATTACCCTATGTAAAATATATTTTTTTTACTTACACCCTAGTTTTTACAGGGGTATCCAAAAAATTTCATAAAATACTCAAAAAAAAAAATTTTTTAAGTATAAAGTCTATATTACATGGATAAATGACTATTAATTCTAAAAAAAAAAAAACTCACAATGATAAATCCATGCCTTAGAGCCATATAATCAACTCTACTGATAGATCCAAAGAATTGTCTGAAGAAACTAACCTGATTAAACCATAATATATGTCACTAATAGTATAATTAATTTATGTGTTTATCTTAATCATTTAATTAATGTGTATGATTAATTTTATGTAACAAAAGTTCCCTTACAATCCATAATAAAATAGGTGACCGAGTCCACATGCTCAAGTGCCTTCTTCCAAATGTTGTGTCCCTTGCAAACCTAAACCTCTCAGGATCTGCACAAAATTACATAACCAGAAAATTAAAAAAAAGTGAGTATCTTTGAATTTAATTGGGTATCGATATCTTTAATCAATCAAATTTATTATTCAATATTATCTCATTTTATTATTTTATTTTATTTTAAAATAAATTAAAATTTTACCATAATTTATATTAAAGATACGATACCGAACCAATTACTTATTATATTATTATAGATACATCAGAATTTGCTTAATATTAAAATATTAGAATATTAAAATCACACAAATTTGTCTTTTTAGTTTCTTCCACGTGTTTAGTTTTTCAACCTTAGTTTTTATTATTAATAATAAATTAATACAAGTCAAAACTTTATCAGCACTTGAAATTGTGCTAGAAAATAAACAAATTTGCCTATGATTTGACTATAGATAGAGATTTAGTTCTATACAAACTTTTCATCACCATATTTAAAGTCATTCTAACATCAATGCATCTAGAATATTATCATCATACATATAACAAATAATTGAATGTTTAATTGTTAAATCATATATAATGCTCCTATGTTACATTAATTACTAAATCATCTCAATAATATTAATTTCATAAAGTTTGATTGAATAAACAAATGAATATATATATAGAAACGCAAGTCAATTTTAATTTTTTTATGTATTGTTTGTTGATAATATAAGCTTTTGTCTGGTTGCTTTCAAAGTAATATGTCATCATTGACTTTGTTTGGGCATGTGGGTGATACACAATTATTTTAATTAATTAACATAATTAATATAATAATTGGAGCTAAGAAAATTTGAAGTGTTACCATTATAAAATTGATATTCAACTGTTCTTGTCTCATCTTCCCAAGTCTTCCATTTCCTCATCTGAAAAAAATAATTATTTTAGATAGGAAAAAAAAAAAAAGAGTCTTGTACGGAATAAAAACATTATGATAAAAAATCTTGAATGAGTTAGAAAAATAAATTGATGGAAATATATACCTTGATTCTTCCCAAAGCTAATGTTATTATACACTGAAGGATATGAAATAGTGCCAGCACAAAAATGAATATATGGAGTTGGTGAATTCCATATGCAGAAACTAAAGCAACTTGACCCTACAAAATGGAATGAAAATGAAAGAAATGTAACAACCTAATGCATTCTCGAAAACCTGCGTTGCAGTTTCAACAACATTAACAACTGTTGAAATCACAGTCTTATACCTTATCAGCACATTTATCATCTCCTTTTGTAGCAAGAATTCTCCGAGGTATAGGATCGAAATACTCCAACAGTTTTCTATCATTGGTTTTATAGTCAAATGATTCATCAGATTTAGTCTTAGTCTTTGTCTTTGGAGTGGAACAAGGATGCCAAGTTGATCCAATTTTTTCTGATATGCATATTTTAGATATATTATCTTGGAACACAGTTAGAAGCAAGGATATGAATCCTAGTAGCATAAGCTCTGAAACATAACAAAACATAACAAATTATTAGTCCAAATCCAAACATTAAAATGGAAAATTTAACAAGGATTACACAAATACCTCCTTTGATCTTTTCCAAAGCCTCATAAAGAGCACTTTTGTTTCTCTTCTTCAACCACTACAATTAGAGCAAAACCATTAGAACATGTGATCAATAACATGACACCAACATATGTATTTAAGGTTGATGTCGAGTATCAGTGTCATGTCTGTGTCTGTAATATGTATCTTTATATATTTGTTCATAGTTGAAATCGTTTTCGTATAGAACGAACCGTGCTTAGCTTACCTTTCCAATAACATGAATAGTATGTTCAATTAAGATTGAAACAGCAAGCAACACAAGACACACAACTGCAACAGCCCACGTTGGTGTTTCTTCCAAGGTTCGTTCTTTAACTGCCCCTTCAGCCATTTTCTATCTTTCTTTTTTGACTTGTTGTAAATGGAAAAGATTCTGTAGAGATTTATGGAAAAAGGTTATGTAGTTTTTTGTGTGGAGAATTATATTAAGGAAATTGAATGGTGTGATTCTTGATTATTATGCTTTGGTTATATATACATATGTGTGTGGAAGATCATGGAAGACTTGGCATGGATTAGAGAGGAAGAAGTTACCAACTTGACATATTCATTAAGATGAATGGTGGGTCAAACAATAACACTACCACATGAGAATCTATGCTGCTTGCGTGGACAGCTACAAAACAAGATTAGAGAAACCCATTTTTTCAAACTACAATGATGAGACTGTTTCTTCCCCTTTCTATACTTCAAATAGTTGTTTTCAAACTTAATTTTGGAAGTGTGAAATTCAAATAGTTGTTTTCAAACTTAATTTTGGAAGTGTGAAATTCAAATAAGAGAAAAATCCCTCCTAAGAATTTTCAACCATCTTCATTTTCAAACTTGAATTTTAACGTAAGACCTTGTGAAAGAAACATGCATCACCTTATTCAATCGGTTTCAATTATGTTTATATTGCAAGACATATTCTCATTATCTTTGTTGAAGAGTGAATCACTGATAGTTCACTTAGTTGGTTGTTGCAGACTAAAATTTTGATAGATTGCCAATGACAATCCTATAAATAAAGTGGTATTACTAGCATAACCGATTATTAAGGAGTGCAAGGCGAGCTACTACATATGCAAGGTCTAAAATTTTTTGTCTCTACACATTTGTTATGGTTGAATAGCATTATGGAAACTTTGTTATATAGGGAGATTTACGACTTATAGTGTTACTAATGTCATAGTCATATATTTTGCCTTAACACTTGATTTTGCAATTACATTTTGTTTTTTATTTTTCCAGGATATCATATTTCTTCCAACAATTACACAAAATCCAAAGGTGGATCTTCTATTATTGGGTGAGTCTTTCCAATCAGCATTAGAATATCCAACTATCTGTGTATGTTCTTTATCATCATAAATGAAATATTTTTCTAGAACACCTTTGATGTATCTTAGAATCCGAATAACAACGTTCATGTGTTATTGATAAGGACAGTTTAAGAATTGACTTATCACACTCATTAATAAATAAATGTCTGGACGTGTGACTATGAGAAAATTTAACTAACCTAGAGGAGCTTAGTTACTCATAATTCAGATAACAATACCACAATTGATAAATGAAAATAACATATAAAATCCCTTGAAGTAATGGTCTCCAATGGTTTATAATGTCCTAAAAATCATCATTGATGCTCTCAAAATTCGTAATCTTGCTCTAAATGCTGAAAATTCCTTTAAAAAGAGCTCAGAACGGGTCAGAATGCGCCAGAAAAGCCTAGAAAAAGTGTATCGCACGCACGTTGTAACTTATACATCCATATCGTGCACGACGGTACAAGTGATTATTCTTGTAGCTGCATAAAAAAGCACCATTTTCATCGAAATTTTCATTAAGTCCCACTTTTTCATACTTAGCTATTTTTCACTCATTCTTGGGTCTTTCTTCTTCCTTTTTTGCTCTTTAATGTGTTTCTTAGATTTTTTGCTTATTTTAATGCAATGACGAATTGTCATCGCATCATAAGTTTTAAATATGCATTTATAGGCTAACGTCAAGAAAAAGTTTAGAGGTGGAACTCTGTTAGGGATCTCATGATGGTTGCAGCAATGACAACATACTTTGAGACACGTGAACAACATATGCAGAAAATCAAGGAGGTTTATATAGATTCTTACAAATGGTTGGAGACAATTCAAAAAACAAAGTGGTGTAAGCATGCATTTCCTTTATATTCTAAGTGTGATGTGTTAATGAATAATCTTAGTGAATCTTTCAATACAACCATTTTGCTACAAAGGGATAAACCCATTATTTAGTTTGAATGGATTACAAATTATCTTATGTGTAGCTTTTCCATGCTAACAGAAAAAGTTAATTAGTATAAGGGAAATATAATAATTAGTATAAGGGAAATATAATGCCAAACCCACTTAGAAAATTAGATAGGGAGTTGAAAAAAGTGCAAGTTGAACTGAAAATTATAACACCCAAATTACCCCACGGAATTATTTGTAATTATCAAAGTAAAATTTCGTTTAGGACAATTTGAGTGTCACAATCAACTACAAAACACCATAAATGGCTCTGTGATACGTTTGCAAAAACAATTATTCAACATGCAACAGAAATAATTTTAAAATCAACATCAATCAACTTGAGTTACAAAAATTGTTTTCTAAAAGAAATAACAAGTAAAAACAACGTTGTTCCAACTCCCAAAGCGACGTATCAGAGTCGACACCCTAAAGACGTGAAGTACACCGATTTCACCGACCACCGCACGACTTATCATGTTCACATGCACGTTACCAACATAAGGGTAACATTCAAATATAAGGGGTGAGATACTTACATCACAAAGAGTAATATTATAAGAACCAAGCAAGTATCAGAAAATAGTGTACCACTTCTCAACAACAATTATTCAACAACATCGCCTACAACGACAACTATCACACACCTCAACAACATCACATACAACAACAACATATATACAACAATATCATATACTACCACCACATTATATGCAACAACAACAATCATGCAATGAGACTCTACTTGACTTTATGCATACGGTACTATATCCGATCTCTATTTCAAGATTCAGTTCCCGTCGGAACTCTCGACCCCTCTTTCATGGTCCAGTATGATCCATATTTCATGATCACACCCTCGACCCCTATTTCATGGCCACGTAGGATCCTTATTTCATGACCGCACCAACATCACAACAACGACCTTACCCCACTTTGGTATGTTATTCAACTATGCAACATGTCATGCAACACCAATGACATACATGCATACTCATAATGACTACATCATGCAACATCACAACAACAACCACTTATCACAACATCGATCAATATACTACTAGTCATTACCATCACGATTATCATGCATTATTTACATATAATCACATAGTTTAACTCTTACCACGACAACGCAACGCAATATATACTATGGCATATCACATACTCAAGTATCATTAGCAAGCATTCGAAACACATCAACACAACAAATATGAATCAGAACAACAACAACATCAACGAACATATCGATTATGTTTATAGTCGAGTTACACTAATTATCCCTATAATTGTGTGTATACTCTTCTTTTACTACTTCCAGCTACACCCCATTAATTCCCAAACATTACTAAGTAATTAAATAATTTCTCAGTAATTTTTCGAAATTTAAAAATTAATTTTTCGCGCTACAGGGCTTGCTAAGCGGGGTTCACTACTCGCTAAGCGACGAACTCACTGACTCTGCATGTTAAGCGGGCTCTGCGATTTCGCAAATCGCACTTCTGCATTCAGCACTCAACCTGCTACGAATTTCTCACCAGAAATCACCAACACCAGTCAGATAATCTCAAAATATTGCATCTAATCTCCTAACTCACAACATTAACAACTAACAACAAAATCTACCAACTAACCAACATAATTTCTTTTCCAATTCGTCACAACATCAATCCTTAATCTTCAACCTACCTAATTCCCATTATAAAACCCTTATAGATGGAAGAATATCACCCTTACGTTAGGTTTTGTCGAGAATTTCCTTCTTCGTGAATTCTTCTATTGTGTTTTGGAAAAAAACTTTGAAGGAAGGAAGTTCAGAGTCAGGAAGTTTGGGGAAGAGTGTCAATTGGCGAAATTCTCTAAGGTATGAGGAGTTTTCATAATCTATTGTAATTATATAGGAATTGGTGTATGAGTATATTAGATTTGTATGAGTTTTGTGAATTTTAGGGATTTTGATTTAAGTTGAGTTTAGGAGTAAAATTTGGTGATTTGGAGTTGATATGATGAACTAGAAATGCATATATGATGTGTGAATTGTTGTCTTGATGTTGTTGGTATTTGAGTGATGAGGTGATTGAGTTTTGGGATGTAATGAGATGAAAATCGTATGAAAATTTGGGGGGTTTTGGTGCTGATTTCGTAACAGCAGAAAAGCTGCTGGAAAACGTGCTTTAACCGGTTAACGTTATAGGTTAACCGGTTAACCATTGTAAAATTAGGATTTTTTTCCTGAAAACGTACAGGCATTAACCGGATAATGCTATGGGTTAACCGGTTAACACTGTACTGGGGGCAATTTTGAATTCTTTGAAATTCATAATTTTTACACCGTAAGTCCGATTTGCATTCCGTTTGAAGCGTCGGAAAGAGCATAAAATAATCTTTATTTTGATGAATGAAAATGAGAGAATTGAGAAAAAATTTAGAACTGAGATTTTTGAAAAATGCTTATGAATTGCCTTATAATTTTACCGGGATCGGGTTATGTCTTGATGAGTTAAAGTTGTTACAGAGGGGAGGTTTTTTTGATGTGTTATTGAGATGAAATTATATGATTATTTGATGTTTGAACTGTTGGATATGAAATGAATGATGCACATTTTATTTCTCGATGAATTTTTACGGAGTAACACATCATTGCATTTCATGGCATTCTCGATGGGGCTTCGGCCTATTTGGTGACTTCAATCCTATTGTGTGGATTGAAGTGATTCAATGATTACCGTGTGCTCCCTTGTGGAGGGTTGATGGTCATATATCCATCTCATGATGAAATGTGTACCAAATGCATAATTGCATATCATGATAGTTGGAATTGCATTATTGGAGTGTGTTCATGATTATGTTGTTGTCGCTGAATTTTTATCATTGATGATGTTATGACATGCTTATGCTAATTTATTTATATTCCATATTCTCGTATATTTATAATGAATTATGATTACTCATCCTGCCTGCTTGGAAATGTTGTCTCCTTTGTGGGTAACTTGCAGATGATAAAGAATAGCCTTGCGCTGCAAGAGGAGTTTTTCATGGGTCTCGGAGCATACATTATTTACTTTAGGAGTGGTCTGGAGTCTTTGTGTCTTGCTCTGTATCATGTAACATAGGGATGGAGTTTTAGTTGTTAAACTTGTTTCAGTATATTTTATTTGAGGATATTTTCCTTTATTTTATGATGTTAAATTTTGGATGGATAATGTTATGTTCATGAAGTAAATTAATGATGTTTGAACGATGAAGTTTTATTCCGCTGCGAAAATGAATATATATGGTCTTATGATGATGTTTAACCCGTGTTACGGGACATGACACTATATGTTGATTTTTTCGATAGATGTGTGATACCCTTCTTGTTGTTACTCTGATATTACTCTACATATTTTGCTTTGGGGTAGAAGGGTGTTACATTAGTGGTATCATAGCAGGTCGGTCTGTCCGACCACGTCTTGTTGTTGTCAGTCTGTTGTCAGGTCGTTAATTATTAACAATTATTCTTTTTCTGATTTGGTGAGAGTTATGCAGAATGGCTGGAAACAACACGCGTACTCTCGTTGATGCTATTGCATCTCTTGCTCAGACTAATGCTCAGAACAATGCGTATGATGAGTTACGTGCCTTGGAGAAATTTCAGAGGAATAATCCACCTGTATTTGAAGGAACTCATGACCTGGCGAGCACACAGAAGTGGCTCAAGGAGATTGAGAATATTTTCAAAGTGATGACGTGTGCTGATGCACATAAAGTGCAATTCGGGACTCATATGTTGTCTGAGGAAGCTGAGGACTGGTGGAATAATACATGTCAGCGTCTGGAAGATGTGGGTGTTGTGGTGACTTGGATTGTATTTAAGGCAGAGTTCCTTAAGAAGTATTTTCCTGAAGATGCTCGTGGTAAGTTGGAGGTAGAGTTCCTTGAACTGAAGCAATGAAACATGATGGTGGCAGAGTATGCTGCCATATTTGAAAGGCTGGTGAAGTTTTGTCCTTACTATAACAGGGAAGATGTTGAACTTTCCAAGTGCCTTAAGTTCGAGAATGGACTGAGACCTGAAATCAAGCAGGGAATTAGATGCCAACAGATTCGCAGATATGCAGAGTTGGTGGGTAAGAGTCGTATTTATGATGAGGATAGTCGAGCTTGCTTTGCTCACTACAAGCAGCTGAGTGAGAAGAAAGACAAGTAGAGTTTAGAGGGAAACCTTATGTGACTACCGGTGATAACGGAAAACATAAGGCATCAGATGAGAAGAAGCAAAGTAGGGGAGTTGCTAATGTACGTGTTAAGTGTTACAAATATGTAGAGGCAGGTCATAAGACCTTGTGAAAGAAACATGCATCACCTTATTCAATCGGTTTCAATTATGTTTATATTGCAAGACATATTCTCATTATCTTTGTTGAAGAGTGAATCACTGATAGTTCACTTAGTTGGTTGTTGCAGACTAAAATTTTGATAGATTGCCAATGACAATCTATAAATAAAGTGGTATTACTAGCATAACCGATTATTAAGGAGTGCAAGGCGAGCTACTACATATTGCAAGGTCTAAAATTTTGTGTCTCTACACATTTGTTATGGTTGAATAGCATTATGGAAACTTTGTTATATGGGGAGATTTATGACTTATAGTGTTACTAATGACATAGTCATATATTTTGTCTCAACACTTGATTTTGCAACTACATTTTGTTTTTTATTTTTCTAGGATATCATATTTCCTCCAACAATTACACAATATTCAAAGGTAGATCTTCTATCATTAGGTGAGTCTATCCAATCAGCATTAGAATATCCAACTATCTGTGTATGTTCTTTATCATCATAAATGAAATATTTTTCTAGAACACCTTTAATGTATCTTAGAATCCGAATAACAACGTTCATGTGTTTTTGATAAGGAGAGTTTAAGAATTGACTTATCACACTCATTAATAAATAAATGTCTGGACATGTGACTATGAGAAAATTTAACTAACCTAGAGGGGCTTAGTTACTCATAATTCAGATAACAATACCATAATTGATAAATGAAAATAACATATAAAATCCCTTGAAGTAATGGTCTCCAATGGTTTATAATGTCCTAAAAATCACCATTGATTCTCTCAAAATTCGTAATTTTGCTCTAAATGCTGAAAATTCCTTTAAAAAGAGCTCAGAACGGGTCAGAATGCGCCAGAAAAGCCCAGAAAAAGTGTATCGCACGCACGTTGTAACTTATACATCCATATCGCGCACGACGGTACACGTGATTATTCTTGTAGCTGCATAAAAAAGCACCATTTTCACCTAAATTTTCATTAAGTCCCATTTTTTCATACTTAGCTATTTTTCACTCATTCTTGGGTCTTTCTTCTTCCTTTTTTGCTCTTTAATTTGTTTCTTAGATTTTTCGCTTATTTTAATACAATGACGAATTCTCATCGCATCATAAGTTTTATATATGCATTTATAGGCTAAAGTCAAGAAAAAGTTTGGAGGTGGAACTCTGTTAGGGATCTCATGATGGTTGCAGCAATGACAACATACTTTGAGACACGTGAACAACATATGCAGAAAATCAAGGAGGTTAATATAGATTCTTACAAATGGTTGGAGACAATTCAAAAAACAAAGTGGTGTAAGCATGCATTTCCTTTATATTCTAAGTGTGATGTGTTAATGAATAATCTTAGTGAATCTTTCAATACAACCATTTTGCTACAAAGGGATAAACCAATTATTTAGTTTGAATGGATTACAAATTATATTATGTGTAGCTTTTCCACACTAACGGAAAAATTTAATTAGTATAAGGGAAATATAATAATTAGTATAAGGGAAATATAATGTCAAACCCACTTAGAAAATTAGATAGGGAGTTGAAAAAAGTGCAAGTTGAACTGAAAATTGTAACACCCAAATTACCCCACGAAATTATTTGTAATTATCAGAATAAAATTTCGTTTTGGACAATTTAAGTGTCACAATCAACTACAAAACACCATAAATGGCTATGTGATGCGTTTGCAAAAACAATTATTCAACATGCAACAGAAATAATTTTAAAATCAACATCAATCAACTTGAGTTACAAAAATTGTTTTCTAAAAGAAATAACAAGTAAAAATAACGTTGTTCCAACTCCCAAAGCGACATATCAGAGTCGACACCCTAAAGACGTGAAGTACACCGATTTTACCGACCACCGCACGACTTATCATGTTCACATGCACGTTACCAACATAAGGGTAACATTCAAACATAAGGGGTGAGATACTTACATCACAAAGTGTAATATTATAAGAACCAAGCAAGTATCAGAAAACAGTGTACCACTTCTCAACAACAACTATTCAACAACATCGCCTACAACGACAACTATCACACACCTCAACAACATCACATACAACAACAACATATATACAACAATATCATATACTACCACCACATTATATGCAACAACAACAATCATGCAATGAGACTCTACTTGACTTTATGCATACGGTACTATATCTGATCTCTATTTCAAGATTCAGTTCCCGTCGGAACTCTCGACCCCTCTTTCATGTCCAGTATGATCCATATTTCATGATCACACCCTCGACCCCTATTTCATGACCACGTAGGATCCTTATTTCATGACCGCACCAACATCACAACAACTACCATACCCCACTTTGGTATGTCATTCAACTATGCAAAATGTCATGCAACACCAATGACATACATGCATACTCATAATGACTACATCATGCAACATCACAACAAAAACCACTTATCACAACATCGATCAATATACTACTAGTCATTACCATCATGATTATCATGCATTATTCACATATAATCACATAGTTTAACTCTTACCACGACAATGCAACGCAACATATACTATGGCATATCACATACTCAAGTATCATTAGCAAGCATTCGAAACACATCAACACAACAAATACGAATCAAAACAACAACAACGACAACGAACATATCGATTATGTTTATAGTCGAGTTACACTAATTATCTCTATAATTGTGTGTATACTCTTATTTTACTACTTCCAGCTACACCCCATCAATTCCCAAACATTACTAAGTAATTAAATAATTTCTCAGTAATTTTTCGAAATTTAAAAATTAATTTTTCGCGCTACAGGGCTTGCTAAGCGGGGTTCACTACTCGCTAAGCAACGAACTCACTGACTCTGCATGCTAAGCGAGCTCTACGATTTCGCAAATCGCACTTCTGCATTCAGCACTCAACCTGCTACGAATTTCTCACCAGAAATCACCAACACCAGTCAGATAATCTCAAAATATTGCATCTAATCTCCTAACTCACAACATTAACAACTAACAACAAAATCTGCCAACTAACCAACATAATTTCTTTTCCAATTCGTCACAACATCAATTCCTAATCCTCAACCTACCTAATTCCCATTATAAAACCCTTAGAGATGGAAAAATATCACCGTTACGTTAGGTTTTGTCGAGAATTTCCTTCTTCGTGAATTCTTCTATTGTGTTTTGGAAAAAAACTCTGAAGGAAGGAAGCTCAGAGTCAGGAAGTTTGGGGAAGAGTGTCAATCAGCGAAATTCTCTAAGGTATGAGGAGTTTTCATAATCTATTGTAATTATATAGGAATTGGTGTATGAGTATATTAGATTTGTATGAGTTTTGTGAATTTTAGGGATTTTGATTTAAGTTGAGTTTAGGAGTAAAATTTGGTGATTTGGAGTTGATATGATGAACTAGAAATGCATATATGATGTGTGAATTGTTGTCTTGATGTTGTTGGTATTTGAGTGATGAAGTGATTGAGTTTTGGAATGTAATGAGATGAAAATCGTATGAAAATTTGGGGGATTTTGGTGCTGATTTCGTAACAGCAGAAAAGCTACTAGAAAACGTGCGCTAACTGGTTAACGCTATAGGTTAACCGGTTAACCATTGTAAAATTAGGATTTTTTTCCTGAAAACGTGCAGGCATTAACCGAATAATGCTATGGGTTAACCGGTTAACACTATATTGGGGCAATTTTGAATTCTTTGAAAATTCATAATTTTTAAACCGTAAGTCCGATTTGCATTCTGTTTGAAGCGTCGGAAAGAGCATAAAATAATCTTTATTTTGATGAATGAAAATGAGAGAATTGAGAAAAAAATTAGAACTGAGATTTTTGAAAAATGCTTATGAATTGCCTTATAATTTTACCGGGATCGGGTTATGTCTTGATGAGTTAAAGTTGTTACTGAGGGTAGGTTTTTTTGAAATGTTATTGAGATGAAATTATATGATTATTTGATGTTTAAACTGTTCGATGTGAAATTAATGATGCACATTTGATTTCTCGATGAATTTTTACGGAGTAACACATCATTGCATTTCATGGCATTCTCGATGGAGCTTCGGCCTGTTTGGAAACTTCAATCCTATTGTGTGGATTGAAGTGATTCGGTGATTACCGTGTGCTCCCTTGTGGAGGGTTGATGGTCAAGTATCCATCTCATGATGAAATGGGTACCACATGCATAATTGCATATCATGATAGTTGGAATTGCATTATTGGAGTGTGTTCATGATTGTGTTGTTGTCGCTGAATTTTTATCATTGATGATGTTATGACATGCTTTTGCTAATTTATTTATATTCCATATTCTCGTATATTTATAATGAATTATGATTACTCATCCTGCCTGCTTGGAAATGTTGCCTCCTTTGTGGGTAACTTGCAGATGATAAAGAATAGCCTTGCGCTACAAGAGGAGTTTTTCATGGGTCTTGGAGCATACCTTATTTACTTTAGGAGTGGTCTGGAGTCTTTGTGTCTTGCTCTGTATCATGTAACACTGGGATGGGGTTTTAGTTGTTAAACTTGTGTCAGTATATTTTATTTGAGGATATTTTCCTTTATTTTATGATATTAAATTTTGGATGGATAATGTTTTGTTCTTGAAGTAAATTAATGATGTTTGAACGATGAAGTTTTATTCTGCTCCATAAATGAATATATATGGTCTTATGATGATGTTTAACCCGTGTTATGGGACAGGACATTGTATGTTGATGTTTTCGATAGATGTGTGATACCCTTCTTATTGTTACTCTGATATTACTCTACATATTTTGCTTTGGGGTAGAAGGGTGTTACATTAATGGTATCAGAGCAGGTCGGTCTGTCCGACCAAGTCTTGTTGTTGTCAGTCTGTTGTCAGGTTATTAATTATTAACAATTATTCTTTTTCTGATTTGGTGAGAGTTGTGCAGAATGGCTGGAAACAACACGCGTACTCTCGATGATGCTATTGCCGCTTTTTCTCAGACTAATGCTCAGAACAATACGTATGATGAGTTCCGTGCCTTGGAGAAATTTCAGAGGAATAATACACCTGTGTTTGAAGGAACTCGTGACCCGGCGAGCACACAGAAGTGACTCAAGGCGATTGAGAATATTTTCAGAGTGATGACGTGTGCTGACACACATAAAGTGCAATTCGGGACTCATATGTTGTCTGAGGAAGCTGAGGACTGGTGGGATAATACATGTCAGTGTCTGGAAGATGTGGGTGTTGTGGTGACTTGGATTGTGTTTAAGGCAGAGTTCCTTAAGAAGTATTTTCCTGAAGATGCTCGTGGTAAGTTGGAGGTAGAGTTCCTTGAACTGAAGTAATGAAATGTGACGGTGGCAGAGTATGCTGCCAAATTTGAAAGGCTGGTGAAGTTTTGTCCTTACTATAACAGGGAAGATGCTGAAATTTCCAAGTGCCTTAAGTTAGAGAATGGACTGAGACCTGAAATCAAGCAGGGAATTGGATGCCAACAGATTCGCAGATATGCAGAGTTGGTGGGTAAGAGTCGTATTTATGATGAGGATAGTCGAGCTCGCTTTGCTCACTACAAGCAGCTGAGTGAGAAGAAAGACAAGTGGAAGTTTATAGGGAAACCTTATGTGACTACCGGTGATAAAGGAAAACATAAGGCATCAGATGAGAAGAAGCAAAGTAGGGGAGCTGCTAATGTACATGTTAAGTGTTACAAATATGGAGAGGCAGGTCATAAGGCCGATGTGTGAACTGCCAGAGTTCTGAAATCTTACCGTTGTGGTAAGCTTGGGAATAAGCCGAGTGATTATCCAAATGAGGGTCCAACCTATTACAAATTGATGTTATTCTTGGTATGAACTGGTTAGAATTCAATTATGTTCATATTAACTGTTATAGTAAGACTATGAGGTTTCCTGAATTGAGCGAGAATGGTGAGTTGATGTTCTTATCTACTAAGCAAGTGGATGAACTTTTATTAAATGAAGCCTTGATGTTTGCGTTCTTTGCATCATTGCAAGTTGATGATAAGACCATCAGTACAGAGTTGCCTTTGGTTTGTGATATTTCAAGATGTGTTTCCTGATGATATGAGTGACTTACCTCCCGAACGTGAAATTGATTTTTCTGTGGACTTAGTACCGGGTATGAGTCCTGTCTTGATGGCTCCTTATAGAATGTCTGCTTCTGAGTTAAATGAGTTGATGAAACAACTAGAAGAATTTTTAGAGAAAAATTTCATTAGACCTAGTGTTTCTCTATGGGGTGCTTCGGTGTTGCTTGTTAAGAAGAAAGATGGTAGCATGAGGTTGTATGTCGATTACCAACAATTGAATAAAGTAACTATCAAGAATAAGAACCCGCTTCCGAGGATTGATGATTTGATGGATCAACTAGTAGGTGCTTGTGTATTCAGTAAAATTGATCTCAGGTCGTGTTATCATTAGATTCGAGTTAAAGCTGATGATATTCAGAAATCAGCTTTCAGGACGAGATATGGGCATTACGAGTATACTATGATGCCATTTGGAGTTTCTAATGCGCCTGGTGTGTTTATTAAATATATGAACAAGACCTTTCATGAGTATCTTGAGAAATTCGTGGTGGTTTTCATAGATGATATCTTGGTATATTCTAAATCAGAAGAAGAATATGCTGAGCATTTGAAGATTGTGTTGCGGGTGTTGAGAGAAAATAAATTGTATGCTAAATTATCCAAGTGCGAGTTCTGGTTGAAGGAAGTGAGTTTCTTCGGCCATGTAATTTCAAGTGGTGGAATTTCTGTGGATCCTTCAAAGATTGATGCGGTATTATAGTGGGAAAATCCGAAGTCGGCTACGGAAATTCGTAGTTTTCTCGGGTTGGCTGGTTACTATCGTAAGTTCATTGAAGGTTTTTCTAAGATAGCTTTACCATTGACGCAATTGACTAGGAAGGGTCAGGCGTATGTTTGGATGTCGCTTGCGAAGAGTGTTTTGTAGAGCTGAAGAAAAGGTTAACGACCGCACCAGTGTTGGTCTTGTAACAGCCCGGGCCCCTCGCAAGGTAATCCCGGCACTGCCACCTCACGATCTTCTCTACTCCCCTCACTAGTAGAGTTTTTGCCTTCCGTGGGAATCGAACCCTGTACCCTGGGGTTCAAGTACATGCTTTGTAACAGCCCGGGCCCCTCGCAAGGCAATCCTGGCACTGCCACCTCACGATCTTCTGTACTCCCCTCACTAGTAGAGTTTTTTCCTTCCGTGGGAATCGAACCCTGTACCCTGGGGTTCAAGTACATGCTCAATCCATTCCCACTACCAATTGAGCTAGTAGCTCAAGTGGTAGTGGGAATGGATTGAGCATGTACTTGAACCCCAGGGTACAGGGTTCGATTCCCACGGAAGGCAAAAACTCTACTAGTGAGGGGAGTAGAGAAGATCGTGAGGTGGCAGTGTTGGGATTGCCTTGCGAGGGGCCCAGGATGTTACAAAAAAAGGTGCCTTTTTTTTGTAACAGCTCGGGCCCCTCGCAAGGCAATCCCGGCACTGCCACCTCACGATCTTCTCTACTCCCCTCACTAGTAGAGTTTTTGCCTTCTGTGGGAATCGAACCCTGTACCCTGGGGTTCAAGTACATGCTCAATCCATTCCCACTACCACTTGAGCTAGTAGCTCAAGTGGTAGTGGGAATGGATTGAGCATGTACTTGAACCCCAGGGTACAGGGTTCGATTCCCACGAAAGGCAAAAACTCTACTAGTGAGGGGAGTAGAGAAGATCGTGAGGTGGCAGTGTCGGGATTGCCTTGCGAGAGGCCCGGGCTGTTACAAGTCTTACCGAATCCGGATGAGTCCTTCGTGGTTTATTGTGATGCTTCCAAGATGGGTCTTGATGGAGTTTTGATGCAGAATAATACGGTGGTTGCAGATTCTTCTAGACAGTTAAGAGATCATGAAAGGAATTATGCTACTCATGACTTAGAGTGGCGGCTGTGGTATTTGTGCTTAAGATTTGGAGGCACTATTTGTTTGGTTCGAAATTTGAAGTATTCAGTGATCACAAAAGTTTAAAGTACTTGTTTGATCAGAAAGAGTTAAATATGAGGTAGAGGCGGTGGCTTGGATTATTGAAAGATTTTGATTTTGATTTGAATTACCATATTGGTAAGGCAAATGTTGTAGCTGATGCTTTGAGTAGGAAGTCGTTTCATATTTTGATGCTTATGGTGAGAGAAATGGAAATGATTAAGCAATTCAGAGACATGAGCTTGTTGTGTGAGACTACTACTGATAGTGTGAAATTGGGTATGTTAAAGCTGACCAGTGAGATTTTGGAAGAGATTCGTGAGGGTCAGAAATCTGATTTGAAATTAGTTGATCAATTGATGTTGGTTGATCAAGGTAATGAATGTGACTTCCGAGTTGATGAAGATGGAGTTTTGAGGTTCCGGGATAGAGTATGTGTTCCAGATATTCCAAGAATTAAAAAGAGTATTTTGGAAGAGGGACATAAGATTCGACTGAGTATTCATCCTGGCACTACGAAGATGTATCAGGATTTACACAGGTTTTTTTTGTGGTCGGGTATGAAAAGAGATATTTCTGAATTTGTATATGCTTGTTTGACATGCCAGAAGTCGAAGATTGAACATCAGAGACCATCAGGTATGATGCAACCATTGAATGTTCCTGAGTGGAAATGAGATAGTATTTCCATAGATTTTGTGATTGGGTTACTTAAGACTGCAAGAGGTAATGATTCGATTTGGGTCATTATTTATCGGTTAACTAAGTCAGCGAATTTCTTGCCGATGAAGATTAATCATTCCATGCAAAGGTTAGCTAATATTTATATTAAGGAAAACGTGAAGTTGCACGGTGTACCTTCAAGTATTGTATCAGATAGAGATCTGCGGTTTACGTCGAGGTTTTGGAAGAGTTTACAGGATGCATTGGGTACTAAGTTGAGGATGAGTTCTGCTTATCATCCGCAAACGGATGGTCAGACGGAAAGAACAATCCAATCTTTAGAAGATTTGCTGAGAGCTTGTGTATTGGACCAAGGAGGATCTTAGGAAAGTCATTTGTCGTTGCTTGAGTTTACATACAACAACAATTTTCATGCTAGTATTGAAATGGCTCCATATGAAGCGTTGTATGGTAGACATTGTCGTACTTTGTTGTGTTGGTATGAGTCAAGATAGAGTTTGATGTTTGGTCCTGAGATTGTCCAAGAAACAGCGGAGAAGATAAGAATGATTCGGGAAAGGATGAAGACGTCTCAGAGTCGTCAGAAGAGTTATCTTGATAAGAGAAGAAAAGTACTTGAGTTCCAAGAGGGACATCACGTGTTCTTAAGGGTTACTCTTATGACTGGTGTGGGAAGAACTTTAAAGTCTAGAAAGCTCAATCCACGTTTCGTCGGCCAATATCAGATTATGTAGAGGATAGGAGAAATTGCCTTTCGAGTGGCTTTACCGCTGTCACTTGCGAATTTGCATGATGTATTCCATGTGTCGCAGTTGAGGAAGTACATTTTGGATCCGTCGCATGTAATTCAGGTAGATGATGTTCAGGTGAGGGATAATCTGACAATCGAAGCTTTACCGGTAAGAATTAATGGCAGAGAATTGAAACAACGATGAGGTAAAGAAATTGCCTTAGTGAAAGTATTATGGGGTGGACCAGCTGGAGAAAGTTGGACCTGGGAGCGAGAAGATCAAATGAGGGAGTCGTATCCGACTCTGTTTATTTCAGGTAATTTTCGAGGACGAAAATTCTTTAAGTAGGGGAGAGTTGTAACGCCCCAAAAATATAAATTTGATTATTTAGTTAATTATTTAATTAATTTAGAAGGATTGGAGGATTTGGATTAAAATGGAGAATTTTGGAGAAAAGTGTATTTTTATATAATAAAGATAAATGGTGTATTATTATGCTATTTTGTAAAAATATTTTAAAGAAAAGGGGTTAGGTGGTCTTTATATAAAAAATATGAGGTTAAGTTGGGAAAAACATAAACTGGGATAGTTTTTGGTAAAAAGGAATTACACGATCAAATTCTGATATCTATTGTGTTTTGGTCAAAAACTCTGAAGGAATGAGGGAAGCTCAGAGTCAGGAAGCTTGGGGAAGAGTGTCAATCGGCGAAATTCTCTAAGGTATGGAGAGTTTTCATAATCTATTGTAATTATATAGGAATTGGTGTATGAGTATATTAGATTTGTATGAGTTTTGTGAATTTTAGGGATTTTGATTTAAGTTGAAATTAGGAGTGAAATTTGGTGATTTGGAGTTGATAGGATGAACTAGAATTGCATATATGATGTGTAAATTGTTGTCTTGATGTTGTTTGTATTTGAGTGATGAATTGAATGAGTTTTGGGATATAATGAGATGAAATCGTATGAAAGTTTGGGGGTTTTTAGTGTTGATTTCATAACAGCAGAAAAGCTGCTGGAAAACGTGCGTTAACCGATTAATCATTGTAAAATTGGGATTTTTTTCTGAAAACGTACAGGCGTTAACCGGTTAATGCTCTGGGTTAATCAGTTAACACTGTATTGGGGGCAATTTTGAATTCTTTGAAAATTCATAATTTTTAAACCGTAAGTCCGATTTGCATTTCGTTTGAAGCGTTAGAAAAAGCATAAAATAATCTTTATTTTGATAAATGAAAATGAGAGAATTGAGATAATTTTTAGAACTGAGATTTTTGAAAAATGCTTATGAATTGCCTTATAATTTTATCGGGATCGGGTTATTTCTTGATGAGTTGAAGTTGTTAATGAGGGGAGGTTTTTTTGATGTGTTATTAAGATGAAATTATATGATTATTTGATATTTGAACAGCTGGATATGAAATGAATGATGCACATTTGATTTCTCGATGAATTTTGACAGAGTAACGCATCATTGCATTTCATGACATTCTCGATGGGGCTTCGGCCTATTTGGTAGGTTCAATCCCATTGTGTGGATTGAAGTGATTTGGTGATTACGGTGTGCTCCCTTGTGGAGGGTTGATGGTCATGTATCCATCTCACGATGAAATTGGTACCACATGCATAATTGCATATCATGATAGTTGGAATTGCATTATTGGAGTGTGTTCATGATTGTGTTGTTATCGCTGAATTTTTATCATTGATGATGTTATGACATGCTTATGCTAATTTATTTATATTCCATATTCTCGTATATTTATAATGAATTATGATTACTCACTCTGCCTGCTTGGAAATGTTGCCTCCTTTGTGGGTAACTTGCAGATGATAAAGAATAGCCTTGCGCTGCAAAAGGAGTTTTTCATGGGTCTCAGAGCGTACCTTATTTAATTTAGGAGTGGTCTGGAGTCTTTGTGTCCTGCTCTGTATCATGTAACATCGGGATGGGGTTTTAGTTGTTAAACTTGTTTCAGTATATTTTATTTGAGGATATTTTCCTTTATTTTATGATGTTAAATTATGGATGGATAATTTTATGTTCATGAAGTAAATTAATGATGTTTGAACGATGAAGTTTTATTCCGCTGTGAAAATGAATATATATGGTCTTGTGATGTTGTTTAACCCGTGTTACAGGACAGGACACTATTTGTTGATGTTTTCGATAGATATGTGATACCCTTCTTGTGGTTACTCTGATATTACTCTAAAATAATTAAATAAAATTTGGGACGTTACACAAATTATGCCGGAAAGTTTATAGCTAGTTTTGTTGCTGATTTGGCTAGTCACGTGTTCATGTAACTTTCGAGAGTTGGTTGAGATACCATGTAGACACGCAGTCTCTACAATCTATTGGAAAGTAGATCACCCCATCAAATATGTCCATAATTGCTACTACAAGTTAACCAATGTAAAATGTCATGATGAAGGAATCACCCCTTTAAATTGCCAAAACAAATGGCCTAAGTACATTAATACTATGATATTGCCTCCAATATTCAAACGTGGACCATGAAGGCCAAAAAAGCTTCATAGAAGTGAGCTTGATGAATCAAACCAAACCAAATGGAAAATATCAGATACTAGCCATATGTGCAAGACATGTTTGAAGTACGTGTACAATATTAATACATGCAAGAAGAACAAAGAAATTGTATAGTTCAACAAGTAGACACAACAATGAGCATACATACACAAGCTAGTCAGGCCAACAATGTTCAAAATACACCAAAGAAAAGGGTTAGTTTACTTATTAATGTTTATTCTATCATAATGCTCATTCTATCACAAGGCACATATAAGGAAGATGCTCAAAGCAGACCCAAGTAAGGCAGATGCTCAAATTGTACCTGATGCTTATGTTGCACCAGATGCTCAGACTGCACCAGATACTTAAGCTTCATTTGATCCTCAGGCTGAACTAAATGCTCATACTAAACCAAATGCTCATACTTCAATTGATCAAGAACATGGTTTGAACAATTACCATGGGATAAACCTTGATATTTTAACATCATTGTTGAATAAAGTCAACAAAGATGTCGTACTTGACATTTAACCTCTAAGTATTAACAATAGCCCTGCCAAATTAACCTCTTCAAATTCATCTGATGTCATAACCTTCATTGGTAAAGCACCCAAAGTGGCTAAATCCAGAGCATTCAAGCCTCCAGGAGTTGTGAATCCAACAACCAGTGATCTGGTAAGTGTGACTGTCATGTTTTTAAAATTCACAGTTTTACACACATAGATAACTATACCAACTCTTACTTTCAATCATAGGTAAAAAATATGATTTCAAAGAGGAAGAAAGTTAGGCATGGTACAACTCATACGAGAAAGAGTGAGAATTATGACTTTCAAAACAAAATACATTGTGGGGCCTAGAAAACATCTAGAATATCAACTTGTAATTCATGAAGAGGATACCTCAATAGGCACAAGTGGAAGTGTTATGAGAATGAAAAATTGAGATGAAATTCAAAAGGGCTTAACTCAATGAAGACGATGAAGGAAATTGAAGTAGTGATGATATTATGAAGTTGTATTTTGTTTATGTATTTTGCCAGGCACTTGTTATAATCTACTTTGTCTATGTAATTAACAAAACAATTAGTTGGTTTAGAATAGCTTGTTTGTAATAAGTCGTAGTTTGCAACAACACTATGTAAGACAACTTGTTTGTGATATCATGAATGAATTATATGGTGTTTTTTGTTTTAAAATTATTGTCAAATGTTAGGCCAAATGAAGGAAAAATTATGCCATATTTTATGTCAAATGTTAGGACAAATGAATATGCCATATTTTATGTCAAATGTTAGGTCAAATGAAGGCAAAATTAGTTATATTTTCTGGAAAATGTAAGACCGACCTCTGTCAAATTTGTGCCACACATTATGTCATCATAAGCATACTAAAGTAGGCCAAAATTATGCAAAATTACTCAAATTTTAAGGTTTAGTATGTCACAAACACCAACATTCCTTTAAAATAGTAATCATTACATAACTTAAACTCACCAACAACCTTACATAACACCAACATACTTATACTTCAACAATTACACTTAACTATAAGGTACATGTTAATCATAAGAGAAACTACAAAGTACAATGACTTGATTTTCTCAGCTTAAGCCTTTGAATTCAATTTCAACTTCAGCTTCTTGTTTTTCTTCTTGGAAGTTTATAAAACTCCCTCAACAGTTCCACAACCTTCAAATCGTTCAACTTGTTGATATGTACATTTCCAACACCATTAACATCTTATACTTCAACCAAATCTTAATCCCATATGAATAGATCACATGTATCATCACCCTAACAATATGAACATCTCTAGAAGAGTCTTCCTCTATTATGATTGTTCTTTCAATATAGTATGACACCACACAAGCTTCACAACCACACTTTCTTCATGGTCGACTTTTGATAGAGTAGGAAGACATGGAAATGAGTTTTGTAACCCTTGATTTGGAAGACGACACGAAAATACCTTTGATTTGAATGTTGGATGATTAACTTATACAACTGAGATAAAAGGACACGAAGGGGCGAAGGAGAACTAGGTTATGAAAAAAAACACAAACGCTACAATTTAATGGGTAGATTTAGCCATTTGTTAACAATAATAAACGTGTGTCAAATACCTTAGTACGTAGTTGTTGATTATTCAATAATTTTTTTATTATTTTTAAAATTATCATATATATATATATATATATATATATATATATATATATATATATATATATATATCCAAATCAGTTTTTGTTAAACTAAAATAGAAGCACCAGAGAGCAAAATTGTGGACGAAAAAATTTAGGAGAATTATTTTTAACTTTTTTTTTATTAAATCAAAACCGAATTTTAAATTATTTATAAGAACCACGTTCATATTTAATCCTAATTAAAATTAAAAAAATTAGGATATATTCAAAGAAGTAACCTACTTTCTTTGAAGGTGCATAGTAGCCTAGCCGAACACACTAATAATAACAATATTTTTAAAAATGAAAAGAAAGTCTTTTCAAAGTCGTCTTTAGCATTTCTTTTAAATAAAAATAACATATAAAAGTCTATCTATTGAAACCCACAGCATCTTACAAATTTGTTTTCATTCAACGGTATAATAAATTGAACTCTAGAAAGTATAATTCTTGTCAAAATATATTTGTCTTGAAAATTAGTATAACCACACAAATTACTAACACTTTATATATATATATATATATATATATATATATATATATATATATATATATATATATATATATATATATATATATATATATATATATATATATATATATATATATATATATATATATATATATATATATATATATATATATATATATATATATATATATATATATATTATAAATCAAGATATTCTCACACATGAGATAATTGTAATTTATTTAAGAGTTGATTTCTTTTAAAATGTGTTTTTTCCCTCTCTTTATAAATACTAGTTAGATAAAAAAAAATCTAGTTAAATAGTTAAGAAACTCAAATATCTAATATCTATCTTCATATCACCTTATGAGTCCGTTTATTTTATTTTTTAAAATTTTTTATAATGTAATATAATTTTATGTAAAATAAATTATAATTTTTCTTTTATAAAAACTTCAAATAAAAATTTGGTTTGAATAATTATTCTTGAAATATTAATTTAGATATTTCATTATTTTATTGAAGAAAAAAATTAGATAACAAAATTTCAAAAAATCACTTAATTTCAAAATTATTTTAAATAAATTTTCATAAAAATCATTTTTGAAATACAAGTTTTTTAAAAAATTGCGATTTCGACTATCTTTAAATAATATATATTTATATTATAGAATGTCAAAATTATTTAAATTTAGTAAAACGAATGTAAAAAAACTTATAATATTTTGAAAAACGATTTTGTAAAATCTATTTTTTGAAAAAAAAATCTATTTTTTTTAAAAACTAAAACAAATAGATCTATGTTAGTAATTTATCAAACTTTTTGAGGTGATATGTTATTTTGTTAGTGATTTATCAAACTTTTTGAGGTGATATGTTATTTTGTTAGTATGTTAATAATTGATAGGTGGACCATTTCCTGTCTTAACTGCAAATTAAGTTTATAGAAAATGCCAAATTCTAGTCCCCACTTATTATTGATGGATGTAGAAACAACTTTCATTATTTTGTCTTGTAATTCTCATTTCTTCTATTGCATTTTCAAAGAAGGATTATCATGGATTTAGATGAAAGTTGAAGCAATGTGTGATTCAATTTTGGCCACCAATTATTCTTTTTTTGAAGCAGCCAAGAAACTGGTTAAAAGAAACAGCCAAATACTTGATAGAAATGTAACAAAGACAAAAGCCAGAAAATATGATTCAATGACTACGTCACAAAAAGTTGTATATTACATGTCATCTAATATTAAGTTAAGTTGTTATTATTATTTGGATAAAAAGAATTAATGTAATATATTTTAAAAAATTAACAAACTCAAATGATATTTTTTAAATTAAAAAATTAAAATAAATTTAGTACAAGATATAGAAAAAAGTAATTTTTAATCTTTTATAAGTAATTTTTAATTTTATTTGAGCAAACTAAAGGTGGAAAATGGAGATTCCTAAAAAATAAACCAAGAAACTATATAGTGTATGTTTGGTTTGCATGACCCACTATACCGGTGGATTTTAACAAAATTACAGAAAATATGTTACAGGCGATTTTTTATGCTATTTCCTGTTCCCAGCTAAAATCTTTATAGATAATTATTTTAACAGGTAAAGTCGTAGGAAAAATTCGCCGGTAAAAGTCGCAGGAAATACCTCAAATTACAGATAAATCTGTAGGTAATTGAAATATTAGCAGAAAAAATTACAGAAAATTTGAAATTTGAAATCTGCAGGTAAATTCCTTTTGCAAGTTTTTATCAAAATCGATTGTGCAACACATGCCTTTTTCTTTTTTTTTCAAAATCCAAATGCCAAGTTCAATAATATTTAAAATACTACTAATTTTTTTTTTCAAAATAGTAATAAATAATTACTATATTTTATAATATATACTTTTACTAATTTTTTTTTTCAAAATCTAATAAATAATTATGGAGTCATCGATCTCACTATAGGTTTCTTGCACATTATAGGTCCAACTGCTGACCCGGAAAAAAAATCATATTACAAAACAGACAAAGACCAAACATTAAAACTTATATTAATATTAATCTATGCCATTAAGCATCAGGTGGAGACAAAATATGTAATAAAAGAATTTAGTATGGATCCATAGGATTTCATAAGATCTATTGACACATGAGATTAATAACATATTCATATTTATTTGATACATTATTACAATCATCAAATCAAAAGATTCAAATCAATGTAGAAAAATGCCATGAATTAACAACAGTGGGTCGTGCAATATATGAAAATGAATATTGCGGTCATTATATTGTTAGATCAAAATGAAAATAAAAGGAATAAGTGAGAAAGAGATAGATATATAAGTCGTGATAACGAAAGTACAAGGCTTATAAAGCACTTGTTTGGGATCAGAGAGAACTTGCGGAAAGCAAAATTGATCTTAGATATAACAGGAAGATATCCACAATGCATATTAAAGAACATAATGAACTAGAAAATTATTAGTTATACAACATAGCTTGCACAAATAAATGAACCACGTAACCACTGGGACAGACTTAAAAGCTTGCAGGAAAAGTTTAATAAATCGTTCAAAAGCAGTTTAAGTGCGAAAGTGTATCAACAAGTTTCTGCACTTCTTTATACTAATACTATGCATTTCAATTGTACTAAAATAAATGCCAGCATGAAAGAAAAAAAAAATGTTAGTGGATTAGAAAATATGGAATTGGGTAAAGCCTCCTTATCCTGCTTTGAGAAAAAAATGTTAGTTGACAACTTTTAAACTAAATAAAAAATGTTTGAGAATTTTTTATTGTGCAATAAATCCTATAAATATTAATAGTAGGCTATTTGAAAAAACTATAAAATAAATAAATAAATATATAACATGTTAAATTAATTAACACTTGAAAGTTAATCCAAGCATCTTGACAACTTTGTCATCACAAATAAGGGTATTTTGGTAATCCAGGATTGTCATCCCAATCTTGGTGAGTTGTTTAAGATGCGTAGATGGTAGTTAGATCTTTAATAATAATGTAAGTTAATTGTACCTATAGCTTGTAATTGCAACCATAGAAAAAGGTGTGAAAAGATACAAAAGGTTCAATATTATAATCAACTTAAAATAAATGAACTTAGAACAAACACAAATTCATATATAATCAACCGAAATAAATAAGCATTTTGGTCTTTAAATTGTTAGTGTTGAAAAATGTGATCTTCCGAATTTGCAAAAGGATAATTTAGTTCCTTAATATAAAATATGTAAGCCATTTTGACCATATATCAAATTACCTATTTTAGAGACTTCTTTCAAACAAACAAGGAAACATTAAAGACAGTTACAAATTCCAAAGTCATCATTGCCCTTGTATATGGAATGATATTATTGATCTTTCACCTCTATTGTAGTTTGTACACAGTTTAAAAGTTTTTGCTTAACATGCTATATGAAAGAATTTATCAGTTGCATAATATTCGGATTGAGTTCAGAGCAAAGGATATACTAAAAAATGGTAGTCACCTTTTGATGATGCTAATGACTGAATCGGTGGTTGAGATGTTTGGCTGAAGCATTTCCTCCCAAAGGCATTCGCCCTTAATGGGAACTGTAGTATTCAACACACTATCCTTGCCATATCTCTCTTCTGCTTGAAACTGACTAGCTCTTAACTCAACATCATTGGATGGAAAGTAAAGACACAACAAGGAAACGGTAGTATTCAACACACACAAGGAAACTGTAGTATTCAACACAATCCATTATTCGCAATCACAGTAACAAGTGTTATAGTGGTAGAGATGGAAAGTACCTTGACGAGAAGTTCGAGATAGATATCATTGGATTTTGGTGCGGTTCATTTTGTCTTCTTGGACTTACCCTCGACCTTCAAATCAATACCCTGCAATAGGATAGAAGAAGTAAGTGAGATGAAACGATCTTTGTTGTCTCTTCTATCTCCCCTTCCTCTTTTTTACGTAATATCCGCAAACCACTCTTCAGTAACTAACAATTCAGGAAAACTCCCACCCATGCACAATTGCTTTCATGGTAAAGTCTTTAAACCTGTTAAAATGTGTGTGACTCACCTAACAAATCCTACTGTGTAGCAAAAGTACAACATTGAATTTTAATACCATGTTTCTCAAATATTTGAATCCAGTTCCCAAACCAACTCTAGTATGAGGCTATAGAAGCCAACAATATCTGTGCATTCTAAGAAAATATTCAGCGGTAAACAAATTCATTACTTCAAGACAACACTGCATTGTTATTGTAAATATGCTACATTCTTCTAAGAACAAACAACACATCCACTTCTCAGTTTTCACCAACCTTGCCAAAAAACACTAACAAGTATATTGTGTCACAACTCCAAAAGTAAAACATTACCGAGATGAATATCGGTAGGCAAGCAGGAAGGAAACCAGCGCTCAATTTCTTCATACCATGAATACTGCAAAACAACACGAGATGAGATGAGAAACTTCTTTCTCATATTGACGATTATATTATTCTTCGATGAGATTTTCTGCAACTCCAGAAAATAGTGAGTGAAAAGAATCCTTAATGGAACCAAAACAAATCAAAAAAGGAAAGAAACTTGGTTCATGCATTTTACCAAACACTTGGTATGCAGTTGCGAAATTTCAAAATCTTTACCCAATTGACAAATGAAAATGAAGCTCTAATCTGCAACAAAAACAAATAACAGCCCTGCAGTAAGTCTATAGCAACATTCCAAACAAAAGAGGAGGAGAAGAATTCGTAATGTTAAATTCCGACTCAAAAAATCCGTACTCAGAACCAAAACATAGTCGCAATTGAAACAATTCTGCACCGGAACCACGAAATAACTTCAAACTGAGTTGAATACAAAACCATTTCTGAGTTGATCATAAGCAAAACGCAATTCTGAACCAAAATCACATAAACAGAATTTCGAATTTGAAATCGATTATGAGTCTAAACATGATGTTGAACCGAAACCGAGAGAGATTAGCTATTGTTGTTACCTCGTTATCGTTGTCTGAGAGAGAAGAGCGAAAATCTGTGAAAATCCACGGTTTTGAACTTTTTCGCGTTTACGTTACTGCAATGCATATTATATCAAATAAATTTTATTTTATTTTATTTAAATAAAAATCAATTTAAAAAACTTGTATAAAATTTAGTAAAAAAATATTTTTTTTAGAATAACATACTTTAATAAAACAAATACCAAAATAATATGAATTTGGAAAAAATTACCAAAGTGACGTACTTTGCATGCATGTTCGCCAATTGAATGGGCGACTGGTAACAATTTGTCAACGAATTCGCCAATCCAATTGGCTACAGAATGCACATACGCCACACCAATTGGCGAACATGTTGTATTTTTAAAACAATTTGTCATATAGATTGACGAACATATTGTATTTTTAAAACAATTCGCCATATGAATTGACGAACATGTTTAAACATCTATAAAATTGTTCGCTGTGATTTCTGACGAACAACCTCTGGTTAACCAATTTCTCAGAAAATTGGGTTACTTGCAGGACCAACCAAACAAGTCCTGGGACACATGTGCAATTATTCTGTCGAACTACACTTAGTGTTTGTGATTGATTTATGGTTTGTTTTGTTAATACTGTCAAAGTATTAAGAACTTTGATTTTACAAGTAAAGTAAAGTTTTAAATTTGAAATGAAATAAAGTTGAAAGTTTTAAACAAAGATAAGAAGAAATGTCGAAGGCTATAACTTGCAGAAAAAGTAAATAAAGCTTAAAATGACATAAACTTGATGAATAAACAGGTAATTTAAATAACTTAAAGGATAAATGGTGTTCAAACGTACATGGTTCCAAATATCAAACTCATTTTCTCTCACACTGGGTACTTAGAGTATTTACAGGAATTTTGTATCAATTTTCACACACCTATTCTAAACACAAACTATCCTATTTATATACAAACAAAATAACTGCTTAGAACGGAAAAACTATAACTAACTAACAAGTGTCAGCCCGCATGCAATTTTCTTCTCTAAAACTTCCATGTGTCCAACTGCCAAAGGTTACAACCTTTTGAATTTGAATTCCCTTCTTTTGGTAACGAAACCTTGCACCTCTTCAATCTGTCGAAGCCTTTTAAAGAAGAAACAACTCTTTCAGCATCTGCCAAATACTGTCTTTTGTCAAAAACCCTCTTCTGTCGAAATCGTCGAAAGACAACCTTCTTCTGTCAAATATTTAGCTACGAACAACTTTCCAAACTTATCCTGCCAGAACAATATTTGCCATTTTGTCGAAGCATTAGAGCTTTTGACTTTGCCAGCATCTCTTGAATTTCTTTTCTTTCATCATTCTTCGACAGAGATGACCTCAAGCTCCAAATTTCACCCTGTCGAAATTATGGGTTTACAAATTGCCCCCCGGCAAAGATGTTTTCGACTATTCTTGGAGAAATATCTTTTGCTGTCGAAATGACCTTTGACTTCCTGTCAGTCCCATTTATTATAAAGTGATTTTGTTGAGTCCCAAGAAAACATCATGATTTCCACTTTATGAAAACGTCATGTCTAGCCCACGTTTACACAATCTCCCATGACCCTATATTGTAGCTAAATCATGGCCTCCTACCAACTGCCACTTTTAATTTCCACCAATAGATCAAAAACGCACGTTCCCACTTCTCCAACTGAAAGTCTTTTCATTTTCTATTATTATTATTTATTTATTTCATCTTCTCATCTTCTATAAATACCACCTTCAACAACATTTCATTCTTTTTCACATCCTCAAAAACTCTTCTATTACCCAAACGCAGAAACTCCATTACAAATCCTTTTCAAAGCTTCTGCTCCTTCAAACTTCTCATTTTCTCATATCAATGGCTCCTCCAAAAACTGTTGCTGGTCGCAGTGCTAAGAAGGCAAAGAAGACAACCGATCT
This sequence comes from Lathyrus aphaca, assembly GCA_963966055.1. Lineage (NCBI taxonomy): Eukaryota > Viridiplantae > Streptophyta > Magnoliopsida > Fabales > Fabaceae > Lathyrus > Lathyrus aphaca. The sequence goes on along the minus strand of OZ014519.1, from coordinate 403,752,887 downwards.
TCCTCCTGCTCATATACTATCTGGACCCATACAAATGCAGCAACAACAATACTTTCCAGAACCCCCAAATGAAAGGGAGAAAGCAAGCATTTACAGGTCTCAGGTAATGATTCCCATCTCTGTTTCTGGAGTTCATCATGCTATGTTAGGTCCCATTTTTGATCCTACTGTTGACCCTAACCGTTTGAAAGACTTTTATCCCTGTTATTCTGCTTCTAAACCCATAGCTGCTAACAAAAACCCTAAGCCTGTCGAAACCTCATCCAAAGAACCTGAAACCCCCATAGCTTCGACAGAGATAGATCTGTCTTATTTGAACCAAACTAGGATTTTTAGGAGTCCCCCTTTGACGAAAGATCCTTTCGACTACTTAGCTTGGCTCACTAGGGTCGAAAAAGTCAAAGAAAAGTTCTGGAAGAAAACTGGCATCTATGACCTGATCCAACTGTCGAAGGAGGGTCCACGCTATTGCCAAAACATGTTGTTGGCCTCTTTGTACTTCTGGGATAGTACTTACAATACTTTCCATTTACCATGTGGAATGATGACTCCTACCCTATTAGACATAGCAGCCATTACTGGCCTCAGTCCTTTAGGAGAAATCTTTAACCCTGAACATTTAAACAAGGACCCCATAGGCTTCGACACAAAGCATGTTGGATATTCTGTTTTTATCACTCATCACCAAGGTGAAGACAATGAGGAAGTCTCCGACAGAGAGCACATTGCTTTCCTTACCCTGTGGCTAGCCAAATTTGTCTTCTGCACTAGGTCACTTCAAGTTGCCAGAAGTTATATTATCATGGCCAATCAACTTCATAATGGAGTTGCATTCTGCCTGAGTGAGTTACTTTTGGCAAATCTCTATGAATCCTTGAGTGAGAGTGTAAGTAACCTCAAAACTCTTAAGGACAAAGGCAACATTAGTCTTACAGGCCCTTTCTGGCTCCTACAATTATGGTTGAACGCAACCTTCGAAACTTTCATCCCCATCAAAATGCCGGTTGTCGAAGAAGCAGTAAAAGAAAGGCGCGTCAAATGGCCTAGGTTAGTTCAACTAACCCCTACTGATGATAACATAAGCGTTCGACAAGCATTCACTAGTTACATCATGATGGTCGCCAAACGCTACAAGTTCACTCCTTCTATGGCACCATTTGCCAACAGACATGTGGGTCCCAGATGGTTTACCAGACAACTCCCAGTGGAGAACCAGAAAGACGAAGACTCCTATATATCCATTTGAGAAGCTTTTCTTATGCCAAGGCACTTTTTCTCCCACCATAGTCTCAACAACACTAAGGTGTCCCTCATTGTTTACCAACCCAACCTGGTAGCTAGGCAATTTGGATTAATTCAGACGAAGACGAAGCCTATTTATCACAAGAAAGGCTCTATTATATTCTATAACTCATTTCAAAGCTTCGACAGAAGTTTAGAGCTATACAACAAATTCTTCGACTCATCTCTAGAATTTTACCCCACCATCTTTCAACCAAGCTTCCTCTGTAATGAAGACTTCGACGTTTGGTGGAAGGAATATTATATCAACAAATTTTTTGACGTAGCAACCCTCACTACTCTCCTGACGAACGCTTTTACTTTTGTGCAGGATAAGAAGAAAAAAGGTACAGACAAACACATTAAAGAAATTCAAAAGTTTCAAAAGTATTTTGAAACTATTTACAGGCCCAATGATCTTCGTCGAACCATAGGCGAAGCAGCAGTAACTTTAAAACAAAAGTTTACAGAAAAATTGGATAAGTTGGGGATGCCTTCATCTCTTCCACCACATGCACGATACAACTTTGCATTCACAACTTTTCCTCCAAAATTCCCTCCACTCCCTTCTGCAGAATTTGGTGTGGCTTTGAGCCCTCCATTTCCAGATTGGTTTGTATGTGGATCTGATTTAAAACTGCTTCGCGAATCCAGCAAGAAACCTGCCGAACGTGTGGTTCCGACGAAGTATCACTTGGGCAACTTCACTGGGCACCTTCATGTTGGGATAGAACAAATTAGTGTCGAAGAACCCATTCTTGAAGGTGTCGAAGAAATTACATTACTCTTTTTAACTCTAACTCCTTTTATTTTTATATCAATGTTCATGCAATTCTTTCTCTTTCAGCTGTCAGAATTGTCAAGAAAGCTGCTGGCGAAGGAACCTCCTCTAAAACAGTCGAAAAATCTCCCACAACTGCCAAGAAGGTTTCGACAGATAGAAAAAACACCTCCTTATTCATGCCTCTCAATCTTCCTTTATACTGAATACCTCTTCTTTTACTGCAGGTCACTCGTACACCAGCTAAGAAAAGAAAACAAGAGGAAAAGGAGATGAGTGTCGAAGAGTCTGAGGATGAATCTCCTGAACCTCAACCCTTGAAAAGAAACAAAGGTCTGAAAATAAAAACAGTGGCCTCCCAAAGATCTATAGTTCACAGACGAACTCCCCCTGCAAGTCCAATAAACAAAATTCCTTCAAGGAGCGAAAGAAGTGGGGACTCAAGTATTCACACTGAGATCCCTCAGGTATTTATTTTCGACATACAATATTCCCAATCTTGACTGCATATATTCTTATCTTATACTTCCCTTTTATGCTCTCTGTAGGTTGTTATTGATGTCGAAGAGACTTCTACAGTCCAAGAAGAAATTGTTCCTTCTGACTCTGAGAAGACTCTGGCTGAAAGGCTTCAAGAAGACGCCACCCCAGATGCAGGTGTCTATGGACCTCAAACTTTGGACGAATTCAACCTCAGTGACTCTGAATCTTCTGGCAATAATTCTCCCTTTCGACCAGACTTTACTGCAGAGGAAAAAATAACTCCAGACCAGGATGCACCAACTCAAATACCAGTTGCTGCACCAGAAACTGACGAAGATGCTCTTGGTCAGGATGTACAAGCTCAAGATCCAACTGATACCACAGAAGCTGACAAAGACAATGTCGAAGAAGAGGTTGATCTGTCGAATCAACCAGGAGTCAACTTGAGCCTTGGAGGAACTTCCCAAAATGTTCCTTCTTCATCAAAAGTTCCTGCAGAAACCCCTTTGGGTACTGATTCGACGAGCTTGTCACACGAAGAGATTGAAAGCTTGAAAGTTAGAAAGCCTCTGGAATATTTAAAAGCCCTACTCAACTCCAGGTATAACTTCCAAGATTCTTCTCACAGTGGTTCGACAGCTTCAGGGGCCACTTCTGACATTCAACCCATCAGTGTCATTATGGATGAAATCAAAGCAAAAATCCTTGGGGTGGACCTGTTTGAGACCCTGGCTGAAAATCCTTCTGCCTAGTATGATCTGAAGAAACTCCTGAAACAAGCCAATTTGTTGGAGGCTTCGACTGAAGAGAGTCGTTTGGTGATGGACTTGATGTCCTTAATTGATTCTGTAAGTGCTGATTTGATTCGTCAAAAGGAATTTTCCCAGAACATTACAGCCAAATCTGAAGAACAAGTTTCAGAGTGGAATATTGTGGCTTCTTCAACAGAAAAAATTTCAGAACTGAACAAGCTTTCTGACGAATACACCAAAGCTGCTGCTGAGTGTGAAAACAACATTCAGGCTTATCAGGCCCAGATTGCTGATCTTCAGAAGAAAATCCTCCAAGAGAAGGAACGCCAGGCCTCTCTCCAACAACCCAACCAAGAGGAAATCGACAGTGAACTCCAAAAGGGTCTCCAACATGCAGAATCAGCCCAACAACTTCACAGGGAGATTGACGAACTGACTGTCAGTAAGAGTCTCTGCGAGCGTCGAATTCAGCTTCAGAAGAAAAAGTTCGACGAACTCAAAGCTACCTTCTTTCGACAGTAGTTTGTAATAGGAATTAGGAAAGTTTTATTTGTTTAAGGATTTTTTAGCAATTTCATATGTAATGCTATTTCACGCCATCTGTTTGGCGAAGACAAGTTTTATTTGCAATTTCATTCTGTTCTTATTTTTATTTCCTGCAATGTTGGTTTATACTTTTTTAAGTACTTTCCATTTATTTTCAGCACTCTCCTGTCTTTTCCTATTTCTTCGACTTCATACGCACCATTTGAAAAAACTCTTAGAATTTTGAAAGGTCCTTTCCATTTAGGGGACCATTTTCCCATCAATCTATCTTTCTTCTCCATGGGCAAGATTACTTTCCAAACTAAATCATTTACTAAAAAGGCTTTGAATTTTACTTTCTTGTTGTAAAACTTTTCGACTCTTTCTTTCTGCCTTCTTATTAATTCTAAAGCATGTAACCTTTCTTCATCTAAATCAACCAACTCAGCCATCATCATATTCCAATAAATTTCAGATGGAATCTCATGATGCCTTTGAATTCGTATTGACTGTAAACAGATTTCGACTGGCAATACTGCGTCATGTCCATAGGTTAATTTAAATGGGGTAGAATTAGTTGCCTCCTTAGGAGACGTTCGACAAGCCCAAAGGATTTGATCCAGAGTCTTGTGCCAATTTCTGGGTTTTTTACCCACATGCTTCTTTATCAGGTTTATTACTACTTTGTTGGCTGCTTCGACCTGACCATTTGCTTGGGCATAATAAGGTGTCGAAGTTAACAACTTAAAACCTGTCTCTCTTGCAAATGCCTGCATATTTCTGCCAGTAAACACAGATCATTGATCAGTGGTTATAGTCTCTGGTATTCCAAATCTATACATTATATATTTCTGGATGAAATCTATGACTGCTTCCTGATCTACATTCGTCAATGGTATGGCTTCAATCCACTTAGTGAAGTAATCTACCCCAACTAAAATGTACTTCTGCCCTTTTGAAGAGGCTGGTCGAATTTCACCAATCAAATCTAAAGCCCAACCTCTGAATGGCCAAGGCTTTATAATAGAATGTAACTCATTTGCTGGCACGTGAGGTATGCCTGCATGAATTTGACATTCCTGACAACCCTTTGCAAATTCAACACAATCTTTCAACATTGTTGGCCAATACATCCCTTGTCGAAATAGTAGCCATTTCATCTTATGCCCTGCCTGGTGCGCACCACATGCACCACTGTGCACATTCGACAAAGCTATATAAGCTTCAGTCTCTCCTAGGCACTTTAGTAGAACTCCCTCTGCAGTCTTTTTAAACAATTCATTTCCAAAGAGCACGTAACTTATAGCTCTATATTTTACCTTTCTTTCGACTGTTTGGTTTGGATTTTGTAAATAATCTTTGATAGGTTTTCTCCAATCTCCTACCTCTGGATTATCTATATTACAAATCTCAAAGTTTTCTTCATCACCATATCCCAATCTTATTGTCTCCAAATCAGATGGGGATAGTTTGCTGGATAAAACTTTTTCTCTCACTTCGACAACTTTCATCAGATTTTCCTTCGACACTTTATACCTGTAAACACCCCAAATTTTCCCTCACCCATTTCACCATGGCTTGTGATCATTTCATATGCATAAACACAATCATATCACCTCATATCCCATTTTTGATTCACTGCATTGGTTCTAAGTCATCTGCACCTAGGGTTTGTGATCTGAGCAATCCAAGAGCCCCTTGAGCCATTCCAAAGGCCACCAATCACTTCAAAGGGATCCATGTGTGTTCATCTATCATATTACATCCTCTCAAGGTCAAGATTTCAAGAGAATCACAAGAACTAGGGTTTGTGTGGAAGCAGAGCCAGGTTTGACTGCACAGTTGACCTAAAATTAGGGTTTTGGTTTCAGAGGCCATAACTCCAAATTTTTTGGTCATTCTTGTTTCCATTGGTCTCTATATGGTATAGGGAGTATGCATATCAATTTTCATGAAGAAATTCCATGGGGAAGTCATCTGATCAAGGGTTGACTTTCTGGACAAGTCAGTGCAAAATCAGGGCATCTGAGGCCCCCAATGACCCAACCAATGGGTGATCTTCATCATTTTGAGTGTATATGATCTTTATTTGATCATGGAAGAAGGATGAAGTTCACAAAAATCAAGAATTTGGAAGTTTTGCAAATGTTGACTTTTTGGGCATAGTTGACTTTTCAAGAATGCCTCATTTTTGGTCATTTTTCAAGCCTTAATTCTTGATCCAAAAATGCTTCAAATGGAAAAACTTTGGTCATGAAAGTTGTAGATCTCATCTTTCCCTTTTCAAAAAGTACAAGAACATGATCAAACTCTTCTTGGATCAAAAGTTATGGTGTGACAAAGTTGGCAAAAATCATTGATTTTCAAGATGTGCACCAAATGAGAATTTTGCAAAACCATGAACCAATGCCATTTGTAACCTCTAATTCACTTCAAACCATGACATAAACATTCTATGTGACCTAAAATTCAGAATTGGACCAAGGTTCACATGTCCATAGTTCATGTAACAAGGCATTTTCACAAAGTTTCAAAAAGTAAGCAACTTGCAAAACCACTCATCACACTTCACCAACTTGATGCATTGGCTCCTGGACCTTCCCAACATCACACACACACCATGCTGCACCAGAACCATGCCTTGTACTAGCCTAGATCATGAGCCATACTTCTCTTACACAAAAGGTGGACTTTGAGCAAAAGCAAACTTACCAATCACTATAGGCCAAGTCACATCATCTGACCTATAGGATTAAAATACAATATCCTTTGGCAAGCAAAATATAACAAGAAGCCATGCTGAAACTCTTCACACAATCACATACACCAAAACACTCCCTTTTGCAAATTGCTTCGAATCTCTCTGCCCAGCCATCAAACATCCAAACTATTTTCACACCTCAACTCACCATGCTTCATTGAGCTCAAAGCAACCAAGAACCAGGCCTGAAACAAGCCATAACACCACTTCACCATTTCCACCTCAAGTTGCAGTTTCTTTCGAAACTCTCACCACAGCTCACAAACATCAAAACAAACTCCATATACCTTCTTTATTCATCACCCTGACCACAAAGAACCTCTCACCTTGGCCTGAAGCTGCCTGAATCACCATTGACATTCTCAACTGAGCTTGGAGCAGAAGCTGATCAAACTTTTCATCCAGCCAATATAAACTTCTCCCAAGCATTCAAACATCACCAGGAGGTCATAAGGAGTGGATTTCACCAAGAAAGGAGGCCTGAAAGTAGCTGGAGTGAAAGCTTCGAATCTCAGGTAGCTCAAGAAATATTTTTCCAGAAATCATTTCTTTTGTTCTAAACTTGTTCTTTGAGTCTTCCTGATCATGAATATGTCTTTGGTTTTGCAAATGGTGTTGAAATGAGAGTTTAATTGCTCTCTGAAACTTGCGTGCCCTAATTCTTTCTTGCTTCGATTCAGCCTTGTTAGGAAGTATAAATTTGTTTTGATTAGGGGGTTTGGTTCGTGAGTGAGTGGGGATCATTTCCCAGTTTTTAGATTTCGTTTTAGTTAGGTTTTTAGGGTTTTGGGGATTCTCAGGGGAGATGCTGGCCGGAGAAGACGACCGGAGGTCTTCTCCGGCAGCCTGAAAGTGATTTGTGCCCTAATCCAGTCATTAATGCTTGTTTGAATGTGGAGCGTTAGATTAGTTGACTTAGTGGACTTCCCGCGCGCATGTTCTGTCCAGATCTGTTTGCTTAGCCCTAATCCACGTGTTAGCTTAATTAATCCATAATTAAATTAATTTAATCAGAATCAACCACAGCCCTTGGATAGCGCGCGTGGTCAACCCATTCAAATCCAGGATTCATCTCATCCCTCCATTCTGTTGACTTTCCATTATTTTCATTTTTATTTCTTTTCTTTTCATTTAACTTGTGCAATTTATTTAAAATAGTAAAAAATGTGTAAAAATTATGAAACTTTTTCTCATGAGTTTTAATAATTTTTATGACACAAAAAATATTTTTATTTTATTTTTAGCATCTAAAAACTATTTTTAAATATTTAAAAGATTATTTTTAATTGATTAATGAGAATTAATTTATTAAAAATACTTTTAAGTATCTAAAAATCACCAAAAAAATTCATGAAATGTCCTAAGACATTTAGAAACATTGTCCAACCTTCAAACCAAATTTCTTTTTGGATCTTGATGCATTTTGAGAATTTTCCATTGAATTAAATCATTTTTTGTGCATTATTTTGATCATAAGTTCAAAAAATCATTTCTGCCTATCTAGGAAGAGTTGGACATTGTTTCTTTTTGCATTGTTTTGAGTTTAGCATGTAGTTTTTGAGATAAAATGGCCATGATTTGATTCCTCATTTTCAATTTGTTTGGCATTTCTTTTGTTTAAGAACCCTAAAAACCCTAATAACTTAGAAAAATCATAACTTGAGTTTGGTTAAGAGTTGAGACCTCCCCTTTGGACTTTGGTTTAGTATAGGTTTAGGGTTTCTTTGGGTGGCATTTTCCATTTTTTATCTTAGGTTTTGCTTCTGTTTTTGGTTTTTGTTTGTTGTTTGATCCATAAACCCTAATTTGGGCTTTCATTTGCATCCTTCTTGCATTCCCTTGCATAACATGACTTGCCATAACATTTCAAGCACCCATGTGATTCATTTGACATCTTAAGACATTTAGAAAGCATGTTGGATCATTGCATCCCATATTTGCCATTTTGTTTGCCATGTATGTTTTATAACTTTTCATGTAAGATCATGCTCCTTAACTTGCATCATTTGCATCCATGATCTTGTATGAACATCTCCATGCCTTGCCTCATGCTTGTAGCATCTCATAACATCATTATCATCATCAACATGCTTCTGGTTTTGTTCTTCATCATGTCATCTCATCCCATTTTGCATTGCATTGCATTTCTTTCTCTAACATTTCAGGTGGTAAGTGATTTGAGAAGTGAATTTGCCTTCACTTCTCATGACTTTTCTTTTCATCTCTCTTGCATCCATTGCTGCATTTTATTTGTGTTTGAGATTTAGCTTGCTCATTCTTGTTTCTCCCACTTTCTTTCTTCAAGTGACTTGACTTCTTGAATGAAGCAAGTTACTTTGCTTTTCTTGATCTTGTTCATCTGCTTCCTGGTGGCTCCTTTGAAGATTGTTCTTGCAAACCTCATAAACCTTAGGAACAACCAAGCATGACAATGATTAGGGTTTTGATTAGTCTCCCCTCTTAGTTTTTACCTTTGTGTCTCTTTGAGTCTTCTCCTCTCATCTCATAATCAGGGACTAAACCCTAAAGGCTTTAAGGCTTTGTGATTAAGCTTATGCCTGCATCCTTCTCTTAGGATGGAGTGTATAACTTTAATCCTAAGTGTTAAACCCTTAATGTGTTTAAATCCTCTAATTAATTCACATAATAATCATCAAGACTTCACACTTGTAACTTGGGCCTTGCATCAGGGTTCTAATTCTTCCTTAATTGGTTAAGAAGGACTAACCCTAGTGTTAATGGACAAGTCCCCCTCAAGTTGTCTTACAAACCCTAAAATTCACTTCATCATCATATCATTAAATAAAATCCACTTAATCAAAGGCTTGTTTTGTCATGATTTTAATCCCTAACCATGGATTAAGTTGAGGAGCTTTCCTCAGCTTAAACATTCTCATCTATTATCCTTCTATTAGGATGGTGTAATGAGTCTGTTTAATCCCTGATTATGGCTTAATCTCATTACTCAACACTAAACAAAAACACCAAAAACATCTAAATAATCACAAGTAGGTTAATGATCTTAATCCTATACCAAAGGTGATTAAGTGTGAGAATCTGACTTCACACTTAAGGTAATCTCATTACCCCTAATCAGAGGGAAGATGTGATGAGTTTACCAAACCCATTGGTTTAGACTTAAGCTCATCAACTTATGACAAAAATCCAAAAAAGGCAATAAAAGACTGAAAACTCAAAAACAAACAATAATCGTCTCCTTCAGGATTCTTTTCTCATCTCATTCACTCATAAACGAGAACTTGCTTCTTCCGCCTAATGCAAGACAGTTCGCACCTGAGCCAGACAGGTCATACACCTGAGCATAGGCAAGTAAGCAGTTCATAAGTCAATTCACCTTTCAGTCTCTTTGGGTCGAACTACGGTGTTCTGACTTCCTTATTGCACGAGAGGATACGTAGGCATAACTTAACAGTTATCGAACAAAAGTCTCTGTATATTCCCCCTCTTTCCAGCTTTGTTCTCTTAGCCTCATGATCATGAGCATACTCTTTCCTTACACTGACACTTCACTTATGCACTTCAAACTTCTTTTACACTGACACCTGTACATCTTTTCCAGCTCTTTTATACACAAATTGCACTGACACTACCCCTTTTAAAACACAAATCTTTCAAGCGTGGATCCCGTCGAGTACGACGGACAATCTGGGTGCTAATACCTTCCCAGGTTGTAACCAACCCCCTTTCTCAGTCTCTCTGGTTCGCAACCGTCTTATCCGTATCTTTTTCTAGGTCTATGCAGCATTGCCTTTCCTCCGGGATAAAAATGCCTAGCTGGCGACTCTATTCATTCTCCAGTGAGTTCACTGTTGTGTGTTCTCATTGTCCCTCTCGCCGACCGTTCGCGTCTGTACCTTTATTTGGGCTAGTCCCATCTATCGGGAGCGACAGCTTGGCGACTCTGCTGGGGACCCTCATACTGCAACCAGGGCTTCTGGTTCTTTTTGTGGGTTCCTCCTAGCGCTTGATTGATTTGTGTTTACTGGGGTGTTATGTGCTTATTTGTGTTTGTATATTTGTGTTTACTTTTACTTTATGTACAGTTTGTTTTACTGCTTTCTTTATTGCTTTTCATATATCATACTGTCTTGCTGTCTGGCTGGATCTGGTTTTACTTTGGTGGGTGGGGTTCTATTGAGAGTTAAGGTCCTATACCTGGGACCTGAGTGACACCTAGGCTAGAGTGAATCATATTCTTTCCCATTCCATTTCGGTCTGGTGCGGGAATATGAAACACAGTTCAGATATGGGTTTCTTCTTGAGAACTCTGTGTTGCAGATTTCCTGCAACGCTAGGGCTATCTGGGAAGCCTGCTAAGTCTGGATGACCTTTAGTATTGACCTTCAGAAACTGAGGTGAATTAGAGGAGGAACTTTTATGGTTATTGTAAACACTGTACCTCCGGGTTGGAAGTGTTTACACTTCTCATAACTGATCCAAGTTTGAGGATCCTTGTTTTAGAACACCACCTGTGAGGGGGTTGGGCTGTTTACAGGTTTGCAGGTACCTTGACCTCAGAATACCTTGTTACTTTGTTTGTTTAAGGATACTTCAATTTGGGACAGTTCTTGTGATTCTAAAACCCTGGATATGTGGCTCTTTATTTGAGTCCCCACCTTGGTTACTGGATTTATAGACCTCCATCTGGAATTCTTGAACACACTTGGACCTATATCAGGGCATTTTGATTAGATCCAGCTCAGTCACAGACCCTTGCATATCATTTGCATACATAATCATTGCATCATATTGACATTTGCTTATTTGTGTTTCAGGGTATCCATTTTCATCTGGTTTTGGTTTTGACCCCATCTTCAGTATTGACTTGTCTTCATCAGCTATCTGCTTCAGTTGCCACCTGCACCAGCCAGTCAGTGGCCCACTTCTTCAGTATTATCATCAGCACCTGTCTCTACTCAGTCTCAGCATCATGGCTCCTAAAAAGAGCAACATCACCTATCACTTCTTCCAGCCAGAGTTATCAGACATCAGGAGGATTCAAACCCTGATCACTCCAGATCACATACCATTGTTCAGGGAAAGCTATGGAGATATACTTGATATGGTTATGGATCTGGACCCATCACAGAGAAGCCTGATCCACACTTGCATCCAGTTTTATGATCCCCCACTGAGATGTTTCACTTTTCAAGACTTTCAGTTGGGCCCCTTACTGGAAGAGTACTCCTCATTAGTTGGTATACCTATCAGGGGTGGAATCCCTTTCAACCCTGAGATGGTCTTTCCTGCTAATGGAGAAGTAGCAAAGGCTTTGCATCTGGAACCTGTCCTGATAGAGCAGCATATGACCTCTAAAGCTGGGATCCCTGGCTTTCATCTGGATTTCTTGATCTCTCAAGCTACCCTGAAAGCTTCCCTAGGAGAGTGGAAAGCTGTTTGTGCTTTACTGGCCTTGAGCATATATGGAATTGTGTTGTTTGCAGATGAGCCTCGATTCATTAGTAAGAATGCAATCCATCTGTTCATCTTGAAGAACCCAGTACCAACTTTATTGGGGGATCTTTACTATTCAGTGCATCAGAGGAATGAAAAGCAGAGGGGGAGATTAGTAAGGTGTTGTGCTCCATTGTTCCACACTTGGCTTCTCAGGCATCTACCCAGGACAGATGCATTTTTAAACCCTCATCAGCAAAGCAACTGGGCTAAGAGACTCACTGTTCTAACTTCAGCTGACATCAGATGGTGCACTCAGAGCACCAAGGGCAGGGATATCATCACCAGCTGTGGGCATTTTCCCAATGTGCCTTTAATAGGAGTTAAGGGTAGTATCAATTACAATCCTTTGCTGTTCAGAAGGCAACTGGGCTATGCACTGGTCCATACTCCTAAGGCACAGGACTTGGCTGAGACTCTCTATTGTGAGAACAAGATCAATTTGGCTATTGTTAGACAGGCTGCCTGGGCTTGGGATAATGTTCAAACCAAGGGAGTGACCATTCTGGGGAAGTGCAATAATGTGGCATCAGCACAGTATTATGAGTGGTCCCGTGCCAGGGCCCAATTCTCTGGGATGCCCTTTACCATAGAAGACATGCCTGAGTCATCTTCAGCACCACCCCCTGCCACTATCAGTTTGGAGGAGTATGAGAGTTTGAAGGAAAGAAATGAGAAGTTAACTCAGGCTTTGCAGAAGACCCTCCGGGAGAGGAGTGAAGGTATGAGGGAGATTGAAAGGTTGGAGAAAATGAGAGTAGATCATCTGACCAAGATTGAAAAGTCTGGGGATTATATCAAAAAGTCAAAGTCTGGAGAACAAATCCTGAAGAATGCTTGTAAAGAAGCCCAGTTCCAGAGAGCAAGGACAGACTTGTATTTGAAGGAGAGTCAAGCCCGGTGGGTCAGGATCACCGAGGCTCGTACCCTGGAAGACAAGAGAGTTCAAGACAAGATGGAGCAGCTTGAAGCTAATGCAAAAGAACAACAAGAAGCCCAGGCAGCAGCCCAGAGGGAGATATCAGAGCTGAAGATCAAAGCAGGGGTGAAGAGGTCCAAAGACCAAAGTCAGTACAAGAAGCTAGCAGCAGCTGTTACAACCCGGAATCTCCTCATCAGGAATCTCACGGAGCGTCCGGCTGATCCTGTGACCGAAGCACTTCTCAAGGAAGTTCGTGAGGATGAGTTTGGTCTTGGTGTTTGATCATTTGTTTGTTGTTGCTTTCTTTCCATGTACTTTTATTTTCTTGTAATGTATTTTGACCCCTTAGAGGGCTTGTGTTGTAAAATGAACAAGTTGTATTATTTCACCTTCTGTAATATATTTGTGTTAGTTTGCTTCATCTGAGTTTTCTTCAAGCAACAACAACAACATCTTCAAGGGTCTGGAAGGGTCAAAACTGAAGGCCAAACCGGATACCTTGAGAACAAATAAGCATAACTGCATTTGCATGCTAACCCTTTGTTTGTTTTGTAGGTTTTTGTTTTGTTGTTGCTAACCTCTGTTGTGATGCCTCAGGAACTATTGCTAGGCGCCGGGTATTTCCCCTCAATCGTCCGCACCGTTATCCAACCCGAAACAACCTTCCGGGAATTCAAATGGATCAGATGCAGCAGGACCTTACTGAGGTCAGAAATCAAATGGCAAATGAAAGGCTAGAAATGAGGAATCAAATGACTCAGTTCATGGAAGTGATGAACAACATGGCTCAGAGCCATGAAAGATTGAGGGCCATGGTGGAAAGGCAGAATCAAGAAGATCCACATATAGGGACTGCCGGTACCAGTAATAATGAAAGAGTCCAACCTCACGTCAACCCTCCGGTATTTGGACCACACCTCCATCCTGAGGTCAATATTCCTGCAAATGTTCAAGGGACTGCCACCGCAGCTAGGGTACTTCAAGAGGATCCCCAGGAGGACCAATTCACATTAATGGGTGCTGGGGAAGAAGCTTATGATAGGAGATTGGATGAGATAGCTGAGAAGTTGAGGTCCTTAGAATCTCAAAACTCTTTGGGCTTCGATGTCATGGACATGGGCTTGGTAGACGGGGTCAGGATCCCCCATAAGTTCAAGCCTCCTTGCTTTGAAAAATACAACGGGACTTCATGCCCCCGGACCCATTTACAGTCATTTCTGGGAAGGCTGAAGGCCTATACTATGGATGAGAAGCTCTAGATGTTCTATTTCGAAGACAGCTTAACCGGAGCGTCAAGAGAATGGTACTCTCACTTGACAAGGGCAACTATTAGATGCTGGAAGGACCTGGCAGAGGCCTTCATCAGACAGTATCAGTATAACTTAGACATGGCACCCAACAGGACCCTCCTAATGGGAATGTCACAGTCGTCAAGGGAAAGTTTCCGAGAATATGCACAGAGATGGAGGCAACTGGCTGCCGCTGTTCAACCACCTATGTCTGAACGGGAAATGGCAGATATGTTCATGAACACCCTTCAGGGAACGTATATTGACAGGTTGGCTGCTTTCTCTTCCACTAGCTTTGCAGATGTTGTCATAGCCGGGGAGAGAATTGAAAGCTTGTTAAAAATGGGAAAGATCTCAGACAACGGTGCAAGCTCGTCCAGTAGTACAAGAAAGCCTTTTGCAGGCCCGAGAAGAACTGGCGAGACCAATGCCATCCATTCCAACAGGGGCAGGCCCCAATATGTTCAAAGGTCAATAGCAGCAGTCACCATTCCTGCTCCAGCTCATCCTCAGCCAGTCTATCAACTTCCGCAACAAAGCTATCAACAACAACCTCAGTACCATCAGCAAAATCAGTATCCTCCAAGGAATTACAACAACAGCAACACCAATAACAACAGTCAACAAAGGCCATTCCAACAGAGGCCATCTCAAGCTAATAGGGTGATCGATCCGATCCCTATGCCATATGCTACCCTGCTGCCACAACTCCTGAAACTCAACCTAGTTGAGCTAAGGACTTTGGCACCTCCGGATCCCAACAGTTTACCCAGGAACTATGACTCCAATGCTAGGTGTGCTTTTCATTCAAACGCACCTGGCCACAGTACAGAAAAGTGCAGAGCTCTGCATATGAAGGTACAAGACCTGGTAGACTCGAAAGCTCTGAATTTCGCACCTCCACCTAATGTCAATAAAAACCCAATGCCGAACCACGGTGGTCCTAGAATTAACGCTATTGAAGAAGACAAGCCGTCTTATTTAATAACCAGTGTGGGACAGATCAGGACACCGTTGGTAGAAATCAAAGCTCAGCTCTTGGAATGTCAAATGTTCCCGGGGTGTGAGTTAGGCTGTGCTTACTGCAATATCTCGGTAAATGGGTGCGATAATTTGCGGAATGGCATAGATGGCCTTATTCAGAGTGGCCAGCTTCAGATCACCACATCATTTCCAACAAATCCAGCAGTCTCATCATCAACGGTTTCAGAACCTCCTACAACTGCAACAACCATTGTTCCTGACAATTCTTCGGTTTCATCAACAAGTACTTCATCTATTATCTCAACTGATCAGTTTTCAACAAATCTTCCTGCTACAACTTCAGCATCACTCCATTTTGAACCTCCTACAACAACAACATCCATCCTTCCACCATTGTTTCCTACAACACCAGCAACAAATCATGAAGATGTCTCAACTGTCACCATATTCTACGATCCTGAAAATAACTCCGCTTACAATTCAGAAGGTGCTGCTCCCATTAGAGCACCAGTTACAATCTATTATGATCCTCAGACTATCACCGTTCCTTCAACAGCTACAATCAGTCCGGTCACCATCACGGTGCCTGGACCCGTACCTTATGAAAGCAGTAATGCCATCCCCTGGCATTACGGCTCTGACTTGTACTGTGAAGGACAAAGAATCACTTTTGAATCATCAACCCCTGCACTACAAATTGATAATGTGGGCGGAGGCGGAGGCTTTACTCGAAGCGGACGTCTTTTCGCTCCACAAATTCAGAGACCCACAGCCGAAGCAGAAGCTGTTGCCAAGGCAAAAGGGAAAAGCCCTGTGCAGGAAGATCAAGCTGTTAGGGAAGCTTTGAAGACACCATTCGATCAAGAGGTTGATGAGTTCATGCGAATCATCAAAAAGAGTGATTATAAAATAGTGGATCAGCTTCATCAGACGCCTTCCAAGATCTCAATCCTGTCATTACTTATGTGCTCTGAAGCTCACCGGAACACACTACTCAAAGTCCTGCACGCAGCTTACGTGCCTGAAGAGATCATTGTCAATCAACTGGAAGCAGTAGTTGGAAATGTTAATGCTAGTCACGGACTAGGGTTCACCAATACTGATTTGACAACGGAAGGCCGCAGCCACAACAGAGCCTTGCACATAACCATGGAATGTAAAGGTGCTGTCCTTTCCCATGTGCTGGTAGACACGGGGTCATCCCTCAATGTCTTACCGAAAAAGGCCCTGGTGAAGCTAGAGTATGACGGATTGGCATTGAGACCCAGCAACCTGGTGGTAAGAGCTTTTGATGGCTCAAAGAGATCGGTTCTGGGAGAGATTGAGCTGCCCGTAACGATTGGCCCGCAGACTTTCACAACTATCTTCTACGTGATGGATATACAGCCCGCCTACAGCTGTTTATTGGGTAGGCCATGGATTCACGCTGCTGGCGCCGTGACCTCTACCCTTCACCAGAAGTTAAAATATGAGTGGGAGGGTCAGATCGTTACAATCTGCGGAGAAGAGGACATTTTTGTCAGCCACCTGGCAACCTATAAGTACATTGAGATGGATGGGGAGATCCACGAAACAATGAGCCAGGGGTTTGAAGCCTTGAATGTGAATGAAACATCTGCTGTGTCTGGTACTTCAATATCATCATACCAACAGGCCCGGAAGGTTGTTGAGGAAGGAACTGCCCAAGACTGGGGCAAGCTACTACCGGTAGAGAAGAAAGAAGACAGATTTGGGTTGGGTTACAAACCAACTCAACAAGATCAAGCAGCGGCTGCGAAAGAGCCCAATTTTGTGAGTGGGGGGATGCTTACCCCTGATGCTATCAATTGTCTGGAAGACGAGCTGGAAGAGGAGCGCAACCTGGAAAGCTGGATTCGTCCAAAGATCCCGGGGAGCAGTGTCTCGAACTGGTCTTCCCAGGAAATTATAAGAGTTACTCATGCAGAGTAATTATTATTTCCTGTATTTTTATAAGCATGCATCAAAGTCTTGCATCTTGCCCAAGATGACAAGACTCATTTTGTAATCGGGCCATCTGTACTTTTTGTGCAAACAAGATCAATTAATGAAATATCAGACATATTTTTGCAAACGAGTCTTTTTCTTTTCGTTCGCTGTTTTTCCATTTTTTTTCTTTTTGTACAAAAAATAAATGGCGGTGTTTTCAAAATGACAACTTCATTTCACTTTTCTAAATAAAGATTAAAATCAGATCACTAAAATGAACAAACTTAACCCTTGCAGAGAGTGCCTTCCAGACAGCACCGACAACAGCACGGCTATGACTTCGTATGACTTTGACAATCCAATCAATCAAGCTGATGAAGGGGTTGAAGAAGAATATGAGCTTCCTGAAGAGCTAGCCAGGTTGTTGAGACAAGAGGAAAAGGTTATTACTCCTCACCAGGAGGAGGTTGAAGTGATCAATCTTGGTACAGATGAAGACGTGAAAGAAGTTAGAATCGGGGCCTGCCTGCAAGACTCAGTGAAGAGACAACTGATAGACCTGCTTCAAGAGTATGTAGATGTGTTTGCTTGGTCGTACCAAGACATGCCAGGGTTGGATACCAATATTGTCGTGCACAAGCTGCCTGTGAGAGAAGAATGCCCGCCAGTTAAACAGAAGCTGCGCCGTACTCGTCCGGACATGGCAATGAAAATCAAAGAAGAGGTACAAAAGCAATGGGACGCCGGGTTCCTTGCTGTGACTAGCTATCCACCGTGGGTTGCTAATATTGTGCCTGTGCCTAAGAAGGACGGCAAAGTGAGGATGTGTGTTGACTACCGGGATCTGAACAGAGCCAGCCCGAAAGATGACTTCCCATTACCTCACATTGATGTATTGGTGGATAACACGGCTCAGTTCTCGGTATTCTCCTTCATGGATGGATTTTCAGGATACAACCAGATCAAGATGTCACCTGAAGACATGGAGAAGACAACATTCATCACACCCTGGGGCACGTTCTGTTACAAAGTGATGCCATTCGGACTCAAGAATGCCGGCGCAACATATCAACGGGCTATGGTAACATTATTCCACGATATGATTCATAAAGAAATAGAATGCTATGTGGATGATATGATCGCCAAGTCCCTCACTGAAGAAGAACATCTGGTAAATCTGCTCAAATTGTTCGAACGTCTGAGGAAGTACCAACTGAAGTTGAACCCCAACAAATGCACATTCGGGGTGCGATCCGGTAAGCTGCTGGGATTTATTGTAAGCGAGAAAGGGATTGAAGTTGACCCTGATAAAGTCAAAGCCATCCAAGAGATGCCTGCACCGAAAACAGAGAAAGAAGTTCGAGGTTTCTTAGGTCGATTGAACTACATTTCAAGGTTCATCTCCCACCTTACAGCAACCTGTGAACCTTTGTTCAAGCTGTTGAGAAAAGAACAGACAGTCAGGTGGAATGAAGACTGCCAGAAGGCTTTTGACAAGATTAAAGAATATCTGCAAGAACCTCCAATCCTTATGCCTCCAGTTGAAGGAAGACCTCTGATAATGTACTTGACAGTATTAGAAGAGTCAATGGGGTGTGTGCTGGGCCAGCATGACGAGTCTGGTCGAAAAGAGTATGCAATATACTACCTAAGCAAAAAGTTTACCGACTGTGAACAACGTTATTCACTGCTCGAGAAAACTTGCTGTGCTTTAGCGTGGGTTGCTCGCCGACTGAGACAGTATATGTTGACCCACACTACTTTATTGATCTCAAAAATGGACCCAGTTAAGTACATTTTCGAGAAGCCAGCTCTTACCGGACGGGTTGCAAGATGGCAAATGATTCTCACAGAATACGACATCCAGTACACTTCTCAGAAAGCCATCAAGGGCAGTGTACTATCTGAATATCTTGCTGAGCAACCCATTGATGACTACCAGCCTATGAGATTTGACTTCCCTGATGAAGACATCATGTTCATTAAATCAAAAGATCATGAGGAGCCTGTTCACACTGAAGGGCCTGACCCGGAAGAAGAATGGACTATGATGTTTGATGGGGCTGTTAACATGAATGGTCGTGGTGTTGGTGCAGTACTCATCACACCCAAAGGAGTTCACATGCCTTTCTCGGCAAAGCTCACTTTCAACTGCACTAACAACGAAGCTGAATACGAAGCTTGCATTATGGGTCTTGAGGAAGCCATTGACCTCAGGATCAAGACATTGACCGTATTCGGGGATTCAGCTTTGGTAGTCAATCAGACCAACGGAAAATGGTACACCCACCAGGATCATCTGATACCTTACAGGGATTATACAAGAAGGTTATTGACGTTCTTCACAACAGTCAAGCTTGAGTATATCCCTCGGGACGAGAATCAATTTGCAGATGCTCTTGCTACCATTTCATCCATGATCAAAGTTCAAGCTGCTAACTTTGTACCTCAGATTTCAGTATCGAGACTTGATAGACCAGCATATGTATTTGCGGCAGAAGGTGTCAAAGATGATAAGCCTTGGTTTCATGACATTAAATGCTTCTTGGAGGATCAGACATACCCACCTGGGGCATCTTCCAATGATAAGAAGACTTTGAGAAGGCTTGCTGGTAGTTTCTTTCTGAACACTGATGGATCTTTATACAAAAGGAACTTTGATATGGTACTCCTCAGATGTGTTGACAAGACGGAAGCAGGTTTGTTGATGCATGAAGTGCACGAAGGATCGTTTGGTACCCATGCCGGAGGACATGCAATGGCTAAGAAGTTGTTAAGATCAGGCTATTATTGGATCACAATGGATGCAGACTGTTGTGCTTACGCCAGAAAATGCCACAAATGCCAGATCTACGCAGATAAGGTGCATGTGCCTCCCAATCCTTTGAACATCATGTCTTCACCCTGGCCCTTTGCTATGTGGGGCATTGATATGATTGGCAAGATTGAGCCGACTGCTTCAAATGGCCACAGATTCATCTTGGTCGCCATTGACTATTTCACCAAGTGGGTTGAAGCAGCCTCATATACAAACGTCACAAGACAAGTGGTAGCCAGATTTCTGAAGAGAGATATCATCTGTCGATATGGAGTTCCCGAGCGAATCATTACTGATAATGGTTCCAACTTAAACAACAAGATGATGACTGAATTATGTCGGGACTTCAAGATCCAACACCACAATTCTTCTCCTTACAGGCCAAAGATGAATGGCGCTGTTGAGGCAGCAAATAAGAATATCAAGAAGATTGTGCAGAAGATGGTAATCACTTACAAAGATTGGCATGAAATGCTACCGTTTGCCTTGCATGGGTACCGCACGTCAATCAGAACATCCACTGGGGCAACACCGTATCAGCTTGTGTATGGTATGGAAGCAGTCCTACCAGTTGAAGTTGAATTACCCTCTTTACGGGTACTGATGGATGTTAAGCTGAACGAAGCAGAATGGGTTAGGGCCCGATACGAGCAACTGAGTCTGATCGAAGAGAAAAGATTGGCTGCAATCTGTCATGGGCAGCTATATCAGAAGAGAATGAAGAGAGCCTTCGATCAGAAAGTCAGGCACCGAGAGTACCAAGTAGGAGATCTTGTGCTGAAAAGAATCCTCCCTCCTCATACAGACCACAGGGGCAAATGGACTCCAAATTATGAAGGACCATTTGTTGTAAAGAAAGTTTTCTCTGGTGGAGCACTGATGCTCAGCACCATGGATGGTGAAGATTTCCCGTCCCCTGTGAATTCAGATGCAGTTAAAAAATACTTCGCGTAAAAATGACCCGCTGGACATAAAAACAGAATGTAAGTCCAGGCAAAAATAGGGCATCCCGGCGAGTCAAAAACAGAATAAAAGACTCGGGCAAAAATAAGGGAAAATAAACAAAAAAATGTACACCCGCTGAGTTGAAAAGCCGCATTGGACAGCTCAGGCAAGAATGGGTATCCCGATGGATTGAAAACCCGAAAGGGCGATCCATGCAAAATAAGGGAATAAGCGAACAACTGCATTCTGAATTCATCTGTATCATCTACAACTTGGTAAGCTTCAACAAGATCAAGCTTCAATCAGAATCAACATTCTTCAAAAGCAGGATGAGAAGAACGTCAAAAGTCATACAAGTCATAGCAGGAGAAGAAGCTCCTCAAAGCGTCATCAACACTGCCAGCACTTTGTTTCTCAATTTGTAACAATCCCCTCATTTCAGGGGATATGTTCCTTTGACTGTATTTCGCCGATTCAGGGCACATGAATTAATAAAATCAGATCTTCAGTCATGTCTCGTTTTGTACATTTTATTTGCAAAAAATGTCTGATGTCTTAAAAGAAAAAACTGATTGCATAAGTACGGATGTTTCTCTCTAAGAAAATAAAAACATGCTTGCAGGGAATATACTTACTCTTGAGAATGCTTAACTCCTATGACGGAATCCAGTAAAGGATACCTCGTGACCTTTCGTGCGCTTCCTTATCTTTGCAGGATTGCAGGTATCCAGAACGCAACCTGGGGCATGCAAGTTACATCCCAGTGAGCTGGCGAGTCAACACTCATTCTCAGCACCCGAGGTGCTCTCTCCCCAGCTGAGTTGCCTCTCATAACACCCCCCAGCGGAGTTTCCAGCTATTACTTATCTCCATCAGAGTTGCTAAGCATCCTAGAAGGCACCTACATCCCTGACTGAGTCAAGGACCTCTCTTTCTCCCCAGCTGAGTTACCAACAATTCTCCCCAGCCATAGTACCAATCATTCTTCCTCAGTAAGATACAGGAGTCAGGGAATCATCTCCCCGCAGAGCTCCAGCCTCTATCCAGAAGAGCAGCGCATAGAAGATCACAACAGAGTGAAGAAAGCTTCTACAAACCCCAGCTGGGTCTCTCATTTCAAAGGATATGTCAATCGGTGACCTATATCCCCAAGCAAATATCATCTTATTAGATCTACCAATGATCTCATCCCCAGCTGGGATGTCCATTTCAAGCAGATCGGCCGGAGATCTTCGCAGCAATGGGACCCGGGTCCCATTTCGGTGTCTTTGCACAATCATAGCATTTGCATCATATTCACCCACAAAGCGTAGCATTCCGTTTTAACACGGAGCATTACGGAAAAAATCAAATGCATAGCATAATCATGAGCCATGTTATGAATCAACACCTGTGAATGATTACAGTTCATCAACATACGGAAGAAAAATCCCCACCAGAGTTCCCAGCAAAAGCAGTTGCCTCACAACTCCCAAACATCAGTATATACTCCTTGTGGCACCCGTCCGTGTCATATCCCCAGTAGAAAGCCAAAGACATCCTCCTTGCACTCACATATACTTATATATACACTTTCCTGACACCCGTCCGTGTCATTTCCCCAGCGCAGTCGCTTGTACTTTTACAACCCACATACTTGTTAATATTATTATACTTTGACACTCGTCCGTGTCACCCACCCCAGCAATTAAACACTCATCTATACACCACTCGCTCTTATACAGATACTCGTCCGTATCTTGTATATACCAGTTATATACCCACAGATTCAACAGTAGTCTTTGTTCTTTGTTAACTAGTTGGTACTCGTCCGTACCATCATCTCAGAACATTGCGTCTAGTGTTTGTTTCTACATGATACTCGTCCGTATCATAGTCTTAAGGATGCTCGTCCGCATCTTTAATCCATACACCGTGTCAAACACTTGTGTCTTCTTGAATATAGATGCTCGTCCGTGTCTACTATTCCCCCAGAAGAACCATCAGATTCAACACTCGTCCGTGTTCCTTGTTAACCAGTTGATACTCGTCCGTATCATCATCTCTGAACACGTGTCAGTATTTGTTTCTACCCGATACTCGTCCGTATCATAGTCTTAAGGATGCTCGTCCGCATCTTTAATCTATACGCAACATCTAAACACTTATACCCTTTTGTTTCTTGGATGTAAACACTCGTCCGTGGTTACTATTCCCCAGTAGATCACCAACAAAACAAAATTTTCCTTCTTATCTGACACTCGTCCTGTGTCATGATAAACCCTGAGAGCAGCCGTACCCTGCTGAGTGGTCGTCCTCCACTTCTTGATGGTCGTCCTCCATCATGCTCGTCCGATGGCCGTCCCCATCGTTGTTTTAGCAGCCGTCCCCTGCTAGGTGGTCGTCCTCCACCTTTTGATGATCGTCCTTCATCATTTTATCCAATGGCCGTCCCCATTGTTGATTTTGGTTATCTGACATTCGTCCTATGTCATGATAAACCTCGAGAGCAGCCGTACCCTGCTGAGTGGTCGTCCTCCACTTCTTGATGGTCGTCCTCCATCATGCTCGTCCGATGGCCGTCCCCATCGTTGACCTTTTCTATCCGATGGCCGTCCCCATCGTTGATATTTTCGGCAGTCGTACCCTGCCAGGTGGTCGTCCTCCACCTTTGATGGCCGTCCCCATCATAATTCTTTTATTCCCAACAGAGCAGCCGTCCCCTGCTAGGTTATCGTCCTTCACCTTTGATGGCCGTACCCCATCATCTGTTTATTTCATTTATTCTTTAACCCGATGGCCGTCCCCGTCGTGGTCCATTTTCCTTTTCTTTTAGCCCGATGGCCGTCCCCATCGTCGGTTACCTTGCTTTATGAACTTGATGGCCGTCCCCGTCATGTTTCATTCGATCCCCAGAAAATTTTACAGCTTTATCCTGATGGCCGTCCCCATCATAATTTGATGTTCCCCAGCTAGTCGGCCGTCCCCGTCTTGGCTTTACCTTTTATCCCCAGCATGTCGGCCGTCCCCGTCATTGTGTTGTTTCCCGCTTTGTAATATACTTTGCGTTCTTTTACAATCCATATCCCTTTTCTTCTTCGTTCTGTGAGTGCAAATTTTGGACTGTCTGTGGTATTCAACCACAAGTTATCTTGTTTGCCTGATAAGCCGTTGCTTACATCCTGCACAGCTAACTCATGCTTGAATAGGGGCAGCTGTAAACACCCCAAATTTGCCCTCACCCATTTCACCATGGCTTGTGATCATTTCATATGCATAAACACAATCATATCACCTCATATCCCATTTTTGATTCACTGCATTGGTTCTAAGTCATCTGCACCTAGGGTTTGTGATCTGAGCAATCCAAGAGCCCCTTGAGCCATTCCAAAGGCCACCAATCACTTCAAAGGGATCCATATGTGTTCATATATCATATTACATCCTCTAAAGGTCAAGATTTCAAGAGAATCACAAGAACTAGGGTTTGTGTGGAAGCAGAGCCAGGTTTGACTGCACAGTTGACCTAAAATTAGGGTTTTGGTTTCAGAGGCCATAACTCCAAATTTTTTGGTCATTCTTGTTTCCATTGGTCTCTATATGGTATAGGGAGTATGCATATCAATTTTCATGAAGAAATTCCATGGGGAAGTCATCTGATCAAGGGTTGACTTTCTGGACAAGTCAGTGCAAAATCAGGGCATCTGAGGCCCCCAATGACCCAACCAATGGGTGATCTTCATCATTTTGAGTGTATATGATCTTTATTTGATCATGGAAGAAGGATGAAGTTCACAAAAATCAAGAATTTGGAAGTTTTGCAAATGTTGACTTTTTGGGCATAGTTGACTTTTCAAGAATGCCTCATTTTTGGTCATTTTTCAAGCCTTAATTCTTGATCCAAAAATGCTTCAAATGGAAAAACTTTGGTCATGAAAGTTGTAGATCTCATCTTTCCCTTTTCAAAAAGTACAAGAACATGATCAAACTCTTCTTGGATCAAAAGTTATGGTGTGACAAAGTTGGCAAAAATCATTGATTTTCAAGATGTGCACCAAATGAGAATTTTGCAAAACCATGAACCAATGCCATTTGTAACCTCTAATTCACTTCAAACCATGACATAAACATTCTATGTGACCTAAAAGTCAGAATTGGACCAAGGTTCACATGTCCATAGTTCATGTAACAAGGCATTTTCACAAAGTTTCAAAAAGTAAGCAACTTGCAAAACCACTCATCACACTTCACCAACTTGATGCATTGGCTCCTGGACCTTCCCAACATCACACACACACCATGCTGCACCAGAACCATGCCTTGTACTAGCCTAGATCATGAGCCATACTTCTCTTACACAAAAGGTGGACTTTGAGCAAAAGCAAACTTACCAATCACTATAGGCCAAGTCACATCATCTGACCTATAGGATTAAAATACAATATCCTTTGGCAAGCAAAATATAACAAGAAGCCATGCTGAAACTCTTCACACAATCACATACACCAAAACACTCCCTTTTGCAAATTGCTTCAAATCTCTCTGCCCAGCCATCAAACATCCAAACTATTTTCACACCTCAACTCACCATGCTTCATTGAGCTCAAAGCAACCAAGAACCAGGCCTGAAACAAGCCATAACACCACTTCACCATTTCCACCTCAAGTTGCAGTTTCTTTCGAAACTCTCACCACAGCTCACAAACATCAAAACAAACTCCATATACCTTCTTTATTCATCACCCTGACCACAAAGAACCTCTCACCTTGGCCTGAAGCTGCCTGAATCACCATTGACATTCTCAACTGAGCTTGGAGCAGAAGCTGATCAAACTTTTCATCCAGCCAATATAAACTTCTCCCAAGCATTCAAACATCACCAGGAGGTCATAAGGAGTGGATTTCACCAAGAAAGGAGGCCTGAAAGTAGCTGGAGTGAAAGCTTCGAATCTCAGGTAGCTCAAGAAATATTTTTCCAGAAATCATTTCTTTTGTTCTAAACTTGTTCTTTGAGTCTTCCTGATCATGAATATGTCTTTGGTTTTGCAAATGGTGTTGAAATGAGAGTTTAATTGCTCTCTGAAACTTGCGTGCCCTAATTCTTTCTTGCTTCGATTCAGCCTTGTTAGGAAGTATAAATTTGTTTTGATTAGGGGGTTTGGTTCGTGAGTGAGTGGGGATCATTTCCCAGTTTTTAGATTTCGTTTTAGTTAGGTTTTTAGGGTTTTGGGGATTCTCAGGGGAGATGCTGGCCGGAGAAGACGACCGGAGGTCTTCTCCGGCAGCCTGAAAGTGATTTGTGCCCTAATCCAGTCATTAATGCTTGTTTGAATGTGGAGCGTTAGATTAGTTGACTTAGTGGACTTCCCGCGCGCATGTGTGGTCCAGATCTGTTTGCTTAGCCCTAATCCACGTGTTAGCTTAATTAATCCATAATTAAATTAATTTAATCAGAATCAACCACAGCCCTTGGATAACGCGCGTGGTCAACCCATTCAAATCCAGGATTCATCTCATCCCTCCATTCTGTTGACTTTCCATTATTTTCATTTTTATTTCTTTTCTTTTCATTTAACTTGTGCAATTTATTTAAAATAGTAAAAAATGTGTAAAAATTATGAAACTTTTTCTCATGAGTTTTAATAATTTTTATGACACAAAAAATATTTTTATTTTATTTTTAGCATCTAAAAACTATTTTTAAATATTTAAAAGATTATTTTTAATTGATTAATGAGAATTAATTTATTAAAAATACTTTTAAGTATCTAAAAATCACCAAAAAAATTCATGAAATGTCCTAAGACATTTAGAAACATTGTCCAACCTTCAAACCAAATTTCTTTTTGGATCTTGATGCATTTTGAGAATTTTCCATTGAATTAAATCATTTTTTGTGCATTATTTTGATCATAAGTTCAAAAAATCATTTCTGCCTATCTAGGAAGAGTTGGACATTGTTTCTTTTTGCATTGTTTTGAGTTTAGCATGTAGTTTTTGAGATAAAATGGCCATGATTTGATTCCTCATTTTCAATTTGTTTGGCATTTCTTTTGTTTAAGAACCCTAAAAACCCTAATAACTTAGAAAAATCATAACTTGAGTTTGGTTAAGAGTTGAGACCTCCCCTTTGGACTTTGGTTTAGTATAGGTTTAGGGTTTCTTTGGGTGGCATTTTCCATTTTTTATCTTAGGTTTTGCTTCTGTTTTTGGTTTTTGTTTGTTGTTTGATCCATAAACCCTAATTTGGGCTTTCATTTGCATCCTTCTTGCATTCCCTTGCATAACATGACTTGCCATAACATTTCAAGCACCCATGTGATTCATTTGACATCTTAAGACATTTAGAAAGCATGTTTGATCATTGCATCCCATATTTGCCATTTTGTTTGCCATGTATGTTTTATAACTTTTCATGTAAGATCATGCTCCTAAACTTGCATCATTTGCATCCATGATCTTGTATGAACATCTCCATGCCTTGCCTCATGCTTGTAGCATCTCATAACATCATTATCATCATCAACATGCTTCTGGTTTTGTTCTTCATCATGTCATCTCATCCCATTTTGCATTGCATTGCATTTCTTTCTCTAACATTTCAGGTGGTAAGTGATTTGAGAAGTGAATTTGCCTTCACTTCTCATGACTTTTCTTTTCATCTCTCTTGCATCCATTGCTGCATTTTATTTGTGTTTGAGATTGAGCTTGCTCATTCTTGTTCCTCCCACTTTCTTTCTTCAAGTGACTTGACTTCTTGAATGAAGCAAGTTACTTTGCTTTTCTTGATCTTGTTCATCTGCTTCCTGGTGGCTCCTTTGAAGATTGTTCTTGCAAACCTCACAAACCTTAGGAACAACCAAGCATGACAATGATTAGGGTTTTGATTAGTCTCCCCTCTTAGTTTTTACCTTTGTGTCTCTTTGAGTCTTCTCCTCTCATCTCATAATCAGGGACTAAACCCTAAAGGCTTTAAGGCTTTGTGATTAAGCTTATGCCTGCATCCTTCTCTTAGGATGGAGTGTATAACTTTAATCCTAAGTGTTAAACCCTTAATGT
Source organism: Lathyrus aphaca (assembly GCA_963966055.1). Lineage (NCBI taxonomy): Eukaryota > Viridiplantae > Streptophyta > Magnoliopsida > Fabales > Fabaceae > Lathyrus > Lathyrus aphaca. The sequence goes on along the minus strand of OZ014519.1, from coordinate 403,724,886 downwards.
GTTTAAATCCTCTAATTAATTCACATAATAATCATCAAGACTTCACACTTGTAACTTGGGCCTTGCATCAGGGTTCTAATTCTTCCTTAATTGGTTAAGAAGGACTAACCCTAGTGTTAATGGACAAGTCCCCCTCAAGTTGTCTTACAAACCCTAAAATTCACTTCATCATCATATCATTAAATAAAATCCACTTAATCAAAGGCTTGTTTTGTCATGATTTTAATCCCTAACCATGGATTAAGTTGAGGAGCTTTCCTCAGCTTAAACATTCTCATCTATTATCCTTCTATTAGGATGGTGTAATGAGTCTGTTTAATCCCTGATTATGGCTTAATCTCATTACTCAACACTAAACAAAAACACCAAAAACATCTAAATAATCACAAGTAGGTTAATGATCTTAATCCTATACCAAAGGTGATTAAGTGTGAGAATCTGACTTCACACTTAAGGTAATCTCATTACCCCTAATCAGAGGGAAGATGTGATGAGTTTACCAAACCCATTGGTTTAGACTTAAGCTCATCAACTTATGACAAAAATCCAAAAAAGGCAATAAAAGACTGAAAACTCAAAAACAAACAATAATCGTCTCCTTCGGGATTCTTTTCTCATCTCATTCACTCATAAACGAGAACTTGCTTCTTCCGCCTAATGCAAGACAGTTCGCACCTGAGCCAGACAGGTCATACACCTGAGCATAGGCAAGTAAGCAGTTCATAAGTCAATTCACCTTTCAGTCTCTTTAGGTCGAACTACGGTGTTCTGACTTCCTCATTGCACGAGAGGATACGTAGGCATAACTTAACAGTTATCGAACAAAAGTCTCTGTATATTCCCCCTCTTTCCAGCTTTGTTCTCTTAGCCTCATGATCATGAGCATACTCTTTCCTTACACTGACACTTCACTTATGCACTTCACACTTCTTTTACACTGACACCTGTACATCTTTTCCAGCTCTTTTATACACAAATTGCACTGACACTACCCCTTTTAAAACACAAATCTTTCAAGCGTGGATCCCGTCGAGTACGACGGACAATCTGGGTGCTAATACCTTCCCAGGTTGTAACCAACCCCCTTTCTCAGTCTCTCTGGTTCGCAACCGTCTTATCCGTATCTTTTTCTAGGTCTATGCAGCATTGCCTTTCCTCCGGGATAAAAATGCCTAGCTGGCGACTATATTCATTCTCCAGTGAGTTCACTGTTGTGTGTTCTCATTGTCCCTCTCGCCGACCGTTCGCGTCTGTACCTTTATTTGGGCTAGTCCCATCTATCGGGAGCGACAATACCCTGAAGCCAATTGAGCCAGGTCATTTGCTTCCTGATTTTCTAATCTGGGAATGTGTCTAAAGACTACACTGTCGAATCTCTTGAGGAGTCTGTTGGCTATCACAAAGTACATGATCAAATTTTCTTTGACACATTTGTACTCTTTCGTCAATTGTTTTATCACCAACTCAGAGTCACCCATTATTTCGACCTCTGTTGCCCCCAATTCCAACAAAATTTCAAGTCCAGCAATTAAAGCTTCGTATTCTGCCTCATTATTTGAACAGAATCCTTCTATTTTGTACTTGAACTTTGTTGGAATTTTATTGGGAGAAATAATTAATACCCCAACACCTGTTCCATTTTTATGACTGGAACCGTCGAAATATAATTTCCAAGGCTCTCTTTCGACATAATTTGTCTCATCTCCAAGTATGGAGTGGTCAGCTATAAAGTCAGCAACTACTTGTCCTTTAACAGCTTTTAGAGGCATATATTTTAAAGAATATTCAGTCAAGGCTAAAGCCCATTTTCCAATTCGACTATGTAGAATAGACTTAGACAACATATGCTTTATTACGTTGAAATGAGAAGATATATGTACATCAATGGGTTTTATATAATGCTTCAATTTTGTACAAGAGAAATATACACATAAACATAATTTCTCTATCATACTATATCTAGTTTCAGCATCATTTAAGACTCTGCTGAGATAATAAATGGCTCTTTCGACGCCATGTTCATCTTCTTGACAAAGCATGCTTCCTAATGTTCTGTCAGATGCTGATATGTAAAGCCTCATGCTTCTTTTTCGAAAAGGAGATATTAAGACTGGAGGATTTGCCAGATACTCCTTGATCTTGTCGAAGGCATCTTGCTGTTCTTGCCCCCAAGTGAAACCCTCCTTCTTTAGTCGAAGTAGAGGTGAGAAGGCTTGCGTTTTTCCACTAAGGTTGGAGATGAACCTTCTGAGAAAGTTGATTTTCCCTAGTAGAGACTGCAATTCCTTCTTTGTCGATGGCGCTTTCGCTTCCATTATGGCCTTAGCTTTGTTTTCATTAATTTCAATCCCTTTCTTGTGGACCACAAAGCCTAAGAAGTCCCCAGCCTGCACACCAAAAGCACATTTAAGAGGATTCATTTTCAAACCAAACTTCCTCATCCTTTCAAAGGACTGTCGAAGATGGTTAATATGGTCTGAGCCTGAGGCAGATTTTATCACAATATCATCTATATAAACTTGCATAAATGTTTCAATGAAATCATGAAAAATAGAATTCATAGCCCTTTGGTAAGTAGCTCCAGCATTTTTCAAACCAAAAGGCATGACTACCCACTCATATGTTCCTATTGCTCCTGGACAACGAAAAGCTGTTTTTGGAACATCTTCTTCAGCAATGAAGATCTGGTTATAACCAGAATATCCATCAAGCATACTTAAATATTCATGGCCTGCTGCCGAATCTACTAGCATTTCTGCTACTGGCATAGGATATTCATCCTTAGGGGTAGCTGAGTTTAGATCTCTAAAATCAATGCATACCCTCAGTTTGCCATTTTTCTTAATCACAGGAACAATATTAGCAATCCATTCGACATACCTTGTTGTACGGATGGATTTGCATTTTAGAAGTCTTTCGACTTCCTCTTTGATCTTCGACAGAATTTCAGGTGCAAAGCGTCTGGGAGTCTGCTTTATTGGCTTCTTCCCTTCCAGTATTGGCAACTTCAATTCAACCAAATTTCTGTCTAAACCAGGCATTTCGTCATAATCCCATGCGAAGCAGTCTTTGAACTCATTCAGCAGTTGGATTATTTCGACTCTGAGTTGAGGATTCATCTTGGCACTGATGTAAGTGGGCCTTTTCTCTGCCCCCAGTCCCAGATTAATCTCTTCTAAAGGATCATGTGCCACCATTTTCATATTGGTTGGGGCTGGATCTTTTTCGAACCCCAAAGGTTCGTCATCATAAATGGCATCAAGTCTTTGACTCTGCCATTCGCCATTAGAGTCTTCTTCAAAACTCTGCTCTACATGTTGTTCCTCAATATTTTCTTGAGGATTTTGTTCTTCGACAACTTGAGTGTTGGCTTCGACAGCCATATCTCTAACTTCAGCCTCAAGGGCCGCTTTGAGTTGTTTTTCGGCTATATAAGCCGAAATCTTTTCCATTGCTGAAACTTCAGTCATTTTCACTGAACTCACTCCCCCATCCAGTTGGGTTGACATGGGCAGTTCCCCAAGTGTAATTTGTATCCCCAATTATTTCTTTATCCCACTGGAAACCATGCGTAGGATGGAGGTACATGGAACACTAAGCGTTGTCGGAAGCTGTTAGGTCGAAAGCAGCAGGATTGCATGGTGCTATATGGGCTAGGTTCTTGTCGAAGTTACGACTAGTGACATTGTTCACATCAGCTGTGAAGTAACTCTGATCTGCTTCTATGTTTTCGACAATCCCATCTGGCCTCCAGATTGCTATCCTTTGATGCATGGAGGATGGCACAGCCCCAATCCCATGGATCCATTCTCTTCCCAACAACAAGTTGTAATTTGCCTTTGACGCGATCACCACAAACATTGTAGGCCTGGTGATGGATCCTACAGTCAAGTTCAGTTGTATTACCCCCAGTGTTGTCCCTACTTTACCTTCATAGTTGGACAACACCATGTTGTGAGGCTTAGTGTCAGAGTCATCTTTTCCAATCCTCTTTATCATGTAATGAGGAATTAAATTTACAGCTGCTCCTCCATCTATCAGAATTTTGTTGACACCCACGTTTTCTACCTTTCCTTTTATGAAAAGAGGCTTTAAGTGAGCCTTCATTGCATCATCTGGCTTTTCGAAGAAAGCATTTTGCTCTTCGACACAGCCATTGTTCATTATGTAGTAGCATACAGGCTTCAGGCCTATGCTATCATCTGCCATGTCATCTTCTTCGTCTTCGACTTCCATTATCCTGTCGTAGTCTCTGGGCAACACAGAAACCACATTGCAGGTTACGTCGAAGGAGGCATCAGACTCTGAACTAAAGTCATCTGTAACTTCTTCATCCACTGACATTCTGTTGTTTGTTTTCTGTATTTCTGTGGTGTCACTAGATCCATTCTTCTGAGGGGTTTCTTCTTCTGCCAGAGGTCTCCCCTTGCTTGTGATCTGCACACATTTGCTTGATTCAGCCTCCTTCTGCCCAACCCTTTTGTGTTCTACAGTTCCCTTTTCAATTTTCTTCTGCCTTTGGAATCTTCTCCATTGGGATCTGGACATAGGATTCTTCCCTTTGTAGTTTTCAGAGACGTACTTTGGCCTTGCCTCCTTTTTTACTTCCATTGAAGGACCCCTGTTCACTTCAAAACTCTTCCATCTCTTCTGACCTTGGGCATCCCTTATAGGTTGAACCCATTTGTCATCACTTGGTCTGTTGGATGGTTTACAAGTGTTGAAACGTCTTTCTCCCACTCCTTGGATGTGATGCTTCCCTCTTCTTGGGTCGAATTTTTCGTTTCTGGTTGGTGGGATTGTCCCCCAATTTCTTTTTCTCTGGGTCTTTTCTGCTGCTTCTAAGTCATCAGCTGCTTTCCTGTCGAACACAGAACTGCATCTCGGGCAAAGCATAACTTCTGCGTTCTTCCTTTGACACCTCTGGATGAATTCGACAAGACTTTCATTCTCTTTTGGGTAAACCAGCTTCTGATGTTTCTCTTGACGTTTCTTTCCCTTGTTGGTGTCTGGTCCTACCTTCTGAGTGATTTCCACCATATGAATCCCAGCGTTTTGTTCAGTTGTGATTTTCAACTTGTTCATTTTTTTGACTAGCATCATTTCCTCTGGGATATTCTCCTTTGACTGATTTACACTGCCTTTTGGGTGTGAACCCTTATAGATGTAATTGCAGCAGTGTGCAACACTTTCGACAAGATGTCCTTCAGTTCTGATGGTACCACTGTTTATTGGTTCGACAGTAAGGGAATTGTCATCAATCCCTGTTGTCTTGATCTCACCTTGGTCAAGGCCCTCAGTGGCCTCTTTCTGGACAATGAGGGTTTTGTTATCCTCCTCTTCGTCATCCTTTTTGAAAGAATCTCCCCATCCTGTGGGTTTGATTTTGTTGATATCTGTTTTGGAGCTTGGTGGTGCTGAATATTTCACCATGAAGTCGAACTTCCCATTCGATTCTCCTAAAGTGTCCCAGATCACCCCCTGCTCAGCATCTCTTTCATAATTTTTCTTGTCGAAACTTCTTCCCACTTTGACTGTACTTCTTTCGTCGAAACCTTCAGTAGTTTCAATGGCATTCTCACTGTCGAAGTCTTCAAAAATTTTGACTTCTTTTTCCTCAGCCTGGTCAGCAAGATCATCACCCTCTTCCACCACATTTACATGGGTGTCGAAACCTTCAGCAGCTTCTATCATGGTGAAGTTGGTGTCGAAGCTTTTAGTAACTTCTACCATTTCAAAACTTTCCTCTGCCATGATCTCCATTTCGACCACATTTACCATTTCTGGTTCAGCATAATTGGCTTCCACAACCTGCATGGGATTGGAGTCAATCCTTATCTGTTGCTTGGCTTTGTCTCCAAACTTCAGCCTTCCATTTTGGATTGCATTCTGGACAAGATCCCTGAAAAGGTAACATTGAGAAGTTTTATGACCCAAGAAATTATGGTATTTACAAAAACCTCTCTTTTTCTGTTGGTCTACAGAAGGCTCCTTAGTGCCTGCTGGTTTTATTAACTGACCATCTTTGACTAATAAATCAAATATTTCATCACATTTGGTGATGTCGAATGTATAGGTTCTTTTAGGGAACCTGTCATTCTTTTCCACTTCGACTGGATTTTTTCCATTCGACGGGGTTAAAACTTTACAAGAACATGGAGGGCCTTGCTTTAATTCTGCCAGATCAATTTCTTGCTGGTCGAAAATGACTGGTTCGTTTTCGTCATAATCATCTTCTTGAACTATTCCTACATAGGCCACTCTTTCCTTCTTGTTCTTATTTGATCTAAATTTTTCATTTTTTAATCTTTCTATTTGCCTCACTCTGTCTGCCAGTTGTGTCATGTCTCTCAAATACTGGGTATCCAGTTTTTTCCTTATGGAATAATCTAGACCCCCTGCAGCCATTTCGACTAGTTCTTGTTCCGGCACTTGTGTAAAGCATCTGGCTTTTAATAATCTAAACCTATTCAAATAGTCATCTATAGGTTCAGAAAATTTTCTTTTGACACTTGCCAACTCTTTCAAACTTATCTTGGTTTGTCCCATATAGAATTGTTCGTGGAACAATCTTTCTAATTGGGTCCAAGTGAAGATTGAAGTTGCAGGAAGAGATGTAAACCAAGTGAAAGCATTTTTTGTCAAAGAACTTGGGAAATATTTCATCCTTAAGTTCTCATTATTAGCAATCTCTCCTGCCTCTATCAAATAACGCGCTACGTGTTCTATGGTGGACTCACTAGTATCCCCTGAGAATTTGGTGAATTTGGGGACTTTCCACCTTGGTGGTAACTCTTGTTGTAAGACAAATTCAGACAAGGGGGAAGTATAACTAGGCCTTTGTAATCCTACGTTTACTCCATTTTGTGCCATTATTCTCTCAACCATGGTGGCAATATTATTTTCGACAGGCATGTTATTGTAACGCATTCTTTGCTGTAATATTTCATCAGCATTTTGGTCTCTCTGGACTATTATTCTTCTTGGTTCCTGTCGAATAGGCTCTTCTACATTAGGCTGTTCAACTACCACCTCTTGGCCCCTGGGATTTTCATGAGGGTTTCCCAATGGCCTTTGGTTTATAGTAAGTTCCTCTTCGACAGCCCTATTGGCAGGATTCTGATTCAATTGCATTCTTTGTTGTGCTTGAGGGACTCCAAAAAAGTCAGCAATGCGTGCCATCTGTTCTGCCAATATTTGGTTTGTTTGGATAGTGTTTTGTATTAAGGGATTGAACACTTCTCCCATTTGTTGCGTCAAAGCCTGCACCATATCATGATTGCTTTCATCCATCTGTTGACGAATTACTTGTGCAGAATGGTTTGTCATAGTGGGCATATGGAAACCTGGTGGAACTTGATTCATTCTATTTCCATTTCCACCATATCCTGATCCCTGCAATGGTGATGACATTTGAGCCATAGCATCAGAGAATAATGGTGACGAATTATATAGGCTTGCCATCATTGAAGTTGGCATTCCATATGGTTGTTCCCTCCCAGTCAAAGGCTGAGAATAATTCAGATATGGCCTGAAGGTATTTCCTCCAGGGGGAGGGGTTCCAAAGGGTCTGGCGTGTCCCATGGTGGAAGAACTAGGCGCATTCTGGGACCCTGAACCCGTTGGTATGGAATCCCCCAATGGAGGCCTAATCTGTTCTAAAACAGGGCCAGAAACTGGTATTGTTCCTGACGAAGGGATAGGATTGGAAACTGGAATGGTTTCGTCAGGATTGTTTGAAGCATTTGGCAAGTTAGCCATCTTTCTTCTTCTTGTTCTCTTTGGTCTTTCTACGTCGGTCACGGCTAGTTTACCGCTTCTAAGAATCATACAACGTAGCAAGGAACAATTTTTCTAAGAAAGCTCTCTATTAGATTTTATCAAATGCACTAGTCCCACTGGGCGTGCCAATTTGTTCGCTGTGATTTCTGACGAACAACCTCTGGTTAACCAATTTCTCAGAAAATTGGGTTACTTGCAGGACCAACCAAACAAGTCCTGGGACACATGTGCAATTATTCTGTCGAACTACTCTTAGTGTTTGTGATTGATTTATGGTTTGTTTTGTTAATACTGTCAAAGTATTAAGAACTTTGATTTTTCAAGTAAAGTAAAGTTTTAAATTTGAAATGAAATAAAGTTGAAAGTTTTAAACAAAGATAAGAAGAAATGTCGAAGGCTATAACTTGCAGAAAAAGTAAATAAAGCTTAAAATGACATAAACTTGATGAATAAACAGGTAATTTAAATAACTTAAAGGATAAATGGTGTTCAAACGTACATGGTTCCAAATATCAAACTCATTTTCTCTCACACTGGGTACTTAGAGTATTTACAGGAATTTTGTATCAATTTTCACACACCTATTCTAAACACAAACTATCCTATTTATATACAAACAAAATAACTGCTTAGAACGGAAAAACTATAACTAACTAACAAGTGTCAGCCCGCATGCAATTTTCTTCTCTAAAACTTCCATGTGTCCAACTGCCAAAGGTTACAACCTTTTGAATTTGAATTCCCTTCTTTTGGTAACAAAACCTTGCACCTCTTCAATCTGTCGAAGCCTTTTAAAGAAGAAACAACTCTTTCAGCATCTGCCAAATACTGTCTTTTGTCAAAAACCCTCTTCTGTCGAAATCGTCGAAAGACAACCTTCTTCTGTCAAATATTTAGCTACGAACAACTTTCCAAACTTATCCTGCCAGAACAATATTTGCCATTTTGTCGAAGCATTAGAGCTTTTGACTTTGCCAGCATCTCTTGAATTTCTTTTCTTTCATCATTCTTCGACAGAGATGACCTCAAGCTCCAAATTTCACCCTGTCGAAATTATGGGTTTACAAAAATACTTTGAAAAAGAAAAACATTTCAAATATATATATATATATATATATATATATATATATATATATATATATATATATAAACATTTATACATATATTTATTTTTCTATGTAAAACACTTATATTTTATTTTCTTTGAGAATATATGACGAATTATAATTTTTTTACTTAATAATGATAAATTAATAAATTAAATTAAAAGAATTCGACAAAAAAAATATATAAAAGAAAATTATTATTGATAATTAAACAGTGGTATTACAAAAGATTAATTTCACGCTCGATCTAATCTTCTCCCAGTACCACATCCACGAGGATGATCCCGCCTTTGAACTCTACCACGAGGTGGTTGAGGTGTCTCATGTCTTTGTGTGTTTGGTGGAGGCGGTTGTTCTTGAGCCGATGAGCTTGTTATGTTTGCAATCATTTGTCCCCAATAACCAGTAGACGCCATCATTTACAAAAATTCAGGCTTCTATGAGGATAACCAGGTCATGTTTTTTCAATTAAGTATATGTGATGACGAAAGTGTTTGTACTATGTTTCTCAGCCATGAGTATTTTAGTTTCAATGATATTGAGCTTTATGTTACGTTACACCAACAACAAATGTCTCAAACTGTTGATCTTTCGCAAGTGTTTTGCGAATCAGACAAGCTGAGGTCGATGTTGTTGATGAGGACGAGGAAGAAGAGGAGGCAATTGTTGATGAAATGGTCAATGAACATGAGGTCCCGGTCAGTCATGTATATCGTCCTCCTCAACACATGACAACCCTGAACTTGGGAAGTGATGACCCATCTTCAGATATATTTTATGATCTGTATCCTCAAAGACAAGGTGCATTAAAGGAGGGCGACCATTTTCGAACAAAAGAAGAATGCGTCCGGGCGATAAAATATTACCACATGGATTTATCAGCTGATTATAAGGTCGACCGAACGAACCTTACACTGTATAGGATATGTTGTCGTAACAGTATCCGTTTCGGTTGACAGCATCGTACAAAAAGAGAAGTGAAGATTGGAAGGTTGTGTTTATGGGTCCAGAGCATACTTGTGTAATAACCAATGCATTGTAGGATCATCAGCAACTGAGCTCTCAGCTAATATGCAATGATATCTTATCAATCGTTGGCGACGATCCTTCAATAAAGGTCAGCACGATAATTAAGCATATAGTTCATAAACACAATTATACTCCATCGTATAGGAAAGCATGGTTAGCTAGAACGAAGGCTGTTGCCATTGTATTTGGAAATTGGGAGGACTCGTACAAAGAACTCCCAAAGTTTTTGTTGGCACTTAAGCACTACGCTCCAGGGACTGTTGTCATTCTTGAGACCTTGCCGGCGTATACTTCAGAAAGTCATTGTGTTAGTAGAAATGGCATATTCCACCGACTCTTTTGGGCATTTGACCCATGTATAAAGGGTTTTGCCTTCTGCAAGCCTATAATCCAAATTGATGGAACATGACTCTACAGCAAATACAAAGGAACTCTATTGGTTGCAGTGGCCCAGGACGGAAATAACAACATCTTCCCAATTGCATTCGCTCTAGTCGAGGGAGAGACTGCTAAGGGATGAAGTTTTTTCCTGAAAAATCTCCGCCTTCACGTGGCTACAACAAAAGCTTTCCGGTTGTTGCAAATGAGGACTACTTGCCCACATACAATGGAGAAATAGTCTGGCAAATGAAAACATGCGAAGAAAGGAAAAAGGGCGTCCTAACAGCACGCGTATTTGCACAGAAATGGATATGGCAAACAAAATGGTGAGACTATGCAGTTCATGTCGTCAACCCGGGCACAATCGTAAAAAATGTCTCAATATTGGACCAAACACAACGACATAATTTAAATCGTTGTAACTGTATCTATTTATAATCTATTTATAATAGAAGTCTCATTCATTTCATTCATATCAATAAAATCTTATAACCACATACAAAAACATACATAAATAAAACAAGAAAATACATAATTTCAAACATGACCATACATAAATAAAACAACTCGAACATTCAACATATCTAGCCTATTACAACCATCAAGACAACTTCATCTCGACCTAACATCATCATAAGAACACCCGCATCATTGACCACTTCTCCATTTCATCACACCAGACTCCACAACCCGCTTCTCAATTTTAATGATCTTTTCTTTATGCCTGATTTCTCCTTCTAACCAGCGGTTTAATTCTCTATGCAAGTATTCCAAAGTTTGCGTGTTCCAGAGCAACATCTTCATAGGCGGCTTTGTTGGTGAGAAAAATACCAAAACATTTTTCTTCAACATATCAAACTTTAGAAGCGGTTCTTCTGATGTTGAGGATGATGGTGTCGATGCAAACATATATGGACGAGGAGAAGCCATGTTGTGAGAGGGAGGAGTTGAAAAGAATGAATGAGAGAGGGTTTGAAAGGTTGGTGTAAAAGAATGAATGCGATAACTTGTTTACGGGAGCATGTATTTATAGAGAAAAAAATCACAAACTAAAGCATTCAACAATTCATTTGACCAATGCCTTAAAAATCCAAAGACATGCATTTGTGCATGTTCGCCATACCAAGTGGCGAATTCCTTACACAAAAAGCACACATTCGCCAAATGGTTGGTGAATGTGTGTGCAACTTTTGCAATTAGCCAAAACATGTGGCGAATGCATGCAATATTTAAACATATTTTTCAATTGAATTGGCGAACATAGATACAAACTAGGTCATTTTGGTAAATTTTTTGAAAAGATGATTATTTTGGAAATATTTTTATTAAACTACGTTATTTTAAATAAAAAAAATAACATAATGAAAAACTATTGTAAAATAATTTTTATTTTTTATATTTTATATATTACTGTTTCTCAAAATTAATAAATAAAATTTGTTAGATTTTTATGCATAAAATACAAACAACTTTAGTATCACGTATATTTATGATTATATTATTTTAATTGAAAATATATTTATTTTTTAAATCTAAAAGAACTTTATTAAATGGATTCAGTTTTAAATATATATTAGAATTTCTTCCATGAAAAATCTACCTGACACCCTACTCTTCTATTTAATACTCTTATATATTTTAATAATGTAAAAAATACTCCTATCATCCTCTGCCATCTTAAAATTTATCATTTTAATTTTTTTTTAATTTCCACAGTAATAAAAAATTATTAAATAAATAAAATTTCTTCATAAAATAATAAAAAAATCCAATTAATATAGTAAAAAAATAAGATTTAATATAAAATTAAAATATCTCAAAAATATATCATTGGAATCAATATTTCAATTATATTTTATAATTTTATTTATTAATATCGAAAATACTATTAAATTTTAAATAAAAAAATTTGTATTAAAAAATCGCAATAAAATTCACAGTAAAAGTCGCAGCAAAATTCGCAGAAAGTAAAATCTCAGGAATTCCTACGAAATTTGCTACGAGATTATTTTTTTCAGAAAATAAATTTTATTTAATGAATTCGCAACTAAATTTGTAAAAATACCTGTGGATAATATTTTACAGAAAATTCCACCGATAATTCGTATATTTCTAGTAATTATCATTAATTTAATTAAAGTTGTTTTGAAAGTCCATGTCAACTCAAAAGCTCCTAATAGTTTCTTTACTATTTTCACATTATGTTATATTGAGATGTGATTTTTCACAATGATTTTATTTTTCAATGTACTAATAAAATATTATACAAAGTTAAAACACCTTATTTTGTTAAAATTCAATGTCAATCTAGTATTTCTGAAACCAAAAAAGATAGATAGTACACGGTACAATGCTGTTGTTTTTCTTCTTCCTAAAAAGCCTACTCCGTCTTTTCATGAAACCATCTCCAACTGATACTTTATTTTGGAATTGGAACAATTTTTTAGAGAGATACTCCTCATTTTTTCTAGAAAAGTTTCTCCAAACTCTTTAGGGTGTATTTGGTTTAAGATTGATGGATGGAATAGAAGAAAATATTTTTAATAAAATGTGTTTGATTCAATTTTTAGGAGGAAAAAGAATGTGGAATAAAATCTCTCCAAATCACATTTTTTGTCTCCCTAGGTGAGGAGGAGAGGAAATTTGAATTTTATACACACATCAATGGTGAAGGCGCCTCTCTCTTGCTCCTACATGTTTGCTACCGACAATCTTTCGTCAGCCACCGAAGTCGCCACATTTGTTCTATAGAATGCAACTATTTCTTCTAAAGAGGTGTTTAATTTCAGTAATATATTTTTTGTTATGTGTATATGTTTTTAAGGCAAAGGTTGCACTCTTGGTGTAACACCCCGATTTTTAACAACGAGAGTATATTTAAAAGATACTAATTTCATAAATAAGTTAAAGGTTCTCTTTTTATGAAAATATGGTCCTTTTTTTAAAAAAAATTAGCTCCTTTCAAATGATGATACTGCAAGGTTTATAGTTATTAAGGTTTTGAGAGCTTGACATGTTTATAGAAGAGGTTAGCAAACAATTTTTGAAACGTAGTTATACTATACCATTAAACGGCCAAGTGTTCAAAGGATAATAAGTCTAGATAGGTTAATAATACAAACTATAACCAACACAATAAAAGTCCTCGACAGACACTCACGCAGGAGAGCTGTCCCAAGGAGAAAAATTGTCACCATGCATAAAGAAGACCTATGGTGCAAGCTAAAAAGAAATATGTTCGCATACCAAATAACTAAACCCTAAAATGCCTAACAACATCCACAATAACCATCTGGCCCAGCTCCGCATAAACCACTACACGCACTCAACAAGGTATGATCAGAACCTTCCTCGTCATCTCCATTCTCAAAGTCGTGCTCAGAGGGATCCTCAGTATCGTCGTCTCTTATATCGTTCGTGATTGGCTCTGGTGACGACACGCGTACTGGATCAAAGGAAGGGGGTTCGTCGATGGTGAAGATGTCACGAGTAAAAGTCGAGTATAACTCTACTGACGTCCCCAAGTCTAAGGGGGTGTAGATAAGTCATGAAAGGTGGGCTCCCATCCCCTGGCTGAAACATATGAGGGTGTAGGTAGGGATGAGGGTGTAACACCCATATAATATATATTTAGACTAATATCATACAAGTGTTATTTTTGGTACTTCATAAGTGCCTAATAGCATAATTCACATTCTTGACCAATACTAAAAACAATACAAACTATGGTGCAAGACATGGAAATTATACTAAAACAAAAATACTAAGATCAATACAATATTCATTATTGTATAAAGATAAAATACATAGTGGAATTTAAAATTATGCTTCTCTTGAAACATCTCGAGCATAGCTCCACTTGTAAATCAACCTGCAAAAGAAACCTGAAAAGAAACAAATATAGTGGGATGAGATATCAGCATCTCAGTGGATTCTCTATCTTAGAGTTCTTTCAGCTCTAAAGGTTCAATCTAAACACTACTCAAGTCGAGGGAAAACCTAGATGTCGAGTTCACAACACAACTAGAGACATCAAGGTAAAAAAATAAAACGGAGCACACACAAGGTGCTTTAAGGCATCTTTCCCGCCCAGCCATCTCATATGGCAAGCAAGTAAGGGTCACTCGATCCTTAACGTATAGATAGCTGTAGATGTTAAGAATTGGCAGAATTTTTGATAAACAAGAAGCTATGAACTTAGTTCAGGATGTCACCCCAGATGTTGTGACATTAACAAACAAAGTAAAAGTTATGAACTTAGTTCAGGACACCAGGATGTCACACCAGATGTTGTGACATCACAAACCTGCTATCTGACTTAAATGATGCGTAACAGAAGTGATTAAATTCAGGAGAAAATATCTGGAATTAATTGTAAAAGGATAAGCACTCCAAGGCGCATATTTAGGAAGCTTAGTTATCTGGTTCCAGTGTAACAGAATAACTAACTCACCTTGATTCAAGGAGATAACAAACTAACTCACCCTAATTCAAGGAGATGAATGTGGGATTTATCAAAGTCTGGATAATTTGCAAAAAGCCCACAAACCAAGCATCTATTTAAGGAACTGAAACACTCAAGAAAAGATCACGAATTTTAGAAGACTGTCAAGGGTGTTAGTGAAGCTAGATATTTTTAAGCAGGTTTTAATTGTTAGTCACTTTATGAGCTTTTAAGCAATAAGTGAATTGTGTCTTGATTGAAACTTTTAATTAAGATCAAGCTGGTGTGTCTGAAGTGTGACTTTAATTTTATTAATCATTGTAAAGATCACTATGTGATTGAGGGGGAGTGAGTAGGTACTCATATCTAAGTAGAGTCTTAGGTAGAAATTGCCTTGGGTAGATATTAAGTGAAAGATTAAACTGATTGGTTTAACTCCATAATTAATATTACTTATATTGGATTTCCTTCCTGGCTTGGTAGCCCCCAGATGTAAGTGTGGAGATACACTGAACTGGGTTAACAATTTCCTGTGTCATTTAATTTACTAGCTCATTAATGTTTGTTTAGGATTTAAGTGTCTAAACATCTGGTTCGACATCACATATCTGATCCCAGAATTTCAATTGGTATCAGAGCAGGCACCCTGCCTGTATAACTGGGTGAGATCTAAGGACTACAAATTTTGGGAACATGGACAGAGATGTAGGATTTGTGAATCGACCACCTATCTTGGATGGATCCAACTATGATTACTGGAAGCCAAGAATGGTAGCATTCTTGAAATCTCTTGATAGCAGGGCTTGGAAAGCAGTTAACAAAGGATGGGAGCACCCTGTCAAAGACAATAAGGATGGGGCAAAAGTGATGAAGCCTGAAGAAGAGTGGAGCAAGGAGGAAGAAGAGTCAGCACTTGGAAATTCCAAAGCCTTAAACGCCTTATTCAATGGCATTGACAGGAACATATTTAGGCTTGTGCATCACTGTGAGCTAGCCAAGGATGTTTGGGACACTCTCAAAACTACTCATGAAGGAACATCAAAGGTGAAGATGTCAAGACTTCAACTTCTTACCACCAAGTTTGAGAACTTGAGGATGAAGGAAGATGAGACCATTCATGAGTTTTACATGAACATCCTGGAGATTGCTAATACTTCTGGTGCCTTGGGAGAGAAGATGAGTGATGAAAAGTTGGTAAGGAAGATTCTCAGATCACTTCCAAAGAGGTTTGACATGAAGGTTACTGCCATAGAAGAAGCTCAGGACATCTGCACAATGAAGGTTGAGGAGCTCATTGGTTCCCTTCAAACCTTTGAGATGGGAATGAATGATACAATTGTGAAGAAAAACAAAAGCATAGCCTTGGTCTCAAACACTGATAAAGAAGAAGAAAGTTATGAAGCAGGCTCTGAGGACAACTTATCAGAATTAATTGCTATGCTTGGGAGACAATTTAACAAAATTCTCAAAAGAATGGACAACAGGCCTAGACCAAGTGGAAGAAACTCAACCTCTGAGAATAAAAGACCTTATGACTCTAATAGAAGGTCAAACTATGATGAGAAGACTAACCAAGGAAAAGGGATCCAATGTCATGGATGTGAAGGGTATGGACACATTAGAAGTGAATGCCCAACCTATCTAAAGAAGCAAAAGAAAGGTCTCTATGTGTCCTGGTCAGATGAAGACTCAGGTAGTGAGTCAGAAGAAGAATCTGCAAAGCACATCACTGCTCTAGTTGGAGTATGTGAAACTGAAGGGGGATCCAGTGATGAGGATCTGACATTTGAAGAGCTTGAAACATCTTACAGGATGTTGTGTAAAAGGAGCACTGAAGTATGCATGGAAATTAAACAGCATAAGAAACAGATTGAGGAATTAAAGGCTGAAAAGGCAAGTCATCTAGAGATCATTGACACTTTGAAAAGTGAAGTCAGCCTACTCAACTCCAAAATGGAGCATATGTCCAAATCTGTCAGAATGCTGAACAGTGGCTCAAACACACTGGATGTCATTCTCAACAACAACAAGCACTCAGGGGATATGACTGGGCTGGGTTTTAATAAAGTTCAAAACTTTGAGGCTAGCACTAGCCAAACAACTCCAAATCCCATGAAGTTAAACAAGATGTTCAAGCAGATGTCTCAACATCATGACAAAAACATGATGAAAAAGAAATATCAAAGATGGAGATGCCATCACTGTGGAAGGTTTGGTCACATCAAACCTTTTTGCTACAAACTGCATGGATACCCAAATCAAAGTTCCCAGCACCTTCCTAAGCAGAAGACAGAGGTCACCAAGAAAATCTGGATACCTAAAGCTAGTCTTTATACTGATCAAAGCTACCAGTACATGCCTAAGAACAAGTTCAACAGACAACCTTGGAACTCTAGAGATGGACACTACACAGGGCAGATGCATCAAAGGAAACCTCACAACAGGAAAAAATGGTCCAAGCAGGTTGTTGCCTCTATAGCACACACGTCTCTCAGAGTATCTGCTAAGGAAGACTGGTATTTTGACAGTGGCTGCTCAAGGCACATGACTGGACTGAAGAATCTGCTGGTAGACTTAAAGTCACACTCATCCAGCTATGTAACCTTTGGAGATGGAGCAAAGGGGGAAATCAAGGGAGTTGGGACCCTGGACTGCTCAGGTGTACCAAGTCTAGATGGTGTGCTGTTGGTAAAAGGATTAACTGCTAACTTGATCAGCATAAGTCAGTTATGTGACCAAGGTTACAGTGTCAACTTCACCAAAACTGAGTGCATAGTTTCTGATAAAGAACAGAAAGTTGTCATGAGAGGAGCCAGATCAAAAGACAACTGTTATATGTGGGAACCCCAAGATTTCAGCCTCACATCTACTTGCTCCTTAGCCAAAGAAGAAGAAGTGAAGCTGTGGCATCAAAGACTGGGTCATCTCCATCTCAGAGGAATAAAGAAGATCATATCTATGGAGGCTGTAAGAGGGATCCCAAGACTTAAGATTGATGAAAGTAAAGTGTGTGGTGAATGTCAAATAGGCAAGCAAACCAAGATGTCACATCCAAAGCTTCAACATCTGACAACTTCCAAAGTCTTGGAATTATTGCACATGGACCTTATGGGACCAATGTAGGTAGAGTCTTGGTGGAAAAAGATATGCCTATGTGGTTGTTGATGACTTCTCAAGATATACCTGGATAAGCTTCATCAAAGAAAAGTCTGATGTGTTTGAGGTATTTAAAGATATGTGCCATAGGATCCAAAGAGAAAAAGCAAGTTGTGTGGTCAGAATAAGAAGTGATCATGGAAAGGAGTTTGAGAATAAAAAATTCTCAGACTTCTGTTCTTCAGAAGGAATCAACCATGAGTATTCTTCTCCCATCACCCCTCAACAGAATGGGATTGTTGAAAGGAAAAACAAAACTATTCAGGAATCAGCTAGAGCCATGATTCATGCCAAGAAGTTACCCCTGTATTTTTGGGCTGAAGCTATGAACACAGCTTGCTACATCCACAATAGAGTCACACTAAGAAAGGGAACTTTATCCACCATCTATGAAGTCTGGAAGGGTAGAAAACCTACAGTCAAGTACTTTCATGTATTTGGAAGTAAGTGCTACATTATGGCTGATAGGGATCAAAGAAGGAAGATGGACCCTAAGAGTGATGAAGGGATATTTCTTGGATACTCCATAAATAGCAGAGCTTACAGAGTATTTAACTCCAGAACCAAGGTTATAATGGAGTCAATAAATGTGATTATCTATGCAAAGACAGATGTTGCTGATGATGTTGGAACATCTGCAGACAATCAAACTGAAGTTAAAATAGAAAGTGATAACCTTGACTTCACTGAGGCAAGGTCAGAGCAATCCAACAAACCTCCCTCCATCAGAATCCAGAAAGATCATCCTAAAGATCTGATAATTGGTGATCCCAACAGTGGTGTCATCACTAGATCAAGAGAGATGATCTTAGGTTCCTGCTTTGTTTCAAAGATAGAACCTAAGAACATCAAGGAAGCTCTGAATGATGAGTACTGGATCTCTGCTATGCAAGAAGAATTAGGCCAGTTTACAAGGAATGAAGTATGGGATCTTGTTCCTAGGCCTGATGACATTAATGTGATTGGCACTAAGTAGGTGTACAAAAACAAGTCTAATGAGCAGGGAGTAGTTACAAAAAACAAGGCTATGCTTGTAGCTCAAGGATATACACAAATTGAGGGGGTAGATTTTGATGAAACTTTTGCACCAGTAGCAAGACTTGAATCCATTAGACTACTCCTAGGAATTGCTTGCATCCTAAAATTCAAACTATTTCAGATGGATGTTAAAAGTGCCTTCCTAAATGGGTACCTTAATGAAGAAGTATATGTGGAGCAACCAAAGGGATTTGTTGATCCAAGCTGTCCAGACCATGTATATAAGCTGAGGAAGGTTCTGTATGGTCTAAAGCAAGCTCCCAGAGCATGGTATGAAAGACTGACCACCTTTCTCATTAAACATGGATACAGGAAAGGAGGAATAGACAAAACTCTATTTGTAAAGGATGAAGAGGGAAATGTTATGATTGCTCAGATATATGTGGATGACATAGTGTTTGGTGGGATGTCAGACAGGATGGTTAAACATTTTGTTACTCAAATGGAGTCTGAGTTTGAAATGAGCCTAGTGGGAGAACTAACCTACTTCCTTGGACTGCAAATCAAACAGATGGAGGACTCCATGCACTGTCAAGAAGTTTGGGATGGACAATGCAAGTCACAAGAGAACACCTACCCCCACTCATTTAAAACTGACAAAGGATGACAAAGGTGAGAGTGTGGACCAAAGCTTGTACAGAAGCATGATTGGAAGTCTACTATATCTTACAGCTAGCAGACCAGATATAGCTTTTGCAGTAGGTGTGTGTGCAAGGTATCAAGCTGAACCAAAAGTGAGCCATCTAAACTAGGTTAAGAGGATCTTGAAATATGTAAATGGTACTTGTGACTATGGCATAATGTACTCTCATGGTTGTGAACCAATCCTCACTGGATTTTGTGATGCTGACTGGGCTGGAAGTGCTGATGATAGAAAGAGTACATCAGGAGGATGCTTCTTTCTAGGGAACAATTTAATTTCTTGGTTCAATAAGAAACAAAATTGTGTGTCCTTATCCACTGCTGAAGCTGGATATATTGCAGCTGGTAGCAGTTGTTCACAGCTGGTATGGATGAAACAAATGCTCACAGAATACAATGTCCCACAAGATGTCATGACATTGTACTGTGACAATTTAAGTGCTATTAATATCTCCAAAAATCCTACCCAACACAGCAGAACTAAGCACATAAATATCAGACATCACTTCATCAGAGACCTTGTGGAAGAGAAGGTGATCACATTAGAGCATGTAGCCACAGAGCTGCAATTAACTGACATATTTACTAAGGCTTTGGATGCTACCCAATTTGAAAACCTAAGGGGTAAATTGGGAATCTGCATATGTGATATATAGCAGTTATGGAGAAGTGCCAGCATGTCTCATGACATCGTGTGGCATGATCACCAGATGGCAGCACTAGTTTGTCCAATAATTGTTTGTATTACAATCTTAAAAATTCCAATAGCAACAGATTCTATTTATGTACAAACGTGCTTTCAACTCCTCACATCCTCATTAGCACCACTGAACATTTTGCATGCTACAGCTGAATCTCTAAACTCATCCAAATCTATCAAGCCTTTCAACATTTCCGCTACAATCGGAAAAAATGTCTCAACATCAGAACCCTAACTCCATTGATGAGGGTCTCAGTCAAGAAGATGTAGTGAACGCAACTCCAATATTTGTAGTACCAATGGATGTTACACCTATAAATGTGATCAGAGGAAGCATTCCCATTGCTCAAAAGCCCGGGACTCCCCATGCAAGAAGACCCAAGGAGCCAGTCTTCAGCAAAAGCAAGGGAACCCCTTCATCTTCCAGTACCCCCAAAGCTTCTACTTATGTGGACGCATCAATCAAACAGCTTGTAACCAGGATCCTGGCGGAACAAAGAGTTGTGCTTGGGGTGTCTGTTCCCCTGAACAGTATGCCTGCTCCACAAGATGACCAAATCAACCAAGCTGAAGAGGACATACCTGCTCCACAGGATGTCCCAAGAAATGTTGAAACTTCTGAGGGCCAGGACAAAGCCCCAAATGATAATGATCAAGCTACTGATGATAAAGCCACTAATGATAAAGCCACTGATGATAAAGCTACTGGTGATCAAGCTCCTGATGATCAAGCTGCTGAAAATGAGGCTTCCCAACCTCCACCAGTTGAAAAACTGGATGATGACTCTGACACAGAGATCATAGCTTCTGTTAATCCTAGCATAGCCAAGAGGCTTAGGGCTAGGAAGGATAAGAAGCCAGTTTCTTATGCAACTCCTGAGAAGAGACAGTTAACTCCCAAGAAGGACAAGGTCAAAGCTGTTTTTGGAGCTACAAAGCAATGGAGTAAGGTCAGCACCCAGAAGAGGTAGGCTACAACTCCATCTGACTCTGATGTTGAGGAGGATGTCCCAACATCTCAACCCAGAAAGAGGCCAGCACCTCCTAGGACTGCCACTGCTGTCCCTGAGGCACCCCTGGACAATGTGTCCTTCCACCATGTCTCCAGTGTAAGCAAGTGGAAGTATGTCTATCAAAGAAGGGTGGCTCTGGAAAGAGAGCTGGGCAACAATGCCTTGGAATGCACTGAGGTAATTGACTTAATCTCAAATGCTGGACTATTCAAAATTGTCTCCAACTTTTCTCCTTGTTATGAACTGCTGGTCAAAGAGTTTATAGTTAATCTACAAGAAGGGTGTGTTGATGGGAAATCTGAGGATTTCAGGAAGGTATATGTCAGGGGAAGATGTGTAGATTTTTCTCCTAGGGTGATAAATCAGTACCTGGGGAGAGAATCAGATGGGCCAAATGAGCTTGTTAACCAGGAAGTATGCTATGCTGCACAAGATTGGAACAGTCAACTGGGTCCCCACCAACCACACCTCATCTATAGCTACTAGGCTTGGGAGGTTTATCTGTGCTGTAGGCACCCAAACCAAGTTGGATTATGGGGCATATATCTTTGACCAAACTCTCAAGCATGCAGGAACCTCAGCAATCAAGCTTCCAATAACCTTCCCATCACTGCTTTGTGGAGTAATTCTCAACCAATATCCAGGAATCCTTACTGACAAGGATTCTGTCTGTAAAAGGGAGAGTCCACTGTCCTTTAATTACAAACTGTTTCTGGGCCATCATGCTGCAGATGTTGAAGCACCAGGTGGGACATCTGCTGGGCCATATGCTGTCAAAACTCTTATATCAAAGGCAGTCCTAATTGCAGAGCTCAGGACAACCTGCAAAGAGCTGGATGAAAGGAAGAAGAAGCTTGAGGACATAATTCAAAGATTGGAGCTGGAAGAGGTTGCTGGGAATGTTGATGGATCTGATGCTGAGTCTGAGGATACAGAAGATACAGAGTATACTGAGTCTGAGTGAAGCTGTGTGTGGTGGAAAATGTATTGTCTGTTTTGCTTTGTATTTCTGAATGTTTTTTTTCTGTTTCTGTTTCTGTAATGTTTGGCCCCAAATTTATGTCTAACAAGGGGGAGAAGTGTATTGAACAATGTTGCTATTGTTAATGTCTGGTTGATGAACAATGCTAATGTTATATTTCTGTCTTCTGAACTAAGTTATATTTGAATGTTCATTGGTATATCAAAGTCTGTTGAACAAGTCATAGCAGTATACATACATGTTTGAGGAGGAGCAAATTATTAGCTCTCACATTATTCAACAGAAAGGAACTCTGCTGCTCTCTGACAAAACCAGAAGATTGTGTTAGCCAAAAATTAGCCAAAGGGGGAGTTTGTAGATGTTAAGAATTGGCAGAATTTTTGACAAACAAGAAGCTATGAACTTAGTTCAGGATGTCACACCAGATGTTGTGACATTAACAAACAAAGTAAAAGTTATGAACTTAGTTCAGGACATCAGGATGTCACACCAGATGTTGTGACATCACAAACCTGATATCTGACTTAAATGATGCGTAACAGAAGTGATTAAATTCAGGAGAAAATATCTGGAATTAATTGTAAAAGGATAAGCACTCCAAGGCACATATTTAGGAAGCTTAGTTATCTGGTTCCAGTGTAACAGAATAACTAACTCACCTTGATTCAAGGAGATAACAAACTAACTCACCCTAATTCAAGGAGATGACTGTGGGATTTATCAAAGTCTGGATAATTTGCAAAAAGCCCACAAACCAAGCATCTATTTAAGGAACTGAAACACTCAAGAAAAGATCACGAATTTTAGAAGACTGTCAAGGGTGTTAGTGAAGCTAGTTATTTTTAAGCAGGTTTTAATTGTTAGTCACTTTATGAGCTTTTAAGCAATAAGTGAATTGTGTCTTGATTGAAACTTTTAAGTAAGATCAAGCTGGTGTGTCTGAAGTGTGACTTCAATTTTATTAATCATTGTAAAGATCACTGTGTGATTGGGGGGGAGTGAGTAGGTACTCATATCTAAGTAGAGTCTTAGGTAGAAATTGCCTTGAGTAGATATTAAGTGAAGAATTAAACTGATTGGTTTAACTCCATAATTAATATTACTTATATTGGATTTCCTTCCTGGCTTGGTAGCCCCCAGATGTAAGTGTGGAGATACACTGAACTGGGTTAACAATTTCCTGTGTCATTTAATTTACTAGCTCATTAATGTTTGTTTAGGATTTAAGTGTCTAAACATCTGGTTCGACATCACATATTTGATCCTAGAATTTCAATAGCTTTCCCCGCCCATCCACACTCCCAGGTGGCAAGCAAGCACAGGTCACTCATTATCTATCAAAGGTACTTTCTCCGCCCAGCCACACTCCCAGGTGGCAAGCAAGCACGGGTCACGATACCTTACCACAAAGTAACTTTCCCCGTCCAACGACACTCTCAGGTGGCAAGCAAGCACGGGTCACGGTTACTTTTCCTAATAGATAACTTTCGCCACCCAGCCACACTCCCAGGTGGCAAGTAAGCACGTGTCACGGTTACTCCATTAAGGGATTTGAATCCACTGATTAATCATGTTTCCCCGGTCGTCCCACCTCGTGAGATCTCGACACGAGCAAAGCATAATTAAATTAGGATTATAACACGATGGGAACAAAACCTCCATCATATCACAACTAACTAGCTCGAGGACACTATCCGGGTATCGACGCCTAAGTATTGTTATGTCTCTAAAATGGTTCCGTATCAACCTAGGGTAAACCTAACTACCTGACAAGTTGTTTCTTTTATGCTTAAAAGCTCACAAATTCCTTAATTACATAATTACGGTTAATCGGAAAATTCGGGTAAAAGTCGGCTCAAAATAATATTTCTTGGTATTATAAGATATAACATATTATTAGCTTCAAATCGGTATAAAGAACAGTTAAATCGGACAAGGGATGAAGGAGTTAAGAAGCTTTAAAAGAAGAATCGAAAATAAGATTTTTAATCGGCTTAAAATAAATAATTATTTCCCACTTCAAAAGTAATATTTTCCTCTACCATTGAATAGTAAGTTGTTTTAGCTTTCCAACGATATAAAGTTTGCCTCAATCCAATACCCGAGTAAAAAGTTATGAATTTTCTAAGAATTAACATTTTTTTCCAAAACCTACAGCATTAACCGGTTAACGAATATGGTTAACCGGTTAACCAACAGTCAGAAGGCCTAAAACCTGCGTTTTTCACACTCTAGACTCCCCCAAACTCAACCCAGACACTAGGGATCAACCAAGCAAGCATAGTAGGTTCAAACCACACATAATCTGACTATTCTACCCGATTATTTTAGCATTTTATCCGTTAGATTTCATGATTTATCAATTTTATCAAATTGACCTAAAACTCTAACTCAAGAAAACTTCTAAAACAAAAGTACTAACTAGAACCCACCTTGCAATCGACGAGGAGTTTGACGAAGATGATGATTTAAGAATCATGGCAAGCTTCTCCATGAACTTCTTCCTCTTCCAAGAGCTTTTTCCTCTCTTATAGGTTTCCTTCTTCTTTCCTTTCTTTCTTTCCTTTTCTTTTTTATAAAACCCTTCTTTTCTTTCTTTATAACAAACAATTTATATTATACTGATATACAATAGTTAGTACTCTAACGGGTCCAAATTGAGAGTATCCCAAAATGTCTCTGAGTCAAATATTTTAATAAAACCTCTGAGTCAGATAATACTTAATTAATTAATTTAAGTTCATCAGTTGCTCTAATTATTTTAATTGAAAACTCTCAAAGCACACCGGAACCTATTAAATTTAATTAATATTATGCAGAGCATTTTATTAAAATACGTGGTATTACATCCTCCCCTCCTTAAATTTAAATTCGTCCTCGAATTTCCTTTACTCATCTACAACGACAGTTTGCAACACTGTCTTAGATCCATACTTAACTTTACTGCTGCTACATATTCTGAAATATTCAAATTCCAACTTGACTTTGCGGCTTAAAGTCCTCGTTTCATAACAAATAAAACTTCATGTCCATACTCATATGTTTGTTCCAACATTAGGTTAATTTCTAACTTACTATTATGCAATTCTTCTGTTGTTTCATACTTAATCACTTAGTCTCATTTCTCCTTCGAAGAAACATATCATTCTAATTCCTTCTATTGAGTCACAACACCAAAAGCATAACACTCCAGCTTGATTTTGAAACCATAACACTCGACAAAACTCCACAAGGTAAATTAGTGAAATCTTATCTACAAACAATTTCCAGCAAAAGCTTTTATTAAAAAACCTTCAATTACTAAAACCATCTCAAAGGTTGTCAAACGACCTCTTTGCCAATTCCACTTGTCCGATATCATACACTGTAACCGTTTACATCCGACACTTCATTCTCTCAGTGTCTTACTATAGACAACACACTTAGAACAAAATTCTCTAACCTCAACACTTATAAATAATTCTCTTCTGATTCTTAATAATTCAACTGAACTCTTTTGTCTATCTCTTCTACTACATCCTCAAGGTCTAAAAATGGAGATACCACAAATTCTTAATCAATACAAGATAACTGATAGTCTGTGGAGAACACACTTATCCATTAGAGCTCTCCCCAACCAACAGAAGAAAACCTGCAAACATTCAATGATATAACAACTTACTAGCCAATCACACAATATTAACATCGGTCCAAACTCCCCAACGACAGGGATACATGGGTTGTACTGTTGCAAACAAAACTGATACAATTACGCTTCCATTCTAATCTCGAAACAATTCATCCAATTCATCTTAATGAATCTGACCATGGTTACTATACTCCATGTCAATCCTCTTCACAGGATTATGTTCACTCAGGGTTCTATTAACACAAAGTCTTCATTAATAACAATGTAGTAACATCACAGAGCTTACAATCATTAGTGAATCACTCGTACCAAACTTAAATGATCCTTATATACTTGCATATTTCCATAACATTTGCATATTGCATACAATATTCCACACACTCACCTTTTAAGATCACATAAAACTTCTCGTTCAAATCCATTTCTCTCAAGGGTCTCATTCCTCAAACGATTCAATTTACATGTTTAACTTTGGAACATTCATCGCTCACTCTTACCTAGAAGGTAACTTAAAAATCCATCTCTCTGAGCGCGGCTCAAATGCACACACCTGGTATTACTCTTACGGAGTCCATAACTGATGTTAAGAATTAACGATGCTAGAACTGACCAATTATTCATCTCTTATCCACACAATAATTTAGATACCAAAATGTTCCTGGAAGATCACAGTTCATGAGTCTCTTATAACTTCTCAATTTAGGTCCTCAGTAGTCACAACAACAACACACCAAAAATTTAGATCATTTACTGTCTACCAAAACATGCTCAAAATAAAGTTCAACATTTTATCCTCTGGCACTTCGAACAGAAACCAAAACGGACTTACAGTTCAGAAAGTATGATTCTCTAAAGTCCTCCACAAAACTCATGTGTCAATCGATTACCTATCTGAGGCTAAACAGTCGAACACAACTAAACTTGTTCCCTTTTGTCACACCCCAAATTTTACCCCTAATCGCTCATATCATAATCATACATTCATCGCATTTAGCAGGGTTTTTTTTCCGATTCATGTTCTGTTACTTTCTTCTCATTTTCTAGTTACTTATTTTTTTTAATTCTTAATTTCTTTTCACTTCTAAGCTTCCATCCTAAATCTAATTTCTATTCCTCATTTTCAACTTTTAATTAATTTCTAACTTTTAAAGCTTAATTTTTAATTTCTATTCTCAAAGTTTGATATAAAAAATAATATAATCTTATTCCCAAATTTTTTTAAGTTTTCAAATGTAATTTTATTTCTATTTTCAATTTTTCAAGTTTTTACTTCCTAATGTAATTTTAACTTTTATCCTTAATTCATTTTTTTCTTTCTAATCTCCATTTTTAATTTATTCTTAATCTCCAATTTTATTTTTTTATCTTTTTCAACTCATTTTCAAGTTTCTATTTCTAATTTAATTTCAATTTCCAATTTATTTTTTAGTTTATTCTAATTTAATTTCAATTTCTAATTTATTTTTAACTTACTTTTCTTTTAAGATTTCATTTTTAATTTAATTCCAATTTCTTATTTTTTATTTATTATTTCATTTTAGTTCCAAGTTTATTTATTTAAGTTTATAAGTTATTTTTAATTTTTAAGTTTAATTCTTTTTTTAATTCATTTCTAACTTAAGTATTATATTTAGATTCTAATTTAAAACTCTCATTTCCAATATTAAGTGCCAAGTATAAACCAAGCTTTAGTGTAAATAATCAAATTTATTCCATAATGTTGTTTAGTTACAATTACATATAAAAAAAGAAAGTGTACAAAAAAATTCAGCACAAGACTACAAAATGCAACAGCTCCAAATCTGCCCCAAATCAGCATGCAGCCACCAACCAAAATCCTGCCGCCACCTCTTCAACAGCAACAACCTTATCACCTTCATCTATAACCTTCGTCCACCATCAAAATCACCCTTTCCAGAACTACCCTCATCCACCTTCGAGTCGCCGTCTACAAAACCAGAACCAACCACACACCGACTGAAAAAACCAGAACAACATTAACACACAAAAAACCAGCTGTGATAACCCACCTTTCGTCACCCTTTGTTCAATCCGAACACCACGCTCACAACCTGCAACTCACAAAGATAAACTCAAACCTACAAAAACTCGAAAAACTTGCCGAAATCTCACAACCACATCAATAACACCACTGAATCCCCACCCTTTACCTTCGCCCTCCATCACTCAAACTAACCTCCATCATTTTTTTTTCATTACTGTCAAACTCAATAATGCATTTCATAAACTCGCCACCATCAACAGGCCGACAGAGATCGCACAACAAAAAAACAAAACCAGATGCAAATAAACTATCACAGCCGCAACTATCCTTCACAAAACCCTCTTCTGATTTCAATTCAAACCCGAAGCATCACCCATCGAACCAAACCGTCACTGAGAGAGAGAGACGCATCCGAGAGTTAAACCAAGGCTAGAACCACTCAAATCCGGACAATAAGAAATCGGAGCAGTGAAAAGCATAAACGAAACTCACCTGACCTCAAACCTCATCAACCGCCATGAGAAAACCAAGTTGAGAAGGTGACTGGCACCAAACCGTAAACCCATCTACCCTCAAAACGCCGCAACCACCGTTCGCCTCCACTTCTTGCCGTGTAACAACCTGCGAACCACCGTGCCCTTCCTTCTCCGCCATCGTTTTCAGAGTGAGAGAGACTGAGAGTCAGCGATTGAGTGAGCGAGAGATGGAGAGAGACCAAGCATTGAGTGAGGGAGACTGATAGATTGAGAGAGAGATGAGCGATTTTTGGGAAAGGGAAGGGTTCATGTTCCTGTGTGAATAGAAGAAGAGGGTATCATTTTCGTTTTTTTTCTTTTCCGTTTTGTTTGCTTGATGACGAGAAAGAGAGGAGTAAACAGGGCTGGAGTTTTGGCGTTTTGACTGAAGAAGAATGGGAATCCGTGACCTTTTCTTTTTTATCCTTCTCACAAATTTCAGATTTCTTTTATTGTTTTGTTATTTTTTAATTGTCATTTCTATTATCTTATTATGTTCAAACCTTTTTCTTTTCCATAAAAAAAAAATCTAAAGAAAACATTTTCATAATTTAATTATTTCTTTTTTAATTAACTAATCTACTTATTAAATTAATTTTTATTAAATAATTAGTTAATTTACTTTCTTTTATTATTTTCTCATTTAAATACATATAAAATAAATAAATAAACATTTTAATATTTTCTTTTCTATTATTATTATTAGAATTAGTCAACAATATATATACAAAATAAATAAATAAGATTTTAATTTCAAAATTCTCTTTTTCTATTATTATTATTACAATTAGTTAGAATACTATATCCATATAAAATAAAAAATATATTTTAATTTTAGATTTTTTTTCTTTTCTATTATTGTCATTATAGGTAGTTAAAAAAAAATGTATATATATTTTCTTGATTTCATTTTTGGGGCCGATGATATAACAAAAAAGGTCGCGATAAATCGTTTTCGATCAATCGTGACCAAATATGAGGCCATGCATTTGTTTATTTCTATTTCATACATTTATTTATTTTCTTTCCATTTAATTCATTATTCTTTCTATTTAATTTATTTAATCCATTTCATTCCATTTTCAATTTTATTTCACTTTACTCTTTATTTATTATTTATTTCTCGCAAGTTTACACCATATTAATTTAATTTTCAAAAATAATATTCCTTGGTCCAACGCCAAGTGACTTCACTTCACATACACTCACACACGTAAGTCGGTCGTTTACGATCGCCATCTGCACGTTCTTTACACTGCACAACTTTCTAACTTAAGACAATTTGTCGCACTGCGCTTGTTTTCCACCCCTGCATTCTCGATCCATATATCGAGCCATAGCCGGTTACTAAACCCTTTACCTTGTATTCCATTTACTTTATTCGTGTTATTTTTTGCAAGTAGCAGCCTTTGCTTAGTCTTAGGAGCTTGCACCCTCATTTATTTATCTTTGTTCATGCTTTTCAATCCAAAAGGGAAAGAACTCCTGCAGTTGACTCAATGTCATAGGAAGTTTAGCCATCCCTTATCCCTAGGTCCTTAGCCATTAGGTCCTTAGCTTTTTATTTTACAACTTTTTGTGACTTTCTTAAAGTCACGTGAGTGTTTGCCATAACACTTACCTTCCCCCGCGAACCTTGAGCGTAACCAAGTGTTCGTTAATCCTTAGGAGAACTACGAGTGCTCTGATTCTACACCCGATACGTAGGCATCGATGCGATGTTGTGCGAGCACCATTAGAAATAAAACCTTAGGTTCCCATTAGTTTTAACAAGCAATAAACAACAATAATACAAATATTAACAAGAGGTTCCCGTAGGATACTGCGGATGCTTAGGATGCTAACACCTTCCCTAGGTATAATCAACCCCCGAACCTAGTTTCTCCTCATTTAGGGTTTTTACGATCTTTTTCCCTTTTCCTTTTGGATTAAATTAAAGTCGGTGGTGAACATAAATGTTTTGTGATTCAAGCTCACTTAATAGCTTGGTATCCGATTCTCACCGCGACAGAAATGGCGACTTCACTGGGGACACTATTTTTGAGGGTTAAGCCCACCTTGTATATTTGTATATTTGTTGTTGTATTGCTTGTTATTATTTTGGATTTTTGTTGGGTGTTCCATGTGTGGTGAGATAAGTCCTAACCCGGACTTGAGTGCAAGATAAGATAGGACGGTGGTATATTCAAGAAGGCTTGTAGGGAGTTGAGTCCCGACCAAGTTGACTTGAGACACCACCACTCAGCGGAGGCCTCCTCGGATGTAGTTTTGTTGATCGAGTTCAGTCGTGAAAACATTACTATATTCGACCTGAGAGCCATTAATGCTGAGGACCTTAGAACATTTACCCCCACTTGGCCTTTTTAGGGATGTAGTGCGATGACTATGAGGGTGTAAATCCAAAATAGTTGATACGCGATACTGCACTCGGATGAGACTCTCTTGAGAATATTACTGATTACCAAGTCGAGTTGGGAAGTCGGTAATATCCGATAGATGGGACAGTGATTCTGGGAACTTTTAGAACCCGTTGTACAGGTACAAATAAACCTATAGTACATACCTTTTGGGAGGGTTGAACCTTTTACCTCATGCAAGCTTTGAACCTAAGCCTTGTTTGTGTTTGTTGCATTCACGCATCATGAAGCATCATTTTACCATTTATTCAAGGAACTCAGAAACTCTATCTTTGCAAATATCATAGGTACCATCATGGATTTTGGAAGAAGAAAGACCGTCAAGTACACATTCAAAACTCCCAAACTTGAAGACCTAAGGAAATTAAGAGATTTGGTTTTGGATCAAGAAGCCTTCATGGAGAAGCATAGGAGACTTTTAGCTTTGCTTAAGACTGATTGGGATGGAAGGTTGCTCTCTGTGATGCTCCAGTTTTATGATCCTCTCTACCACTGTTTTACGTTCCCTGATTACCAATTGGCGCCTACTTTGGAAGAGTATTCAGTTTTGGTGGGATCACGTGTTAAGGATGAGTTTCCATTCCCTGTTCTAGAGAAGGACCCTGAAGAAGCGGAGATTGCAAAGGCGACATATTTGAGTGTTCCTGAGGTCAAGGCAAATATGACCTATAAAGGAAAGGTTTTTGGATTCCCTACAAAGTTTTTGGTAGAAAAGGCCAAGAATTTTGTTGATGTGAAGGATATGAAAGCTTTTGAGGCGACTTTTATTCTGCTGATATATGGAGTGCTGCTTTTCCCAAGCTTTGAAGACTTTGTCGACCTGAACGCCATCAAGATCTTTCTGAAGAAGAACCCGGTCCCTACTTTGCTTGGAGACACGTACCATTCCATCCATCTGAGGAATCACCATAAGGGAGGGATGATTACTTGTTGTGCATCATTGTTGTACGAGTGGTTTATTTCGCACTTGCCTAAGTCATCTTCATTTTGGAACTTTAAGGATGGTTTGTGGTGGTCACAAAGGATCATGTCTCTTACCCACTCTGACATTAGCTGGTACAACCGTGTTTATGATGGAGCATTGATTATTGATAGCTGTGGTGATTTTGCTAATGTGCCTCTTCTTGGCACTAAGGGAGGAATCAGCTATAATCCGGTTTTGGCTCGCCGTCAACTCGGGTACCCGTTGAAGGACAAACCTAAGAGTGTTGAAGTGGAAGGAATTTTCTTTAAGGATGACGAAGAACCAGAGCTCAAGAAACAGATCATGCAAGCTTGGAAGTACATCCATAGGAAGGGGAGGAGTAGCTTGGGAAAGCCGAATTGTGTTTCTATGGAACCCTATCTCCAATGGGTACGAGATAGGGCAATCAGTCTGAAGATGCCTTACCCTCGCCAGGATCCTATGACCTTCAAGAGACCAATTCTAATCTTTATGGATGATGCAGAGAAGCTGAGGATTGATTTGGAGAAGGAGATTCGAGAGAA
This sequence comes from Lathyrus aphaca, assembly GCA_963966055.1. Taxonomy (NCBI): domain Eukaryota; kingdom Viridiplantae; phylum Streptophyta; class Magnoliopsida; order Fabales; family Fabaceae; genus Lathyrus; species Lathyrus aphaca. Next base: position 403,692,560 of record OZ014519.1, on the reverse strand, counting down.
GAATGCATGGAAGAATCGACATCAGATTATCAGCAGTGAGAATGAAGAACTTAGAAGACAACTGAAGATGAAGGAAGAAGAAGAGCTCTCCAGCAAGAAAAGGAAAGCACCAGAGGATTTATTTTCCTCCAGCACTCAAGAGGACGCTTCTTGGAAGTCGATCGTGGATCAACTTATGATTGAAAGGGCTCAGATGAAGGCACAAATCGAGAAGCTCAACTTGAGGCTTTTAGGAGAATCTCCTTAGGACTTTGTCTTTATCTTTATTAAACTTTGTTTGGGATTTTTGAAAGTGTACTCAAGACTTTGTATCACTTTTTGAATTTAATGAAATCATATCCTTTTGATTATTATGTGTTCCTTGGTATTTGCAAATTGTTTCTTAAGTTCCTTGAATAATTTCATTTTTGCATTGCACTCATACATTTGGCATTGCATTTGCATTTTTTTTCATGAAACTCATTCCCGTCATCTGCTCTCAATTCAGACTTTCACACTGAGGCTCTCACGCAAATACTACACTCGAGCTCGAGCCAGAAAGATGATGGCTGAAAGAGACCTAGAGATGGACAGGGTTAACGAAGAGCTTACTGAGATTCGTGGAGATATGGGTCAGATGATGGAAATGTTGCAAGTCATTCGAGCGAAGATGGATACCCAACGGACTGTGGTGTCAGAAATTGTTACTGCAACGACTGAATTTGTCACTGCAACGACCCAGCCTACATCATCAGTCATTACCCCTGTGACCTGGCCTCCTTTTGGACTTCCTCATGGATTCGTCCCTCCTCCTCATGGTTTTGCTTCTCAAAGTTTTATTCCTTCTTCTTCAGGGTTTGCTACTCAAGGTTTTATTCCTCCTTCCCAAGGACTTACTGCTCAGAGTTTTATACCTCCTTCACAAGGTTTTGCTACTCAGAGTTTTATACCTCCTTCCCAAGGATTTGCTGCTCAGGGTTTCTTCCCTCCGTCCCAAGGCTTAGCTTCTCAGGTAGACAATGATAAGTTAATGATCCACTGCTTTCAAGACAGTCTGAAGGGAATCTCCTCCAAATGGTATTTGACGCTTGACCAGTCGAAGATTCGCAGTTTCCAAGACTTGGCAGATGCTTTCATCCAGCAATACAAATACAACATGGACCTCGCTCCCGATAGGAGGCAATTGCTAAGCATGTCCCAGAAAGAGTTTGAATCCTTTAAAGAGTATGCCCAGAGGTGGAGAGGGACCGCTTCTCAAGTAGAGCCCCCATTGACTGAAAAAGAATTAGCTGACTGGTTTGTTGACACTGTGCGACCAGAATTCTATGAGAGAATGGTGGGGAGCATAACTGCTAGCTTCTCTGATTTAGTGGCTGTAGGAATCAAGGTAGAACTCGGTTTGAAGAGCGGAAAGATGAGCGGTGCATCTGGCAGTTCCAGCACTGGCAGTGGGAATATTGGCAAGAAATTTACCAATAACTTCCACAAGAAGAAAGAGGGTGAGACAAATGCCATAATGACAAGTCAAAGAAGAAATCCGCTTTGGCAGAGACCTTCACCTATGGCTCAACAGCAGTATGCTCGTCAACAGCAGTATGCTCATCAACAACAGTATGCCCAACATCCTTATGTAGCAGCGATTCAACCATCATTTAATCCACAAGTCCCTATGTATCGGCCAACTCAAGCAGTACAGATGTACCAACAAGCGGCTCCAATGATTCAACCTTATCAACCAATGATCAACAATCCGGGCTATCAACAAGCACCCAATGCTTCAGCCTACCAGCAGAGGACTCCAGCTCCTCATTCAAATCCCGATTTTCAGAATAGAAGACCAGGCGGAAGGCCTCCTAATCCTCGAATCCCTATAACTTATACTGAGTTATATCCTTCACTGCTGAAGAAGGGTTTGGTTACTCCCAGGCCTTTGGGTCCTCCACCAAGTCCGCTCCCACCAAATTACAACCCAAATGCTCACTGTTTATTCCATGAAGGTGCCCCGGGGCACGATTTGGAGGGTTGTTATGCTTTGAAGTACATCGTGAAAGATTTGATGGAGAAGAACATTCTGTCATTTGGGAATACTGGTCCGAATGTCAAAGATAATCCTTTACCCAAGCATGGGTCTATAAATGCTATTGTTGATGAGTCCGAAGAAGGTTTGATTTTCAATGCCACCGAGATCAAGACCCCGCTCAGAGACTTCCATGCGAAGTTAGTAGAGGCGGGTATACTGAAGAGTTGTCATCAGAATTGTGAAGGTTGTGTTGATAGTCCAAAGGGATGTGAATCGGTCTTGAAAGATGTTCAAGATTTGATTGATGAAGGTGTCTTACAAGTGAGCAGTCATATGAAGAAAAATGAAGTGGCAGTAATTGAACCAATTTTCAACTTGCCGGAATCTAATTCTACTTGGGTGCCAGTGTTCAACCTGCCCGAATCTTCAGGAGTTCAACCTGTCTTCAATACCCCAGAATCTGTGGTGCCAATTTTCAATGTACCTGAGCCAAGATTTGAACAAGGGAGTAACTCTTTCCGTTATGAAGACACTAAAGCAGTTCCTTGGAAGTATGATACAGGAAAAGTTCATCAGAGGATCGATAAAGCTAATCAGAAGGAAGGTTCAAAAGTTGCAAGTACTGATATAGCGGGTGCAGGTCGTTTGACTCGCAGTGGTCGTGTATATACCCAGCAAGCCAATACGGCTCCGCCTAAAGAAGTCATACCAGCTGTTGTCAACAAAGATAAAGAGGTAGTCTTGGGGGAAGAAGATGCCGAATTTCTCAGAATCATAAAGAAGAGTGATTATAAGGTAATTGATCAGATGCATCAAACGCCTTCCAAAATATCTATCCTATCACTTCTTATGCATTCTCCGGCTCATCGAAGTGCGCTTCAGAAGTTGCTAGCTCAAGCACATGTTACGCATGATATAACAGTGAACCAGTTTGATGGTGTCATTGCCAATATCACTGCGTGTAACAACCTCAGTTTCAGCACGGAGGATCTTCCGAAGGAGGGCTTGGACCACAACCGTGCGCTCCACATATCAGTGAAATGCCAAGAGGATACTTTAGCAAGAGTTCTTGTGGATACAGGATCTTCATTGAACTTTTTGCCGAAAAGAACACTGGCTAAGTTATCTTATCAAGGGGCAGAGATGAGGCCCAGTGCACTGATTGTAAAAGCCTTTGATGGGTCAAGAAGGACTGTCATTGGAGAAGTAGACCTACCAATCCTGATCGGGCCACAGGTCTTCAAAATCACTTTCCAGGTTATGGACATCAATCCTAACTACAGTTGCTTGCTGGGAAGACCTTGGATCCATGCTGCTGGGGCAGTCACTTCTACCCTACATCAAAAGATGAAGTTTGTGGTTGATAACAAGCTGGTAACCGTGTCTGGGGAAGAAGATCTCATGGTTAGCAACCTTTCATCCTTTAGTTATATTGAGGCTGATGAAGATGCTTTGGAAACTTCTTTCCAAGCTCTTGAGATAGCCAATGCTGTCCTTCTGGAAGTAGAGGAACCGAAAGGGAAGGGTATCCCATCTTTTGCATCGCTGAAGAGTACCATTTCCACCATTGAAGAAAGAAGCTATGAAGGTTGGGGTGATGTCATCGAAGTCAAGCAGAAGCTAGATCGTTGCGGGTTGGGTTACAAACCAACTCATGTGAAGGAAGGAGCGTCAACCTCTGTTAAAGGACGTCCGAAGACCATCCAAGAAGTGTTTTCCAGTGCTGGTTATCAGGTCAATGCAATTGATGGAGTTTCTGAAGATGAAGATGTGAATCATCTGGTGTATCAGTGTGAAGAAGCCTTGGACAATTGGGAGGCAGTCGAGATCCCAGAATTTTTCCATTGTCAAAGTAATTTGTTGTTTTTTCAATGTTTTCAAAGTTCCCTAGCTCTGCCCAAGGCTATGGGAGTATTTTGTAGGGCCCCTTTCTCATTTTTAAAGTTATTATCAATGAAGGCATTTTGTTGAACTCTTATTTTGATCATTTACAGTTTTTCTCTCTTTTCACTTTTAAAAGAAAATGGCAATCTTTCAAAACCAATAAAAAGTTTTTTCTCTTGCATTTCTCTATTTTCCACTTTTAATAAAAGCAAATCATATTCATATGCAGAATAAATGAGAACCCTGTTGAATCCAATGACTCTACATTCCCTCCTAACTTTGATTCGCCCATCTACCAAGCGGAAGATGAAAGTGAGGAAGATTGTGACATTCCCGAAGAACTGGCAAGATTGGTTGAGAATGAGCACACAGATCTTCATCCACATAAGGAGCAGGTTGAGACCATCAACCTTGGCACTGATGAAGATGAGAAGGAAGTCAAGATTGGTACAACACTTGGGGCAGACATCAGAGAAAGATTGGTCAAGCTTCTCAAAGAGTATGTAGATGTGTTTGCATGGTCGTATCAAGATATGCCCGGTTTAGACACAGACATAGTGGTCCACAAGTTACCTCTTCGACCAGATTGTCCTCCTGTAAAGCAAAAGCTTCGAAGAACAAGACCAGACATGGCTCTGAAGATTCGAGAAGAGGTCAAAAGACAGTTTGATGCTGGATTCCTCGCAGTTGCAAAGTACCCTGAGTGGGTAGCTAATATTGTGCCAGTCCGTAAAAAGGATGGCAAAGTCAGAATGTGCGTGGACTATAGGGATTTGAACAAAGCCAGTCCGAAGGACGATTTCCCTCTTCCGCATATTGATACTTTGGTTGACAACACTGCTAAATTTGCTGTTTTCTCTTTCATGGATGGGTTTTCAGGATACAACCAGATCAAGATGGATCCTGACGATATGGAAAAGACTACATTCATCACACCATGGGGCACTTATTGTTACAAGGTTATGCCATTTGGTCTCAGGAATGCAGGAGCCACCTATCAGAGGGCAATGGTCACCCTATTCCATGATATGATGCATAAAGAGATAGAAGTTTATGTGGATGATATGATTGCCAAATCACAGAGTGAGGAGGATCATTTGAATCATCTTTTGAAGTTATTTGAGCGTCTCAGAAAGTTCCAACTGCGACTGAATCCAGCTAAGTGTACTTTTGGTGTCCGATCAGGAAAGTTACTTGGTTTTATTGTTAGTCAGCAAGGGATTGAAGTAGATCCGGACAAGGTCAGAGCAATTCAAGAGATGCCAGCTCCCAAGACAGAAAAGCAAGTCAGGGGTTTCCTTGGAAGATTGAACTACATCTCCAGATTCATCTCCAACATGACTGCTACATGTGAGCCTTTATTCAAGTTACTCCGGAAGAATCAAGCAATTGAGTGGAGTCCTGATTGTCAATTGGCTTTTGAAAAGATTAAGGTTTATCTACAAGAAGCTCCTATCTTGGTCCCACCTACTCCAGGGAAACCTCTTTTCATGTATCTGACTGTGCTCGAGGGATCTATGGGTTGTGTATTAGGCCAACAAGACGAAACTGGTCGTAAGGAGCACGCCATTTATTACTTAAGCAAGAAGTTCACAGACTGTGAGAGCAGATACTCACTTTTAGAGAAAACTTGCTGTGCCTTGGCATGGGCGGCCAGACGCCTCAGGCAGTACATGATTTGTCACACTACTTTGTTGATCTCGAAAATGGATCCAATAAAGTACATCTTTGAGAAGCCTGCTTTGACTGGAAGACTCTCCCGTTGGCACATGTTGTTATCCGAATACGACATCCAATATGTAACCCAGAAGTCTATCAAGGGCAGTGTTTTGTCTGAATACCTTGCTGATCATCCTGTTGAAGATTATGAACCTTTGAAATTCGATTTCCCGGACGAAGACATTATGATGATAAAAGACTATGAAGTTCCAGGTCCAGAAGAAGGTCCCGAGCCAGGTTCTCGTTGGAAGATGATGTTTGATGGTTCCTCTAACTACATGGGGCATGGTGTAGGAGTTGTCTTGATGAATCCCGATGGTGGCTATACTCCTTTCACAGCCAGATTATGTTTTGAATGTACAAACAACATCGCAGAGTATGAAGCATGTGTTTTGGGTATCGAAGCTGCAATCGATACTAGAATCAAGATTCTGGATGTATATGGAGACTCAGCTTTGGTAATATACCAAGTCAAAGGCGAATGGGAGACCCGTGATGAGAAGTTGATCCCATACCGTGCCCACATTGTGGAATTGATTAAATACTTTGATGAAGTCACTTTTCATCATGTTCCAAGGGCAGAGAATCAAATAGCAGACGCCTTGGCTATGTTGGCCTCTATGTTTCAAGTCAGATTTCTTAATGAAGCTCCACTCATTACAATCGAGCGAAGAACTGCACCAGCTTACTGTCTACTGGTCGAAGAAGAAACTGATGAGAAACCGTGGTTCTATGACATCAAGAACTACTTGCAAAATCAAGAGTACCCAGCGGATGCAACAAATCTAGACAAGAAAACTTTAAGAAGATTGGCGTCCAAGTTCTTCCTCAGCAACAATGTGCTTTACAAGAGAAATCATGATATGGTTCTGCTCAGATGTGTGGACAAACGTGAAGCAGACTTATTGATCAGGGAAATCCATGAAGGATCGTTTGGAACACATGCCAATGGACATGCCATGTCCAGGAAGATCTTGAGAGCTGGTTACTTCTGGTTGACCATGGAATCAGATTGTTTCAAGTATGCCAGGAAGTGTCATAAATGCCAGATTTATGCCGACAAGGTGCACGTACCTCCAACACTTTTGAATGTTCTGTCATCGCCTTGGCCTTTCTCAATGTGGGGCATTGACATGATAGGGGCAATTGAGCCTAAAGCTTCCAACGGTCATCGGTTTATCTTGGTCGCAATTGATTATTTCACCAAATGGGTAGAAGCAGCTTCCTACGCCAATGTGACAAAGCAAGTGGTTGCCCGCTTCATCAAGAACCAAATTATCTGCCGCTATGGAATCCCAAGCCGAATCATCACAGATAATGGGACCAATTTGAACAACAAAACAATGAAAGAGCTGTGTGAAACATTCAAGATTGAACATCATAACTCTTCTCCGTATCGTCCGAAGATGAATGGAGCTGTTGAAGCTGCAAACAAGAACATCAAAAAGATTCTGCAGAAGATGGTAAAGACTTACAAAGATTGGCACGAGATGTTACCCTATGCTTTACACGGATACAGAACATCAGTCCGCACTTCAACAGGGGCAACCCCTTTCTCTTTGGTGTATGGGATGGATGCAGTTCTCCCTATTGAAGTAGAGATACCATCTTTGAGAATCTTGATGGAAACCGAACTGGAGGAAGCTGAGTGGGTCCAGAGCAGATATGACCAGCTGAACCTCATTGATGAGAAGAGAATGACTGCCATGTGCCATGGCCAGATGTACCAGAAGCGCATCAAGAGAGCATTTGACAAGAAAGTCCGCATCCGAGAATTCAAAGAAGGAGATCTTGTACTCAAGAAAATCTTGCCAGTCCACAAAGACATGCGTGGAAAATGGAGTCCTAACTATGAAGGCCCATACGTTGTGAAGATGGCATTCTCCGGAGGTTCCTTGATCCTTACAACTATGGATGGTGAACAGCTGAAGCACCCGGTGAATTCTGATGCAGTCAAAAAATATTATGCCTAAATAAAACCCGATAGGTCGAAAACCAGAAATGGCGTCCTAGGCAAAAATGGGTATCCCGGTGGATCAAAACCTATGAAGGAGATTCAGGCAAAAGTTAGGGATAAAAATGAAAAAATAAGAGCTCGCTAAGTTGAAAACCCGAAAGGGCGGCTTAGGCAAAAAAGAGCGTCCCGGTGGATTGAAAACCCGAAAGGGCGATCCAGGCAAAAGTTAGGGACAAAGGCATTTGACTGTATCAGATGGTGTTTACCATTACTGAAGAATCCTACTGGAAGATCGATCCAATTTCTCTTGTCAGAAGCAAGGTGTCGGGCAGTCTTAGTTATTAGGGATTGTAGTGGTCGTTGGATTCAATGTAGACCTTTCCCCATTGCCATTTTCAAATTGTAATTTTCCATGGAGTTCTTGCCATTGGCAAGCTACCATTCTTGAATAAGATACAAACTTTGCCTTTGAATTTTGTTGTTTAGCTTCTTATTTTCTTTTGTTATGCAAAATGCCATCACTTGATTACAATTTAACTCTGAAAATGACAAGTTTTTTAAGGAAATCTTTTCTGAAAACATACTGAAAAACTTTTAAGTTTCTTTGACTTTGGGGAAATTGAAGAACCTTCTGTTTCCCCAAGAAGTCCTGGTTTGCAACAACACTTTTATACTGTTATTACAGAAATCTCCATAGAAGTTCAAAACTGATAACACTCTTGGATGGATCCTTGGACCAAGCATGATTTCCAAGTTCGAAGACATCCCCCCAGTGTTTTTCATATTGCTCATCTGAGTATTGGTGTTGAGAGCCTACTCCTCTTTGAGTCTTGTCAAAACTCTTTGTCTCTTTTGAGTCAACATTTGCATATCATGATCATTCGCATCATGCTCAATCATGCGCATTTGACATTAGCATTTGTCTTTCCCCAGTTGTCGTCTGTTTATTTTCAAGTCCAGATATCATTAGTGTTCGATTTGAGAATTCATTGTTGTTGGTACCCGAGGTTTGGTTTACCAATGTTTTTGTCCCCAGTAATTGCTGGTGTCCCCCGTGGGATTCTAATTGTGATTGGTATTTGTCTTTATGACCACCAGGTCTCCTTGAAGTCCAATTGTCATTGGCAAAAGTCTTTTAAGCAGGTCCTGAAACCTTTTGCTTAAAATCCAAGTCCATTTGATTTTGTACATACTTGTACCCTTCTCCTGATGGTTCCTGAAGGAATTTCCAGAGGTTGGGTGTCTTATCTTATTTGAAAACTCCAACATATTTTGTTGTTACTTTTTCGCATTAGCCGGTCGCTTAGAGCCGTTGATCTATCTTTGGGTGATTTGCATTCTATCCCCAATGTTAGCTGGTCGCATAGAGCCGCTACTAAATCATTGTGATTTCCTTCCTTATCCTTGGTGTCGGCAGTTACATTTGAACCTGCTATTTTACCATTTTGAATACTTTGACTACTTTGCCTTTATCATTCTTAGTGTCAACCGGTTTTTTTAACTTGTTGCGCATCCACTTTGAGTGTATCTTGGCTTTCTTTTGTAGTGTCAATAGGTTTCGAACCTATGGCGCTTCCATTTCGATTTATTTCCTTGTCTTATTTGTATTTTTGGTGTCAGTTGGTCGCATCGAGCCGCTGCGCATTCACTTTGAATATCGTGTCATTTCTATTTTTTAGTATCAGTGGTCGCATCGAGCCGCTACACTTTTCCCCCTGAATATTTATTTTGTTTTATTCTTAGTGTCAGTTGGTCGCATCGAGCCGCTGCGCATTCACTTCGAATATTATGATTATCATTTTCAGTGACAGTTGGTCGCATAGAGCCGCTGCACTTTCCCTTTGAATGTTTATTTTGTTGTATTCTTAGTGTCAGTTGGTCGCATCGTGCCGCTGCGCATCCACTTCGGATATGTTGTTGCTTTTTATTTCTCAAAGTCAGTTGGTCGCATAGAGCCATCGGTCAATCACTTCGATTTATTTCCTTGTCTTGTCGTATTCTTAGTGTCAGTTGGTCGCATCGTGCCGCTGCGCATCCACTTCGGATATGTTGTTGCTTTTTATTTCTCAAAGTCAGTTGGTCGCATAGAGCCATCGGTCAATCACTTCGATTTATTTCCTTGTCTTATTTGTATTTTTGGTGTCAGTTGGTCGCATCGAGCCACTGTGCAGTCACTTTGAATTTTATTTTGTTTTATCTGTGTTCGGTGATCCAATGCTTTAGTTTTCCTTTCGTTCCCGTCTTCTGTTATTCTTAGTGTCAACAGTTACACTTGAACCTGTTGATTTATCACTTTGAATATTCCCCGTTTTCGTTTGTCATCCCCAGTGTCTGTCGTCCCCAGTGTTTGTCATCCCCAGGAGTCTTGGCTTGTGGTCGTCGGCATTCTCATTCTCATCATTCATACCATAATCATCGTTTCATTGCATAGAGTTGCAGGATTAGATAGTTTTGTAGTCCAGCATAACATTGCATTTAGGGGCAAAATTTCCGGTTACTTCTGTATTTAAATACCTTTCACCATGATTTCATGAGTGCCTATCGTCATTCACGCCATCTGGTAAAGTTATTTAAATAGGGGCAACTGTCACACCCCAAATTTTACCCCTAATCGCTCATATCATAATCATACATTCATCGCATTTAGCAGGGTTTTTTTTCCGATTCATGTTCTGTTACTTTCTTCTCATTTTCTAGTTACTTATTTTTTTTAATTCTTAATTTCTTTTCACTTCTAAGCTTCCATCCTAAATCTAATTTCTATTCCTCATTTTCAACTTTTAATTAATTTCTAACTTTTAAAGCTTAATTTTTAATTTCTATTCTCAAAGTTTGATATAAAAAATAATATAATCTTATTCCCAAATTTTTTTAAGTTTTCAAATGTAATTTTATTTCTATTTTCAATTTTTCAAGTTTTTACTTCCTAATGTAATTTTAACTTTTATCCTTAATTCATTTTTTTCTTTCTAATCTCCATTTTTAATTTATTCTTAATCTCCAATTTTATTTTTTTATCTTTTTCAACTCATTTTCAAGTTTCTATTTCTAATTTAATTTCAATTTCCAATTTATTTTTTAGTTTATTCTAATTTAATTTCAATTTCTAATTTATTTTTAACTTACTTTTCTTTTAAGATTTCATTTTTAATTTAATTCCAATTTCTTATTTTTTATTTATTATTTCATTTTAGTTCCAAGTTTATTTATTTAAGTTTATAAGTTATTTTTAATTTTTAAGTTTAATTCTTTTTTTAATTCATTTCTAACTTAAGTATTATATTTAGATTCTAATTTAAAACTCTCATTTCCAATATTAAGTGCCAAGTATAAACCAAGCTTTAGTGTAAATAATCAAATTTATTCCATAATGTTGTTTAGTTACAATTACATATAAAAAAAGAAAGTGTACAAAAAAATTCAGCACAAGACTACAAAATGCAACAGCTCCAAATCTGCCCCAAATCAGCATGCAGCCACCAACCAAAATCCTGCCGCCACCTCTTCAACAGCAACAACCTTATCACCTTCATCTATAACCTTCGTCCACCATCAAAATCACCCTTTCCAGAACTACCCTCATCCACCTTCGAGCCGCCGTCTACAAAACCAGAACCAACCACACACCGACTGAAAAAACCAGAACAACATTAACACACAAAAAACCAGCTGTGATAACCCACCTTTCGTCACCCTTTGTTCAATCCGAACACCACGCTCACAACCTGCAACTCACAAAGATAAACTCAAACCTACAAAAACTCGAAAAACTTGCCGAAATCTCACAACCACATCAATAACACCACTGAATCCCCACCCTTTACCTTCGCCCTCCATCACTCAAACTAACCTCCATCATTTTTTTTTCATTACTGTCAAACTCAATAATGCATTTCATAAACTCGCCACCATCAACAGGCCGACAGAGATCGCACAACAAAAAAACAAAACCAGATGCAAATAAACTATCACAGCCGCAACTGTCCTTCACAAAACCCTCTTCTGATTTCAATTCAAACCCGAAGCATCACCCATCGAACCAAACCGTCACTGAGAGAGAGAGACGCATCCGAGAGTTAAACCAAAGCTAGAACCACTCAAATCCGGACAATAAGAAATCGGAGCAGTGAAAAGCATAAACGAAACTCACCTGACCTCAAACCTCATCAACCGCCATGAGAAAACCAAGTTGAGAAGGTGACTGGCACCAAACCGTAAACCCATCTACCCTCAAAACGCCGCAACCACCGTTCGCCTCCACTGCTTGCCGTGTAACAACCTGCGAACCACCGTGCCCTTCCTTCTCCGCCATCGTTTTCAGAGTGAGAGAGACTGAGAGTCAGCGATTGAGTGAGCGAGAGATGGAGAGAGACCAAGCATTGAGTGAGGGAGACTGATAGATTGAGAGAGAGATGAGCGATTTTTGGGAAAGGGAAGGGTTCATGTTCCTGTGTGAATAGAAGAAGAGGGTATCGTTTTCGTTTTTTTTCTTTTCCGTTTTGTTTGCTTGATGACGAGAAAGAGAGGAGTAAACAGGGCTGGAGTTTTGGCGTTTTGACTGAAGAAGAATGGGAATCCGTGACCTTTTCTTTTTTATCCTTCTCACAAATTTCAGATTTCTTTTATTGTTTTGTTATTTTTTAATTGTCATTTCTATTATCTTATTATGTTCAAACCTTTTTCTTTTCCATAAAAAAAAATCTAAAGAAAACATTTTCATAATTTAATTATTTCTTTTTTAATTAACTAATCTACTTATTAAATTAATTTTTATTAAATAATTAGTTAATTTACTTTCTTTTATTATTTTCTCATTTAAATACATATAAAATAAATAAATAAACATTTTAATATTTTCTTTTCTATTATTATTATTAGAATTAGTCAACAATATATATACAAAATAAATAAATAAGATTTTAATTTCAAAATTCTCTTTTTCTATTATTATTATTACAATTAGTTAGAATACTATATCCATATAAAATAAAAAATATATTTTAATTTTAGATTTTTTTTCTTTTCTATTATTGTCATTATAGGTAGTTAAAAAAAATGTATATATATTTTCTTGATTTCATTTTTGGGGCCGATGATATAACAAAAAAGGTCGCGATAAATCGTTTTCGATCAATCGTGATCAAATATGAGGCCATGCATTTGTTTATTTCTATTTCATACATTTATTTATTTTCTTTCCATTTAATTCATTATTCTTTCTATTTAATTTATTTAATCCATTTCATTCCATTTTCAATTTTATTTCACTTTACTCTTTATTTATTATTTATTTCTCGCAAGTTTACACCATATTAATTTAATTTTCAAAAATAATATTCCTTGGTCCAACGCCAAGTGACTTCACTTCACATACACTCACACACGTAAGTCGGTCGTTTACGATCGCCATCTGCACGTTCTTTACACTGCACAACTTTCTAACTTAAGACAATTTGTCGCACTGCGCTTGTTTTCCACCCCTGCATTCTCGATCCATATATCGAGCCATAGCCGGTTACTAAACCCTTTACCTTGTATTCCATTTACTTTATTCGTGTTATTTTTTGCAAGTAGCAGCCTTTGCTTAGTCTTAGGAGCTTGCACCCTCATTTATTTATCTTTGTTCATGCTTTTCAATCCAAAAGGGAAAGAACTCCTGCAGTTGACTCAATGTCATAGGAAGTTTAGCCATCCCTTATCCCTAGGTCCTTAGCCATTAGGTCCTTAGCTTTTTAATTTACAACTTTTTGTGACTTTCTTAAAGTCACGTGAGTGTTTGCCATAACACTTACCTTCCCCCGCGAACCTTGAGCGTAACCAAGTGTTCGTTAATCCTTAGGAGAACTACGAGTGCTCTGATTCTACACCCGATACGTAGGCATCGATGCGATGTTGTGCGAGCACCATTAGAAATAAAACCTTAGGTTCCCATTAGTTTTAACAAGCAATAAACAACAATAATACAAATATTAACAAGAGGTTCCCGTAGGATACTGCGGATGCTTAGGATGCTAACACCTTCCCTAGGTATAATCAACCCCCGAACCTAGTTTCTCCTCATTTAGGGTTTTTACGATCTTTTTCCCTTTTCCTTTTGGATTAAATTAAAGTCGGTGGTGAACATAAATGTTTTGTGATTCAAGCTCACTTAATAGCTTGGTATCCGATTCTCACCGCGACACCTTTTATTGACAAACAATCCAATTCAAAATTACCAATCTAGTCCACACTAACTTGCAATATGATTCTCACTCGCGGTTTCTAAACATGTATAACAATCGCCCACCGCTCACAACTCAAGGTAACATAGAACAGGGAGCAACATGCAGCTTACATACTCCAACAAGCGCGAAGTAGAATTACCATTCTGTTACGGTCACACCACGAATTCTCAATAGAATAGTTTGATTCCACTCGCACAACGGAGTTAGTAGGAAAACGACACCGACGACCTCAAAAGGGTTTTTAGTCACAAGTTAACACTTGGTTCGTCCATAAGAAAAATCCAACACACAATCTTTATTGGGTAAACAAAACAATGGACATCTCATTTCTTAGTACTTAACATTGTCCTCTCCCTTTAATTCCTTGGCGAGAATTAAAACAACAATATTCTTAATCCATGCTAAATTCCAAATATATTCCGATCATTCACAATTACAGGAGTTTTCCCTTAAACTTGAAAACTGAGGTAATGCACTCTTCTGAAAGACCTTGTTGTCTATACTTACATATTAACCTAGGTTCCCTTACCTTATACCAATCATTGCATAAAAAGTCTCCACAGCTTCCTATCGGTACCGAGAACGCTTCAATCGGGCACTTCAGTCAAAATGTAAGAATCTTAGAAAAATAAGTTTACAAAACTTAACAATGATAACCAGCCGCTACCAGGAGGGTAACTAATTACTACATTCAAAATTTAACTTCCAGTAGCCAAAAGATATTTAGAAACACAATTTTGTAATCGGGTACTACCCAGAGGGTAATCTGATTACTTCAAATACAGAATCACAATTCTGGTTTTAATTGCTACCTAAACCTCCCAAACTCATTCCAATATCATCTAAAAGTTATAACAATTATCAACAGATGATTCCACACATATAGTAATCACACTACCAGAGTCCTAATGAGAGGATCATCATTGCTTACACTTTCTTAGCTTTGGTTTCAATAACAACTTAACAACTCCATAGTACATTCGTCCAAGAATACTTTCCGTTATCACTTTCTCATAATGCACTGTTATTACTGTTCCCATACCTTGTTCACTTCACGCTCTGCGGTAATCCTCTCATACCCAAACATAAAACGTCTTACTAGAGTTCTCCCAAATCCAATGTGCTTACTATAACACTTAACACAACTTCATCTGGTCCATTCCAAATACACCTCAAGTTACTAAGTAAAACTTGTTCTTTCTTCGACACTATACCTTATACTATTCCTTGGGTAATTTCAACACTTACCAAATTGATCCCTTACTAAATATAACACCCTGATGCATCACTCTAATTTTTGTCTCCTCAGTCATAACCGAATATACAACTCTAGACTTCTACTCTTCGTTCGGGGTATACTTGTCTCACTTGAAACGTGTAATATCACATCCTTGTGTTCCTCTTCACACTTCACCACAACTTTAGGTTTCCATAAGTAAACAAACATTCTTTACTTATAACTTCTATCCATCTGTAAGGTATTATCCGAATACATTCCTTGAAGTACTCTCGTTCATCTATGATGCCACCACGATCTTAGAACTGAAACACCAACAATTAACTCGTTCCTGAACTTTACATCACACGTTCCACAAAGCATCTTCTCTTTTCATGGAAGGAGATTCCTCAAAACTCTTGCCCACAACAGTGACCAATACTGCTCTACTAGTGACTTTACATATTCCTTGATGCACTGACCACTCATCCTAAAGATATACGTACCCTTCAGATTCTATCCATTTCAAAGGATTTCTTGAACAACACACTACTCTGCAACTCCATGTTACAGGAAGTACAACTGATAAGAAAACTCCAACTGAGCTGACCAAAGCTCCCTCTGCTAACTCTTGGATTGAGCCTACTCCCACAACACAAGTTACGACAACACTTCAGAGTCCTCATGGTCGCACAACCATGATTCAACCTATCACATACCTAACATTAGGCTGATCAGACCCAATACTATATAATATGATATTAAGAATCATGCCGGTAAGACACACTTAAGAGGCAGGAAAAATTTACTTATGATGTTTCAAGGCTAGGTCGAGGATACAACCTGCTCTAATACCAACTGTAACACTCATATAATATATATCTAGAATAATATCATACAAATGTTATTTTTGGTACTGACACCATCATAAGTGCCTAATAGCATAATTCACATTCTTGACCAATACTAAAAACAATACAAACTATGGTACAAGACATGGAAATTATACTAAAACAAAAATACTAAGATCAATACAATATCCATTATTGTATAAAGATAAAATACACAACGAAATTTAAGACTATGCTTCTCTTGAAACATCCTGAGCATAACACCACTTGTAAATCTACCTGCAAAAGAAACCTGAAAAGCAACAAATATAGTGGGGTGAGTTATCAACATCTCAGTGGGTTCCCTATCTTAGAGTTCTCTCAGCTCTAAAGGTTCAATCTAAACACTATTCAAGTCAGGGGAAAACCTAGACTTCGAGTTCATAACACAACTAGAGACATCAAGGTAAAAAAATAAAACGGAGCACACACAAGGTGCTTTAAGGCATCTTTCCCCGCCCATCCATCTCATATGGAAAGCAAGTACGGGTCACTTGATCCTTAACGTATAGATAACTTTCCTCGCCAGCCACACTCCCAGGTGACAAGCAAACACGAGTCACTCATTATCTATCAAAGGTACTTTCCTCGCCCAGCCACATTCCCAAGTGACAAGAAAGCACGGGTCACGGTACCTTACCACAAAGTAACTTTCCCCGCTTAGCCACACTCCTAGGTGGCAAGCAAGCACAGGTCATAGTTAATTTTCCTAATGGATAACTTTCCTCACTCAACCACACTTCCAGGTGGTAAGCAAGAACGGTTCACGGTTACTCCATTAAGGGATTCGAATCCACAGATTAATTATGTTTCCCCGACCGTCCCACCTCGTGAGATCTCGACACGAGCAAATCATAATTAAATTAGGATTATAACGCGATGGGAACAAAACTTCCATCCTATCATAACTACCTATCCCAAGGACACTATCCGAGTATCGATACCTAAGTATTTTTATGTCTCTAAAATGGTTCTGTATCAACCTAGGGTAAACCTAACTACCTGACAAGTTGTTTCTTTTATGCTTAAAAGCTCACAAATTCCTTAATTACATAATTACGGTTAATCAGAAAATTCGGGTAAAAGTCGGCATAAAATAATATTTCTTGGTATTATAATATATAACATATTATTAGCTTTAAATTGGTATAAAGAACAGTTAAATCGGACAAGGGATGAAGGAGTTAAGAAGCTTTAAAAGAAGAATCGAAAATAAGATTTTTAATCGGCTTAAAATAAATTATTATTTTCCACTTCAAAAGTAATATATTCCTCTACCATTGGATAGTACGTTGTCTTAGCTTTCTGTCGCACCCCAAATTTTACCCCTAATCGCTCATGTCATAATCATACATTCATCGCATTTAGCAGGGTTTTTTTCCGATTTATGTTCTGTTACTTTCTTCTCATTTTCTAGTTACTTATATTTTTTAATTCTTAATTTCTTTTCACTTCTAAGCTTCCATCCTAAATCTAATTTCTTTTCCTCATTTCCAACTTTTAATTAATTTCTAACTTTTAAAGCTTAATTTTTAATTTCTATTCTCAAAGTTTGATTAAAAATAATATAATCTTATTCCCAATTTTTTAAGTTTTCAAATGTAATTTTATTTCTATTTTCAATTTTTCAAGTTTTTTACTTCCTAATGTAATTTTAACTTTTATCCTTAATTCATTTTTTTTCTAATCTCCATTTTTTAATTTACTCTTAATCTCCGATTTTATTCTTTTATCTTTTTCAACTCATTTTCAAGTTTCTATTTCTAATTTAATTTCAATTTCCAATTTATTTTTAGCTTATTCTAATTTAATTTCAATTTCTAATTTATTTTTAATTTACTTTTCTTTTAAGATTTCATTTTTAATTTAATTCCAATTTCTTATTTTTTATTATTCATTTTAGTTCCAAGTTTATGTATTTAAGTTTATAAGTTATTTTTAATTTTTAAGTTTAATTCTTTTTAATTCATTTCTAATTTTAGTTTATGTTTAGATTTTAATTTAAAGTTCTCATTCTCAATATTAAGTTTCAATTTCAAACCATAGTGTAAATAATCAACTTCTCTTTATTCCAAATATTATTTTGTTTATATTACAATTACATAGAAAAAAAAAAGAAAAGAAATTGTACAAAAAAAATGCAGCAACAAAGCCATCCAAATTCCAACAGCACAAAGCAGTCCCAAAACTCAGCATGCAGCCACCAACAACCTGCAAATTCTGCTCCACCCACTGCTGCAAAATTCAGCATGTGTCCCCTTTCCTCCAACCCTTCACCTACAAGCAACCACAAAAATTCAGCATAAAACAATATCAGAACAACTATCAAAACCACACTGTTATCAACAAAAAAACAGCCTCTAAAACATACCACAGTTCAGCCCCATAAACAACACAGTTCAGCCCCATAAACAACACTGTTGCAGCCCCAAAACACTACAAAACCAGCCTTCATAACAACTCTAAAAACAACTCACAAATCACAAAAACTCAGCACTCTTTTACACACAAAACAGTTCCAAAACAACTCACAAACATTCAAAAAAATACAGCATCAAACAGTTCCAAAACAGTCACAAACATTCAAAAAAATCACTCACAAAAACTTGCCTCAAAACAACCAAAGTTACAGCTCTCAAAAGGCCACAGAACAACCAAAAACAACTTCAAAGAATCAAAAAAACAACAAACAGCAGCAAGGAGTAGAGGCTCACCACTTGTGGATCTTCACCCCGATAAAGTTCGGGCGGTAATATCTTTCTCTTTTCCTCTCCTTCACCTTTTTATTTTTAGCATTTGTCCATAATTAGTTTTCTTCTTAGCTTTATTTCTAACCTGCATTCAAAGCAAAAATTAACATTAAAAAAAAAAACTTCAAAAAAAAGGAAAACTTGAAACCATTAGCCACGAAACTTAGCCCTCACAATCATACAATACAGAACCCTTTTCTTGTTCAGATTCACAACGAACCATAAACCTTAACACCAACAAAAAAGAAAAACCAAAGAGAACCTGCACAACCACAAAAAAACAGAAGTCACTACCTCATGAAACAAAAAAATCACAGAAGCATCTCCGTCATCTTCAGACCTTCATACACTCTTAAACCACCATATTCCCACTTTCAACATCTCAATGTAGAAAAAACAATCATAGAAACAAAACTAAAACCACCCAAGCAACCAAACCATCAATTTCTTAAACAAATGCTTCATCACCTTCAACATCAAACACCGAAACTCTCCGCCACCAGCCGCCATTTACCCTTCATGAACCATCCCTGCTTCATTATATCAAACTGAGAAAAAACCACAGAGACCTAAACCCTTTCACAAGCCAAGCCTCCCTACTCACCACCTTCAAAGAAAAAAATACAAAAAAAAATAGAATCTGAGCCAAACACAGACCAACTTTTATCAACAACAAATATTCGAACCAACACCACCTTCGTATCAACTGCAACTCACCCTTTTCCTCATCACGCCAGCCAATACTCACCACCCATTCAAACCTAAAACCGCCGTCGGCCTACACCCTAAACCGAACACCTAACCACTGCCCGGAACCACTCTTACTGAAATCTCACCCATCAGCAAACCATAGCCAAACCAAACTCTCCTTCACAAACTGCCACAAGAAGATCCAGCCAAGACACAACAGAAACTCTCACCCTCTGAACCAACACAGAAACAAGAACCTGAAAAATGCTCCAACACCAAACCCACCTTCTTTCTGCCGCTTCCAAATCCGTCAAATCCGCAGACAGCAAGCCGAGTGTGAGAGGTGAGAGATTTGCTGCGATAACAAAAAAACTTTTCCTCCACATCATAAACGAACTCACCGTGAGAAACTCACCGAAACCCCCATCACGAAGACACCACCTCACGACCCATCCATTACCACGAATCCACCAACCATCAGACCACCCAAAAACCTCTTGACTGCCGCCGACCAAACTGTGAGAGAACAGGGAGAGATCCGAGAGTGAGAGCAACAGAACTCAACCCCAATCTCATAAGCCCAAACGCGCACAGTGAAACCAAAAGGGAACCGCCGAAGCCTTGAAACCTCCACCGTGTATACTTGACAAATTCACCTCCGTAAATCCGAACCCACACTCCACCGGCCATCACCCTCACCCCTTTTCGTCAATCGCAACCCTCATCGCCGGAGCCGCCCTAAATCGCGGACAGAGAAGAAGAGAAATCATTTGTGAGCAAGGCCGGTGTTGTTCTTGAGTTAATAGGCATGACCTTGTTTCTCTATTTGCAACCATAGCATCGCGAGAGAGATCGAGAGTGAGTGAGGAGCGCGAAACCAGAAACACCACTGTGAGGGAACCGCCGTCGCTTGCGTTTCGTACTCGAACAAGGGTGGGTTACTTGTTTTTTTTTTGTTGTTTTGTTTGTGGAAAGCAGTGGAAACGTGTTTGAAGATGAATTTCTAAAAAGTGAGAAACTGTTTTGTTGAGGGACGTTGGCTCTATTGTTTTTTTCTGAGAATGGCTTCCATACACACCACCAAATACACGTATACTCCCTCTCTAATGTTTTTCTTATTCTGTATTTTAGATTATGGGCCAGGCCCATTGACTTTGTTTCTCACACCTGCATATCATCACACGCACCCCCTTTCCTCTTCATTTTGTTTTAATTTTTCTCATCTTATTCCTATTTAATTCTCATAGTTTTTTTTTTATTTATTTGACATTGGTTTCTTTGTTTAAAAAAAATGTTTTAAAAAAATGTGTTATTAATTTTGACTTTTATTCATTAAGGGCCTATGATAAGAACAGGCGGTTTATGGATATTTGACTTTGTCAATTTTCTCTAAACCCATATGAGGCCATGCACTTTTTTTTTCATTATTTATTCTATTTCATTTATTTATTTATTTTTATTTTTATTCTATTCAATTTATTTTATTTAGTTTATTATATTTCATATTTTATTTCACTCTATTATTTATTATTTATTTCTCGCTCTTTTACACCATACTAACTTAATTTCAAAAAATAATAAATTCCTTGGTCCAACGCTAAGTTCACTTCACATACACTCACACACGTAAGTCGGTCGTTTACGATCGCCGTCTGCACATTCCTTGCACTTCACAGTTTTTTAACTTAAACAAATTGTCGCACTGCGCTTGTTTTCCACCCCCGCATTCTCGATCCATATATCGAGCCATAGCCAGTTACTAAGCTTTTGTCTTATATTTCCATTTACTTTATCCAATTTATTTTTGCAAGTAGCAGCCTTTGCCTAGTCTTAGGAGCTTGCACCTTTATTTATTTTTGTTTATGCTTTTCAATCCAAAAGGGAAAGACTCCTGCAGTTGACTCCATGTCATAGGAAGTTTAGCCATCCCTAGTTACCTTCTTTGACCTCAGCAATTAGGTCCCTCATCCTTAGGTCCTTAGCCATTAGGTCCTTAGCTTTTTATTTTACAACTTTTTGTGACTTTCTTAAAGTCACGTGAGTGTTTGCCATAACACTTACCTCCCCCACGAACCTTGAGCGTAACCAAGTGTTCGTTAATCCTTAGGAGAACTACGAGTGCTCTGATTCTATACCCGATACGTAGGCATCGATGCGATGTTGTGCGAGCACCATTAGAAATAAAACCTTAGGTTCCCATAATTTTTAACAAGCAATAAACAACAATAATGCAAATATTAACAAGAGGTTCCCGCAGGATACTGCGGATGCTTAGGATGCTAACACCTTCCCTAGGTATAATCAACCCCCGAACCTAGTTTCTCCTCATTTAGGGTTTTTACGATCTTTTTCCCTTTTCCCTTTGGATTAAATTAAAGTCGGTGGTGAACATAAAAGTTTTGCGATTCAAGCTCACTTAATAGCTTGGTATCTGATTCTCACCGCAACAGAATTGGCGACTTCACTGGGGATAAAGATTTTTGAGGGTTAAGCCCACCTTGTATATTTGTATATTTGTTGTTGTATTGCTTGTTATTATTTTGGATTTTTGTTGGGTGTTCCATGTGTGGTGAGATAAGTCCTAACCCGGGCTTGAGTGCAAATAAGTTAGGACGGTGGTATATTCAAGAAGGCTTGTAGGGAGTTGAGTCCCGACCAAGTTGACTTGAGACACCACCACTCAGCGGAGGCCTCCTCGGATGTAGTTTTGTTGATCGAGTTCAGTCGTGAAAACATTACTATATTCGACTTGAGAGCCATTAATGCTGGGGACCGTAGAACATTTACCCCCACTTGGCCTTTTTAGGGATGTAGTGCGATGACTATGAGGGTGCAAATCCAAAATAGTTGATACGCGATACTGCACTCGGATGAGACTCTCTTGAGAATATTACTGATTACCAAGTCGAGTTGGGAAGTCGGTAATATCCGAAAGATGGGACAGTGATTCTGGGAACTTTTAGAACCCGTTGTACAGGTACAAATAAACTCATAGTACATACCTTTTGGGAGGTTTGAACCTTTGACATCATGCAAACTTTGAACCTAAGCCTTGTTTGTGTTTGTGTTTGTTGCATTCACGCATCATGAAGCATCATTTTTACCATTTTTATTCAAGGAACTCAGAAACTCTATCTTTGCAAATATCATAGGTATCATCATGGACTTTGGAAGAAGAAAGACTGTCAAGTACACATTCAAAACTCCCAAACTCGAAGACTTAAGGAAATTAAGAGATTTGGTTCTGGATCAAGAAGCCTTCATGGAGAAGCATAGGAGACTTTTAGCTTTGCTTAAGACTGATTGGGATGGAAGGCTGCTCTCTGTGATGCTCCAGTTTTATGATCCTCTCTACCACTGTTTTACGTTCCCTGATTACCAATTGGCGCCTACTTTGGAAGAGTATTCAGTTTTGGTAGGATCACGTGTTAAGGATGAGTTTCCATTCCCTGTTCTAGAGAAGGACCCTGAAGAAGCAGAGATTGCAAAGGCGACATATTTGAGTGTTCCTGAGGTCAAGGCAAATATGACCTATAAAGGAAAGATTTTTGGATTCCCTACAAAGTTTCTGATAGAAAAGGCCAAGAATTTTGTTGATGTGAAGGATATGAAAGCTTTTGAGGCGACTTTTATTCTGCTGATATATGGAGTGTTACTTTTCCCAAGCTTTGAAGACTTTGTCGATCTGAACGCCATCAAGATATTTCTAAAGAAGAACCCGGTCCCTACTTTGCTCGGAGACACTTATCATTCCATCCATCTGAGGAATCACCATAAGGGAGGGATGATTACTTGTTGTGCATCATTGCTATATGAGTGGTTTATTTCGCACTTGCCTAAGTCATCTTCATTTTGGAACCTTAAGGATGGTTTGTGGTGGTCACAAAGGATCATGTCTCTTACCCACTCTGACATTAGCTGGTACAATCGTGCTTATGATGGAATATTGATTATTGATAGCTGTGGTGATTTTGCTAATGTGCCTCTTCTTGGCACTAAGGGAGGAATCAGCTATAATCCAGTTTTGGCTCGCCGCCAACTCGGATATCCGTTGAAGGACAAGCCTAAGAGTGTTGAAGTGGAAGGAATTTTCTTTAAGGATGACGAAGAACTAGAGCTCAAGAAACAGATTATGCAAGCTTGGAAGTACATCCATAGGAAAGGGAGGAGTAGCTTGGGAAAGCCGAATTGTGTTTCTATGGAACCCTATCTCCAATGGGTACGAGATAGGGCAATCAGTCTGAAGATGCCTTACCCTCGCCAGGATCCTATGACCTTCAGGAAACCCATTCTAATCTTTATGGATGATGCAGAGAAGCTGAAGATTGATTTGGAGAAAGAGATTCGAGAGAAGAATGCATGGAAGAATCGACATCAGATTATCAGCAGTGAGAATGAAGAACTTAGAAGACAACTGAAGATGAAGGAAGAAGAAGAGCTCTCCAGCAAGAAAAGGAAAGCACCAGAGGATTTATTTTCCTCCAGTACTCAAGAGGACACTTCTTGGAAGTCGATCGTGGATCAACTTATGCTTGAAAGGGCTCAGATGAAGGCACAAATCGAGAAGCTCAACTTGAGGCTTTTAGGAGAATCTCCTTAGGACTTTGTTTTTGTCTTTATTAAGCTTTGTTTGGGATTTTTGAAAGTGTACTCAAGACTTTGTATCACTTTTTGAATTTAATGAGATCATATCCTTTTGATTATTATGTGTTCCTTGGTATTTGCAAATTGTTTCTTAAGTTCCTTGAATAAAATTTCATTTTTGCATTGCACTCATACATTTGGCATTGCATTTGCATTTTTTCATGAAACTCATTCCCGTCATCTGCTCTCAATTCAGCTTTCACACTGAGGCTCTCACGCAAATACTACACTCGAGCTCAAGCCAGAAAGAGGATGGCTGAAAGAGACCTAGAGATGGACAGAGTTAACGAAGAGCTTTCTGATATTCGTGGAGATATGGGTCAGATGATGGAAATGTTGCAAGTCATTCGAGCGAAGATGGATACCCAACGGACTGTGGTGTCAGAAATTGTTACTGCAACGACTGAATTTGTCACTGCAACGACCCAGCCTACATCATCAGTCATTACCCCTGTGACCTGGCCTCCTTTTGGACTTCCTCATGGATTCGTCCCTCCTCCTCATGGTTTTGCTTCTCAAAGTTTTATTCCTTCTTCTTCAGGGTTTGCTACTCAAAGTTTTATTCCTCCTTCCCAAGGACTTACTGCTCAGAGTTTTATACCTCCTTCACAAGAGTTTGCTACTCAAAGTTTTATTCCTCCTTCCCAAGGACTTGCTGCTCAGGGTTTCTTCCCTCCTTCTCAAGGTTTTGCTACTCAGAGTTTTATACCTCCTTCCCAAGGATTTGCTGCTCAGGGTTTCTTCCCTCCTTCTCAAGGTTTTGCTACTCAGAGTTTTATACCTCCTTCCCAAGGATTTGCTGCTCAGGGTTTCTTCCCTCCATCCCAAGGCTTAGCTTCTCAAAGTTTCGCACCTCCCTCTCAGGGTATGGCATTTCCTTTCCAAGGTTTTGTGCCTCCTCCTCAGGGATTTGCTGCTCAACAAACTGTTCCTGTGACTAATGAAGAGAATCATGCCGTTGCTAATTTTACATAGGACATTGTGCACACCCGTGCCCAACCGTATTTTAATGACCATCAGGGGTATGAAGCGCCAGATATGTCTGAAAACGGAGATGAGAAACATGTGAAGATGCAGGAGAATTTTGATACCCTTGAAAAAAGGTTAAGAGCGATTGAAGGTGACCAGATCTTTGGTGCCGCTGCCAGAGAGATGTGTCTGGTGTCTGGATTGGTAATACCTCCAAAGTTCAAGATACCCACCTTTGATATGTATGAGGGTGCAACTTGTCCTAAGAACCATCTCCTGATGTACTATAGAAGAATGGCTGCTCAGGTGGACAATGATAAGTTAATGATCCACTGCTTTCAAGACAGTCTGAAGGGAATCTCCTCCAAATGGTATTTGACGCTTGACCAGTCGAAGATTCGCAGTTTCCAAGACTTGGCAGATGCTTTCATCCAGCAATACAAATACAACATGGACCTCGCTCCCGATAGGAGGCAATTGCTAAGCATGTCCCAGAAAGAGTCTGAATCCTTTAAAGAGTACGCTCAAAGGTGGAGAGGGACCGCTTCTCAAGTAGAGCCCCCATTGACTGAAAAAGAATTAGCTGACTGGTTTGTTGACACTGTGCGACCAGAATTCTATGAGAGAATGGTGGGGAGCATAACTGCTAGCTTCTCTGATTTAGTGGCTGTAGGAATCAAGGTAGAACTCGGATTGAAGAGCGGAAAGATGAGCGGTGCATCTGGCAGTTCCAGCACTGGCAGTGGGAATATTGGCAAGAAATTTACCAATAACTTCCACAAGAAGAAGGAAGGTGAGACGAACGCCATAATGACAGGTCAAAGAAGAAATCCACTTTGGCAGAGACCTTCACCTATGGCTCAACAGCAGTATCCTCATCAACAACAGTATGCTCGTCAACAGCAGTATGCTCATCAACAACAGTATGCCCAACATCCTTATGTAGAGGCGGTTCAACCATCATTTAATCCACAAGTCCCCATGTATCGGCCAACTCAAGCAGTACCGATGTACCAACAAGCGGCTCCAATGATTCAACCTTATCAACCAATGCTCAACAATCCAGGCTATCAACAAGCACCCAATGCTTCAGCCTACCAGCAGAGGACTCCAGCTCCTCATCCAAATCCCAATTTTCAGAACAGAAGACCAGGTGGAAGGCCTCCAAATCCTCGAATCCCTATAACTTATACTGAGTTATATCCTTCACTGCTGAAGAAGGGTTTGGTTACTCCAAGGCCTTTGGGTCCTCCACCAAATCCGCTCCCACCAAATTACAACCCAAATGCTCACTGTTTATTCCATGAAGGTGCCCCGGGGCACGATTTGGAGGGTTGTTATGCTTTGAAGTATATAGTGAAAGATTTGATGGAGAAGAACATTCTGTCATTTGGGAATACTGGTCCGAATGTCAAAGATAATCCTTTACCCAAGCATGGGTCTATAAATGCTATTGTTGATGAGTCCGAAAAAGGTTTGATTTTCAATGCCACCGAGATCAAGACCCCGCTCAGAGACTTCCATGCGAAGTTAGTAGAGGCGGGTATACTGAGGAGTTGTCATCAGAATTGTGAAGGTTGTGTTGATAGTCCAAAGGGATGTGAATTGGTCCTGAAAGATGTTCAAGGTTTGATTGATGAAGGTGTCTTACAAGTGAGCGGTCATATGAAGAAGAATGAAGTGGCAGTAATTGAACCCATCTTCAACTTGCCGGAATCTAATTCTACCTGGGTGCCAGTGTTCAACCTGCCTGAATCTTCAGGAGTTCAACCTGTCTTCAATACTCCAGAATCTGTGGTGCCAATTTTCAACATACTTGAGCCAAGATTTGAACAAAGGAGTAACCCTTTCCTTTATCAGGACACTAAAGCAGTTCCTTGGAGGTATGATACAGGGAAATTTCATCAGAAGATTGATAAAGCTAGCCAGAAGGAAGGTTCGAAAGTTGCAAGTGCGGACATAGCGGGTGCAAGTCGTTTGACTCGCAGTGGTCGTGTTTATCAGCAAGCCAATACGGCTCCGCCTAAAGAAGTCATACCAGCTGTGGTCAACAAAGATAAAGAGGTAGTCTTGGGAGAAGAGGATGTAGAGTTCCTCAGAATCATAAAGAAGAGTGATTATAAGGTAATTGATCAGCTGCATCAAACGCCTTCCAAAATATCTATCCTATCACTTCTTGTGCATTCTCCGGCTCATCGAAGTGCGCTTCAGAAGTTGTTAGCTCAAGCCCATGTTACGCACGATATAACAGTGAATCAGTTTGATGGAGTCATTGCCAATATCACTGCGTGTAACAACCTCAGTTTCAGTATGGAGGAGCTTCCAAAGGAAGGCTTGGACCACAACCGTGCTCTCCACATATCAGTGAAATGCCAAGAGGATACTTTAGCAAGAGTTCTAGTGGATACAGGATCTTCATTGAATGTTTTGCCGAAAAGAACACTGGCTAAGTTATCTTATCAAGGGGCAGAGATGAGGCCCAGTGCACTGATTGTAAAAGCTTTTGATGGGTCAAGGAGGACGGTTATTGGAGAAGTAGACCTACCAATCTTGATTGGGCCACAGGTCTTCAAAATCACTTTCCAGGTTATGGACATCAATCCTAATTACAGTTGCTTGCTGGGAAGACCTTGGATCCATGCTGCTGGGGCAGTCACTTCTACCCTACATCAAAAGATGAAGTTTGTGGTCAATAACAAGCTGGTAACTGTATCTGGGGAAGAAGATCTCATGGTTAGCAACCTTTCATCCTTTAGTTATATTGAGGCTGATGAAGATGCTTTGGAAACTTCTTTCCAAGCTCTTGAGATAGCCAATGCTGTCCTTTTGGAAGTAGAGGAACCAAAAGGGAAGGGTATCCCATCTTTTGCATCGCTGAAGAGTACCATTTCCACCATTGAAGAAAGAAGCTATGAAGGTTGGGGTGATGTCATCGAAGTCAAACAGAAGCTAGATCGTTGCGGGTTGGGTTACAAACCAACTCATGTGAAGGAAGGAGCGTCAACCTCCGTTAAAGGACGTCCGAAGACCATTCAAGAAGTGTTTTCCAGTGCTGGTTATCAGGTCAACGCAATTGATGGAGTTTCTGAAGATGAAGATGTGAATCACTTGGTGTATCAGTGTGAAGAAGCCTTGGACAATTGGGAGGCAGTTGAGATCCCAGAAATTTTTCCATTGTCAAAGTAATTTGTTGTTTTTTCAATGTTTTCAAAGTTCCCTAGCTCTGCCCGAGGCTATGGGAGTATTTTGTAGGGCCCCTTCTCATTTTTAAAGTTATTATCAATGAAGGCATTTTGTTAAACTCTTATTTTGATCATTTACTGTTTTCTCTCTTTTCACTTTTAAAAGAAGATGGCAATCTTTCAAAACCAATAAAAAATCTTTTTTCTCTTGCATTTCTCTATCTTCCACTTTTAATAAAAGCAAATCACTATCATATGCAGAATAAACGAAAACCCTGTTGAATCCAATGACTCTACATTCTCTCCTAACTTTGATTCGCCCATCTACCAAGCGGAAGACGAAAGTGAGGAAGATTGTGATATCCCCGAAGAACTGGCAAGATTGGTTGAGAATGAGCACACGGATCTTCAGCCACATAAGGAGCAGGTTGAGACCATCAATCTTGGCACTGATGAAGATAAGAAGGAAGTCAAGATTGGTACAACACTTGGGGCAGACGTCAGAGAAAGATTGGTCAAGCTTCTTAAAGAGTATGTAGATGTGTTTGCATGGTCGTATCAAGATATGCCTGGTTTAGACACAGACATAGTGGTCCACAAGTTACCTCTTCAACCAGATTGTCCTCCTGTAAAGCAAAAGCTTCGAAGAACAAGACCGGACATGGCTCTGAAGATTCGAGAAGAGGTCAAAAGGCAGTTTGATTCTGGATTCCTCGCAGTTGCAAAGTACCCTGAGTGGGTAGCTAATATTGTGCCAGTCCCTAAAAAGGATGGCAAAGTCAGAATGTGTGTGGACTATAGGGATTTGAACAAAGCCAGTCCGAAAGACGATTTCCCTCTTCCGCATATTGATACTTTGGTTGACAACACTGCTAAATTTGCTGTTTTCTCCTTCATGGATGGGTTTTCAGGATACAACCAGATCAAGATGGATCCTGACGATATGGAAAAGACTACATTCATCACACCATGGGGCACTTATTGTTACAAAGTTATGCCATTTGGTCTCAGAAATGCAGGAGCCACTTATCAGAGGGCAATGGTCACCCTTTTCCATGATATGATGCATAAAGAGATAGAAGTTTATGTGGATGATATGATTGCCAAATCACAGAGTGAGGAGGATCATTTGAATCATCTTCTGAAGTTATTTGAGCGTCTCAGAAAGTTCCAACTGCGTCTGAATCCAGCTAAGTGTACTTTTGGTGTCCGATCAGGAAAGTTACTTGGTTTTATTGTTAGTTAGCAAGGTATTGAAGTAGATCCAGATAAGGTCAGAGCAATTCAAGAGATGCCAGCTCCCAAGACAGAAAAGCAAGTCAGAGGTTTCCTTGGAAGATTGAACTACATCTCCAGATTCATCTCCAACATGACTGCTACTTGTGAGCCTTTATTCAAGTTACTCCGGAAGAATCAAGCAATTGAGTGGAGTCCTGATTGTCAACTGGCTTTTGAGAAGATTAAGGTTTATCTACAAGAACCTCCTATCTTGGTCCCACCTACTCCAGGGAAGCCTCTTTTCATGTACCTAACTGTGCTCGAGGGATCTATGGGTTGCGTGTTAGGCCAACAAGACGAAACTGGTCGTAAGGAGCACGCCATTTATTACTTAAGCAAGAAGTTCACAGACTGTGAAAGCAGATATTCGATTTTAGAGAAGACTTGCTGCGCTTTGGCATGGGCAGCCAGACGCCTCAGGCAGTACATGATTTGTCACACTACTTTGTTGATCTCGAAAATGGATCCAATAAAGTACATTTTTGAGAAGCCCGCTTTGACTGGAAGACTCGCCCGTTGGCACATGTTGTTATCCGAATACGACATCCAATATGTAACCCAGAAGTCCATTAAAGGCAGTGTTTTATCTGAATACCTTGCTGATCATCCTGTTGAAGATTATGAACCTTTGAAGTTCGACTTCCCGGACGAAGATATTATGCTGATAAAGGACTGCAAAGTTCCAGATCCAGATGAAGGTCCCGAGCCAGGGTCCCGTTGGAAGATGATGTTTGATGGTTCCTCTAACTACATGGGGCATGGTGTAGGAGTTGTTTTGATGAATCCTGATGGTGGTTATACTCCTTTCACAGCCAGATTATGTTTCGAATGTACAAACAACATCGCAGAGTATGAAGCCTGTGTTTTGGGCATCGAAGCTGCAATTGATACCAGAATCAAGATTCTTGATGTATACGGAGACTCAGCCTTGGTAATATACCAAGTCAAAGGCGAATGGGAGACCCGTGATGAGAAGTTGATCCCATACCGTGCCCACATTGTGGAATTGATCAAATACTTTGATGAAGTCACTTTCCATCATGTTCCAAGGGCGGAAAATCAAATAGCAGATGCCTTGGCTATGTTGGCCTCCATGTTTCAAGTCAGATTTCTTAATGAAGCTCCTCTCATTACAATCGAGCAAAGAACTGCACCAGCCTATTGTCTACTGGTTGAAGAAGAAACTGATGAGAAACCGTGGTTCTACGACATCAAGAACTATTTGCAAAATCAAGAGTACCCAGCTGATGCAACAAATCTGGATAAGAAGACTCTGAGAAGATTGGCGTCCAAGTTCTTCCTCAGCAACAATGTGCTCTACAAGAGAAATCATGATATGGTTCTGCTCAGATGTGTGGACAAGCGCGAAGCAGACCTACTGATCAGGGAAATCCATGAAGGATCATTTGGAACACATGCCAATGGACATGCCATGTCCCGGAAGATTTTGAGAGCTGGATATTTCTGGTTGACCATGGAATCAGATTGTTTCAAGTATGCCAGGAAGTGTCACAAATGCCAGATTTATGCCGACAAGGTGCACGTACCTCCAACGCTTTTGAATGTTCTGTCATCGCCTTGGCCTTTCTCAATGTGGGGCATTGACATGATAGGGGCAATTGAGCCTAAAGCTTCCAATGGTCATCGGTTTATCTTGGTCGCAATCGATTACTTCACCAAATGGGTAGAAGCAGCTTCCTACGCCAATGTGACAAAGCAAGTGGTTGCTCGTTTCATCAAGAATCAAATTATCTGCCGTTATGGAATTCCAAGCCGAATCATAACAGATAATGTGACCAATTTGAACAACAAAACAATGAAAGATCTGTGTGAGACATTCAAGATTGAACATCATAACTCTTCTCCGTATCGTCCGAAGATGAATGGAGCTGTTGAAGCTGCAAACAAGAACATCAAAAAGATTATGCAGAAGATGGTAAAAACTTACAAAGATTGGCATGAGATGTTGCCATATGCTTTACATGGATACAGAACATCAGTTCGCACTTCAACAGGGGCAACCCCTTTCTCTCTGGTGTATGGGATGGATGCAGTTCTCCCTATTGAAGTAGAGATACCCTCTTTGAGGATCTTGATGGAAACCAAACTGGAGGAAGATGAGTGGGTCCAGAGCAGATATGACCAACTGAACCTCATTGATGAGAAGAGAATGACCGCCATGTGCCATGGACAGTTGTACCAAAAGCGTATCAAGAGAGCATTTGACAAGAAAGTCCGTCTCCGAGAATTCAAAGAAGGAGATCTTGTACTCAAGAAAATCTTGCCAGTCCACAAAGACGTGTGTGGAAAATGGAGTCCTAACTATGAAGGCCCATATGTTGTGAAGATGGCTTTCTCCGGAGGTTCCTTAATCCTTACAAATATGGATGGTGAACAACTGAAGCACCCGGTGAATTCTGATGCAGTCAAAAAATATTATGCCTAAATAAAACCCGATAGGTCGAAAACCAGAAATGGCGACCTAGGCAAAAATGGGTATCCCGGTGGATCAAAACCTATGAAGGAGATCCAGGCAAAAATTAGGGATAAAAATGAAAAATAAGAGCTCGCTAAGTTGAAAACCCGAAAGGGCGGCTTAGGCAAAAAGAGCGTCCCGGTGGATTGAAAACCCGAAAGGGCGATCCAGGCAAAAGTTAGGGACAAAGGCATTTGACTGTATCAGATGGTGTTTACCATTACCGAAGAATCATACTGGAAGACCAATCCAATTGTGCTTGTCAGAAGCAAGGTGTCGGGCAGTCTTAGTTATTAGGGATTATAGTGGCCGTTGGATTCAATGTAGACCCTTCCCCATTGCCATTTTTCAAGCTGTAATTTCCCATGGAGTTTTTGCCATTAGCAAGCTACCATTCTTGAATAAAATACAAACTTTGCCTATGAATTTTGTTGTCCAGCTTCTTATTTTCTTTTGTTATGCAAAATGCCATCACTTGATTACAATTTAACTCTGAAAATGACAAGTTTTTTTTAAGGAAATGTTTTTGAAAACATACGGAAAAACTTTTAAGTTTCTTTGACTTTGGGAAAATTGGAAAAATCTTTCTGTTTCCCCAAGAGGTCCTGGTTTGCAAAAACACCTTTATGCTATTGTTACAGAAATCCCCATAGAAGTTCAAAACTGATAACACTCTTGGATGGATCCTTGGACCAAGCATGATTTCCAAATTTGAAGACATTTCCCCCAGTGTTTTTTCATGTTGCTCATCTGAGTATTAGTGTTGAGAGCCTACTCCCTGTTTGAGTCTTGTCAGAACTCTTTGTCTCTTTTGAGTCAACATTTGCATATCATGATCATTCGCATCATGCCCAATCATGCGCATTTGACATTAGCATTTGTCTTTCCCCAGTTGGCGTCTGTCTAACTCCAAGTCCAGATATCATTAGTGTTCGACTTGAGAATTCATTGTTGTTGGTACCCGAAGTGGTTTACCATTTGTTATTGTCCCTAGTAATTGCTGGTGTCCCCCGTGGAATTTTAATTGTGGTTGGTATCTGTCTTTATGACCACCAATGTCTCCTTGAAGTCCAATTGTCATTGGCACAAATCTTTTAAGCAGGTCGTGAAACAGGTTGCTTGAATCCAAGTCCATTTGATTTTGGCACATACTTGTATCTTTCTCCTGATGGTTCCTGAAGGAATTTCCAGAGGTTGGATGTTTTAGCTTATTTGAAAACTCCAACATATTTTGCTGTTATTTCTTTGCGTTAGCCGGTCGCTTAGAGCCGTTGATCCATCTTTGGGTGATTTGCATTCCATCCCCAATGCTAGCTGGTCGCATAGAGCCGCTACTAAATCATTGTGATTTCCTTCCTTATCCTTGGTGTCGGCAGTTACATTTGAACCTGCTAATTTACCATTTTGAATACTTTGACTACTTTGACTTTATCATTCTTAGTGTCAACCGGTTTTTAACTTGTTGCGCATTCACTTTGAGTGTATCTTGGCTTTCTTTTGTAGTGTCAATAGGTTTCGAACCTATTGCGTTTCCACTTCGATTATTTTTGTTGTTATTCATGGTGTCAGTTGGTCGCATTGAGCCGCTGCGCATTCACCTTGAATAAGCTTGTTGTCATTCTCAGTGACAGTTGGTCGCATCGAGCCGCTGTGCATTCACTTTGAATGTTTATTTTTGTTGATTATTCTTAGTGTCAGTTGGTCGCATCGAGCCGCTGCGCATTCACTTTGAATATCGTGTCATTTTTATTCTTAGTGTCAGTTGGTCGCATCGAGCCGCTGCGCATTCACTTTGAATATTGTGTCGTTTCTATATTCCAATGACAGTTTGGTCGCATCGAGCCGCTGCTCATTCACCTTGAATAAGCTGTTTGTCTTTCCCAATGCTAGCTGGTCGCATCGAGCCACTGCGTATTCATTTTGAATATTTTTGTTGATTATTCTTAGTGTCAGTTGGTCGCATCGAGCCGCTGCGCATCCACTTCGAATATTATGATTTTCAGTGACAGTTGGTCGCATCGAGCCACTGCACATTTCTCTTTGAATGTTTATCTTGGTTGTATTCTTAGTGTCAGTTGGTCGCATCGAGCCGCTGCGCATTCACTTCGAATATTTTTGTTGATTATTCATGATGACAGTTGGTCGCATTGAGCCACTGCACTTTCCCTTTGAATGTTTATTTTGTTGTGTTCTTAGTGTCAGTTGGTCGCATTGAGCCGCTGCGCATTCACTTTGAATATGTTGCCTTTTATTTCTCAAAGTTAATTTGGTCGCATAGAGCCATTGGTCAATCACTTCGATTTATTTCCTTGTCTTGTTTGTGTTCTTGGTGTCAGTTGGTCGCATTGAGCCACTGTGCAGTCACTTTGAATTTTATTTTATTTTGTCCGTGTTTGTTGATCCAACGCTTTGGATTTTCCTTTTGTTCCCGTCTTTTGTTATTCTTAGTGTCAACAGTTACACTTGAACCTGTTGATTTATCACTTCGAATATTTCCCGTTTTCGTTTATTTATCCCCAGTGTCTGTCGTCCCCAGTGTTTGTCATCCCCAGTGAGTCTTGGCTTGTGGTCGTCGACATTCTCATTCTAATCATTCATACCATAATCATCATTTCATTGCATAAGAGTTGCAGAGTTAGATAGATTTGTAGTCCAGCATAACATTGCATTTAGGGGCAAAATTTCCGGTTATTTCTGTATTTAAATACCTTTCACCATGATCTCATGAGTGCCTATCGTCATTCACGCCATCTGGTAAAGTTATTTAAATAGGGGCAACTGTCGCACCCCAAATTTTACCCCTAATCGCTCATGTCATAATCATACATTCATCGCATTTAGCAGGTTTTTTTTCCGATTTATGTTCTGTTACTTTCTTCTCATTTTCTAGTTACTTATATTTTTTAATTCTTAATTTCTTTTCACTTCTAAGCTTCCATCCTAAATCTAATTTCTTTTCCTCATTTCCAACTTTTAATTAATTTCTAACTTTTAAAGCTTAATTTTTAATTTCTATTCTCAAAGTTTGATTAAAAATAATATAATCTTATTCCCAATTTTTTAAGTTTTCAAATGTAATTTTATTTCTATTTTCAATTTTTCAAGTTT
The DNA here is from genome assembly GCA_963966055.1 of Lathyrus aphaca. Taxonomy (NCBI): domain Eukaryota; kingdom Viridiplantae; phylum Streptophyta; class Magnoliopsida; order Fabales; family Fabaceae; genus Lathyrus; species Lathyrus aphaca. The sequence goes on along the minus strand of OZ014519.1, from coordinate 403,657,574 downwards.
TTTACTTCCTAATGTAATTTTAACTTTTATCCTTAATTCATTTTTTTCTAATCTCCATTTTTTAATTTACTCTTAATCTCCGATTTTATTCTTTTATCTTTTTCAACTCATTTTCAAGTTTCTATTTCTAATTTAATTTCAATTTCCAATTTATTTTTAGCTTATTCTAATTTAATTTCAATTTCTAATTTATTTTTAATTTACTTTTCTTTTAAGATTTCATTTTTAATTTAATTCCAATTTCTTATTTTTTATTATTCATTTTAGTTCCAAGTTTATGTATTTAAGTTTATAAGTTATTTTTAATTTTTAAGTTTAATTCTTTTTAATTCATTTCTAATTTAAGTTTATGTTTAGATTTTAATTTAAAGTTCTCATTCTCAATATTAAGTTTCAATTTCAAACCATAGTGTAAATAATCAACTTCTCTTTATTCCAAATATTATTTTGTTTATATTACAATTACATAGAAAAAAAAAAAGAAAAGAAATTGTACAAAAAAAATGCAGCAACAAAGCCATCCAAATTCCAACAGCACAAAGCAGTCCCAAAACTCAGCATGCAGCCACCAACAACCTGCAAATTCTGCTCCACCCACTGTTGCAAAATTCAGCATGTGTCCCCTTTCCTCCAACCCTTCACCTACAAGCAACCACAAAAATTCAGCATAAAACAATATCAGAACAGCTATCAAAACCACACTGTTATCAACAAAAAAACAGCCTCTAAAACATACCACAGTTCAGCCCCATAAACAACACAGTTCAGCCCCATAAACAACACTGTTGCAGCCCCAAAACACTACAAAACCAGCCTTCATAACAACTCTAAAAACAGCTCACAAATCACAAAAACTCAGCACTCTTTTACACACAAAACAGTTCCAAAACAACTCACAAACATTCAAAAAAATACAGCATCAAACAGTTCCAAAACAGTCACAAACATTCAAAAAAATCACTCACAAAAACTTGCCTCAAAACAACCAAAGTTACAGCTCTCAAAAGGCCACAGAACAACCAAAAACAACTTCAAAGAATCAAAAAAACAACAAACAGCAGCAAGGAGTAGAGGCTCACCACTTGTGGATCTTCACCCCGATAACGTTCGGGCGGTAATATCTTTCTCTTTTCCTCTCCTTCACCTTTTTATTTTTAGCATTTGTCCATAATTAGTTTTCTTCTTAGCTTTATTTCTAACCTGCATTCAAAGCAAAAATTAACATTAAAAAAAAAAACTTCAAAAAAAAGGAAAACTTGAAACCATTAGCCACGAAACTCAGCCCTCACAATCATACAATACAGAACCCTTTTCTTGTTCAGATTCACAACGAACCATAAACCTTAACACCAACAAAAAAGAAAAACCAAAGAGAACCTGCACAACCACAAAAAAACAGAAGTCACTACCTCATGAAACAAAAAAATCACAGAAGCATCTCCGTCATCTTCAGACCTTCATACACTCTTAAACCACCATATTCCCACTTTCAACATCTCAATGTAGAAAAAACAATCATAGAAACAAAACTAAAACCACCCAAGCAACCAAACCATCAATTTCTTAAACAAATGCTTCATCACCTTCAACATCAAACACCGAAACTCTCCGCCACCAGCCGCCATTTACCCTTCATGAACCATCCCTGCTTCATTATATCAAACTGAGAAAAAACCACAGAGACCTAAACCCTTTCACAAGCCAAGCCTCCCTACTCACCACCTTCAAAGAAAAAAATACAAAAAAAAATAGAATCTGAGCCAAACACAGACCAACTTTTATCAACAACAAATATCCGAACCAACACCACCTTCGTATCAACTGCAACTCACCCTTTTCCTCATCACGCCAGCCAATACTCACCACCCATTCAAACCTAAAACCGCCGTCGGCCTACACCCTAAACCGAACACCTAACCACTTCCCGGAACCACTCTTACTGAAATCTCACCCATCAGCAAACCATAGCCAAACCAAACTCTACTTCACAAACTGCCACAAGAAGATCCAGCCAAGACACAACAGAAACTCTCACCCTCTGAACCAACACAGAAACAAGAACCTGAAAAATGCTCCAACACCAAACCCACCTTCTTTCTGCCGCTTCCAAATCCGTCAAATCCGCAGACAGCAAGCCGAGTGTGAGAGGTGAGAGATTTGCTGCGATAACAAAAAAACTTTTCCTCCACATCATAAACGAACTCACCGTGAGAAACTCACCGAAACCCCCATCACGAAGCCACCACCTCACGACCCATCCATTACCACGAATCCACCAACCATCAGACCACCCAAAAACCTCTTGACTGCCGCCGACCAAACTGTGAGAGAACAGGGAGAGATCCGAGAGTGAGAGCAACAGAACTCAACCCCAATCTCATAAGCCCAAACGCGCACAGTGAAACCAAAAGGGAACCGCCGAAGCCTTGAAACCTCCACCGTGTATACTTGACAAATTCACCTCCGTAAATCCGAACCCACACTCCACCGGCCATCACCCTCACCCCTTTTCGTCAATCGCAACCCTCATCGCCGGAGCCGCCCTAAATCGCGGACAGAGAAGAAGAGAAATCATTTGTGAGCAAGGCCGGTGTTGTTCTTGAGTTAATAGGCATGACCTTGTTTCTCTATTTGCAACCATAGCATCGCGAGAGAGATCGAGAGTGAGTGAGGAGCGCGAAACCAGAAACACCACTGTGAGGGAACCGCCGTCGCTTGCGTTTCGTACTCGAACAAGGGTGGGTTACTTGTTTTTTTTGTTGTTGTTTTGTTTGTGGAAAGCAGTGGAAACGTGTTTGAAGATGAATTTCTAAAAAGTGAGAAACTGTTTTGTTGAGGGACGTTGGCTCTATTGTTTTTTTCTGAGAATGGCTTCCATACACACCACCAAATACACGTATACTCCCTCTCTAATGTTTTTCTTATTCTGTATTTTAGATTATGGGCCAGGCCCATTGACTTTGTTTCTCACACCTGCATATCATCACACGCACCCCCTTTCCTCTTCATTTTGTTTTAATTTTTCTCATCTTATTCCTATTTAATTCTCATAGTTTTTTTTATTTATTTATTTGACATTGGTTTCTTTGTTTAAAAAAAAATGTTTTAAAAAAATGTGTTATTAATTTTGACTTTTATTCATTAAGGGCCTATGATAAGAACAGGCGGTTTATGGATATTTGACTTTGTCAATTTTCTCTAAACCCATATGAGGCCATGCACTTTTTTTTTTCATTATTTATTCTATTTCATTTATTTATTTATTTTTATTCTATTCAATTTATTTTATTTAGTTTATTATATTTCATATTTTATTTCACTCTATTATTTATTATTTATTTCTCGCTCTTTTACACCATACTAACTTAATTTCAAAAAATAATAAATTCCTTGGTCCAACGCTAAGTTCACTTCACATACACTCACACACGTAAGTCGGTCGTTTACGATCGCCGTCTGCACATTCCTTGCACTTCACAGTTTTTTAACTTAAACAAATTGTCGCACTGCGCTTGTTTTCCACCCCCGCATTCTCGATCCATATATCGAGCCATAGCCAGTTACTAAGCTTTTGTCTTATATTTCCATTTACTTTATCCAATTTATTTTTGCAAGTAGCAGCCTTTGCCTAGTCTTAGGAGCTTGCACCTTTATTTATTTTTGTTTATGCTTTTCAATCCAAAAGGGAAAGACTCCTGCAGTTGACTCCATGTCATAGGAAGTTTAGCCATCCCTAGTTACCTTCTTTGACCTCAGCAATTAGGTCCCTCATCCTTAGGTCCTTAGCCATTAGGTCCTTAGCTTTTTATTTTACAACTTTTTGTGACTTTCTTAAAGTCACGTGAGTGTTTGCCATAACACTTACCTCCCCCACGAACCTTGAGCGTAACCAAGTGTTCGTTAATCCTTAGGAGAACTACGAGTGCTCTGATTCTATACCCGATACGTAGGCATCGATGCGATGTTGTGCGAGCACCATTAGAAATAAAACCTTAGGTTCCCATAATTTTTAACAAGCAATAAACAACAATAATGCAAATATTAACAAGAGGTTCCCGCAGGATACTGCGGATGCTTAGGATGCTAACACCTTCCCTAGGTATAATCAACCCCCGAACCTAGTTTCTCCTCATTTAGGGTTTTTACGATCTTTTTCCCTTTTCCCTTTGGATTAAATTAAAGTCGGTGGTGAACATAAAAGTTTTGCGATTCAAGCTCACTTAATAGCTTGGTATCCGATTCTCACCGCAACACTTTCCAACGATATAAAGTTTGCCTCAATCGGATACCCGAGTAAAAAGTTATGAATTTTCTAAGAATTAACATTTTTTTCCAAAACCTACAGCGTTAACCGGTTAACGCATATGGTTAACCGGTTAACCAACAGTCAGAAGGCCTAAAACCTACGTTTTTCACACTCTAAACTCCCCTAAACTCAACCCAAACACTAGGGATCAACCAAGCAAGCATAGTAGGTTCAAACCACACATAACCCGACTATTCTACCCGATTATTTCACCATTTTATCCGTTAGATTTCATGATTTAGCATTTTTATCAAATTGACCTAAAACTCTAACTCAAGAAAACTTCTAAAACAAAAGTACTAACTAGAACTCACCTTGCAATAGACGAGGAGTTTGACGAAGATGATGATTTAAGAATCATGACAAGTTTTTCCATGAACTTCTTCCTCTTCCAAGAGCTTTTTCCTCTCTTCTAGCTTTCCTTCTTCTTTCATTTCTTTCTTTCCTTTTCTTTTTTATAAAACCCTTCTTTTCTTTCTTTATAATAAACAAATTATACTGATATACAATAGTTAGTACTCTAACGAGTCCAAATTGAGTGTATCCAAAAATGTCTCTTAGTCAAATATTTTAATAAAACCTCTGAGTCAGATAATACTTAATTAATTAATTCAAGTTCATCAGTTGCTCTAATTATTTTAATTGAAAACTCTCAGTGCACATCCGAACCCTATTAAATTTAATTAATATTATGCATAGCATTTTATTAAAATACAGGGTATTACAGAGGGGGAGATTAACAACCCAAAGCGATCTATTTCCCCTGCGAGAAAGCTGGAGATAATCAGAGAGGCCGGAATCCGGAACGTCAGGGCTCGTCGAGAGTACGCGGTCTTTATGTTCCTACTAGCTACAGTGGTGGTCTCCAAAACATTCCCGGTGTACGAGACCTATCCTAGGGTCGGGTTGAATCCTCAGGATGTCTCTATCCAGTCATCTGGGAAGGTGAAGTATGTCGTCTTCGACGGTGGAATCGCCTCGTCTCCGGGGTGAGTCATAATCTATTGGCATAACCATCCACACATCCACTAAAAAGGGTCATCAATCCGAAAATAACAAATATATAAGAGCGAAGCAACAAGCATAAATAGAGAAAACATTATACATGGTTAGAGATCTCATTCTAACGCATGTATATAATCATTTACAATAATAATACATATAGCAAAATCAGGACTCCTCCATAATGCAATGTCTATATGTCAATGCATATGATTCTGAAATATTAATCCCTCCTTAAAGGGTCGTGGTATTGCATCAGGATTTAGCGCCACTAAGATAATGATTATCAACCCATCAATCAGACTCAATGATCCACAACAGGATAAGGTTGTTCTTTCTTGGACACGCACCTCGTTCCACCTCTCCGGTGTGCACCTCGTGACTCCTCTCCGGTAGCTATAACAACTCAAATCTAACCGGTGGAAATTCATAAATCAGAGTTTCAAAAATTCAACAACTTATATAGGATGCCACACTTTCGACTTTAAAAACATCAACATTTAATCGCATATCAAAAACTCAACAACTTATATAGGATGCCACATTTTCAACTTCATTGTTATGACATAACAATTTATTTATCAACTTGTAAAAAAACTTGTAATAGCATATTCTTTTGTTCAACTTCTACTTTTAAATACAACAACAATAACGAGAAAACAACTATGACATAACAAATGTTAACCCCCCCCCCCCCCCGAGTGTTACGTATCAGAGCGACGACACCGACTTGACTACGAGGGTAAGCAACTCTAATATGGAATACCTGCACGTTACCAACATAGGGGCAACATTCAAACAGAAGGGGTGAGATATCTAACAATATAATTAGAATATATGATAAACAACACATTAGATTAGATTACATAAATCCCCACTACACAACAACTCAAACAACATTAATTAACAACACAACAACAACTTTATCATCATAATACTACGACAACTTTAACAACTTAATACAACAACATTATCACAACTTAAGTAGGAAACACGAAATGCGACTCAACATGATGCGTATGCATGTGGTACCATCGGAGTAGAACTCCCAACGTAAAATATGTCAGGTTATCAAGGCATAAGCCTTCAACGTAATAATTTTTCCAATCCAGGCCAACATGGTGAGCATCCGCTCCAACTTAGAAATGCAACATATGTTATGCGACTCAACATAACAACAACAATCGACATTGGCTCAAAGGCCTACGACTTAACAACAACAACATCCAACGTTGGCTCAATGCCTACAACATAACAAAAACAACATCCAACTTTGGCTCAAGGCCTACAACATAACAACAAAATCCAACTTTGGCTCAAGGCCTACAACATAACAACAACATCCAACTTTGGCTCAAGACCTACAACAAAACAACAGCACAACACAAAACAACCAATCATACTACAATCTTATTTATTCAATTCCGACTAATTAATTAATTTAATATTGCTCTGTTATTACCACTTACTAGTCAACTTATTATCATAATTCTGCTAAATCCATGATGACAACTACAATCCAAAACCTGCTACTCAATTACTACATTGCTACTCAATAAACCCAGCCGCATAAGGGAGATAGTCGTCTCAACTAAAAACGTGACGGTCGGCATAAAAGGGAGACGGTCGTCCCAATAAGCCAGGTGACGCTCGCCACCAATAAGGGACGGTCGTCCCAACGTGAAATTTTTGCGTTTCTCTTCTCAGTTCTCTCTGCTTCCCTCAATCTTCACCTATAACTGTAATTCCTTCTCAGTTTCCTCTTCGACCACCCAACCAATCCACCAACACACAATTTGACAACACAACAATTCATAATTTTCTTAATCATCTAAAAACAACTTATTTCACCAAAACAACTTATTTCACTAAAACCGGTTATTCAACAAAATAATTTATTCACCCACATAAAAAAACAATTGACAGCAATAATTCATAAACCCAATTCCACATGTTTTCATCATACAATCCCGATTAGATAGTTAGAACCCTACCCTTACCTTGGATTAACAGTTGCTCTAATAATGTTCCAGTTTGTCTCCAAAGTTCTCCGATCGAATTTCCAACCCTTTACCTCTATGAATCTTTTCCTCTTCTTTTTCATCCATGGAGATTAGAAATACGAACATACTGCTATTGAGTTCCTATCTTGACCAAAATTCAGCATCCATCATCATCAATCCCGTAACTACTATTTGACCAATTTCCAACATGAACTTCCAAACTTCAAATGCGTTTTTCTCCTTGAATACTGAACTTATGGACACGAAATCATATATCAAATTGAAGGGAATTTCATAAGATTTCCAGAAATTCAAGAATCGCTTTAATCGGAATTACGAGTAAAAAGTTATCACCTATTTAGTGGAGATTGTATCGTAAGTGCGAAAATGGAGATATGATCATGAGTCCTTCTTTCTCCTTTTTTGCTCCCAAGTTATTTTCTCTCCTCTAAAACCCTTATTCTTATCTTAGACTTTTTCCTCATTTCCCCCAATTTTCACGATTCCTTCTTCTTATTAATACTTCTTCTCTTTTGACTCATTCTTTTATTTTCTTCTTTTTATTAAAATAATAATAATCTAATTATAACAACTAATGTGCCTAAGTCTTACACCCACTTTAATTGTTAATTCCGACGAGCCCATTAACGAACATGCTCCAAAAATAAATAATATCACTTATAATATTATTTCCTCGACTTTCCGACTTAATAATCCGACTTAACGACTTAATTCACCACAACACTAAAAATCAATTTAATAATTCACGACTAATTATTTTCTCCCGACTTAATTAGATTATCTTCCGATTATTAACCAAATGGTCCAAGCACCTAAACAACTTATCCAACAATAAATGGGAGAATACTCCATATCGTTTTCCACAACTTATATCGACTTAATTAATTAACTTCGACTTAAACCAACTTATATTCATCAATATAATATTCTGATAAATTCGGCCATCAACATAAATCGACACAATTCCACACAAAGCAACTCAAATCGACAAATATACTCAAATCAACGCGAATTACCACAACATACCACAATTATATTTAATTAAATAATTAATTAAATAAACGGACGTTACAGTAGCCACGTAACTATGAAATGTATGAGCATATGATTCCCCATATATACACTTTACATATGGTTAACTTCACCATAAATCATTTGTAACAAATTATCTCATGCATCACATCTTTGCATAAATACATTTATATATCATTTACTCACATTCCCAATTAGTCACCTTCAAAATAAACATGTAAGAAGATACGAAAGAAGTATAAATAGATAATATATTTTTATCAAAAGAAATAACAAAAAAAATAGAAAGATGCCCTTACGGTTAATACCGTCGTGGTAAGAGGAGTTCACTAGTGTAGAAATGACTTTTTACATCGGGCGAAAATGATTTTTTACATCAGTTTTTTTCAATACCCGATGTAACATCCCTTATAACAATTTATGTTATTATTTACGAAACTGTCACCGCGTTATTTTTTACATCATTTTTAACAAATGCCTGATGTAAAATCATTTAACCAAATGTCTTTTTTTTGGAGTGGTTTGAAGTGGGTCGGTCAGTCGATCGTACACCTTATCCAAAATTAACTAAATTAAAATAAATTGAATTATTATACTTGTACGTTGTAAACTTCATAGTCATCCGATTTTTTATTTCTATTTAACTAATTATTTTATTTATTAAAGTCCTAGCTTTAACTTATAATATATATATTTGCTTAGCCATACGAGCTATTGTATATAATTCTTAATATTTTCCTAATCAATAATGATGTCGTTGAGAAATGTTTAATTCTTTTTATAATCACCTTAGGTTACTCTCATCAACATACACTTCCAGTTGCATTTTGTTTAATATTCAAATAAAATACCAAAAATTAAATCATCTTAGAATAATCCAGTATAAGTCATTTTGGTCTTAAAGATATGCAAACACTAATATCTGTTACTATTTTTTATTTTATTTTATTATTATTATTATTATTATTATTATTATTATTATTATTATTATTATTATTATTATTATTATTATTATTATTATTATTATTATTATTATTATTATATCAAAAGTAATATAGTATATTTTTCTCAACTCAAATTAAGATTAAATAAAATCATTTCCCACTTTAGATAAAATATAATTATTTTTTTCAAAAGTTATACTGAAACTTAAAAATAATTTATGACTTTGAAATGAAATTTTAATATCTATTTTATAATACATTAACACTAGTAAATAAAATTTATTATGCTTAAAAATAATTATACTATTTTTAATCAATTTAAAATAGTAACTAAGTTAGACAAACTAATAATATTACTGGATTGAAATTATTCTAGACGGTTAAAATTTGTTTTAATTACCTACTATCACCTCTCTTTGTTATCAACATTACACTTATTATTACAATAATTCATTTAAATTAATTACTTTAGCAATAAAAATATCTAATAGTAGTTTTTTTTTATAAATGGATTTGCATTAAGGTGGTTTTGGTACTTACAATCCAAATTGGTTCCAATAATATGTCTAGTTGAGTCTTTAGAAAGTCTCATGGATTTTTCCTCTTAAAATTATATTTTGAGAACACTAACTTAAAGTATTTAAATATATTTACCTTAGTCAAGTGGGGTGGATGGATAAAAGAAGTGATGACTTCTTTCCTTTAGAGAGTGAGATAATGGATAGAAAGAAAGTGGAGAGAGATAATGGAAAAGTGTATAATAGTTGTGTGAGTTTTATGTAAGTACAACAAAAGTAGTGTAGAGAAATCTTTATGGCTTACTAAAAAGAATAATTGTTTCTCTAGGATATATATATATATATATATTGTTCATATTTCTCATATTATCACAATGTAACTATATGTAAATACTATATTAGAATTATTATTTTCACTGCCGACATGGTTTATTAATTACACATCACATTCTTAATTACCTCATACTTATCATCCCTCTGTAAAATATCTCCAATATCTCTCTTATATATTCTATGGATGATTACGTATATTTTTTCCTCTGCGTTAGTTTAGTTTTCGATGTTATATGATACTGATAAAATGTCTGAAATAATTTTTGTTGATAATAAATTTTTTCTTTCAATTATTCTATACTGAAATATAAAATAAAAGACGGTCGAGAAAATACAATTTATATTTTTATTATTACTATTCTATCGGAAATAATTTTGTGATCCCATCAATAAAATTTTGTTATGAACCAAGACTATCTTAAAATTTTAAGCGGTTAACACTACCGTTTATGGGAGAGACCGGAAATTGGTCCAGACAGAGAAAATATATATATATATATATATATATATATATATATATATATATATATATATATATATATATATATATATATATATATATATATATATATATATATAGATATATATATTAATTTTAACATAGATATTTTAATTTTTATTATTCTATTATAAAAAATTTGTTTTCAGAAATTAAGACGGTTATTTGCCGAACGCTAAGGAGACTGAAATCAATAATTTTCGAAAACACTATCTTGAATACTTAATGAGATAAAAAATCTAAGTAGATATTTCTTGGCATAACTTGATTTTACTAAAAATATTTAAATTTATATTCGATCATAATATTATAGACGTACGAATATACTATGATCTTAACATATTTATTTTAGAATTATGGGTTTTACACTTGGTGTTTGATAAAATGCTTCAACATAGTGTTATGTTTTGTATGTAGGTGTGTCTATTGACATCTCATAGTGAGTGAGGAAGTTTATGAGTCCAACATCTATTCTAACACTATCTCTAGGCATATGTTAATTTGTGAACACTCAAGAAGGTTGGACAATAATTAGACTAAAGTAAGTTGAAATATTTAAACACAAGTCAAAGAAATCATTAGTAATTGGATTTGGAAAAAGATGGTGGATTCTCACTCCCGCATTGTCATTGGTGTACTTGCAAGTACTCTGACGCTAAAGTAAGTTTCAGGTTGAAGCAAACCAAAGCATTAAGAAACTATGTAAGTGATTAGAATTGAATACCTGACCCTCCAAAGGTGGGGGGTTTTTATAAGGACATCTGGTCGAGATTTGTGGGTGCATGACCATTGACTAAGTTCAACTGTATCCAATAATCTCGGGGACAGTTGGCTACGTGACAGACGTTAAGCACGTGTGGGGGAGATCCCCAATGACTATATTCTAATGACTTTATTTCTCAACGATCACAAGGTTTTGGATCGCTTATTTTGAGGATTATATGTTGATTTATGAATTCTCCTGGAATGTGTTATATATCAGTTATTATTATCCATTAAGTTGAGGTTTTTGAAGTTGAAAATGTGATATCCCATTTTATGTTGAAAAAATTGTATAACTCTGATTGTATTATATTTATCGGGTAGAAAATGGAGTGTTACACTGAACACTTCTGACCTTTTTGGAATTCCTTCTCTTTCTTATTCCTTGTTAAAAGATTCAGATCGAACCTTTATCTACTTATATAACAGTTGCAGAAGACTAGCCATTGGAAGAGATAACTTGATCAAGTGTCTTTGTTTTCTCCATAGTACAAGAGACTTTGAATATAGATATATCAAAAGATATTGATCCACTGTGTAACATGTTTAAACGTTACGTCTTCAATGAGATCATGTACTATAGAGCAGTTGAGACTAGATATTTGTAAAGCATGTCAATTTTTATTGATCCTTGTAAATATAGACTCTGGCTGACAAACTGATTTGGCAATGCAGCTTGCTTTCTGCAATACGAATAGCTTCAAATTTATCACTAACTCTAAATGATCACCAGAAGCCAATTACATTCTCTAAGAATAGAGACAAAATGTTGCTTCTTCTGATGTTGAGACCTCCAGCTTCGGAATCTACGTCAGACATCACTTAAATAGTGTTCTTCAGATTCTGCACCATCAGAAGCTAGTAATTCAACTTCTCTCAAATGCATTCTTATATCAGATTTTGAGTATATATCTTTAAGCATAAGAACCTGAATACTTGAACACACATTAACAACATTTTTCTTTTAATACTCTTGTTATCATCAAAACCAAGGATATACATATCATGAACAAATCTTGTTCTAATTAACATAGTGGTAGCGTAGCATTGGGGATTCTATCTACATTCTCGTGATCCCGTATTCCTAGTATTAGTCTATTTTTGTTTCACGATCCGGTGTCAGTCATTGTTTGGAAGAGGTTTTGCAGCAGGAGATCTTAATTACACCTTGATTCTGTAGTACCCTAATTTCTTCCCTTAAGATTCTCTATATTTCATTTGCATCATTGCACACAAACAAGATTACACATCGGTTCTATTATCCCTTTCTTCCGTGGGTTTATGCCTTGAAGGGATCACTGAGCATCTGTGTGTTTCTAATTTGTTTTTATGGATTGTTTATGTTTACTAACCTTTAATGAAAATCCATTTTTTTCTTCATTTTATTAACTTTTTTTAGGGGAAGCATGAATCAAGAATACTAAAACTATTCCTCAGCTCGAATGAATTTCATATGAGAACAGTCAAAGTTTATCCGCAGTTAATTCAAAATTCATCTGATCAAGGATTTCCCAAATTTTGATTGATTATTATTCAAGTAATTCCAAGGTTCATGTTTTTATTTCCATTCCTTCTTTGACGAGCAAAATAATCGAGTCGAAACCACAACAATGCACTCAAAAAGGCAATTTTTTTTTCAAAATTTGCACTGAGCTATGGGTTACCTCAATTAGGGTAATCGATTACCCTCGTGGAAATTTGAAAAATGGCAGCAAATTTAAATTCTACAACAATTGACACCAATTTTCATCATTTTGATCACATGTGGAATATTCTAGATCACCTCATTTTAATTCACATACATCATCATAATTAATTTCCACCATATACCTTCACTAATCACCACTTTTTTTTTGTTAGTTTCCCTCCAAATTTGAATTCCAAGCCTAATTTTGATTTTCCAAACCAAACTCCAATCCACCTAATTCCCAAACCTAAACACTATAAATAGAGCCTTCATTTCATTCATTCATCAAACTTTTGAGAGCTAAAAAATCTCTTGCAAATTATCTCCCCAACCACCAAAATTCACTAAAGCTCATTTTTCTTCTTTTGAAAGCTAACAAGAATTCACATTGAATCTTGTTCAACTTTGAGCTAAACCTTCATCCAACTTATTTTTCTTCATCAATTACACTAGATAAATGCTTTGTTGTTTGTATCTTGGAGCATTTTAAGCTATTTTCAAATTTTGAGTGGTAAACCCACATTCCACCATTGTTAAGCTTGATCTACCTTCCACAATGTGATCCTTTAATAATCCTTGTTGCTTGATCTTTGGATCTTGCAAATTGTGTTTCATTTGGTGTATTTGTTGTGGTTTACATTGAATTTTCATGCACAATCCATTCCTTGATCATGCTGAATTTTGGAGGAATACTGAATTTTTGGAATGTTGATTTTTACTGCTGTTTTTGCTAGGGTAATCGATTACCCTAATACATTAACCGATTACCCTTGACCATAATGGTGTTTTTGGTCCATTTTTGGGATTGTTTGGTTCTTTTGCCTTTTTCTTCCCCTTTCTTCTTATTTTAGCCTTGGATAATTACTTTTAGACCAATTTCTCTCCAATTTCAATGGACTTTGGATATTGATAAAGTTAGATAACCATTCTTTGGTTCAAATCTATCTTTAAAATGGATTGTTCAATTCATTTTAGGTGCTTTGAATGACTGATATGTTTTGTACTTTAATCCATCAATTAAGAGTTATTGAACTTGAAGATGAAAGAATCTTGAAATGCTATTCAATTTAGTATTCTCTTAATCTATTTCTCTTTTTATTTTGATCGGTGAAAGTCTTATGGATCTTAGAATTCCTTTGTTGAATTCTTAATCAAGAGGAGATTGCTACCTCTTTTTTTTCGTGCGATATTGCTTCCGGATGACGATCTACATATTGTTCATCTAGAATGCATTATTTTGACTGACCTCATTGTAGGGTGACTTCTATATAAGTCACTTGGCGATTGCTTTACATAGCGCCACATTTGTCCCTTACCGAATTGGACCCTAAACTTGTAGAAGCATACTTCAAGCTCTTTGTTTTGATGACGTCAACATTATCCAAGCTCATTCCAGATTGCAAAAAGTCGAGATGACAACAAACGATCAAGACCATGGCTATGCATCATCAATGGAATGTTTCCGATCGATTCAAGCTTTTGTGCTACACTTTCAAGACTTGTCTCAAGGCTTAGGTATATCAATAATTACCTCTTAAATATAATATGCAAGTGTTCAACATAATCTTCATAATTTTTAAATGCATGTGCATATTTTTTGAAAAAGAAATTGGAACTAGTTTAACACTTTTAACAGAAATATTTTTCTGTATTTTAACAGTGTTAACCGGTTAACCATATGGGTTAACCGGTTAACGGTAGCAATTTTTCAAATCTGTGGTAACGTTCATAGGCGTTAACCGATTAACCTATTTGGTTAACCGGTTAACACTGAAGAAATGTTGAAAAATTGTTTCCTTTCAAATTCAAATATTTTGTTAAAGTTATACCTCTTCATGATTTTATTTCATAAGGTTTTATACCTTTTCAAAAGAAATTCTTTTTAAATTTTCATACCTTTTTGAATAGGTGTTTCAACTATTATAAATTCTAAAAATTTCAAATTCATAAACACCTCCTAGACAATTTCAAATTTTTTCATACAATCAAATTCACTTTATTCAAATTCTTTTCATCTTTCAAAAGTGTTCATAAGTTCATCTCTTTCATATTTTGTCTTGAACACTTGTGTTGAATATTTATAGTGAATTCTTGATTGTAGGAGAAGATCAATTTTCATTGATATATTTCATTGTACTCTCACTCAAAACAATACTATAGAAAGTGTCTTTCTATTTTGTGACTTGTGTTCCAAGGATTGTTTGGACATAAGGGTAAGTGTGGCAAGAGGATTGTTCTTGCACACTTGTTTGTATAGTTTGTTAGAAAGTAGGCCTCACCATTGAAGGTGTGATAGGTTGTACTGTTCTTAAGAAAACTAGTGGAAATCTCTTTCGTGTTGAAAGGGGACTGGATATACCTTCGGATTGTGAAGGGAACCAGGATAAACCTCCGTGTGTTCTTTACTTTTCTGCCTTACAATTTTTGTTCTTTAACCGTAAAAGAAAAATCCATCCATCAAAGAAAAAGAATCGAGAAAATTTTGATGACACCTAATTCACCCCCCTCTTAGGCGCATTCTGATTCTACAATTGGCATTAGAGAAGGTTTAGGTAACCTGTTCCTATAAGATCCTATGGCTTCCGCAAACTCGAATCCCGTTTTCAAAGATGGTGGAAGTAGCAACAAGCCTCCGCTCTTCTCCGGCGAATACTTCGATTTCTGGAAAATCAGAATGAGGGCACATCTTGAAGCCCAAGGAGAAGGCATATGGGAAGCAATCGAAGAAGGTCCGCATAATCCCGTCAATGTGATCAACGATGTTGGAACGGCGAAGTTGAAGAATATGTATGATGAAGATGATAAAAAGAAGATCCTAAATGAGAAGAAAGCAATCAACATACTTCAAAGCGCTCTTAGTATGGACGAATTTTTTCGTGTATCACAATGCAAATCGGCGAAGGAGATTTGGGATACTTTGGTAGAAACACATGAAGGAACAGCAGAAGTTAAAAGATCAAAGCTTAACACGTTAAGTCAAGAATATGAAATGTTCTGCATGCAGCCCGGAGAATCTATTGTGGCTTTACAAAAAATATGTGTTCATCTAACCAACCATTTGATTGCACTCGGAAAGACCTTCACCAACGACGATCTTAACTTGAAAGTTCTAAGGTCTTTAACAAGGGAATGGCAACCGAAGGTGACCGCGATTTCAGAGAAGAAGAGTCTCTCAACAATGACATCCGCATCTCTATTCGGCAAACTTCAAGAGCACGGATTGGAACTTGGAAGGCTCGAGAAGCATGAAAGTCAAGAGAAAAAGTCCAAAGGAATTGCCTTGAAGATTGACACGAAGGATGACAAAGATGACGAGATCTCCAAAGATGAGAACTTCATGCTTCTTGTTAAGAAGCTTGGTAAGTTTTTTAACAAAAATAATAATTCTTCTTTTCCTAAAAATAATAAACATTTCAGGAAGAAGGATGCATCCACATCGAATCAAGAAGTTACATGCTATGAATGTGGAAAGCAAGGTCACATAAAACCGGATTGTCCAAGACTTGCGAAGAAAGGAGGATTCAAAGGCAAGAAGGACTTCAAGAATAAAAAGGCTTATGTCGCGTGGGATGACAATGAAGTTAGTTCCTCATCGGAATCGGAAAGCGACGAATGTGCAAATATGGCGTTAATGGCGTCACATCACTCCGATGAAGAAAATGACGAGGTTAGTAGTAACTTTTCAATTTATGAAAATGATGCACAAGAAGTCATAGATGAACTCCTAAAGGAATGTAAGACTTTGTACAAAAATATTTCATCCCAAAAGAAGAAAATATTATCTTTAGAAGAACAAAATGCATCTTTTGAAAAATACATTGAAAATGAAAAACAAAAGATAATGGATGAAAAACAAAGCCTTACATGTAAAAATTGTGAGTCATTGTCCTTTCAAATTGTTCAACTCAAAAGAGTTTTAGAAAGATATGAAAAAGGTCAAATTGGCTTGGAGGAAATTCTTAGGCACCAGAGATATCCAAATGATAAAAGTGGCCTAGGATATTCTAAGTTTTCCAAACCAAGCACAAGTGAAACCGTTTTCGTAAAAGCTAGTGAACAAATTGTTAAGGAAAAGACTAACAATGCTAAAACTATGCATCAAAGTCATAAAAAGAAAAGGATTATTAAGAAACAAAAATATGTTCCTAAATTCAAAATTCAATTTCAACCTATTTGCTTTTATTGTGGAATCAAAGGCCATACACCTAATGCTTGTTATGTGCGCAACATTGGTGTTGCTAAAGGGCATTATGTGTGGGTTGAAAAGGGTACTAACTATCAAGGACCCAAAGCAATTTGGGTACCTAACAAAACTTGACTTTGTTTTGTAGGTATGATTGAAAACAACTTCTACGCAATGGTATCTCGATAGCGGTTGTTCAAAGCATATGACTGGCGATATCAACAAATTTTCAAGTCTAACACTTAAGGCCAAAGGATACATTACTTACGGTGATGATAATAAAGGAAGAATTCTTGGAGTTGGAACCATTGGTGCATCTCCTCATACAATCATCGAAGACGTCCTTTATGTGGAAGGCCTTAAACATAACCTTCTTAGCATAAGTCAATTGTGTGACAAAGGGTTCCGAATCAACTTCACAAAGGAGGAATGTTTGATAGAACACAAAGTCACTCATGAACTCTTGCTAAAAGGTAAACGATTTAATAACATTTTTATGATTTCTTTTGATGACTCTCTCTTGAAGGTGAAGTGCTTAATGGCAAACAACAACTATGCATGGCTTTGGCATAAGAGGATTGCTCACATTCACATGGAGAACTTGAATAAATTATTAAAGCATGATCTAGTTGTTGGTCTTCCAAAGATGAAGTTTATCAAGGATAAGCTTTGTGACGCATGTCAAAAAGGGAAGCAAACCAAAACATCCTTCAAGACCAAGAAAGTGATATCTACTACAAGACCACTACAATTGTTACATATGGATCTTTTCGGTCCATCTAGAACAAAAAGCTTCGGAGGTAACGTTTTTGCACTAGTTATTGTTGATGATTTCTCTAGATATACTTGGACTTTGTTTTTAGTGCAGAAAAGTGATGCCTTTAAAGCATTCAAGAAGTATGCCAAGCAAATTCAAAATGAGAAGTCACTCTCAATTGTTTCCATAAGAAGCGACCATGGTGGCGAGTTTCAAAATTCATCATTTGAAGATTTTTGTGAAGAGCATGGAATCTCTCACAACTTTTCCACACCAAGGACTCCTCAACAAAATGGTGTTGTAGAAAGGAAGAATAGGGCACTAGTGGAACTTGCAAGGACAATGCTTAGCGACTCGAATCTTCCTAAATATTTTTGGGCAGATGTGGTTAGCACGACTTGTTTTGTAAGTAACCGTGTCAATATTCGACCTATTCTCAAGAAGACACCTTATGAGTTGTTAAAGGGAAGGAAACCCAACATATCTTTCTTCCACATATTCGGATGCAAATGCTTCGTTCTCAACAACGGTAAGGACAACCTTGGTAAGTTTGATGAGAAATCCGATGAAGGTATTTTTCTTGGATATTCTCTATCAAGTAAAGCTTTTAGAATTTTCAATAAACGTACTCTTACCATTGAAGAATCCATACATGTTTCGTTTGATGAGACTAACCCCTCGAAAGAGGATAATATTATTATGGATGATGATGATGATGATGTAGTAGATCTATCACAACAACAAAAGGAGATATCAAAAGAACAAGCAATATCACAAGAAGAGAAGTCACCAACCATTGAAAAACATCAAGATCTTCCAAAAGAATGGAGAACTCACAGAGATCACCCGATAGATAAAGTGATTGGTGATATTAGCCAAGGCATTGCAACTCGACTCAATCTCAAGGATGCTTGCCTCAACATGGCGTTCGTGTCTCAAATTGAACCAACAAAAATCGATGAAGCCTTAGGCGACGATCAATGGATAATAGCTATGCAAGAAGAACTCAACCAATTCGAATTGAACCAAGTTTGGACTCTTGTACCAAGACCGGACAACAAACATATCATAGGCACAAGATGGGTGTTCAAGAACAAACTTGACGAGAATGGAATCATAGTTCGTAACAAAGCAAGATTGGTCGCACAAGGCTACAACCAAGAAGAAGGAATCGACTTTGATGAAACATTCGCTCCGGTAGCAAGGTTAGAAGCAATTAGATTATTACTTGCTTATGCTTGTTCTATTAATTTTCAGTTGTACTAGATGGATGTTAAAAGCGCTTTCCTAAACGGTTACATCAATGAAGAAGTCTACGTCAAACAACCTCCCGGTTTTGAAGACTTCAAGAACCCGTCTCATGTCTACAAGTTAAAGAAGGCTCTTTATGGCTTAAATCAAGCACCAAGGGCTTGGTATGATCGCCTTAGCAACATCCTATGTGAGAAAGGTTTTACTAAAGGAAAGGTTGACAAGACTTTGTTCATTAAGAATCTTAAGGGTAACACCTTACTTGTTCAAGTCTATGTCGACGACATCATCTTCGGTTCAACAAACAAAGATCTTTGCAAAGAATTCTCTTTTATGATGCAAGGCGAATTCGAGATGTCCATGATGGGAAAGATGAACTACTTCCTTGGATTACAAATCAAGCAAACAAAGGATGGCATCTTCATCAACCAATCCAAGTATTGCAAGGAGTTATTGAAAAGATTTGATATGGACAATTGCAAAGAGATGTCTACTCCAATGGGATCCGGAACGTATGTTGATCAAGATCTTTCCGGCACTTCAATAGATATTACAAAGTATCGAGGTATGATCGGTTCACTCTTATATTTGACGGCGAGCCGTCCTGACATTATGTTTAGTGTTTGTTTGTGTGCCCGCTTTCAAGCTAATCCGAAGGAATCACATCTCACTGCCGTGAAGAGGATCATGAAGTATCTCAAAGGAACGACGCACGTCGGACTATGGTATCCTAAAGGTAGTACTTGTTCTTTAATTGGTTATTCTGACGCTGATTATGCAGGATGTAAGACCGATAGAAAGAGTACAAGTGGTACTTGTCACATTCTCGGAAATGCTCTAGTGTTATGGGCATGCAAGAAGCAAGCATGCGTTGCACTTAGCACGGTCGAAGCGGAGTACATTGCAACAGGAAGTTGTTGTGCTCAAATCTTGTGGCTTAAACAACAGCTTCTCGATTTCGGTATAGATCTCGGTTGTATCCCTCTCCGGTGTGACAACACAAGTGCCATCAATATCACGAAGAATCCGGTCATGCATTCAAGAACAAAACACATTGATATCCGGAACCACTTCCTTCGAGATCATGTTCTAAATGGAGATGTCGATGTTACCTTCGTGGATACACACAATCAACTCGCCGATATATTCACTAAACCGTTGGCTAAAGAGCAATTTTACAATATTCGACGAGAACTTGGTATTCTCAATGAAGGTGACATCTAACCTTTACTTTAAAATTGCTTATTGTATGTCTTTATTGCTTTTTATGTATGTTTGTTCACTTTTTAGTCATAAAAGGCTAGCACTCCCATTTTGCCGTTTTTCGTTTTTCTCACTTTCGTATACCCGAAAATAATCGGTTTCAAAATTTTTTTTGATCGAAAGTTGCGTCTTGATAAGTGCTAACACTTTATAAATTTTTTTATATGAAAAAGTGATTATTTTTAGTCTAAAACATGCTGCTGGATTTTTCAAAAAATTCAAATTTTTAAACCGTTAACCGGTTAACCTATTACGTTAACCGGTTAACACATCCAAAACTTGGATTTCCAGCGCAGGTTTCAGCTTCTGTCTGTTTGAATTGTTTTTGTTTTATTTGTTTTACTATGTTTTAATATATTATTCTAGTACATATATTGCATGTTTGATTCATTCTCTTCCACATGTTTTAAACTTTTAAACTCTTTGACTACCAAAACACTATTTATCATCCTCTTCCAACTTCCAACCTTCAACAACTTAAACCCTCATTTAAAACCCACTATCTCTTCATCTTTATAACACTCTTCAAACTACATTAAACTCACCAAATATCATCTCCTCCATAAACCCTAACTCCATCATTGTTCATGGCACCCCAAAGGAAAGGAAAGGAACCGACTTCTGTGTCAGAAGAAGCTCCAGCTGTGGAAACAATGGAGTCTACCAAGAAGAGGAGGATGGATTTCAAAGTCAGAGTCAGACCACTGCTTAAGGGTAAATATGTTCTTCTGAAATCTTTCAAACCTCCAACATTTAGATTTCCTACATTGCTAGAATTTCAAGGAATGCTTGATTTTGTTGCTGACAATGGGAGAATTTACCCGGATTTGGTCCAATCCTTTATGCATAACTTTTCCCTCAA
The DNA here is from genome assembly GCA_963966055.1 of Lathyrus aphaca. Classification (NCBI taxonomy): domain Eukaryota; kingdom Viridiplantae; phylum Streptophyta; class Magnoliopsida; order Fabales; family Fabaceae; genus Lathyrus; species Lathyrus aphaca. The sequence continues at coordinate 403,636,151 of OZ014519.1, read as the reverse complement.
CATGGATAGGCATGGTAAACATAAGTTGCATACTCTTGTTCGGAATTGTGAAATTAAGGAGGATTTAGGTGCTTTGGCTGCATCCTTGAACATTCCATTTTCTGGTGTGTTTCTCCGCAAAGGTGTGAATCACATTGATGACATTTGGTCCGGCTACAACAAAATGGAGTATTATTACTCAATCTGCCGTTTTCCAAAGGATGTTGTGACATCGGGACAACGCACTTCAAGAACTCTATGCTATGCGAAGAATTTGACCGTTGATGATCGGTTGTTACACTACATCATTTGCTATGTGCTGCTGCCCAAGGATTCAAACCACTCTCAAATCAACGACTTGGAGATGCAAGTTCTATTTGCTATCAAGAAAAGGGTAAAGATTAATTGGATGCTTACTATGATGTATCACTTGAAGCAACAACTCTCTTTGAAGACAAGACTTTCGTATGCTAGGCTCATTTCTCGGATCATTGAGCAAACCGACTTGGTTATTGGTAGCGAACCTTTTATCTCCATGAAGGCTACGGCAAATGAAATCAATGAGATTACAATTGTGAAGAATACCGGAATTGTGTTACGCAATGATGGTTCTTATGAATATGTCGATGGTTCCTCCGCTCCTTCCTTTCCTATTCCCGAAGGTGGCATAACCAATGACTTCCTTTACACCACCATCATGACACACCACCGAGAAGCTCAACAAAACCACCGTGAAACCCAACGCACTCTCAAAAGTCTTTGGAAATTGATTATCGGTTCTCACAACCAAACCGAAGAGGCAGATGAAAGTGAAGCCGGTAGTGAAGAAGGTGAAGATGAAAGTGATGATATGTCGGAAGAGGAATGAACATGCATGTCTTGTTGTTTTTATTGTTTTAGTTTTAAAAATTCTGTTATAAGTCCTACGTTTGTTAGGCAATTTTGATTTCGTTTCGGTTATGTTTTCGTACTCTTATCCGTTTTTAATCCAATTATGTTTTTGTTATGTGTATGTGTTCATATATGCTTTCATACTAAGTTGCATCATGCTGAATTTTATGCTGTATTTTTCATATCTATGCTTGATCCTCTCTTCCTTTTTGCTGATGACAAAGGGGGAGAAGAGCTTTGGTTTCTAATATCTCTCTGTGCAGAATTTTGCCTCTGTTTTAGATAGGGGAGCTGCTGATCATAGGGGGAGAAGCAAGTCTAGAACATGATTAATCGATCAAAGCTTGTACGCAAATTCGCTCGGTTTTCATCATCAAAAAGGGGGAGAATGTAGAAGCATATTTCAAGCTCTTTGTTTTGATGACGTCAACATTATCCAAGCTCATTCCAGATTGCAAAAAGTCGAGATGACAACAAACGATCAAGACCATGGCTATGCATCATCAATGGAATGTTTCCGATCGATTCAAGCTTTTGTGCTACACTTTCAAGACTTGTCTCAAGGCTTAGGTATATCAATAATTACCTCTTAAATATAATATGCAAGTGTTCAACATAATCTTCATAATTTTTAAATGCATGTGCATATTTTTTGAAAAAGAAATTGGAACTGGTTTAACACTTTTAACAGAAATATTTTTATGTATTTTAACAGTGTTAACCGATTAACCATATGGGTTAACCGGTTAACGGTAGCAATTTTTCAAATCTGTGGTAACGTTCATAGGCGTTAACCGATTAACCTATTTGGTTAACCGGTTAACACTGAAGAAATGTTGAAAAATTGTTTCCTTTCAAATTCAAATATTTTGTTAAAGTTATACCTCTTCATGATTTTATTTCATAAGTTTTTATACCTTTTCAAAAGAAATTCTTTTTAAATTTTCATACCTTTTTGAATAGGTGTTTCAACTATTATAAATTCTAAAAATTTCAAATTCATAAACACCTCCTAGACAATTTCAAATTTTTTCATACAATCAAATTCACTTTATTCAAATTCTTTTCATCTTTCAAAAGTGTTCATAAGTTCATCTCTTTCATATTTTGTCTTGAACACTTGTGTTGAATATTTATAGTGAATTCTTGATTATAGGAGAAGATCAATTTTCATTGATATATTTCATTGTACTCTCACTCAAAACAATACTATAGAAAGTGTCTTTCTATTTTGTGACTTGTGTTCCAAGGATTGTTTGGACATAAGGGTAAGTGTGGCAAGATGATTGTTCTTTCACACTTGTTTGTATAGTTTGTTATAAAGTAGGCCTCACCATTGAAGGTGTGATAGGTTGTACTGTTCTAAAGAAAACTAGTGGAAATCTCTTTCGTGTTGAAAGGGGACTGGATGTACCTTCGGATTGTGAAGGGAACCAGGATAAACCTCTGTGTGTTCTTTACTTTTCTGCCTTACAATTTTTGTTCTTTAACCGTAAAAGAAAAATCCATCCATCAAAGAAAAAGAATCGAGAAAATTTTGATAACACCTAATTCACCTTCCCCCCCCCCCTCTTAGGCGCATTCTGATTCTACAAAACTTTCGTGGCCAAAGGTGACACTTGACAAGCCCAATGATATTTGATTTTTTGAATTAAGTTCAACACCTATGAAGCTTGTTGCGTAGAGGCTTTGATTCTATCAATCTTCTAACAAGTCTTCATTAACCTTGACTTAAGTGCATTGGTCAATCACTATAGTTTATGACGCGAGACAAAATATTTGAATTGGTTTTGCTTTTTGAGGCTTATGGCATTGTTATACTTGTGGATGATTAAGTTCACCACATTATTATGATATATTGTTTATGTTTCCTTATCTCTATTTATTTTTTATGCTTTATATCATTCATTATCATGTTTATGTTTATGTCATTTTCTTTTTGTCCATTTGGACCATATTATCTTGTGTTTTTTCTTTTGTCCATTTAGACCTAAAATATTAATAAAGGCCTAAACACTTTAAAAGACTTATACTATTAATTGTGGACTATGGTTACTATCCCTTGAATTGGATTATCTCTTTATTTGGACTTCTTGGCTTGATTGTGAACCTATGGACTTAGTACTAGGATCTATCCCCTTGCTTGATTATCATGAAGTTGTTATTTTAGACTTTATTTGGCCAATTTTCTCAAGAGGGTGTTATTCTATATTGCTTATGCTTTGAAGTGTCTTCAAGTGGTTAGGTCTTTCCTAACTTAGTTTTTATTTTATGCTTTAGGATAGTATATTTATCTCCTTCCCTTCTTTAATTTTCAAAATCTTCTCTCTTTTTCAAAGGATTCTTATTTTTAAATTCTCACCACTTTCATAAATTTAAGCCTTGACTTTTGTCAAGTGGTTTTACATCTTCTTTTGTTTTAATAAATGCTAATGAAATTAAGCATATTAATATTAATGTTCAAAAATTAAAAATAAACAAACTCACTCAAGTTGTTTTGTGCCTTTGTTGCACGTTGTCTTTTTTAAAGTTTAGTAACAAGTCATTTTCATAGTCGGGTGTAAGTCTCCTAATCACCATAGTTGTAGTTTGAAGTAATTAAGTCTCTTGTCAATTGTAGGGGTTTAGTTGGCATACTTATCGATTTTATCCGAGTTGGAGCCCTCCCCATAATGATATATGAGTCCATGCCTTCGTTCTCATGGTTGATTAGTGGAGTTATCCACTTAAAATGAAAAATTGTCTTTACTTCTTAAAATCAACCAAAACCAACAATCTTTGTTATTTTTACCACGAACTATGAGGGTTTGATCTTACATTGCACTTTGTGGGTACGTAGGCATGAGACAAAGTCTCGTCAAATACAAAAATTTTAAAAAACAATTATCTTCCCATCCCCTCTATCTCATTTAACGAACCTTTTTCAAATCAAAAGTTTTCAATAAATCAAAGAGGTTCCCGTGGAGTACCACAGAGGTTTTGGGTGATAAGACCTTTCCTCTTCGTAACCAACCCTTTTATCCTTGTCTTTGTCTAGTTTTATTAGCTTTTTAATTTTAGACTTTATTAGGTTTTGTTCTCTCTTTTTCCTTTTCCTTTGTGGGATCAAATAAAAGTGCAGTGACGACTCTTATTCCTTGAGTTAAGTTAATCAATAACTTACATTCACGATTTTTACCGCTACAAATTCTCTGCGAATTTCCTCGACGACGAAGGTTGAAAGTGATGTTAGATCAAAATATTATGTAGAGTTTTTCAACGTGGTCTTCTTGATCTTTGTTCTGGTAGTGGTGTGTTTTATGGATCAAAGGCAATCAGATTGTGGAATTTGATAGGAATTAGAAGTTTATTCTCACAGACAGTACCATTGTTCCATCTTGGAACCATAAATGTGTTTGATCGATAATGATGGACTCCGAATGCGATGATGTTGAACTCCGATATGGTGACGCGGGAGTGGACCTCTAAGATTAACACTCTAATGCTTAAGTCAGTTACAAAGTCCAAGATTAATGAAGTGAAATTATGAGATCATAAAAGTGTAGGAGATGTTCGATCTAATGCTTAAGTCAGTTACAAAGTCCAAGATTAACACTCATATGCGTTGATTATATACATTGGGTAATTTTACTAAGCTTTGGATAATTGGTTGAATATTTGGATATTTGCCGGTTCAAAACAAAATTCATGTAATATATGTTTTATTTTAAGTTTAACATGTGGCATTTAATTTAATTTATATATGTATAATTTATAAACTATTCAAGTATATGAGTTTGAATAATTATGAATATTTTTAATTTAATTTTTTTTAGTTTAATTGTTAGATGAAGAACGAGTTAAATTCTTTTATATTTGTTTTAATTTTTTTTTAGTTTAATTGTTACATGAAGAACAAGTTAAATTCTTTTTACATTTATTTTAATTTTTTTTTAGTTTTAATATGAATGTATTCAAGGTGATAATGAATATATGAAAAAGTAAAAAGGAGAAGAAGATGAAAAAGTTAAAAAAGATTTGGCTTTGGTGATTCATTGTTAGAATGAATAAATTTTCAAAGTTCAAAATATTTTTTTTAAAGATTAAATAATAAAAATAAAATAAAATAATAAAGTCTATAATACTACTTTAGCTTATATATTTAGGGAATTTCTTAACACACCCTATAAGTTTCTTAGATATATTGAGTGCTTACAAAAATATCTCTCTGTTCCGGATGTGTGAATCAGGAGACACATTTTTTTTGAATTTTTCAGTTTTTAGTTCACATTTGCAAATACGAAAGAAAACCAGATGCAGAATACCAAAAATCTAACATTTTTTCTCACATTCATAACATAAAATCAGGATTACATTCAATTTCGGCATTACATCGACATAAATTTAAATATTAGAAAGATCAATAGTTCGGTGGACGCTTGCACATCTTTAAGATGCCATCGACCGTTCTTTGGATGACCTCCTTGAACTCGAGCGGGAATCATTTTTCGTTACCGGAAAAAGTTTGCCACATCCTCTTAATTCTTGAGCTCAACAATGTTGTAAGTGATGTTCCCTTTGTTTTCAATCGAAGCTGAACGATACTCAAGCTTCACAAACTTCTGTTTGTCTCGTAAGGTAGGAGATGTTTGATCTCGTCAATGATCTCGCCGATGAAGGTGTACTCCATTAGCTTAAATGTGTAACCACGTGTTTTGTCGTCAGTGTAGGAGACACTTGCGACACACAAATGAAACTTGATTTCATACAATTGAGACATTTTGTGTTTGTGTGAAAGATATCAAATGAAACCCCTAATTTTTAGAAAACCTAGGGTAAAGTAATTTCTTCCTAACTTCTCTCCGGAGTTACAGATAAAGAAAAACCCTATAAATATTGGTTCCAGATGTGCACACCCGTCGACCTTAACCAATTTTCCATCTTCCTACTCTACTTGTTTCACACCCACTGCGGGTTTAACCCTGATTCTCACATTCTTTGTTATGTGATATCGACAAAGTAATGCATTAGAAGAAGGAAATATCTTTGCAACCGCATTCATCAAAGTAGTATCGTGGTCGGAAATACATGTCTTCTCTTCCGACTTGAGTCAACATACACTAAGATGACCTTGAAACTTTGAGCACAATTCGTGATTATGTGTCGCTCCCAGGATTTTCATCCTAGTACAAACGCGAAAGGGGCGCGAAAAAGGTAGAGTCGCCAGTCAGGTATTTTTATCCCGAATGAATGAGAAATGTAATGCTGCACAAACCGAAGGAAAGAACAAGGTCTTACGAACCAAATAGACTGGGTTCAGGAGTCGGTTACAAACTGGGAAGGTATTAGCCCCCAGATCGTCCGCCGTACCCGACGGGATCCACGCTTGTTTGTTTATTTCAATTGGTGAGAATAAAACTGCTGCTGAATAAGAACCACTACTGGAACTGGAAAAGAGAACGAAGAGGTAAGGGAAAAATGTAGGGAAAATAATGAATGTGCTCGAATGGGTCCTACCCCATTGCCTATGTATCTCATGGGAAATGAGAATCAGAGTCGACGTAGTTCTCCTAACTAAGGCGGGAATTTTTTTTTGTGTTTTTTAGATCGAACTGCTTATGTCAATGCTCAGGTGTTGCAGGCTCATCTGGAATGAGTGCCTTTACCGTCTTGCAAAGAGACAAGTCGAAGCGAGTTCTTTCGTTGTGAGTGAGTGGGATGAGAAGAGAATTCCCTCAGGAAAGACGTTTGTTGTTGGTTTACTGTCTTTTAGAAGAAGTGTGTTTTTAGGTGTCGTTTGTGAAACATCCTCATGCTAAGACTTATTCATCATGATAGATACCCTACACCTCATACCTATATGGAATGCGTGCAAGTATCCCATGGCAAAGTCCCTTGTCACATGAGAAAGCTCAACCTTTATTTGGTATTTTGATTTTGTTTTGAGAGTAGAAAGAAGGCTCGAGTTGAAAAAGTAAAAAACTAAGGGAAACTAAGACTCGTCCTAAGTTGTTATTCAATGGAGATCCTATGGTTAGTAAGGTATTCTAATCCTAAAGAGATAAAGATAGCAAGTTCTAACTCACTTTAAGGATTGAAGATGAGATTAGAACTCAAAGGAATGATAAGAAAGTGAAATGTCAAAGAAGCATAAAATGCTTTTCGCAATCACAAGCTGATAGCTTTTAAAAAGGGTAAGGAAGAAGGTCGAGTGTAGGCGCGCACACCCACACTCTATACTTACCATTAGTCCATGAAAATGGTTAGTGAAATCATTGATTTATTAAATCAAAAAGATTAAACGGGAGGATGATTAAGTACTAACATGTCCTAAAATGGTTATGACCTAAACTTGACTCAATCCTAAGCCTAAGGATGCCTAAAAGCTAAGCCAAGCACAAAGTCATCAGCTACAACAACGCTTCAGTACACAATCAGCTACCAAATGCAACTAACAATGCAAACAACCTATTACAGCTACCAAACATCATGGAAACATGTGTAAAATGTGTCAAAATAATTTCGTACAACACACAATTAACAACTTATGTTTTAAAATACAACAATGAAAACATGGCAGAATTACATTTTTTTACAATTCAAATTTATGAATCACAATGCATGGATATGAACCAAACAACAATCATCAATGGATGTAACATGGTTAGTATGATTATGAACATGTGAATATGCAAACATCTCAACCACTTTAATGCATTTTTCATACAAAAGCAAATATGTGCATTTTCCAAAAAGTGAAACTTTAATGCAAACAAATAATAGAATGAACATGTATTTTATTGCCTCATAATCTGAAACAAACATCAACATTTAAATGCAACAAACAAACAAGCAAGAATGAATGCAAACATGTGAATTATACAATTTCAAGTAGCATGCAACATTTTCGACTATGTGCGCAAACATCTGAAACATGCATTGATCGCAAATACAGTTCAAAACAGAATTTTAAATCATCATCAACATGCTAACAATGAAGTTCAATCATGGTAACAACATTCACAACATGTCATGAGCATCAATTCACAATTATGCAAAAAATCGGAACCAAACGAAACGCTCGTCGAAAGTTGTCGAAACTACATGCACCTGCCCCTAAACAACTCCTAAAAACTCTCTAAAATAAAATACTAAAGATCCAAGATGATTGGAGGGGAATGGATAACAAAAATGCAAGAAAATATAAGATTTGTCCATTCTGGTTCAGTGGTAACCGGTTACTACCTATGTGGTAATCGGTTACCAGTTCAAAAATTGGCATTTTCTAATAAAAATAACACAGGTAACCGATTACTACCTATGTGGTAACCGGTTACTTTGAGACCTGAATCAAAAAATCTGCATTTTCTTGTAAAAATCAGCACCAACTTATTCAAATAAGCTCTAATGTAATGCCTATCAATTGAGCACGAAAATTATATCTAAATGGAGCAATTTAACACCAATTGAAACCACAAACACATCAAGATTCTAAAACCTAACGATCCAATTAATTAAAGCATCAAAAATTAAGAAAACGCGAAGAACGCGCGTCGAGAAGAAGAGAAACAAGTTATAACGAAAGTGATTATGAGATTCACCAACCTACAAAGCGAATGTTTACTTTGGTAATTGTTGCAACGAAGAATTGATACACGATAGAAGAGAAAACCGAAGATCTGAAGCTCCTTCTCGCGAACACGCAAAATAAATGCGGTTGATGAAAACCTTCAAAAATCACTTCTTATACGTGAAATCAACACCAAATCAGTAGCAACTTCTACGATAATCCGTAAAATCAATGCAATGGTGGAGGCTTAGCTTCTAATTCTTCAAGTTTCAATGCAAAACTTGAAGAATTATGGAAGATGAAGCTTTGTATGAAATTGGAAAAAATGGGAGAAAAATGAGTGAGAGATGAGAAAAGTTATGAAAAATGGTGAAAATGAAGTGTTCATGTGAGGTTTGGAGTGAAACTGACTTATATATGTGTTAGGTTTGGAGATCGGTTTGGGTTAGAAGCTAGCTTTGTGCATTGGCTTGGAAAGTAGGTTAGGAGCTAGCTTATGAGTTAGTTAAAGTTAGTTGAGAATATTCCTAGAATATTCTATTGGCATATTCTTAGAATATTTTCTTAGCATATTCTTGGAATATTCCCTTGGAAGGTGGTACAAAATTCTAGAAAGTGGCTAAAGTGCAAGGCAATGTGAAGTGGAAAAATGATGAATGCTATCCCAACTGAATTTTGAATTATTTTCCAAATTTTGCACGTGGTAACCGGTTACTACCTAGGAGTTAATCGGTTACCAGTTCAAAAAAACCAGTTTTCTGCACAAATTTCCACAGATAACCGGTTACTACCTAGGAGGTAACTGGTTACTACAACCAAAATTCGAAATTTACCTTTTTTGTGTGAAATCTTGGATACCTGACCTTGGTCATGCATTCTGAGATTATTTTTCTTCTGAGACCTGATAATTGACATTATCACTGAATAACCCTTGATCACATGTCCTGCGTCTTGTCCGATGATGCATGCTCTATTTTTTTATTATTTTTATGAAATACATGCAAAAATATGCTAAATGACATGAGAATGAAACATAAGCTACTTGACATTGGTGATAAATAAGATGACAAATTTTGGGGTGTTACATTATGTATACCACAAAGAACACTAAATCTCCATTTTTTGGAAGCTAAAATGTAACCACGAATCTTAAGAGGGCACTCACATTTTCTACTACCAGTGTCGTCTTTTTTTAACTTCTGTTGAGGAACCGGATATTTACTACTTCTTTCACACCCCAAGATTACAAAAGCGTTTCTTCTTTCCGAACCATTATCCGATCTTTCGATATTCACACCGAAACCAAGGCCAATAGTTGTCCTACAAAAATATGTGAGCATGCTTTCACGATCATCAAACTCTTACTTATTATTAAAGTCACCGCCGACATCAACCGACTTTACGATAATCCCTTCAACTTTCATAGAAATTGTCGAAACTAATTCTTTTGAGATGTTATCGTGGTGCACCATATCTATTTATAAACAATAATTTAAATATATATATATATATATATATATATATATATATATATATATATATATATATATATATATATATATATATATATATATATATATATATATAAAACTAAAACCTATTAAAAGTTGCTGAAAATTAAAATTAATAAGTGCCAGATATTTTTTGGATGTGCACAGCCGGACAAGTTCATGCTAAATAAGTTCTGGACTTACATATCCAAAAGCTGCGTAACTTGTTTTTTTTTCTTCCGAAAAGTTGATTGACAATGTGAGCAATGTAGTTGATGAAGTTGAATATTTACCTGAAATTCAATCTTCTCTAGCTCTATTTGATTTGTTGCACCAAAAAGTTAGAGTTTTTGAGTGAGAAATGGTATTGATGAAATAAGATTTGTTTTAGGTTGGTGAGGGTGAGTATGGAAAAATAAAGGTTGAGAATGAAGGGAATGATAATGCAGGTTCAAATATATCAACAATTCTTTCGGATCTGCATATACGGAAACCTTCCGCATATGCACATCCGAAACAAATATTTTTTTTACGTCATGGTGTGTCCTGATTTGTATATCCGGAATCAGGAGACCTATGTAGAATTTCGTGAGATATTTAAAAAACTTACTGTGTGTATTAATAAATTCTCTATATTTAAATTTAACATGGACCACCAAACTGGAATCATAAATGTAATTAAAGGTCTAAATGTCTAGTTAAACCTTATAATTATTATTTGATCTTATTAGAACAAACAAAGGGGAAAATTGAGATTTGTACAAAAACAAAACCAAGAAAATATATACTACACAATGTGATCTTATTGCTTCTTCTTTTTGCTAAAAAAGCTGCTCCTTTTTCTCATGAAACCATCTCCAGCTGCATTTAAAAAAAAAACATATTATTATAATTTTCATATTTTGATAATTAAAATAAATTAATTAGATCATAAATTAGAAATTAAACTAACCAATGATAATCCCATCTAGGTCTAACTTTAGACATACGATTTTCACCATGTGGATATTCAGTTCGAGCTCTTCTTGCATTTCTGAAAGCACAACATCCAATTGAATATATTCCTATAAGAAAAACAAGAACAACAACACTAAGAACTGAGATTTTGTGCCAATCTCTTCTTATGTTTTCAAGTACACCAGCTTTGCATGAATCGCAATTGTAACATAGTATGTTTGCTGCATTGTTCCAACGGTAGCAATCACTGTCTTCCATGTTGGTGTTGCATGATGTTGGTGGTTTACAACATCCAGACTGCATTTATTCACCAATTCGTAAATTCATTAGTTAAATCAAAGTTTATAAAATGATTGTTCAAATGCTAAGATTGGCCATGTAAGTAAAATTAACTATTTCTTAAAAAAATCCTTATGTGTCGATGTCTGAAACCGATATCAATATTTGTAATTACTTTTAAATTATTAATTTTTTTTAATTATTATTGGTGTCAACGTGTCAGTGTCGATGTCGTGTTTTCGATATACCTGTTTCATAGAAATCTGACGATAATTACTGAGACATTTGATATACTTAAAAGGAGATTCAAATCCGTTATTTTATACTTATGTACTCGAAAAATATGTAATTTAATTAATAGACTAGGTTAGTAAAATGAGTCAATTCATCCATTTTGTCCTTCATTTTTGATGGACTGGACCAAATTTTCCAACCATACCCCCCGTTTTAAGCGAACACATGTCTAATTAAGACGAACACGATCTTTTGTCACCTTTTGGCTTTAGGGATGCGAGGCCCTATTACAACCGCTATGTTTTACGGCGAACCTAAACAGAAAGTACATAGTTTTTTATACAACTTTAAAATTTTAGGAAAGACAAACTTCTTCTAGTTTTTTTGACATACACGTATCTAAAACGGGACATACGTAACTTTTTATTGTTGCTATTTTTGAATTGTAGAGATAGTATAACCGATCTCATTTGTCCTATTTTTTAACATATATAAACATATTTTTTTTCTTCTTTTTACCACTTTTAAACTTTACGAACACGATATTTTCTGACAGGCTTAAACGGAATAAACATATCCCATGGACTATTTCTTTTCCAATTTTTCCAAGACAAATATAGGAAAAAAAAATTATATTGTACCTGAATTGGAGACATATCCTTCTCCATAACATCAAGAGAAGTCCAAGAAGCAAGTTTAGAACAAGTATTAGACCCCATAATACAGCTCTTCATAGTACTCCAATAATGAGGATCCTTAATCTTATTCCTCAACCATATTGAATAACTCTCAAGATGATACTCCATGTAAACCCTACTAGGAATTTCAACACCTCCACCTTGACTAGTCACAACAAATCCAAATATAGTCAACCCTATAATTGCTGCTATAACCAACAACATAATCACCAAATAAACCCAAAGTGCCCATGCCACATGAAAACATGCTCCTATGAAACCAAATAGTGAAATCATAAGAACAATAAATCCTATAATTAAAAGTGGTGTTTGGAAGAAATTTTCACATGTTGTTGTGCTTCTTGAAATCCATAGTCCTGCTCCTATTATTGGTATTGATGCTAAGAGTGTGAAGAAGTTCAAGAAACCTATCACTGAGTTGCTGAATCGTGGCATTTTTTTCTATCTAGTTGCTTTGGTTTTTGAGGGACGTCAATTTGTATTTATGTACTTTGTTATGTTTTCTTGATTTATTATTTTATTATGTCACTTGCATAAAGTTTTTGGAGTTTCTATATACTTCTATATTCTTTCAACTTTTAGAAAAAGTTAGTTTTTATTCTTAGCTTAGTTATTAAGATGTTCACAATTTTTTAGTGGTTCACTTCTATGCCTATCCGATGAGAATATAATCAAATAAAAGAATTAGTATCAATATTTCAAAGAATTTTTATGAGATAGAGATGAATCATGGAAAGAAAGAAAAAAAGTATAGACTATTTTTTATGAAGGTGCATGATTGGTAAAAAGGCTACTTAGGAGATATACTTAGGCAAAAAAGGGTGGAAAAATAGTAAGCCCAAATTAGAAAAGTAGTAGCAAAAATGTAGGGTGTATATAGAAGTCTACTAAATAATACATTTTTATTTCTAAAAGCTTAAACAAAATTACTAATACATTTTTAATTCTAAATGCTTTAAAAATTGACCAATCATTTCTTGCACTTTATATGAAACTAAAATCATATTCTCCAAAATTACCACACTAAAATACTATAATTTTTATAATATAAAAATATAAATAAATAAATAAATAAAATTTAACATATATAATTTTACTGAACAAGCACATGTATAAAAATTTAATCACAATAAGAAATTTTGGTCGTTACAACAATTCATTATGTTAAATAAACTTTGTTCCTAAATTTATCCAATGTAAACATCTTTAGACTTGAATCACACATCTGACTTTCGACTTTCCATGTGACACTCTCATTAACAGTTCCGCTTACACAACTTTAACCGGTGTAATTTTTATCTCTCTTAGTTCTTTGACATTTTAATTCTCAATTTGTACCAACAACGTTTCGAAAGTCAAATTCTCCTTTATTTGAACTTCGTCTGACTCAATCACGTAAAAATCATTTTTGAATATTGTTTAAGAGATATATGTAATTGATCTCTCCAGTTGATCATAACCTTGAGTGGAACACAGACTGCGTTGAGAATGCTGAATCGTCGAGGAGAGGAGGGGGTGGACCTACAAGGTACTCTGATGCTAAAGTCAGAAACAGACAAAGAAGCGGACAATTACGAGAGAGAGTATTCTTAGAGTGAATATTGGATACTTGACCCTCTCATGTGAGGGGGTTTATATAGTACCCACAGCGCTTGACCATTGGTCCCTATTTTGGGTCTGAATCGTGGATCCCCCGAAAATAGGTAACTTCCATATAAACTAGCCGTTGGGATAGGCAAATCTGCTCGGATCAGGGTGCGTCGAGCAGGATGTGATACCGGGCAGGAGAAATACAATGTTGTTTCTAAGTGACTTCTCCACGGTATCGGGCAGAAGTTAACATCTCGATTTTAGTAATTAGTTATTTATTATTAATTAATTAATTGTGTGATTTTGTGCCTAATTGATTTATGGAAATTATTTAATTTATTTGAATTAATTGATTTAATTGGATTATTGGATATAATTGAATTATTTGATTTATTTGAAATAATTGAATTAATTGTATTAATTGATTTATTTGGTTTATTTGAAATAATTTAATTATTTGATTTAATTGAATTATTTATTTTATTTTATTTGTTGGAATAAAATAGATATTTAGTAAGATTAAAATAATTGAGTTTAGATAGGGAGTGTGAATAGAAATGTGAGAGTTGGTCAATGAGCCCAATAAAAAAAATTGTGAGATTGATAAAAGAAGAGAATGAGATAGAATAAGGTTAGAAGTTGGAAAAGGGAAAAAGAGGCTAGAAGAGGAGAAGAAAGGAAGAGGAGAAAATCAAGTTCAAGAGTTCTAGAAATCCAAGAAAATCAAGGTAAGAGTGAGTTTTCATGAAATTATTGGGATTATTGAATAATATGTAATGGGTAAAAATGTGATTAGGATATAACCCCAATTTTTCTATAATTCTATGATTTTTAGGTTTTACTAATTATCTTTGAATTGTGATGAAATATTATGTTGGAATTGGAACATTGGTATATTTTAGAGATCCATTATGAATTGGAAATGAAACAAGACTTATAAATTACTCTGTATGCGGTGACGATTTTCTAAGTTCTACACATATATTTATCATTGTTTGCAATTATTAAGTGAAAGAGAAAATTTAGTAAATGTAATACACTATGTAGTAACCGATGCACATCGTGTGGTTGATTGATAAGAGTCTAGAATACTTATTCTTATAGCACTTATTTTTATTGATGAGAATCAAATCATGATGTTACTTTAACTTAGATTGTAGTGCAGACATTGAGTAGAGTGACTGTTAGCTAAGAGAAAATTTAATTCACTATTTTCATTGTTGCTAATGTATTAAGAACTATTTGGTTCATACCCTGGTACAAGAGTTTAGTTGAATAGGTATAAATATTCATAACAGTAGCGCAACCCATATTAGATGTTATATTTTTCATTTCTTATTTTTTTCTTCCAAATTTCTATAATAAATGAAATATTGAACTATGGCTTTGCTTAGTGAAGAAATATCGAAAAAAATAGGTGATGATGGCACTTTAAGAGAAACTCCATTTTTTTGTTTATTAGTGCAGGGCAGACCCCTTTTCATTGACTTGTGAGGTGATCATATGTATATAGAACTAGCGCAGGTGAGTAGTCAGGAAAAGATATAACCACTTTATTTGATTAGGAAATGAACTATATCTTATTAAATAAAGACACTTTATGACTTAGAAACAAATTGAATTCCATGTAGCCTTATTTGTTTTAGGAATGAACCATTTAATACTCCAATAATTTGTAAACTAGCACAAGAAATATATAGTATATATTAGTAACTGATAACCCACTTTATAGAAAAATAAAATAGGATGACCTTATATTAAATTTTGAATAGTAACAACACATGAAATAGAAAGGTGAGAATCATTTATCATGCTACTGCAACGAACATTATATATTTTGATGGATGAAACAATTAAAGTAAGGTCACTGATGCATATGTATACATATATAATATATTTTCTTATTATTAATAATAATAATTAATATTATTGTATAAAATAATTGTTTAGGAATATATCATTATCCATATTAATTTATAATTTATAATTAATTTAGAAATTAATTTGGTAATTAATTTCATGATTAATTTAGAGATTAATTTGATGATTAATTTAAATATTAGTTTAGAGATTATTTTGGTGATTAATTTGGTTATTATTTTCATAGATCGATTATTCTAGATTTAATCGGTATCGTATGATTTGAAAATTGAGATTGAATTGTGTTGATATCTCGTGGATTAGTTGCTTGTTGTGAAATTATGTTGTTGAGATTGTATTGTAAAATGTGTTGTATACTGTTTGAAAATGATTTGTGTGTGGATGATGCATAAATATGTGCAAGTATGTGTAATTGTGTGGTAATTCAAATGTGATGAATTATTGAAGATATGCAAGAATATTAAGATTAGAGGACGGTCTTAATTGCATATGGTTGTTGAACTTGCACATGTATCATTTGTTGTCAAGAGGCAATGCTTGTTAGTTCCGTGGGAACTAGTGACTTGTCCCAAACCTAGAGGACGGGTTTGAAAGCTTAGAGGATAGGCATTTGTTGTATTATCGGTCTAGAGGATGGACCCGGTTTAAATGTAAAAACCGAAAAATGATAACAAGTGATTGGTACCATAAAATTCAAATTCAATTAACAAAATAGATAGAGTATATAATTGTATCTGATAACAAGTGATTGGTACCACATGCATGAGTTGCATTTGAGTTTTTCATTCAAGTCTCATTGTGTCTATGGTTACAATATGAGATTATGTGTGTGTATTATGTGAATTATGTGAATTGTTGAATTGGTGAAATTATGGAATTGTGAGTACGTACTTGTTAATAGTATGATTACTTGAGTGATATTATGTTGATGAAACTAATGAAGTGTGAGAACAGTTGTGATTATGCTTGTATGCCTTAAATTATATATTATCTTAAGTGATTGGTACCATAAAATTCAAATTCAATTAACAAAATAGATAGAGTATATAATTGTATCTGATAACAAGTGATTGGTACCACATGCATGAGTTGCATTTGAGTTTTTCATTCAAGTCTCATTGTGTCTATGGTTACAATATGAGATTATGTGTATTATGTGAATTGTTGAATTGGTGAAATTATGGAATTGTGAGTATGTACTTGTTAATAGTATGATTACTTGAGTGATATTATGTTGATGAAACTAATGAAGTGTGAGAACAGTTGTGATTATGCTTGTATGCCTTAAATTATATATTATCTTAATGATTTCAGTAATTATGTGAATTCTCACCCTTATGTTGGAATGATGTTTTATACGACATCGCTCAGGTATTGAAGATTAGAGTTGCTTCTAGCAAGAGAGTAGCTGATGGAGTAACCTGTTTTAGTGTCGTATTTATTTTGGATCGAGTCGTGTTCTGATCATGTAACATTGGGAACGCTTGATTCATGTCTTAACAGATACAATTATATACTCTATCTATTTTGTTAATTGAATTTGAATTTTATGGTGAAGTGACTTTTATGACCAAGTTGATTTAATGAATGAAGTTTATTTAAGACTTGAATGTCATGAGATTCTTAACGAAAGTTATCCGCTGCTACATGCTAATGGAAAGTATATGAAAGCATGAATTTATTTCAAGTGTTATTGAGCATGACAGGTGTATGTGTGATATTTTGAATTATGTGTGATACCCTTGTTTGAGATGCATGATAATTACTTTGATTATTTACATATTTTCCGCGGGGTTTAGAAGGATGTTACAGAAGTCAATAGGAGGGTGTAGCGGTAAAAATCGTGAGTGTAAGCTATTGATTAACTTAACTCAAGAAAAACAGAGTCACCACCGTGTTTTTATTTTATTCCAAAAGGAACGGGAAAAAAGAGCGAATAAATACTTAAAAAAAATCTAAAAGCAAAAGCTAAAAGAAACAAACAAAGAATGGGTAAGGGGGTTGGTTACGAAATGGGAAGGTGTTAACACCCAAAATATTCGTGGTACTCCACGGGAGCCCTTTGAAATATTTACACTTTTTGGTTTGAAAATAGTTTGTTAAATGAGAGTGGAGGGATGAGAAAAATAATTGAATTTTTAATATTTTTGTGTTTGACAAGACTTTCGTCTCATGCCTACGTACACACAAAGTGCAATGTAAGATCAAAACTCCATAGTTCGTGGTAAGAAGAACAAAGTTTTTTTGTTGGTTTTGGTTGATTTTAAGAATGTAAAGACAAGTTCTCATCCTTTAGCGAATAATTCCGCTAGAAAGGATGAATCATGTCTAAAAATATGAAAAATGTTAAAAGAAAAAAATGCACAAAGCACAAAAAGGAGTGAATGAGTTTTTGTATTTTTTTAAAGTCTTTTTGAAAATGGTCAATATATTTAAGTTCATTAACATTTATTAAGAAATGAAAGAAAAGGTAAGAGTCACTCGACCAAAATCAAGGTTTGAATTATGAAAGTGGTGAAAGTTTTAAAAATAAGAATCCTTTGAAAAAGAGAGAAGATTTTGAAAATTAAAGAAATGGAGAAGATGAAGAGACTACCCTAAAAATAAAATAAAAAGAGCTAAGGTAAGGAAGATCTAACCACTTGAAGACACTTCAAAGCATAAGCAAAAAATAGAATTTCATCCTCATAAGCAAATGAGCCAAATAAAGGCTAAGGTACCAACTCCATAATAATCCGAGCAAAGGGAGAGATCCTAGAATTAAGTCCATATGTCCAAATGTAGAAATCCTCCATGGCAAAGGATAATAACCATAGTCCACCATTAAGAACAAGACTTTTAAAGTGTTTAGGCCTTTATTAATGTTTTTGATGTCCAAGAGGGACAAAAAGATAAGAAAAGCACAAGAAATAATGATATAAACATAAACACGTTAATGGATGATATAAAGCATAAGAAAATAAAGAGAAAAGAACAAGAAATAAAATAAGAGGATAAGGAGCGAGAAGGAAATAAAAGCAATATAATATATGCTCTGGAATGGCCCAAATTACGGATTTGGCCCCAAGCAATCTCGCATGCCCAATCGGCCCAATAACCCGTTGACGACCGCTCGACATGTCCCTTGCTCGACACAGGTGCCATCCGACTAGTGGCCAAGCCCAGCGAGGCAAATATTGCTCCAACGGCTAGTTCCTAACCGTTAGCGGTTATTACGGAATCTGCAGTCCACGCCCAACAATACAGGCCAATAGTCATCCACCTGGACCAGTATAACAACCCTCTCATTTGAGAGGGTCAGGTATTCAAATCTTTACCCTAAATCTCGTACTTGCTCACTCGTTGTTCACTCTCTGAATTTAGCATCAGAGTGCCTTTGCAGGTACACACCTTTTTCTCCACCATCAACCGTGCCCTATTTGCGTTCGACGCCGACCACATCGGATTCTAATCTCCAGGTACGATCAGGTGGCGCCATCTGTGGGAATCTAACTTCCTCAAAGATTCTCAAGAACCAAAGTTTTCTCTCTAAGAAGATCCATGGCCACTCACGATGTCCCGTGTGAAGCTCGTACTGCTGATGGTGTCCTCCTTACCCAACGGGGGAGCAACCTAGTCACCCCTTACATGAAAAAACCGTCCAAGATTGTCAGGATGGCAAAACTGCTTCACCTTCTCCCGAGCGCGACCAACTGCTCGAGAGTCAACCAGAGGTCATTCCTTCCATGTTTGCGCCCGCCGGGACAGACTATGCCATGCTGGTTGAAACGCTCAACCAGACCAACCTCCTGCTCCTCGCACACTGCGAGAAAATTGCCCGCCTCGAAGAAACAGGTCGCCGATCATCTAGATCTCTAAAAGGGCTCCGGGGACAACGCAGCCCGTCACCCCCTCCCACATTTCTATTCGAGGCGACGATCCCGATCACTATCTCCTAGACGAACAAGAAAGAATAGGTCGAACTCTCCGTTCCCGCAACAGAACAGAAAGCGCCGTTCAAGATCCCATTCGTTCACGTCTAGTGACGAGGATGATATCAGAGCCCCCCTCTCCTCTGAGATTATGAATACCAAGCTATCGAGAGGGCTCGAGAAGCCTCCACCACTTGGGTTGTATGACGGAACGACGGACCCCGATGAACATATCAAAAACATCGACGCCCTGCTTGACTATAGGGGCGTACGAGGATCAATCAAGTGTCGTGTCTTTCCAATCACCTTAAGGAAAGGGGCGATGACTTTGTACAAACGTCTTGAGCCCGAATCTATCACCTCCTGGAGACAACTCGGTCGAACTTTCTCCAAGCATTTCACCGCTTCCCGATGCCATCCCAAGACAGAGGCATCGCTCGAAGCCATTATCCAGGGCAAAGATGAGCCCCTCAGAACCTATATTGAAAGGTTCAACAAAGAAGCTGTCCAGGTCTCGACCATGGACGACCTGAAAATGTATTTACTGGAGCGCGGGCTACGTCCGTCCACCGACTTCTACCGAGTAGTGGGCATTGAGACGCCCGCCACTCTGGACGCTTTCCTCCTGAAGGCTCAAGTGTACATCCAGTACAAAGAGAAGCAAGCGGCCAACTCCGTTCGTAATTCCAGGCGTAGAGAAGACGCCAACCCTTCCAAAGTCGATGAACCCTCGACATCTCGTCGGGGAAGTGAAAAAAGAAAGGAAGACCGCCCCCGTGAACCGCAGGAGCAAAATGGACCAGTAGGTCGATTTCTTGAGTATACTACTCTCTCAGTGTCGAGGGAGAAAATATTGTCCGAGTGCGCCAATTCAGAATTCCGGCAAGCGGGGGTTCGCTTTCCCAAGCAACTGCCTACCAAGCCGGGCACTGACAAAACCAAGTATTGCAGGTTCCACAAAAGCCACAGACACAATACTGAGGATTGCATCTATCTGAAGGACGCAATCAAAATACTAATAAAAGACGACCACCTCAAACAATTCACGAAATCCAAAGAAACCTCCAGACGGGAGGCGCAAGAGACCATAAAAGTCAAGGAAGCGATGGTGGTGCCCGTAGACACTAATATGCAGGTCGCTCTCAACATCTATCGCCCTGAAGATTTCTTTCTGCCCGATCGTAAAAAGAGTTCGGGTTATCTATCTTCCCATAGCCCCTGGGAAGCATTCCCCTCCACAATGGTGATTTCAGGTGGAGGATTTAACAAGATCATGGTCGGTTTTGTGAAGAGGAAGTTCGACCAACTAATCGCAAAAGGACCGGCCCTGAACGTTATGTTAGATCCACCCAGAGACAACTCAGTGCCCATCTCCTTTTACAAAAAGGAACTACTGGGGGGAGTACCTAACGCCAACATCCTATTGCTCATTCGGGCCCAGATGGCTAATTTCGACGTTCGTAGAATACTAGTCAACCAGGGCAGTTTGTGTGATATCATGTATTCGTAATTGTTCGCGACACTTCAGCTGAACGAGACTCATCTGACATTGTACGTGGGATCCGACCTACAGGGTTTTAATGAGGCAGTATCTCGACCATGGGGTTATGTCGACCTCATAGTCACTTTTGGGGCCGCAAATACCTACTGGTCAGTCCGTGTTCAATTTTTGGTCGTCGACTGCCCTTCCCTGTACCAATGCATTCTCGGTCGACCAACGTTGGTCGATCTCCTGGCCGTTCCATCAATTGTCCATTTGAAGATGAAATACTACATGACGTCGGGGAGAGTGGCCACCTTGCACGGTGATGTCGAAGCTATCCGTCACTGTTTCGAGGCAGCCTCCAAAGGCATTAGCTCGATATCATACCAGCCCAAAGCTTCCACCTCAACATCATCCGGAAACACAGAAGTGCCCACGCCTCTCCCTCGGGTCAACTCCATCGACCTAGATTGCAGGTTTTCGGATGAAACCGAAAGCTCCCAGCAGGCATCCACTTTGTTAGCCCGGCCAATCCCCGACGGTGAGTTCGAGCTTATCCCTCTGGGGGAAGATCCGAACAGATGCGTAAAGACCGGGGCCCATCTCCCAGACCTGGCAAAGAAATAGCTGGAGGCATGCCTGAAAGGGAATGTCGATATATTCACATGGAGTGCAGCAGAGATGCCCGGACTTGACCCAGACGTGGCCTGCCACCATCTCTCCATTGATCCTAATTACAAAGCTGTTGCCCAACGAAGGAGGAAACAGTCGACCGAAAAAACTAAAGCGGCCGAAAAAGCTGTAGAAGACTTCCTAGAGGAAAACTTTGTAACGGAGGCCAGGTACACAACCTGGATCTCTAATGTTGTACTTGTGAAAAAATATAATGGAAAGTGGAGAATGTGCGTTGATTATACCGATCTTAACCGGGCTTGCCCGAAGGATGCTTATCCATTGCCAAATATTGACAAACTGGTCGACAACTCGGTCGGTTTCAAACTAATATCATTTATGGATGCCTATTTGGGATACAATCAAATCCCCATGGCCGTGACCGACAAAAAGCACACGAACTTCATGACCGAATCAGGCAATTACTACTATAATGTTATGTCCTTCGGCCTGAAAAACACGGGCGCCACTTATCAGCGCATGGTGAATAAGGTTTAACGAGCAGAAATTGGAGACATGCTCGAAGTATATATGGACGACATGATCATTAAATCTCAACAAGAGACGGATCACGCTTCCCACTTAAGAAAGGTATTCGACCAAGCTCGAAAATGCAAGATGCACTTCAACCCTGAAAAATGCACGTTCGGAGTCCGAGCAGGAAAATTCCTCGGGTTTTATTTGACCGAGCGGGGAATCAAAGCCAACCCCGATAAATGTCGGGCGTTCACGGAGATTCCTACGCCAAACTCTAATAAATCTATACAATCGTTAAACGGAGTGCTCGCTTCGCTCGCCTGGTTTGTAGCCAAGTCCGCCCAGTACGCGCTCCCATTCTACAAACTCCTTCGCAAAGAATCAACTTTTGAATGGACGGACAAATGCGAGCAAGCCCTGGCCCACTTGAAAAAAGCACTATCTGAGCCTCCAGTACTCTCCAGGCCTAACGAAGGTGAAACATTATACCTCTACCTCGCCGTTGCAAACAAGGCGGTGAGCGCGACCCTTATCCGTGAACTGCCTATAGGGCAAAAGCCTATTTACTTTATGAGTAAGGCCTTGCATGGCCCTGAGCTCAGATACCTGCAAATCAAAAACGTAGCATTGGCCTTCCTCTTCGCAACTAGAAGGCTACGAAACTACTTTTTGGCCCATACTATTGTCGTGAGGACAGACCAACCTATCAGGCAGATGCTCGGAAGGTCGGACATGGCCAGACGGATGCTGAAGTGGTCGTTAGAACTATCCAAGTTCGACATCAGGTTCGAGGGAAGGCAGGCCCTCAAGGCTCAAGCCTTGGCCGACTTTGTAGCGGAGTTTACCTTCACCGAGCAGACTTTAACATCCCCATCTAGGTGGATCATCTTCTTGGATGGAGCATCTGGCTCGGCAGGCAGTGGGGCCAAGGTGATATTGGAGAACAAAGAAGGAACCATCATCGAAGTATCCTTAACCTTGTCTTTCCCTAATTCTAATAATCAAGCAGAATACGAGGCCTTCCTGGCCGGTTTGCGCCTTGCAGACGACCTTGGGGTAGAGGAAATTGTAATATGCACAGACTCCCAGTTAGTCACCAACCAAGTGCGAGGTGATTTTCAAGCCAAAAACGAAAACATGGCTGAATACTTAGCTTTGGTCAGAGAGAAACTAAAACGATTCACGTCCGTAGAAGTAACGTACGTCCCGCATGAGAACAACACCTGAGCGGATATCTTGTCAAAACTAGCAAGTACTAAGAAAAAGGGGGGCAACAAATCCGTCATACAGGAGATACTCCCTTGACCCAGCATTGGGCAATCTTCAGCCCCGCTAGACGTCAACGTCGTGGGCGATGCTAATTGTTGGATGACCCCAGTATTCAATTACTTGACCAAGGACGAGTTACCGACGGACCCAAAAACGGACAACATCATTCGGCGTAGGTCATGCTCATATACCATGGTCGGGGGAAAAATGTATCGTCAAGGTTTCTCCACGCCACTCCTCAGGTGCGTCGAGGAAGAAAACATTCCACACGTCTTGACAGAAGTCCACGAAGGAATCAACGTACAACATCCAGGTGGGTGATCGCTATCCCGCAAAATCCTACAAGCAGGAAACTACTGGCCAACGATGCAGAACGACGCGAAGAAGCACGTTAAAAAATGTGACAAATGCCAACGGCATGGTGACGTACACGTGGCACCTCCTACCGAGTTGAAATCACTATCTTCCCCATGGCCGTTTTCCTGGTGGGGGCTGGATATATTAGGGCCCTTCGTCATCGGCACCGGCCAAAACAAGTATCTCATCGTGGGCGTCGATTATTTCAATAAATGGATAGAGGCAGAGGCCTTGGCCAAAATCACGGCATTCAACATCTTACGCTTCTTCAAGTGGAGAATCCTTGCCCGGTTCGGAGTGCCGCTCGCCATTGTGATAGATAATGGGACCCAGTTCACTGACAAACATTTCCAGGACTTCGCCTCGGTCGAGCACCCTCAGACTAACGGGTAGGCGAAAGCTGCGTACAGGGTAATCTTAAGAGGTATGAAATGAATGTTGGACGAGCACAAAAAACGCTGGATCGAAGAATTGCACAACGTACTTAAGGAGTACAGGACCACACCTTATTCAACGATCGGGGAATCCCCATTCCGGATAGCATATGGGAGTGAAGCGGTCATCCCTATAGAAATGCACGTACCATCCAGGCGAACAGAATCACCTATGGACCAAGACACCAACTCTGAAACACTGAGAGAAGAGCTCGACTTAGTTGAAGAGATCCGATCGGAAGCTGCTCTTCGAGAAGCTACACTTAAACAAAAAATAGCAGCTCAACATGACACCAAGGTTATTAAGCGAGCATTCAAAGTCGGAAGTCTCGTCTTGAGGAGGAATCACAAAGACTCCCGAGAAGGGAAGCTGGCACCAAATTGGGGGGGCCCATATCGCGTCTGAGCAAAGACCGAAAATGGAGCCTATTACTTAGAAAATCTTCAAGGGGAAGAGCTCGCTCGGCCATGGAACACCGAGAAACTCAAGCAATACTACAACTAGTATGAATTTCACCCTGCTCGACTCTCAAACGAGGAGCAGATGGTCCGACCAAACCTGCATGCCTAGGTACAAGCATTGCAGCCCAAAACATTTGATCAACAGGACCCCCCTCGCAAGGAGGAAGGTAACGGTCGCACGGACGGATACTCAAACGAGTCCGATGTCGCCTAAGTATCACGACCAAGCAGAACCCCAGCTCGCGATGGGACGTTCAAGCCACGAAATCCGAGCCATGATCTTGATCCGAATACTGTCCTGGAGCCAACCTCCACACATCTGACTGGTTCCCCTAACCGACGAATCACACTTCCTAACGGGCATTTACCCCTTATTCAACCACTAAATCATATTCCATGTGCTGGTCAATTATACGAGCGCAAAATACTTAGCAAAATCATACATTTAAAATAAAAGTCCTCCGACGGATGGGCAGTTATATGTGAAAACAAAAACACTACAAAGATAACAAAACGACCACCCAGGCCGGAAACATTCATTAAGAAATTGCAACCCCGAAGGGCCAACTTGTTATAAATTACATAAAACGGGGACTAAGTCCCCGAGCAAAAACAATAAAATTACATGTATTTGGGCACGCATGCCAAACTAATTACCCTCCTCCTCCTAGACACCAGGCTGGCCCTCACTCTGAGGTTGCTGAGCTTCAGGATTGACTGATTGATCGGGCTCACCAGGCTGGGAGTCGTCAACGATCATATAGTCAGGGACCATAATACGACTGTCCTCAACCTTGTACAAATAGTTGATCCGATCAGTATCAAGATCCAACTCCGGATGGAGAGTCTTGATCTGATCCACAACATTTTGAAAGCTTAGCTTGGTCGTGTCCCTCAGGTCTTCCAGATCCTGATCCAGCCGGGCAAGGAAGTGCGCCCTACTCATCAAACCTTTGGTGTCTTCATCTTCATCCTCCTTGTGGAAGAAGGCATCTTTCAACTTTTTATTCTGATCGACGGCCTTCCTCTTATCCACCTCTAGCTTGGCGATCACGTCAGCCCGCGCCGTCAACTCTTTGGTCGTAGCTGTAAACACCCCAAATTTTCCCTCACTCATTCCACCATGGCTTGTGATCATTTTAATTTGCATAGGTTCAATCATACCACATCATATTGCATTTTTGATTCACTACATTGATTCAAAGCCATCTGCATCTAGGGTTTGTGATCTGAGCCATCCCTGAGCCATCTGAGCCACTCCAAAGGTCTTCAATCACTTCAAAGGGGTCCATGTATGTTCAAGCATCATATTATATCCTCACAAGGTCAAGAAAGTCAAAGAATCACAAGAACTAAGAAAGGCATGGAAGCAGAGCCAAGCTTAACTACACAGATGACCTAAAATTAGGGTTTTGGTTTCAGAGGCCATAAGTCCAAATTTTTTGGTCATTTTTGATTATATTGGTCTCTATATGTTATGAGGATTATGCATATCAAGTTTCATGAAGAAATTCAAAGGGGAAGGCATCTGATCACAGGGTGACTTCTTGAGCAAGTCAGTGCAAAATCAGGGCATCTGAGGCCCCTAATGACCCAACCAAAGGGTGTTCTCCATCATTTTGATTGTGTATGATCTTTATTTTATCATAGAAGATGTTAGAAGTTCACAAAATTGAAGAATTTCAAGCCATTTGCAAAATTGCCATTTTGAGAAAGTGACTTGTAATGCAAACTTGCTATTTTGGGAAAGTTTTTCAACCTCCTCTTTTTGATTCAAGAAAGCTTCAAATGAAAGAACTTTGGTCATGAAAGTTGTAGAATGGATCCTCCCATTTTCAAAATGTACAAGAACTCATTCTAATTCATCTTGGATCAAAAGTTATGGTTTGTCAAAGTTGGGCAAAATCACTTAATTTTCACTTTTGTACCAAAGAGGGAAAGTTGCAAAACCTCATGCCAAGGAAAAATGTGACTTCAAATGGACTTCTATGCATTACACAAACATAAACCATGACCTAAATATCAAAATGCACCAAATAATCTCCAAGTTTCATGACTTGTGCATTAAGAAACTTCAAAAGGGCCAAAAGATCACAAAATTGCAAAACCACACATAAGCTTTGATCCACTTGCAAATTGGCCTCAAATTCATTTCCATGGTTCTCCATGATCACAGATGAACCAAGCCATGCCTCTAAACCATCCTGTCATGACCCATACCTCAAAGAACACCTAACATTGACTTTTGGCAAAATGGACCATACCAATCAACATAGGCCAGCAACAACTCTCTGACCTATCCCAACTTGATACATGGACAAAATGGAACTCAACACACCACACAACACAGCCTGAGCTCTCCCATAAGTCAGCATTCTCCAAAACCTCCCTTTATGCATTTTCTTTCGAAACTCAATACACAAGCCAAAAACCTCAAAACAAATTTCACAGAATCACTCACCATGATCATTTCCCAACCATTACTTTGGCCTGAAACCTCCCACACCAAAAACACGATTTCCCTCCCCCATTGGCCTGAGCTTCTGCAAACTTCCTCTAGAGGCCATATAAACTCCAGCTAAGCATCACAAACTTCTGGGGAGGATCATTGGAGCTTGTTTGGACCAAAGAAGCAGCCAGAAAGCACCTAAGGCAAAAGCTCCAGTTCAGGTGAGCTCAAGAAATTTTTTTCCAGAACTTTGATTTCCTGTAATAAAATGATTCTATGAGTTGCACTGATCATCTTGATGTGTTTGGTTTTGAAAATGGTCAAGAAATAAGCATGTACTGACTGTCTGAAATTTTGCCCGTAGAAATGATTTTGCTTGTTTCTCTTGATTCATGAAAAATAAATGATTTTTGTTGTGGGGTTTTTGTTTAATGATGTTCATGGATTGATTCTGGAGAGTTTGATGAAGTTTTGATGCGTATTGAGTAAGATAGAAAAGTGGTTGGCCGGAGAAGATGACCGGAACACTGTTCCGGTCATCTGAAAGTCATTAGGGCACAGGATTAGGGCTAATGACACAATTAAATAAGTTTGAATTCTGGCCGTTCGTTTGCACGCTAAGTCAACTCCCGCGTCCCTGAGTTTGAACCACAACCCTTGGATTGTTTGACTTTCTCATTTTTCTTTTTAAATTCATTTAATTTCATTTGTTTTATATTTAACCTCTACAAATTTTTAAAAATAGAAAAATGCATTGAAAAATTCTGATTTTTTTTGTCAAACATTTCATTAATTTTCAGAACCCAAAAATATTTTTATTTTTATTTTTTGCATTAAAAATTATTTTTAAATCATTTAAATGTTTATTTTTAATTAGTTAATGGAAATTAATTAATTAGAAATGCATTTAGGTATTTAAAAATCACAAAAAAATTCACATTGCATTTCAAAACATTTAGAAACATTATCAAACTCTCAAAACAAATTTCTTTTTGGTTCTTGACCTATTTTGACAATTTTCATTGGAATTAAAGTTGTTTAAAGGCAATATTTTGATCCTAACTTGAAAAAATTCATTCTGCCTAACCATGAAGAGTTTGATGATGGTTCTTCTTGCATTGCATCCTTCATATCATGTAGTTTCTAGGTTAAAATTGGTTTGAATTTATCTTTCATTTTCAATTTGTTTTGCATTTTTCATTGTGAGGTACCTTGAAACCCTAGTTGACTTGAGAAATTCATAACTCCCATTAGGTTAAGAGTTAGGTTCCCTCCTTTGGGAAGTAAACTTGTGCAGGGTTAGGGTTCCTTTGATCCCATTTTAATTTTTTTTATCATGCCTTATGCTTCTGATTTTGAATTTTGCATTGCATATTGTATGTAAACCCTAATTTGCTTCTTCATTTTGCATCCATCTTTCATTTGCTTGCACACATGAACTTGCCATGACATTTTGAGCATCCACATGACTTCTAAGACATCCTAGGACATATTAGAATTATGTTTGATCATTGCATCTTTCATTTTCCATGTTATGCATTCATTCCATTTCATAAACTTTCATGAACTTTCATGGTTCAAAGCATGCTTCATTTGCATCCTCATCCTTGTATGATCATCCTCATATCTTGTCATGTGTTTACATCATCTCTTAGCATCATCAACACTATTTTTATGCTTCTGGTTTTGGTTTGCCTCTTTGCATCTTTTGCATTTTCATTTCTTTTCATTTTCTTTGCTAACTTTTCAGGTGGTAAGTTGTTTTGAGAAGTGAATTTACCTTCACTTCTCATAATCCCTTCTCATCTCTCTTGCATCATTGCTGAATTTTATCTTTGTATTGGAGTGAGCTTGCTCATTCATGTTCATCTCTTACTTTCTTTCTTCAAGCAACTTGTCTTCTTAAGTGAAGCAAGTTGTCTTATTTCTTGCTGCTTCTCCTCCTTTCATCTGTTTCTTTCCTGGTGGCTTTTCTCCCGGAGATCTTTTGCAAGCCTCATAAACCCTAGGAACAACCAAGCATGATCACAATTAGAGCTTGATTAGTTCCCCATTTAGTTTTGCCTTTGTGTCATCTTTGAGTCTTCTCTTCTCACCTCATAATCAAGGACTAAACCCTAAAAGTTTTAAGGCTTTGTGATTAAGCTTATGCCTGCATCCTTCTATTAGGATGGAGTGTATAACTTTAATCCTAAGTGTTAAACCCTTAATGTGTTTAAATCCTTTAATCAATTCACTTAATAATCATCAAGACATCAAGCTTGTAACTTGGGCCTTGCATCAGGGTTCTAATTCTTCCTTAATCAGGTTAAGAAGGACTAACCCTAGTGTTAATGGACAAGTCCCCCTCAAGTTGTCTTACAAACCCTAAAAACCACTTTTGAATCTTACCATTAACTAAAATCCACTTTAATAAAGGCTTTGTTTTGTCATGAGGTTAATCCCTAATCATGGATTAAGTTGAGGAGCCTTCCTCAACTTAAATGTTCTCATCTATTATCCTTCTATTAGGATGGTGTAATGGGTCCATTAAATCTTTGATTATGGCTTAAACTCATTACTTAACACTAAACAAAAACTCCAAAAAACATCTAAATAATTACAAGTAGGTTAATGATCTTAATCCTACATCAGGGTGATTAAGTGTGAAGTGATTACTTCATACTTAAGGTATTCTCATTACCCCTAATCAGAGGGAAGATGTGATGAGTTTACTAACCCATTGGTTTAGGCTTAAGCTCATTTTCTTATGACAAACTTCAAAAGCAATAAAAGATTGAAAACATCAAAGACAAACAATAATCGTCTCCTCCGGGATTCTTTTCTCATCTTATTTACTCACAAACGAGAACTTGCTTCTTCCGTCTAATGCAAGACAGTTTGCACCTGAGCCAGACAGGTCATACACTTGAGCATAGACAGGTAAGCAGTTCACAAGTCAATTTACATTTTAGTCTCTTTGAGTCGAACTACGATGTTCTGACTTCCTCATTGCACGAGAGGATACGTAGGCATAACTTAACAATTATCGAACAAAAGTCTCTGTATATTCCCCCTCCTTCCAGCATCATTCCTTAAGCCTCATAGTCTTGAGCTTTACTCCTGTCCTTACACTGACACTTCATATATCTCACTTCACTTCTCTTTTACACTGACACTTGCATTCTTTCCAGCTTTGATACACAAATTGCACTGACACTACCCCTTTAAAACACAAATCTTTCAAGCGTGGATCCCGTCGAGTACGACGGACAATCTGGGTGCTAATACCTTCCCAGGTTGTAACCAACCCCCTTTCTCAGTTTCTCTGGTTCGCAACCGTCTTGTCCATATCTTTCTTAGGTTTATGCAGCATTACCTTTCCTCCGGGATAAAAATGCCTAGCTGGCGACTCTATTCATCCCTTCTCTTTTCGCCGATCTTTCGCGTCTGTACCCCATTTGACCTGGCCTCATTTGGTGGGAGCGATAGTAGCCTCAGCATCCTCGACAATCTTTTTCACTTTTCCTTCCGAAGCAGCTAGAAGGGACTTCAAGCGGATAATCTCGTGCTCCTGTCTGAGGTTTCCCTCGGCCAGCATCGAGGCCATGGATAGCACCCGCATGACAGCACTGGCATCCTGCACCAGGGACAACCGCCGAGCAGGGCGATCCATCTGCTAAACCAACAGTGAGTCCACCCGTTCAACCTCCAAGGCCGTACCCTCGAAGAAGTTTCATTTCACGAAGGACGAAGGTAGCACATGCTTAGGTTTTGGAGGAGCGTTGGTCGTCAAATCTAGAATGGTCACTCCGGCTTTATGCTTTTTAAGTTTAGAACCCGAGGTTACACCCGTGGAGCCTTGAGTGATCGGGCCCGATCCAGAACCGCTCGTATCGTTTCCCACCAGTCGGGTCTGGACAGTCTTAACTTTTCTCTTGTTATTAGGTCTCAACTTCTCCTGGATCTTGTCCAGAGGATTCGCCATAAAACCTACAAAATAGAGGAAAGAGAAATGGGTCAGGACGGCTACGAGCATAAAATCACTGGGAAAATAAACAAAGAAAAACAAAACAAGTACCAAACAATTCAGACACTTCTTTCCCGTTTTTACAAGCTAGGAGAGTTGTGACGTCGATCAGCGGATGCTCTACAGCCTCTCCTCCATCAGAATCTAGCATTATTTTCCCCTCTCCGTCGAGCATTGGGGTCGAAGTGAAAAAGGCCATCGGCTTGTGAAACTCCTCGAAGTTGGCTGCGTCATCCTCATTCAAAGCATCCCCTATCTGAACAAACTCACTCACAGGTCGCCCATAATGACCGTAATCCCATGAGAAGGGAAACCTCCAAACCCTCCTTGGAATCTGATGCCCCTGCTTGTCCAACTTGGGTACATCATTCTCGTCGGTATCAACCCCCATAAAGCTGATCGACCTTATAGCTTCTCGACTCGCCAGTTTGATCAAGAGATAGTCTCCCTTGAACGATCAGATGGACTCTGAATGTGCCTTGAAAATCTTGGTCCGCTGTTTGAAGGAGATGAAGCCCTTCCGAGCATTCCCTCGCCCTACCTGGTGCTGCAGAGAGAACAACCTGAAAAAGAGAGGAAGGGTAGCCCCTGCACCAAGGTGCGTGCAAGTCAACTCGAATGCTCGCATGAAGGCATAGGAGTTGGGATGCAGCTGCGAGGGCGCTACTCCCAGGTGATCGAGCACCGAGCATACCAGATCGCTGAACGGCAACCTGATCCCCAAAGTTGAAACAACGTACTCGTACATAGCGAATTTACTCCCCCCAAAGTCTGAGAATATTCTGTCATCGTCTCCCGGACATGTCACCACCCAATGAGCAGGGTTCCCCACCACAGGTAGTGGATCTTCACGCGGCCAAGCGTAGGATGAGACTTTATCCAGCAGGTCCTCCACGACCCATTCCTCAGGCGTAAGAACCCTTTCCTCTTCTATTGGGGCCTCGGGAGCACCAGCTGCTCCCCCGGATATCGTGGCCGCGTCATCCACTTCAGTTGCTTCTGAGTCCCCTGAAGAGCTTTCGGGGTCAGATGGGACAGTGGCCGAAGAACCCGAATCCTCTAATGTGTCTTCTTCCTAGGATAAGTCGTAGGGGTCGACGAGCGCATTTTCACCTGAAAAGTAGAGGAAAAGTGTCAGTGAATTCGATCAAAACATCAAATCCACCCTTCCACTAGTGAAAGGGCGCGCAATGGCCCAGGAACGAGGTCCTTGGCCAAAGCCCTCGAGTGGTCATCGTCGCTCGAGACGATCAACCAACGATTGACGGAGAATCATAGAGACGCAGGGGTTCATAACAACCCGATGTTCATCACTAAACCCGAGGCCTCGATCGAGCTTCGACTAAGGTCGCCGCCGACCGCGAATTAGGATTCAGAGTGGGCAGCATAACAGTGATTACAACAACTTAAAACTCATCTAATTCTACCTTAATCTATTGTCTAAAGTCGAACCTAAACCGCATGCATATTTATTCTTGAAAAACTAAGACAAAAAGCCGGAAAAGAACTCTTACTAGGAACTCGAGACATGATTATAGGAATTTGTGTTGATACGCACAGTGGTCGGCAGAAGAACCGCGCTGGTCGACGGTCGTCTAAGGTTGCCGGAGATGCGATCGAAATGGTGTAAGGAAGATAAAACGAAATAGCACACAAATGAGGTAATCCTCCTATTTATAGGGAAGGGGGCACGTGCAACTGAAGCGTAACCTCTATCCCTAGGAAATGATGGCCTATTCGCTCGCCCCTAGGCTAGCCGTCAAAGCATTAAATTGACATAAGTCCCAAGACACATCACCTTTTCGTTTCTTCTTCCTCTTCATCGACCGAATGATGGGGTGCCCGTCCGCCGAGCCCCCTTTGATCTCCTAAGAAAGGTCATTCATCGATCAAAAGTTAATCCATCAACATTACAGGTATCTCCGAGCAGCCACGCATCCTTAAGACATCGCTTCCTCGACCAGAAACAACGACTTGGGGGGCTCCTATTCCGGACTGACCCAAATTACGGATTTGGGCCCAAGCAATCTCGCATGCCCAATCGACCCAATAACCCGTTAACGGTCGCTCGACATGTCCCTTGCTCGACACAGGTGCCATCCAACCAGTGGCCAAGCCGAGCGAGGCAAATATCGCTCCAACGGCTAGTTCCTAACCGTTAGCGGTTATTACGGAATCCGCGGTCCACGCCCAACAATACGGGCCAATAGTCATCCATCTGGACCAGTATAACAACCCTCTCATTTGAGAGGGTCAGGTATTCAAATCTTTACCCTAAATCTCGTACTTGGTCACTCGTTTCTCACTCTCAGACTTTAGCATCGGAGTGCCTTTGCAGGTACACCCCTTTTTTCTCCACCATCAACCGGGCCCTATCCGCGTTCGACGCCGGCCACATCGGATCCTGATCTCCAGGTACGATCAATATATACATAATAATGTGGTGAACTTAATCATCCACAAAGGTAACAATACCAAAAGGCTCAAAGCGACAACCGAATTCTGTCTCGCGTCTTTCACTATATGGTTGAACGATGTACTCAAGTCTTTGATTAACAAAACTTGTCAGAAGATTGATTGAATCAAAGCCTCTACAACAACAAATTTGAGAATTATGAACTTAGCACAAAAGATCAACCATGTTTGGGCTTGCACAACCAATCAAGGTTCAGGCCATGAAAGTACAAGTTCCGATAAGGATATGGAGGGAAAAATGCCGCGCTATGTTATGCAATCGCTAAGTAACTTATATAAAAGTCACCCTACAACGAGGTCGGTCAATACCAATTAAGGTAACTATTATTAGTGTTAATGTATGTTTGATTAACATGTAGGTTGTCATCCGAAAACAATGTTGCATAAAAAGAAAATAGGTAACGATCTAGTCGTGATCATGAATTCAACAAAGAAATTCCAAGACCCATAAGAATTTCATCGATAAAAAAAAAGATGAAGAAAGAAAGTGGATCTAACATTTATGATTCATACAACCAACAATAAAATCAAGAAGAAAAGTAAACTAAAAATTAAAGGAAGACAAAAATAAAAAGAAAAAAAATGTAAGAAAAAAGGAAGGTCGGGCGCTGAAATCAGAGAGTGTGAGTATGAAATTCGTTTGGATCCAATGAACAATCAAAGCTTACTAAGCCCAACCAAAATGCAATGAAAAATGATTTAAAAAACATTAAAATGAATATGAATATAATAAAGTAGAAAAAGGAAAGAAAAAAAAAGATAAATAGTCTTATTCCTCCTCACACGGTGTGTCG